>BSBM01000510.1:38182500-39592500 GCA_027924585.1 Larix kaempferi
TATAGAACTTGCAGCCATAGTACATGCTTTAAAGATGTGGAGGCATTACTGAATGGGAAGAAAATTCTAGTTAAGGACAGACCATTGTGGTCTGAAGTACTTGTTTGATCAGCCAACCTTAAATGCTAGGCAAGCTAGATGGTTGGAATTTTTGTGTGAATTTGATTTTGAAATCAAACACATAAAAGTGAAAGAAAACAAGGTGGCTGATGCACTCAGCAAGAAGGTACATGAAATGTATGTGGCAGCACTTAGTACTTGCCAACCAGATTTGAGGCAGCAGATTGTTAACCATATGATTGAGGATGAAGTGTATGGGCAGATCAACGAGAAATTGCAGCAGCAAGACCTTGGCAAGAAGTATGAAGGCTATCATTTGGAAGAAGGAGGACTTCTTACGTATAAGAATAGATTCTATGTTCCAAATGCGGCAGATTTAAGGGGAATGGTTATGGATGAAATCCATAAAGCTCCATACTCTGGTCACCCAGGATATCAGAAAACAATTGCTACAGCAAGAAAATATTATTTCTGGCCAGGGATGAAGAAGGACATCGCTGAATACATCTCTAAGTGCATGGAATGTCAGTAGGTGAAGGTTGAACACCAACACCCAGCAGGTTTATTGCACCCAGTGCCAATTCCAGAATGGAAATGGGAAATAATTTCCATGGATTTTATTATAGGATTTCCAATGACTAAGAGACAACATGATTCCATCATGGTTGTGGTGGACAAGTTAACAAAGGCAGCACATTTCATACCGGTTAAGTCCACACATAAAGACGATGCCATTGCAAATATTTTCATGAAGGAAATTTTCAGATTACATGGGTTGCCTAAGGCAATAATTTCTAACAGGGATACCAAGTTCACTTCCAATTTTTGGAAAGGTTTCTTTGCAGATTTGGGTACACAGTTGAACTTTACCACCGCGTACCATCCTCAAACAGACGGGCAAACAGAAAGAGTAAATCAGGTGCTTGAAGACATGCTCCGCATGTATGTAATGGACAAGCCATCCAAGTGGGAGGATTATCTGCACCTGGTAGAGTTTGCATATAATAATGGGCAGCAAGAATCATTGGGAATGAGTCCATATGAGGCTTTGTATGGAAGAAGGTGTAGGACACCAGTGACTTGGGACAATCCAGTGAACAGAATTGTACTTGGGCCAGAATTGCTTAAGGAAATGGAACAAGACGTTGCAAAGATCCGGCAAAATTTAAAAGTAGCCCAGGATAGACACAAAAGCTATGCAGATAAACATAGGATGCATAGGGAATTCAATGTTAGGGATCATGTGTATCTTAGAGTGAGGTCAAGGAAGAGTTCCTTGAAGCTTGGGAGTTGTGCCAAGCTATCCCCTAGATATTGTGGGCCATTTGAAGTGCTTGAAAGAATAGGGCCAATTGCATATAGACTTGCATTTCCTGCTGGCACTAAAGCTCATAATGTTTTTCATGTCTCTTTGCTTAAGAAATATGTACATGATCCTAACCATGTGATTAATTGGGATGTGATCCAGGTGGAACCTGAGGGAGAATTCCAAACCGATCCATTGTGCATCCTAGACAAGAAGGTAACATTGCTCGGAACCGAGCCATCGGACAGGTAAAGGTGCAATGGAGGCACTACGGTCCCGATGAGGCTACATGGGAGCTGGAGGATGCCATGAGGGTGGCATATCCATTTTTGTTCTGTTCTGATGAGCATTGAGGATAGTGCTAATGTAAGGGGAGGGGTATGTCACGTCCCCATTTTGACCCCCTTTGTATTAAATTGTAAATGATGTAAATATTGTAATTTGATCATGGTGAGGAGATCAAGGCCAAGGCCCCACCATTGATTTAGCGTTTTATGTATCGGCGATTAAAGAAATAGATGCCTATGGTTCTTGTGCTAGAAGGGCACGATGTAAATAAGACATCATGTAAATATGAATTTTAATAAAAATACCCACAACTAGCTATGCAATGCAACAAAGAGATGGGGCATGATTCTACAAGGAATAGGGAGGGGAAATAACCAAACCCTTGAGCCACTAGGGTCATCCCATGTGTCAATGAGAAAACCCATGAACTCTTAACTATCCATTTTTGTCTCATGCACCCAATCATTTAATTCTTCCAAAGATTGGTTGGGGCAGTTAATGTCTTGGGATTGGAGAAGTATGGCAGTCAGATTTTCGTGTATGGGCAAGCCATCAACCTGAAAATCATATTTTTGGCTTGCTGGGCAAGAAAACCCCCACGAAATGCTGCCTAAGGCAATTCCTCATCCATTACGTTCTTCCTCTCACGTAGACTGAGCTCACTGGAATTTATCCTCACGTCTTTCACCATAACCCTGCGTTTTTCCATGCCCAGGAACTCGTTTTTGGTATTGTGCAACAGCTGGGGAAGGAGGGACGCGAATTGGGACTGAGGGAGAGGTCGTTTTTGCCCCTGGGGCATTTTTCTGGAATGGGTTTTGCTCTCCCAGTCGAATTTTCCAAGTGCCAATACGTTTTGAGTCTACCCACATTTTTTTGAAGCTCAGGAAACCCCATCTCATGCCATCCCACTATTGAAACGTTTTTCTCATGCTCAGCAAGTGTAGTTTGCTGTTATGTGCATATTTGTTTTGAAGTGAACCTGTGAGCAAGAAACTGGAGTGGTAGTGGACAGAATTGGCTTGATAAACCTAGTGTAGGGAGTAACCTCTCAAGAAGATCAAGAGGGCTGGCTACTTTTCTATGCACACCCTGAGAGCACTAGAAAGGAAGGCATGGCTTGAGGGATTGTGTGGCAGTGAAGAGAATACTTCCTCGTGTTGGGTGTGTAGGCATTGTGAGTGCCAAGCTGAATAGATCTGGGAGGGGTACCCATAGCTCTGTGGTTGAGCTCACTAGATTAGTAATTCTTCCCTTCCATGTCCTAGCAGCCTGATAAACCCAATTGCATATTGGCTTGGCTCATCTTGGTGTATGCTTGGCTATGTGTGAGTCTGTTGTTCCCTAGTTCCTTGTAGAGATCATGCCCAGCTCGGGGGGTGGCAGTTGTATCAAGAGGTTGATAAGCACAACTGGCCTATGGTTGGGTGGAATGTTGCAGTTGCATAGCCAGTTGCTTGGGACTACCTTATTGAGATAAGTATTCTCTGGTGTTAAATTGCAATTATCATTTGATGAATATTATGAATGTATGTGGATGGATTAAATGAATTTACTTCCAATGTGTTTTTACAAGTTTATGCATTTCCATATGATCTTTTATAATTCTGCAAAGGTCTTTATTTGGCTGTCACAGAAATCTTGAATGTATGTTAGATATCAATAGGATTTACTTAACTTCCGTTGTGTTTCCATTGCATGCACATATACATGTCTTTGTATCAAAACGTTTAATGAATGGATATGGGGGCTAGTTGCTCGGTTTAACATCACGATCCTCTCCATCTAGCTGGTATGATGGGAGGGGACGTGACACTATAGGGTTACATCAGTTAGCATGTGGTTGGACTTGGAAGGTTACAAGGACAACACCCTCGAGGCATCCTGAAGAGGATTGATACTAGCTGAGTGAGCTTGCATGAGTAGGTCAGTAGTCGGTCGTTCAAGTGTTGGCTCGGGGGTGGAACATGCGAGTGAAGGTATGGTCTAAGGTTGGGTGGCGATGTTGTTGGATGCATCGCCTATGGTAAAACAAGCACTTACATTCTGCACAACTCGATGGTGTCTGACGCAGGTTGGTCAGGTTGGTTTTCGGCAAGGCGTAGTTCGGGTGATACTTACGGTTGATCGCCAAGCCCAACTAGCAATATCATGTCGATTCCGCGCGTGTCTAGGATTTCGAATGGTATGGGACGCTCGAGAGGGATAGAAAAGCCTAGGCCCGTGACATTAGGTATTACAGGTTGCAAATCCAATCAATTATGGATTTAGTTGCATATAGTTATATCATTATTGATGTGTTATTTAAAGTGAAATAATGCAATACACATATATATTGAAATAAAATTGATATGTATGTCATAGGTACCATAATAAAAAAAAGGAGGGCTAAATGGTGCCAATCCTTTTGTAAAATAAAGGGAATACTTTTAAGTAGAAAATGATAGGCATCATAATTCTAGGGAAATGCATCATACCTATGTGATGAGGAACATGTTAAATAAGTAGAGGTGTGAGCTTTGATAGCTGCCAAATTTATTTTGAAATAATATACATTCTATATAAGGTTATGTATTATTTTTATTACGAAAGGAGATGAAATAAATTCTAAGGATTACTAGTTCATTAGACATGAAGAATGTTTTTTTTCTATCCCCAAAAATTGCAGTATTTAGGGGTTGTTACACTACCTCAGATAGTATAGGCTATTGATGAGCTTAAATACATGGTGAATTTATGAATTAGAGTTTATCATGAATACAATTCTTATGTTTATGATGATTTAAATATGCCATTTATTATTTATGGGAGTTGTCCTTTAGGAGAAAAGGCGGAACACTCTATGAGCGCGAAAGGGTTTTAGGGTTTGAGGTTTGAGAAATGGAAACCATAGGAGGGGGCGGATCCCCCTCCTCTTAGCGTAGACCGTAGGCCCTTGCAAAGTAACTTGCAAAGAACCTAATGGAGAGGTTGATGGCGGGAGTGGAAGGGGAGGACGAAAGCAAGAGGGAAAGATAGGGGCCAAGGAAAAAGCAAGGTGGATGCCTTCCTAGATCCATTGTGATCCCCTCACTTCAAATCAGATCGAAAAAAATATGGGAGAGAGTGGAACAATGGAAGGGGAAAGCACTGATAGGAAAATTCATTGGGATCTGGCCGAAGGAGAAGGATCTCCTCAGATGGATCAAGACAAATTGGATCCCTAAAGTTCTTTATGACCTACATTTAGGGGCCAAGGGTTTCTTCACCATTGTGTTCTTTAACCAAGAAGACAGAGATCAAATATTAGAGGGAGGCACATATTTATTCTTCCTGGATGGGCTATACCTATCCCCATGGAAAGAATGATTAAATCCAGACAAAGAGGATCTGAATATTGCACCAGTATGGATCAGGTCGTATTCCCTACCCTGTATATACTAGGAGCCTAGGATTCTGAAGACATCGATAACACCTTGGGTAAATTCATGAAATCTTCAGAGCAAATGAGACAGAGAAGATACACTTCTTTATCCCGGATATGCATATACATGGATTTGGAAAGGGATCTACCTGAAGATATCAATCTGATATGGGAGGACGAGGAATGGGTTCATCTAGTAGACTATGAGCATCTCCCCTTAAGGTGTCGACAATTCCATGAATACATCCATCTCAACCGAGATTTCCCACACAATATCCCATCCCCTGCAAGCCCACCTGTGTCCCAGAAAAAGGACAAGAGAACATCGTATGAGGGTTTTACACAGGTAAACAGACGAAGACAAGGAAGAAAAACGAACAACCAACAACAAAATAAATAGTCCAATGCCAAGAAGGCAACGATGGAAAAGAAATTTTAAACTTTAAACAAATTTGGGGAGGATCTGGAAGATCTCAGGAACCAGGATTAGGGAGAAACATCCAATCATGCAAAGGTTTCTCAAGAGGTTGTCCAAGCCCCCAAGGAAATCTCGGAAGAACAACCAGAGGAAATGGAGGACGATCTTTGAGAAGAAGCGAAGAACATGGATCTAGGAGAACTGGATCTAGATGAGATAAAGAGAGTGTGAAAAAAGGGGCAATGATATGTCTTGTGTAGACAAATTGAAATCTTGTAGGAGACTATCCTCAAAGAAAAATTTATCCCACAACTGGGAATAGCTTCAGAACCGCAGAAAGGAAGCAAAAGGAAACAACCCAAAGAGGGAGAGAATAGAGGAAGAAAGACAAACAGGAAAAGGATAGCGGAGGTGAGAACCAGAATAATTGAATTAGGTCAATATCCCACGATTAAGGAAACCTTTTCAGAAGTAAATAGGGTTTTTCAATGAAGCTGTTAACATGGAACATTCGTGGGTTTAATCACCCACGCAAACTAAAAACTTTGAGTAATAATATTCAAGTGGAAAAACCAGTTATTGTTTTTTTACAAGAAACCAAGTGTGGAGTTGATACTCTGAGGGAGATAGGGAGCAAGGTTTGGAGAGGCAGTGAGACAATGGAAATTGATGCTTGGGGTAATGCAGGAGGAATCATGATCTTGTGGCGTCCAAAGGAAGTATTAACAAATTTATGGGGCATGAGATTCTTGCTCTCTACAGACTTCGAGATTTGTTATACCATGATAAGGGGAGTAATAATGAATATTTATGGCCCAATTATCATTCCACAGAAAGGTTCCTTTCTGGAATCCTTATCATGGACTTCAAAATGGATAGGGGAGAGGAAATGGATCATTGAGGGATATTTTAACATGATCACAACCTTGGAAAGAAAAAAGGGAGGAAGGCGGATACTGGGACCAACAAATGAATCCTTCAATGAATTTATCGATAACAACAAGCTAGTAGACATGGAGACAGGAAACAATTGGTTTACTTGGCATAAAAAATGAGGGGGATAGCACCATGTGGCATCCATATTAGACAGATTCCTTATTTCAGAATATCTAGTCATAGTGATTTGAACACCTTTGTCAGCACTTGATTTGGTAATTGAATTTGTTAATTTTGTTGTACATTAAATGTAAGGGGTTGTTTCATCCATGACCACACACCTCCCCAAGATGTATGAATCATTCTCCTACAAGGTCAACACAACAATATCCGTCACCTCTGTCGCTAATGGTTGCTACTTTTCTTTCCGCGTGAAATTGACACAAATCGCCTAACACAAGAAGGATTCTCACGCTCTTGAAAATCAATGTAAACCCCTAAAGAGTTGTATCATTGTCGGAAATGATGTCGAGTCTTGAAAATACTAATAATCTAACCATGAATTTTCTTATAAAGTATTAACCATAAAGTTTGAGTGGGCCTAACAGTTAACAACATGTGTTTCCTCTAAAAGGTCATAGGTTTAGGAGGGATAGGGTATGCACACCTTTGTAGACTTTAGCAATTAGATAGATACTCAAGGAGTCCTTTGTCCCACAAACAAGAGGGTCTCATACACCCAAAATAGATTATAAATATTAAAAAACTTAAAATATAATAATAATAATAATATTTGAAAGTAAATATGTCTGTAATTTTTTAAAGTAGTATTTAATAATAATAATTGAAAGTAAATATGTTTGTAAGATTATAAATATTTGAAAGTATTTCTTAGGAGCTACTTTGTAAATATGTCTGTAATATGTTCCTTGTGTCCAAATAGTCAAGTTTGACTATGTTTTCAGTGACTTGTTCTCTCACCAAATGATATTTGACTGGAATGTGCTTAGTTTTGGAGTACCTACCATGCCGATTCTTGGAGATACTAATTGCACTTGTGTTATCACATAGGATTGATATAGGCTGATCAAATTCTACTTGAACATCCTTCAGAGTTTGTTTCATCCATAGAACCTATGCACAACACGCTGCTGCTGCAATTCATTTTTTTATTATTAGATAACGATACAATGGAATATTTCTTGCTCAACCAGGACACTAAGCAGTTACCCAAGAAAAATTCTACTCTTCTTGTACTTCTTTTGTCATCAATTTTTCCTGCCCAATATGCATCTGTGTATGCCACTAGGGTCAAGTCATTACTTTGTGGATACCATAGACCAAAATCTAAAGTCCCTTTCAAATATCTCAAAATTCTTTTCATGGCTTGAACATGTGTTTCCTTAGGTGCGGCTTGAAACCTTTCAACCACCCCTACAACTTGCATTATGTCTGGTCTTGAAGTTATTGCATACAAAAAACTTCCAATCATTGATATATAAAGTTTTTTATCAACTTCCTTTTCTTCATCTTCCTTACTTAATTGGTAGCTTGTAACCATGGGGGTACATACGGGCTTGCACTCTTCCATATTAAATATTTTCAACATTTCTTTTACATACTTGGTTTGAGAGATAAATATACCATCATCTAGTTGAGAAATTTGGAGTCCTAGGAAGAATGGTAGTGCTCCAAGCATTTCCATTTCAAATTCCTTCTGCATGTTATTAGAAAATTATTGAATTATCCTGTCATCGTTGCTTCCAAATATGATACTGTCTACATATACTTCTACAAAATCCATACTTTCATGCTCAATATTTACATACAAATTGCTATCAGGATTACCTTTTCTGAAACTGTGTTGTTGCAGATACTTGTCTAGTCTAGGATACCACGACCTTAGTGCTTGCTTTAATCCATAAAGAACCGTTTTTAATTTGTAGACATAATCTTGTTTCCTGAAAGAGAGAAACCTTTTGGCTTCTCTATATACACTTATTTTTCTAGTTCTCCATTCAAAAATGTTGATTTTACATCCATTTGATATACATTGATGTTCTTGGAGCAAGTGTAGGAAACAAACATTTTGATTGCTTCTATTTGTGCGATATGAGAACATGTTTCTTCAAACTCTATTCCTTCAACTTGCACATATCCCTTGCATACCAACCTTTCTTTATTTCTGACTACTCATCCATCCTCATTTAGCTTGTTCCTAAAATCTCATTTAATTCCAATAACATTTTTATCGTTGGATCTTGGAACAAGTTCCCAAGTTTCATTCCTCTCAATCTAATTTAATTCTTTTTCCGTAGATTCAATCTAGTGTTGATCAGTCCTGACCTCACTAAAGTTGTTTGGTACTATTTTTTATAGTAAGGATAAATGTACCTCGTCTGGAGTGTTTTTTAGGAATTTCCTTCTTGTTTCTACACCTGCATTTTTATCACTGATAATCAGGTATTCAAAATAATTCTTTTGGACATATATGGAGTGATTCTTTGTGTCGGGTCTTCTTTCTTCTTCTATATATTCTTGATATGTTTGTTTCTCATTTGACTTGTCTTCTTCCAGTAGGTCTTCTAATGATTGTTCAAATGGTGACTGATCATCATCATCCTCTAATATTTTATGTGTGAATGTTTCATCTACCCTCACATCTGGACTTTCCATCATCTTCTTCAGTCTTAGATTGTAACACTTATACTCCTTGCTTTGTGTCGTATATCCAAGAAAGATTCCTGCTTCAGATCTAGAGTCAAAATTTGCCAAGTTTTCATCATTTATCTTGATATAGCACTTGCTTCTAAATAATCTAAAATGCTTGACAGTGGCTAGCCTACCTTTATAGCGTTCTACCAAGATTACCATTCACTCATCAAATTCACTTCTTATTTATACTCAACTTGTTCAAACAATGTGTCCACAAGTTGGCGCTTATCTAAACGTTAACACCCCTTCTTCCTTTATTTACGGTCAAGCTCACCCAAGTATTTGCCACTTGTCTTAATCTACACAAATGAGGTACTATGACTTTGTGGGTCTTATGCACACTGGATCATTGGCTTCGTGGGACTTGCGCACTAGAATATCATGACTAGATGGGATAGAGGACTTGTGAAGATGTTTTTATATACTTCTTCAAACTGGCACATCAACCAAGTCCAACACCTCTTTGAAAACTTCTTTGACATCAATGACAACCAAAGTTCAACAAGAAATACTAGGAATAGCATAAGATTATGGACAATAATCAAATCATTTTCTTAGCAACTTTGTATTTTGAAACAAAACCATATCTATGGTATCAATGGGTAGTTAAAAGGAACCATGATTCTTATAATTATATCTGGGGATTATTTACAAGGGACCTAGAAGTGCAATATGTTAAAGTTTGGGAACAAGGTTGCTTTAGTTACTCAACAAGAATCAAGAACTTAGGTTTCATTGAAGAAGAGATTGATGAAATTATCTAAGTTTCTTGTCATATTCAAGCCAATAATATGGCTAGTCAAAAGTATACCCATGGAGCATATGTAGGAAGTAGAGATAGATGTGTTCCTCATAGGGAAACCACTCCTCAATGCATTCGAATATCATAGGATGAATAATGAGAAAAAATACATGTTTTGGTTGTAATAGAAAAAGGACCAAGGGGCATAAATTTCAAGAAACAAAATTGTTAACATTAGAAAATAATGATGAGGAAATAGAGGCACCCCCACAATTGAGTGATGAAGAAAATTTGAACCCAAAAGAGCAGGAAAAAGATGTGGAAATTTTACATATCACGGATCAAGACATCGACTGTGAAATATTAGTTCATGCATTGGTAGTGTATCAGCACGTCAAACCCTCAATATTGTAGGATACATCAAGAAGAAGAAAAATCATAATACTTCTTGTTTCAAGTAGTATACATAACTGCATTTATACAATATTAGTAGAGCATCTAAATTGTTTTGTGTACCTAGTGGGAAATTTTCAAGTATTTGTTGCTAACAAGTGTGTTAGAGAATAATCAACCTCTCCATAGCTTCACTCTCTCACCTAAGTACTTTGGTTTTTTTCTCATGCGTCTACTCACTATAAGGGAAACACTTTCTAATGGAGGTTATAATAGAGGTTTTTAGTGTTACAATATTGTCAAAAATAGTCAAAAAGACCTTTGCTACAACTTTTATTTTTGGTAGCAGAGGCTTTTGTCAACGATATAACAAATATTCACTATAATTAAAAAAATTGGGCGGCAGGAGGTTGCAACAGATGTTTTTTTTTACCAATGCTCTTTAATTATTTAATGCACATTGGTGCATTTTTTTATAAACAAACGCATTGGGGAGCACATTCAATGTAATTGCACCTATGTGCATATTTTAAAGTATAAACACCTGTGCTAATATAATATTGTAACAATACATGCATGTTGTATATACACGCATCTGTGCCTACATTCATTGTCAATGCACCGCTGCATAAATTTTAATGCTGACATATTGGTTTATATATTACGTTGTGACAACATCGGTGCATTTAGTTTACATATACTCTGGTGCATTCCATCATTTAAAAAGCACTGGTGCATATATTTTAATCCAAACATGCCCATGTTTATATTATATTTTACCGACATCCGTGCGTTTTTATATTTAAATGCACTGGTGTTGATGTTGTATTATATATTCACTGTTATGTTTTTGTATTAAAATATAGCTGGTGCATATACGCTACCAATATGCAAAAACACATATACTATCCAAATGAACATTGGTGCATATGGTTTGGAGTAAAAGCATTGATGCTTATATTGCAAAAACAACATTTATGTCTATTATATTTGTAGAACATCATTGCATTTATTATGTCAATAAGCACCGATGGATAAAATTTGAGTAGGCATTGATTCGTGGAAACGAATAAAAGGAATTAGTTAGTGTGGATATGCAAATATAGTTTTTGCATTTTTATTTTACAAAATTTCAATTAATCATTCAAGAATCAAATACTTTTTATACTAATATTTATTTTTATATTTTATTTATTGTGTTTGGATATTGAGTTGATTACACATATGTTCATTGTAACCAAGTAAATCATTCATATATTTAGCATTTGAATTAATCATAAAAAAAAATTAATAATATTAATTTTTATATTTTAACTATTGTGTTTCGATAAGCGTGTTGATAATTCTTTTGTTCATAGTCACAATGTAAATCATTCATATATTTAATCAATAATGTAACATTTTGCGACATTATAGAATTCAGTACAAGAAGAAACCCATTTTATTATATATAGATAAGAATCCAAAATATGGGACAACATAAAGGTCCTTGAAAATAAAAATGTCATTTTGACATTGTTACAATTTTTTATTACTTATCCTCATCCAATTAGGGTGATATGTCCACATTAAGAATAATGTTTGTTTTTCACAAATAAAAATTCCAAAATCCTTCCATGTAAGTCTCTCTTCCAAAACTCTCCCCTCAAAATTTCAGCAAAAGAATGAATTAATGTTTATTTTTTTTGCTTTTAATGACCTTTTAGAATTAGTTTTCGGATTTAAAATTGCTTCCCTTTTTTAGTTTAGGGAAAAAATAACTTATGCGATTTTTTTTAATTTGATTTTCAGCATTCCGGTGCGCTTGTAATTAGAACATGCCAGTGCATATATACTTGAAATGCACCAGGACGTTTGAATTTAAACACAACACTGTATCAACAAGAAATACAAAATTAAAAAAAAAAACTCACACTGCGGTTCGTGTATAATTTGGACACACCGGTGCATAGGTATTTAGAAAACGCACCATTATGAAATATGTCATAAAATGCATTGATAAAGATCCACTATCAAATGTAGCGGATATTTTCTTTTGTGGGGGATTTTGTAGATGTTGACGTACAATGCATTTGTTGTTATGATGCACCAATGTGTTAAGGAGTTATGAACGCACCGGTGCGTGTATATGTGCCAACTTAAAATTATATATTCATCTCAAATGTTCTTTTAGTATTCAACCACACCAATTACAATATTTCATAGTATATATATGTTGCTTAAACTCACCTTATTCTTACAAAACGGTTTTCAGACTATATTGGAAGTTAGATTGTTATATAGTTCTTAAAAATATTTTAGGACTGTAGAGACGTATATTGAGTGGTGATTTGGCTCAAATGAAGGGAGAAAAGGTTATAGTGTCAAATGGCCAATTCTTTAGATTCTAGCCCATTCCATCTTTGTCAAATTTCGACAAGTTCTCACTTTCCATATCCAGTAAGCTCATATTTTCTTTATATTTTGACTATTTATTTTAATTTATGTTACTTATCCATGTGAATCTAAATATCAATCTATTATTTATTGCAGGATCCTGATTCAAGTTCAAGTTTTGATGCATAAGATATTCCACCAGTTTCAAAACACTGTAAGCTCTTATCAAGAGCAATATACTACAAGCAGTTCATAGATGAAAATGGGCAGCCGATTTACCTCGCCAATTGTAACATGCCATATTCAAGCCGCAATCCTGGTTCATCGATAGTAATTTTTCATGAGCTAGTGGATCTCTTTTATGACACCCTAGTTGTTTTTGGTTGTTCACAATGTCAAGGGTTAAAGGATAACCCTTGCACATCACACTCACCCATTACACCAATGATAGATTACCCAATGTTGATGGTCTAATACCCTCTACTGCAATAAAATCCAATAGGTGATATAGAAAAGACATGTAAGAACACTTCCCTATGCTCATTTTTGAAAATGCTGGAAGTCAAAACTACTATGTCTCGTCCTAAATTGATGAACCCCTATGCTTATGTTCATTCAACTGAAAGTTCTAGTGATCCAAAGTATTATATGAATGCCACCCAGCACATACCTACTAGAAGATCCAAAAAGTTGCATGAGTTGAGAGAAAAACCATCCAAAGTACACGCCAAGGCCCGTCCAATTGTTGGAGGGTAGTGATGATTTCTCCCTTCATATGAATTTGCAAAGTAAATATCAAACTTCTTACAATGGTGATGTGTATGGAACTTGGTCGTCTTCTCTACCTATGCTTGATGTTAGAACTGAATTCTCCTTTTGTGGTAATAATTTTATGATTTCCAAGTCTAATATAGATTCTACATATTTTGGTTTGTTTATCCTTTCACATGTACTCATTCCTCCCAAAAGGTTAGTAGCACTTATTCCATTTTGTATTCCTATCTATTGTCGGTCGGATTACTTGAATATTGTTAAATATAAGCATAGTATTTCCATGTATAGTATGTGTATGAATGGTTATGTTTCTAGAAACTTTAATAGCTGAACTTGTTATATATAGATGGTCATCCACACACTCACAGGAATATTGAAAGGTTCATAAATAGTTCTAGATGCTCTTTATTTTATGCAAATTGTTCATTTGAGGAACACTTCAATGACCGGGATTTCTTTATGAAAAGGAAAGCGTCCATATTTGTTGTTGTACATGCAATACATAGTTTGTCTCCTGGTGATGAGATGTTAATAAACTTTAACTTTCATAGAACACCAATTGCTTGTCAGAGACGCCTTTCATTGGGATTACCCTTATACACCCCCTTGGGGCATAAGACAAAAAAACATTGATTAATTGTATTTGTTAATTTTCAATGGGATTCATGTTAATGTATTGCTCAGTTTGAAATTTTGTTTTATAAATTGTTTGTTTTATGGCCAAAATAGGGGAATTTCCCTAAACTCCTCATGTGAGTCATCATACAATCAAGGATGTTTGATCACACTGTTATCATATGTGTAATTGTCACACCAAAATCTCACACACATACTCCTTAATTGCACTACCTGTACTGCTAGCTCGGATACAACGTTGTTCTTCGATTAATTGTGTTTGTTAATTTTTAATGGGATTCATGTTAATGTATTGCTCATTTTGAAATTCTTATTTATAAATTGTTAATATTCAACACTAGTTAACGTTCTCAGTATACCATAACATCACAGGTCTTGTAACAAAGGGTTATCATGGATGTACATGTTGTGGACCTTCTATGAAAGCTAGGTGGTCCAAATACCTACATAAGCCAGTGTATGATTGCTATAGGGTATTCCTCCCATAAAACCACCCTCATAGAAGAGCAACATCTGATTTCAATGGTAAACCATAGAGAACCCAAATGCCTATAATAATGACACCAGTTGACTGGCTTAGGGAATATGACAGAGAGACGGAGAAGGAAATTGAAGAGATGTTCAATTCGAATGGGGAACCTATGTTCGATGAACTTGAATTATTCAACACATATGTTGAGAAAATTCCTAAAGGGATGTAAATAAAATTGATATTTTATGAGCTCCCATGTTGGGAGCATCTTAAGATTGTCCACTTACTAGATCTTGTGCATATATTTAAAAAAAATTCATATTCTTTGTGGTGTCACATATCATCCAAAAAAAGTGACAAGTTGGCTGTCAGGAGAGATATTATTTCTCCAAATACTAAAAATATGCATTGGCCAAGAGAAGAAAATAGAGTAGAGGTTGGCCGCTCTTTTTCATTTAAAAAAGGCGATGTCCATGGATTTATTTGGAAAAGGATTTTTTTGGGGTCTGAATGCGCCTTCTTTATATGGGTCTACTCTACAGCGTTGCTTCACTGCAGATGAACAATTGTTGGGTTTGAAATCACATGACCATATCAACCTTCTAAGGGTACATATAATGTCAAAAACATGTTTTTTTTTTTTATTTACATATTTTACCACACAAGTTAAAATGCAATTAATGTTTTGTGTTTTCTTTGTAGTGTCATTATCCATTTTTCGTGCATGGGTGTGTGAACCATGACTTTCCTGATGACCAGCAGTGTGCCATATCTAGACTATCTGCATTTGTACAGTGGATCACATCAAAGGATATTTACATAGATAACATTCCCTGGTGGCATCAAGACATAGCTGAGATTGTTTGTATGTTTGAGAAGGAACTGCCGACGAATTTCATGGACTTGCGGGTTAATCTTCTAATTCATCTAGTCAATGAGGTTGAATTAGTTGGGGTGGTGTCATGTCGCTGGATGTTCTTCTTTGAGAGGTACATGAAAAAATTAAAGGGATTTGTTCAACAAAGGGAAAAACCCTAAGGGTCTCTAGAAGAGAGGTACATAGTATATGAGTCGTTCTATTATGCCAGTGAGTACATCAAGCAAATGAACCACACACCAGGCGTAGTGATTTGGGATGATGAATGTGATGAGGACAAAAGGAAGGGGAGGTACTGGAAACGAATGGAAAAATGTGCATGATAAAGATTAAGTCACTTATATTTCGATCTTCGCATTTCCACATAGTAACTATTCACAACAAACTTCAAAATCTATATTTGATCCCATATGTATTGAATGTGGTTTTGTTTCCATGAATACAATATCAAATTCAGAAATTGATGCAATCAATGAATTCACTCTTTACAACGTAGAGGAAACAAAACCATGGGTTTCATTGTATGAAGAGAAGAGGACGAAATGGGACATTGACAAAAAAGAATTCAGGAAGTTTCATTGTAGAAGCATGCCTTTCCAAATTGTTTTAAAAAAATATGCCAATGATCTGTCCCAACAAGTGGGTTTTGGACCAAGTCAGAGAGAAATTAGGTGCATTCGGTCATTACCCTCTTGAATGTAGCATCCCCATCCCTTAATCCGGTCAACAAGAGGGGACATTACCTAAATCAAGGCCTCAATATTTTTCCCCATAGCCATGATTACGAATTTATACAGTTAAAATGCATGTGCCGACATGGAAATAAAAACACACAACGGAAATAAATCTGTTCCACACACACATAGCATGCAATTCCTTCAACTATGTTTCCATGATAACCTACCTGGTTTCATATTTTTCCATATGAATACTTAAGTATTCTATGGATTTGTTCATGCCTTCCAAATGACAATACATTTTCCCGAGGATTTTTTTGACTTCATTAATACCATAATTAGAAATTTCATAGGACTGAGGGATGGAAAAGACACTAAACCAAATATTAAATTCCAAGAGACGTATAGGGGTAGAGTAAGATTGGTAGAGTTCCCAAAAATATGTAGACCCAACCCCCAAATAGAGAAAGAACCTTATTTACTAAATTAAACCTAATGAACTATAGAATCCACATGTTTCGAAACTATTAAGCTAATAAAAATAACATAATGCATGGTGAGAATAGCTTACCTATAGGGATCTCAATGCAACCTCTACACTCTGAATCATGTCAAATATCATTCCTAGTTTCAACTAGAATCCTCCCATGTCTATGACCCATATTCACTACAAAGGAGGTATGAACAACTAAAATCACAAATGCATTTTCTGCAGCATTCATTGCACAAAATATGAACTAGCCCACCATGAGGGCTAGACAAGAGTATGGGTAAGTGTTTGCACATGTGACTATAAAGGACAAGCATCTGATTCGTTTGATCCTTAAAAAATTGTCCAGTAATGCAATGCTATGCCCATGCAATTCCATAGATGGATTAAATTGTTGGTAAATGCATTATTTCATGAAGAATATGGGATAAAGCACAATAGGGGTTCTTCCCCATTTTCCACAAGTTGACCCTTATCTAATTTTTTGGCTTGATTAGCGAGCACATCCACTTGATTCTTATTGATCCTTCGGATGTGAATAAATTGGAAGTATTCTAGAGAATCGAGCATGGTTTGGATCCTTAATTTCATTCACTCGAGAATGGTGTCTTCATTATGGTGCTTACTTTTGAACAATTATATTATCATAGAATAATAACCTAATATGTAAAGAAACTTGATTTTTATGGATATTAAGGAGAGGTCAAGATAGAGGGAATTGATTTCTACTTCGTTATTTGTCATTCGACCAAGTCCCCATGCAAAGTTAACTTCTTCGTTTCCTCATGGGTCAAGAATGACCTCTCCCACATCTATCTCCTTTTTATCCAAGCATTTACAATTTATATGTAATTTAAATAAATACATTCCATAATCTAAAATAATACATTGCAATAGTAAAAATCAAAATATGTATTAAAAGTTCTCATAATTTTACATAATATACTCTAATATGCCACTCCTCAACAAGGAATATTTTTGGTGGCGTTGTACCAATTATAGTGTTATAAGTTCTTTAAAACATCTTGTAATAGGTTGCACAATAGATTTTGTATTAGCTTGTGCAATATGTTTTGTATCAGCTTGCACAATATTTTGTATAGTAACTTGCATAGTAGAAATATATGTTAAGGATAAGTCAGGTTAATGCATAGTCATTAATATTAATTAAAAGATAGTTGACAAATTAATAACTGTCTGATATTTTGTATAAAGGATGAAATGATCTGGAAGTGGATGGTTAACTTGGATTTCACTTGATCCTAAAATGACTACAACAATCCACTTTCCTTACAACCAAGAATCTTTTATTGATAGTGTGCTTCACATGAAAGTGAACTTATGTAACCAAACTTCTTCAACTTGCATAAAGGAAATACACATATAATTGCAGAAATATTAAGAGCATAAGATATGAACACCGTAACAACTTTGATAACAGAGCTCACCAAACCTCCTAGCTATGTCTCCAGGTCCACTCTCAACTAGTGAGACCGTTCTATTATAATGATCAATGTAGTACCCCCATTTTGTCCCTTGGAATTATTGGCTTGATATGTAAATATTGTAAATATGTGGTGTATGATTCATAGAGTGGACCTCAAGGCCAAGGCCCCACTAGTGAATGCTTGTCTTATAAAGGAAAGTATTTTATATTTTGTGGACATGTGCTAGTCAACCATGGAAAAATGTAAAAACCATGTAAATATTTATAATGCAAATAAATGTCCAAGAGTTGGCTATGGAGGCAACTAAAATGAGGGGGATGTGTTTATCCACTGGGGAGAGGTGAGGCATGTGTGGGATTAAATCCTTTATTTCCAAGTGTCATATTGAGAACCCATGTGCCATAAATGGTAAGAAACTACGTAAGTGGAATTCCTGACTGATATTTATTTATGTTGTAAGAAGGCAATTGAGAAATCAGTTCATGAATTTAATGGAGCCTGGGAAACACCTAGAAATTCATATGGCTAAGTGTGGGATCAATTTTGGATACCTAGAACTCAATTTCCCCTCACTAGTATTTGTTTCCCTTGATCCCCATTCCATTGTGGGGAAATTAGACACCAATGTTTTGCAAGCTATGCATTCGTAGCAAGAAAAATAGTAGAAATATTAACCTGAGAAAAAGCCATGATTTAGAGTGTAAAAAAAACCCATAAAATCGTGTGGATTATGAAATCTAGTAGGGAATCCATATATGTCAACCCTGGGGTGAATTTGGGTGTGTGAAAATCCCATAAATCTGTGGGAGGACCCATATATGGAAGCCTATAAATCGAATTTTGTGGCTTAAGTTACTATGACTAGAAATTAAAAAAAGCCAAGAGAGACTTGAAGTTAGAGAGAGATTAGAGGTTCAAATGACCTGATAAACCCAATGAAGGAAAGAAACCTCTGAAGGTTTAGCATATTGGACCTTTCTATGCTCACCCTAAATAACACTGAAGGGAAGGGGTGTCTTAGGGACAGTGTAGAAGAGAAGGGGGCCTTAACATAATAAAAATTATAATGGTGACTTACAATAAAAATTTTGGGTACACCCTCCAAATCTGTGGCTCGGATGAACAAATGTAACTCACCACTGAGATGCTCTCGAAAAACCAAGAATAACAAGTATAAACTCGACCATACTTGGACACGGTGCTCAAAGACCCCCTTTGGCACGTACATCAAGACAATGCCCTGCAAATCCACTACTTGGATACTGAAATGGACATTAGAATTAGAATCCCCTCAAAATTCTAATAAAATCGACTATAAACATGCCTATACTTTATTCAAGTGCTCAAGGACCCCCCTTGGCACACAAAACAAGGCTATACTTGGGATTGTACAAATCCCACCTTGTGATTTGTTCCAAGCCTCTCAAGAAGAGATCACCCTGAACTCTGTTCAAGAACTTCACTTCGAAATTCCATGACCAAATAGTGAGGATGCATCCCCTTTTGTTTATGGTGAGGAAAATTTGGTATGTTAAAATTTCAAGGACATAGCTTTCACGCTTAGGATTTATATCTCCAGAATTACTCAAAAGTCTAAAAATTTGTAGATCAATATGAAACTATACTCTTTTGAACATTTCACGATCAACAAAAATTATGAAACTATACTCTTTTGAACATTTCACGCTCAGCAAAAATTATGAAGAAATTTTAAAGACATCTAATCAAAGTGGATACATCCTCACTATTTGGTCATGGAATTTCGAAGTCATCCTCACTATTTGGACACAGGTATTATGGTTTAAGAGAATCAAAGTCATCTTCATAGAGTATTTTTCCATAAATTCGCAATCCTGTCTGAGTCATCAACTTCAAAAGCATATTCCGATGAGATGGAGGAGAATCTGAGAAAATAAAGACATGGATTTTGTCAGGCACATGTTTAATTACAAAAACCTCTCTCAAAGTTCACATAGCTGTCACCATTTGAGCTATGCAGGTGGGGATTGGAAACCTATTTTTCAGCATTCCGCTTCTTGGAATGAAGCAAATCAGTTGTAACTGTTTCTATTTTTAGTGTTTAGTTAAATTTCAAATTTAAGATGTAGTTTTGCTATAAATTCAGATATACTTGATAGATCTAGGGTTGGATTCTCAAGAGCATAGAGGCTCTTTCATTGTAATGGCTTCATTTTCAGCAGATGAATAAAATGGCAGAGGAGGAATGTTGAACTTTTCTATGACAATGATTCTTATGCCACCATTTTTTTCAGTAAGTGATCTTCTGTGTGATCGTTTTTCCCAATTTAGCACTCCATTTTATGTTTCTTTTCATGTTTGAACAGTAGTTTTATGGACTAGAATTCATCTTGCATGCTCTAGGTTCATTGTTCAAACATTTTCTTCTAAAGTCTTGCAGAACTCACCCAAGCTAGGTGCTCTATTTGATGGGATGTCTTCCTTGTCTTCTAATCAACCTGCAAAAGCCTCAAGACTGAAGAAATGGTGTCTACCTTGCCTCTGTCCATTATCCTTTCAAACCGATGCCTCTTGCAACCTAACTCAGATCTGATTATTGACTCCATTTCCCAATGTTTCTCTCATGTTTTTCCCACCAAATCTTATAAAAACAACTTGTTACTATCATAAATATGACCTTCTGAATGATTTGATTGAATATATTGAGTGAGAAGGCTTCAAAAACACCGAGAGATCCCTCTCTGATTGTATCAGGTCAGAAATACAGTCTAAAGTGGTTTTGTGGTTACCTCAGGGTTTCCTTGACACAACCCTAGGAAAATATGATTGATAACAGTATGCACCAGAGGATTATGACCCTGTAGCAAATATTTGATGGTTCTCCCTATAGATCTATGAGTAATTTCTTGGTTTTTATGATGGAAGAGTTTCTTTTTGTTGATGTATATGTAACTTCGGAATGTATTTCATCTATGTATTTCATATATATTTATTGTACCCTTATTAGAGATGTGTTATTCCTCTATAAGGAAGTGTTGTCATGTGGATTGACAAGTGTCGCAAGTGTGTGTACTTGCCGATGGGTTATTAGACCACCATGTGTGGGGTCGGCCATGAAATATATATATTATATTGTGGATGTACCTAGCTAGACAAGTCGACCCATAAGGTCACTGGGCAAATAGGTTAGTATAAATAGAGATCAGGAGATCTCTATTTAGATCATTCGGAAAGTCATTTCTCTCTCACTCAGAAAGTGGCGCACTAGTGAGGAGGAGGATCATCTGCTTCTAGGAGACTATCTCAAGTGTATTTTGGTTGTACTTTGGTTGAGCCATTGCTCTCTCTATCTCTGAGGAAGTTGTGGGGTTTTCACCTTAGGGTTTTCCCCACGGAAACTCTGTGTCTCTTGTCTCTCATCCTTTTGATTCTTGTGATGCTTGACATGCTTATTGTGATTGTTATGCATTGATATACTGTATATGTTATTCTCTCAGAGAAGAGCCTAGAGTATTGTGAATTAATGCTCAAAATTTAACATGGTATCAGAGCTAACCTGAGAAGAAGACATTTTTGCAATGACGGAAACTTGAGTTTCTTGTTTATTGGGTTTCTCTCCATAGATTTTGGAAAATTAGTATAGTAGATTGACTCTACTCATCGAGGAGAATCTATCTGTCCAATCAGAATTCAATTCTAAGCATTTTCAGATTTGGCCCAAACAATTAGGGTTTCCACAAAAATAGGAATTTTTGAAATCTGAAGACATAGCTGGAAGCTCATTACAAAAATTGAAGTTTAGAGCTTTGGATCGAGATTTTTGGCTGGGTATATCTCCGGGAAACTCAAACCCTAATTCAGGGCTCTCCCCAGTGAACTCGAGAGGACAAAAAGGCAAATCTGAAGGGTAAAGCTTTGCTGATCTCAAATTCTAAATACCCCAGGATGATCAGCTCATCAAAGCGCATCTTTCTATCCTTTCAGAAAATTGAAATTCACATTTTGAATTTTTAGGGTTTTTTCAACAAACCCTAATCCGGGACCAGATCCAGTTTTCAGCATTTCAAGTGGTAAGACCTAAATCTTTTCTATTTCCATTTGAATTACTCTTTAAGATGTCTCACCACACCAAGCTTGAGGATAAGCTTGAAGGAGCTGATAACTTCCGAGCTTGGAAGTATAGGATTGGGTTAATCCTAGAAGAGAATGAGTTGGACTCATATGTAAAAGAAGACATCCCTATCCCAGAGGATGAAGAGGCTAAGGTATTGCATAAGAAAAACTTGGTCAAGGCAAAGAGAATCATTACTGATTCTATCAAAGACCATCTCATACCCCATGTGTCTTCTCTAAAGACACCCAAGGAGATGTTTGACTCTTTGACCAAGCTATTTGAAGGGAAGAACATAAATCGAAAGATGACCCTGTGGAACCAATTGAAAGGAGTAAAGTTTCAGAATGGAGAAACCATTCAATCTTATTTTTCAAGGGTCTCCTAGATCAAGGAACAACTAGAAGCAGTGGATGAAATGGTGGAGAATGGTGAAGTGGTGATGACCACTCTAAATGGCCTACCCAGGTCATGGGATTCCTTTATTCAAAGAATTTGTGCAAGGAAGAAGTTGATCTCCTTCAACAGATTGCGGGAAGAATGCTCTCAAGAAGAAGCTAGGCTTGTGGCCCGAGAAGAAAAGATGGGAAATGAAGATCAAGCTCTCATAGCACATGCCAGGAAAGGAAATTCCAAGAAGGAATCATCTCATAACAGAAGATTCTCACACCACCATTATCATAAAGATAAGAAAGATCTCAAATGCTTCAATTGCAATGAGAAGGAACACTTTGCTTCAGATTGTCCCAAGAAGAAGAAAGACAACAACAACAACTTCAATAAGAAGAAGAAGAATAACAAAAGAAGATATCATGCTCATGCTGCCGAAGATGATGAACCCCCAAAGAAGAAGGCTAGGGCAGAAAGTGATAGTGATGATGACTCATCAAGTGAAGAATATGTTCTAATTTCTGCTCTCAAAGGTACTATCTCCCATGGTTGTAATTATTGGTTGATTGATAGTGGGGCTTCCAAACACATGATTGGGTTTAAGGAATCTTTTGTGAATCTATCTGAACATGAATCACCCCATAAGGTGAAACTTGGGGATGATTATCAATACCCAATCAAAGGAAGTGGTGAAGCCTCCTACAACCTAGATTCCGAAAAATCTTTGAAGATGAAAGAAGTCCTTTATGTACCTGGGCTCAAGAAGAACTTACTCTCCATCTCTGCATTGGATGCAAAAGGTATGAGGGTTGCATTTGTAGATGGCCAAGTCCTAATGTGGCCAAAGGGAAAGAACATAGATGATGCAGTAGTGATTGGAGAGCAAGAGGGAGGTTTGTATAAATTGAAGGGACAACCTGAACATGCCATGGTACATGAATCCATGGAGCCAAGTGAACTTTGGCATAGAAGACTTGCTCATATGCACTATAGGGCACTTCCAATTGCAAGCAAGGCTATAGAGGGTCTTCCTGAAATCAAGACCAAACATGAAGGTGTTTGCAAAGGATGTGCAAAAGGTAAGAACATTAAGAAGGCTTTCCTAAGCAGTGAAAGCAAGGCAAAAGACATCCTGGAAATCATCCACTCAGATGTATGTGGTCCTATGTCATCTAGTTCTCTGAGTGGATATGTTTACTATGTCTCATTTATTGATGATTTCTCCAGGAAGACTTGGTAATACTTCTTGAAGAGCAAAGATGAGGTGTTTGATAAATTCAAGGAATTCAAAACCTTGATGGAGAATCAAACTGACAAGAAGATCAAAACATTCATATTCGACAATGGTGGAGAATTCACCTCAGGTGACTTCAAGAAGCTTTGTAGTGATTCAGGGATTAAGAGGGAGTTGACTGCTCCTTATAGTCCTCAACAGAATGGAGTTGCAGAAAGGAAGAACAGAACAATCATGGAAGCAGCAAGGGCAATGCTGCATGACTAGGATCTACCTATGCATCTATGGGAAGAAGCAGCCAGAACAGCTGTATATGTGCAGAACAGAACGCCCCACAAAATATTGGATAACAAGACACCAGAAGAGGTCTTTTCTGGTAAGAAACCTAAAGTCAGCCATCTCAGAATATTTGGTTGTCCAGTATACACTCATGTCCCAAAGGAAAAGAGGACTAAACTAGATCCTTCAGGAAAGAAGGGTATCTTTGTGGGTTACAGTGAAAGCTCGAAGCCTTACAGAATATACTTTCCAGGGTTCAAGAAGATTGATGTCAGCAGGGATGTAACATTTGATGAAAACTCAGCATTCATCAAATCAAGGAATGCACCTATCGAAGTTTATGAAGAACCTAAGGAAACTAGATTTCAAGACACTACCATGACTAAAGCAGTTCCAGAAGTTGTTCGTGAGTTTGAAGATCCGCAAGAACCTGTAGATCCACCCCGTGAGGATAACTCTCACAAGAGGAAACCTGCATGGGCTATAGAACTCATTCAAGATGCAGAAATATTTGGCATTCCAGAAGAAGAAAACAGAGCAAAGAAGAGAACCAGATCACATACCAGCTATGTTGCTTTACTCTGTGACATTATGAACAAAGAGCCTTCTAGTTATGAAGAAGCAGCGAAAAAGAAAGAATGGAAGGATGCCATGGTTGAGGAATACCAATCAATAATGAAGAATGATGTTTGTGATGTTGTACCAAGACCTAAAGAGAAGTATGTTGTGACTTCTAAATGGATCTACAAAATCAAGCATGCTGCAGATGCCAGTGTAGAGAAATACAAAGCAAGATTCATCGCTCGTGGATTCTCTCAGAAAGAGGGAATAGATTATGAAGAAACTTTTGCACCTGTAGCCAGGTATACTTCCATCGAACAGTACTTGCACTGGCTGCAGCGATGAAATGGAAAATACACCAGATGGATGTCTAGACTGCTTTCTTGAATGGTGTAGTTGAAGAGGAAGTATATTTGGAGCAGCCACTTGGTTTCGAAATACATGACAGGGAGTCATATGTGTGCAAATTGAAGAGAGCCTTGTATGGCTTGAAACAAGATCCCAGAACTTGGTATGGTAGGATGGACAGTTTCCTATTTGGTTTGGGCTTTACCAAGAGTAAAGCGGATTCCAACCTTTATTACAAGGTTGAGGAAGGGAATCCTGTGATTCTACTCCTGTATGTGGATGACTTATTCGTAACAGGAGATGATAGATTGATTGCAGATACTAAGAGAAAGCTTGCTGCCGAGTTCGATATGAAAGATTTGGGAATGATGCATTATTTCCTAGGTATGGAGGTGTGGCAGAGTTCAAGTGGGATCTTCCTTGGTCAAGGGAAGTACACAGTAGATATCCTGAAGAGATTCAGGATGATGGATTGCAAGGCCATGGCCACACCTATGGCATCAAATTTGAAGCTTCTATGTGATGCTTCATCTGAGCAGGTTGATGTCTCTATGTATCGTCAGATGATTGGGTCCTTGATGTACCTGACAAACACGAGACCATATATTTGCTTTGCGATGAACACATTGAGTCAGTTCCTGACAGATCCAAGGAGTGTTCATCTAGTTGATGTAAAGCATGTTCTGAGGTACCTGAAGGGTACAGTGGATTATGGGCTCAAGTATGAGGCAAATCAAAAGTTTAACCTGCATGGTTATGTTGATTAAGATTGGGCTGGCAGTGCTGCAGATAGGAAGAGCACATCTAGGTGTTGCTTCAGTATGGGATCAGGTGTGATCTCTTGGTTTAGTAGGAAGCAGTCCTGTGTAGCACTGAGTACAGCTGAGGCAGAGTATTTTGCAGCCTGTTCAGCTAGTTGTGAGGCAGTATGGCTACGGAAGCTACTGTCTGAATTATTTGATCTCTCGTTGGATGCTACTGGTATCTTCTGTGATAACCAGAGTTGTGTGAAGCTATCCGAGAACCCAGTGTTTCATGACAGGTCGAAACACATAGAGATCAAATATCACTATATCAGGGATATGGTGCAGAGAGGAGCTGTGAAGCTCCTGCATGTTGCGACGGATGAGCAGATTACAGATGTGCTAACGAATCCACTAGCCAGGGTGAAGTTTGAGTACTTCAGATAGAGGCTTGGTGTTCTTCAAATTGATGACACTTCGAGGAAGAAGTGATGGATACATTTGCTGAAGCCATTCCAAGCATGTTGGAAGGAGGATCCTTCACATGGCTGTGGATGTAAGCGCTGGATGATGAGCATCAGGATGATGTTCTGGTATGATCAGTTGGATCATTTTTATATGTATGTATGTATGCATCATGTTGGATGCTGGATATGATCAGTTGGATCATTTATATATATGTATGCATCATATTGGATGCTGGATATGATCAGTTGGATCATTTGTATGTATGTTGATATGTATCATGTATTTGTATTTGTATCAGGTGGATACACTGTATGATCAGGTGGATCATGTATGATGATATGTATTAGGTAGATACTTGGTATGCATCAGGTAGATGCATTGTATGATCAGGATGATCATGGATGACGAGCTTCAGGATGTTTCTCAAGATGACATGCAGCAGGATGTTGCAGTGATGATGATCAGGATGATCATGTGTACATCAAGATGATGTATGGTGAGTATCAGGTTGATACTCTGTGGTCGTGGAACAGGTTGTGCAGATAAGCATGTAATTTGTGCCCTGGGAGATTTGCAGATAGTCTTTTGAGGTTTTGCCTACGGAATGTAATTTGTACCCTGGGATATCTGGCAAATGCTCTTTCGAGGTTTTGCTTGGGAGGACATATAATTTGTGCCCTGGAATATCTGCAGATAGTCTTTTGAGGTTTTTCCTATGGCATGTAATTTGTGCCCTAGGATATCTGGCAAATGCTCTTTAATGGTTTTGTCCTATGGCATGTAATTTGTGCCCTGGGAGATCCGATACGTTGAGTCGTGTGCTCGTAATCATTCTTGGGATGCTCTTTCGAGGTTTTTCCATGACCACATGTAATTTGTGCCCTGGGAGATCTGATAGGTTGAGCCTTGTGCTCGTAATCAATCCTAGGATGCTCTTTCAAGGTTTTGTGGTGACCACATGTAATTTGTGCCCTGGGAGATCCGATAGGTTGATCCTTGTGCTCGTAATCAGTCTTGGGATTCTCTTTTGAGGTTTTGTGGTGGGGTCACATGTAATAAGTCCTGGAGATATGGACAGGATGAAAAAGGCCTCAGATGCTCTTTAGGGTTCTTGCTAGTCAAGAGACTCTTTTAAGGTTTTGTGACGCACATAATAAGTCCTGAGATTTCCACAGTATGGCCAGTGATGATGAAGACCTGCAGGTGGTGGGCCTACATCCAGTATGAAAAAGGATTGGCTCTGTAGAAATTCCTATGATGAGTAGAGTTAGAGATTGGTTGAGATAGCAGCAGCAGTGACGATGCATCGATGACGATGATCCCAAGAAGAAGACTTGTCTAGCAGATCTGTGTCGAGAAATACCTTCCTAGTTAAGAGGGAGTGTTGATGTACATGTAACTTCGGAATGTATTTCATATATATTTATTGTACCCTTATTAGAGATGTGTTATTCCTCTATAAGGAAGTGTCATCATGTGGATTGACAAGTGTCGCAAGTGTGTGTACTTGCCAATGGGTTATTAGACCACCATGTGTGGGGTCGGCCCTGAAATATATATATTATATTGTGGATGTGCCTAGCTAGACAAGTCGGCCCCATAAGGTCACTGGGAAAATAGGTTAGTATAAATAGAGATCAGGAGATCTCTATTTAGATCATTTGGAAAGTCATCTCTCTCTCACTCAGAAAGTGGCGCACTAGTGAGGAGGAGGATCATCTGCTTCTAGGAGACTATCTCAAGTGTATTTTGGTTGTACTTTGGTTGAGTCATTACTCTCTCTATCTCTGAGGAAGCTGTGGGGTTTTTCACCTTAGGGTTTTCCCCACAAAAACTCTGTGTCTCTTGTCTCTCATGCTTTTGATTCTTGTGATGCTTGTCATGCTTATTGTGATTGTTATGCATTGATATACTGTATATGTTATTCTCTCAGAGAAGATCCTAGAGTATTGTGAATTAATGCTCAAAATTTAACACTTTTGGTTGTATCTCATTATTGAGAAATTTATGATGTATGAATCAACTATTGAACCTATGATTTCAATTTTGAATTTATACTAAATAAAAATATGATTCCAATACCTCTTTATGCACCTAGTCTAGATTTCAATAAAAAAGAGCTAGTTTCTAGAATATTCTTGGTAAATGAATGAGTATTGGTCCATGAAGTGATTTATGTTTCTGATGTTAATTACGATGTTAAATTACCCAAAACAAGATTCATATCAGAATTTCATGAGCCTCTCAGACATTTTTGGAAGTCCTGAATTTGATATAGTTGTGCAATCCTAGAAGGAAAATTTTCTTGTATCTTTGTGAGAACTTCTCAGACCCTTCCCGAACTTGATGGAGAGAAACTAGGATGTATATTGAATTTTAATTGATCTTATTTATCCTCCCAAATTCGAAATACCTCATCATTTACTCTCAACCAGTGCTTAGTTGATGTACTATTTTGCATATGCTGGGGTGCCCAGGAGAATTGGAGTAGACTTCATCCTAGCTGATGTTCGAAATTTTAATGGTCCCAGTACTTTGTGCAAAGGTTCTATCATCTGTCATATTCCTCATCCCCTCTAGAATACTATGATTTTTCCTACCTACAGTCAAACTAGTCATCATAATCCATTGTTTTTCATTGAGTCATGTAGGAGAGTTAGATAGTGTATCAATAGTCTTGGTTGGTACATTACATTACAATTATCAGACTTCACTCAAACTCCTCAAACTCAACCCCCTGTTACATTACTCATAAAATTTATAGAAATTACATCATATGGGTTGTTACCAGTTTTTTGGAATAAAAGTCTAACAATAAACCAAATGATAGTGAGATATCTCATTCATCACAAGGAATCAGGAAATATTGGGGTCGAATACCTTTAAATATGGAGTTAATTCCTTGGCTATGTGCTTTTAGAAAACTGAAACCCATGAAATATGGAAAAATCGGTCTCAGAGATCCATACAAGGCACTCAAACCATTGCTTATTTCAGAAAATGTCCTCATGTGTCACCTAATTGGGCCTATCCCCCAAAAAACTCATGTTTTATTTATTTAATAATTCATCTTCATTTACTCACAAACTGCTTCACAAGATGACCTCTAAAACATGCATTTCCAGAAATTTCGACAGCACCCTTTATAGAAAAAAGTCATGATTTCACTACCAGAACTTGAAACTTCTAGCAATGTCTCCCACATGAATTTTTTTCTTTATGTCGCCGAAACAAAAATGAGGAGGAATATAAAAAACCTAAGATGACAAGTTTAGGACTAACATCTAGCTCCAATTGGGGACATTAGGAGAAATTTGGATGAATAATGGTTCGCCCAACCCAAATTCAAATTCCATGTCATCATGTATTAGTCAATCAAAATACTTTAAAATTTAAAAGAGGTGCATATAAAAATATGGAGGGAAAAAACAAAAACTACTTTTTTGGATTGTATTTTCAACTTATCGCCTTGTAGATTTACTCAAATTTCAAGTGGGGGCACTCATTGGATGTAGAATTAAATTATGCATCCAACGAGTACCCAATCTTCATACTTTTAACATCATCTACATTGCGAAAAAATAAAAATACATTAAAAAAAATTTTTTCTCTCACTAGAAACACATTTTTTTATTATGTATTTTTAGATTTTCATGATGTGGATGTTGTTAAAAGTATGTAGGTTGAGTACTCTTTGGATGCAAATTTTAATTCCACATCCAACAAGCTCTCTCTCTCTCTCTCTCTTCAAATTTGAGCAAACCTACAAGGATATAAGTTGAAAATATGATCCAAAAAGTAGTATCCTGAAACCATCTCTGAAATCTGTAACCTGCCATGAAAACATCCACACTCTGCAAACAAATGACAATCTGAAGCAAAGATATAATCTAAAAATGCCACTCGATATAGTGCCTTGTTTCCATTGGGCTATGGAATTTATTTCAAAACTAAAACACACTATAAACAAACTCAAACTGAAACTAAGTGCTCAAGAAGCGAGCTTATTTATGTACATCTATTATACAAACCTAATGAATTTCTCTACTCAAGTATAGACAAAATTCCAAAGTAGCCATTCAAATAATTTATCAACCAACTGAAACTGGCTTCCATATTTAAGCACACATCTTATTGAAGAAACTGGAAAGTATAAATATGATGATCTATTTAACCATACTTACAGTTGTGGAACTTTGTTTTTAAGAAGTAAAAAATACAAGATGTATAATTCCATTTCAATTCCATGTAACTTGCCACATAATCATAAAAATCAAGAAAAGGAATTTGTTGATCCAAAAGATATGCCTTCCATTGCATGAAATTTGTTTTACTAAGAAAAAAATGACCTCCTTGTTCCCTCAACAACAAATCTTGAACACTATTAATTCCATGGCAATCAATAGCATCCAAATTTCTCAAGACTATTTTAGGTGCTTGAAAAACACATGCCAACTCAAAATTATGATCTTGATGATCTACTTGAAAATTTTCAGGTTCAAATGAATAGCTCAAAAAATATTCTTTAAATTGTTGCATTTCTCCCTGCAATAAAAACTCTTGACCAAAATTTGAAAACATATAACCCTGAGTGTCAACAGCAAGACATTTTGAAACAACTGCTTGCTTTTCAACAAATTGATCATGTAAAAATTTTCCATTAGGAATTGAAAAACTCCCACCATTGTCAATAGAAGACTCTCTACAATGTGAATATGTACAGTCACCCTTTTCAAAATTAACTTCACAAAATATAGAAGTATGATCATCCTTGACAATAGAAACTTTGATTTACTTAATGTAAGATATGTAGAAAAAGAGTAATTTGAAAACGATGTACCAGCACATGGAAAGAAAATAGAACCCATACCTGATCTATGTTGTTCATATCCTTTCTCTTGTTCTTCTACATTCAAACCTTCATCCCAAAATTTATTCGACATCTTTCCACAAGCTTGAAATTTGTCTTCAATCTCTTTAGCATTAGTAAACATATGTCATAAGGATGAATATTTCCCCTCTATGAGATAAAGAGCTAAATCATGATGTTGAGCTACTGTGTAATACAACATGGAAGCAACTTTAGAATACTGAATGTCTTTAGGCATATTAAGATAAAATCTATGAAATATCATGTTGAACTTAGTAACTACTTCATCCTTCATTTTCAAAGCATAAAACTCAGAAATATACTGATCATATGATTTGATTTCACCCCAATATCTCAAAAAGATATCACATAAATTATTCCATGAACGTATTGAATAATCCTCCAAATTTTTAAACCATAGTTTAGCTTCTCCATATAAAGATTTACAAAATGTTCTCATAATTACATCCTCATGAATGACTTCAAAATTATCTATGAAACATTCAAAATATTCCATGTGCTTTTCAGTTGCAATATGATCTTCTCCATTGAACATAGGAAGATATTTTAAAAACTTGGGAGGGTAATCATTTAGGATGGATGTCATCTTGAGAGGTTTGAAAATTTCTCTAATTCTAGATTGAACTTCAGTGAGCTAAATGCAAGGTGTAGCAGTGATTGTAGGAGCTGGTATATCAATTTTATAATTTGCAGGCTTAAATGACTGGTCATTATCTGAATAAATTTGGATATGGACATCATTATTGTCATATGGTTCAGATGAAATATTTGGACCAATATTAACAAAGAAGGAAGATGTCAAATATTCTACTTCCAAGGAGGGATATTCAATGGTAGGCTCATGATCTTCCAAGTAAACAAAGCATAAGATAACTCTTATGATATTGTTGACGACTGGAGTTGTACCAAACATTAATGCAAGGTAGATATCCCAGTCGAGGGGGTCATATAACCCTAAGTGAGAATTTTCCTAGCCCCAAGTTATTTGGTATAGCTACCTCTGACGAATTTTATGGCTCTATTAGCCGCTAAGTGGAATTGTTCCTCAAAGAGGAGACTTCCAATCAGATCTGCAACTAATTCCTAAATGAAATCCTAACATAAGCTAACTCATAATCTAAGATGAAAATTAGATCCTATTAGAAACCAAATCTGTTGTAACCAGTTCATACTATTCTTCCAATCTATGATAAGTGACAAAAATGCTCATCTAGATAAATTAACAGAATGAAAGAAAAAATGCTCTTTTATAAACTGATCATTTTAAAGAGATATTGGAGATTGTAACAGTTAGTATTCCGGAAAATGTCCCAAAATGTAAAACTAATTATCAAACTGAAAAATCAGATCAATATTGGTTAAGAAGAATGTATAGGTTATGTGTAATAAACAGTGATAAAAAAAACATAAAAAACCTTGCTTATTACTAGTTAGAATAGGATCAGTTATGCAACATGATTTAGCTTTCGAAGCCTAAACACAACCAACGAAATGCAAACATGAAATAACAATTAACACATCCCAAAAAATAAATTACATAATTGAATTACAAATTAAAATTCAAAACATATACTATTTAATGATGTAGCTAATGTTAAGAGTACAAAAGATCTCTGATATGATCAATTAGCCCCAAAAGACATCATATAGTTTCATCTATAGATCCAAATAATAAACTATAAGCATAAAAATGCCTAGAAAGTTCATATCATAGAGAAGGGAAAATATTTTTCTTTGGAGACCCCCCCACTCCTCTTTACATAGAAGGTAGTTATTTATACAAAAGGAATGAAGGATAATATCAGATCATTTCCCTTGAGCTTCCTAGTCTGAGTGTTTTGTTCTACATAAGAGATTTTGTAAAACCGTCCACAATAGAGAAATATGGGAATTATGTTTTGGAAAACCATTCGAATATCCCAAATGAAGCACTTTCAGATTATTTTGATCACATGTCAGCTATTGGGATCATTATGCACAAAAACCATGTCTCTCATTTTCCAGATTCATCTCCATCGCTCCAGAAATCGCGTCTAAAAATCATTGCTCCTTCAACATGACGTAGCTTTAATTCCTCATGATACGAGATGTTAATTGATTTCCCCAAACCCAAATCCACACTTGTACATTTAAAAATATACCTTAAAAACAATAAAAATCCTTCCATAGTTAATGAAACAAATCCAAATAAAAAAAATCCATTTGCAAGTCAAATCATAACAAAAATAGGAAAATATAATCCATACCCAAAATTGATTTTTCAAGAATATTTTGGGGGGTTTTAAACTATCCATTAGGAAAAAAGGATCTTCCCAAACCATTCCTCATCTTCCCAACTTTCCAACAAGCTATCTTGGGCTCAATTTGGACCTCTAGAACTCAAGATATAGCTCCTGGAAGTTAACACTCAACAACCGTTGATTTCATTATTGGGTGAATTGTGACCGTTGATTTGAATGTCAAAATCATTATCCCACATGAATTGAGCAAAATAGATTTTAGGTGTTTATAATGATTTTTCCACACATAGTAGTTTGCAGAAAAAACTTAGGGAAGTCATAGACCATAGGACCACACTAATTACTTTGCCAAATTGCCAAAGGAATCAAACCAAAACTAATAAAGAAAAAAAATTAAAATCAAAATTAAAAATAAAAAACAAATATTTCCTAATACAAAAATGAGTTAATTCTTAGGAAATAAAATGTTGAAAACACAATACATATATAGGAAATGAATCAATCCAAGAATATCATAGAGTTAATAAGTCCCACAAATAGATTTCCAACATAATCATTTCTAAAAATAGAATATCGTATTAATTTTAATTACACTACTTCCTTTTGCACAATAATAAAAGCTTTCTAGTTTACAAAAGAATAAATAACTATTCTATATTTTCATTATCAAATTAACTTCATGAAAGGAAAAATTCATCCATGATCAAACTATTTTTGCATTCGTGAATATTGAATTTTAATCTCATGAATTTCCAAAGAATCATGAAACTTAAAACTCATGGAAATTAGAGAAATTAGAATTTATATAAACTAAAGTACATGTGTTTTTTATTAAAAATGTTGGTTTCATAAAATTGATTTGCGTGTAAATTTAATATATAGATTTGATAAAAGACCTTTTCCAAATATACAAATTAATTTAACCAAAACCAAAGTACGATCATGAATAAAAAGAATCATTTCAATACGATTAATTAGATATTAAAAATACTAAGCAAAGTTAAACAAGCAAAATATAATTTATTTACAAAATATTAGGATTCTAGATATGCAAAAGTAAAAATAAGACACAATCAAACTCAAATGTTAATCTAATGCAATATCTAGAATTGAGAAATGATCAATCAAAATCCAGTAAATCAATGAAGTATTCATCAGTCATTATCGCGAATAATTAACTTATGCAATGAAAACAATAACTAAGTGGGGGTTTTCAATAACATGGTATCCTACCTAGAGCATAAAACCAACTCAATCGAATCCAAAGAGTAAATGCAGACGTGATAAAACAAGCAAGATATGGAAGTAGTGCATGTGGCGTGATTAATATTGATGTAATAGGTGTAATGAAATAATTGACCCAATAATACAACTAATCGGTGATTAAAACGTCGTGGATATAAACGAAATGTCCATAATGATCATGTCTCAAGATATCGAACAAGAGAGTCAATCAAGAATTAACACTCATATACATCATGTCAATTCGAAAAACACAGACCCGAAACATCAATTAGAAAGATATAAAAAGGTTCTGGGTTCAGAATATCGGCCATGCCAATATCGATATTGGCACGTCGACATTGTCATAGTCGGGATCAGTACATCAAAGATTAGTTCCATAAACAAATTCCATTCCGACTTCCGAGTTGAGGTCATTGAGGTTTGATTGTAGTCGCAAGTTGGGATTCAGGATAGAATTTGAATGGTAATATATGAGATGTCGAATTTCGAGGTTGCGGAAAAAAAGTTGGAGTTGGGAAGTCGAGAAGGAAATCTATAATGCAAATGAATTACCAACTTCTGAAATAGATGGTAATAGCGACATTGGGACAGAAATGTCAATAGATATGTTGTGAAGTGAAACTAAATCGCTGACTTTCGAAGTCCAAATTTTATAGATTTTAAAATGTCTGGAAACAAAATTAAACATGCAAACTTTCCCGTAGTGCTCATCACAAAGTTGTGGATCCTAGCTAGGATCTAATCAAACAAAATGAATATCGAGTCTGATTGGGATCGTAAGGTATGAATAAAATAAATCTTCAACCCAATATAGGCATCGGAATATGTCTAAAACAATCAAGATGAAACGATGACCCCAATACCGTGGGATAAACATAGTGGATCAAGGAGTGGACTGATCAGATGGATACCGACTATCAAGAAAGACAAGCCAAAGATGAGGTAAAAATATGTCATATGATGATCGATGAAAATAAAATCAAAATACATTGAACCAAGATCCATCAAAGTTCATAAGGGAAATTATTAATTTTGAAAATTTTAAGTGGGGGACCCTTCATTTTGATCGAAAGTGTAGGGGAGTTGTTTTAGCCACAGCAAATGGAGGCTCACTAGGAAGAACCAGTTATCTCTTCCTGTTGATGTATATGTAACTTCGGAATGTATTTCACCCATGTATTTCATATATGTATTTTGTACTCCTATAGAGATGGCATTATTCCTCTATGCGGAAGTGTTTGTATTCCTATAGAGATGTTATTATTCCTCTATATGGAAGTGTTGTCATTTATATTGTAAGTGTCGTAACTTATACTTGATAGGTTATTAGACCACCTTGTTGGGGTCAGCCCTGTATAAGTCATGTGGGTCGAAGGGTTATTAGACCACCCTATTGGGGGTCGTCCATGTGGGTCAAAGGGTTATTAGATCACCAAGTGTGGGGTCGGCCCGGATTAAGTTCACCATGGGTTAAGCTAGACATGTAGGCCCCATTAGTTTATTGGGCAGGACAGAACAAGTATAAATAGAGATCGAGAGATCTCTATTTGATCATTCATTCACACACTTCTCTCATTCAGAAAGTGGCACACTTATGAGGAGGAGGCTCTACTGCTAGGAGAAGACTATCTCTTGTATTCTAGTTGTATCATTTCTCTATCTATCTCTGAGGAAGTTATTGTGGTTTTTCACCTTTATGGTTTTCCCCAAGTAAACTCTGTGTCTCTTGTGTGCTTGCATTATTGTGTCCATGATTGATATGCTGTAGATTTGTTGTACATGTTGTTCTCTCAATTAAGATCCTAGATCAGATTGAAGTAAATTCTGAAAATTTAACATGGTATCAGAGCTAGCCTGAAAGAAGGCATGATATGGCATGTATGACACTTGTTGCACTTATGATGCTAGGGCTTGATATAGAAAAAACCAGTCATCGTAGCACTTTCACTATAAATCCATTTTGGAAAAAATTTCGGATCTGAAACTATTACAGGTCGAATACCAAATCCCCATGTACCTTGTTTCCAAAGGACAACTTCTAATTCGTTGTACTTTGTGATTTATCATCTGTACCAATATAGGGTTTTGGCCTCTTCCAAATCTCAGTCATAAACAGGTGACCTTGGAAAAAAGGTCATAAATTGGGCTAGGAAGCTCCAAATGAAATTTAGTAACAAGTGACAAGTAGTACATAGACTGTACTATCTCAAGAAAAGTTTTCAGAGGCCGAAGTTTAACAAGTGACACGTGGCACGCCATACAAGTTTGCTTTCCTGTTTTATCCCATAAACAGGTCACGTTACGACACTTGGCATAACTCTCTCTCAGAGAATCCAATTGATGTCAGACCTGTCGGGATGGAAATATGATAGGTCAGGCTATCTCAAGAAAAATTTTCAAACCCTGTGGATCGAAAAGTTTGGAGTTACACCAGAAACAATCAGGTACATATTTTTGTCATAACAAAATTATTTTTTAGCACCTTCATTCATGGCTTCCGGAATTTAGGGTTTCAGAGAAAGTTGGAATTTTTGTAATCGGAGAATACGACTGAATGCCACTCATCAAAATAGAAATTTAGAGACCAAGTTCAGAATTTTTGGTTGGGTAGAAGACCGAGCTTGATCAAACCCTAGTTCGGGACTTTGATTGGAAAAGTGGAAAATTAGGGCTTATGCAAAAATGGGAATTTTTGAAATCTGTGACCACAGCTAGAAGCTCCTCAGAAAAATAGAAGCTTATAGATTTGGATCAAACCTTTTGATTGGGCAGAAGAGTGGGCTTCATAAAATCCTAGTTCGGGGTCACGTCCAGTGAATCCGAAAATTTCAAAGGCAAAATTGAGGAGTGAAACTTTGCAGTTTTCAAATTCTGAATATACCAGCTTGATCAGCTCATCAAGGCGCATATTTTTATCCTTTCAGAAGTTTGAAATTCAAATTTTGAATTTTTGGTTTTTCTCTGACAAACCCTAATCCAGCTCCAGGTCCAGTTCTTGCAAATCAAGTGGATTGGGTTAATCCTAGAAGAAGATGGATTGGTCACCTGCATAAGTGAAGAAGTTCCTGTCTCAGAGGGAGATGAGGCTAAGGCCTTCCATAAGAAGATTACAAGCAATCTTGACAAGTATGTCTTACAGGTATGTTTCAAATTTTATTCATGGTTAAATTTATGATATGTTTGTCTTCATATCATTACAGTACAATCTTGATTAATTACTAGACTTGTCGTATCACCTTAATAGAAGATATTAATTGATTAAGGTTTTGACACTTATGATTGTACTAATGCATTGTGATGTTGTATGAGGTTTATGTTGTTCCCTAACACAAAAGGTACACCAAGAAAGTCAAATCATGTTCTACTTCAAGAAAATATGATCATGGTGACATGAAGACAAAGATTCATCCATTGTCATGGATCACATAGAAGATCTACTTTCAAGGTATGTATAACTTGGTTCTACAATGGTTAACTTATGAGACATGCAGGTTACTAGCACAAGTCACTGAAGAGAACCAGAAGACATTATGCGGGTATGTTAGACATAACTAGCTAGCATGCTAATCTAGGTATGTTTTTCCTATATCAAGCTAGAATCCTACCTTGTGTTAGGATCTTATATTGTTGTGTTGTTGATAATGATTATTCATGAAGTCATAGGTTTGAATAGTCATGGTTGTATGCATATTATGTTTCTTACCATAATTGATGATATGACTAACCAGAAGAATCATGAAGGTATAGGTTTGAGTAATCACGGGTTTAGGCATATTATGTTTCTTACTTTAATTTATGATATGACTAACCATAAGAGTCCTATATAAACCTTGAATACTAATGCTTATTATTTCTGTTTGAAATTATCATGACTATACATGCTTAAGATTATTGTGTTTTGATAGTATTAAGAAGATACTAATGAATGTATGATTATGTATGAGACCTCAATGATAACACAATGATGATACTAATAAGCATGCATAGTGATTAAGTATGGATATAAGTTTAAGGGCAGGTAATCCAGGAAGCAAAGATCAAGAGGGAAGACACTCCAGTTGTTCATGCAAGGAAGCAAAGATCAAGAAGGAGCACACTTCAGTAGTTTCTGCAAGGATGCAGATATTCATAAGGAGTTGACCACTTCTCACAATCCACATTAGAATGGAGTTGCAGAAAAGAAGCAAAGACTGAGAGGGAGTCAACCCAACAAACCAAACAAAGATAAGTATTTGAATTATCATTTCTTACATATTTGTTTGTTTAAATAATTCTATTCAATGATGTATATGCTTATGTTCCTAGACTTAGGCTATGTATTATGCATATTAGAATAATTGCATTAATGAACAATATACTACTAATATGCATGTGATGGGTAAGTGGCCTATGGCACTATGCAACATTCCATTGCTACTTATCTAGAATGAAACCTCTTTGTTGACATGTTGGGAGTAGTGCAAACTCTTAACAGTGTTCTGGTAGAGATTGGAAGGCATCTAGAAAGTTACAGGATATGGATAAATGTTGTACTGAAGCATTGGCTAAGATAATTGCATGACTGTATGACATATTTCTTTATGTGTAAGAGTTTGTTCTGAAAACTATAAGATGTTTTCTAATCATGCAATTTAACTTGTTGTGTAGGAAAGATCGTATACCATCACCTACAAAAGAAGGACTACAACATTTGTTCAGCAACAAAGTTATCTATTAAAAATATTGAAGATATTGAAGTTCCCAGGATCTGGGAAGAATGCCATGATCGAGGAGTACCAGTCGATCATGCAGATGTTTGGGATACAAGCCCAAGACCTAAAGGGGAGTCTGCAGTGACTTCCAAGAGAATCTACAAGATCAAGCATGATGCAGGTGGTAGCATAGAGACTTTTGCTCCTGTAGCCAGATACACTTCCATTAGATCAGTACTTGGTCCGGATACAGTGATGAAGTGGAAGATACACCAGATGGATTTCAAGACAGTCTTCTTGAATGGTGTAGTTGAAGAAGAAGTGTATGTGGGAAACCACTTGGTTCTGAGACACATGACAGGGAACCATATATGTGCAGAACTTGGTATGGTAGGATAGGCAACTTTCTATCCAGTTTGGGCTTTACCAAAAGTAAAGCGGATTCCAACCTTTACTACAAGGTTGAGGAAGGCAATCCAGTGATACTACTTTTGTATATGGATGACCTATTTATTACAAGTGAAGATAGATTGATTGCTGACACGCAACGGAAGCTTGCTGCCAAGTTCGAGATGAAGAACTTGGGGATGATGCACTATTTTTTTTTGGCATGGAGGTGTGGCAGAGTGCAGATGGAATCTTCCTTGGACAAGGGAAGTATGTAGTAGAGATCCTAAAGAGGTTAGGGATGATGGACTACAAGGCTATGGCCACACCTATGGCATCGAACCTGAAGCTTTTGTGTGATTCTTCATCCGATCCAGTTGATGTCACGATGTATCGTCAGATGATTGGGTCCTCTATGTACCTAACGAACACGAGACCAGATATTTACTTTGCGGTGAACACATTGAGCCAGTTCCTTACGGATCAGAGAGATGTTCACCTGGTTGCTGTAAAGCATATTCTGAGGTACCTGAAGGGTACGGTTGTTTATGGGCTCAAGTATGATGCAAATCAAAAGTTTAACCTGCAGGGTTATGTTGATTCAGATTGGGTAGGCAGTGCTGCAGATAGGAAGAGAACTTATGGGTGCTGCTTCAGTATGGGATCAGGTGTGATCTCTTGGTTTAGCAGGAAGCAATCCTACGTAGCACTGAGTACAGCCAAAGCAGAGTATGTTGCGACGGATGAGCAGGTTGCAAATGTATTGACCAAGCCATTGGCCACAGTGAAGTTTGAGTACTTCAGAGAGAGGCTTGGTGCACTTCAGATTGAGGTTCCTTCCAAAGGGAAGTGATGAGTCCGGAAGATGTAGATGCACATGAGCTTTTCTGACATGGTTGATGTGTTCTCCCATGGTCGCGATGTAATTGCTGAGCAATTTTTCACATGGTGGTAGATGTGTTCTCCCATGGTGAAAAAGTAAGGGCTGGAGCCTTCCCCGAATGGTGGTATATGTGTTATCCCATGTCGGTGGTGTAAGTGCTAGATGATGTGCATCTGGGCTGTGCTTCATGGACGATGAGATGATCTAAAGAAGACGATGCTATGATGATCAGGAGGATCATGGATGATGAGCATCATGATGATGCTCTAGTTACTACTCTATATGTATATGTACGCATCATGTTGGATGCTGGATATGATCAGTTGGATCATTTATATGTATATGCATATGTACGCATCATGTTGGATGTTGGATATGATCAGTTGGATAATTTATATATATATGTATGTACGCATCATGTTTGATGTTGGATACGATCAGTTGGATCATTTGTATGTATTTTGTATATGCATCATGTTGGATGCTTGGACCATGTATCTGTATATGTATCAGGTGGATACATTGTATGATCAGGTAGATCATGTATGTTGATATGTATCAGGTATGATCAAGTGGATCATGTATTTGTATTTGTATCAGGTGGATACATTGTATGATCAGGTGGATCATGTATGATGATATGTATCAGGTAGATACTTGGTATGCATCAGGTAGATGCACTGTATGATCAGGATGATCATAGATGACGAGCTTCAGGATGTTGCTCCAGATGACATGCAGCAGGATGTTGCAGTGATGATGATCAGGATGATCATGTGTACATCAGGATGATGTATGTATCAGGATGATGCTTTGTGGTTGTGGATCAGGTTGTGCAGATGTCATGCCCTTCTTCAAATCTTGCAGCTATATGGTCAAGTTAGCCAGCTATGTCTATATCTGTGACATCCTGGCTGCATTTTCTCCAATTGGCGATGCCTCCAATCGCATTGCAATCTCCAGAGCTTCACTGGGTGTCGAGATATTTTTTTGCATCAACGGTAGCCGAATATGGGGTAACAGTGCCGCGATAAACCACTCTTTATGTTGGACAGAGCTCATGTCAAAACTAACCCTTGCCATCAACGTCTTGAACCGCTAATCAAAATCCCACACCATCTCGTTGGGATACTGCTTAATTTCTTTCAATTCTGTGATATATTGTGCTTCAGACATGGGCTTTCAGAATTTTGCAGTCAACCCATCCCTGATCTCATCTAGTGTTTTCCCTGGAGTTCTTGTAGGGGCTAGAAAAAATTTCATAAACCAATCTAAGGCGTGACCTCGCAGAGTCGTCGCCAGCTGTCCTTTCTTGGAATCATCATCAGTGGTCTGTTTTACAGTCCAGACCGCTTCACACAAAAACCAATACTACTCTAGGTTATCTATCCCACTCCCATGGAACAACGGTAACTTAGCATCATCGCCCGCCATCCTAGGCTTCCTTCCTGCAGGTACTGAACTACTAGCAATCACGTTTTGTTGACCTGGTGGGTTCTAAGTGGTGTTTCTCACTGGTTGGAAGATAGTGAGCGGAGGTGTGGGTACATTGCTGCTGGGGTTAGGTCCTACCTCTATCCTGGGCGTAGTCTGTGCGTCCTTGTCCGGACTGTGAGGTCGCTTCGTCCCGTGTGGTCTTCCTTCGTCAACTCGCGATTCGATCGCACAATACCTTCTCCTATCCTCTACCTCTTTTCTTGTCGAAACCTCGCTCCTCCTCTTGTAAGATCAGTTGCTTCCTTGGCTTCACTCACAGTCTCGTCGTGACCCGCACCCATCTACCCCTGATCATTCCATGCACCACCCCCTTGCTGTCGCGATACCCACGGCCTACACCCACCAAGTTTCTCACTGATCCATATGCATCTTTAATATACCCTTTTCACAAATAAGCATCTTAATGGACAGTTGGAGCGACAACAGAAACCTTCCTCGGGGTTCATAAAAGAAGTATCTTTCGTCTTCACTATAATATTTATGTGTATCAACTGCGAATTTAGTGATACATCCTTCCAAGATGCTATCAAGCCACACTTCGACAGCCCGTGGTGCTTTATTGTAAACCTCCTGTAGTTCTTGGATCAACTCTGGGGTCCAGGTCGTTGGCTCACCACCCTGGAAGTTCCTCTTCTGAAAAGTCAACTTCGCCAACCACTCGAACAACAGGACCGGGAATTCACAGAAGAACCATTCATGCGATGCGTCGTGAATATATCTATCTACCCATTGATCTACTGTCAGCCGAGTGTTTCGGCTTTCTTCTTCAGCGAATTCCTGTAGCTTCCAATCAAACCATTCCTGGATCTTGGGTTTCGTTGGGTGCCACAACATATCATCCTTTCACTTCGCACACGGTCCTGGAAACGGAACCATTTGTTGACTCAAAACCAGTCGATAGGGGTTCCCATCACTATCGACACCAACCCACCACGATCTCCCTAAGCACCGGCCCGGACAGGTTTTACCCTGTCCAGCGACACCTGCAGAGCAGATGAGGTCTCACCCAAGGCGATCAAGGGAGAGTGGATGGAACCATGTTTCCACCGAATGAAGGAGGATGATTGCAGCACTACTTACTTAACTTAATTGTCGCAGCATTCAAAACAAATCTATGCATTCAAGATTAACATCATTCGTATCCATAGCATTATTCAACAGAAACATTCATCACGACTAGTATAACATTAAAGTATTAACTACAGTAAGAAATCATCGCAGCATGCATTAACATAAAAGGTACACAGGGAATTTCATCAGACAGTTTCGTCATGTCATATTACTTCAGAAAAACCTTGATACAACATCTCTGCAAAACCAAATCTCAGCAATATCACCTGATCTCACAGACTCAAAGATGCACATAAAACAACATCCAAAGATCGTGCTTAGATCAGCTCCAAAATTTATCTGCCCGAGAAGTCCTTTAACACATACGACTCTTTGATTATAAATAGGCTTCCACCTTTACAATGCTTGTCCACTTTCTAACAACTTCCTAACCGACTCCTGGACAAATAACCCAAAATCTAACTAACATGGTCCAAATGATCCAAAAACCCACCTACTTGTTGATGTATTTGTAACTTCGGAAGATATTCACTTGTATATTGTATGTATTACATTTTTACTTTATTGTATCCCCAACAAAGATGTATTATTCCTCCGATTAAAAGTGTCGTCATGTGTACTTGCAAGTGTCGCAAGTTATATTGTAAGTGTCGTAACTTATAATTGATGGGTTATTAGACCACTTTGTTGGGGTCGGCCCTGTATGAGTCATGTGGGTCAAAGGGTTATTAGACCACCCTATTGGGGGTGGGCCCAGTCAGCATTATGTTATGTGGTTAAGTTAGGGCCGACCTAGTTGAGTAAAGGTCAAGTGATGTAGTGTATAAATAGAGAGTGTGTCTCTCTCATTTTATACATTCTATTCTTCACTCACACACTCATTGGAGAGTGGCGCACTAGTAGAGGAGGAGAAGCTTCTGCTAGGAGGACTATCTCTTGTACTTGGGTTGTATCATTGCTCTATCTATCTCTGAGGAAGTTGCGGGGTTTTGCACCTTCTTGGTTTTCCCCGGTGAAACTCTGTGTCTCTTGTGTGCTTGCATTATTGTGTCCATGATTGATATGCTATAGATATGCTGTACATGTTATTCTCTCAGTTCAGATCTTAGATCAGATTGAAATTTCTGAAAAACTAACATGGTATAAGAGGTAGCCTGAAAGAAGGCATGGTATGGCATTTATGACACTTGTTACACTTACGAAGCAAGGGCTTGATATAGCAAAAACCAGTCATCGTAGCACTTTTGCTATATTCATTTTGGCAAAGTTTCAAGATCTGAAAACCTTATAGGTCGAAGATAAGATCCCCATGTAGCTTGTGTCTGAAGGAGAGCCTCTAATTCGTTGTAATTTTAGATTTATGATCTGTACAATATAGGGTGTCTGCCTCTTCCAGATCTCAGTCATAAACAGGTGACCTAGGAAAAAAGTTTACAACTTGGGATAGGAAGCTCCAAATGAAATTTTGTAAAACTTGGTAGGTAGGGCACGGACTTTACTTTAACAGGTCCGATTTTCAAAGGCCGAAATTGAACCAGTGACACGTGGCACTCCATACAAGTTCATTCTCTTGTTTTATCTCATAAACAGGTCACGTTATGACATTTGGAACATCTCTCTCTCAGAGCATCCATTTGAGGTCAAAACTATGGGGTTGGAAAGATAACAGGTCAGGCTACCACAGGCTGAAGATTCAGACCATGTAGATTTGAAATTTCGGAGTTACACCAGAAAAAATCAGGTGCATATATTTGTTAAAACATAATTGGATTTTGAGCACCTTCATTCATGGCTCTGGGAATTTAGGGTTTCGGAGAATGTTGTAATTTTTGTATTGGATACCACAACTGGATTATCCTCATCAAAATCAAAATTTAGAGACCAATATCAAATTTTTTGGTTGGGCAGAAGGCCAGGCTTAATCAAACCCTAGTTCGGGACTTTGATCGGAAAAGTGGAAAATTAGGGCTTCTACAAAAGTTGGAATTTTTGAATTCCATGACCATGGCTGGAAGCTCCTCAAGAAAATCAAAGTTTAGAGCTTTGGATCAAACCTTTTTGTTGGGTGAATCTCCGGGAATCTCAAACCCTAATTCAGGGTCCTCCCAGTGAATCCGGAAATCTAAAAGGCAATTTTGAGGGGTGAAACTTTGCAGTTTTCAAATTCTGAGTATACCAACTTGACCAGCTCAGAAATGCACATCTTTCTATCCTTTCAGAAGTTTGAAATTCAAAGTTTGAATTTTTGGGGTTTCTCTGACAAACCCTAATCCAGCTCCAGATCCAGTTTCTGCAAATCAAAGTGGATTGGGTTAATCCTAGAAGAGAATGGATTGGTCACCTGCATAAGTGAAGAAGTTCCCGTTTCAGAGAGAGATGAGGCTAAGGCCTTACATAAGAAGATTACAAGCAATCTTGACAGGTATGACTTATAGGTATGTTTTGAAATATGTTCACGATTAAGTTTATGGTATGTTTGTCTTCATTAAGGTTAGTACAATCTTGATTAACTTTAGACTTGTCGTATCACCTTAATAAAATTATGAATGTAGATATTCATTGATTAGGGTTTTGACACTTATGGTTGTACTAATGCATTATGGTGTTGTATGAGGATGATGTTGTCCGCTAATATGAAAAATACATCTAGAAAGACAAATCAAGTTCTCGATCAAGAACATATGACCATGGTTACATGAAGACAAAAGACTCATCCATAGTCATGGATCACATAGAAGCTCTACTTACAAGGTATGTATAATTTGGTTCCACAATGGTTAACTTATGAGATATGCAAGTCACTAGCACAAGTCATTGAAGAAAACAAGAAGACATCATGTGGGTATGTTAGACATAACTAGCTAACACATTAATCCAGGTATGCTTTTCCTATATCAAGTTAGAATCCTACCCTATGTTAGAATCTTATACTTTTGTACATGATTATTCAGGAATTTATAAGTTTGAGTAATCATGAGCTTATGCATATTATGTTTCTTACTTTAATCGATCACATGACTAACTAGAAGAGTCCTATGGTCAAATAAGAATTTGTATGAGTAAAGGAAGTACTCCCTAAAACCTTGAATACTAATGCTTGTGATAAATTATCTGTGTATGAAATGATCTTGACCATACATGTTTAAGATTACTTAGAATCATAATGTTTTATAGTATTGAGATTATACTAATGAATGTATGATTGTGTATGAGACCTCAAGGATAACACAATGATGATACTAGTAAGTATGCATAATGATCGAGGATGGATATGATTTCAAGGACAGGTAATCCGGGAAGCAAAGATCAAGAGGGAGCACACTCTAGTAGTTCCTGCAAGGAAGAAAATATTGAGAAGGAGTCCACCCTACAACCAAACAAAGATAAGTATTTGAATTGTCATTCCTTGCATACTTGTTTGTTTAAATAATATTGTTCAATGATGTATATGCTTATGTTCCTAGACTTAGGGTGTGTATTATGCATATTAGAATAATTGCATTAATGAACAGTATACTACTAATATGCATGTGATGGGTCAGTGGCCTATGGAACTGTACAACATTCCATTGCTACTTATCTAGAATGAAACCTCTTTGCTGACATGTTGGGAGTTGTGCACACTCTTAACAATGTTCTGGTAGATATTGGAAGGCATCTAGAAAGTTACGAGATATGGATAAATGTTGTATTGAAGCATTGGCTAAAATAATTGCATGGCTGTATGACATATTTCTTTATGTGTAAGAATTTGTTATGAAAACTATGAGATGTTTCTAATCATGCAATTTAACTTGCTTTGTAGGAAAGAACATATACCATCACCTACAAAAGAAGGACTACAACATTTGTTCCAGCAACAAAGCTATCTATTGAAGATATTGAAGTTCCCAGGATCCGGGATGAAGTAATGGAAGAATACCATGATCCGTCAATCATGAAGAAAGATGTTTGGGATGTGGTCCCAAGACCATATGGGAAGTCTGTTGTGACTTCCAAAGATCAAGCATGCTTCAGATGGCAAGATAGAGAAATACAAAGCGATATTTGTAGCTCGTCGCTTCTCCCAGAAAAAGGGAATAGATTATGAAGAGACTTTTGCTCCTGTAGCCAGATACACTTCCATCAGATTAGTACTTGCTCTGGCTACAGTGATGAAATGGAAGATACACTAGATAGATGTCAAGACAACTTTCTTGAATGGTGTAGTCAATGAGGAAGTGTATGTGTAGCAGCCACTTGGTTTTGAGACACATGACAGAGAGTCATATTTGTGCAGGTTGAAGAAAGCCTTGTATGTCTTGAAGCAAGCTCCTAGGACTTGGTATGGTAGGATAGACAGCTTTCTATCTAGTTTGGGCTTTACCAAGAGTAAAGCGGATTCCAACCTTTACTACAAGGTTGAGGAAGGAAATCCAGTGATACTACTATTGTATGTGGATGACCTATTTGTTACAGGTGAGGATAGATTGATTGCCGATACGAAGAGGAAGCTTGCTTCTGAGTTTGAGATGAAGGACTTGGGTATGATGCACTACTTTCTAGGCATGGAGGTGTGGCAGAGTGCGGATGGAGTCTTCCTTGGACAAGGGAAGTATGCAATAGAGATCCCGAAGAGGTTTGGGATGATGGATTGCAAGGCCATGGCCACACCTATGGCATCGAAACTAAAGCTTCTGTGTGATGATTCATCTGAGCCAGTTGATTCCATGATGTATCGTCAGATGATTGGGTCCTTGATGTACCTGACGAATAGATGACTAGACATCTACTTTGCGGTGAACACCTTGAGCCAGTATTTGACAGATCCGAGGCATGTTCACCTGATAGCTACAAAGCATATTCTGAGGTACCTGAAGGGTACAGTTGACTATGGGATCAAGTATGAGGCGAATCAAAAGTTTAACCTGGACGGTTATGTTGATTCAGATTGGGCAGGAAGTGCCATTAATCGGAAGAGCACTTTGGGGTGCTGCTTTAGTATGGGATCCAGTATGATCTCTTGGTTTAGTAGGAAGCAGTCCTGTGTGGCACTAAGTACAGCCAAAGCAGAGTATGCCGCAGCTTGTTCGGCTAGTTGTGAGGAATTATGGTTGAGGAAGTTACTGTCTGATTTATTTGATCTCTCGTTGGATGCTACTGGTATCTTTTGTGACAACCAGAGTTGTGTGAAGTTGTCTGAGAACCCTGTGTTCCATGACAGGTTGAAGCACATCGAGATCAAATATCACTATATCAGGGATATGGTGTAGAGAGGAGCAGTGAAGCTCTTGTATGTTGCGATGGACGAGCAAATAGCGGATGTGTTGACCAAGCTGCTGACCAGAGTGAAGTTTGAGTACTTCAGAGAGAATCTTGGTGTACTTCAGATCAAGATTCCTTCCAAGGGGAAGTGATGAGTCCGGAGATACAGATGCACATGAGCCATTCTCACATGGTGGTAGGTGTGTCCTCCTATGGTGTAGATATAAGGGCTGGGGCCATTCCGACATGGTTGAAGTGTGTCTTCCCATGGTCGTTGATGTAAGAGTTGTGCCATTCGAGCATGGTTGAAGTGTGTCTTCCCATGGCTGCGTTATAAGTGTTGTTCCATTCGAGCATGGTTGAAGTGTGTCTTCCCATGGTTGCGATATAAGTGTTGTGCCATTCTCGCATGGTTGAAGTGTGTCTTCCTATGGCGTAGATATAAGTGCTGAGCCTTTCACGGATGGTTGAAGTGTCTCTTCCCATGCTAGTGAGTGTAAGGGCTATGTGATGTGCATCTGGGTTGTGCTCCGTGGACGATGAGGTGATCTGAAGATGATGAGGTGACAATATGGTACACAGGTTTTGCAGAGGCATATAATCAGTCTTGAGATGCTCTTGTAGGTTTTGCAGAGGAAGTGTAATCAGTCTTGGGAGATCTTGCAGGTTTTACAGAGGCAGTGTAATCAGTCCTAAGGTGTACCTACTTGATGGCTTGCTCGCTGAGATGACATGATTAGTATGATCATCAGTATCAGTATGATACTCTGTGGCCATGGACAGGTTGTGCATTTGCATGTAAAATATCCTGGGAGATCCGATAGGTTGAGTTGTGTGCTCGTTGTTGCACGAAATTGCAAGTAGTTAGCGCTCCCCGGTGTATCGTGACAAGGGACTAATCGCCTCTTGTGGATCCTTGAAATCTGGCGGTGGTGATTTTACCAATCACCTATGGGTTTTGGTGTAACAACACCCGTACTACCAACAATTGGTATCAGAGCTAGAAGTCATGAGTTCGATACACACTCGGCTCGCACTGGGGGGGAGATTGTTGCATGAAATTGCAAGTAATCAGCGCTCCCCGGTGTATCGTGACAAGGGACTAATCGCCTCTCATGGATCCTTGAAATCTGGCGGTGGTGAGTTTACCAATCACCTGCGGGTTTTGGTGTAACGACAGCCATACTACCAACACTCGTAATCAGTCCCAGGATGCTCTTTCGAGGTTTTGCCATGACCACATGTAATATTTCCCTGGGAGATCCGATAGGTTGAGCTGTGTGCTCATAATCAGTCCTGGGATGCTCTTTCGAGGTTTTGTGGAGGTCACATATAATATTTCCCTGGGAGATCCGATAGGTTGAGCAGTGAGCTCGTAAAAGTCTTGGGATGCTCTTTCAAGGTTTTGTTGACGCATGTAATAAGTCCTGAAGATTCCACAGTATGGCCAGTGATGATGAAGACCTCCAGGTGGTGGGCCTACATCCAACATGAAAATGGGTTGGCTCTGTAGAAATTCCTATGATGAGAAGAATTATGAGATAGCACCAGTGATCGAGATGATGAGTACAGCAACAGTGATGATAATGCTTCATGATCCAGTGATGATGATCTAGCTCCAGTATTGAAGACTTGTGCCTATATGTATTGATGACTTGTGTCAAGAGAATACCTTCCTAGTTAAGAGGGAGTGTTGATGTATTTGTAGCTTCGGAAGATATTCACTTGTATATTGTATGTATTACATTTGTACTTTATTGTATCCCCAACGGATATGTATTATTCCTCAGATTGGAAGTGTCGTCATGTTTACTTGCAAGTGTCGTCATGTTTACTTGCAAGTGTCGCAAGTTATATTGTAAGTGTCGTAACTTATACTTGATAGGTTATTAGACCACCTTGTTGGGGTCGGCCTTGTATGAGTCATGTGGGTCAAAGGGTTATTAGACCACCCTATTGGGGGTGGGTCCAGTCAGCATTATGTTATGTGGTTAAGTTAGGGCCGACCTAGTTGAGTAAAGGTCAAGTGATGTAGTGTATAAATAGAGAGTGTGTCTCTCTCATTTTATACATTCTATTCTTCACTCACACACTCATTGGAGAGTGGCACACTAGTAGAGGAGGAGAAGTTGCTGCTAGGAGGACTATCTCTTGTACTTGGGTTGTATCATTGCTCTATCTATCTCTAAGGAAGTTGCGGGGTTTTTCACCTTCTTGGTTTTCCCCGGTGAAACTCTGTGTCTCTTGTGTGCTTGCATTATTGTGTCCATGATTGATATGCTATAGATATGCTGTACATGTTATTCTCTTAGTTAAGATCTTAGACCAGATTGAAATTTCTGAAAAACTAACACTACTGCGGTACAATTATCTCAAAATTACATCTCATATGGTCCAATGACCCAAAAACCTGCATTCTACGGTACAATCGACTCAAAAATACATAAACTAGTCTATTCTTCTGCCTTCCGCAACCTCTTCTGACGTGTCGCAGCATCGAAGATGCTACGATTCTTCCTTACCAAACCGCCTGCCAACATTCGATGGGTTTTTTCTAGTACCAGATTCAGCTGGATTTCTTATATATGGGTATCGATTCATCCAGGCTTGAAGTTGTCTGTGGTGAACTTAAGCTTGTTGGGATGAGATATGCATTGAATATTGGAGAGTATATAAAATGTAGTTTTTTTTTTGACGAGTCTATTCTAGTACTAGAATTAGCTGGATTTCTCATATTTGGGTACTGATTCATCGAGTTGAAAGTTGTCTGTGGTGAAGTTGGGCTTAGTGGGTGGAAATATACACCGAATATATGGAGAGAACAACAACAGTGTTGATTCTGTTCATAGTGGTTTTGAGTGCATAGGAAGGCACGTCTCCCATAGCCATTGCTACTCCTCAGGCAGGCCCAGTTCCTCTACATCTCAATCTAATGCCAAATCTTATGCCAAGTATGCTGAAATGATCTTCCACCCAAAGGATCTTAAAGGTGGAATCATGCTTTCTTTTAGTTGGATTTTGCCACTTTACTGTTACTTTCATTCATTCTTATGCTAAAGTTGCAATAATGCCTAAAGCCCCTGTAGAGGTTTAAGCTAAATAGACTGCATCCCTTGAAATCTGATGATTGTATGTGTTTTGTTAATGTGCATTGTGATAGTAGATTTTGTTTCTTTGAAATCCAAAGACCTCTAAAATTGGAATCTTGTAGTTGAAAAGGAATTGGGGGTTCTGACAGTGGTTGTTGGTCCTTCTGCCAACAAAAATTTTGAGTTTTGGTTTGTCTGAAAGACCTTGAGGTGTTGTGTTGTTTTGATTTGGTAGGCTTCCTGCTGCTATTAGTTGTGCTCCTATCAATTTTTATAAGAAATACAGTGAAATTGTCTTGAATCCAAAAGTCTTTTCAGTTTTCTTTGTCTTGTAATTTGTTACATCTTTAAGTACTATAGGGAACATACCCTGTGGTGGGATGCACTTATACATCGGACTTTGGCTAGATGCTAGGTTTGATGGGTAGCTATTACCCCATAATTTCCCTGGACTTGCACCCGGTCTTATCCCTTTCAAACTCTTGCCTTTTCGGTGGGCAGATCATAGCGGGAGTGAAGCAAGGTAGATACTTTATTGATCTCGCCAGTGAATTAATTCTCTGGTGGCCTTGTTCCACATTCTGATAGTAAATCGGCTTAATTTTTCTTCGGCTCAAAATATTTCCTAGTGAAAAACTTCATGGATTTTTGTTTAATGTTGTTATCTGGTGTTCTCTGATCTTCATGTTACTTCTGATAACAAAAATATCATAAATAGTTTGAAGCACAGAGCCTTCTAGAGTTAAAATATTGCCACACATGCCTGTCAAGTTAAAATTCTCTGTTTTATCTTGCAATCGAAATGTCCTTAAAATTAAAATATATGCTTGCAGTGTAAATGTTGGAATGTCTTGAAATTCGATAGTTCCCCTAATTTGGGTAAAAGGAAATTCTAAGGATATGATGGGCTTTGCAGGTTTTGTTTTGGACTCTTTTGCCTCTCTACTCAAATGGGTTTGGGCTCTACTGGTCACCACTAAAACTGGTAATCTCCCACTTCTCTACAACTAATATATGCAAAAAAAAATGGGTCGAGAAGAGTGAATGAGGGTTCCTCTTATTTCTCTAGTACGCTTTAAGATTTCTGTTAATGTTTTGTAGAGTTCATTTTACCAACAAAGCACGTTTCTCACAGCTTGGCTTAATGGTTGTATGATCGAAACCATGGTTTTGAATATTTTATGTTTAATCTAGCTGTGGATGCATTGATTTTTGGTTTTAATCTCTAAAGAGGGTGTTAATGAAATAAGACACCATTTTCAGGTAGCAAAGTTGTTTTACAGTTTGAGAGTGGATACACAGTGGAAACAGTTTTTGATGGGAGCAAGCATGGAATTGAACCTTACTCCATACAGGTTTCTCTAGATGGAGAAAAGCCCGTGCTAGACTCTGTAAACAACAATATTCTTAAAGTGACTCCATTATCTCGATGTATGTGTGTCCACTTACACTTGGGTTTTCTTATTTGACTTCAAAAACAATATCTCGACGTTCATAGTATCTTGATCACTGAGTTGGGTCAATTTTATTTTCCAAATACATAAAAGGATGATACATTTTATTCTCACATTTGAGTGCCCAAGATTTTGTTTTATTCGTTTTCTGCATATAGCAGAGAAAAATTATTTGCAGGATATGTAGATGGTTATCCAGGATATGTTGATGAACGACCTTGAGAGGCTCATCTGAACCATCCTAAAGGATTCGCTGTAGATGACAAAGGAAACATCTATGTTGCAGATACAATGAATACGGCGATCAGGAAGATTGGCCAAACATGTATTGCCACATTTTCAAGCTGGCCCCAAACCTCTAAAACCCCAAGGGTTTAGCATAAATTCAAACTAAGTAGTTAATATCTAAACTCCTACAATAGAAGACTAGGGTTTCAAGACCCTAATTCTTGGGGACACATTGACAAACTTAAAATTTACTATCAGAAGTCCATAAGCCCAAGATTGGGGGCAGGAGTCGCCAAACCAAAGAAACTTCCATGCCCAAAAGTTTAACTGTGTGACAAATAATTGAAGGAAATCGTCTCAGATCACAGTTGGGTTCTTTCAAGTTGTAATATTGTGTATGGTTGTTCTTTCCAATTTGCTCAGGATATGGTGATTGGTACAGGTGTAACCACCATTTCTAGAGGGAGGTCGACTAAATCAGGGCATATCGATGGCCTCAGTGTGGAGGCTAAGTTCTCAAATGATTTTTATGTTGTGTATGTTAGCAGTACATGTTCCTTGTTGGTTGTTGATTAGGGAAATCAGGCTATTCGTGAGATTCAACTTAACTATGATGACTGTGCATATCAATACGACAACAATTTTTCCTTAGGTCTACATCTTAGCTTTTAAAAAAGCATTAGACTTTTTAAAAAAATTGTATGGTAGCTGAGTCGATGTCCAATTTATGAATGTGTTTTGTGTTGCATGTTTGCGAGTATTTGCGGGTTCTTAAAAATTATTGATGTTTCCTTTCGAAACAAATCTTAATGCTCAACCAACTGATTGCTCTTTTTGAAATTGGATTTTTCTTCTTGTTTACAGCTTAGTGGTATTCATTTTATGGCTTTTGCATTAGACTTTATAACAATGGTTTCTGATACCAAAAGGCATCATACTTCACAAAATTACAAGGTTCACAAAAAATGTATTCATTCTACATACCCATCCCAAATCCATTTTAGGAACACATTTATTCAAGGTATGTATGTTTCCCAGTTGATTGTTGTTTGTACCCACCCATAGCAGATTCAACTCCAGGCCATTCTAAGAAGAAAATTTAGTGATTCCCATAAAAAGTCCTTAACAAAAATTAATTGTAAAATGCAATCAAGTAATTTAGTGATTCCCATAAAAGTCCTTAACAAAAATTAATTGTAAAATGAAATCAAGTAAGCTTGACAATATAGTGTTGGGCATATTTTGAAAGCCTAATGTGTAGTCGTCTGGTATTACTTGTATGTTCAATATTTAAATTTAGTATTTGATCATGTATGTAATTTATCTACTAGTTTCAGATGAAAGAGTGCTTGACTGGTATATATTCATTTCCTTGTATTTACCAATAGATGTTTCCTACTAACTTGGGTAGATAATTTTCACCGCATCAGTTTTTGTCTCTTAGAAAAGTTGGGCCTTCCATTCCACGTTCTTTTTTCCATTCCCTGTACTTGTTTTCACTGCAAGTAAACTATGAACAAACTTGATCCATATTACTAGTCTTAAACTGTAGTGTTGCACTTAACATAGTAGGATTCTATTTCACAACTCTTTCCTGTATGTACCATAAATGTTTATGGTAGGACTCTTAAGCATATGATTGCTTAGAAGATTTTAAAGTACTATTTTTCCATATTTTTACATCACTATATGGCTTTTCAACATTTGGAAAAGTTGGATGATGATGACCTTGTAATGTCTTCACATTAGTGAATTTCTCTATAAGGGTGTTGAGATATAAAGGTGTTGAGATAGGATGTTGCGCTATATTATTTATCATAAGATTATTGAGAGTGCTTGGGAAAATTATTCTCAAGAAAATGTTTATTGGTTGAGAATTGAATTTTATTTATTCAAGTTCATTTTAGGCAAAGAGACTAATTTGGGTGGTAGCTACTTGATGGACAAACAAATAAGATATCATTTACATGTTTGCATTGATGTTTACAATTATTTTATTTTATTTCTTGAAGATGTTTTTCGTGTTTTTTGGGAACATTTTTGAAACATAGATTTTATTTTCTATAAAGATATAATATATTTAGTTGACAATTTTTAAAATTCAAATTATTGAAAAAGACAAGTATATCTTTTGAGAGAATTTGAATTTAAAAATGAAAAGATTATAGACATATTTACCTTTGTGGATGATATATTAGTGATTTGTTTCAATCTCCATATTGTTATGAGTGCCTTGAAAGAGGTAATTGTTTCATGGATTTTGTTTCAATTTCATATTATTATGAGTGGTATAAACTTGTTTTCCTGTAATTTGTATTTATTTTTTTCTAAAAAAGCATTTCCGTTCTTTTGAAAGCAACTTGGTGCATATGAATCTAAACAAGGTCACAATATTTTTATTTTTATTTTTGGTAAACATGATGATAATGTTGAATTCTTTTATTCGGGTCTAGAGGGAACTCTTTTGGGAAATGTTGGAAGGATTTATAAGGATGAGACATTAAAAAAAGGTTGTGAAAAATCCAAATAGTCCTGAGAAATATAAGATAAAAGACAATTTAAAATTTATAAAATTGTAGAAAGTTTTATTGTATTATTGTAAACAATTTTATTTTATTAGGTTTTTAAACAAAATTTAAGTTTCTTGATTGACGATCTCCAAAATTCTTGTTAGCATTTCTAAATAGTGTACAATATTATAAATAATTATGTCCAACATTCTTGTTATTTGTTAGGTTTTTAAACAAAAGTTAAGTTTCTTTGTTGATTATCTCCAAGGCTCTTCTTGTCATTTCTAATAGTGCACACTATATTATCATTTCTAAGAGTCTACATGACTATTACATCTTAAGGGGAAAAAACAAATGATTATCTCTCAGATTTTTTTTATTATCATTTCTAAGAGTGTACCAAATAAAAAAACACAAGTATGAACTATGATGAACAAACATCATTACTCAAATTGTTTGTGTTGATGTAAACTAGAAAATGTGACTCTTAAACTTTTCAACTTCAAGCAAATAAAGCAAGTGACTCTTGTTAATGTTATTGATTTGCTTCTATATTATTCTTAAAATTATATTAAAAATAAATAAAGTGAAAATTCTATTACTTTCTATAACTATATAATAAGTATAGATAAGTAGGCTTTTTTTGCAAATCAAAGTGATAATAGCTATTCCGACCACATGTCGATTATAAAAAAAATGACTTTGATAATTGCTATATCAAATCAATGCACATAGAAAGTATAAAACCACATGTCAATCATGATAAACGACATATACTCGCATTCATAAGACCGGGAAAAACATAGATTGATTGAAAATTCTTAGAATAAATTATTGCTTCAATTCAAAATCATATTTACCAAATATGAAGATGAAATCCGTTTTTAAATATGAAATTGTATACACGCTATTTATGTATTTGAACTCTTTTGAATCGTAAACACATGCATTAAATGGGATTTTTTTTTTCCAAATAAACATGTATTTATTTATTTATCTCTTTTTAGAGGAGAGGAGTAAGGAAAATTTGAGGGGCAAAATTTAGTCATGGACTAATTTTATGAGTTTTTTTTTTCTGAGAAAATATTCATCAATTTTTATGTTTTTTTGTAAATTGATTCACCCAAATTTCATGGGATAAAATTATTTTACTCTAAATATCGCCAAAATTGTCCAAATGCTTAGAAATTTGAATATGTTTACAAAAATATAGCCTAACATTTTATGGTTGGAAATTAAGGATTAACAAGATTCATCAAGGTCTCTAGACTTCAAAAAAAATTAAGGATCCTTAAAATTGTTGGCACAAAACTAAGACTTTAGGTTCTAAATCCATAACCAACAATACCCCTATGAGAATTGACATTTTCAATACCCTAGAGGATAAGGTCTCACCCGAGACTCTCATAGGGATTACTTAGATTGAAATAAGGCTAATATTGAATAAGAATTCCACAAAAGTACATTCTCCATTATTTATAGATACTCAATACAATAACATAAACCATATTAGAATCATGCATAGTCTATATCAAACACAATTACACCAAACAAACAATTGTTCATTCATAAATGATAAACACAATACATTTGGTAATATTCTTTACCATTCATTCACATTGTATTCTAAAATATTAGTGTCATATATGAATGAACCCAAAATAGTCTCATCTTTTTAGCCTTTATACAAAGTATCAAACAGTTATTAGTTTCTCAATTGTCTTCTAACTAATATTAACGACTATGCATTAAACTGACTTATCCTTAACATATATTTCTACTGTGCAAGTCACTATACAAAATACTACAAAAGATGATGCAAAACATATTGTGAAAGCTAATACAAAATCTATTGTGTGACCTATTACAAGATGTTTTATAGAACTAAGAACACTATAGTTAATACAGTGCCAACAAGTCCCCAACACTATGTTTGGATTTCCCTCGAGCAAATCTTGATACTTTAGATACAACCCGCTGGACTAGAGGAAAAAATTGTGTGATCTGTTCTATAAACTCAACCAATTGTGTATGCAACTGCTCCATGGACTGTATCAATCGCTCAAAATCATTCTAAAATTTTCCAGTCTATTCTAGAGTAGCAGACTATGGTTGTCGTCGTATAGTCTCTCCCAATTCAATACCTTTCTTAGATTTATCATGAATCTTGGTTATCTTCAAATATTGTTTCTCATCTTGCTCTTGGAACTACATGACTTCAGACTGGTCACTTGTTGTTGTGTTTTGCAATTCGAAACTATCTTCTTAGTCAAGGTTGAAATATCTGTCATGGCTTCCATCCTAATGGACATTGGAAAATTTGTTAGTGACTACTTTTCTGTCTTCACTTTCTCTTACCTCTGTAGAATATTCACCTGTACGCATCATACCGAAGACTTTGTGGATAACATCAACATCCATTGGATACGGTTCTTCCAACCATAAACAACCTCCATGCATTCTACTGAATAGAAAGCATGTACAACGCATGATGCTCGATCCACACCCAAAATGGGGAACATCTAACAAACTCATAATACCTGATCTAAATAATTTATCTTCCCATTCCATGGGAATAAATTTCTCAGTACCATTCAGTTCCTCAATAATCTCAACATAATTCGAAAACTACAAACTTGGAAAACTATTAGCATCTTGTAAATTAAAATCCAAAAACTTCATAGAAGGTACCTTACCCAACAATGGCTCTTTGATATCCACCCTGATATCCAATTCCACAACCGGCATCTTGGCTTCCTTAACTGATTTGGATTTGGGGAGCGCTTTGGGTCAAGGATAATTTTAGGGGCGGAATTTAGCCCATGGACTATTTTTCCATGTTTTTTTTCCAAAAAATGATTCATCAATTTGCATTTTTTGAAGCCCTATTTCGCCCAATTTTGATGGGGTAAACTCTTTTCACTCTAGAATTTGCCAAATTATTATATAAACTATATAAAATCCTTAGAAATTGAAACAATTTTAGAAAAATATCGCCAAATATTTTATAGTTGACATTTTAAGAATTGGTAAGATTCGCCAAGGCTTATACACTTTTAAATAAGTATGGGTCCTTAAAATTCTCCCTTCTTTGGGTGTTGTAGTGTAATACCCCCCATTTTGACCTTTATGATATATTGGTTCTTACGTAAATATTGTGTACATGCGATGTATGTTTTCCTAGCATGGAGCTCAAGGACAAGGACCTGCTAGTGTATGCTCGGATTTTATTTAAATGTACGTATTTGATATTATGGTATCCATGTGCTATTAAGCCATGAAATATTGTAAATTGATGTAAATATTTAATATTGCAATAAAATACTAAAACTGGCTATGGAAGCAACTAATGAGAAGGGGCCATGTGTATTCCACTAGGGAGTGGTGAGGGGGTTGTGGGGTTGAACCATAGGCTGCCAAATGTCATATCGAGAACCCTTTTGACTTTCCTTGCTGACATTTAATTAAGTTGTAAGAAAGTTGTTGAGAAAACAGTCCATGGCTTCAATGGAGCATGGGCAGCCCAGAAGTTCGTATGGCAGGTATGGGCTCTGTTTCCTTGACCCAAAAGTCACTCTACCTCATGGAAATTCATTTTTCCTCATTCCCATTCCATTGTTGAACATCTAAGCTTCAGTTTTCATCCATTACACATGCCTAGCAATGAGAAAAAACAAAAATCACAACTGTGAATTAACCCATGTTTTGAAGTGCCATAAACGCCCATAATTTCGTATTGACAGTGAAATCCAATGGGGGATCCATAGACATGAAACTTGGTTCAAATTTGAGAGTGTTATATGCCCATAAATCCATAGGAAAACCCAGTTTTGATAGCCCGAAAGTCTAATTACGAGATTGCGTTATTTGGTCACCGAATTGTGAAAATCCAAGCGTGAATGATAGAACAGAGGTTGGTATTGCTTGATAAACCTAGTGAATGTTGATGTATATGTAACTTCGGAATGTATTTCACATATATGTATATTGTATTCCTATAGAGATGTTATTATTCCTCTATATGGAAGTGTCGTCATTTATATTGTAAGTGTCGTAACTTATACTTGGTGGGTTATTAGACCACCTTGTTGGGGTCGGCCCTGTATAAGTCATGTGGGTCAAAGGGTTATTAGACCACCCTATTGGGGGTCGGCCATGTGGTTCAAAGGGTTATTAGAACACCCTAGTGGGGGTCGGCCCAATCAGCATTATGTTAAGTGGTTAAGTTGAGGCCGACCTACTTGAGTAAAGGTCAAGTCAAGTTAGTGTATAAATAGAGAGTGTGTCTCTCTCATTTTACACATTCTATTCTCTCACTCACACTGTGGAGAGTGGCGCACTTGTGGAGGAGGAGGCTCTGCTGCTAGGAGAAGACTATCTCTTGTATTCTGGTTGTATCATTGCTCTATCTATCTCTGAGGAAGTTGTTGGGGTTTTTCACCTTTATGGTTTTCCCCAAGTAAACTCGGTGTCTCTTCTGTGCTTGCATTATTGTGTCCATGAATGATATGCTATACATTTGTTGTACATGTTGTTCTCTCAGTTAAGATCCTAGATCAGATTGAAGTAAATTCTGAAAATTTAACATGGTATCAGAGCTAGCCTGAAAGAAAGCATGATATGGCATGTATGACACTTGTTGCACTTACGATGCTAGGGCTTGATATAGAAAAAACCAGTCATCGTAGCACTTTCGCTATAAATCTGTTTTGGCGAAGTTTTCGGATCTGAAATTTTACAGGTCGAAGATTAAATCCCCATGTACCTTGTGTCCAAAGGACAACCTCTAATGCGTTGTACTTTGTGATTTATGATCTGTACAATATAGGGTTTCTGCCTCTTCTAGATCTAAGTCAAAATCAGGTGACCTTGGGAAAAAGGTCATAACTTGGGATAGGAAGATCCAAATGAAATTTCCTAAAAAGTGACAGGTAGTACACAGACTTTACTATCTCAGAAAAAATTTTCATAGGCCGAAGTTGAACCAGTGACACGTGCACGCCATACAAGTTTGCTCTCATGTATTATCCCATAAACAGGTTACGTTGTGACACTTGGCATAACTCTCTCTCAGAGAGTCCAATTGAGGTCAGACCTATCAGGATGGAAAGATAACAAGGTGAGCTATCTCAGGAAAAAAATTTAGAGGCCGAAGTTGAAACAGTGACACGTGGCACTCCGTACAAGTTCGCTCTCCTGTATTATCCCATAAACAGGTCACGTTGAGACACTTGGCATAACTTTCTCTCAGAGAATCCAATTGAGGTCAGACCTATCGGGATGGAAAGATAATAGGTCAGGCTATCTCAAGAAAAAATTTCAGACCCCGTGGATCAAAAATTTCGGAGTTACACCAGAAACAATTAGGTACATACTTCTGTCAAAACAGAATTATTTTTGAGTACCTTCATTCATGGCTTCCGGAATTTAGGGCTTCAGAGAAAGTTGGAATTTTTGTAATCGGAGACCATGGCTGGATGCTACTCATCAAAATAGAAATTTATAGACCAAGATCAGATTTTTTGGTTGGGCAGAAGGTCGGGCTTGATCAAACCCCAGTTCGGGACTTTGATCGGAAAGATGGAAAATTAGGGCTTTTGCAAAAAATGGATTTTTAGAAATCTGTGAGCACGGCTGGAAGCTCCTCAGAAAAATCGAAGCTTAGAGTTTTGAATCAAATCTTTTGGTTGGGTGAAGATATGGGAAACTCAAACCCTAATTCAGGGTCCTCCCCGGTGAATCCGGAAATCTAAAAGGCAATTTTGAAGGGTGAAACTTTGCAGTTTTCAAATTCTGAATATACCAACTTGATCAGCTCATCAAGGCGCATATTTCTATCCTTTCAGAAGTTTAAAATTCAAAGTTTGAATTTTTGGGGTTTCTTTGACAAACCCTAATCCAGCTCCAGGTCCAGTTCTTGCAAAACAAGTGGATTGGGTTAATCCTAAAAGAAGATGGATTGGTCACCTACATAAGTGAAGAAGTTCCTGTTTCAGAGGGAGATGAGGCTAAGGCATTACATAAGAATATTACAAGCGATCTCGACAGGTATGACTCATCAAGGTATGTTTCGATATTTGTTCATGATTAAGTTTATGGTATGTTTGTCTTCATGTTATTACGATTAGTATAATCTTGATTTTAGATTTGTCGTATCACCTTAACAAAATTATGAATGCATGATAGAAGATATTCATTAGTTAAGGTGTTGACACTTATGATTGTACTAATGCATTATGGTGTTGTATGAAGTTTATGTTGTCTGCTAACATAAAAGGTACACCAAGAAAGACAAATCATGTTCTACTTCAAGAACATATGATCATGGTGACATGAAGACAAGAATTCATCCATTGTCATGGATCACATAGAAGATCTACTTTCAAGGTATGTATAACTTGGTTCTACAATGGTTAACTTATGAGACATGCAGGTTACTAGCACAAGTCACTGAAAAGAATCAAAAGGCATTATGCGGGTATGTTAGACATAACTAGCTAGCATGCTAATCCAGGTATGTTTTTCCTATATCAAGCTAGAATCCTACCTTGTGTTAGGATCTTATACTGTTGTGTTGTTGATAATGATTATTCATGAAGTCATAGGTTTGAATAATCATGGTTGTATGCATATTATTTTTCTTACCATAATTGATGATATGACTAACCAGAAGAATCATGAAGGTATAGGTTTGAATAATCACAAGCTTTATGCATATTATATCTCTTATCTTGATTGATGATTCAACTAACCATAAGAGTCCTATGATCAAATAAGAAAATGTATGAGGTAAAGAAGACTTCTCTGAAACCTTGAATACTAATGTTTATTATCTTTGAATGATCATGAATATACATGTTTAAGATTATTGTGTTTTGATAGTATTAAGATTATACTAATAAATGTGTGATTATGTATGAGACCTCAAGGATAACACAATGATGATACTAATAAGCATGCATAGTGATTAAGGATGGGTGTAAGTTCAAGGACAGGTAATCCAGGAAGCAAAGATCAAGAGGGAGCACACTCCAGTTGTTCCTGCAAGAAAGCAAAGGAGCACACTTCAGTAGTTTCGGCAAGGATGCAGATATTCAGAGGGAGTTGACCACTTCTCACAATCCACATAAGAATGGAGTTACAGAAAAGAAGCAAAGACTGAGAGGGAGTCAACCCAACAAACAAACAAAGATAAGTATTTGAATTTTCATTACTTGCATATTTTATTTAAATAATACTGTTCAATAATGTATATACTGATGTTCCTAGAATTAGGTTGTGTATTATGTATTAGAATAGTTGCATTGATGAACAGTATACTACTAATATGCATGGGTAAGTAACCTATGGCACTGTACAACATTCCATTGCTACTTATCTAGAATGAAACCTCTTTGCTGACAAGTTGGGAGTTGTGCACACTCTTAACAATGTTCTGGTAGAGATTGGAAGGCATCTAGAAAGTTACGGGATATGGATAAATGTTGTATTGAAGCATTGGCTAAGATAATTGCATGATTGTATGACATATTTCTTTATGTGTAAGAATTTGTTCTGAAAACTATGAGATGTTTTCTAATCATGCAATTTAACTTGTTGTGTAGGAAAGATCATATGCCATCACCTACAAAAGAAGAACTACAACATTTGTTCAGCAACAAAATTATCTATTGAAGATATTGAAGTTCCCAGGATATGGGAAGAATGCCATGATCCGTCGATCATGAAGAATGATGTTTGGGATGTAGTCCCAAGACCTGAAGGGAAGTTTGTTATGACTTCCATATGGATCTATCAAGATCAAGCATGCTGCAGACGGCAGCATAGAGAAATATAAAAGTGATGAAATAGAAGATACACCAGATGGATTTCAAGACAGCTTTCTTGAATAGTGTAGTTGAAGAAGAAGTGTATGTGGAGCAGCCACTTGGTTCTGAGACACATGACATGAAATCATATATGTGCAGAACTTGGTATGGTAGGATAGGCAGCTTTCTATCCAGTTTGGTCTTTACCAAGAGTAAAGCGGATTCCAACCTTTACTACAAGGTTGAGGAAGGAAATCCAATGATACTACTATGTGGATGACCTGTTTGTATCAGGTGAGGATAGATTGATTGCCGACACATAGCTGAAGCTTGCTGCCGAGTTCGAGTTGAGGAACTTGGGGATGATGCACTATTTGTTTTTGGCATGGAGGTGTGGCAGAGTGATGGAATCTTCCTTGGACAAGGGAAGTATGTAGTAGAGATCCTGAAGAGGTTCGAGATGATGGACTGCAAGGCTATGGCCACACCTATGGCATCGAACCTGAAGCGTCTGTGTGATGCTTCATCTGAGCCGATTGATATCACTATGTATCGTCAGATGATTGGGTCCTTGATGTACCTGACAAACACGAGACCAGATATTTTCCTTGCAGTGAACACATTGAGTCAGTTCCTGACAGATCCGAGGAGTGTTCATCTGGTTGTTGTAAAGCATGTTCTGAGGTACCTAAAGGGTACAGTGGATTATGGGCTCAAGTATGAGGCGAACCAAAATTTTAACCTACAGGGTTATGTTGATTCAGATTGGGATGGTAGTGCTGCAGATAGTAAGAGCACATCTGGGTGTTGCTTCAATATGGGATCAGGTGTGATTTCTTGGTTTAGCAGGAAGCAGTCCTGCATAGCACTGAGTATAGCTGAGGCAGAGTATGTTGCAGCCTGTTCACCCAGTTGTGAGGTAGTATGGCTATGGAAGCTACTGTCTGAGTTATTTGATCTCCCGTTGGATGCTACTGGTATCTTTTGTGATAACCAAAGTTGTGTGAAGCTGTCCAAGAACCCAGTGTTTCATGACAGGTCGAAACACATAGAGATCAACATGGATATGGTGCAGAGAGGAGCTGTTAAGCTCTTGTATGTTGCGAAGGACGAGCAGATTGCAGATGTGCTGACGAAGCCACTAGCCAGGGTGAAGTTTGAGTACTTCAGGGAGAGGCTTGGTGTTCTTCAGATCGAGGACACTTCGAGGAAGAAGTGATGGACACATTTGCTGAAGCCATTCCAAGCATGTTGGAAGGAGGATCCTTCACATGGCTATGGATGTAAGTGCTGGATGATGAACATCAGGATGATGTTCTGGTTTCTGCTTTGTATGATCAGTTGGATCATTTTGTATATACGCATCATGTTGGATGCTGGATATGATCAGTTGGATCATTTATATGTATATGTATGTACGCATCATGTTGGATGCTGGATATGATCAGTAGGATCATTTGTATGTATTTTGTATGCATCATGTTGGATGCTTGGACCATGTATCTGTATATGTATCAGATGGATACATTGTATGATCAAGTGGATCATGTATGGTGATATGTATCATGTATTTGTATTTGTATCAGGTGGATACATTGTATGATCAGGTGGATCATGTATGATGATATGTATCAGGTAGATACTTGGTATGCATTAGGTAGATGCATTATATGATCAGGATGATCGTGGATGACGAGCTTCAGGATGTTGCTCCAGATGACATGCAGTAGGATGTTGCAGTGATGATGATCAGGATGATCATGTGTACATCAGGATGATGTATGGTGAGTATCAGGTTGATACTCTATGGCCGTGAATCAGGTTGTGCAGATGAGCATATAATTTGGCCCTGGGAGATTTGCAGATAGTCTTTCGAGGTTTTTCCTATGGCATGTATTTCGTGCCCTGGGATATCTGGAAAATGCTCTTTCGAGGTTTTGCTATGGGAGGACATATAATTTGGCCCTAGGAGATCTGCAGATAGTCTTTCGAGGTTTTTCCTATGGCATGTAATTCGTGCCCTGGGATATCTGGAAAATGCTCTTTCGAGGTTTTGCTATGGGAGGACATATAATTTGGCCCTGGGAGATCTGCAGATAGTCTTTCGAGGTTTTTCCTATGGCATGTAATTCGTGCCCTGGGATATCTGGCAGATGCTCTTTCGAGGTTTTGTCCTATGGCATATAATCTGTCCCTGGGAGATCCGATAGGTTGGGCTGTGTGCCCGTAATAAGTCCTGGGATGCTCTTGCGAGGTTTTTCCATGAACACATATAATCTGTCCCTGGGAGATCCTATAGGTAGAGCTACGTGCTCATAATAGCCTGGGATGCTCTTGCGAGGTTTTGTGGTGACCACATATAATCTGTCGCTGGGAGATCCTATAGGTAGAGTTGCATGCTCGTAACAGCCTGGGATGCTCTTGCGAGGTTTTGTGGTGAGGTCACATATAATATGGCCCTGGGAGATCGTATAGGTAGAGTCGTGTGCTCGTAACAGCCTGGGATGCTCTTTCGAGGTTTTGTGATGCACGTAATAAGTCCTGAGGATTACACAGTATGGCCAGTGATGACGAAGACCTGCAGGTGGTGGGCCTACATCCAGTATGAAAAAGGACTGGCTCTGTAGAACTTCCTATGACAAGTAGATTCAGAGATTGATTGAGATAGCAGCAATAGTGACGATGATGATGACTGATGACGATTATCCAGTGACGATGATCCAGAGAAGATGACTTGTGCTAGAAGACCTGTGTCAAGAAATAACTTCCTAGTTAAGAGGGAGTGTTGATGTATATGTAACTTCGGAATGTATTTCACATATATGTATATTGTATTCCTATAGAGATGTTATTATTCCTCTATACCGAAGTGTCGTCATTTATATTGTAAGTGTCGTAACTTATACTTGATGGGTTATTAGACCACCTTGTTGGGGTCGGCCCTGTATAAGTCATGTGGGTCAAAGGGTTATTAGACCACCCTGATGGGGGTCGGCCCAGTCAGCATTATGTTAAGTGGTTAAGCTGAGGCCGACCTAGTTGAATAAAGGTCAAGTCAAGTTAGTGTATAAATAGAGAGTGTGTCTCTCTCATTTTACACATTCTATTCTCTCACTCACACTGTGGAGAGTGGCGCACTTGTGGAGGAGGAGGCTCTGCTGCTAGGTGAAGACTATCTCTTGTATTCTGGTTGTATCATTGCTCTATCTATCTCTGAGGAAGTTATTGGGGTTTTTCACCTTTATGGTTTTCCCCAAGTAAACTCGGTGTCTCTTCTGTGCTTGCATTATTGTGTCCATGAATGATATGCTGTAGATTTGCTGTACATGTTGTTCTCTCAGTTAAGATCCTAGATCAGATTGAAGTAAATTTTGAAAATTTAACAGTGAAGAATATAATATCAAGGAATTAGCAGCTTGGACCTTTCTATGCCCACCCTGAAGAGCACTGGAGGGAAGGAACACTTGAGGGACTGTGCAGTAGAGAAGGGGACCTTCCTTGTGTTGGGTGTGGTAGGTATTGTGGGTGCCATGACTGTTGAGTTTAGTTGGGATGTCTGTAGCTCTATGGTTGAGCTCACTGGCTTAGCATCCTCCTCATTTGTCTCTTGCATGCTTGATAAACCCAACCGTGTGTTGGCTTAGCATGATTGTTTGTGTGAGGTCATGGTTGTGAGTGAGCCTGTCTAGTTCCTCCTTGGTGGATACACATCCCAGCTCGAGGGTGGTCTCTCAGCTGAAAGAATACATGCTGGAAAGAGACCTATAGTTGTGTGGAACATTGCTCTCACATAGCCAGTTGTTGGACAGTTCATTTAACAGATAAGTATTCTCTATGGTTTAAATTATATTCATTTTGTGCTTTGCAATGTTTAATTTGATGACTGTTATTGGTATGTTGAATGCATGATGTAGTTGCATGTGAATAATGTTTATTTCCGCTGTGTTTATATTGAGTATGAATCTACACACATAAGTTTTTATTTATTATGAATCTGTGAGCAATGAACGGGGTTGAGTTTCCCAAATAAGCCCTGGAATCTTAATCATGTTCCCTTCCTTACATCGGATCGATGGGAGGGGACGTGACATGTAGACATTGACAATGTCACTCAACTCTTTGCAACCTTCCAAATCTCTATAAATGCAACTTTGACATGTGCTAAATCAACTTACTCATGCTACATAACCCTTCAAAGAAACTAAATTATTTTCATTTTCGCTTTGCGCTTTGCTCATTTTAAACAACATCGATGATTCAATTATTACATCCCGTTCTCATCAATGCACCTCTCTCCTATAATAACTCTCGATGCAGCCCATGCAATATTTATAATATGACTTTTTAGTATGCGATTCATTTTTTCAATATTACAATCATTAACCGAACTATCCACATCACAATCTTCTACCATGGCTATGATTCTTTCCTTAAATCCAACAACCCAATACAATGTGTACTTACTTTATTCAAATTTCAAATTTAAATTTGAATGTGTTTTTTAACTAACCGACACCATCAACCATAAATAAAAATAACATGTGTACTTTCCACTGCCTATATACTCAACCTATTATGTACATCATTACCAATCTTGCTTAACTATCACTCTTTCGACCCCTACGAGACATAATATGCTTTATGTTTGTTGCTATTTACCTTCCCTTATAATGTATCTCCCTTTAACATTTGTAACTTAACTGCACCTGCTTTAATAATGTAGGTAATTTGAAAAGGTCCCATCCATTGCATGCACAACTTACCTATATGTTTAATGTACCTGCTGCCATACAATAGTACCAATGCTCCAGGTTCCAACTCTCTCTTTCTGATATTTCGATCATGCCAATCCTTCGTCCTGTGCTTCTCCACCTACTGACTGAACCCTACAAGTATTTTATCTTCCTCCAATTCTATCAATTCATTCATCCTGTTCTGAAGCGATTCATCATCAATCAAGCGTCATATTTGTAGCCAATGAAAAGTGCAAGCTAGGCACAACAAACTCAACATGCATCACTGCTTCCTTACCATAAACCATTCGAAAAGGTGTGAATTTGGTCAACCTTTTACAAGTGGTACGATAAAGCCACAACATTGTTGGTATCCTTTGATCCTATTCATCGCGCTCTAGGTTATAAACATTTGTTAAAATATTCCACCATTCCATTTGCTTGAGGATGATACAATGTACTTTTCGAGTGATATATCGTGAATTCCTACGTCAATTAACTAATAGTTACATTAAAAAAATGAGATCCTTGATCACTCATTAGTACCTTGGGAATTCCAAACCTTATAACAATGTTCTCAAAAATAAATCACACAACAGTATTTGTTGTACAGTCCTTCACCAGCGCTGCTGCTGCCCATCATGTTAAATATTCAGTGGTTGTGATTATATGCCTGGTTCCTATTCTCTTTTTTGGTGGATTAATGGGTCCCACAAAATCAAGCTAGGGGTAAAACCCTAGCTACAGGCCTCTCGATATCTCCTCTTAGGCGATGTCCTCTACCGGCGCGGGGTTGACACAATTCTTCGTCGTTGCCTTACCCACGAAGAAGCTGAACACGTCCTTAATGACTGTCATAGCGGCGCCTGCGGAGGCCATTTCTCAGGGATGGCCACCGCCCAAAAGGTCATCCGCGCCGGATACTTCTGGCCCACACTTTTCACTGACTGCATCACTGCGGTCAAACACTGCCTTAACTGCCAACTTTTTGCCCCCAAGGCCCGGACACCTCCTGCTCCGTTACACCCAGTCGTCACCGTTGGTCCCTTTTGTAAGTGGGCCATAGACTTCATGGAATGTAGACCCCAGTCTGCCAACGGCCACAAATATATTGTTGTCGCTGTTGATTACTTCACCAAATGGGTGGAAGCCATGCCTACCTTCAATTGTACCGCTGACACTACTGCCCGCTTCTTTTTCAACCATGTCATCGCCCGATTCGGGGTTCCTAAGCAGTTAGTCTCTGATCATGGTTCACACTTCGAAGATGCCGTCTGGCGCGAGTTATCCACCCTCCTTAAGTATGAGCACCAATTTTCCTCTGCTTATTACCCCCAAGGGAACGGCCAAGTAGAGGCCATCAATAAAATCCTTAAGACCATCCTCCAACGAACAGTTGACAAGCATAAGTCCAATTGGCACCACATGTTGTTCCCTGCTTTGTGGGCTTATCGCACCTCCACTAAGACCGCCACTGGTTTTACACCATTTCATTTAGTTCACGGTATAGAGTCTGTTCTCCCCATCGAGTGTCAGATCCCTGCCTTACAGATCGCCGTTGAGCTTCTCCCTGACACCACCCCCCTCGAGCAGCGTCTGCTGCACCTCGAACAAGCCGATGAAGACCGTCGGGCCACTCTCCAGAACATCGAAGCTGCCAAAAACCGCTCCAAAGCCGACTATGATAAACATGTTCACCCTCGAACTTTCCGTGAAGGGGACCTAGTCCTCACCTACGACCAAGCCCATGACAAGACCGGTAAAGGGAAGTTCGAATCCATGTGGCAAGGCCCTTACGTCGTGCAGACCTGCCTCGGCAAGGGGGCATACATCTTAGCTGACTCTGAAGGCCGTCCTTTGCGCAACCCTCGTAATGGGTTGTATCTTAAGCGTTTTTACCCATAAAAAGAAACCCGCGGCCTCATTGGTCTGCGTTGTACAGTACTTTCTTTTTTGTTTTTGTTTTTCCAAACCGTTTCCACCACTGGAACCAGCACGACGCGACCGTCATAATGGTCAACTCGTTGCATTATTTTTACCCTGTCATTTTTTGCCCATTTTTTCAGACGCCACTAGTCGCCTCGGTTTGCGTGCCACATCGGCCTTTCTCCGTTTTTCACATGTTTTATATCATCGGATTCATTTTTCCGATATGGTGATGATGCTTGAGATCATTTCTCGCCCTCACCTTCAGATTTTCTGGGCATTTTTCAAAATGTCCCCGTCACCTCGGTTTGCGTGCCACATCGGCTGCCATCGGATTGTTCCACATTTTTTCCATGAGCCATTCACTCCTGTCATACTGCAAATGTCTCGTTATTTTTCCATCATTTCATCTACCCCGCAAGGAGGTCCATCAGTGTTCCCACCTACCCTCGTTCTTGGTCACCATTATTGATCCTTGATTGAACACTTCCTCCTTGCCTGGCCATTCCTTTTGTTCGGTATAATTTTATCCCTTTTTCGGGCCGGACAACTCCTTTACGAAAAAGGCACTTAGGGAGTTTCTGTTAAGCTCTTTTCTGACTCCTAAAAGAATGAAAAGATCGCCGAGCAATCTTGCTTCCTTTCATGCTCGTTAAAGTACCTGAAAGGGCGTCTATCTGGTATAAGTTTAACCCTTTTCCGGACCTGGTAGACTAATTACGAAAAAGGAATACTCTAGTCACACCGGCTAGAAGAGTTCTTCATTGCATCCTTTTATGCTTCTTTGGGCCTTGGAGACTAAATCTACGAAAAAGCAACCCCCTGGAGTCTTCTTACTTGCTTTCAGACTCTCTAAAATTGAAAGCAACCACGAGCATGCACTGTCCTGGGCTCGTAAAATCCACACGACAGTACCATTCCATCACTTCAGAGTCTTCTTATCGCTTTCAGACTCCTTAAAATTGAAAGCAACCACGAGCATGAACTGTCCTAGGCTCGTAAAATCCACACGACAGTACCATTTTACACACACTTCTTCTAGTTCATTAACCCATGAAGAAGTATCCTCCCGTGCCTCATGGCACTACGATCGATCATCTCGGCAGCACCCCCAATCAGGTCGCCTTTGTTCAGAGTATTCAGCAGTCTTCTGCCATTTTACACCAGCTTGAGTCTCCCTCAGCCAGTTATCCTCCCAGATCCATTACAGCTATGATCCCTTTCCCCTCAGTCAGTTTCATATGCTGCCCGATCATTTCCATTATCATACTCTGAACAAAGGAAGTTTGAGTCCACCCGCTCTACTTGCCCAGTTGTCCCCCCACAGTTTATCAGTCCTGCCATCAGCACTATCACATTTCGGTCTTGTACCTCGCGCTCCTGTCAAGGAAACATCATTTCCTTGATAGTTGCAGGTCTCCCTCTGTCGACGACAGCTCCTCTATTCCAGAGGATAGGCCCAGAGGTCCCTACGCCTTGGACTTATCACCATCTGTGGTAAGTGCCTATGGACCATTCTGAGAGGAGTCATCATTGCCTCTCTGAGTGGTTGTTCCTCACATGCTCGACTTCAGCACCTTGATCGCATCGTTGAGGATCGCGTAGGATTATATCCCATCAGTTTTTGTCGAAGACCCCGGATTTCCCCCGACTCTAGCACATTGGTGAGTCCCTTCGGAACACCCAGTTATATGTTCCCGTGGATGTCCGGGCTGCGTTAGGCTATTGTATTCGGAAGCCCTCCAGATATATGCTTCCTTGAGTACCCATTTCAGTTCCAGCTCAGTGTACCATTGAGGTTATTGCTCCCAGTCATTATGGTCTAGCAGCTCATCAGTTCCTCTGGTATCACACTCAGTAGCACTATTGATTGTTCCAGTGCACCAGTCCTGCAGCTCACACATGATCCGCTCAGCAGTATGTCCCAGATTTGTGTCCCCTCTGGACCCCTATGATGTACACAGTGGTTCTCTATGTATCTTTCAGGTCCCTCTTTTCGGGCCTCACAATTTTTTATGTATCTTGATACGAGCATGGGTATGCCCGCCTCGTCCATATATTGAGATTATACCTCAGTCAGTATTTGAGGTCATGTATATTTCAGGTCCCCATTTTTTGGACCCCATTGTTATTGTTACGTTATATCCTGATACGAGCATGGGAATGCCCGCCTCGTCCATATGATCAGATGATTCCTCATCCATTATTGAGGTTATGTACTTTTAGTTCTTGCAGTTGTTCGGGATCGTTGTTCCGAGCTTCAGTTTGTTTCTTCTCTTCTCTCCACATCCCAGGAAAACCATTCATGACTTATGATGTCCATCGGCCATACGATGAGCTCCTGACCTCGCACATCAGGGGGCAATCTGTTAACACCCAAAAAGTGTTCACTACCTCATCTACCACATTATATGGCTCATTTGTCCATTTTCCTACCATTTCTCCCTTAAAATCCCAAAAAATCCCATTAAAATGCCTCCAAAAGGCCACAAAACCATCAAAATAGCCTAAAAAAGGCTAAAAAAACCCCCTTTTCCTCCAAAAATAGCAAAAATCCCCTAAAAAGGGAATAAAAAATATAAAATAATGAGGAAAAGGAGAAAAAAACCCTATACAGCTGCATAAAACCATGTGTTTCCCAAAACCATGGGTCAGCACTCCACCACCAAAAAACTATAAATAGGTGATGGAGATCCCTTATTCCATATCCACAATCACAAGCACCCTTACTCTGCCAAAATCTCTCTCGAAACCCTAGTTCATCATTTGAACTATTTTCACCTTGAGAGCCACTTTTGGCCCATCCCCACCATTGGAGAAGGAGAAGGAGCATTCTGAAGCTTGGAGCATCCTCTTGGACACTGCAAAGGGCTTCATCAACCTCTACATTGGAGGTAATATTAATATAAAACCATTTTTTACATCTTTCATTTATGTCTCATGCAATGTTTAAAGTAGTTTTTTAATTGTTGTTTTAGCTTAATCATTTAATCATTATTGAACTGCTACTAAGGAGTCCATTCTCCTTAGTAGGTGCTCATTGGCACAAGCTAGGGGTAAAACCCTAGCTACAACATGCACATGAAAAATATTCAACTAATTTGGGAAAATAAGAATTGGTACAGTAACCAATTTATCTTTCAACATATCAAATGAATCCTGACATTCAGAATTCAATTCATACTTACTTTCTTTCTTCAATAACTTCTCTAGTGGCGCAGTAATCTTCTCATAGTTCCTTAATTTTTTTTATGTAATATCATGTGTGACCCAGTGTTGGGTGTAATGTCTTCACCAATGTAGGAGATGGAAAATTTGCTATGATAAAAATATTCGTTGGATCAAACCAATAATACCTCCTTGCATACTACATGGCCTGACACAACTCTCATAAGTGTACATAACACACACTTCTTTAAGTTTAAAGAAATTTGCAATTGTCTACATCGATCGAACATCTGACTCAATACCTATTGGTGGATCTATGGTATGGTAACCAATTCAAGGGTCAACAAAACATGACTCCTACTTTACTTTGTCAATCCAGGATTGTACAAACCTAAGAGGCGTTGGAACTCAATGTGCAACTTTCAAGAGCGTCTATTCTATTGTGGGAGTGGAATGATCTTTATTTGAAAATGGAGTATTGATGTGATCATGATGTTCCTAAAGTAAATCCAATAAGATAGGGAAATATGCTAATCAAACAAAACTATCATTCATATATGAATCCCAACTCTGTAAACTAATCAAAAGGTGCTACTAGAAATAATTGAAATAGCATCTATCAGAATAACTAATTTAAGAAATAAATTGCATAAATTTTTAACTACAAAGCAGGGAGAAGAACTACTTAATTCAGAAGAAAATAACAATTTTGGAAAATATCAACAACCTAACTACTGCAAACCGGAAAAGTAACTCTATGAAAGCATTTAAAAAAACTACTGCAAACTGGAAAAGTAACTCTACGAAAGCATTTAAACTAACTATTGCAAACTGGAAAAGTAACTCTATGAAATCATTTAAAATTTACTTGAATGAAGTGAATCTATGAAAGCAAACAAAGTAAAACTAAATCAAATCTATGAAAGCAAATTTAGGAAAGCATGTAAATTGATCTAGCTACCCTAACTTGCAGAATTGAATACTGGGAAACTCATGGCAATCTATGAAACTGGTTCATTTTGTAGGAAAAACAATTCTACAGGAAACTTGGTGCAGGGACCCTAAGAGCCCGGCCTAAATTATGAGAAATAACCTCTTCTTCCAGTCTACAGCTGTTACCAAAATACTACAGTGACTAAATGGCACTCATCTTCTTTCTTTAGAACTCGATTCCCTTTCTCACTTGATCAACCCAAAACGTCATTCACGCACTTCTACAAAATGCAGTCCATAGAACCTCATGAATCTCTTCAACCATGGCTTTTCGCGAAAATCCGCTCGAGAGTCATACAATAGATCCCATTCTGCACAAAACCCAGATCGCGGAATCTCTGAATTCATCTTCGTTTGTCCAGAAACTGGGATGCAAGTTCAGTGACAGTTTTATTCCACGCAATCTTTCCACAGCTTCTAAATCCATTCCACCATCAATTTCCTCAAGAGTTTCTACCCAAATCTCCACATGCAGGCATCTTCCTTCTACAAGTTCTCTCTCTTGTTCTACAGGGTTATTCACACAAAACCCCAATTCATATATAATGAATTCTATAGTATGCACAGATTCATAGATGCTGAAACTCTACAGATTTCACACACAGATGCTAGAATTCACAGTATGTATATTACTGACACACAGAAATGGAGAATCTCTCTACACAACCAACACACAGTGATTTCAATATAAAGATCTATTGCAGGTTAAAATCATCAATTCCATACATTCAAATACAAAGAATAACACACAAGTTAAACATAAAACTCTATGTCTTCTTCATTGATTCAAAAGTTTGTGAAATGCCTCAGATCTTGCTACTCTACTGTTGTACATGGTCCATCCCCCAACTCTTCTCCTCCATCGATCTCTTGAACCCTAACCTCCACTTCTATGGCCTGGCTCTTCCTCTCCCTGACCCTCTCGAGAGAGAGAGTTACAAAATTCTGTCTTTTTTTCCTTTTTCTCGAATTGCCATTAGCCAGATTCTCTCTAACAGACACTTGCCCAAATTTAAGAATTTCTTTCTAAGTTTAGCCAACTAACTCCTAAAATTTGTAACATCTTAACTAGATGGCTTAGTCTCCTCGCAGGGAGCTATAATTAGCCATTTATTTCCTATTTAAACTCTATAACTGGAAACACATCATTATCTACATAATTAATCACTCAACAAAATATTCAAATAAGTTTTTCCTTGGTTTTCAGGTTTCCTTAGTTCAACTTCGAACCACAACATGTGACAAAATGATCACATTGTTGGCTTTGCCCTTGATGCTCCTGCATCAAACTCCCAGGGTAAGAAAATTATGGCCTCCAGGTCATATGCCTCCAATGCCCAATCACCCGGTTTCCAAACCTTGTACTACAACTCTCCACTACCTTCACTTTCATCACAATTCAATTTTACTCTCAACTTGCCATGTTTCCACACATTATATTGCAATCTGCTATTGCATTCACCCAACACTTCTTCTTTGGCTAATAAATTGAAATAATTCTTCTCTTTCTTCTTTATATTGCACATTCTTTTGGAATGTCTCTGCATAACTCTCCACAACTCATCAAGTTCTCTATCCAACTCCATACTTCCACTTTTAAGATGTTGACTGCCTTCCACCCTTATATCCTTAATGTCCTTGAGGACATCTCCCACTGCAATATGCATTTGTTGTTCCCGAGCTTCAAATTTACTTCCATACTCAGGCTTCTTCAGCAAATATCTCAACTCAACTTTCCTTTGACAACTTTCACATCTTCATCATAATGCCAATCATAGCATTCTACTTCCATACTTTTTTCACCTTCTATCCCAGCAAAACAATATTGCTTGAGGTTAGCCACCTTCTCTACTCCATTTATCATTTCAACTTCTAAATCATACTTCATAACTTTATTTTCTTCACTGTCCCTCAAGAAAAAAAATTGTTCATTTTCACCATACTGCAACAACATAACTTCATCATCATTGTGAGACTTTAAAGCTTCACTTCTTTCCATTCCAAATTGATCTTCAAAACCAATTTCCTGTCTTGAATTTACTTCAGATTTCCATGTTTCCACACACATATTCTTATCAGATTTACACAAATCCTTAGACACAAAATCTTCACTGTATTTACTCAAGAATTCAAATTTCTTGACTGCTTCTTTTTCAGATTTGTCATTGGTGACAATCTCCTCCTCTCTACTCAATTCCAATTTTACAATTTGAATGTTCATTTTCTGTTTTGCTAGTCTATTCTCCAAGAGACTTAGCTCATGCCACAAATCTTTCATCTCATTTGGAACTTCTTCCACAAGCTCTACACTTTCTTTATTATCCTCTTCCTCTGCATTAATTATCAACCAACCTTCTTTGTCTTGGCTATCTTCAAGGTTAACATCCTTCAAAAATTGATGATCACCCACAAAGTCTTCAGTAGCAACATTCAGTAGTTGCTCTCCTTTAACTTCAGCCTTCAATGATTGTCCCATATTTACAAAGTCTTCCACAACAGTATTCAGTAACTGTTCCTTTTCCTTTCTCACAAGATTATAAAAATATTCTTCCTAGTCTTGAAAAGCCTGAGCTTTGCTTTTCTCATCTTCTATGACAACATGAGATAGTTGTCCTGCTTCAGTATTCCCTGCATTTACACACAAAACATCAGTTTTAAAATCATGTGATTCTAAGATATCTCTATATGGTATCAGCATCAATTCTTTCAGCTGACTTCCATTGTCAAAACACACCATCAAGTTCTTCTTGAATTGTATATCCACTTCATCAGTTTTCCAAGGAAAAATTTCTGATTCATATTCACATGAATAGACTTATTTCTGCATTATCTTTCCTTGCTCCAGGTGTTAAATTTTGAGCATTAATTCACAATACTCTAGGATCTTCACTGAGAGAATAACATATACAGTATATATAAATGCATAACAATCACAATAAGCATCACAAGAATCAAAAGCATGAGAGACAAAAGACACAGAGTTTCCGTGGGGAAAACCTTAAGGTGAAAAACCCCACAACTTCCTCAGAGATAGAGAGAGCAATGGCTCAACCAAAGTAAAACCAAAATACACTGAGATAGTCTCCTAGTAGCAGATGATCCTCCTCCTCACTAGGGAGCCACTTTCTGAGTGAGAGAAGTGTGACTTTCTGAATGATCAAAATAGAGATCTCCCGATCTCTATTTATACTAACCTGTTTGCCCAGTTACACTATGGGGCCGACTTGTCTATCTAGATACATCCACAATATAATATATATTTCAGGGCCGACCCCACACATGGTGGTCTAATAACCCATCGGCAAGTACACACACTTGCGACACTTGTCAATCCACATGACGACACTTCCTTATAGAGGAATAACACATCTCTTATAAGGGTACAATAAATATATATATGAAATACATAGATGAAATACATTCCAAAGCTACATATACATCAACACTCCCTCTTAACTAGGAAGGTATTTCTCGACACAGTTCTGCTAGACAAGTCTTCTTCTCGAGATCATCGTCATCGATGCATCGTCATCATCATCATCACTGCTACTGCTATCTCAACCAATATCTGACTCTACTCGTCATAGGAAGTTCTACAGAGCCAGTCCTTTTTCATATTGGATGTAGGCCCACCACCTACAGGTCTTCATCATCATTGGCCATACTGTGGAATCCTCAGGACTTATTACGTGCGTCACAAAACCTGGCGGTAGCATACCAGGCTGTTACGAGCACACAACTCTACCTGTTGGATATCCCAGGAGCACATTACATGTGACCCATCACAAAACCTGGCTGAAGCATCCTAGGCTATTATGAGCACACAGCTCTACCTATCGGATCTCCTAGGAGCACATTGCATGTGATCTCACCACAAAACCTGGCTGAAGCATCCCAGGCTGTTATGAGCACATAGCTCTACCTGTCGGATCTCCCAGGAGCACATTACATGTGGTCCACTACAAAACCTAGTTGAAGCATATGAGGCCTTTTTCATCCTGTCCAGATCTCCCAGGAGCAAATTACATGTGGTCATGGCAAAACCTGGCTAAAGCATCTGAGGCCTTTTTCATCCTGTCCAGATCTCCCAGGAGCAAATTACATGCCATAGGACAAAACCTCGCAAGAGCATCTCAGGATGTTACGGGTACACAAATCCGACCTGAAGATCTCCCAGGGCACAAATTACATGTCCTACCAGAGCAATGTCTCGAAAGAGCATCCCAGGCTGTTACAGGTACACAACTCCGACCTATAGGATCTCCTAGACATGCTCATCTGCACAACCTGATCCACGGCCACAAAGTATCATCTGATACTCACCATACATCATACTGATGTACACATGATCATCCTGATCATCATCACTGCAACATCCTACTGCATGTCATCTGGAGAAGCTCGTCATCCATGATCACCCTGATCATACAATGCATCCATCTGATGCACACCAAGTATCTACCTGATACATATCATCATACATAGTGTATCCACCTGATACATAGATACATGATCCACACAATGTATCCATCAACATACATGATCTACCTGATCATACCTGATACATATCAATATACATGATCTACCTGATCATACAATGTATCCAACTGATACATATCAATATACATGATCTACCTGATCATACAATGTATCCATCTGATACATATACAGATACATGGTCCAAGCATCCAACATGATGCATACATACATATAACTGATCCAACTGATCATATCCAGCATCCAACATGATGCGTACATACATATAAATGATCCAACTGATCATATCCAGCATCCAACATGATGCGTACATACATATACATATAAATTATCCAACTGATCATACAAAGAAGAAACTAGAACATCATCCTAATGCTCATCATCCAGCGCTTACATCCACATCCATATGAAGGATCCTCCTTCCAACCTACTTGGAATGGCTTCAGAAAATGTGTCCATCACTTCTTCCTCGAAGTGTCCTTGATTTGAAGAACACCGAGCCTCTCCCTGAAGTACTCGAACTTCACCCTGGCTAGTGGCTTCATCAACACATCTGCAATCTGATCGTCCATTGCAACATATAGGAGCTTCATAGCTCCTCTCTGCACCATATCCTTGATATAGTGATATTTGATCTCTATGTGTTTCGACCTGTCATGAAACACTGGATTCTCAGACAGCTTCACACAACTCTGGTTATCACAGAAGATACCAGTAGCATCCAATGGGAGATCAAATAACTCAGACAATAGCTTTCGTAGCCATACTACCTCACAACTAGCTGAACAGGCTGCAACATACTTTGCCTCAGCTGTACACAGTGATACACAAGACTACTTCCTGCTAAACCAAGAGATCACACCTGATCCCATACTGAAGCAGCACCCAGATGTGCTCTTCCTATCTATGGCACTGCTAGCCCAATCTAAATCAACATAACCCTGCAGGTTAAACTTTTGATTCGCTTCATACTTGAGCCCATAATTCACTGTACCCTTCAAGTACCTCTAAACATGCTTTACAACAACCAGGTGAACACTCCTCGGATCCGTCAAGAACTGGCTCAATGTGTTCACAGCAAAGAAAATATCCGGTCTTGTGTTCGTTAGGTACATCAAGGACCCAATCATCTGATGATACATAGAGACATCAACCGGCTCAGATGAAGCATCACATAGAAGCTTCAGATTCGATGCCATAGGTGTCGCCATGGACTTGCAATCCATCATCTTGAATCTCTTCAGGATATCTACTATGTACTTCCCTTGACCAAGGAAGATCCCACCTGCACTCTGCCACACCTCCATGCCAAAAACAAATAGTGCATCATCCCCAAGTTCTTCAACTCAAACTTAGCAGCAAGCTTCCTCTTTATATCACACCAAGTTCTGGGAGCTTTCTACAAGCCATACAAGGCTTTCTTCAATCTTCATATATGTGACTCCATGTCAAGTCTTGGAACTGCATCCCAAACATCTTCTTCATGATCGACGGATCATGGCATTCCATTTCTTCATCCCAGATCCTGGGAACTTCAATATCTTCAATAGATATCTTTGTTGCTAGAACAAATGTTGTAGTCCTTCTTTTGTAGGTTAAGATATACGGTCTTTCCTACAAAACAAGTTAAATTGCATGATTAGAAACATCTCATAATTTTCAGAACAAATTCTTTACACATAAAGAAATATGTCATGCAATCATGCAGTTATCTTAGCCAATGCTTCAATACAACATTTATCCATGTTCCACAACTTTCTAGATGCCTTCCAGTCTCTACCAGAACATTGTTAAGAGTTTGCACTACTCCCAACATGTCAGCAAAGAGGTTTCATTCTAGATAAGTAGCACTGGAATGTTGTACAGTTCCATAGGCCACTTACCCATCACATGCATATTAGTAGTATCCTGTTCATTAATGCAATCATTCTAATATGCACAATACATCTCCTAAGCATAATATTATTTAAACAAAAATAGGTAAGAAATGATAATTGAAATACTTATCTTTGTTTGTTTGTTGGGTGGACTCCCTCTGAGTCTTTGCTTCCTGGCAGGAGCTGCTGAAGTAGCTTCTTCTACACCTTTCTATTGTGGAATGTAGGAAGATGGTCAACTCCCTCTGAAAATATGCATCCTTGCAGGAGCAGCTGGAGTGTGCTCCCTCTTGATCTTTGCTTCCTGGATTACCTATCCTTGTTGGCATCAATCTTCTTGAACCCTGGAAAGTATAATCTGTAAGCCTTTGAGCTTTCATTGTAACCCATAAAGATACCCTTCTTTCCTGAAGGATCTAGTTTAGTCCTCTTTTCCTTTGGGACATGAGTGTAGATTGGACAACCAAATATTCTAAGATGGATGACTTCAGGTTTCTTACCAGAAAGGACCTCTTCTGGTATTTTGATGTCCAATATCTTGTGGAGTGTTCTGTTCTGCACATATACAGCTATTCTAGCTGCTTCTGCCCATAGATGCATAGGTAGATCCTGGTCATGTAGCATTGCTCTTGTTGCTTCCCTTATTGTTCTGTTCTTCCTTTCTACAACTCCATTCTATTGTGGATTGTAAGGAGCAGTCAACTCCCTCTTAATCCCTGAGTCACTGCAAAGCTTCTTGAAGTCACCTGAGGTGAATTCTCCACCATTGGAATGTTTTGATCTTCTTGTCAGTTTGATTCTCCATCAAGTTTTTGAATTCCTTGAACTTATCAAGTACCTCATCTTTGTTCTTCAAGAAGTAGACCCAAGTCTTCCTGCAGAAGTCATCAATAAATGAGACATAGTAAACATACCCACTTAGAGAACTGGATGACATAGGACCACATACATCTGAGTGGATGATTTCTAGGATATCCTTTGCCTTTCTTTCACTGCTTGGGAAAGCTTTCTTAATGTTCTTACCTTTTGCACATCCTTTGCAAACACCTTCATGTTTGGTCTTGATTTCAGGAAGACCCTCTACATCCTTGCTTGCAATTGGAAGTGCCCTATAGTGCATATGAGCAAGTCTTCTATGCCAAAGTTCACTTGGCTCCATGGATTCATACACCATGGCATGTTCAGGTTGTCCCTTTAATTTATACAAATCTCCCTCTTGCTCTCCAATCACTACTGCATCATCTATGCTCTTTCCCTTTGGCCACATTAGGACTTGGCCATCCACAAATGCAACCCTCATACCTTTTGCATCCAATGCAGATATGGGGAGTAAGTTCTTCTTGAGCCCAAATACATAAAGGACTTTTTTCATCTTCAAATATTTTCCAAAATCTAGGTTGTAGGAGGCTTCACCACTTCCTTTGATTGGGTATTGATAATCATCCCCAAATTTCACCTTATGGGGTGATTCATGTTCAGATAGGTTCACAAAAGATTCCTTAAACCCATTCATGTGTTTGGAAGCCCCACTATCAATTAACCAATCATTACAACCATGGGAGATAGTACATGTGAGAGCAGAGATTAGAACATACTCTTCTTCACTTGATGAGTCATCATTACTATCATCACTTTCTGCCCTAGCCTTTTTCTTGGGTGGTTCATCATCCTCGGCAACATGAGCATGAAACCTTCTTTTGCTGCCCTTCTTGTTGTTGTTGAAGTTGTTGTTGTCCTTCTTGTTCTTGGGACAATTTATGGCAATATGTCCTTTCTCATTACAGGTGAAGTATATTCTTCTTTCTTTGAAGTGATGTGAATATTTCTTGGAGTGAGATGGCTCTCTCTTGGACTTCCCTTTCTTGGTGTGAGCTATGAGAGCTTGATCTTCATTCCCCATCTTGTCTTCTCATGCCACAAGCCTTGCTTCTTCTTCTGAGAATTATTCCCGTAGTCTACTAAAGGAAATCAACTTCTTTCTTACACAGATTCCTTGAATGAAGGAGTCCCATGACCTAGGTAATCCATTCAGAGTGGTCATGACAACTTCACCATTCTCAACCATTTCATCCACTGCTTTTAGTTGTTCCTTGATCTGGGAGACCCTTGAAAAATAAGATTGAATGGTTTCTCCATTCTGAAACTTTACTCCTTTCAATTGGTTCCGCAGGGTCATCTTCCGATTTATGTTCTTCCCTTCAAATAGCTTGGTCAAAGAGTCAAACATCCCTTTGGGTGTCTTTAGAGAAGACACATGGGGTATGAGATGGTCTTTGATAGAATCAGCAATGATTCTCTTTGCCTTGACCAAGTTCTTCTTATGCAATACTTTAGCCTCTTCATAATCTGGGATAGGGATGTCTTCTTTTATATATGAGTCCAACTCATTCTCTTCCAGGATTAACCCAATCCTATACTTCCAAGCTCGGAAGTTATCAGCCCCTTCAAGCTTATCCTCAAGCTTGGTGTGGTGAGACATTTTAAAGAGTACTTCAAATGGAAATAGAAAAGATTTAGGTCTTACCACTTGAAATGCTGAAAACTGGATCTGGTCCCGGATTAGGGTTTGTCGAAAAAACCCTAAAAATTCAAAATGTGAATTTCAACTTTCTGAAAGGATAAAAAGATGCACCTTGATTAGCTGATCAGCCTGGTGCATTCAAAATTTGAGATCAGCAAATTTTTACCCTTAAGATTTGACTTTTTGTCCTCCCGGGTTCACTAGGGAGAGCCCTGAATTAGGGTTTGAGTTTCCCGGAGATCTACCTAGCCAAAAATCTCGATCTAAAGCTATAAACTTCGATTTGTGCAAGGAGCTTCCAGCCATGTCTTCAGATTTCAGAAATTCCTATTTTTGTGGAAACCCTAATTTTTAGGGCCAAATCTGAAAATGATCATAATTGAATTCTGATTGGACAGATGGATTCTCCTTGATGAGTAGAGTCAATCTACTATACTACTTTTCCAAAATATGTGGAGAGAATCCCAATAAACAAGAAACTCAAGCTTCCGTCACTGCAAAATGTCTTCTTCTCAGGTTAGCTCTGATACCATGTTAAATTTTGAGCATTAATTCACAATACTCTAGGATCTTCACTGAGAGAATAACATATACAATATATCAATGCATAATAATCACAATAATCATGACAAGCATCACAAGAATCAAAAGCATGAGAGACAAGAGACACAGAGTTTCCGTGGAGAAAACCTTAAGGTGAAAAACCCCACAACTTCCTCAGAGATAGAGAGAGAAATGGCTCAACCAAAGTACAACCAAAATACACTGAGATAGTCTCCTAGTAGCAGATGATCCTCCTCTTCACTAGTGCGCCACTTTCTGAGTGAGAGAAGTGTGACTTTCTAAATGATCAAAATAGAGATCTCCCGATCTCTATTTGTACTAACCTGTTTGCCCAATTACACTATGGGGCTGACTTGTCTATCTAGATATATCCACAATATAATATATATTTCAGGGCCAACCCCACACATGGTGGTCTAATAACCCATCGGCAAGTACACACACTTGCGACACTTGTCAATCCACATGACGACACTTCCTTATAGAGGAATAACACATCTCTTATAAGGGTACAATAAATATATATATGAAATACATTCCGAAGTTACATATACATCAACACCAGCTCAGCCTTCTTGAGCTCTCTATCCTTCCTCAAGACTAATGACTGTTTTCTTTGCCTCTGCTGCAATGTAAACCACTGCACTCTCTTTCTCTTCATCACCCATCCATAATGTTCATCTTCATTGCTTTCCCGAATCATCTTATCTAGTTTACTGAGTCTTTCTCTGATCTCAACAAGCTCTTGATCATTCCTCTTCTGGCTCGTATTTTGAATGTCCTTCAGCTGAACATTCTTCTTCACCTGACTGTAGTCTTTCTCTATGTTCCTCATATGAACATGAGTAATCATCTGCTTTCTTGGCTTTATGATAGTATCAAGAGACTGTCTTTCTTTCCTCATATCTGAACAATCTTCATAGCTACAGGCAGCCATCTTCCCCTTCACTTGTGTGACAGTTCTAAGTGACTGTCCAGCATAATTCGAGCTTGTAAAACCTGCATACATACACCAATTGTTAGTTTCAAAATCATAAGGCTTCAATGCCTCTTTTACGGTCTCAGACATTAGTTCTTCTAACTGGTTTTCATCCTTCCAAGGATCCATGAAACCATCATCTAATCTTATGTCTTCATCTTCATCACTACTCTCATCAAGAGCAGATCCTTATTCAGGTTCACATAGATAAACCTCTTCCTCAGTACACATTCTTTGCCGCAACTCAGCCTCTCTGAGTTCTTCTTCCAATTGAACTCTTGTATCATACTTAAGTCTCCTTTGTAACTGAATCCACTTGATTCTTTTCCTCTGAAGAACCCAGCCATACCTTTGGTCCTCCATATTCCTCTGTACAAACGCTTCCATTACTTCCAGCTGCACTTTTATTTCAGCCAACTCCCTATCAAGCTTTTCCTTCCTTGATCTTCTATGGCCCTTCTCTGAACCTTCGCTATGATTATCAGCAACCACAGTCTTCTTTCCCTCATGAACTCCCCTTTGTTCATCATGGACTACAACCAATCCATCACTACAAGTTGGCTTCATCAACTTGTCTGTAGATACCACACCAAGTATTCCCATGCTTGGCCTTCTACTGGCATCTTTGTTGGTTTCTCTTTTCTGATTGTGACTCCTCCTTGAACCTCTAAGATAACCATCAATGGTCATCTCTTCTTTCCTCTGTGGACTCATCCTGTTCCACCTTGTGGGATGCAAACAACCTCTTCTACTTTTAAAACAAGTACAACACTTGTTCCCAGTCCCAAGTCATCTCTTGGTGACTCTGCTTCTTCTTGGCTCTTTACACAGAACCTTCCCTTGAGCACTCCTTCTCTTCAGCTTTCAAAGTTGATAGGTTGTTGCTTTACACCTAATCACCTTCTTTGGAGAATTACAGTTAGTCTCCGTTCTCCAGCAATACACTTTGCTGCCTTAGTTCATTCACAATCTTATTTTGCTTTCACTTGCAAGCAAGTTATCTCTTCATATGAAAGCCAATGAATATTAAAATCCTTGACTCTTACTTCTTACCAGTATATGCTTCAGCCAAAACACTGCTGCAACTTCACCAATCCTGCTAGCTGAAATTCCTGAACCTTTTCCCCTTCTTTAAGAGCTTTGCTTGCTCTTCTCCTTCACATCCTCCGGGCTTTGATTCACTATCACACTTTTCCCTTCAGCTATTTCCTGCCAAGAACACATGCATATCATCTTATACAATCAAATTACAAGACATAATCTCTTACCCAACTTCCTTAACCTTGCCTAGCTGAAACCCTTCTTACTGTCTGCAATTTCTTCTCTGTTGTGAATTCTTCACAAGCCACTATCCACAAATATCTCTTGCAAAGTCCTCATTTGTTCTTCCCAAATAACCTTTTCTTGCTCTGATACCGAAATTGGTGCAGGGCCCCTCAGAGCCTGGCCTAAATTCTGAGAAATAACCTTGTCTTCCAGTCTACAGCTGTTACCAAAATACTACAGTGACTAAATGGCACTCATCTTCTTTCTTTAGAACTCGATTCCCTTTCTCACTTGATCAACCCAAAACTTCATTCACGCACTTCTGCAAAACGCAGTTCATAGATCCCGTGGCTTTTCTCGAAAATCCGCTTGGGAGTCATACAATAGATCCCATTCCGCACAAAACCCAGATCGTGGAATCTCTGAATTCGTCTTCGTTTGTCCAGAAACTGGGCTGCAAGTTCAGTGACAGTTTTATTCCACGCAATCTTTCCACAGCTTCTAAATCCATTCCACCATCAATTTCCTCAAGAGTTTCTACCCAAATCTCCACATGTAGGCATCTTCCTTCTACAAGTTCTCTCTCCCGTTCTACAAGGTTATTCACACAAAACCCCAATTCATATATAATGAATTCTATAGTATGCACAGATTCATAGATGCTGAAACTCTACAGATTTCACACACATATGCTAGAATTCGCAGTATGTATATTATTGACACACAGAAATGAAGAATCTCTCTACACAGCCAACACATATTGATTTCAATATAAATATCTATTGCAAGTTAAAATCATCAATTCCATACATTCGAATACAAAGAGTAACACACAGGTTAAACATAAAACTCTGTTTCTTCTTCATTGATTCAAAAGTTTGTGAAATACCTCATATCTTGCTACTCTACTGCTGTACATGGTCCATCCCCCAGCTCTTCTCCTCCATCAATCTCTTGAACCCTAACCTCCTCTTCTATGGCCCGACTCTTCCTCTCCCTAACCCTCTCTCTCCCGAGAGTTACAAAATTCTGTCTTTTTTTCCTTTTTCTCGAATTGCCATTAGCCATATTCTCTCTAACAGACACTTGCCAAAATTTAAGAATTTATTTCTAAGTTTAGCCAACTAACTCCTAAAATTTGTAACAACTTAACTAGATGGATTAGTCTCCTCGCAGGGAGCTATAATTAGCCATTTATTTCTTATTTAAACTCTATAACTGGCAACACATAATTATCTACATAATTAATCACTCAAAAAAATATTCAAATAAGTTTTTCCTTGGTTTTCAGGTTTCCTTAGTTCAACTTCGAACCACAACATGTGACAAAATGATCACATTGTTGGTTTTGCTCTTGATGCTCCTGCATCAAAACTACAGTAATGAATGTCCAAGAACACTACAACGTCAACTGATCTACACTACAGAAAGTGAAACAAAAATTATGGCTAAATTTAAATAACTGAAATATAATCGAGCATGAACATGAATGATCTAAACTATTTTAGCTAACTGCAAACTCCTGCTATTGAGATGAGGGGGCCCTTCTCCAAAGAAACACAGGAGTGAAAGAAACTAAGCACACACGAAATGTAAGGAACAATAATTTTCATTTAAACTGGTTAAATCTTCATAACTTCATAAATGTATAATAAGGGAAAAAAATGTAATGAAAGTGTTGTATTGAATTGTTCAAAATACTTGAGAGTTGAACTCTCATCTAAGAGCTCGAAGGTCTATTTATTACAAAAAGTATATGATCTAAACCTAATAATGAAATTAACTTAGGTCTAAAATTTGATCATAGTTGAGCCTTGATTATTGAAATGCTAGAGATAACTAGTAGTTAGTCAGGAGAGTCTCGAAATGTATTGGTGGTTAGTGTAACTACATTTCATCGACTGTACATCCCTTTAGTAATATTTGAAACTTTTGGTACTAGTTAACCTTTGGTAGTGGACATCAGTGGTTGCTTTATAATAACTGGAGCTTTGACATCAATCATGCAAAAAGTGGTTCATGACTTGATCTTCAAAACAGGGTAGCGTTGGAACTTGACTTAATTCCTGACTCAATCTTATACAGTTCAAAATTACACACTAATACCATGCATTACATTGCTTTTAGTCAACATATAGTAAATCAAACAAAAGAAAGGATAAACACTTCTATCACCATCATTCTATTCATAAATATATAATCAACCTCAAAATGTGTAACCAATCCTTTAAATAATACTTCTATGTTTGCGTGGTTAAGCCCTAAGATATGTGTTTTACCTACCAAAATTGGGATTCATCATCCTTCCCAACTAAAGGGATTGCACGCTCCTGTGCAATACATTACTCTAGAACTGCAGATTTTTCCTTTTTAGCTCCCACCTCCCTTCCATCATAGGAAACGATCCTTGGAATTTCTCCCTGTTTATAATAACCCAAGCTCTGTTTCAATTGTTTCCAATCTGCCTTTCCTACCTCTTCATTAATCTCCTCAATGTGTTTAAGAGGAAGTATTAGGGGTGGATTCAGCTCAAGACCAATCCATTCAAGTCCTTTCCTTTTCAAGGTTTCTTTATACAACTGGGCCCTAAATATGACAACTTTCAAATTGTTTGGGGAGTGTGGTTCTTTCTTTTCTGTTCCAGGAGATATCTTGTCCCATTTGTTTGTGTTTTCTTTTATAGCATATGCTTGTATCCCCTACAGACCTTGATCATAATGAGCTATAGCTTGATGTTGTTTTTCTTGAAGAATGGGAATGAGGTCTTGGTCAGTAGTCAAAGTTTTATGACTCTTAATGATTACATCGAGATGGGGAGTCTTAGCTTTGATCCATAGGCTAGTTGTCCATTCTTTTGAATTGTATAGATTTGTTTCCTGAGCTCTTTCAATTTCACTAGTCAACCAAGAACACAAAACCGTTAATTGTATATCCCCAACATAAGGGTTCGGGGAAAACCTATAAGGTTGAGGAAGATTAAATTTATGTATATATAATTCACTTAATAAATCTTTCTCTTCCTCTTAAATATCCTGCCAAGCTTCAACAAAATATTTTGGAATTATGATGTGGTATGGAAACCATTTCTTAAGCCGATATAGCTGATATCTACACCATCTCTCCCTTAAAAACACTGCATAAAATTTTGATTGGGATCTACAACCAATGATTTCTTCAAAGAGTTGAGTACTTTTTCCCAAGATACCTCCCAAATATTCTATCTTCTGACTCTTCTCTTCTATGTCCCCTTATATAACTCCGCTTCCGATTGAAGTTCTGTATTTCTTTGCTCCAATTTATTTTGACTATCTTTATACTGATATTTTAAAATTTGTATCTTTTCTCTTAACATAGATACTTCATTGGTCAATGTTTCCTTGTCATTTCATAGAGTAATCATTGAAGAATGCGACATAGCTTTCAATTGTGCCAACTACTCCTTGACTAGTGTTAATTCCTTCATTGCATTTTGTAGCTGGATACTTTTTGTCATTACCTCTTCCTTCCTTGGTGGCTGCACAACGTCTTCAATGGTATCTGTTTCAATCAAGATGGTGTCAACCAAGAACACAAAGGGCTTAGCTATACATCCCCTACATAAGTGTTTGGGGACCACCTGTAAGGTTGAGGAAGAATAAAGTTATGTATATATAATTCACTTAATATATATTTTTCTTTCTATGAACTATCCTGACAACCTTAAACAAAATCTTTTGGAGTTATGATGTGGTATGGAAGCCATTTCTTAAGCTAATGTTAGTCCTAAACTTGTCATCCCAATTTTTTTATATTCCTCTTATTCCCGTGTTTTGGAAACAGAAAGAAAAAAATTCCTATGGGAGACATTGCTGGAAGTTTCATGTTTCGGCAATGAAATCATGACTTTTTTCTATAAAGGGCGCTACCGAAATTTGTGGAAATGCATGTTTTAAAGGTCATCTTGCGAAGCAGTTTGTGAGAAAATGAAGATGATTTATTAAAATCTAAAACATAGGTTTTTTGGGGGACATGCCTAATTCGGTGAATCGTGTGGAAGTTTTCCAAATTAAGCAATGGTTTGAGCGCCATGTGTGGATCTTTGAGACTGATTTTTCCATATTTCTTGGGTTTCAGTTTTTTAAAAACACCTAGTCAAGTAACTAACTCCATATTTAAAGGTATTCGATCCTTACAGTTCCTGATTCCTTGTGATGGCTGAGATATTCTCACTATTGTTTGATTTATTGATAGACTTTTATTCCAAAAAGCTTGTAAAACCCATATGATGCAATTTCTATAAATTTTATGAGGAGTAATGTAATAGGTGGTTGAGTAGGAGGAGTTTGAGTGAAGTCTAAGAATTATAATTGAGGAGTTTCATTACCTGCAACATCTCATGGTCAGGGATTCAGATATCCTGACAGTTAGACTGTGTTCTAATGTAAATATGCTTTATTTGTGCTTACGTGAATACAATGGGTATTTCTATAGCACATTGATTTCCACAAAATCCAACTTCGATTACAATGATGTTTTACTACTAATTACCCATATTTTTGTAAGTTGTATCAAGTATTTTGTTTTAGGTTTAAAATATCATTTTGAACTTGGAAATGTTCTACACATAAGTAAACAATTTGTTGACTTGTGTTTATGTTTTCTTGCAATTCCTCCATATCTCATTATCCATTGGATGTCTAGTTGTCAGCATAAATGCCCCTGAATTTATGAGCTACTGCTGATCATGTAATTTTATGTTGAAAAGATTTACCATATCCCCAACCTACCTGACCTATTTGATATACCTTTCAATCCAAACAAACAATGCAAATATTGAAGATGTGCTAGGCATGCTCCTTTGCAATCGAGAGCATATTCTAGCACTAACATCTTTTGGCGTCGTTGCCGGGGAGCGAAGAATCGAATATATATTTCTTGGGTTATGTTTAAATATTAGTTCTGATTTTTTGTGGTGGACAGAGATAATACATTGAGGGGTAGTGGACAGAGATAAGACATTGAAGGTTGACTGCACTTTTCACCTAGCGACTCTACAATCAAAAGACTCCACTAGAGGATAATTTTTGTTGTTAGAAAGATGAAACGATGGAATGGAAAGACCGTGTATCAAGTATTGAGTTCCTTCAAAGAACTTACATTCTTTTTCATCTCTTCTTTCCTAAATTTTCCATTACATATATGTGGTGGCTACAACAACTCCCCTACATTTTCGATCAAAATGAAGGGTCACCCACTAAGAATGTTCAAAATCAATAATTGCCCTGATGTAGTTTGATGGATCTTGGTTCAATGTCTTTTCACTTTATTTCCATCGATAATCGTATGACATATTTTTACCTCATCTCTGACTTGATTTGCTTGAAAGTGGGTTTCCATCTGATCAATTCATTCCTTGATCCACTATGTTGATCCCACTGTATTGGGGTCATGGTTCCATCTTGATTGTTTTAGACATATTCCTATGATTATATTGGGTTGGGTATTTCTTTTATTCATACCATACGATCCCAATCATACCTGATATTCATTTTTCTTTATTAGATCCTACCTTGGATCCACAACTTCGGGATGAGCATTGCAGGAAAGTTTGCTTGTTTAATTTTGTTTCCCAAGATTTTAAAATCCATAAACTTTGGACTTTGGAAGTCGATGAGCTACATTCACTTCACAACTTATATTCCAACATCTCACTCCCGATGTCGGGATTCCCATCTATTTCAGAAGTTGCTAAGTCATTTGTGTGGCTTTCCTTCCCGACTGGCTCAATCAACAATTTTCATTGTTTGGTTTTTATCCTTTACCATTTTCTGAATTTGATCATGACAATTCAATCTTGAATGGAAATGAATATTTAGGGAATTATATTTTCAAAAAAAGTCCTCTTTCCACAATTGGTATTCATTTTTCTTCATTTGATCAAATGACAGATCTTAATGCATAAAATTTCCAGGAAACTAGTTACATTGTAGATTTCAAAGAACATATTGTGGACTCGACTCATTTTCAGAATTTCGAATATGAAATTTTAGAGGAAAACCCTAGTACTCTTACTTTGGAAAATGAAAATTATGTAGTATCTCATTTTGAAAATTCACCATTTTCTAAGTAAATCAATTTATTTTGGAATGAGAATGGACATCAGAATATCATTTGGAAAATCCTCATGAGATAATTTATAAACATGAAAATTATCACTCTTTTCCTTTGATCAATCAATCAATTTTAATGAAGATCTAGGAATCCTTGAAGTAGTTGTTTATATTTCAGATTTCAAAGAATATGCTGCTAGTCATAGTTATTTTTAGAAATCTTATTTAAGGGAATCCTTGCATCTGCATCTTTTGTTTTTTATTGTCTTAAATAGATTGAGGAAGATCAATCCTTAGAGGCGTAGTTGGATGAAATTGAAATTGAATTTCAGAATACTTGTTTTTGAAATAAAATTATTTAATCTTAAAATAAACAAAACTCATACACCTTCATGTTTGAAGGATGACAATCATGATCAATATGATGAAACTTATACTTGTGATTTTCCAAACTATAATCTAGATATTTTCTTTCAATTTAAAAACGGTGATATCTCTCTAAGAGAAACATTCTTTGCTTCTGAAATTTCAAATTCTGATTTTGATAAGTTTCCTCTCAATCTTGATTTCGATAAGGTTTGTAATCTACCTATTGAAGTATCACATGTATCAACTAATTTCCAGCCTATCTATTATGATCCAATTAATGTAGGTTGGAAAAATAATTGTTGGACAAATTTTCATCCTATTTTGGTGTTATAAGAAATTTAGTTTAGTTTTTTTTTTAATTATTTCAAAAGTTACAATTTTCAATTCTAATGCATAGCTTGTTTTATTTTGCAGATTCTGAATTACTTCGATGGTTACGCTGTAGATTCAATTTTATTTAGTTTTTTAATTATTAGAGTAGTGTAAAGTAGGTGTAGGTTAATTAGTTTTGATTTATTTTAAATAGATTATCTTTATTTCATGCATTTTAATCATTCAATTATGGAGCATCACGTCATTCTTTGGGATCAAGGAAACACATTTCTCAGGGAAGTGTCCTCACCTTTCTTACTTGTCATTTGTTCTCTTGTCTATTATTATATTCATTAAAACATTTTCTGTCATCATTTTAACTTTATTAGGAAGCATTTTGTTATCATCGATTCATTAATATGGGAAGTAAGAATATTGAAACAAGCAAATAGGAAAGGTTCTCATTTTTAGCTCTATCTTTACTAAACATTGTGTTTCAATTTTTTTATCTTTATAATTTATTATTATGATTTAATTATACAATGATTATACAAAACTTGAAACACGAATGTTTAAACAAATAGGAAATGGGATCTTCAATATGTTTTGATATTCATTATTTATCTTTTATTAAGTCACTCAACGAATGTGCCTTGATTATCTTGAGAATTTGTTTTCGTAACTGTACAATAATTTTAGATTAGTTTTAGTGTTTTGTTTTTTATTTTCTTCTTGTAAATAATTTAATAAAAGAAATCTTGTTGGCTGAAAGGCTTATGCGACAAATACTGGTTGTGATTTTAATTTAAAAGGATTAGTTCTAAGGGTATTTTAATAAATTCAGTTATTCAACCAATTCAATTATTTATGAATATCTCATAGAATTATTCTCCTTTATGTTACAATCTTCTCTATTTTCATATCACAAAATTGCACATTTTCTTCTCTCACAAGATGATTAGTCAATTTGGTTTGACTTGCTTTGGTTGATGTTAGATTAAATTACCTTTCTTTTATAAGTTTTCATTTGCTTCTTATTTGTTTGCTCATTTTCCTTTTCTTGATTTGTAGCATGTCGATCGGCTTTCACCCAAGAGGATGTAGTATTTAATTTATATTATATGATGATTGATTTTGATTATATGCATTGAATCAAGTTTTATCCATCAAGCTTTTGGTCTTAGTCAATATATAAGAGTTGTTAATCTTTGGAACCAGATGGGATCCTGGGTTAAATCAATTATCCAAGCCTCTTTATTTTTAGAAGTCTTGTACTTGAAGAAATCCTTTTAAGGTTATATGCAAAAAGAACCTCACCCTTCCCGTGGTGGAACACTCTTAGAATTCTCAAAGCCTTCAGATTAAATATAGTTGTGTCGATTATGTTTTTATTTAGCCATTGCATATTATTATGCGAAGTCATGCACTCATTTAGATTCTGATGAACCTATTTAATCAGTAACTTCCAATAGGAGCAATACAGAATGGCGAGTAATGTTATCAACACAAATCTCTTAACGCCATCCAACACTCTTAAGGAGCTTCTAGCTACACTTCCACACTGTTGCTTGGGATTTCTCCCAAGCATGTGCAAGGATGCACCTGCTAACTAGTAGCAGCAATCTCAATAAAAATATGTAAAAACTAATGAAATCTGATCTAACATTAACATGCGCAAAGAAATAAAAAACTAGATTTAAGAACATAAGCAATAAGATCTATGAGAAAAACAAGAAATTAAAAAATTTCGATCTTTTGTATTACCTCAAATGGTGAGGATGGTGAGTTTTTTTAGCAGCTCCAAGGTTGAGATGCTCCAATTTCCAATGGTCTCTTCTTCTCCAATGCTTCAATGGGGATCTTCAAACTCGAAATGGGAGGCAAGGGCTCTCAAAGGGAATTTGGAAGCATAAGGATAGGATAAAATGTGGATTGGTAATGAGGAGCCCCTATCACCTTTTTATAGTTTTTTGGTGATGGGGAATACCAATATGGTTTAAGGAAACCAATGGTATTGACCAAAATGGTTTAGGTCTCTTTTTCCCCCTTTTTCCTTTTTTGAATATTATTCCCTTTTAATTGATTTTTGGGAATTTTGGACCCCTTTTGAGGGTTTTTTGTCTTTTTTGAGGAAAAATACATATTTTGAGGGGGAAAAGGTGTATTATGGTCTTTTTAGTTACCTTTTGAAGGTTTTAGAGGCTCAAATGGTGGAAAAAGTGGACAAATGGGTCATGTGAATAAGGAAATGAGCTAGTGAGCACTTTTTGGGTGTTAACACACACCCATTGGATAACCTCTTCTGAGGTTAACAATAACTATAGTTTTTCCTTTCATCTTTATAAGATGAAACCTAAGAGGTTAGCTGAAGGATGGGATATGATCTCCTTAAAAGAGTTAGTCTACCATGATCATGAATTCTTATGGAATGACATTACCATTAGTTGGTTACCAAGCCAGGGTAATGGCTCTCAGCTTAAGGGTTGAGGGACAAGAGGTATCATTACGAGCTAGCTTGTTCATTTACACAAGTCTTTGTGAATGACATTACCATTAGTTGGTTACCAAGACATGACAGTGGTCTTTAGTTTATATCCATAAAGTTCCATCTATCATTAAAAAGGTTTAAAACTGTGCATCTATACCTGATGGATGGGATCAAAGCGGCTGGATTGGGTTAAAAGGAAACCATGTCAGGGCTATAGAATCCCTCTAGCATTAGGGGCCATTACTATGATGTCAAATGTAAATCAAATTATAACATTTTCTAGCCATTACAAGTTGTTTCTTAGGGTTTCTTCTGAAAAAATAATCTTTTCGTTGGGAATCTGAATACACATGTTATCTTTTCATTTTAATTGATAGTTAGAATGTTTATCATTCAAAACGTTCACTGCAACTAGTACATTTTTTTAGCCTAATTTATAAATGTGGTACCTATTACCACCTAAGTTGTACTTAGTGGATTTAAAGTGATCTGACAAATATTGAACAAGTTATTTGTTCATCAGCAGAATTCATAAATCCAAGCAGGCCAATTTTTGGCCCTTTTTATGTTTTTTCGCACGTTCATACCCCCTTTGGGGAATTATAATAAATGTTGTAGCATGATGAAATTATGTAATGGGATTGGTATTATTAGGACTTATTCATCAAACTAATCACCCTAGAGTGTTTTTTCCTTGTAAATTATGCGATGCTTTTTAGCGACACATAATTTTCGATTTTTTCACTCAAAATCCTCCAAAGCTGGGGTGGTGAAAGTGTGATTATGCCTTAGCAGGGTTATTAAATCCCATGGTATTGAATTTTAAAGACTTTATTCTATGTATATTTCCATTCTATTCATAGTCCCAAAGTTTCGTGAACATGCGCTAAGTCCCCCCTAGGATTTTTTAATTTTTCAATTTTTAATAAAATCATCGATAAGGTGTATTTTAATTGTAAAATTTCAAAAAGTCATAAAAGTGGGTATAGGGGGACAAATTTATCATGGGGATGCTATTTTTTGGACCCGTATCCCACACTTAACTCCTAAACACACTTTTGAGAGTCAAATTGGTGATTTTCAATTACTAATTTTGATTTTCTCTTAAAAATGACTTTTTGGGTCAAATAATTGGGAAAGTTGGAGAAAATCCAATTCCTAAATCAGTGGTATCATTTCTCTGAGGTGTCCATATTGGTTGGGATATTGTTTGGGTAAATAAATGAGTTCTTGTATCATCTTTTCCACCTATTGAGAGTGGATTTGATGTGTTTCCATGAGGGGGGTGCAATTCCCCCAAAAGGGGGTGCATTTCCCCATGAGGATCTCTTGTTGGAGGTGTTCATGAGAGGTGGAAGCATCCCATGAGTGGTGGAAGCCTCCCATGAGAGGTGGAATCCCCATTGTTTTGTTGAATGCCACTTTCCATGCATTCCTTCATCCCCAAATCCACCTCTTTCCTTGAGAATTGCGCCCTCTAGGGTTTGAAGCTCCATTTTTTTTGTATAAAAGTAGGGTCTTTCTCCTTGTTTGAAATGAGGTAGTGAAGCTCTGTTGAAACTTTGTATGATCATTGTTGTATTGTTGATGAATAAATAAATATTTTGAGGCTCATCATTGGTGTAGTGTGCTTCATGTGTGGATGCTTTGTTCTCAAATGCTTATGAGGTATAATCTTTCTTAATTTCTTCTTGCTTCCATTGGATAAGTTGTGGGCCTACATAGGGGAGATACCTCCCAGTAGGGTAAGGGTGCAGTCTTGTTTGATTTGTACTCTTAGTAATTTGTTAGTGGTAGATCAATTGGAGATGCATGCATTCTTGTTTGATTTGTATGCTTTCTAATCTTCTATTGTTTGCAAATACCCTAATTTAACCATTGGTTTTGTGCAAGGTTTGTTAGGATTGCAGTTAGTTTTACTTGGAGAGGAGAAGGAGATTTCTTGCATCCACCTCATATTCAAGTTCTTTCAAGGACAAACACTCTCTACATTCCACCAAAAGCAAAGAACTTTCAAGCTTCTTCATTCTAGTTTATGGGATTCTTCACCTTCTTTCTCTTAAACTAAAATCTACTTTCTGGATACTTGGTTACTGGTTCTTCATATGATAACAAGTATATATCAGATTTAGAGCTACATTCATAATATTAATTTTCATTAAAAATATATAGACTCAAAGTGATTTACTTCATTCATAGTCTTAAAGCTTAGATCTATGGTTTTAGTACTTGAATTTGCAATTTTTCCAATTTTTTTCCAAGTACTAAGTAGTGTTAGATTTTTATTTTAGTTTTGTTTAAACCACTAACATTTTAACAAATTTAGCTTGTTGTTTTTTGTCATTTATAGACAAGTCAATCAGAAGTGATTGTGAAAATTTCAATATTTGAGCCTTCCATAGTGCCTCTTCAAATTCCTCTAAAAAAAGGGCCTTTTTCCATCTCTTTTTTGTAACCTCTTTCAGCCGAACACAGTTCCCACACCCCTTCCCACATGGGGGGAACATGTATCGCCTCCTTTTTGGTGTGATTTTTCCTTTTGCTTTGGTTTTTTGATACTAACCCTTAGATTAAAATTTCCTTCCTTGCAAGTTAATTTAGTTTCATTTTTGCAAGATTAAGTTATTTTAGTTTCATTTTTGCAAGTTCAGATTAATTTCCTTTTTGTAATCGAGTTACGAACCCTATTTTTGTTTGCAAAGTATGCTCTCTCCACCACCTAAAGGATTTGTTGATTAGCGGTGGATGATAAGAAAAGTGACCTTAATCAGTAGTAATTAATACAACGCTATTTGATTTATAAATTCATTTACCTTTTTGCATCACAACTTTATTTTACTTGTAAAATAGGGATGAATATTTGGCATTACCCTCCACATATGCTCTTGTTCATCACAAACTAGTTTAGGTTGGTCTAATCATTGGAAAAACCAGAAAGGGATCTTGTACTCAATAATTTTCCAAATCTAATTGAAAACACAACTAATAAAATCAACTCCTTTAAAGGACATAAATCTGGTGTCATGATCTCATCACTTGTGGGAAAATTCTTCACAGAAAGCGGGAACAACTAGATATTGACCGTAGGGTACCGTCAGGCTACACCCTTGATTGGTGTAGTGTTGGATATTCCCTCGCGACTCCAATATAGCCCACATATTCTTGTGAAGGGCCACATTTGGTGAATCTGGACATATTCCTCATACCTCTTGTTATATTTGGAATTCGCTTTCTCGTAAACAACTCATAAAATTAATTTAAAACTGAACAAAATACAATTGCAAAACATTTACTTTTCAACAACATTTATTTTGACTCCATTTGACACTGATCCACTTTACAACAATACCTTTATTTGCTTAATATCATCTTATTGTTGTTTATGTTACATCTTTATATGCTATGATGTTGATCTAATTCATTATTGTGCAATAATCTTGTTTCAATATTTTATCTTCAAAACTTCTAAACAAATCACTACCATTTTTAACATCTAAGAACTAAAAGCCTTAGTTGTTGATGTATATGTAACTTCGGAATGTATTTCATCTATGTATTATTGTACTCCTATAGAGATGTATTATTCCTCTATACGGAAGTGTCGTCATTTGTATTGACAAGTGTCACAAGTGTCGTAACTTGATATGATGGTTTATTAGAAAACCTAGTGAGGGGTCGGCCCGGATTAATGTAACCGTGGGTTATTAGAATGAGTTAGACAAGTCGGCCCCACTGGTTTATTGGGTAGGACAGGACAAGTATAAATAGAGATCGAGAGATCTCTATTTGATCATCTCATTACTCACTCGTCCATCACTCAGAAAGTGGTGCACATGTGAGGAGGAGGATCAGCTGCTAGGAGAAGACTATCTCTTGTACTTTGGTTGTATCATTGCTCTTTCTATCTCTGAGGAAGTTGTGGGGTTTTTCACCTTTATGGTTTTCCCCAGTGAAACTCTGTGTGTCCATTGTTTTATGTGATTGCTAGATATGCTTGTTACATGATTGATATGATTGATATGTTGTACATGTTATTCTCTCAGTAAAGATCCTAGAGTATGTTGAATTAATGCTAAAATATTAACATGGTATCAGAACTTCCCTGAGAAGAAGACATTGTGCAATGGCAGAAACTAGGGTTTCTTGTTTATTGCGTTTCTCTCCACGGATTTTGGAAAAGAAGTAAGGTAGATTGACTCTACTCATAAAGGATAATTTGTCTATCCAATCAGAATTCAATTCTGAGCACTTTCAGTTTTGGCCCTAAAAATTAGGGTTTCCACAAAAATAGGAATTTCTGAAATTTGGAGACATAGCTGGAAGCTCCTTGGACAAATCGAAGTTTAGAGCTTTGGATCAAGATTTCTGGTTGGGTGAAGCTCCGGGAAACTCAAACCCTAATTCAGGGTCGTCCCTAGTGATCCGGGAAGATTAAAAGGCATTTTTTATGGGTGAAACTTTGCAGATCTCAAATTCTAAATATACCAGGTTGATCAGCTCATCAAGGCACATATTTATATCCTTTCAGAAGTTTGAATTTTTAGGGTTTCTCTGACAAACCCTAATCCGGGACCAGATCCAGTTTTCAGCAAATCAAGTGGTAAGACCTAAATATTTTCTATTTCCATTTGAATTACTCTTTAAGATGTCTCATCACACCAAGCTTGAGGATAAGCTTGAAGGGGATGATAACTTCTAAGCATGGAAGTATAGGATTGGGTTAATCCTGGAAGAAAATGAGTTGAACACTTATATAAGTGAAGAGGTCCCTGTCCCAGAGGGATAAGAGGCTAAGGATCTTCATAAGAAGAACTTGGTCAAGGCAAAGAGAATCATTGCTGATTCTATCAAGGACCGTCTCATCCCACATGTGTCATCTCTGAAGACACTCAAGGAGATGTTTGATTCCCTGACCAAGCTATTTGAAGGGAAGAACATAAATCGGAAGATGACCCCGCGGAACCAATTGAAAGGGGTAAAGCTCCAGAATGGAGAGACCATTCAATCTTATTTTTCTAAGGTCTCTCAGACCAAGGAATAGCTTGAAGCTGTGGATGAAATTGTGGACAATGGTGAATTTGTCATGACCACACTAAGTGGCCTACCTAGATCATGGGATTCCTTTATCCAAGGAATCTGTGCAAGAAAGAAGTTGGTCTCCTTCAATAGACTGTGGTAGGAATGTTCACAAGAAGAAGCAAGGCTTGTGGCCCAAGAAGAAAAGATGGGGAATGAATATCAAGCTCTTGCAGCCCACACCAAAAGAAGCAAGCCCAAGAAAGAGCACTCTCATTACAAGAGATCCAATCACAACCATCAAAAGAATAAGAAGGATCTGAGATGCTTCACATGTGATGAGAAGGGACACTTTGCTGCGGATTGTCCCAAGAACAAAAGGGATAACAACAACAACAACTCCTTCAAGAAGAAGAAGAATAACAAAAGAATATATCATGCTCATGCTGCTGAGGATGATGAACCTCCCAGGAAGAAGGCTAGAGCAGAAAGTGATGACTCATCTAGTGAAGATGAATATGTTCTAATCTCATCCCTCACAGGTACTATTTCTCATGGTTGTAATGATTGGCTGATTGACAGTGGGGCTTCTAAACACATGACTGGGTTTAAAGAATCTTTTGTAAATCTATCTGAACATGAATCACCCCATAAGGTGAAACTTGGGGATGATTATCAATATCCTATCAAAGGAAGTGGGGATTCCTCCTATAACCTAGACTCTGGAAAGTCTTTGAAGATGAAAGATGTGTTATTTGTACCTAGGCTCAAGAAGAAACTACTCTCCATCTCTGCATTGGATGCAAAAGGCATGAGAGTTGCATTTGTAGATGCCCAAGTCTTAATGTGGCCAAAGGGTAAAACTATTGATGATGCAGTGATGATTGGAGAGCAAGAGGGAGGATTGTACAAATTGAAGGGACAACCTGAACATGCCATGGTACATGAATCCATGGAGCCAAGTGAACTTTGGCATAGAAGGCTTGCACATGTGCATTACAGAGCACTACCAATTGCAAGTAAAGCCGTAGAAGGTATTCCTGAAATCAAGTCAAAGCATGAAGGTGTTTGCAAAGGATGTGCAAAAGGAAAGAACATTAAGAAGGAATTTTCAAGCAGAGAAAGCAAAGCAAAAGGAATTTTGGAGATTATCCACTCTGATGTATGCAAACCAATGTCATCCAGTTCTTTGAGTGGGTATGTATACTATGTCTCTTTCATTGATGATTTCTCTAGGAAGACTTGGGTTTATTTCTTGAAGAACAAAGATGAAGTATTTGACAAGTTCAAGGAATTTAAAACCTTGATGGAAAATCAAACTGATAAGAAGATCAAGAATTTCAGAACCGAAAATGGCAGAGAATTCACTTCAGGTGATTTCAAGAAACTATGCAGTGGCTCAGGGATTAAGAGGGAGTTGACTGCTCCCTACAATCCACAACAGAATGGAGTTTCAGAAAGGAAGAATAGAACAATCATGGAAGCAACATGGGAAATGTTGCATGACCAGGATTTTCCTATGCATCTATGGGCAGAAGCAGATAGGACAGTTGTATATGTGTAGAACAGAACACCTCACAAGATATTGGACAACAAGACACCAGAAGAAGTATTCACTAGTAAGAAACCTGAGGTCAGCCATCTCAGGATATTTGGTTGTCCAGTATATACACATATTCCAAAGGAAAAGAGGACAAAGCTAGATCTTTCAGGAAAGAAGGGTATCTTTGTGGGGTACAGTGAAAGCTAGAAGGCTTACAGAATATACTTTCCAGGATTCAAGAAGATTGATGTCAGCAGGGATGTAACATTTGATGAAAACTCAGCTTTCATCAAGTCAAGAAAGGCACCTGTTGAAGATCATGAAGAACCAAAGGAAACCATATTTCAAGATACTACCATGACTAAAGCAATTCCAGAAGCAGATCGTGAAATTGAAGATCCACAAGAACTTATAAATCCACCCCGTGAGAAGGACTCTCACAAGAGGAAACCTGCATGGGCTAGAGAGCTCATTCAAGATGCAGAAAGGTATGGCATTCTAGAAGAAGAACACAGAGCAAGGAAGAGAACTAGATCACACACCAGTTATGTTGCCTTACTCTGTGACTTTATGAACAAAGAACCTTCCAGTTATGAGGAAGCATTGGAAAAGAAAGAATGGAAGGATGCCATGGTCGAGGAATACCAGTCGATCATGAAGAATGATGTTTGGGATATGGTCCCAAGACCTGAAGGGAAGTCTGTTGTGACTTCCAAGTGGATCTACAAGATCAAGCATGCTGCAGATGGCAGCATAGAGAAATACAAAGCAAGATTTGTAGCTCGTGGCTTCTCCCAGAAAGAGGGGATAGACTATGAAAAAACTTTTGCTCCTGTAGCCAAGTACACTTCCATCAGATCAGTACTTGCTCTGGCTGCAGTGATGAAATGGAAGATACACAAGATGGATGTCAAGACAACTTTCTTGAATGGTGTAGTCGAAGAGGAAGTGTATGTGGAGCAGCCACTCAGTTTTGAGACACATGATAGAGAGTCATATGTGTGCAAGTTGAAGAAAGCCTTGTATGGCTTGAAGCAATATCCTAGAGCTTGGTATGGTAGGATGGACAACTTTCTATCCAGTTTGGGCTTTACCAAGAGTAAAGCAGATTCCAACCTTTACTACAAGGTTGAGAAAGGAAATCCAGTGATACTACTTCTATATGTGGATGACCTATTTGTTACAGGAGAAGATAGTTTGATTGCTGATACCAAGAGGAAGCTTGCTTCCAAGTTCGAGATGAAGAACTTGGGGATGATTCACTATTTTCTAGGCGTGGAGGTGTGGCAGAGTGCAGATGGGATCTTCCTTGGACAAGGGAAGTATGCAGTAGAGATCCTGAAGAGTTTCACGATGATGGACTGCAAGGCCATGGCCACACCTATGGCATCAAACCTGAAGCTTCTGTGTGATGCTTCATCTGAGTCGGTTGATGTCACTATGTATCGTCAGATGATTGGGTCTTTGATGTACCTGACGAACACGAGACCAGATATTTGCTTTGCGTTGAACACATTGAGCCAGTTCCTGACGGATCCAAGGAGTGTTCACCTAGTTGCTATAAAGCATATTCTGAGGTACCTGAAGGTTACATTCGATTATGGGTTCAAGTATGATGCGAATCAAAAGTTTAACCTGCAGGGTTATGTTGATTCATATTGGGCAGGCAGTGCTGCAGATAGGAAGAGCACATCTGGGTGCTACTTCAATATGGGATTAGGTGTGATCTCTTGGTTTAGTAGGAAGCAGTCCTATGTATCATTGAGTACAGCTAAAGCAGAGTATGTTGCAGCTTGTTCGGCCAGTTGTGAGGTAGTATGGATCCGGATGCTACTGTCTGATTTATTTGATCTCCTGTTGGAGGCTACTGGTATATTTTGTGACAACCAGAGTTGTGTGAAGCTATCTGAGAATTCAGTGTTCCACGACAGGTTGAAGCACATCGAGATCAAATATCACTATATCAGGGATATGGTGCAGAGAGGAGGAGTGAAGCTCCTGAATGTTGCGACGGATGAGCAGATTGCAGATGTGCTGATGAAACCACTAGCCGAATTGAAGTTCAAGTACTTCAGAGAGAGGATTGGTGTTCTTTAGATAGACAACACTTCGAGGAATAAGTGATGGACACATTTGCTGGAGCCATTCCAAGCATGGTTAGAGGAGGATCCTTCACATGGTTGTGGATGTAAGCGTTGGATGATGAGCATCAGGACGATGCTCCAGTTACTGCTCTGTATATGCATCATGTTGGATGCTTGTTATGATCAGTTGGATCATGTATATGTATATGCATCATGTTGGATGCTTGTTATGATCAGTTGCATCATGTATATGTATATGCATCATGTTGGATGCTTGTTATGATCAGTTGGATCATGTATATGTATATGCATCATGTTGGATGCTTGTTATGATCAGTTGGATCATGTATATGTATATGCATCATGTTGGATTCCTATTATGATCAGATGGATCATTTATTTGTGTATGTATCAGGTGGATACATTGTATGATCAGGTAGATCATGTATGATGATATGTATCAAGTATGCATCAGGTGGATGCACTGTATGATCAGGATGATCATGGATGATGAGCTTCAAGATGTTGCTCCAAATGAAATGTATTAGGATGATGCTATGATGATGATCAGGATGATGTATGGAGAGTATCAGGATAATGCTCTGTGGCCGTGGATAGGTTGTGCAGATACGCATATAATATGGCCCTGGGAGGTTTGTGGATAGTCTTTCGAGGTTTTTCCTATGGCATATAAGATGCCCCTGGGATATCTGGAAAATGCTCTTCGAGGTTTTGCTTGGGAGGACATACAATTTGGCCCTGGGAGGTTTGCAGATAGTCTTTCGAGGTTTTGCCTATGGCATGTAATATGGCCCTGGGATATTTGGAAAATGCTTTTTCGAGGTCTTGTCCTATGGCATGTAATATGTCCCTAGGAGATCCTATAGGTTGGGCTGTGTGCCCGTAATAAGTCCTAGGATGCTCTTGCGAGGTTTTTCCATGACCACATGTAATTTGGCCCTAGGAGATCTTATAGGTAGAGCTGTGTGCTCGTAACATCCTGGGATGCTCTTGCGAGGTTTTGTGGTGACCACATGTAATATGTCCCTGGGAGATCCTATAGGTAGAGTTGTGTGCTCGTAACAGCCTGGGATGCTCTTGCGATGTTTTTTGGTGAGGTCACATATAATATGTCCCTGGGAGATCCTATAGGTAGAGCTGTGTGCTCGTAACAGTCTGGGATGCTCTTGCGAGGTTTTGTGACGCACGTAATAAGTCCTAAGGATTCCACAGTATGGGCAGTGATGAAGACCTGCAGGTGGTGGGCCTACATCCAATATGAAAAAGGACTGGCTCTATAGAATTTACTATGACGAGTAAATCGGAGATTGATTGAGATAGCAGCAGCAGTGATGATGACGATGATTCAATGACGATGATCCAGAGAAGAAGACTTGTGCTAGCAGATCTATGTCGAGAAATACCTTCCTATTTAAGAGGGAGTGTTGATGTATATGTAACTTCGGAATGTATTTCATCTATGTATTATTGTACTCCTATAGAGATGTATTATTCCTCTATCTGGAAGTGTCGTCATTTGTATTGATAAGTGTCACAAGTGTTGTCACTTGCTGTGATGGGTTATTAGACCACCTAGTGAGGGGTTGGCCCGGATTAATGTAACCATCGGTTATTAGACTGAGTTAGACAAGTTGGCTCCACTAGTTTATTGGGTAGGACAAGACAAGTATAAATAGAGATCGGGAGATCTCTATTTGATCATCTCATTACTCACTCTTCCATCACTCGGAAAGTGGCACACATGTGAGGAAGAGGATCAGCTGCTAGGAGAAGACTATCTCTTGTACTTTGGTTGTATCATTGCTCTTTCTATCTTTGAGGAAGTTGTGGGGTTTTTCACCTTTATGGTTTTCCCCAGTGAAACTCTGTGTGTCCATTGTCTTATGTGATTGCTAAATATGCTTGATACATGCTTGATATGATCGATATGTTGTACATGTTATTCTCTTAGTAAAGATCCTAGAGTATGTTGAATTAATGCTAAAAAATTAACATTAGTAACATTTCTTAAGGTCTACCACCCTTGGATTTGTTAGGAGTTAGCCTAAATGGAGGATTCAAGATCAAGTGACAATGCTTGACTCGATACTTTCCCCCAAGGACACACCAAGTGGATTGAATATTTCTGCAACATTATCCAGGTGTGTATCAGGCAGCAACAATACCCATGATCCACGGTAGTTTTCTTCTTGTTGAATGACTTATCTTTAATCTTCCTGTACATGAAAAACTTGTATCTTTGATAGGAAGTGTTAAATTTTCAGAATTTACTTCAATCTGATCTAGGATCTTAACTGAGAGAACAACATGTACAGCAAATCTACAGCATATCAATCATGGACACAATAATTCAAGCACACAAGAGACACAGCGTTTACTTGGGGAAAACCATAAAGGTGAAAAACCCCAATAACTTCCTCAGAGATAGATAGAGCAATGATACAACCAGAATACAAAATATAGTCTTCTCCTAGCAGCAGAGCCTCCTCCTCATAAGTGCGCCACTTTCCGAATGAGAGAAGTGTGTGAATGAATGATCAAATAGAGATCTCTCGATCTCTATTTATACCTTTTATGTCCTTCCCAATAAACTAATGGGGCCTACATGTCTAGCTTAACCCATGGTTAACTTAATCCGGACCGACCCCACACTTGGTGGTCTAATAACCCTTTAACCCACATGGACGAACTCTAATAGGGTGGTCTAATAACCCTTCGACCCACATGACTTATACAGGGCCAACCCCAACAAGGTGGTCGAATAACCCATCAAGTATAAGTTACGACACTTACAATATAAATGACGACACTTCCGTATAGAGGAATAATAACATCTCTATAGGAATACAAACACTTCCGTATAGAGGAATAATGCTATATCTATAGGAGTACAAAATACATATATGAAATACATTCCGAAGTTACATATACATCAACAATCCCTCTTATCTAGGAAGGTATTTCTCGACACAGGTCTGCTAGCACAAGTCTTCTTCTCTGGATCATCATCAGTGAATCATCGTCATCATCACTACTGCTGCTATCTCAATCAATCTCTGAATCTACTCGTCATAGGAAGTTCTATAGAGCCATTCCTTTTTCATACTGGATGTAGGCCCACCACCTGCAAGTCTTCATCATCACTAGCCATACTGTGGAATTCTCAGGACTTATTATGTGCGTCACAAAACCTTAAAAGAGTCTCTTGACTAGCAAGAACCCTAAAGAGCATCTGAGGCCTTTTTCATCCTATCTAGATCTCCAGGACTTATTACATGTGACCCCACCACAAAACCTCGAAAGAGCATCCCAGGATGTTACGGGTACACAACTCCAACCTGAAGGATCTCCCAGGGCACAAATTACATGTGGTCACCACAAAACCTAGTAAGAGCATCTCATGATGTTACAGGTACACAACTCCAACCTGAAATCTCCCAGGGCACAAATTACATGTGGTCATGGCAAAACCTCGAAAGAGCATCTCAGGATGTTACGGGTACACAACTCTGACCTGAAATCTCCCAGGGCACAAATTACATGCCATAGGACAAAACCTCACAAGAGCATCTCAGGATGTTATGGGTACACAACTCCGACCTGAAATCTCCCAGGGCACAAATTACATGTCCTCCTAGAGCAATGTCTTGAAAGAGCATCCCAGGCTGTTACAGGTACACAACTCCGACCTATAGGATCTCCCAGACATGCTCAATGAAGGAGTAGCACGAAGAAGTATGGTGTACGTGATGTTGAGGAGAAGGGCATACGAAGGACAATTGCCCTGACTTCCGCAACTATTTGGTTTCAAGAGCGCCAAACCCGTTGAATGGTGTTGGCATGCCGTATTGTCGATTTTGTCAAGTATTTGGGCACCGCCATGAAGAATGTCCATATATGTAGAAGATGGTCACCAAGCCAATGAATCTATATTGCACTTTCTGCAAATCGATGGGACATGATGACAAAGATTGTCGGGCATATGGGTTTCTTCATGAGAGAACATACAACGCATTCTATGTAAAGGATGACCAGCGTGTCGTACAACAACCGCCACTGCAGCCGCAGGTATCCCAGCCGCTACCTCAACCGCAGGTGCAGTTTCTACCGCAGCAATTGCAGCAGCAGTTTGTGCCGCAATATGCTCCGATGAAAATGGCTCTACAGCAGCCACAGTATGTTCAGTAACCGCAGTATGTGCAACAAGGGCAAGGTATGCAACCAACTCCGATGTAGCAACAGTACAATCAACAGCAATACCAACAGCAGGGCAGATTCCGTGGAGGATATCGGGGTGGATGTGGTGGAGGATTTGGTCGTGGAGGAGGACGAGGAGGTCGCGGACCTGTGCAATGCTATCACTGTGCAGTATGGGGACACTATCAGCGCGATTGCCCACTGTTGTAGACGCAGTGTACATTTTTCTTTGTTATAGACCATACAGTGGAGAACTACCCATAGCTGATTGCACGATGGCAGGCAGGGAATGTCCCACAGTTGCAGAATCAGAACCCGACACAACAGCTAGTACAAAATACGGTGCAGCAACCAGTCCAGAACCAGAACCAGCGAATAATTCAGAATGCTAATCAAAATGTGAACCAACCGGGGAATCCACCGCTGAACCAAAATCAGGGTGCGAATGTTTCAACAATCTCAACAAAGCCCAGGCCACATGATGCAGCTGTTGCGGTAATCACTTGGGGAGGTGCAAAAATAGGAGAAGACACCTCACATCCGCTGATCCGGTTGGCCGGGCAGAAGACGGTGTCATTTGACATTAATTCATAGCGTGATATGATCCTAGGAACGACGGTCATTGTAGAAAGGTAAGGCTATTGTCTGTGACATGCCCCCTGTCTTTGATGACACATCAGACGTCGGTCCATCAGCGCAGTCTGGAACTTTACAGAAATTCCTGGAAAGTTTTTTGTTGTTGCAGCGATTGCCAAGGGGACGCCAAGAATCCACGGTGAATTCCTTACAACGGAGGAAGACTGGCAAGGAGATGCGGATGAATATTCAAATTGGCGATTACGATGTCAACTCAGTTATTCTAGATCTTGGTTCGGATGTCAACATCTTAACCAAGCAGGCATGGAATAAAATGGGGAGCCCCCTGTTGAGTTGGTCTCCTATACAGCTCCGGTTAGCTAATCACGCTAAAGTGACACCGATTGGGAGAGTCCCCCGGTTAGTGGTGGACATTGAGGGAATGAAGACCTACGCTGACTCCAATGTCATCAAGGTTGTTGAAGGATGAAGTTCTTACCTCGTGTTGTTGGAGATCGGTTGGGCTAACCACAGTGGCGTGGTAATCAACTTCAAGCGACGGATAATGAATTTTGAAAATCGGGTCTCATAGTTATCGCCCCGTTGGATCCAGCTGAAGGACACAGATACCTTGAACCAGTGAAAGATGAAGATCCCAGTGGATGGGACCATGCATTCAATATTTCAGAAGATTACATTCATCCAACTGACAACGGTGAGCTTGGATGGTGCAGTGACAGCTCTGCATCTTTCGACTATGATGACGCGCTAGAACACTGGCAGAACCACTTGCACGAGGTGTCACTCCGTAAGTGTAGATTGATCATGCAGTCGCTATGCCATGTCATGACTGAAACGGTCACACTACCAATCTATGAAGGACTGCCTGGCTTGTCTTCCTTTCTGACGGAGTTCGAGGAAAAAGTTTCAGAACAACAGCGATTGCTGGCATTGGACGAAGCACTGAAGGCTACTCCAGCACGCTGGTGGGCGACACGGAAGGCATCAATTGATGGATGGTCAAAATGTAGAAGATTGATGATGGTCCACTTCGGCGATACCGAGGTCTACCACGCAGGGAAGTATGATGGTCGCAACGATCTTGGAGGCCATTTGGTGGAGTGTTAGACATTATGGGCATCGCAACCAAGAGATGAGTGGGTCCACGCATTTATCCATACTTTGGATGAAATGCCGCAGTCATGGTATACGACAGCTGAATCATGGGGAGAAATCACTACTTGTTTGGAGTTGACCATCTGTTTTACTCATACGTTTAGTTTTGCTGATCCCAACTTAGATGTCCATAACTCTCTGCAGATCATTCACGGTGTGGTTCTACAGGTTGTTCCTGTGGCATACCCGGTGGATCCGCATACACACGGCCAGATGCAATCCATTATGGAATGTTACAATATCACTGGTGGGCCCAAAGATGGTGACGATCCACGGAATGTCAATATTTCGGAGTCTGAAGGAAGTCGCGATGTGGTACCACCTGGTGCGCCAAGTGATCTGTTAAGTCATCCCTTGAAGCTTCGCAAGATCAATATTGGGACGAAGGCCATTCCCAAGTTTGAAAATGTTGGAGATTATTGGGATGATGAGATGATGGGAAAGGTCACTGAGTTTTTACATGAGTTCCAAGACCTTTTTCCTACGAAGTTCTATGAAATGAAAGGTATTTTGGTTGATCTAGGAGAGATGAAGATTCCCTTGAAACCAGATGCGAAACCGATCAGGCAGTGACCCTATCGGCTCAATCCGCGCCATAAGGAGAAGTTCAAGGCAGAACTTGATTGCATGTTGGATACTGGTATCATCAAACCAGTCGAAGAGTCAGAATGGATCAGTCCTATGGTAGTGTATGACAAGAACACTGGCGAGGTGCGCATCTGTGTTGATCTACGGAAGTTGAATGACACCTACTTGCATGACCCCTTTCCGACCCCATTTACTGATGAAGTGCTTGAGGGGGTAGGTGGCAAGGAGATGTATTCTTTCACAGATGGGTTCTCAGGCTATCATCAGATCCGTATTGCCAAGGAAGACCGCCACAAGATGACTTTTGTGACAGAATGGGGATGTTTCCAGTATACTGTTATGCCGTTCGGACTGAAGAATGCACCTGCGATATTTTCGTGGGTTGTTGTTGCTGCATTCAAGGATTTCATCTAGAATTTATTACAGGTATACATGGATGATTGGACAGTTTATGATTTGATTCGCGATCATCTGGCCAATCTACGGTTGATGTTGAAGCATTGTCGCCAGCACCAGATATCGCTGAATTTGAAAAAGTGCATTTTTTGCGCGTTGTTTGGGATATTGTTGGGTCACATTGTGTGCAAGCAAGGGTTGTTAGTTGATCCAGCAAAGAGTGCGCTCATTTTGAGCTTAACACCACTGACACCGTTAAGCAGTTGAGGGAGAAATTAGGGCATAAGGGGTATTATCGCAAGTTCATCAGGGGATATGCAGCGATCACAACTCCTATGGAGAAGCTATTGAAGAAGGATGTTGTCTTTCAATGGAGCCCTGAATGTCAGGATAGTTTTGAGCAGCTCAAGGCTAAGATGGCTTCGGCACCGATACTAGTATTTCCGGACTGGAGTAAGGAGTTCCATGTCCATGTTGATGCATTGTCAATTGCACTCGGGGTGGTGCTAGCGCAACCAGGAGAGGCAGATATTGATCACCCTATTGCTTTCACCAGTCGAAAGCTGTCATCCACAGAAAAGAACTACACCACTACCACGTGAGAAGGATTGGTGATGGTCTATGCGCTACAAAAGTTTTGACATTATTTATTGGGCGGACATTTTAAGATGTTCATAGACCATTCTGCCTTGAAGTACCTGGTCAATAAGCCTGTGTTGGGGGAGGAGATATGCCACTGGTCACTTCTCTTTCAGGAGTTCAATTTTGAAGTAATTGTGAAACCGGGGTGGTTGAATTCCGTCCCCGATCATCTCTCGCGGATTGAAACAGGAGAGGAGCCAACTAACATTCAAGACGGGTTACCAGATGCACAACTATTTAGGGTGGCAGTAGCCAATGGCTATTTCGAAGAAATCATTCAGTTTCTGGCAACGGGCATCACACCAGAAGAGCTCACCACTAGTCAGAAGAAGCAGTTGGTGGTTAAAGCTGCTAACTTCCAGCTCATCGCAGGAGAGTTATACAAGATGGGTGCCGACGAGATATTACGACGGTGTGTCTTGCCACATGAGCAAGTGCAGATATTGGCAGAAGCACATGAAGGAGTAGCTGGAGGATACTACGGTGGTCGGTCGACTACCAGGAAGGTGCTTCGAGCGGAGCTCTGGTGGCCCACGCTCCAAAATGATGTGACCGACTATGCGCGGTCCTGCATTGTCTGTCAGAGAACTGGGAAGCCATACAGGAGGTATGAGATGCCGTTGATGCCTCAGCTAACACTACAGCCATTTGACAAATGGGCAGTGGATTTTGTTTGACCCATCAATCCACTAGGTAAGCGCACTAGTGCCAGATATATCATCACGGTGACAAATTACTTGACAATATGGGAGGAAGTTGCACCAGTCGTTGATTGTTCCGCAGCCACGGATACGCGGTTCTTGTTTGATAACATTATCACTCGTTTCGGCTGCCCCAAGCTATTGCTGAGCGATCAAGGAAACCACTTTCTCAATCGCACCATCAGCACACTGACGAAGGAGCTCCATATTCAGCATAAGAAGAGTATGCCATATCATCCACAGGCAAATGACACGGTGGAAGCTTTCAACAAGATATTGGAACATGCGCTGACAAAGGTGTGCAATGCGAACCGCGACAACTAGGATCTCAAAATCCCAGTAGTATTGTGGGCCTATCGCACCACATGTAAAAGGTTGATGAGTCAGACGCCATTTAAGCTGGTGTATGGACAAGAAGCAATCATGCCAATGGAGTACATCATTCCCAGTCTGCAAGTAGCAGCAATGATAGGAATGGATTATGCGGCAGCATTGGAGGAAAGTCTAGCGTAATTAGTACAGCTGGAGGAAGATCGCTTTATCGTCGGTTTCCATTAGGGTGTGGAGAAGGATTGCTAGAAGGCTTGGCATGATCGCCACATCAAGAATAAACAATTTCAACAGGTCGACTTGGTGCTGTTATATGATAGCAAGTTTATGAAACATCCAGGAAAACTATAGATGCATTGGCTTGGTCCGTATCGCATCAATAGCATAACTTCAGGAGGAGTGGTACAAATGCAGTAGTTGGATGGAGCGATGCTCCTGAAGTTGATTAATGGTAGCAGGTTGAAGCCCTATCGGTCGGGATTGGAACAGTGCGATGCCTGAGTCGCATCAGGTAAAACTAAAAAATAAAAAATAAAAAAAGTCTATATTGATCGGTGCCAGGGTGGCACACCAACAGGAATGACATGCAGAAGCAGGGAGGCTTGTGCCACAAGTTAGGAGCGATCCGCGACAAGTGTCAGGGTCGCGACCGAGTCAAATCAGCAATAAATGCAAAAAGTTAAAACAGTTAATTAATGGCGCTTGTTCGAATGATGGGCATTAATGGAGGATCCGACCGATCGGCTGACAGGATCGACGACGGATTTGCGTCATTAATACAGGATTTCGGTTGAATTAAATGTAGGATTTAGTGATGATTACAGAGGCTTCGGCTAGACACTATAAAAATGGATAGAAGCTGCTCGAAAGGCACCAAGAATTCAATTATTAAGTGCTTGTGCAGAGCTGAAAAGTATTGTTATAGCTTGGTGAGTGCAGTTGTGCGTTGGGAAAGGTTCAGTTGAACTTGCAGAGTGTTGTTAGGATGGAGAAGCTATCAGTTGAGAGCGCTGGGTAAGGTATGCCACGAGAGATAGAAACGGTTGATTTTAGCAGCTAGATTGAGTCTCCTTTCACCGGGATTGCCATTGAGGAAGAAGTTGCGTCTACAGGAGACGTCAATCTTGAGGCAGAAGTCACAAGCATGCCAGTGGGGACATCAGTAATCACCAAGAAGCGTCGAGGGGGTCATCATTTTGAGTCCTTGTAGAGCAAGAGGTAACTTAGATCATCCGCCGGGGTGGTAGGAGAAGCTCAGGTGTAGATAGGGCAGTCCAGTCGCTGCATTGAGGAATCTGCCCCATGGGAGGGACTGTCGACTGTTGACATCCCTGGGTATATCCCTCCCAGTCGGCTAGATGCAACCTGCACAAGCTGAACCCGAAGCAGAAGTATGGTGTGAAGATGCCAGTGCTCCCTGCTGGAATGGAGTGCTCAGTTGATATTGTGTCGACGTTGATGCACCTACGATATGATGATCATGATATGGTGGCTTACCCAGACGTTGCATCAGCCCCATATGTGCCTGTGTCACATACCCCAATTTTGCAAAAATAATGTAATTATTTTATTAATATTCCTGAGACATTATGTTAAATTTAATGCTAAGTAGGAATTGATGACTCAGCAGAGTCACCAGAAATGGAATGTAAATTCTGAATATTTTATTATTAATAAATAAATTATGGAGACAACAGCATGGGAGAGCTGTTAAAAGAGGTTACTGGTCTAACTGGTGGATGGAACTAGGTGGAAAGACAAAAGACAAGTGGCAGCATCCTCAAACACTTCCTAAGTTGCAGGTGGCAACTTCCCTATATTTTGGGGTCATGATTCCCCAAGAAAGTGGAATCTGAGCAGGTGGCTCATTAATGACAGTTAACCCAACTAAGACCTAGGCAATCTTTTAAATAGTACTCAATGAACTGAGCTGGGGGTTCAACATAGTTCTGGAGGGAGAATACATTCAGGTGAATGCTATTCAGGAGTCCCATTGAGGAAGAGGGAAAAACAGTAAGGAAGTGTTTTGAGATAGGAAGCTGCAGTAACTTGGTTCCAGTTTAGCTGCTTTGGCTGAGGGAATTGTTGGTTGTACCTAGTTCCAGCCAGTTAGACCAGAGCAAGCTCGGGGGTCCTGAGAAGTGCTGTTTGGGCACTCTCCAGGAGTTGGTAGGGAGGAACAGCCTCCCATTGCTGTTGTTGTCTACCATTGACACAGGTTCTGCCACTTATTCCTGCTGTTTATTGAGTAAATTTAAATGTAGAATATGACTATCTCATCTATGTTTGAACAGGATTTAATTCAGTAAAGTCAGCATCTCTGTATTGTTAGTAGATAGAATCTGCAGAACTATTATGTCTTAGAAATTCCCTATTATCACTATTATCTTACGGTTCGAGTAATTGTTTTATGCATAATATGCTTTGTTATTATTATAAGTAATAGGATATTATTGTGATTTTACCTTGGTTTATTTTCAATAGTTAAATAGATAAGTATAGATTATTTATACAGTAAATATTCCTGGAAATACACTTGTTAAAATAATTATAGGAACAGAATCATAGACAACTTTATAATCACAGTGAATTATTTTCATAGATAGTTTAACAGGTATAAACCCTAGCTGAACAAGTATACCGGTCTACATCTATCTCGTGAATTAGTTAAACAAGTATACAGGTTATTATCTGTACCAAGGATAGGTGAACAAATTTATGTTAGTAAGTTTATTTATTTACTGTCAGAACATAGCTGAACTGTTATTGACTCATCATAGAATTCGAATAGCAGTATAGCCACATCTTTAAACTCATTACCTATGATCTTCTTTCAACAAAATCTTAGCCAAAACAAAACAATTGAACTTATAAACAAAGATCGTGGCGAAGAAGTTCTATTCAAAACCTATCTCTATCGTTGTTACAACCAAGAAACTCACAGCAGAGTTTGACCGAGCTATTAACCTTAGGGCAGAAGGAATTTAAAGACAAACATAATAACTAGCTCGAGGCCGAGTTTTTTACAATATAGTAATTTTATTTTCTTTTGTCAAAATCTTTCCATCATCACAAGTATAGCTTCTGCTCATTATCGAGCTCATTCTTCATGCAATACACAGCATCGTTAGGGTTCTACCATGACAATAGTTTAAAAAACATAGTACCCACAGAGTTATCATTTGAACCCAGCCATTGTTGGCATTTCGAAATCAAACCCTACTTTAGTTATGAAAAATGAGAAATTTATTACAGTATGTAAACATTAAAAAGTTTTTACAACAACTCGTTCACAGCCAAAAAAAAAAAAGACCAACAGAGCTTGAACACATTTCATATTTTATAATATTTCAATCTGGGTGAGAACCCCAATTCGACAGGGTTATCAACACATTAAATGGCCTACCACTGTAAGGATTATTGAACCCTATAGTTATCATTCAACACACAAAAACCAAAGAAAAATGCTGAGAAATAAGACTGTGCCATCACCTACAGTCGAGTTATTACTTCTCTGAAAGTATCTTAGAAACTTAAAACATTCCTACAACTGTACATTGTATTCATTTAAGGGAAACGCAGACAGTATACGGCCACTTTGCAGGCAAACATTCATTATTTATTTAACTTCTACAGAGCTGGGTGATAACCCTATTCTTTCCAAAACACAATGATAAATAAAAACCCCAAGGCCGTCATGACAGACTAAGCCACAGCATGTTCCTCTTATACATGACTTCGTATACAAACCCTATCTACTGTAAGAAAACAAAAATATTACATATGACCACAATCATGTTCATAAACGCGACAACAACTAGTCACAAAGGTGGTCTTCCCAGACCCAACCCTAACCAACCAAACTATCAAAGGGAGAAACAGCCATGGTATAACCAAGCTTACCCGGTAGGAGCCCAGCGCTAGAGTTTGAGCCTCGTACACCTTCAGGAGATATCAAAGCCTGCACATTACAAGTTGACGAGTTAGTGGTCAACTTTTATTTAGAATAAACAATCTCTTTCAAACTGAAAATAACAAAACAATTGATAACTCTTACCAGCGATTGTTGGAGGAAGCAAACCCAGTGAACGACCTTGTAGCCACGAGTTGAGCAAAGTAGAAAAACCCCAATTTTTCCTTCTACAATGATAGCCGTGACCAGGTAACATACAGTACAATACCCTCACGCCATGGATGAACCAGTTTGGGAAGCATGAATAAAAACCCCAGGACATGACCACCTCATGGATAACGACAACAGGAAAACCCTGACTCTAATTCAACACAAGTAATAAGTATAAGGGCTGGGAGCAGCATGCGACTGATAAACTTCAGTAATAGCAGAACGATAACCGAGATGCCCAATGAACTTAGGGGACGCCTTTAGCAAAGTTTACAGACTTACAAACCACACGAGGAATATACTCCATGACTATAGTCATATGAGAAGCTACAACTTACAGTACCATAACGAGCAAACTCAGACCAGAAGGGTTTTCTCATGTAACCGAGCCCGCAGGCAGAGGGAGTGACTAGGTAGGGTTTCATACAAGCCATTTATATATCATCAATACAAGGACGAGAGCTATCCACGTAGCAGTCTAAATTTTCTTCCTGCTATGGGTCGAGACTCCATAGTTTCTTTCCAACTTGTTAAACGATTAAAAATCATATCAACGATACCCAATTATGATGATAAACCATAATTATAAACTTGTCAACCTTTCCATGTTAAACATATACCTCGAATTGGTTTTGGAACGCCATAAAGCTTGGACCTACAAACAAAGTATTGGTGATAATAATTTCTATGATTAATGATCTCAATGATATCCTTATCATTGTTGAAAGACAAACAATCATAACATATATATTTAAAACATTAGGGTAAGATCCTCACAATGAATAATACAAATTTCAACAATCAAAACCTAGGATGATGTCTTAACACCTTGTATCATGTTCAACAGAAACTTGAAGTCCCTTCTATCATTATTACATAATGAGTTCAATCGTTTATTGAAAACAAAGGACTAGATTTAAACAAGTTTATGGTTTGTTCCAAATATCACATATGGAACAGTAATTAGCATGATAGAAGTCATTTGGAGAATGATGTAATGTAAACTATAATTGGTCAGAATAATATATCACTATTGTATCATAACCTCAGTCTCATGAGAAGAGACAAAAAGTTACATCTATCTATAGAACATATAACTGACAAAACAGTAAACAATGCTAGCATTAAGTAATGTATACGATGAAGTATTTCAAATCCTTTATAGGAGGAAAATTAAAAGATACAGTATTATTAAGACAATTACAAATGATATGAATAACATGATCCAGTGACTTTATACAGCATTAAATAAGAGACATTGTTACAGCGCAATGATAATACAAAGCGACATTACTTCATAGGAGTGCTTAGCTCATTTTATCCGGAACAATAGTTATCACATTTCATGTAAACCATCAACTCTCTATCAAGCAAGATTTCATGAATATTACAGAAAGGGAATTCTACCTTCTTACACGTGACAACCTGTAAGAATATTTAAGTCTTTACCGAGCTTTATGGTTCAGTAAAAAGAATTTTTATGCTTATTAAAATCATTGACAACGATCCGTACTTTACCTGTATACCCATGGAAAAAGGACGGATTATGCATTAGCTCGAAAGCTAAGTAAGCCAGTCAGCTATGGCAATTTCTCCCTTTGAGGTTTAAGAACAAAGACAATCAATAACTACATTTAAAAACTCACATTAAGATTTAAGTACAATAACAGAATATTTTAGACAAAATCATGATCATGTAATTAAAACAAATAGATCAAGGAATGCAATTAATAACATTTATTGCCATATTAATTTTTTTTAAATTTTTCGGAAATTTTGGGTTTTGACAGCCTGGGTCACGACTTACCGCAACGTCGATTGCACGGGACTGGGCGCGTGGATTGGAACAGGCCGACTTGTTAGGGCTCATTAACATGCCGCATTTTGGGCAGATGGCGAAATTTAACGCATGTGTGAAGCAGCTGCTTGCGTGCTTCCAGGGTGGTTCCTTATGGCTAGATAGAGAAATTTCGGTCACTGTTGATCCGATTTCGTCCATTACCGGACTGCCCAAAGATGGAGTTGATCCGTCGCAGTACTTCCAAGGGAAAGAAAATGACAAAAAGTGGGTGGGTCAGCTGGTGAAGAAGTATGGCTTGGAAACAAATGGCCATGGGTATCGCACTGGTAGTATCAATGACAAGGCAGTACTCACCGGCACCAAGATTCTATCCTACAAGGTGGTCAGGGGTGGTCGTCCTAACCAGTGCAACTCATGGATTCTCTCATGTGCAGTACAATGCGCGGAGGGCATCCAAATGAACTGGTCCTTGTTTCTATTGAATGAGTTGGCGGAGGATGCCACGGCAATTCAAGCCGATAAGGGCTCATTTACATATATCTAGCTGTTGTTTTTTATTGCATTTGTGGCTTGGAAGGAGCCCTATGTGTATCAGGGCATGGACGTTGCGGCTGCAAAAGAGCGGCGGGGTGCATGCTATCAGAACTAATGCTATGTACGGGAGCCAAAGCGAATCCAAGATTTCCAATTGCTATTTTGGCTCTATTGGGAGATGCTTTGCAATGCAACAACAAAGGTACTGTGGATATCTGAAGACACTGCAGCAAAGTTTAAGCCGATCATGGAGTTTGCAGTCGACCGCATGCTATTTATGTGCAGGAAAGGCGTGACCCCGATCAGCAGTGGTTGCTAACCCCTTACAAGCATTGGATGCCATTGTGAATGATTGGCCATCGAAATGGCGTGAACCTCTGGCGTTGGCCGATATTGAGGCTAGAGAGCTGGCGAAGGGTCCAGAGGATCGCACATCGAAGCAGGACCCGCACAGTCATCATGATTTCGATCAAGATTCCATTAAAACACTAATGGATGACGATAATGACCGTGCCTTGGAAGAGCACAGAAGGAAAGGGCACCATGACCCTGCGACAATCAGTGGGTTGCCCCTGTTGACAAAAGAAAGCTTGGGATGACTCATAAAAGTAATCGGTGATGCGTCCACAGCAGCAACTCAAAAGATGACAAGGGCGACAGAAGAAGGATTCCATGCACTCACTACTCACATGGATTCGTTGTGTGACATGGTTTTGCGGAGGGAACCGGCAGAGGCAGTAGCACCACAAGTTAGCACAATCAGCACCGAGCCGCGGGTCGGGAATGTGGAGATTCCTCGATTGCGATTATGGCTGAAGATGAGGCTATGAACACCTTGCTGCAGTAGTTGAAGAAGGTGTCCCTTAATGTTAATGCATTTCCAGCGGAAGAGTTAACCACTATCCAGGAAGCTACCAGTCAGGAGACGACAGACCAACTGCAGGATATTAGTGGCATGTGCGTACAATTGCAGACGAGCGAGGCTGACGCGAAGCGTGCCATTGAATAATTAAACGATAGGGATGCTTTAGCACGACAGGCTGTGGACGAGATCGAGGAAGATATCCGGAAGGAACAAGCTGAGACGGCTCGCGAGATTGAAGAACTGACGAAAGAGCAGGACCGCCTCATCGTCGAGAAGGCCAGTATGTGGGATGAAAGTGTACAGGTCGATCGGGCCATCACGGAGGCCTATCAGCATGTGCCGAAGCCCACTAACGAGGTGGATGTGCTCCAACGGGTGCAGTGACTGGGGGATGCCATTGTCCAGTTGCGGCAATAGAATCAAGAGTTAAAGGCTCAAGTGAATCCTGGTACACCTCAAGTTGAATTCGATGACAGAAAAAGGGTGATTGAGGAAGTTGCCACTCAGATGGACGAGCTGGAAAAGGCCGCGACAAAGCTCACAGCCAATACCGTACAGTTCTGGAGCCAAATTATCCAGGACGAGCAAGTTGACTAGTTGATCAAGTATCGGCAGGACGCAGAAGGACAGTTGGCGACACTCAAGGCCGTAATGCATACGATGCCACCCATGGAACAGGTTGCCAAGTCTCATGACTTAAAGGAATTGTAGCAATGAGTTACCAAGACTGATGAGCGGCAGAAGAAGCGTGTTGCGCAGTTGGAGAAGTTTCAGGATGTTGGGGGATAGTTCATGACCAAGGTTGGTGATGTGCTACAGGAAGTACAGAAGAGTCATCAACAGGTGATGGCGAAGCTCACTGTGCATCCATCTGCAGAAGATGTGCTTGACATTCAGGTGGCGACTACAAAAGCCAAGGAAATGGTGACGACAGTCGCACAGCAGTACGAAGATTTCAAAGTGAAGACGACAGAATATACCATGTCCAGTTGACGTGGCTCGAGGGCGAGCCACAAGATTGTGTTGGGGGCCTGTTGGCAGGCGGTTTGGTAAGGAAGAATCGTAGCATCTCCGATGTTGCAACATGTTAGAAGAGGTCGCGAAAGGCAGAAGAATAGACTAGTTTATGTATTTTTGAGTCGATTGTACCGCAGAATGCGGGTTTTTGGGTCATTGAACCATATGAGATGTAATTTTGAGCTAATTGTACCACAGTAGGTGGGTTTTTGGGTCATTTGGACCATGTCAGTTAGATTTTGGGTTATTTGTCTAGGAGTCGATTAGAAGTTGATAAAAAGTGGACAAGCATTGTAAAGGCGGAAGCCTATTTATAGTCAAAGAGTCGTATGTGTCAAAGGACTTTTCGGGTGGATAACTTTTGGAGCTGATCTGAGCATGATCTTTGAATGTTGTTTTATGCACATCTTTGAGTTTGTGAGATTAGTTGATATTTCCAAGATTTGGTTTTGCAGAGATGTTGTATCAAGGTTTTTTTGAAGTAATATGACATGACGGAATTGTTTGGTGAAATTCCCTGTGTACCTTTTATGTTAATGCATGTTGCGATGATTTCTCACTGCAGTTAATACTTTAATGTTATACTAGTCGCGATGAATGTTTCTCTTGAATAATGCTATGGATATTAATGATGTTAATCTTGAATGCATAGATTTGTTTTGAATGCTGCGACAATTAAGTTAAGTAAGTAGTGTCGCAATCATCCTCCTTCATTCGGCGGAAACATGGTTCTGTCCACTCTCCCTTGATCACCTCGAGTGAGACCTCATCTACTCTGCAAGTGTCCCTGGACATGGTAAAACCTGTCCAGGCCGGTGCTTAGGGAGATCGCAGTGGGTTGGTGTTGACAATGATGGGAACCCCTGTCAACTGGGTTTGAGTCAACATTGAATAGAGAATCAACATTGTTGGTATTCATTCCATTATACTAAATGCATATCTCCAAACACTAAGACCAAGTCTACCACGGGAAACTTTAAGCCTTGATGACCCAAATATGAGAAATCTAGCTAATTCTGCTACTAGAGAAAGCCCTTCAAAGACAGATTCAACATTGCTGATGTTTTCTCCTAGTTGATTCTGCTACATATTTGATGCATTTCAAGACGGATCTTCTAAACACTAAAATAACTACATAACTTGGAAAGTAGAAGGAAATTGTTTGAAAACGTATGAAATGCTATGAGCACCATGCACTTTTAATGATGCTTCATCCTTCAACCAAAATCTAAATATTCATTGCCTTCAATAATAACCAACATTCACATATTTTTCAAATCAACAATGTCCAGTGGCAAAGACCTCTAAGTCCAGCGTATCTCTATTAGATTATCCAGCACTTTAGGCTGGCTTTGCCAAGTATCTGACTTTACCTTGGTTCTAGTTGAACATAATGATACATCTTTGCAGTTGAGGGGTGACTCAATCTGCAACAAGCCAAATTTCCTAGTATTGAGTGTGTTGGATAGGAATCATGAAATAAAGACCAATGAATTGTTCGATCAGTTCCTTAGATGATGTGTGAGTAAATAGATGAAGTTTCCTTGGATTGCTAGTTCATGAGATTTATTGGATTGCTAGTTCATGAGCTTTATGAGGTCGATGTCAAGCAAATGGATGTAGTTGACATAGATCCATAACAATTTTGTGAAGAAGAGAGTCGAGCCTGCAAAATCTAATGCACATGATCTGAAAGAAATACGCTCTAGTAAATTGAGGAATTAAAGGCCATGAACTTAAAATGGATGTCCTGCAAGAAAATGTCATTATCAGGATTCACACGAGCCATGAACTTACAATTCAAATAATTTGGCATGCTCTGGAGTGGCTATCCAAAAGTGTATCTATTGATGGAATAAACACACTTGGAAGTTCTTTCGGCACCTATGAGCACTCTTGACACTAGAGATTAGGCTTGGTCATTTTTGACACTTGGATGCTTTTAGTGTTTGTTGGTTCTCTTTGTGGCAAGCAAGTTCACCTTCTCTGCAAAAGAACCAGAATTTAACACTTTTTCCCCAAAAATAGCCCTTTACAAAAAAATATATACCGCTCTTTTACTGAAAGAAGTCTAAATTCCTCCTCCGCGACCGTTATTTTTACAAAACACTCTCTGGAACAACCATTTCGATAGAGAGGACTCCAACTTCCTCCTCAGTGACCGTTATTTTCACAAAAAAAGTCTCTGAAATATCCCTTTACAAAAAAATATATCGCTCTTTTGTCGAAAGAAGTCTAAATTCCTCCTCTACGACCGATGTTTTTACAAAACACTCTCTTAAAAATCCATTTGGATAGAGAGGACTCCAACTTCCTCCTTAGTGACTGCTATTTTCACAAAGAAGTCTCTGAAAAGGCCACTTGCACAAAAAAAAAACCTCCAAATTCCTCCACCGCGACCGTGTTTTTTACAAAAGCCTCTCTGCAATGGGCAATTTGACAGAAAGAACTACAAATTCCTATGAAAACAGATTCGAGTACAAATAGGGTAATGAAGCCTTTAAGAAAAACAAATCCGCAAATTTTGACAACATGGTATTTCAAATTTGGACACCATATTTTGCTAAAAACAAGTGATGAGCACAAGCACTAAAAACACAATTTTCAACCTATCAAAGAACCATCAACAAAAGAAAAAAGATTCATGTTTCAAATTTATTTGATCGGGAAAAAAGGGTAAATTTTTTTGAACATCATCATATATCAAAATCTTAGTAAAGCACCCTACGTCATATGGAAATCTCTGCAGAGACAAAGCAACAAGAAGAATAGACACATTTGTTTCTACTAGCGGAAGACCATCAAACCGGTTTGCTACAAACCAGAATGGGCCTTAGAAATATGCAACGGCCTAAAGAGGAAGAAAAATAGACCAGCTTCAGGTAGGGAAAAAACTGCAGAACCACTACATACAACCAAAGCGATGGCATCAACAAAACCACCAAACAGAATCCCTGAAACCACACAAACTGGAAAACAACTAATTTTCGATTTCAAATGGGGGAACGGTTTTTATAGCACTATAGAAGTCTCTGTACAGTGAGGGGTTCAATTAACCATCTGCGAAATGATTTTTTTTGGGTTGAATTGCCAAGGGTCGACATCGAAGAACAAGTTTATATGCATGGTAGTCGTCCATGCTCTCAGAAGAAGCAGACGATAGTCACTGTCAACGTTACCCGACCGAAGCCCCAGTAACGGGTAATATGCAAATGACAAAAAAAAATCAAGAGAAGGAAAATCGTTTGAAACCCATTGAGAAAAACTTGCACAAATTTAGGTGAGAAGTCCCCAAATTGCAAAAGCTTCTATCAAAATCATGCAAGAATTTCAGTTTGATGATACACAAATTAGAGAAACAAAACAATGATAGCAGCTTTGATTCGTAGCATAGAAACCGCAAAAGGCATTGTCCATGTGCATCCCATGAACAAAATTCACATGCCAAGCAAAACCATAGTGAACACACATATGCCAATATCGATAAACAAAGGTCGGAGCATACCCGATACAGAGAGTCGACGACCACGGACAAGGGCGCGGACATCAACTTGTTTATCAAAAGAAAAACCAGAAACCAGCAATCATCAATAACACAATTCACAAAAAAGCATCAACCAACACACCAAGACCAGGAGCATAGGCCGTTCCTATCTTGCCCAGCCCGTGGATGCATGGAACTTGACAACACAGCAAACCACCAACGAAACCAAAGGAAACAACAGACGGCAATCGCAAGAACATGCAAGACCAACAGAGAAGGATTTCCCTAATGGGATTCAAAGTAGGAACGCAAAATACAGTCAAGGGAAAATAAAACCGGCCGAGAAAAGAATAAAAGATCCAATGCCCAGCATTGAAGAGGCTAGCGCAAGTGGCTAGCAGGGGCTTCCAAAAATCCACTTGGTCAACACTTACCTCGAGATCCAAAACCAACATTAATAACCTGCATTGTGCATGCAGAGCCCATGGAGAAACATTTAAAACAGGATGGCGTCAGCCCGCCGCCCCCTCTTGGAGAGGGAAAAACGAGGACTACGTCATCCTCTTGCAACCAATAACAATTGACAAAAACCTATTTTAAAAAATGCGATTTAATATCATATATTTTAAACTATAGTTTAAACTATAATAGTAGGAAAAATCTATAGCATGTAGACCCAAATTAATAGGACACGCATGATACATAATGATCCCCTTCGGGAACATAAAAATGAAGAAATCTAACATAAAAAATGAAAATGAAAAAATCTAACATAAAAAAATGAAGAAATTTACATAAATTTAACAAAAAAATGTCCATTCCAAGTGCACATAATGATGCCAAATCTTTCCTTACTTTTCACGATGAACAACATTGGCAATTTCAAAAGGCATGAATGGTTGTTATTCTCTACAACCCCTGCGTCATTTTTAGCCAGCCAGCCAAATTTTATGTGCATTTGTTTAATTTTCAGAGAGAGTTTAGTCTATTTTATTTCATGAGTAGTTTTTTTTATTCATTCCATTTTACTAAATTCTAAATATTTAGATTCTTAAAAGTAACCAAAATCCTTCTATCAAAATTTCACGAAGTTATTGTATTCAACAATATTCTTAACCAACAAAACAAAACTATGATCTTCATCAAAATTCATAACAAATTTTAATTACTAATATATGTGTGACAAGGTTGGCCAAAATTGAAGCAAATTAATTTATGTAGGTAGGAATGATGACTAACTTGTAAACAATATCAAGAGCTATTTTTAATTTAGTTTGAATTTTTTTACCAATTCATAAACACTCAACCACGTGAGCAATCCAAGGACATTAAATTAAATCATCATCAATATTCACATATCCCATGTCACTAAAAAATAAATTGGTTATCCCTTCATTAAGATTTTTAGACATTCACTCTACATAGCTACATTATAAACTCTATCACTGATGGGATGAAAGGGCTATTGAAGGGATCAAGCACAATTATAGTGCAATGCTCTACATTGTTCAAAATAAAAATGCTAAAAACAAAACTAACTAGCAAGATATAAGCATAATCATAGGTCAACTGATCATATCTAGCTGCTTAATTAATTATAGCACCCTAGAGGCACAATCACATCTAAAATAATCATAAACATTGAAAAGATGTTCGCCACAATTGTTTACTTTGAATGGAATGCAGTAAACCATCACTAAAAGATAAATAGTTTAAAAAGTAGAATGTTGAAAAAGAAGGAATGATTGAAATTGAGAAAATTTACAGGATTTATAATTTTTCACCAACTACGTGCAGTGAAATGGCACCAACCAATTTGTCTAAGGCAATAGGGTATTGAACATGACTTTGTGCATTTTGTATAGCAGCAAAATGATGCAAAGCCAAAACAGTAAGCAAACCGGACAAAAAAAGGAAAAAATCCATTTTGTATATCTAAGAAAACTAGCCCAGAGGTGGGTTGATTATTAATATCAATATGCCTCATGAAGAATGAAAAAATGGGTAATTCAAGACATGGAAAACCACACATCCTCAGATTTCAAATTATCTGGTTTCATGTCACGTCCCCTCCCATGGACCCAATTCGAGGAAGGGAACATGATACCAAACTCTAGGGATTTTACATAAACTGAGCCCATTCATTAGATTCACAACAATAAAACAAATGTGTGCAGATGCAAATCAAGCAAACATGCACAGCGGAAATAAACCTCATCCACACACATTTCTTATGCATTCAGCATATCAAAAATAGTCGTCAATTTAAAACATTGCATAGGAAAAACACATAGATAGAAAAACACTTATCTTTATTGTGATGTTGTCCCAAGCAACTAGCTATGTCACTGCAACATTCCACCCAACCATAGGTCTCTTCCCAGCCTATATTATTTCGGCACTTAGAGACCACCCCCGAGATGGGAATGATTTCTACAAGGAAAAGGGGACACTCAAACTCATACACAGCCAATTAATCATTGCATCTAAGCCAAGCCAGTCCACAGTTGGGTTTATCAAGCTAAATATGAACCCTCTTCATCTCTGGATACTTGCATTCAAGCTCAATCCAAAGCAATGGATACCCATAACCCATAACCCAACCTACTCTTTTCTCACACAACAAGCGCAGTCATTGGGCATGGATACACATTTTTAACAATGGGATTTACAAACAAGATGGCCATGGGTTTTCCCCAAATTGTTTCCATCCAAAAACAGATTATGGGATGGGGAAAAACATTCACAGGGAGGAAAACGATTTCTTCCCCAACTATCTAAGCATTCAGCAGCCAAAACGGTCTCTATGGAACCCCGATTCGATTCCCCTTCTTCCCCACTGGTATATAACACAAAAATGCCCTTCTCCCAGCTAAGAATGAAGGAAAACACAGAATTTCAATGGGGGAAAACGCCCAGCCAGCTCCCAACTCATGAGAGCGCCAAAACTGGTTGATGGAGAATGGCATGGGGAGAAATTCCGTGAATCATTTCTTGCCAAGGAATCCAAACACGATTTTCCATGCAGGTTGGCTTTCCCATACCCAAATTTGGACAGCCATACCTCCCATTCCCCAAGGCATTAACTACTTCAACCACTCTTGGAAGAAATAAATGATTGGGTACCAAAAGTCAACTTGGGTAGTTGAGGGTTTTATGGGTTCTCTCATTGACACTTGGCTTGACTTGATTGGTTCAAGGGTTTTAATGTTTTGCCTCCCAATTCCTTGTAAAACCATGCCCCCATCTCTTGTTGCATTGCATAGCTAGTTGTGGGTATTTTATTAAAATGCATATTTACATGATATTTGCAATTCCAATGTGCCTGGATAGCATGTAAACCATATGCATCACTAAGTCGATGGCGGGAACTTGGCCTTGAGCTCCTCAATATGATTTTATAATATTACATCATTTACATTTTAATGCAATGAGGCCAAACTCAGGATATGACATTTCAAGTGAAATCTTTCAAAGAAATGGAAATCTTGTAAATCTTGTAAATCTTCCAAATAATTAAAACCACTAAGACATATTTTTTGGGTTTCAATGTTTCAAATGCATCTTGCATGTTTTTCCTGAGAGGAAAACAATAAATATTTGAATCTTTGGTTAAGAATGTCCTAGTTGGGTGTTCAGTTTGTTTAGCTCACTCACATTTTTAAATTGTTTATTGTTACAGAGAGATGGGTGGAGCGATGGCATGAAGATATTAGGGTTGGAGTAGGAAGAGACAAAGAAATCTAGGGAATCCCTCGTTGGCCGAATGGTTCCCCTCCCCTGGCTATATATAGAATAGAATTTGTGTTGTAGCGAGAGGAGGTTGTCTCACGTGAACAGAGATTTCGACAGGGAAATAGTTGGTACATTGGTGCTAATGCCAATGCATTATTAAATTCATTTTTTTTTCCGTGAAAAAAAGCATACTATTGATATTCAATACTGAATCAAATAGTACATGATACAATCAAAATAAAGCTATCTTTCCCAAGATACTCCCTTTAAACCAGAGTTCAGATATGCCCCCCAAAATAAACAAAAGCAAAATAATACAACATCCTAGAATCCAAAAAGGAGTTTCAATGGGCGCTAATCCAGAAAATACATCTTGCCAGAATCTATCAACTGATTTTCCATAAACTCATCCCACTGCAAGTAGCCAACCTCTCTAGCCAATGCCACTTTTGACAACTGATCTGCCTATGAATTATATTCTCGGTATATATGAACCAAAGTCAAGGAAATAAAAGTGTTGAGTTCAATATTAGTTCTATTGCACCAATATACCAAGTTCATTACATTCAGATCAAATTCTCCTCTTTCCCATTTGATAGTGACTCTTGAGTCACCAAAAATATTCACCTTCCCATGTCCAAAGAGATTTGCCACCCGAGTAACACACCATAAAGCCAAAAGTTCTGCCTTCATATTAGTTCCTCTTCCACAATTCAGATGGAGAGTAAAATAGTGGTCCAAACTAATAAAGATAACCCCACCAGCACCACAAACTCCCATATTGGCTGCACCATCAAAAAATAGAACAGGATCATCAACAATAAGTTGGAAATTCCCAATATTGCGCATGACATGAATTTTTTTATCATTCTAAAATTTCAAATACTTACACAATGCTGAGTTAAAAGCCCTGCCCAGACAAGGTAAGATATCCTCAAAAGTTGCCTTATTTCTTGTCCACCAAACAGTCCAGCAGACAAAGATAGGCAAAGTTGAATGTAATTTGTAATCCTTTATCCATAATTTCAGCGAAGCTTCCACATTGTTGCCCCCCCCAACACCCAGTAATACCAAAAATTTGATAAAATTTCTCCCACAAACTTCGTGTGAATGAACATTCCACAAAAAGATGTAATGCGGACTCAGAACTGCATCTGCAGAGAATACATTGGCTCGGACCCATCCATCCAATAATAGCAAGGTTATCCCAAGTTTTTAACCTATCTTGAAGCACAAACCAAATAAAACACTTAAGTTTTAGTGGAATAAACCAATGCCAAATTACCTTATACCACCAATGGCTGGAGAAAATACATATGCGTTTGATGATACACCTATAAGTTGTATTCGTCGTCACCTTTCCCGTGGTCTCGTTTCCAACCTAGACCAACTCATCCATATCCGAGCTAATACGAACCCCAGCATTATTAAGAGCATGGAGATATGAATCCCGTTCACTGGCTACCTGACGAGGCAGATGCAGATCCATGGAATTATGCCAATATCCTAGCAGACTATCTTTAACTATAGAATTCAAAGTAATCATCCCAGCACCCTTCAACACATGTAATAAATCAGCAGATAAATTATGTGCACCATTCAATCATAGTATGGGATCGGTACCAATAGCCACTTCACACCCATTTCCAACTTTCCAACACAGCTCCAAAGCAAGCCAACAGTAAACTTTTAAAAAGCCATTCCAAATAGGAGAGACTCCCCGAACCAATTGCTGAGGCTTCCTCAGCCAATGGGAAGCCTTACACTTAATATATTTATGATGTATGACCTTCTCCCAAAGAGAATTGCCCGTAATAGCCCTCCAGAAGCTTTTTTTTATTGTAGCGAATATAGTACAAAATTTATTTTATTGTCGCAAATATAGTACAAAATAGAGGTAGTTTCCCTGGAAATTCTAGACTAGGAAACAAGCAGTATTAATAGTTGAGCCTGAACAACATTAATAGTTGGAATTGAAGTTGAAACAAAACTAACATCTGTATTACATGTATAATCTACTTTGTGTTGATCTTCTTCTTGGTTATATTCAAGATATACAGTAATTTAAATTCTCCAAGCTATCATATAACTTATTCTTAATCTAATCGATACCAAGATTTGATATTGCAGGTGGTTCTTGTCTATCTATTGGAAATGGTGCCTATGAGATTCCAAGGAGTGATAAACATATGCTATGTCTTCATATGTTCATCAATGAGAGGTTTGTAATGGATACCTTGATCAAATTCGGCACTTAGAGACTTGGCGGCTGTGGATGACGCCTCTCGCTTGGTCTGGAAACTGTCTCGATTGACATAATGACATAGGATGCCCAACATCTTAGTTGAAAGAGGGCACCAGGAGAAGACAAGGGCCATGTTGGAGAAGATCTGTAAAATGAGTTCGAGGACTTGTTAGAGGCCAGACCAGAGATCAATGGAGAACGAAGCATCAAGGTGCCATGCATTGTAGAAGACTTGTGCATATGAAAGTAGGTACTAGGTGGATGCTAGAGTGTTTGCAGTAGGTACCAGGAGGATGTTAGGGTTTTGGAAGATTAATATTACCTCGGTGTGACATGTCTACATCATGCAACCTTATTAGAGGTAATGAGCTGAACGGATTATATTTAATCGGTGTACTTTAGTTAAGTTTTGGTTTGCCTCCATATGAGGCCAAATAAGGCCTCCATTGTATTAATTGGCAAGACAATTTTTGCAAAAATAATTTTTAAGTTAAAACGTATTACTAAGTGTGAGAAGTAATACAATTTTGACAGGGAAATTTCAAGAGTCCCTGCTGCTCTGAGCAGAGACTAAAAAGAACTAGTGAAATTTTTAGAATAAGAAAGTACATGTTAATTATAGTGTGGTTCCAAAAAACCAAGAGTATAAATAAAACACACTTTGTTATTTCAACAAGTTTTATTTTCAAATTCAATAAATATATTTTGAATTGGTAAATGTATTTTTCTTAATATTTTCACAATCTCTCTTTATATAGATGTATACTATTTTTAATAGTTATGTGATCAATTTTAAAATTAAAAGTTAATAATCTTCTTCAAAAATTTCAAATTCAATAAATATATATTTTTAATATTTTCACAATCTCTTTATAGATGTATACTATTTTTAATAGATATGTGTTAAATTTAACATTAAAATTTAATAATCCTCTTCAAAAATAGGTAAAAAGAGAATATGAGAATACATGCTAGTTACATATACTTCCACAAAATCAAAATCAAGAACATTAATAAAATATACAATTACAATTTCCACCATTTCTATCTTCAAAACCAAGAAATGTATTTTGAATTATTAAATAAATTTTTATTAAAATATTTTTAAATTTTAAAAAAAAATATCAAGATTTTTAACATATATTTAGTCCAAATATTGTAGTGCAAATAAAAATAATATTAAAAACAAGGTGTTTCTTTGTGAATTTATCATCAAAAATAAGAAATATATTATGAAAAAAAGCAATTTATTTTGTAAATTTATCATTAAAAATAAGAAATATATTATGAAAAAAATAAATTTTTTATGTTTAATTATAATTATACAAAGATATTTTTGAATTTTGAAAATGCTATTAAATTTATTAATTATAATATTATATTTTATTTTATTTTTAAAATATCAAATTTTATAAAAATATTATAATTTTATTAATTTTATTTTAAAAATATAAATATAATCATAAAAATATGACAAAAATGAAATCTATATCATTTCTTTAATGTTTACAAGAGAAATAAAAACAAAATTTATAAATATATAAATCACCTTTACACATTACAAAGTAAAATTATAAATTATTACCAATAAATAAAGTATTCTCATCTTTAAAAGGACTACTCCAATTCCATCATTTCCACTTGCATAAAAGTTGATTTTAATCATCATTACACTTACGAGATTACTCTCATTTCCAAATTCATGAAAAAAGAAACAAAGTTTATAAATATATATAAATCACCTTTATACATTTCAAAGTAAAATTATAAAATAATAAATTATAAATCATTAAGGTATTCTCACCTTTAAAAGGACTAATCCAATTTTATCATATCCACTTATAAAATTATAAATCGTTAAGGTATTCTCACCTTTAAAAGGACTAATCCAATTCAATCATATCCACTTGCATAAAAGTTGTTTAAAGAATTAAAGTTGATTTTAATCATCACTACACTTACTACATTACCCTCGTTACCAACTCATATCCACTTGTATAAAAGTTTAAAATGACTTAAAATATTAAAGTGGGTTCAAATCATTATGACATTTACCAAATTTATTACATAATCACTCATAAACTTGGTTTATTATTGTAAGTGGGTTGGTGAAAAACAGTGGGTTGATTGTCATGGATTATGAATCAGAAATTAAAAATGAAAATAAAATAAAAACTATCGAAAACAAAATCAATAAATTCCTCATTCTAAATGAAAACACCAGCAAACACTCATAAACCTCAACTTTTATGCAGAGTACTTCACTACATAACCCTCATAAACCTCATCTTTTATGCAGAGTAACTCTAAAATATATACACACAATTAGTATCAATATTTTTGCTCACAAAGAAACATATGTTAACACCATTCTCTCCAGACATTGATGACTTTATGGTCACCAATAACATTAGTGCCTCTGTTTGCAGCCCGGTGCAGAAACATAATGCTTTGTAGCATACTCACTTGCTGAACCTTCCATTGGCATCAATGGTGGCTCATTCAAAAATGCCCAGTTGCTCCTTGTCCACCTACATGGTTTTCCAAACTTAAGTCAAGACAACCATTCATAAATTACTCTGAATTTATATGAACAGACTGATTTGAAGGTACTTTGAGAGAATTAAATGAATATACAAACACTTACCAGGCCTTGGCGTTCCTCAAATTATCTAAATCATCATCGTTGGCAAACAGGTTGTCTGCAACAACAGTAGTAGTGTTGCAACCTGGGAAGCTCCTGCTAATGTCCAGGCCAACTGGACGGTTGGCAGCCATCTTTCGGTGTGTAGCTCCTCTTATCAACGCAGCCTCGGATTCCTGTAGTTCTCACCATAACAAGCAATCAGACCACCATTTTAAATTTGGTATTAATTATAAATAACATTACAGATTATAAATAACCATCTTCATTGCTGGTATTAATTATAATGATTTTGAGTTGCATTTTAAACACTTGAATTTCCAGTGGAAAAATTCCAGCTCTCCCCTCAAACGATAATTAAGAAACGACCGGATCATTTTATTGGGGTTGATGCTGACAGAAGAGGATTGTGACAGGAGCAGTAGCAGCTAGCTTACCTGGATATTGTTATCTGTAGGAATTTGAATATCTGAGGTTGCATGACCCTGAGCCTCAGCAACCGCCGCTTTCAGATGTTCTTCTTGAGCCTTGCGCTTTGTCTTCCAGAACCTCTCGATCTCTTCATTAGTTGAAGATTTGTTTCTCTCTAATCTACCTGTGAACAAACCAAAACAACCAATCACCAAAAAATAATAAAAATGTACAGAACAGTATTACATTTCTTCATAATAAGACTGAATAATTATCTGCAATTATACCTTTTCTAGAACTCGAAGTAGGAGAATGCCAGCCTGCCATTAACGAACCCATTTCTGTATAAGTTCCCAGAAACCAGAATATCAATCAAATTTTCTGCTTCGAAAGCTGAAGTGATCTAGCTATACCGTTTGCTCTGGAGTACATCTGAAATAAAAAGGAAAGAGGACTGAGGACTAGGGTCTGGCCGCCGCCAACGGTCGAAATAGCTCACCGCGCACCGACTGTAAATCCCGGATAGCAGCTGTTATCTTCTTGCTTGCCAGCCACGTCGAATGGTCTTATCGACGTTATTCCATTGGACATTTATGCACAACAGTGGCGCCTTGTGGTCTAAGGACACGTAGATTTCAGTACTGACTTACGGTCCCATGCATATCTCACTTCGAAGTACGATAAGATTGCTCAAATTGGATACCATGGTCCATGACCATCGGTTGGTTTTAATAATAAAAATAAAATTAGCAATAATCTTCATTTTAGTTAATTTAATGCTATTTTCTTAATTTGTAATTTTTCAAGACATTAAATATTTTCTAATTTTTTGAAAACATTAAATTTGGGAAGTTATGCAACATTTCCTAAAGATACAATAGGAGAGCCTAGATTGGGTGGTTGGGAGCATTGGCTAGCTCGCAACATGTTATGATGGACATTGGGGATACCTTGATTCTTTGTGAATAGCAGACCTGTGTTCTATTCTTTTCGTGGTGTAGCCCGTGACATTGGTGAACCACAATTAAAAAAGTCAACATAGCTTAGATTGTGTTGTTGGGAGCATTGGTTATGATACTCCCCATCCAAGTTCAGATCTATCTCACGACATGTTATGATGGGCATTGGGGATACCTTGTGTAACGACTTAGTTGATGTAGGCACTTAGCCAAATTTCTACCTGTGCGTTGGGCAAGGAGCCCACCCAAGTAGCTCTACTTGGGACCCCATCAGGCCACACGTTGGATGGACACTCAGCCAAAAATATTCTAAGTGTTGGTCATCCAAGTGGGTGTCGTCAGCAGTATGGGTGTTAGTTGGGATGTGTTACCGAGGATGGGGCGCGTTCCCACACCCAAGACGCTCAGGACATGGCAAGTCTAGGTGCAGGGACCAATTCGATTACCCAGCCGGTTGGTAGGTGAACCACTTGGGCAGAAGCCCCAAGTTGTGTGGACCATGGACCACGCCGATAGCCCCAACTCCAGGTTGGGCACACGGATGGCTAGGACACTTAGTTGGCAAACAAGCAGATCAGTTACTAAGTGGACACACCCCATGGGCAGATCGATTACAATGTGGACAAACATGCGGATGGAACATCGTCGGCTTGGAGCAAACGGTTGGACCTATGGGGTCAGTCGCCCACACTTTGGGTGCACTCAACTGAAAGCTCATCTATAAGTATGTGATGGGGTCAAGGCAAGAGGGATAATTAAGGAAGTGTTAGCAAGAGGCACTCCCAAGGGCTCTAAAGTTCGACATACCCAGTTTAGCTTGTGCGGGCCGTAGGAAGGGCACACCTTGCACCTGGGTAAATTTTTGCTGCACTTGGGCATATCTATGGCAAGGAGGAGCTCGGCTTGGCGGTCTCCTTGTGCAGCAATAGGAACGAAGGTCTTCACAAGAAGGAGATTCGGCCAACAACAAACCCCACAGTTCTGCGGTTGCGGATTAGACTTGTGGTGAAGGTGCAGCAGTGCAAGAAGGAAACTCGGCAAGAGTTTTGGGCAGAAGGTCTAAATTTGTTGGGGTTTCTGGAGGCAGTCGGGAACCTCCAATGTGGGTTTGGCCATTTGGGAACCCCCATTTTCCATGTAATGTTGTAATCTCATATTTTTCCAAGAACAAATATTTTAGGAATGCCTAGTTGGGGATGCCCCCATTACATTGTTCTCTTCTATATCTTCTGCATTTACTATTTATGCTTATGGGATGTCCAAATGTTAAAATGGCTAAGTATAACATACAGTAAGCTAATATAAGAGAATTGGTTAATTATAAGTTCCACGGGATTGGTTCTAGGCGTAGTTTGTTGATGGACTGTCGAGCTAGTCTCACCCTCAGTAGGTTTCCACGCAGTGCTGCATGGCCACTTGGGGGTCGTTTTGACTTATCACCGAGTTGGACCGTGACAGGTGGTCTCAGAGCTAGAGGATCTTGCGGATAGATCTTCACCACTCTTTGTGCGAAGAGGTGGTACCAAAAATTGGAAGCTTCGGTTGTTTGCTTGGCTTGCGACAGCAACTTTACTACATCGTGGAGACTTGCCAGGCGGAGTCAAGGATTTAGTCAGATATCGGTGGGTGGCAAGCAAGTAGCATAGCAGGGTGTCGCAGGGTTGACGAAGACAGACGAAGGCAGAATTCAGGGGAAGTTCGGTTCGGTGCGAACTGATGATCAGACTTACAATGGTTGAGTAGCATTTCGGTTGGTTTGGACAGATCAGGTGGCAGGTGCACACGGACAGGAAAGTCCAAGGCACACAGACCTCCGCATTGGGTAGAGCACAGGGTTGCGGAGGAACGACTTAAGTTGCGACTCTTGCCAAGTTCGGCAAGGAGACATTGTGCGGAAATCGTGGACCAACACTTGGTAAAGTGCAAGAAAACTGGCTAAGTCCCAAGATGGGAAAACGCGTCGCAGAGCATACGTTGGAGTCAAAACCAGAAGTGGCCTCATATGTGGAAGAATCGTTCTGTGAAGAGCAGGAAGTTGGGTCATTGCCAAAAATTTCCAAGGTGAAAATTAGGCTCAAAACACTTGAGGAGAGTATGGAGCAGTTCCGCTAAAGCTAGGCTACAAGCACGGTGAGAAGGTTGCGACCATGGGTGGCGAAATGGAACGGATGCGGTTGGATTTCAACGAAGTTGTGAGCGAATGAAGGGTTGGGACATATGTGTTTCTTGCCGCATTATATGATGACATGGAGGGTAGATTCAGGAAGCTTGAGGGAGTTGTGGAACAACTCTAGCTTCACATAAAAGAACAAGACGAGACGATTGTGTTGTTGAAACATGTTGTGGCTAGTGGGCATGGTGCAGGAACAACTATGAATATTCGCATGAAGGAACCATAACCTTATGACGGCACATGAGATGTCAAGTTGTTGGGAAACTTCTGTTGGTATGTGGAGCAGTACTTAGACTAGATGAATGGAAGTTCATATGAATGTAAGGTGAACGATGTTGCCATGTTTCTCACCAGCACTGCCAAGTTGTGGTCTAGAAACAGTGCGGAAGATGTGGCTGTGGGGAAGGTGACAGAATAAATTGAGAATTGGGAACAAATGAAGGCAGCATTGAAGGTTCAATTTGGACCTAGAAATCAAGAGTGGGTTGTGCGAAACGAGCTCATGAAGCTCAAGCATGTGGGGAAAATCCAAGCCTACATTAAGGCCTATACGAGCGTGATGCTAGAAATCAAGGATATGAGTGAAGAGGATCAGCTCTATCACTTCATGAAGGGGTTACATCCATGGGCATAAGAATACCTATGATGCCAAGGTGTAATGACCCTTACTGCAGTGATCTTAGAAGCTGACAAGTCGTTGGATGTCACCTACCCAAATTTTGAGACTATTTATTTTATTGCAAAAACATTTTATTAAATTATAATTACAAATTTTTGTAATTATGACCACATTTGATCAAGGACGATTGTAATGACTGATTATTATTATTTAATAAATTAAAACAGGAGACAAACACCCAAGGGAACTGTTAAATGAGTGTTCATTGACCCACTAGGAGGAATGGAAGTTGTTAGAAGGCATGGGATAGATGTCAGCATTTGCACTCCACCACTAGCTGTTGGTTATCGGACAACTACCCCTAAATTTGTGGAATTATCCCCCAGGTGGGTGGAAGAGAGCTGATGGCTCATTAATGACCAGGTTAACCACTAAAAAGGCCTAGGCAGCCTAGATAAGGCAATTCAAATTGAGCAGGAAACTCTACATTATTTTTTGCAGAAATAATTCCTCAAGTGCATCAGGCGATCACTGAGAGATTCGAATAGGGAGGCTAAGTGGAAGTGCATTGTGAGTCTGCTGCAAATATTTTTGTGAAGGAACCAGAGGTGCTGGTGTAGGTCTGTTTGACTGCTAAGTCTGTAGTACTGAATGATTCGAATTGCTGCTGCAAGTTGATGACCTAAATCTTCTACAGATTCTTCTTCCTAGTGGTTCAGTGAACAAGCTCGAGGGTCCTAAGGCAAGTAAATTGGCTGTCTTCAGGAATAGGTTGGGTGGAACAGGCTCCTTGGGTTGTTTGTTTCCCTACATTCACCAGGTTCTACTGTTATGTCCTGTTCATTTTCAGTTATATGTTTTTCTGCATTTGTAAGTTTAGCATTTACAATTAATAACATGTAGAAGTAAATGTTTATTTTCTGACCTAAGCATGACTGTTTATAATGTTGGTTATGTAAGGGGGATGACTGATTAAATATCTTCTCTATATTTTTCCCCATGCTGTCTTCTGCATAGTACTCTAGTATAGAGAAGGAAATTTTATGATAGATGATTTTGATAGGATGATTGCCAATGATTGAAGAGACTAATGCTGTAGACTACCACTAAATTTTCTTATCAACATGTCCTATGATATGAGGTTTATGTCTAGATTTAGGATCGAAATGATATTTCCTAGTATAAGCATTCTAATGTTATTTTCCCATACTGTCAGAAATAAATAGAACTTTTCTGTATGAAAAGCCTAGGGTTTAAGTTAGGTTATTTATTTCTTTCCAGATTCTCATATACACTGCATTATACTATCATTTCATTCAAAGTCAATAAAAGTATCATAAGTTCATTGCATTTCCTTCATCGATATTCATGAATTAAATTTAGCATTTCATATTATAGACAACTACATAATTTCCTTTATCTAGGGTTAATAAGTATCTCATTTCTGCATAGAAATCCAGGGTTTATATTATGGAATCATCTACTGTATTTCCAAATACATGTGCATGTTATTTTTCATTTCATTCATAAATTGTAAAGAACTATAATCTCAGTTCATTTCTTCATTAAAAATTCAAGGTTTAAACTTAGCACTGTTTCCATTATTTAAAACAATCTATTCTATTTCCATTTTTGCATAATATAATTATTTTAGGTTTTTATTTCTTTAAATTGTCATCGTTCTACTAAAGACTAATTTCCCAAATCTTACAGAGTTTGCAAATACTCGCATTTTGTTTATTTATTAAAAACCCTAAGACTATGTTAAAGTCAGTTTAAGAGCTCAACATTTGAAAATGTAAGCATAATTTTATTACATTTAAATTACAAAACCCAAATATTATTATCGTTCAAACTATTACATACACTTTAGCTATCTATACAAGACAGAGTTGCAGACAAAGTCATATAATTTTCTTTATCAACCATGTCACCATAAGTAACAAAGATTCAATACTAAAACTGAGTCTAAACACCTTACCAAACTTTAAAACAAAACGATCACAAGGTGTGACTTTATAAAACAAGCTAGCCACGGCTCTCGGCCAAAATCAATGTAGTAATTCTTAAACAAAACTACCAAGTTTTATAAACCTAGAAACCATTCATGTTTTACTTCAGTCGCAATTCCATTCTTCCACTAAAAACAAAAGTATAGTTATGATAGCACAAAACCTTCCAATTCATAACAACGAGTCAGCCCATGGCTTTCGAATCTCACCAAAACGATGTATTAATTATACAACCATCGACCTAACTAAACTTACATTGCACAGAAACTATTAAATTTTTCTCAAGACTATTCTTCCATTAACATTAACTGAGGGATTCAACCCTCTGACATTACATTATAAACAAGATTACAGTTCAATAAAAGTCACAGCGAAACATTGTATTGGCAGGGAAGCAAAATGAGTTGAGGATTCCATCCTCTTTACACACACAGCGTGAGGCTCTTGTTTATCAATCACAACAGCTTACACCTCTGCCAGGAATTATTCTTAGTTCTCGTCAAAAATCAATATTCGGCCAATATGCCAGGAGAACCTACGGGAATAGGAGCCACCGAGGCTTACCAGATGGCATGGTAGCATGCTTCCCTTCAGCATCAATCCAAGTTTATACACAGACGAATGAAGGTACCTGCCAAGCAAACACAGGATATGGTTAAAAACCTTAGCATTACAATATTAACTAAAGTAGCAAGAAACCTATTTCTATTTTGAAACGAATACTTTACCTCTTAAGAGTTTGCAAAGGATCAAAGGTTGAACCATTAAAATCATCCGGCGCCACCCAACAGCCAAGCATTTTTGTATTATCTCCTCACCTCTCAACAGTCGGCCTTCAAACCTTCTTAAAAATATGAGAATCCATCAAGTTACAGTCACAAGTCACACTATCGAACCCGAGGGAGGAGCTCTCAGTTGAGAAAACATCTAACCCTAAACTCATGCAAACAGTCGGCCTCTCCACCGAGCCGGTATCACCAATTGAATGCAAAAAAACAACTTCAATCAAGACGTAGTGGTAAAATTAGGGTTGAAGTCCCAAAACCGAGATAGATCCAGATCAATGGGCGAGATCGAGCTAGCATAGCACCACATTCTACGAAGCATTCCCACATTTAAACTCCATTAATGACCTTACCATCGTAAAGTCCATCTCGGAGGCAATTCACCATCTCAACTATGTACAACTCGGATCACTAGTAAGTCTTATCCCCAGGTTTCCACGTGAAGTTGGTTATGTGGACAGACAACAGTACATTCCACCATTTAGGTTAGCTAGGAGCATTAATACCTGGACGGGACACAATTAAACTTGCCAACACATGACAATAGCGAATTGAATACCTGTCATTCCCTTTATCATTACGAAGATCTAGTTTGCCAAGTGTAATATCATAATTTCAATGTCTATAGTCGTGAGTACATAGGATAGTAGTTAGAGTGACTTTGTCTAGTCCATTTCATATCCAAAGTATTGATCATTCGTGTGCATGGGTTATATTTATGTTATGTTTTGGTTTTCAAATTATAAGGGTCATAAAATATAGAGGGCTTTCAATACTTAGGATATAGTTAGATTTCCATCTAATGCACAATGTAATATGTTTGTTTCCATTACCATATCTTTCATAAAAATTGCACATTATATCACATTGCACAAATATTAAGTTAGAAGGGTGCAAATCCTATAGTGTAATAAATTCACAAAAATATAATTCATCATATTTATGATGGTAGAATGATAATAAAACATCACTATAATAATATGATTTTTCATACTTATATAGTTTGAGAAATGTATAAAAATACTTTAGTTATATTTATAATTTCCAATATCTTCCTGTAACCAAAATAAACTAATTGTTTCATGTTTCCATAATATAGAGTATTATACAAGTTTTCACGATATTACCAATCGATGCAAAATAGTGAGACGACAACAGGTTCAAATAGCACTGACACATGGTAATCAAGCATATATCTGATCATTCATAGTGTAAGTATAGTCAAGATGACCCTTACAAGAAATCAGACAGAGATGCATACCCTTAACAACTCTCTTGTTCGGAAGTACTCAGAGATTACAATAAGCATTGACGGCTAACTGAAAGACTAACTAAAATTACTCTTAACACTTGAATTGTCGTATTACCTTACCGGTGAATCTGCAAACAGGAAACACATTCAAATGCTTCAGCTAAAACAACTAAGTAAACCTCAGGGTACCCCGTAGGACCCCTTCATCACCATTCAAAAGAAAACTGTCAGTACCTTATCAAGAAAATATATAGCAGGATAAACTTAACTATAGTATGTAGATTATAAATAAACACAAGCAAAACTAATGAAGTACTTTGTGCTATGAAGTATAATTTTTTGTTATCGTAATTCATCATTAGTTAAAAGATTAGTAATTATTTTATTTTCCGCATTAGCAAATTTAGTATTTATTGCTACTTTAAACAAAAATTAAATTTTTGTAAATTTTAGAATGTTACATGTGGTATCAGAGCTCATGTTCGAACTCTTAGCCTGAAAAGGTCCAAAGAACACGCATCAAAAAATTTTATGATAGCAAAAACCTTTACTAATTAAATTATTTTGTATACAGAAAATTGTTTCTAAGTTACAGGTATGGAAGGATCAGTTGAACACATGGAGGAAATATTTCAACCAAACAGTCATAGCACTAGACAACATTATGAAGAAGAAGTCCATGGTGGATTGAATGACAATTCATCAAAATTGTTATATGCCTTTTAGAAGTTGAAAGCAGAAATAAGATCTGTTAAACAAGATAATGAGAGAATTATGAAGGCACAAAAAGAACTGAACCAAGTACTGTTCGATCAGTGTCCAACTGATGAATAGGATAGAAGGGTTGAAAATACTTCCAAGATTGAAGACTTACCTCATGGGAACAAGGATAAGAAAGTAAAAACTGATGATAACAGTTCAACATCATTAGGAGCTGCAAAGGAGATATGTAAAAAGAAATGTATTTATTCAAGTGATAGCAGCAAGGGGTATTACAAACCAAGAAGAAAAAGCCATAAACAGTATGAACAGATTTCTGGGGAGTTCAAGAAAATCAAACCCCCAACTTTCAATGGTGAAACTAAGAAAGGAGAGACAACTGAAGCATGGTTGTCCGGCATGAATAAATACTTTCAAATATATGATTATTCAGAATCATTAAAAGCAAAGATGGCCATATACAACCTAATTGGTCAGGCAGATATTTGGTGGCAAGACATCAAAAGAGTGAAGGGCACCAAGGACAAAGATGTGAATTGGAGCACTTTTAAATGGTACTTCAAGAAGAAGTTCCTATATGAACAATATTACGAAGAAAAGTCTAAGGAATTCTATGATCTAAAATTGGAAACCATGAACATGAAAGAGCTGAACAGCAAATTTCTAAATTTGCCAAGGTATGTGCCATATCTTGTGGAGGAAAAACCAAAAATTCAGAGATATCTGATTTGTCTACCTTTTAACATCAAGGACAGAATAGAGTATGATAGTCCAAATACCTTAGAAGAATCCATGAGGAAGCAACTTTCTGCTATTATACTAATCGGAAAAGAGAAGGGATATCTAACTGGAAAAATCATAAACCCAGCAACTTTGAGTTGAAAAAGAAGAATTCCAGGTTCAATGGGAATTCTGGTTTTCAAAAGAAAAATTTTCCAAATCGGAAATTCCAAGGAAACATTCCCAGAAATAATCAACAGCAGAATTTTATAGCTCCGAGAAATACACCCAATGCTACCAGGACTAATGACCATAGGACACCTATAAAATGTTTTGAGTGTCAAGGTCCTCATTATGCTTCAGAATGCCCCAAAAGGAAGCGGACAACTAATAATATTCACTCCATACAAGTTGAACCTACTGTGGGAGACTTAGCAAGAGATATGCCTAGAATTAATGCAGCTCTAGACAACAGGCAAGCTGAACATCAAGTCTCTATGGTAGAGATTGAAGGTATGCTACAAAACCACCCAGTTTCTATTTTGATTGATCCAAGCACTATCCTGAGTTACATATCTCCTGATATTGTAGAAAAAATTAATTTGAAAACAGAAAAATTTAATAAATCCTGGTTAGTTAGACTAGCAACAGGAACAAAAAGAAAAGTGTCTGATTTTGTTGAAAGTTGTGTTTTATCTATGAATCAGTTAAAGACACAAACCAAATTAAATGTTTTACCTTTAGGATCTTATGACATTTTAATTGGAATGGACTGGTTAGAATCACATCATGTTATTTTGAATTGTTATGAGAAAAATTTTACCTGTCTAAATGATGAAGGAGAAACAGTAGAAGTAAAAGGTATTCCTAGAAAGACATCACTTTGACAGATTTCAACTATGCAAGTAAAAAGAGCAGTTAGAAAAGGATGTAAGATGTTTGCAGTGAATGTAGTACATGAGGAGTTAATTACTAAAGAGGACAAACTGAAACTAGAAGATATACCTGTCCTAAAAGAATTCCAGGATGTTTTTCCAGAAGAGATTCCAGGGTTACACCCGAAGAGAGATATGGATTTTACCATTAAGCTTATACCGAGTGCGGTGCCAAACTCTAAAGCTCCATATAGGATGAATATACTAGAATTAAATGAGTTGAAATCGCAGTTGAAGGAACTGATTGATAAAAACTATATAAGACCCAGCGTGTCTCCTTGGGGAGCACCTGTTATATTTGTTAAGAAGAAGGATGACACTTTAAGAATTCGCATAGATTATCGCCAACTGAATAAGATGACAATCAAGAATCAATACTCGTTTCCCTGCATAGACGATCTATTTGATTAGCTGTGTGGAGCAACGATATTTTCAAAGATTGATTTAAGGTCAGGATATCTTCAAGTTCGTGTAAAAGATGAGGATATTTTTAAAACAACCTTTAGAACTCGATATGGACATTATGAGTTCGTAGTCATGCCATTTGGGTTGACTAATGCCCCAACAGTATTTATGTGCTTAATGAACAATATTATGCACAAATATCTAGATAAGTTCACCATTGTGTTCATAGATGACATTCTAGTATATTCTAAAAGTAAGGAAGAACATGACGAACATCTGCGTATTATTTTACAAGTTCTGAGAGATCATCAGTTATATGCTAAGTTTAGTAAGTGTGACTTTCACAAGGATAAGATTCAGTATTTAGGTCACATAATCTCTAAGGAAGGAATTTTGGTTGATCTCGATAAGATAAAATCCATTAATGAATGGCCGGTTCCTAAAGATGTGACGGACGTTTGATCATTTATGGGGATTACAGGATATTATAGAAAATTCATAGAAGGTTTTTCAAAGATTACAAACCCCATAACCTCCTTACAGAAGAAGGGCAAGAAGTTTGTATGGGATCAAAAGTGTGCAGACAGTTTTAAGAAGTTGAAAGAATTACTAACTACAGCACCTATTCTAAGAATTGCAGATCCTAATAAAGATTTTATAGTATGTACTAACACATGTAATGACGGACTCGGTGGAGTCCTAACACAAGAAGGACATGATGTTGCATATGAGTCTAGAAAGCTGAAAATACATGAGAAAAATTACTCTACTTATGATCTAGAATTATTAGTAGTAATACACGCCTTGAAAATGTGGCAGCACCATCTTATTGGCAGAAAATTTACTTTGATGACAGATAACATGGGGCTGAAGTATTTACTAGATCAGACGAATTTAAATTCTAGACAAGCTAGATGGCTAACCTTTCTAAGTGAATATGATTTTGAAATTCAACATATAAAGGGTAAAGAGAACAAAGTTGTTGATGCTTTAAGTCATAATGCAAAGTTAAGTTTTATTTCAGCCATCAGTACATACAAAACAAATTTAGAAAATTAGATCTTTGAAGGGCTTAAAACTGATGAAGAATACAGAAAATTACATGAAAAAGCAGCAGAAAGTAATTCTGAAAATTCTATGGCAGACTACAGGTTAAAAGAAAATGGATTGTTGTTGTACAAGAACAGATTATATGTGCCCAATGTACCAAAGATAAAAATTTTGATTTTAGATGAGATGCACAAAAGTCATTACTCTGGCCATCCAGGTTATCAGAAAACCATCACTATGTTACGAAAAGAGTATTATTGGCCCAGGATGAAGGATGAATTAGCAGAATGTATAGCTAAATGCTTTGACTGTCAAAAAGTAAAAGTTGAACATCAGCATCCGGCTGGACTATTACAGCCATTACCTATACCTAGCTAGAAATGGGAGATCATAAGCATAGATTTTGTTACCGGACTACCCAAGAATCAGAAACAAAATGATTCCATCATGGTGGTAGTGGATAAACTCAGCAAGGCAGCACATTTTATACCAGTAAAAACTACTCATAAGGCTCCAGACATTGCAGAAATTTTCATGAAACGGATTTTTCAATTGCATGGAATACCAAAGGTGATAGTTTTAGACCATGATTCTAAGTTTACTGGAAACTTCTGGAGATCTTTGTTTAAAGGGTTGAATACAACCTTAAACTTCAACACAACATTTCATCCACAAATGGATGGACAGACAGAAAGAGTGAATTAAATATTGGAATACATGCTATGGATGTATGTTAAGGATCAACCTGGTAATTGGGAGGACTACTTGCATTTAGCAGAATTTGCATATAACAACCATTATCATGCATCAGCCAGGCTTAGCCCTTTTGAAATTCTTTATGGTAGGAAATGTAATACACCAGTTTCTTGGAATGATCCAGTTAATAGAGTTGTTTTAGGACCTGAATTGTTGAAGGAAATAGAACTAACTGTGCAACAGGTACAAAGAAATCTTAAAGCTTCCCAAGATAGGCAAAAAAGTCAAGCAGATCTAAAAAGGACTCATAAAGAGTTCCAGGTTGTTGAGCATGTTTTCATTAAGGTAAGACCAAAGAAGAGTTCATTGAAACTGGGAAGTTGTGCCAAGCTGGCACCCAGGTATTGTGGTCCTTTTGAAATTTTGTGAAGAGTTGGACCCGTGGAATATCAACTAGCTTTGCCACCAAATCTAAAAATATATAATGTTTTTCATATTTTAGTTTTAAAGAAATATATACTTGATGCTACTCATGGTATAAATTGGAATGATGTACAGGTGGAACAAGACGGCGATTTTCAGGTGGAACTGGACTGTATCTTCGAAAGGAGGGAAACTCTACTCCGGAATCGCACCATTGGGAAGGTAAAGGTGCAATGGAAGTACCTTAGCCTAGAAGAGGCAACTTGGGAGTTGGAGAGTAGTATGCGAGCAGCATACCTAGCTCTGTTTCAGGAACACTCAGAGAGTGAATAAACAACATCGAGGACTATGTTGAGACTTAAGGGGGGGGTGTATGCCACCTACCCAAATTTTGAGACTATTTATTTTATTGCAAAAACATTTTATTAAATTATAATTACAAAGTTTTGTAATTATGACCAAATTTGGTCAAGGATGATTGTAATGACTGATTATTATTATTTAATAAATTAAAACAGGAGACAAACACCCAAGGGAACTGTTAAATGAGTGTTCACTGACCCACTAGGAGGAATGGAAGTTGTTAGAAGGCACGGGACAGATGTCAGCATTTGTACTCCACCACTAGTTGTTGCTTATGGGACAACTACCCCTAAATTTGTGGCATTAACCCCCATGTGGGTGGAAGAGAGCTGATGGCTCATTAATGACCAGGTTAACCACTAAAAAGGCCTAGGCAGCCTAGATAAGGCAATTCGAATTGAACAGGCAGCTCTACATTATTTTCTGCAGAAATAATTCCTCAAGTGCAGCAGGTGATCACTGAGAGATTCGAATAGGGAGGCTAAGTGGAAGTGCATTGTGAGTCTGCTGGAATATTTTTGAGAAGGAACCAGAGGTGCTGGTGCAGGTCTCTTTGACTGCTAAGTCTGTAGGACTGAATGATCCAAATTGCTGCTGCAAGTTGATGACCTAAAGCTTCTACAGATTCTTGTTCCTAGTGGTTCAGTGAACAAGCTCGGGGGTCCTAAGGCAAGTAAATTGGTTGTCTTCGGGAATAGGTTGGGTGGAACATGCTCCTTGGGTTGTTTATTTCCCTACATTCACCAGGTTCTATTGTTATGTCCTGTTCATTTTCAGTTATATGTTTTTCTGCATTTGTAAGTTTAGCATTTACAGTTAATAACATGTAGAAGTAAATGTTTTATTTTCTGACCTAAGCATGACTGTTTATAATGTTGGCTATGTAAGGGGGATGATTGATTAAATATCTTCTCTATATTTGTCCCCATGTTGTCTTCTGCATAGTACTCTAGTATAGAGAAGATAATTTTATGATAGATGATTTTGATAGGATGATTGCCAATGATTGAAAAGACTAATGCTATAGACTACCACTAAATTTTCTTATCAACATGTTCTATGATATGAGGTTTATGTCTAGATTTAGGATCGAAGTGATATTTCCTAGTATAGGCATTCTAATGTTATTTTCCCATACTATCAGAAATAAATAGAACTTTTATGTATGAAAAGCCTAGGGTTTATACTTAGGTTATTTATTTCTTTCCAGATTCTCATATACACTACATTATACTATCATTTCATTCAAAGTCAATAAAAGTATCATAAGTTCATTGCATTTCCTTCATCGATATTCATGAATTAAATTTAGCATTTCATATTATAGACAACTAAACAATTTCCTTTATCTAGGGTTAATAAGTATCTCATTTCTGCATAGAAATCTAGGGTTTATATTATGGAGTCATCTATTGTATTTCCAAATACATATGCATGTTATTTTTCATTTCATTCATAAACTGTAAAGAACTATAATCTTAGTTCATTTCTTCATAAAAAATTCAAGGTTTAAACTTAGCACTATTTCCATTATTTAAAACAATCTATTCGATTTCCATTTTTGCATAATAGAATTATTTTAGGTTTTTATTTCTTTAAACTGTCATCGTTCTACTAAAGACTAATTTCACAAATCTTGCAGAGATTGCAAATACTCGCATTTTGTTTATTTATTAAAAACCCTAAGACTATGTTACAGTCAGTTTAAGAGCTCAACATTTGAAAACGTAAGCATCATTTTATTACATTTAAATTACAAAACCCAAATATTATTATCGTTCAAACTATTACATACACTTTAGCTATCTATACAAGACAGAGTTGTAGACAAAGTCATATAATTTTCTTTATCAACCATGTCACCATAAGTAACAAAGATTCAATACTAAAACTGGGTCTTAACTTCTTACCAAACTTTAAAACAAAACGATCACAGGGTATGACTTTATAAAACAAGCTAGCCATGGCTCTCGGCCAAAATCAACATAGTAATTCTTAAACAAAACTACCAAGTTTTATAAACCTAGAAACCATTCATGTTTTACTTCAGATGCAGTTCCATTCTTCCACCAAAAACAAAAGCATAGTTATGATAGCACGAAACCTTTCAATTCATAACAACGAGTCAGCCCATGGCTTTCGACTCTCACCAAAACGATGTATTAATTATACAACCATCGACATAACTAAACTTACATTGCACAAAAACTATTAAATTTTTCTCAATACTATTCTTCCATTAACATTAACCGAGGGATTCGACCCTCTAACATTACATAATAAACAAGATTACAGTTCAATAAAAGTCATAGTGAAATGATGTATTGGCAGGGAAGCAAAATGAGCCGAGGATTCCATCCTCTTTACACACATAGCGTGAGGCTCTTGTTTATCAATCACAACAGCTTACACCTCTACCAGGAACTATTCTCAGTTCTCATCAAAAATCAAGATTCGGCCAATATGCCAGGAGAACCTACGGGAATAGGAACCACCGAGGCTTACCGGATGGCATGGCAGCGTGCTTCCCTTAAGCATCAATCCAGGTTTATACGCAGACGAATGAAGATACCTGCCAAGCAAATACAGGAGATGGTTAAAAACATTAGCATTACAATATTAACTAAAGTAGCAGGAAACCTATTTCTATTTTGAAACGAATACTTTACCTCTTAATAGTTTGCAAAGGATCGAAGGTTGAACCATTAAAATCATCCGGCGCCACCCAACAGCCAAGCATTTCTATATTATCTCCTCACCTCTCAACAGTCGGCCTTCAAACCTTCTTAAAAATATGAGAATCCATCAAGCTACAGTCACAGGTCACACCATCGAACCCGAGGGAGGAGCTCTCAGTCGAGCAAACATCAAACCCTAAACTCATGCAAACGGTTGGCCTCTCCACCGAGCCAGTATCACCAATTGAATGCAAAAAAACAACTTCAATGAAGATGTAGTGGTAAAATTAGGGTTGAAGTCCCAAAATCGAGATAAATCCAAATCAATGGGTGAGGTCGAGCCAGCATAGCACCACGTTCTACGAAGCATTCCCACATTTAAACTCCATTAATGACCTTACCATCATAAAGTCCATCTCGGAGGTGATTCACCATCTCAACTATGTACAACTCGGATCACTAGTAAGTATTATCCCCAGGTTTCCACATGAAGTTGGTTATGTGGACAGACAGCAGTACATTCCACCATGGAGGTTAGCTCAGAGCATTAATACCTGGACGGGACACAATTAAACCTACCAACACATGATAGTAGTGAATTTAATACCTATCATTCCCTTGATCATTACGAAGATCTAGTTTTCCAAGTGTAATATCATAATGTCAATGTGTATAGTCGTGAGTACATAGGATAGTAGTTAGAGTGACTTTGTGCAGTCCATTTCATATCCAAAGTATTGATCATTTGTGTGCATGGGTTATATTTATGTTATGTTTTGGTTTTCAAATGATAAGGGTCATATAATATAGAGGGCTTTCAATACTTAGGATATAGTTAGATTTCCATCTAATGCACAATGTAATATGTTTGTTTCCATTACCATATCTTTCATAAAAATTGCACATTATATCACATTGCACAAATATTAAGTTAGAAGGGTGCAAATCCTATAGTGTAATAAATTCACAAAAATATAATTCATCATATTTATGATGGTAGAATGATAATAAAACATCACTATAATAATATGATTTTTCATACTTATATAGTTTGAGAAATGTATAAAAATACTTTAGTTATATTTATAATTTCCAATATCTTCATGTAACCAAAATAAACTAATTGTTTCATGTTTCCATAATATAGAGTATTATACAAGTTTTCACAATATTACCAATCGATGCAAAATAGTGAGACGACGACAGGTTCAAATAGCACTAACACATGGTAATCAAGCATATATCTGATAATTTATAGTGTAAGTATAGTCAAGATGACCCTTACAAGAAATTGAACAAAGATGCATACCCTTAACAACTCTCTTGTTCGGAAGTACTCAGAGATTACAATAAGCATTGACGGCTAACTGAAAGACTATAACTAAAATTACTCTTAACACTTGAATTGTCGTATTACCTTACTTGTGAATCTGCAAACAAGAAACACGTTCAAATGCTTTAGCTAAAAAGGCTAAGTAAACCTCAAGGTACCCCGTAGGACCCCTTCATCACCATTCAAAAGCAAACTGTCAGTACCTTATCAAGAAAATATATAGCAGGATAAACTTAACTACAGTATGTATATTATAAATAAACACAAGCAGAACTAATGAAGTACTTTGCGCTATGAAGTATAATTCGTTGTTATCGTATTTCATCATTAGTTAAAAGATTAGTAATTATTTTATTTTCTGCATTAGCAAATTCAGTGTTTATTGCTACTTTAAAAAAAAATTGTTTTTTTGTAAATTTTGGGATGTTACATTGGACTGCAATGTGGATGCAAAAGGTGAGTCCAAGGAAAACGAAGACAGCAACGAGAAAGCTCAAGGAAAATTCAGGAAGAAAATGAAAGGGAATCCTAAAATGAGTGGCAAACGTGATGACGAGAAGCCTAGAAACGTAGAAGGACCCAAGGAAAAGGCTAAACCGACCTCATTTCATATTTGTGCCAAGGACCATTACACCAAGAACTATCCTTTGCGACCATAGAATTTTGTTGCGGTGGAGAATGAGAACTCGTCGATTGGAGTACTACAGGTGTTAAACGTGGTTCTAAAGAACCAATGTGGATCCAACATGTTATGGTAAAGCTTGGTCTAGTACAAAAGTATCCTACTAAGTTGATATGTGACAATCAGAGTGCAATTTAGCTTGCATATAATTCAGTGTATCACTCCAAAACTAAACACATTAACTTGGATACTCATTACGTTTGAGATCTTGTTGAGGATGGCGTTATTTGTTTGGAGTAGTGTACCACATAAAAGCAAGCAACTGATATCTTCACCAAATCCATGACATAAGAAAAGTACGTGTATCTTCACAGTCTGGTGGGAATGAGGGAATTTGTCATCAAGGGGAATAGTTGATGTAAATTATGACATCTTCCTCCTTTGTGTGTTTTCCTCCTAGTCATCATTAATGGAGAGTGTTGGGATTTGTAATTTTAATAATTACATGTGTAATGATGTCTAGTTGATGTTGTAAGATGTCGTAACTAGCATTTGAAGGAAAAATCAAACAAAAAAATCTTAATATTATAATATTGAGCTATCCCACATTTATAATGGAGAAAAATACTCCTTTACCATTCATTATATAAAGAGGTGGAAAATCATTTATCTCACGTGTATTTTGGGATATAATTCCTCCTTACCTCTTCGTATATAATAGAGTAAAGAGATTCTTATCAAGACACATGATGAGAAACTAGGAGAGACATCTAATGATCATCTTGTAGTGTTGTTGTGAAGATGGAGTGTGATGTGTGGGACATATCTATTATAATATTTGAAATTATTGATTAATAAGAAAAAAATTCCCTTCCCGTGGATGTTTCCCCATTTGGGGTTTTACTACATATATCTAGTGTTCACTCAAGTCTATTCTCTTATATCCATTTTTGTTAATGTTTTGTGTTGCTTGATTAGATAGAAGACTCGAATAGATCATGATATGCATGTTTTGTATTGTTGTATGAGGTATCCTGCATTTGTAATGGAGAAAAATTATCCCTTACCATTCATTATATAAAGAGGTTGAAAATCATGTATCTCACATGTATTTTGGGATGTTGTTCTTCCATACCTCTTGGTATATAATAGAGGTGAGGGGGAGCCTTTGGGTATCTTGGAAATGCATTATGATTTCTTTGTAATACTGTGGGATAGAATATGTGGAGTGGAGCTCAAGTTGTAATGTTGGAGATATTTTGAGGAATAAGAATATTTTTCCCTTCCCGTGGATGTTTCCCCATTTGGGGTTTTACCACATATATTTGGTGTTCTCTTGTCCATTCTATTATCTCCATTTTTGTTCATGTTATTTGTTTCTTGATTAGATAAAAGGATAGAATAGCTCATGATATGCATGTTTTGTATTGTTGTATGATTTTCTCATCTTCTCAAAATTCTAACAGAGGTCCTCATCAGAAAAGTCGTAGTTGACCAATTTGAATCAGTGAATTTTCTTCCTCGTGACTATCCCACGACACTGGTGGGTAAGCAACATATTGGGATGGCATGCTAGTGCAATATAATTTATATTTTTAAGGATGCTAGGTAATCACTAGGATGCGGCTTGATAGCAGGAATATTTGACATGGCAATAATGTTTTATGGATTTGATCATATGCGGAGACTGAAATCATTGATTTTACATGAGTCACAGTAAGTGTAATCTAATCATGGCATAATGGTTTTGGATATGGAATATCTAGGTTGATGTGATGCGACATGGAAATTATTAGCTACAGATATGGGGTGGGTTGACGTAATTTGGTTTCTGGGTGGCAAAAGGAAGCTAAATATATTGGGTTCCCCAATCAAAATGGTCGATCTAACTAATTCAAAATTTGAAAAATGACATAAAAAATGCATATGACTGGTACAAAAATCAAATCAACTAAGTCGATGTAACATATCAAAACCAAAATTGCAATACTAAATCCTACTCTAACATACTCCTTGTAATAGGAGTGTTAACTTGTTGAATTACTGAGTGGAACTATAGGGATTCAGGTGTGTGACATTCACCCATCCTTGTCTAAGAATGCCATCGAGTTGCACAAGCTTGATAGAACCAGAATATTTGACTCCGAAAACAATAAATGGTCCCAACCAATGCATTTGAATATTTCTTAGATGCTTCAAGAACATCTTTTCATATTCTAGAACTTGTTCACATTTTTTGAAGTGTTTCCTCTTGATGTGGCAGTCATGGCAGGATTTCTGTCATTCTTTATCCAATATTGTGTAATAGTCGGCTAAAAAATGGGACTCCTCTAGTTCCATCAATTTAGCTAGTCTCTTCGCAACTGAATATTCTTTAGTCATTTGAGTTTCATGTGTAGTGTATAGACTAGGAACGACAAATTTAGCAGGAACTATGGATTCTCTTCCATACACCAACTAGAATGGGGTATGCTTGTGTAGTTTCTTTGTAGTGGTATTGTATTCCCATGGTACTTTGGGAACCCTTTCATTCCAATCATCCTAGTTGGCACAACATACCTTACTTAATACTGTCTCCAAAAAAAAATTGAAGGATTCAACCTTGCCATTTTCTTGTGGGTGATATGGACTTATTTTATGGTGTTGTACCAGGATTTCCTTTATTAAGATCATGATGGTGCTATTTATGAAGTGCATCCCTTGATCACTTGAAAGGATTCTATGAAACCCAAAGTGATTAATGAAGTTCTCATAGATGAATCGGGTTGTTGTTTCTGTGGAGCAATCCCATACTAGATTTTCTTCATCCCATTTTATCAAATAGTCTGTTGTGGTAATGATGTAGCAAGATTTTGAGTGCTTTGTAGGAGGGTTGATGGGGAATATAAAATCAACTTCCCACTTCTCAAATGATTGTAAGGCATGGACTGGATGGAGTGGGATTTCATATTAGCAGGATGGCCTTCCAACCCACTAACAAACATCACATGCTTTGGTGTATTCTTTAGCATCCTTTAACACAATTGGCCACCATAATCCTACCTGCAAAATTTCCCTTCCAGTTGATTTTTTCACAACATGTCCACTGTAGTGTACCAAACCCCAAATCACAGCACCGAGGTCGGATACACCGGGATCCTAAAAGGGGAATGGATGATTCAAGGTAATGCATAGTGTAATAAGGCTTACTAAGGTTAGGACATCATGCCTACAAACCAACAGAATAAAAACTTTCAGCCTTTAAAATAATTGTAGCACTTCCTAATGCAATCGTTCCCCAAGCACATGCGATGCAAAGTATCCATAGCATGGACGCAACTAGATCTAAGTAAAAAATTCACATGTAATTAAATATCATCATCATATCGACTTCAGCCGTATAATCATTAAATAAAATCAGATCTATTGCATCCATATAATCATTAAGTAAAATCATATTTACAGATGCTAGCAAGAATAGTTTCATAGCACTAAAACGAATTAGCTTCATGAAACCAAACATATCAGACTTAAGACACCAAACCCTATCCAATTCAACATATATAATATCAAATCCAGAGCTTCCATCTATAGCCATATGAAAAACCTAAATACCAGATATATTGGCTTCCATAAAACATAAACAAAATAGTATCTACTAGTTGCAATAACACATAAATAATTCTGGTCTGAGCTGTGATTTTAACACTACTAAATCAGCCATTTAACACAAGAACATAATCAAAATTGCAGCATAACATAACAAAAATAAAATCATCCTCCACAAGCACACATGCATCCATGAAACAATAACTAAACGCATAACAAAATACTTATATCTGAAGGTCGTAACTAGCTTCAACGGGACGATGTTCCACCCAGCCATAGACATGCCATGTTCATCAATCTCTCAGTATGACAGTCACCCCTGACATGAGGCCATGGATCCACATGCTAAGGGACTCTCGAAATCATATCTCAACAAGATAAAACTCAAGCCACAACCTACGATACACAACACATTCCCTCACCACTTACTTTCTCTACATCAACACTGCCTGGTGCAATGGGATTCCCTTCACCAAACCGATCCCTTAGGACATCACAATCCACCTTCACGATTCACGTGACTAGATCAGACACAAATAATGGTCCTCAAGTTACTTCTATGTTCAATAGGAAATCTATCCAATCTCCACACTGGTATAGATCAGTATTCAATCCCCCCTGATCTACAATGTTCCTACAATAAAAATGATTGAGCAACTGTGTGCAAGAGAGTAATTCAAATCTATCCATAGGAATTCAAGTGCATGAGAGAGAAACTACCAAAATCCCAATCATAATGACTACAGACCAATTAGAATCCCTTTAAACCAATTTGAATTTCCTCCAAGAGACTAACTCATGTTCCTTGAGAAATAACTCGAATTCACTGAAAGCTTCTCTAGCTCACTGGATGACCATTCAAGTTCTCATGAGAGCAACTCGAATTTTCCTAGACTGACTCAAATTCACTGGAAAAATACTCCAAATCATTGGAGACCATGAGAGAAACTCGAATTCCAGAAGTGGTACTCGAATTCACCCACAAACTACTCTAACTGACTGATGACATCTCGAATCGACCCAAAATTACTCTAACTGATTGATGACAACTCGAATTGACCCAAAATTACTCTAACTAACTAAGGGTAGCTCAAACTGACCCAAAATTACTCTAATTAATTGAGAATAACTTGAATTAACCCAAAATCACTCTAACTAACTGAGAATAACTCGAATTGACCCAAAATCACTTTAATTAACTGAGAATAACTCGAATTGACCCAGAATTACTCTAATTAACATAGAATAACTTGAATTGACCCAAAATTACTCTAATTAACTGATAATAACTCGAATTAACCCAAAATTACTCTAATTAACTGAGAATAACTCAAATTAACCCAAAATTACTCTAATTAATTGAGAATAACTCGAATTAACTGGAAAGGTGACTCCAAATCACTAATAGGTTAACTCGAATTAGTCTGAGGTTACCAAAAAATCAAGTGCATGGCTAAAATAGTCAAAGAGGGTGCATAAGGTAAGAGAGATGAGAGAGTGGGTCCCACTAGCGTCAATTAAGGATAGAGTCTCTATAGTAAAAACAAAAATAGAAATCAAAGAGCAATGTTAGGGATATCAACAACTCCTAGTCCCCAACCCCCTCACTTATGGAATCCATGACCCCCTAGCCACGTTAGTTGTCCATGTTGAGCTAGTTCTTTAATTAAAAGCAATAATAATAAAATAATAATAATAATAATGTCCAATTATTAATGTCGAGGCATCTAGTGCCACAATAATAACATATAGCATCATCACATATGTTCAGGGCTTACCATACAGGCATTACATCCCCTCCCCCTTAAAACAATGCATTGTCCTCGATGCTTATTTATCACACACATCAAATTCAATTCAAAAAAATATGAGGGTATACTTCCCTCATAATGTCTTCCAACTCCCAAGTAGCATCAACAGGTCCATAATGGGTCCATTGGACCTTTACCTACCTGATCTCTTAGTTATGGAGCAACTTGATTTTTCTGCCTAATATGTAGGCTGGTTGTACCAGAAAATCCCCTTCTGATTCCACCTGAATCACGTTCCAATCAATCACATGATTAGCATCAAGTATATACTTTTCAACAATATATATGAAATACACTATAACCAATCAATCACTTGAATCACATTCCAATCTATCACATGATTAGCATCGGTTATATACTTTTCAACAAAATATATGAAATACACTACAATCAATCAATCTCTTGAATCACATTCCAATTTATCCCATGATTAGTGTCGGGTATATACTTTTTCAACAAGGATACATGAAATACATTATGCACTTTAATACAAGCAGGCAATAAAAACTCATATGCAACGGGTCCTAGCCTAGCTAGGATCTCAAAAGGGCCACAGTATCTAGCAACCAATTTGGAACAATTTCCCAAGTTAAGGAGCTCTTTTTGGGTCTGAATTTCAAAAATACATGATCCCCCATTTCAAACAGTCTTTCAATCATATTCTTATATGCATAAATATTATGTATGTACCAAATTGCTTTCAAATTCTGTTTGATTTTAACCATTTGATCTTCCATGTCCTTCAATAGTTCGAGTCCAATGACAATTCTATCTGTTGGATTGTCCCAACTGATAGGAGTATTTCAATTTCTCCCATAAAATGCCTCAAAAGAACTCATATTCGAAGAGGAATGGTATCCATTGTTATAAGAAAACTCTACCAATTGCAAATAATCCTCCCACTTGGATGGCAGATCCATCACACATTCTCAACACATCCTTGATCACCCGGTTGACTCTTTTTGTCTGAGCATCTATCTATGGATGGTAAGTTGTGCTCATGTTTATATTCATACCAAATCCTTGGAACAAACCTTTCCAAAATTTACCCATAAACTTTGAATATCTGTCGAACACTATAGCTTTTGGAATTCCATGCAATCTGGAAACCTCTTTCATAAAGATGTCTGCAATGTTACTTGTTGTATGAGTTGTTTTCACCACATCCCACTTCCATTCTGGTATAGGTAAGGGTTGCAACAACCCAGCTGGATGTCAATGCTCTACCTTAACCTTCCGACATTCCATGCATCTAGCTATTTATTATGTAATATCATTCTTCATTCTTGGCCAATGGTATTGCTTCCTCACAACCGCTATTGTCTTCCGATAACCCAAATTCCCAACATAGGTTACATTATGCATCTACTTCAAAACCATGTTCCTTGTTTCTTCAGAGTTTGGCACATGAACTATGTCCTTACACAAGAGAATTTCATTCCCTTCCAATCTGTACTAGTCAAACTTTTGTGGTAATATTTTCTACTGCAATCCAGCTCTTACCTATTGTTAATGCTCATTGGTAGCATAGGCTTCAAGTATCCTATCCTTCGAATCTGAATTACCTATACTAATATTTATCATATGCATCACATACATCTTCCTACGTAGTGCATCATCCACCTTATTCTCCCTTCCTTTGGTGTGCTTGATATCAAATTCATATTCACATAGAAATTCCATCCACCTCCTCTGCCTTGCATTTAGAGTAGGCTTCTCAAACAAATACTTCAAACCATCATGATTCATTCTTAACTCAAATTTATTACCCATAAAATAGTGCCTACACATCTTCAAGGCATGGATTATAGCTACAAGCTCCAGATCATGAGTGGCATAATTCTATTCATGTTCTTTTAGCTTTCTAGATTCATAATTGATTACATGACCATCTTGGGTCAACACACCACCAATTCCTTGCTTACATGCACCGGTGCATACTACAAAGTTTCCATTGGGATCTCCAATCCTCAAAACTGGTGCAATGGTAAGCAACTCCTTGAGTCTTTGAAAATTGTCTTCACATTTGGAAGTCCATTCGAAATTCACACCCTTATTCTACAAAGATGTAATGGGATGAGTTATATTTGAGAATCCTTCAATGAATATCATGTAGTATCCTGCCAACCCCATAAAAGATATCACTCCTACTACATTCCTTGGTGTCTTTCCATTCCATATAACTCGTATCATTTCAGTATCCATAGAGATGCCTTCTTCCAATATGATGCGCCCCAATTATTGAATTCTACTATGATATAATGAACACTTAATTAGCTTGGCATACAATTGATTCTCTTGGAGCACTTGCATCACCAACCTTGGATTCTCTTCATGTTCTTCTTCTGTCTTGGAATAGATGAGGATTTCATCCAAGAATACAACCACGAAATTATCCAAAAACTTTCTAAAAAATCCATTCATCAAACACATGAACGTTTCCAATGCATTTGTCAGTCCAAAAGGTACCACTGTGAACTCATAATGACCATATCTGGTCTTGAATGTTGTCTTACTGATGTCTTCATCCTTGATTCTACCTTGGTGATACCCAGATCTCGGACCTATATTCGAGAATACCTTGGCTCCTCCCAACTGATAAAACAAGTCATCAATCCTTGGCAAGGGATACATGTTTCTAATTGTTGCTTTGTTCAACTATCGGTAATCTATATAAAGTCTTAAAGTTCCATATTTCTTATTCACAAACAACACAGGACCTCCCTAAGGTGACACACTAGGCCGTATGTAACCTTTCTTCAGTAAATATTCTAACTACATATTTAGCTCTTTCAACTCTATAGGACTCATTATGTAAGGTGATTTGGATGAAGGTATTGCGTCGAGAACCAAATCAATAGAGAAATCAATGTCTCTCTTAGGAGGCATTCCTACAAGTTCTTGAAATACATCTGCAAACTCTTGCAACACTGGATAGTCTTAAAACTTTTGTTCTTTTCCTTCTTTTGGCTCTTCCAAATGAGATGCATACAACTAGAAACCCTTACTGAAACACTTCTTCAACTACAGAGCTGTGATTTGCCGCAAAGATATTGGTCTTGGTATAGCTCTTACTATCACTTGATTGCCTCTTTCATCCAGACAAGTAAAAGTATTATTGTGGCAATCAAGTGTGGCATGGTGTGCATCCAACTATTCCATTCCAATCAACATGTCATACGACCCCAGGGATATGATATTCAAGTCTGTAAGATTCTTCAGACCATTCATGTCCAAAGGACACTTCTTTATTGCTTATGTGTATTTTCTCTTGGAACCTGTAGCCAACTACACTAGACTTGTTGTATCAAGCTTACTTTTATTTAGATAATGTCTCTCTACTAGGTTAGGTGTAATGTAACTATGGATAGCCCCATAATCAATCAAAATAGATATGGGTATTATTATCAATCTTACCTATTGCCTCAATGATCCTGGATTGATGATCAACTTGTCTCCCATCCAAGGCTGCATAGATTCTTGGAATGCTTCCACCAACATCACCAACCGTTGAGGCTCCTTGTATGTTGTGAATGATGTTTCCTTTAAGTGCACACTGCTTGGCATAGTGATTCTCTTTACATATCCAACATTCAGAAGGTGGTATTGATATTCTATATGAAGGCTCTTCACCTATGGTTCTTCTTGTATTTCTTCGTATCTTTCCAATTCTTTTGATAAGTAGCTATGTTCTTGTTCTAATCATACAGGGGCCTTGCCTTCCAAACAACTTCCTTGAGGGTCTTTGGTCTGTCATACTAAATTTTATCCTTGTAGAAGTCTGGTAGGCCAGTTAGGAACCTATGAATTTTCACCTTATCATCTTTTACAAAGTCTACATACTTCATAATTTCTAGGAACCTTTTCTCATATGCTTCCATGGTCATGATGCCCAATTTGAGTTCAAATAACTCCTCCATCTTCTTATCATAATAATGCTCTAACAGGTATTCCTTTTGAATGTACTTCTTGAACTTTTCCCATGAGATTAAGTCCTCATCAATATCCTTCAGCTTGACTAGAGAAATCGTGATTCTGTGAAAACCCTGATTTTTGAGTGGCGAACTTGTCCAGAAATTCGTTTGGGAGTTTCAATCCAACAGGGGATCCATCAGTCTGAACCCTAAGAAAAAATTGCAGTGCGTGAAATAATCAAAAAAACGTGAAGAAAACCATATTTTGGTGGCCGAGAACCCAGCTGTGGGATAGAATTGTTTGGCCAAAGAAAGTGAGAAAACCAAGTGGAAATAACAGAAGAATAGGACAAAAGGTAGGGTTTCTTGATAAACCAAGTGAAGGATAGAGTCTCAAGGATCCAATAGCTTGGACCTTTCTATGCCCACCCTGAAGAGCACTGGAGGGAAGGTATGGCCTGAGGGACTTTGTAGCAGTGAATGGAATACTTCCTTGTGTTGGGTGTGGTAGGTATTGTGGGTGCCAAGACTATCTGAGTGTGAATTGAAAGGCCTATAGCTCTGAGGTTGAGCTCATTGGCTTAGCATCCTCCTCCTTGTCCCTTGCATGCTTGATAAACCCAACTGTATGTTGTCTTAGAATGACTGTTTGGGTGAATACATGGTAGTGAGTGAGCCTGTTTAGCCCTCATCAGTGGATACACATCCCATATCGGGGGTGGTCTCTCAATTGAAAGAGTATAGGCTAGACAAAGACCTATGGTTGGGTGGAACGTTGCTCTCACATAACCAATTGCTTGGACAACTTCTTTCTAAAGATAAGTGTTCTTTGTGGTGTTAAATGATACTATTTCCTATGTTATGTTCATTGGTTATTTCAAGTTAATTTGAATGGAATGAGCATATGTAATTAATCAATAGGAAGTCTCTGTATAAGCCTGAACATGAGGCTAGAGCATGGGTTGTTTGTTTCATCATTTTGCTTATGTTAAGTATGTTGTTATGTTGTTAACCCTGTATGTTGTAGATGCATTCATTAGATTTAGTTCCACTATGTATGTCTACTATGCATTGCACCCATCCTTAACAGGTTTTCACTTCATTATATGAGCTGGGGGGATTGATTATACACCCCCTTATGTGTTCATACCCCCTCTGTGATCAGATGAAGGGAGGGGCCATGATAGGATGATCCCGGGGATTTTGACAGTGGGGTAAGGGGGATTTGATGGACTTCGGGGAAGTGTTTTGGTTGGAAAATAGGAAAGTTCAAAGTCCTTAGGTGTATCATTGGTCTACAACGTTGCACAGTGCTCGTCGAGAGCTTTCCAACGATACCAAGTTTTCCCAAATTGGTCTAAGGATGAAGAAGTTATGAGCCATAGAAGTTGTGCAATTGGGCTTCCGACTTTCCGAACCCACAATGCGGATTGCGGAAGTCAAAAGGGTGATTCTATGGACTTATGCATGGTGGTTCCGACTTCCAACTCCTGCAATGTGGATTGCAAATTACGGAAGTTGGAAGAGTAAATTTTCCTAAGTTGTGAAATGGTGGTTTCGACTCCCGCATTGGGCATTGCGGATTGCGGAAGTCGGGAAGGTGTTCTTCGATGCCATGTAATTGGCGTTCCAATTTCTGAATCCCACATTGCGGATTGCGGATTGCGGAAGTTGGGAAGGTGTTCTTAAACCTCAAGTAATTGGAGTTCCAATTTCCAAATCTCGCATTATGGATTGCAGATTGCGGAAGCCGGGAAGGTGTTCTTCAACGTCGCGTAATTGGCGTTCCAATTTCAGAATCCCGCATTTAGGATTGCGGATGGCGTAAATCGGGAAGGTGTTCTTTGACGCCGTGTAATTGGCGTTCTAATTTCCAAATTTCGCATTGCATAATTCAAGAAGGTGTTCTTCGACACCGCTAATTGGCGTTCTGATTTTTGAATCCCACATTGTGGATTGCGGAATTCGGGAAGGTGTTCTTCGACGCTGCGTAATTGGCATTCTAATTTCCAAATCCTGCATTGCGGACTGTGGATTGTGTAAGTCAAGAAGGTGTTCTTCGACACTGCACAATCGGATTTTCGATTTCCAAATCCTGCATTGCGGATTGCAAATTGTAGAGTTGCGGACCGAATTCATTGCGGCTGTGTAAAAGAGTAGTGTTGCGGATAAAGTTTGGAAAAAAAATTATCAACCTTGTTTCCCCATCACTCAAAGGGAACTGAGGGGATTGGGGACATGACGGAGTGGTATCAGATCCCAAGGTTGTAGTACTGGGGATGCTTGGGCCAAATTAGAGGCATAATAGATCTATAAATTAATCCCATGAGTTTATTTCTATTAAATATGGATGTTTTTGTTTTATATGATGTCTAATAAACTCCTCTATGATGCACAGTGCTTGCAGCTGATAGCATTTGAGTAGTGTAGCAGAAAGCAGCAGGCAAGGGACGAAAATATCCAAAGGAAAATGGTGGCCATGAATGACGCCCAGGATCCTTATGAGCATGATGAAGACGTGCTAGGAGAAAATGTGCAAGAAGATCATGCTGATACTGAATCTAATGGAAGAAGGGAGCAGATAAATCCCCAGAATTTGGTTGAAACCATGATCAGCTTTAATGAAAGGTTGATGAAGGCTCAGGAAGGACGGAATCAGCTCAATTTTTCTATTTTGCAGAGCCTCACTAACATGCAACAGACGGTAAACCTTGGGTCCAACCCAAGAAACGTAGGTAAAGAGGGAAGGGGTACAAAAAGTCACTCTAGAGGTCGTTCTACGAAGAGGACTCCAAGCCCAAGGAAGAGTTCGGTGAGAAAAGAGCACAGCATGCCCTCCTCAAGATCTTCTTCCAACAGTTCATGTGACTCCAACGACCCTCGAAGAATCCCAAGGCATACTTCTAGCAGGTTTGAAGGAAGAAAGAGATCCAAAGGAATTCCACCGAGAGAATTTAGGAAGGCAGGGCCCCCCACATTAGATGGAGAAGGTAATACTGGCCAAGAGGCAAAGGCATGGCTTCTTAGGATGAAGAAATACTTCAGAATCCATGACTATTCAGGAAATGAAAAGGCCAGAATTTCCATTTACAATCTAAGTGGTAGAGCTTCAATTTGGTGGGAGCACCTCATGCAAGTGAAAAGGATCAATGAAAGAAGTATCAACTGGGAAAGATTCAACAAGTATTTCAAGGAAAAATACCTTTCAGCTAGGTATTATGAAAGCAAGAGGAAAGAGTTCAATGAACTCATTTTCGGACAGAAATCCATGGATGAGCATGTCCACAAGTTTTTGGAATTGTTGAGGTATGTGGAATATATCAAGGATGAGAGGGTTAAGATCCAGTGTTTCCTTGGGAGTCTACCTTAGAATTTCAGAGATAGGATTGAGTTTGTTAATTCACCAAGTCTTGATGAAGCCATTATAATGGCAGTGCATTGCTATGAGCATAGAAAAGGGAAATCAGAGGTCCACCCAACATGGAAAGGAAAGCCAAATGGGAGGTTTGAACAAAGGAAAAGTGGATTCAAGCCACCATTCAAAATTCAGCCATGATATTTTCCATAGGGTCAACAAGCAAGAAGTGGAAGCAAGCCAGTAGTGGCAGGATAAAGAGAACCAAAAGGGACACTTCGGTGTTGGGGATGTGGAGGAAACCGCGTGCTTAGAGAATGTCCACATCGAAGGGAGAACCACCAAAGTTTGCACAACTTAGAATTAGAAGCTACAGTGGAGGATATGGAAAGGGAAATGCCTCGAATCTATGTAGCATTGGATAATCATCAAGCAGACCATCAGTAAGCAGTGGTAGAAGTTGAAGGTAAGATTGCTAAGCAATCCATTTTTGTTTTGATTGACCATTGATCTACTCATAGTTATGTTTCCCCAAAAGTGGTTGAAAGTTGTTCTCTTACAAAAGTGAAGCATAGTGAGTCTTGGCTAGTTCAGTTAGCCACAAGGACCAAGAGAAAAGTGAGTGAGGTAGTGATGGAATGCCCCATGGAGTTGAATGGACTCCTCACACAAGTAAATTTTAATGTCCTACCATTAGGATCTTATGATTCCCTAATTGGAATGGATTGGTTGGAAAGGAATAGATCCAAGATAGATTGCTATGAAAAGGTACTTGAATGAATTGATGAAGAGGGCAGACCTGGATTGGTAAAGGGAATTCCCAATCGAGTTTTAGTAAGATAGATTTCAACCTTACAGTTGATTTTTTTTTATAAGAAGGGTTTCCAATTATATGCAGTGCATATATCATATTCATCATAAGACAATGGTCCAAGGATAGAAGCCTTCCAGTTGTTGCAAGAGTTCCAATATGTGTTTCCATATGAAGTGCTCGGGCTGCCACCAAAGAGAGATATTGATTTCACCATTGATCTTGTTCCAAGGACAACACCAATTTCCAAATCTCCTTATAGAATGAGCACACCAGAATTGGTAGAGTTAAAGATGCAGCTACAAGAATTAATGGACAAGAAGTATATCAGGCCTAGTGTATCTCCTTGGGGAGCACCAATGTTATTTTTCAAGAAAAAGGATGGGACTTTAAGGCTGTGTATTGATTACAGACAGCTCAATAAAGTGACAATCAAGAATTAGTATCCATTTCCAAGGATTGATGATTTGTTTGATCAAATGAAGGAAGCTAGAGTGTTTTCAAAGATTGACTTAAGTTCTGGCTATCATCAAGTTAGGATAAAAGAAGAATACATTCACAAGACAACTTTCAGGACAATATATGGTCATTATGAGTTCATAGTGGTGCCATTTGGCCTTACCAATGCACCTGCTACATTCATGTGTCTCATGAATAGCGTCTTCAACGAATATTTGGATAATTTTGTGATAGTATTCTTTGATGACATCCTTGTTTATTCAAGGAATGAAGAAGAGCATGATGAACATCTAAGAATGGTGTTGCAAGTTCTTAGAGAACACCAACTATATGCAAAGCTGAGCATGTGTGATTTCTATCAAAGTAAGGTACAGCATTTGGGTCATGTCATCTCAGAAGAAGGAATTGCAGTGGATCCAGAAAATATTGAATCCATAATGGATTGGCCTACTCTAAGGAATGTTTTAGATGTTAGATCTTTTATGGGTCTTGAATTCTATTATAGAAGGTTCATTGAATGATTCTCCAAGATAGCTTATCCAATTACATCATTGCAGAAGAAGAATATTAAATTTGTATGGTCTGAAAAATGTGAGAGAAGCTTTCAGTAGTTAAAGAAGTTGCTTACCAGTGCTCCCGTTTTGAAGATTGCAGATCCAAGGAAGGACTTTGTAGTGTGCACATATCCTTGCAGTGAAGGGATAGGTGGAGTTCTCATGCAAGAAGGATTTGTGATTTTCTGTGAGTCAAGGAAGTTAAAAGAGCATGAAAATAATTATGCCACACATGATTTAGAACTGGTAGCCATATTACATGCTCTCAAGATGTCGAGACATTATTTGTTGGGAAGAATTTTTGAGCTTAGAACAGACCACATGAGCTTGAAGTATTTGTTTGACCAGCCAAACTTGAATGCTAGGCAAGAAAGATGGACGGAATTTATCTGTGAATTTGATTTTGAAATTAAGCATGTGAAAAGAAAAGAGAATAAGGTTGCAGATGCTCTCAACAGAAAATTTCATGTTGCAACAGTAACTATGTGCAAATCATATTTGAAGGAAAGAATTCTTGAATCCCAAACCAACGATGGGGCTTACCTTCATATTAAAGAGAATTTGTAGTAGATAAATATAGATGAAAGGTGTGCAGGATATCAGCTTGGTGAAGGTGATATTCTCATTTATCAAGGTACTAGACTGTGTATTCCAAATTGTGCATATTTAAAGAAGCTAGTGATGGATGAAATACATCAGATGCCATATTCTGGACATCCAGGATATCAAAAGACAATAACAACATCAAGAAAGCAGTCATTTTTGCATGGGATGAAGAAGGACATAGAAAAATACATCGCTAGGTGTCAAAAAATCCAACAAGTCAAGGCAGAACATCGACATCTAGCAGGATTATTGCAGCCTTTACCCATTCCAGAATGGAAGTGGGAAGTGATTTGTATGGATTTTATAACAGGTTTTCCTATGACAGTGAGGAAGCATGTTCCAATTATGGTAGTGGCGGACGCGCTATCAAAGGTATCTGACTTTATTCCAGTCAAGTCCACTCATAGGGAAAGTGACATAGCAAACATTTTCATGAAGGAGATATTTAGATTGCATGGATTTCCCAAAGCAATAGTTTCAGACCGAGATGTAAAGTTCATATCCAATTTTTGGAAGGGATTATTTCAGGAATTGGGAACTCAGCTGAAATTTAGTACAACATATCATCCTCAAACAGATGGCCAAACCGAGAGGTTGAATCAAGTTCTTGAAGACATGTTGAGGATGTATGTGATGGACAAACCATCCAAATGGGAGGACTACCTACACTAGGCATAATTTTCATACAATAATGGACATCATGCATCATTGGGGATGATTCATTTTGAAGTATTGTATGGAAAAGGATGCAGAAATACAGTGAGTTGGGATAGTCCAGTGAACAGGGTAGTGCTTGGACCAGAGATGATCAAGGAAATGGAACATGAAATTGTTAAAATCGGGAAGAATTTAAAGGCAGCTTAGGACAAGCAAAAGAGTTATGCAAATTTGAAAAGAGTGCATAAGGAATTTAAGATTGGCGATCTTGTTTATTTAAGAGTCCAGCCAAGGAAAATTTCCCTAAAGTTGGGGAGTTGTGCCAAGTTGGCACCAAGATATTGTGGGCCATTTGAATTACTTGATAGGATAGGACCAGTTGCATATAGACTTGCATTACCTGCTAACATGAGAGCTCATAATGTTTTCCATGTTTCTTTTCTTAAGAAATATGTACATGATCATAATCACATAATTGATTGGAATGTGATACAAGTGGAACCAGAGGGAGAGTTCCAAGTGGATCCTATGCGCATCCTCGACAAGAAGGTCACATTGCTCCAGAACCGAGCTATCAGACAAGTGAAGGTGCAATGGAAGCACCTTAGTCTCGATGAGGCTACATGGGAGCTGGAGGATGCCATGAAAGAGGCATTCCCATTTTTGTTCAGTTTTGAGAACATCGAGGATGGTTTTGTTCTAAGGGGGAGAGAAATGTAATAGCCCATTTTGACCCTTGGGATATATTCGGCTTTCAATGTAAATATTGTATACATTCGATGTCTGTTTTCCTAGCATGGAGCTCAAGGACAAGGCCCCGCTAGTGGATGCTAGGTTTGCATGTAAAGGAAAGTAGTTTATATTCTGTTATCCATGTGCTATCAAGCCATGGGCCATTGTAAATGATGTAAATATTAACATTGCAATAAAATACCAAAGAAACTGGTTATGGAGGAAACTAATGAGGGAGGGCCATGTGTATCCACTAGGGAGAGGTGAGGGGATTGTGGGATTGGACCATAGACTTCCAAATGTCACCCTTAGAAGCCTTTGACCTCCCTTGCTGACATTTAATTCTACTACAGAAGGTGGTTGAAGAAACTATTCATGAAATCGATGGAGTGTGGGAAAACCTGAAATTCAGATGGCAGGGTATGGCACTCTATCTCCTGGGAATTCAGATTCCCTGATCCCCATTCCATTAGGTAGAAGAAAATGGAGTTTGAACATGGAACATACAACCAAGCTGCGAAGGGATGAGAAATCACGATTCTATGAAAACCTTGATTTTTGAGTGCCGAACTTGCCCATAAATTTGTGTGGGAGATTCAATCCAGTAGGGGATCCGTCGGTATGAACCTTAGGACAAAATTGCAGCGCATGAAATACTCAGAAAACCGTGAAGAAAACCATGTTTTGGTGGCCGAGAACCCATCTATGGGATAGAGTTGTTTGGCCAAAGAAAGTGAGAAAAACCAAGTGGAAATAGCAGAATAATAGGACAAAGGGTAGAGTTGCTTGATAAACCCAGTAAAGGCTAGAGTCTCAAGGATCTAGAAGCTTTGACCTTTCTATGCCCACCCTGAAGAGCACTAAGGGAAGGTATGGCCTGAGGGACTGTGTAGCAGTGAATGGAATACTTCCTTGTGTTGGGTGTGGTAGGTATTGTGGGTTCCAAGACTGTCTGAGTTTGAATTGAGAGGCTTGTAGCTCTAAGGTTGGGCTCATTGGATTATTGATAAAACCATCTGTATGTTGGCTTAGCATGATTGTTTTTGTGAAGCCATGGCTATGAGTGAGCCTGTTTATCCCTCCTTAGTGGATACACAGCTCAGCTCGGGGGTGGTCTCTCAGCTGAAAGAGTATAAGCTGTATAGAGACCTATGGTTGGGTGGAATGTTTCTCTCACATAGCCAATTGCTTGGACAACTTCTTTATAAAGATAAGTGTTCTATGTGGTGTTAAATGATACTATTTCCTATGTTGTGTTCATTGGTTATTTCAAGTTAATTTGAATGGACTGAGCATATGTAATTAACCAATAGGAAGTATGTGTATAAACCTGAACATGAGGCTGGAGCATGGGTTGTTTGTTTCATCAGTTTGCTTATGTTAAGTATGTTGTTATGTTGTTAACCTTGTATGTTGTAGATGTATTCATTAGATTTAGTTCCACTATGTATGTCTACTATGCATTGCACCCATCCTTAACAGGTTTGCACTTCACTATATGAGCTTGGGGCATGGATTAGACACCCCATGATGTGTTCATGCCCCCGCTGTGGTCATATTAAGGGAGGGGCCATGACAGGATGATCCCAGTTCTTTTGACAATGGGGTAAGGGGCCTTTGATGGACTTCGGAGTAGATTTTTGGTTGGAAAAGAGGCAAGGTCAAAGTCATCAGGTGTGGTAGGGGTACACACCATTGCATAGTTCTCGCCAAGAGCTTTCCAACGGTACTGAGTTTTCCCAAATTGGTCTAAGGATGAAGTAGTTATGAGCCAGAGAAGTTGTGGAGTTGAGCTTCCGACTTTTTGAACCCGCAATACGGACTGCGGATTGCAAAAGTCGGAAGGGTGATTCTATGGAGTTACGCTTGGTGGTTCCGACTTCTTACTCCCATGATGCGGATTATGGATTTCGGAAGTCGGAAGAGTAAATTTTTTGAAGTTGTGAAATGGTGGTTCCGACTTCCAACTCCCGCATTTCACATTACGGATTGCGGAAGTCAGGAAGGTGTTCTTTGACAGCGCGTAATTGGCGTTCCGAATTCTTAATCCCGCATTTCGGATTGTGGAATTCAGGAAGGTTTTCTTCGATGTTGCATAATTGATGTTCTGATTTCCGAATCTTGCATTGTGGATTGTGGATTGCAGAAGTCGGGAAGGTGTTCTTTGACGCTGCAAAATTGGCGTTCTGGTTTCTGAATCCCGCATTGAGGATTGGGATTATTGGATTATTGATAAAACCAACTGTATGTTGGCTTAGAATGATTGTTTTTGTGAAGCCATGGCTATGAGTGAGCCTGTTTAGCCCTCCTTAGTGGATACACAGCCCAAATCGGGGGTGGTCTCTCAGCTGAAAGAGTATAGGCTGGATAGAGACCTATGGTTGGGTGTAATGTTTCTCTCACATATCCAGTTGCTTGGACAACTTCTTTATAAAGATAAGTGTTCTATGTGGTGTTAAATGATACTATTTCCTATGTTGTGTTCATTGGTTATTTCAAGTTAATTTGAATGGACTGAGCATATGTAATTAACCAATAGGAAGTATATGTATAACCCTGAACATGAAGCTGGAGCATGGGTTGTTTGTTTCATCAGTTTGCTTATGTTAAGTATGTTGTTATGCTGTTAACCCTGTATGTTGTAGATGTATTCATTAGAATTAGTTCCACTATGTATGTCTACTATGCATTGCACCCATCCTTAACAGGTTTGCACTTCACTATATGAGCTTGGGGGATGGATTAGACACCCCATGATGTGTTCATGCCCCCTCTATGGTCATATGAAGGGAGGGGCCATGACAAGATGATCCCAGGGCTTTTGACAGTGGGGTAAGGGGCCTTTGATGGACTTCGGAGCAGATTTTTGGTTGGAAAAGAGGCAAGGTCAGAGTCCCCATGTGTGGTAGGGGTCCACACTGTTGCATAGTTCTCTCCAAGAGCTTTCCAATGTACTGAGTTTTCCCAAATTGGTCTAAGGATGAAGAAGTTATGAACCAGAGAAGTTGTGGAGTTGAGCTTCCGACTTTCTAAACCCGCAATACGGGGTGTAGATTGTAGAAGTCAGAAGGGTGATTCTATGGAGTTACGCGTGGTGGTTCTGACTTCCGACTCCCACAACGCGGATTATGGATTGCGGAAGTCGGAAGAGTAAATTTTTCGAAGTTGTGAAATGGTGGTTCCAACTTCCGACTCCCGCATTTCGCATTACGGATTGCGGAAGTCGAGAAGGTGTTCTTCGACGCCGCGTAATTGGTGTTCCGAATTCTGAATCCCGCATTTCGGATTGCGAAATTCAGGAAGGTTTTCTTCGATGCTACATAATTGACGTTATGATTTATGAATCTTGCATTGCGGATTGTGGATTACGGAAGTCGGGAAGGTGTTCTTCGACGCCGCAAAATTGGTGTTCCGGTTTCTGAATCCCGCATTGAAGATTGCAGATTTCAAAAGTTGGGAAGGAGTTCTTACACACCATGTAATTGGCGTTCTGATTTCTGAATCCCTAATTGTGGATTGCAGATTGCAGAAGTCGGGAAGGTGTTCTTTGACGCCGCATAATTGGCGTTTCGATTTCCGAATCCCACATTGCAGATTGGGGAAGTCGGGAAGGTGTTCTTCGACACCGCACAACAAAAATGGGTCATTGAGACATGGAACCCGCATCTAATGGGTCGACATTTCCATATCAATATAGACCATCATAGTTTCAAGTATTTCATGAATAACATATTTACTCACTCGAGCAACAAAAATGGATCACGATTTTGTTGGGTTATGATTATGAAACCATATACAAGAAGGGTCATGACAATGGGTGTCGTATATTTCTAAATAAACATGTCCCTTCATGAAGGGTTATGAAAAAGTATAAAAATAGAAAGTATTGAGATAAAATGTGTGTGCAAAAATGTAGTAGCACTTGAAGAAGTGGATGAGCTTGCAAAATCAATTTTAGGCCATCTTGGAATTTTCGCTCTAACTTGTTCTCTAGGAATTTTTAGACTGTGAAACTTGTAGGAATATTAGAAGACATATATATGTACCTCTGGTAAAAATTTTATACTTTCGTTCTCTATACTTTCTTATATATGAGATGTGGAAGTTAGGGAATCTAAATGGTCCTAAAATCAATTTCAAACAGGTCAGCTTGGAATTTTCACTATAACTTCTTCTATGGGAATCTTCATACTGTGAAACTTTCAAGGATCTTAGAAGACATGGAGAAGTACCTCAGGTAAACATTTTATACTTTGGTTAGATATACTTTCTGAGATATGCGATGTGGAAGTTAGGGCTTCTGAATGGTCTTTAAATTAGTTTCAAACAAATTAGATTGTATTTTTTCGATAACTTATTCTCTTGGACGTTTCATACTGTGAGACTTTTAGGGATATGAGAATACATACAAAACTTCCTCAGGTAAATGTTTCAGAATCAGATTTGCAAAAATTATGTACATGGCATGTTGTACAAGTTCGTTCTTGGGAAGAGGCCAAAACTGCAAGCTTTGGGAAGGTTACCATTTGGAAATCCAAATTTTGGTCAAACCTGATGAAGGCAGAAGTAGCAATCAGGATCAGTGAAGGTAATATGAATGTTATCATATTTTAAATAAGTTATATGTTCTAAAGAGCAAATTGGAACTTGAAGTTTAGTTCCACTCAAACAAAGAGATCAATGTCTCTTGCTAAGTTAGTGCTCAGCGGTGGGGATTGGTGTCTCAGATAGATTGGTGTCTACAAATATATGTAAGAGCAGGTTGGTTCCTACTAGGGTTTGTACCGGTGTGGATTGGTGTCTCAAATAGTTTGGTGTCTACGAAAATATTTAAGAGTAGGTTGGTTCCTACAAAGGTTTGTACTAGTGGGGATTGGTGTCTCTAGTAGGTTGATTCCTACAAATATTTGTAACAGTAGGTTGGTTCCTACCAAGATTTGTACTAGTGGGGATTGGTGTCTCCATTAGGTTGGTGCCTACAAATATCTATAACATTAGGTTGGTTCCTACAAAGAATTATAAAAAGAATTTTTGTGGTTTCTCTTGAAGGGGTTTCCACATAAATCTTGTGTTCCATGTTCTGCATATGTGATTGTTTTCTTATGGTTGATGAATGTTTGGAAAGGTAAAAAATTCTCTATACTAATTCACTCCCCTCTCAATATAAGTGTGTTCTCAACAATTGGTTTGAAACCACCATTTCACATTTTACTTTTTCATGTGCACCCCTTCTTTTAATACACTTGTAAACCTATATATAAATCAATCTAGAGATGCTCCCCCTTGCTTGCAAATGCCTTAATATGACATCAATGACACCAAGTCTATTTATTACCCAACAACTACTAAGTGGGCACATTACATGATTATGGATACATTAAATTAATTATCTACTTGGGTATTGTTATCACATACATTGTAGCTACCATGATGCAATAGATTATCATTAGAGAAATTTTGAGGTAAAAAATGGGCCTCAAAACAAAAATAGTGTACAACAAAAATCACCAATAGGATTCAAGATGATGATGTCAACCATGGGGGATGTATCACCATTTTTGGGTAAAAAGGTAAAAAGGTAAAAAAGTGAAAAAAGTGAAAAACTATTTTTTCAACTAGTATTTTCAACTTATCTCTATGTATATTCACTCAAATTTCGAGCACAAGCACTCATTGGATGGGGGATTCACGTTTTTTTGTTTATGTAATTCTTATTTTTCAGGCAGCGGGGTCCATCAAAAGTATGTCGTGTGGGTACTCGTTGGATGCATAATTGAATCCCCCATCCAATGAGTGCTCCTGCTCGAAATTTGAGTGAATATACAAGGAGATAAGTTGAAAATATGATTTGAAAAAGTAGTTTTTTTTTCCTACAAAATTTGTTGAGGTATGCTAATATTATTTTATTATTCCCATGATTATTTTATAATTTTCCTTATGATGCCCATTTTAGACCTCAAAATTTCTCTAATGGTTTCTTTTCCAGTCAGTGCCAGTCCCAAATGTGTTGAGCATATTCTTCTAGTGATCATTGGTGGTACATCCAGTCAAATCCATTTCTATTGATCAGCAATGGTATCCCACGACATGACTTAGCCTTGGATGACCCATTGATACGTACTTGTTGTAGCCATGGTTCACTTAGCAGAGTAGCAGATCACACAACTGGTACATTTCCCTTACCCTGCGAGTAGTCATAGGTTGGTTTCATGATGATCATTAGAGACAAGTATATGGTCGGATAAGTATATGTGTGTATTTGGGTGCCACTAAACTGTCTTGTTGATTTTACTAGCCTTAACTTGACATGGAAACTGCTTTTGGTGATTATGTATTGTAGTGCTCTCATAGACTTGTTATTATGAATTGATCTATGATTTTACATGTTGATACTTTTCTATATGCTCACTAGTATTGCCTATCTTATGCAGAATTACCCTTACCTTTCTATGTATGGAATCACCTTTTCACTATCTCCATCCATCTAGTATCTCCCATCTTTTGGTTTGTTCCCTGACTTGAGACTTGGACTTGTGAGGTTGAGGATATTTCCCCCACTTTGACCTTTGTATTTGATAGTCTCCATGTTGTTTTGTGTCTCGACTCTGAGTTGTGCGACAAAACTTGTCAAAGTCTTGGCCCTTCTAGGCCGAAGGAACCCATTGGTGTTGGGTCCTGAGCCTAGGTGAGTTGGGATTCTAAAGCCTTGACCTCTCTGGTTGGTTGCCCCGGATGTTTAGTCCTGATTGTGGATGGTTCCCGCTAGTTGAACCCATTCTTCACTTATATGCTAGGAGTACCCATTGGTGTTGTGACACGAGCTAAGACTAGCTAGTTGCCCGAGTAGTGTCAAATAGACTTGAATCAAGTGCTCCTATCATCATTACATGCATCAGTGTATCTTGCTATATCCAAACAAATGCAATTGAAATGAAATGCAAAGTGCCCTCGATGAAAGCTTCAATTAGTTGTGATTTTAAGCACATGTGGAATCTGAAGAGTCATATATGAATTTGGCTAAATGAAAGCAGATGTATGTTTATTGAATATCTAAATGACCGTTGGCCTTGAATTTGATGTAATGATTATTCCCCACGGAGCCCAAGGGTTTGGATGTGGGATGGAGCAAGGGAGAGCTAATTTGTAATGTGCCAAAATTCCATAATACTATTTTGGGAAATGGGGTATAAAAATTTTCCTCAAACATTGTCCAAACAACTAAGTTAGTCTCAATCATTTAATTGTAAAGTAGTTTAAGCACAATAATCCATGTTTGTAATATTCCAAACATAGTAATATACTTTTGTGCAACCTTAACTACTTTCAACACCATTAATACCTTTATATTTCCTTAAAAATATAGTTAATTAACTTAATCATAACAACAATTATTCTCAAACTAACTTCTCTTGAAATTAATAGTTATAAGTAGGTAGAATAAGTTTTACTATCAGTCTTCATTCTTCATAAGAGCCTAAAGCTTAAGGATTTCTTAACATATAATTAAGCATTACTCATCTTCAAATAATGTTACATTTTGACATGGGTGAAGGAATCATTATATACCCATAAAGACTTCCATAAACATAACTTTTATTTCACGTCAATTATTGAAAATAAAGATTAACATCCTTTCAACACCTTTTTAACCAGTACAAATAAAATACCCATATACATATTTGGATGTATATCATTATCTTAGTGTAACAAGAATAAACTGTATGTTTCAAACTTTTTACAAACTTAATAACAATCATACTATAACTGAAAAATTACTTATTTGATATAAATAAACTAGTGCAACTGAAAGCTTAACTATAACATTCTTCTCAACTAAATGGTTCTCTGGTTCTCTGTCCAGTGTATGTTTTCCCATATAAAATCCTTCGAGAAATTTCTCTGAAATCCCCTAGTGCAACTGAAAGCTTAACTATAACATTCTTCTCAACTAAATGGTTCTCTGGTTCTCTGTCCAGTGTATGTTTTCCCATATAAAATCCTTCGAGAAATTTCTCTGAAATCCCCCAACTCTCTTGACATTCAACAAGTCAATAAGTTATTAATATACTCATAATAACACACCAAGTATTTATATATACTTTGCTTAGTTATCTATAATATAATTTAACACCAAGTATTTATATATACTTTGCTTAGTTATCTATAATATAATTTAACACCACGGTGTGGGCTTATGCCCTTCTTCTACCAAGCCTACACATCACATGTACATCCCATTGCAATAGAACACTAAAAGGTTGGGACTATTTCTTTTCTTCACCATATTCTCATATATTATAAGTTTATCTAAAACATTAAAAGAGAATATAAACCAAGAATCTTAACCCTTATTGGCTTATTCCATCCTAGATATGTGTATCTAAAGTTTACTAAAGAAAAATGCCAAACAAGACCGCAACCCTTGTTGGATTTTTATACACATATATATTATATAAGAGGTATTAAACAAGGGTTGCGCCTTCACTTGTCAATATTCAGGCTTATATTATATTTACTTCAATAAATAAAGAACTAAGACTGCACCCTCTATTGTTAGAGTTCAAGCAAAAATAATATATTTACATATATATCAAAAGTAAATAGAAGATTCAAACCAAGGCTGCAGAACTAATACCATGCCCTCATTTGGCAGAGTTCAAGCATAATTAAATTCTAGGAATATTTTTATATATAAATAAATCAAGAGTATAATAACAAATTGGGTCTAAGGCTTCGCCCATCACGGATCCCAAGTAGTTAAGATGTATGATATTATGGTAAAACCAGGTCTAGGGCTGCGCCCCTCATGATATCATACATCTCTTTTACCATACATCAATCCCCTTTTATATTAGGAACACCGATATAATGTATTTTAATTCCCCAATTAGAGAATTGTGCATCCTGAACTAACCATGGGCGCTTAATTTTTTACAATATTCACAACAATAATTTGTACAATAATAAGGTTAATCTTTATTTTATAATTTGTGTAATGACTATAATTATTTAATAATACTTTCCATAAATTACATTATAGTAACAATTATTTATATAGTGGCACTTTATTATATAAATCTTCAAAAATAATAATAATAATTTTTTTTATAAAATTATTCTTTTCCTACCTTGTACTCAAGGTAAAAGTTGGAGAAGTCCTTAGCTTATTTGGCATCCTCGGTTCAAAATTAGGATAATAATAATATTTAATATAATTCATAACTTCACTTAAGCTCATCTCAAACTAATTAGATTTAAGCTAAATTATAAGTCAAGGAACTTGTTATTGTCATGTGGTAACTAGTAACTTCTTTAAAAATTATTCTTTTCCTTGAGTTCTTGTGGTATCATGATGACATTTTGTCATCAAACTCATGGCTTCTCGCTATTCAACCTCTCTCCCTAGTGGATTCATGTCATTTTCATTTAGTTGTGTTAAGCCCTTTAGTCTTCTAAGTCTTAAAACTCAAATTACAACTCAAGAAATTCAAAATAATACTTACAGTGCTTTATTGGCGAGGCCATAATTTTGAGCTTCTAACCAAGGTCTTGTACATATTGTACATTTTATTTGTATTTTTGTTGTAGAAAGATTGGAGTAGCAAAGGGGATATTACATAATTCTAAGTGTCCTCTAGAACTTCAGAGTTACGGTTGACTGTGCACCTAGTGTTGAACTTTGGTTGTCATTGATGTCAACTATTGTCAAAGAGGATGTCAATTGATTCAATTTGAGTCATCGATGTCAACTGATGCAAAGTGGATACAATATTCCTACAGCAGTTTGAAGAAGTATATGGAAGCCAATTTGAAGAAGTATATGTACCACAAGTATCCTACTACATGTGGTACCTGCGCAGGTATCAAGTTCACCAAGTCATATTCTCTCAAGGTAGCAACCAAAAAATTGGTTGGACAAAGGTACATGTGCACAAGAATCCAAGGAGTTGGTTAAGCAAAAGTACAAGTGTGCAAGCATTGTAGGGTCAAATATTGGAAGTACAAAAGAAGTATGAAACGGATTATGGTTGAACTATCATGAAAGCACGCAAGTCTCACCAATCAGAATATGATTTCAATTATTAAAGAGCACACAAGTTCCAAGAAGGGTACAATGGTTGAAGTTAGTATATGCACAAATTTCACAGCTAAAGACTTAGCAAGTGTGCAAGTCCCACATGTGATGGTACCGCAAGGGTCAAAGTCCCACCAAGTCGAAGATCACATATGCGCAAGTTCCGCAAAGCATTGATACACCAAGTGCACAAGTCCCACAAGTGATGGTAACTCAAGGGTTAAAGTCCCACTAAGTCGAGGACCATGGTTGCGCAAGTTCTACAAAGCAATGGTACATCGGGTGCACAAGACTACATCGTTGAGGTGAAAGTTCCTCTAAGTTGAGGACCATGAATGCGCAAGACTCACAAAGGATGACACATCGACAACAGAAAACATGACATGTGGCATAGGCATAATCCGTGAAGAAAGGAAGAAGGAATGCCACAACCAACTTGTGGACATACAATCCATGTAGGACATGTATAAATAGAGATGCAAGTTGGAGATTTGAAGTAATCTTGATAGAAAGGATATAGAGATTCAAATGGAAAATATAGATTTATATTCATGGGATCAAGGGCTCAAGGACATAACAGAATGATCTAGCGAGGAGTCAAATGCACACATGTAGTAGAATGATTTACTGATGGTGCGCGGAATGATGTTGTAGATCTGTGACAGATGCGCAAATATATAAAGGTTGAATTAGAGAAGTATGAGTAAGTGTGTCAGGACCAAATGACAGTATTACTGGCAGCACGTGGACAATCACAAATGATGTAAGATAGAATCCCAGAGACAGAACCGAAGTATATTAGAATATGCGCAAAATTTTTCCTGATGCGTGAATGTTGAAGTGAAGTGTGCAAGGTAAAGAAGTCCATCAGATGTGCAATGATAGAACAACAACAACATCTTGTAGGCATGTCATGATGAGGATGATCTGAGGCAAGTGCATTAAACCGAAAGGACAAATCATATGATGCACAGCATGTCGCATATTGTCTAAAGAACTGTGGCATAGAATGGACACATCTAAGTCAATGCACGGTTCTATCTGATACTGATGCATAATATCAGAACAAAAACTATCAATTGAAAGCATAGTATTAGTTGATAAGTGCAGTTCTGCAGTAGCGGAAATACAAAGTGAACCATGGCACAGACTGCAGGATCAGAAGCACACAGTACGTGAAGCAATTCATTAGCAGAAGTGTTCGCACAGGGTTAGACCGCATGAAGTGCGGAAGCCAACAACGACAAGAAGGACTATCCGCTGAAGAAAGGACCATTCGCAGAGAACAAGGAGCCAACGAAAGCGCAAGATTAGTTTAGTTAGTTAGAATGGGTCATTTGGACCATTTTGTAACCACCATAGTTTCCTATAAAAGGACTATGATTGTAATCCTAGGGGAAGCATCAGTTGATCAATAGACGAGCAGATGAATTGTGTAATGTTTTGCTCTGCCTTCTGCAAGTTTTGTATGGATCCGCGATAAGGTGTTTGGAACTATCCCTGCGAAGGTTGTACCATAGGTTTTTGATGAGTTAATGCATGAAGATGTTCGGATATGTCTCTTGTGTATCTCTGTTTGTGCGGAATGATGAATGCGACCTAAATACTGTGTTATGCTTAAGTTATGTTGTTCTATAATTTCTGTTGATGCGATCACCAATTTTACCATGTTAATGCGAATGTCGATTCCTTATTAAATATGCAAATGATGAATGTATGTTTGAATCGGTAAGCATGATGCGAAGATAAATCTATGGTTTCTGTAGCGATAGAGTGAGAATAGATGCATGTCCTCCACCCACTGCAAAAACCTGGTTCCTACAGCCCCCTTAATCATCTCGGGTGAGACATCATTCGCTTCGCGGGTGTTGCTGGAAAGGGTAAAGCCTTTCTGGGCCAGTGCTTAAGGGTGTTTGGTTGGTGTTTGTTGACAGCAGTGCGAAGTGAACCCCTATCGACAGAACTGTGTCAACAAGAAGTGAAGAATTGAGTGGAATGAGAAGTCAAGTGATGTATGCAACATAGTGATAATGAATCGTTTGCATACGAAGGTGGTGCATAGCAGAACGAACTACAGAAGATTAGAAGTGTGCGTGACTTGAAATTTTGGTAAGGCGGAATATTATTTTGGATATCTGGGCGGCAGGACAAGGCAAGGAGCGGTAGGTTGCAGCCTCCTTCCAATTGGTGCTGGAGAACACAGGGAGTAGGTGCTTCCTTCAAGTCAATGCCTATAAAACCAAGGGGTAAGTGCCTTCTTCCAGTTGTTGTTGGTAAACACAGGAATTTGGTGCTTCCTTGAATGTATTATGTTCATTAAAAAAGAGCATTCTGTGGTTTTCTCCCATTTGGGTTTCCATGTCAAAATCCTGTGTGTTATGTGTTCTTTGTCTTGGTGCATATGTGGATGAATTTTTTATTTATGTTGGTGCATAATTAAAGATCAATATTAAATTAAAGACTAATCTGTTAAAGAAGGTAAAAACTGTTGATAACTGTGCTAATACTGATTCACCCCCCTCTCCATATTAAATCGATTCCAACACCTAGTATAGCGGTTCTAGAAAATATCCTCACAGAGACTGAATCAGGCTTGTATTTGAGCTATAGGACACTTGTTAAAGTTGAAGGGACACTTCTCAATCAACTTATTCCATTTGTGAGACACCTCCTTCCCCTATTGTCTTATATCTTATGCATGTCATTGTGGATCCCCTATTGTCCTTTATCCTCCAAGAGATCATGATGTCAAACTCAAAGGCCAATTCCCCTTGTCCTAGCCTTGTTTCTTTCACCTCACCCATCATAGCAATTTTTTTAAGTTTGTAAGTGAGCATGTATAAAGGACTTCATGAAAAATCATTTATTTGCTCTAACATAAGTCTTATCTTTATTGGATTTATTGAATTATCACCATTATCATGTTACTTTTGTTATAATTGGCTAATAATATGAATAAGAGAGTTATATTTCATCCCTCGAACATATTGGATTTATCATATTACAGTTTAGGCATCATATTTGTTATTTTTGACTTGGTCAAACCCAATTTGACTTGGTCAACACAGGTCCCAAGATGGAAATGGTTACAGTTATTCTATTGTTATGTTTTGATGCGTTTGGAGGCCATTTGGACCATTCCAGTGCTTCAGAAATGCAAAAATTGGCTCAATACAGTAATTGGGTGAATTTTTAATGAAATGGACCAAATTTTATCAAATTTTGAAAAAAATATTTGAGGGCCTTCCACCAAAAGCGTTTTTGGGGTATGAGTAATGAGTATTACCAGTTTGCTATTTTTTCAAAATTTTGGTGCAGTCATATTTATATTTAGAGCAACAAAAAATGAAGTTATGGGCATATTAAATATTTACGGAGCATTTCAAGCAATTAATTATAAATGATCAAGTGACCATGGCTACTTCAAGGAAATTTATTTGGATAATTCATGGCTAGGGAATGGTATGGGACAATGTATTATGATGTATCTTGGCTCTATGGATCATTCTCCATCACTATTTCTCAGCATGGGGTCCACATTTATTGTTTTGGTTCACCTAGGGAGGACGTCCCCATGTGCGGCGCCCCTCACCTTGGCATTTGATTTATTCTCATATTATATATTGATGTTATGTATTAAAGTTGGTTCCTAGTGTGAATTCAGACCCTAAGGTGACCCCCATCATGTACACCATTGTTATATTATTTCATTATGATGTATTTTGCCTTTCCCAAGGCATCCTTGGGCAAAAGTGTGCCCCCTCTATTATGAGTGATCCATGTATCAATGAAAAAATAAAGCTCCACCATTGATGATATTTTAATCTCAACCGTCGGATGAAATTTGGTTAGAATGTGGACATTACTCTTGATCTATTTAAGAGAGATGCTTCCACCATTGTAAAGAGAATTTTGGCTCTGAGACAATTTGAATAAAAAATATTTTTGCAGAAATTATTGGATCTTCTTTGTGGGATGTTCTTGTAATTGATTGGAAAGTATATTTCTCTTATCATTTAATTAATTGCTTTTGGCTTCAAAATATTTTGGGAAAGATGGTGTTTGCATGCAAGAGGGTGACTTCACTTGGACATTTTTGTGGGCTTCCCCAACTTGTTTTACTTGAAGACGTTATACAATAAGGGGGTTTTCAATAGCATCATGTGATATTTGATATGCTCTCTATTTATTTTGCATCTATAGTTTCTATTTCTTTTCCATCATATCTTACTTCGGTAGTTTGCTTGTGCAGGGAAGAGGGGTGCACTACCTCCATTGGGAAAATCAATTTCACTTGAAGGCACAACCAATTCAGCTCAAATTGATCAAGAAGGGATAGATCATCATTTTCAAGGAATCTTCAAGATTTTTTGGGTAAGATCTACTCTATACCTTTTTTTTTAATTTCTAATCCATTAATCATAAAAATCAATTGTTAAAACCCTCATTTTAGTAACTAGAAAAATTATGGGGCTCATACTACATAGAAAATCAAAATTCTGGCACTTGGGTTTTTGCGGGCATCCTGAGAAACTCCAAGATAGTCCTAGGCATCTTGGTTGGACTCCATATTCCAGTCTAGATGAGGCACTGGCTCTTTAGGAAATTTGCCCTCCCTTGGCTTGAAGCTTGTTTTCCTTCTTGTGTTTGTCCTACTACTTGTGATAATCAAACATTGTCAAATATGTCATCCAAGAAATCACTTGAAGTTTTATTAAGCCTAAGTACTAAGCCTAGCCTTCATCCTGGGTAGTTTTATAATCTCTACTTCAAATCTCCCTAGAGTATAGACTTGATCATTTTGCACCTAGCACTTGTAACCTAGATCACTTTAATTAATATATATAGCAACAAATAAATTGTTTGGGATCATTTCAATCCATATTAATCTCTATCCCTCTCCTTTAAGCCTCTCTTTCTATATATCTCATGGATCTAGGGTTTATAGGAAAGATCTACTCGTTCTCATCTTTCCATGGCTTTGATCTATTTCTTTCCTTTCTGCTAGTCTCTTTATCCTAGCAAGGGTATCCCCCTTTGCTATCTAATAGCATAGTTACAAGAATCCATTTCGGTGTGACAACCATCTTATTTAGTGGTGATTGGGATCCTTGAGGTGTCACCAATTTAGTTCTCTTCCTCTACCATCCTGAATAAGATCATATTTAGTGGGAACTAGAATCCATGTGATAACAAGTACCTCAGTAAGTATCCCATATTATTCCCATTGAGTACATTACACAATTGATTGAATCATCCACCCAAAGCATGATGTTTATAGGGAGGCCATAGGTCACAACATCTCTAGTTAGTGGTGAAATCAAGGATCTCATGGGCTTCCACATATTCCATTGTTCCACTGTGTTTTAACCAAAGGATGCAACACTTGCTATTGCATTCTAGGCCCTCCCCTTGTTATAAACAAAACAAACGTTAATAATGCATGGTGGAATGGGTACATCCCTTCACATAGTCAAAAAATAGTTTCTGTCATCACTTGTCCATAAGTTCCCAGTGAGATATTCAAATTAGTTTGCAATGAAATGGGACTATCCATTCACGTTGCTAACAAAACACCCATTGTTAAGGTATGATGATGTTAAAACACTCTAGATTCTTATATGTTATTGATTTTATTTAAAACACCCATTAATTCCTCTTTAGAATAAAGAGGTACCAAGCATTTAACATTTCCCTATCATAATGATTCTTAGAAATCAAGAGTTGTAGGTGGATTCCTTCACAAATTTTCTAAACCTGAGCGTGTCTAATTCACCTAGATCTATTTTTGCAACTTTCCCAAAATTGCAAACACTACCAAATGATAGTGGAGAATTGTGAATCATGTCATGCCTTTCTCATAAAACTCCCTAGATTGGCCCATCTTTGAAGCTAAGAGATCTAATACCACACTATGGCATCATTTCCCATGCACTCAATGATGTGATGAGGAGCCACTTACAAGGGCATTAGAATCATGGGCCATTAAATACCATTTCACCAAGAGAGAGTAGAGATGGCTTTCCATAAGGTCACGGATTCAGTTTAATTGCATGCTTAGGTGTAAATAATAAAATTGCAATGAAATGAAATGAGCATGGAATCATTGATTTCATGTTAGTGACCATGTTTAGAATTAAAAATAATCACACAGAAATGTGAAACACACATATTTTCATAATAGTATATAACATTCAATCACATATTTGTAACCATAGATGGGACACTTTGTCTTTTAGCAACAACTAGTCTTAGAAAATTGCTACATCCAAGCAATTTTCCATCCAACCATAGGCATCCAATGTAGATGCCACCCCCAAGCTAAGCTATGAGGCCTCCATGTAGAAGGAACCAATTTATGGGACTTCTATCCCACTTAACCCAACCCAGTTGCTCTCATGGGTTAGTGAATTTGCTCACTAGAAAGCACTTTGGCAATCTCATCTAGCGATTAAACAACCATGGCACTCTTTTCCACTACCCTACACAACACAAGGAATATTTTCCCTTTTCTTTGCTCCATAGTGCATCAAGGATATGATTCCCTTCCATTGCTCTTTATGTATGCAAAAGAAGTCCAACCTATTGAATGCATTTTGGGATTAACCTAAACAAACAAAACTTGGTTTTCAAGCATATAATGAGTAGAAATTACACAATGGATGAAGGATTCCTAACTTTCCCAACTTCTATGCCCACATATAATGATCTAACACTTATACCAGGTCTACCAATTCCTCTTTTACATTATTGAATTGGTCAAGTGCCATGTTACTTCATTGGTAGCAATGGAGATTGTAGCGTTTGGAGAGTAGCACATGAATTGTCAAATGAGAGTATGAATGACAATAGAAGTGTTGTGGGAGTGATATTTAATTTCCCTTCTAACATGATAATCAAATACTCTTACATATCCCCCATAATGATTGTACTCAACTCGTGCTTATGATAAGTATGAGAGTAGAGTCTGCTACCAACCTCTACATCCATTCAATTATTGGGTTTTCTAAGTTCATTGAGGTGGATGTATCCATTTAATGTACATGATAGAAAAGAGATAAGATCTTACACTGGCACTTGGAAATCAAATATTACTTTCCTATAATCCCTCTCTCCCCCCTATATGGGGGGACCATTACATATTGTGCTCTCCATAGTCATCTTGACCATTGTATATTATTGTCTAACGCTATTATTTGCATATCTTGAATTAATTGTCGCAAACCTATGACATGGTCCATAAAAGTATATTCACAACATCTACATACCTAAACATCTATTAGTCAAATCTTAACCTCGAACTCTACATTAGAAATCCCTACAACAAACATATTTACATCATTTGCACACATAGATATATATTTAAGATCACATAAATTGAATCTTGCTTCTAAATTTAGATGACTCAATTATCATCCATATTTCCACACATTTACATACTCTAAAAATTTATACATTGTTACCGCACATTTGCAAACTATACACACTCAAAAAAAAAATACATTTCATGATCTGAACTTATACATTTTAAGAATCAAAATCAAAATATTATAACCATTACATATTAAAAATTATCGATTTTTTCCATGTCATGCTCTAATATGGCAATCATTATAAGAAGGCATATGATAGTCCAAACCTATTGTTCACTGAGCTCTTAAGATTAAAAAAGTACATGTTTTACATGGTGACGAAAAGCCAAACGCCCATTGAGTTCTTTGAATAAGAAAGTGCATGTGTTTATGTTTTAAAAAGATTATAAACTTTAAAAGATCATAAACACAAATAAGAAACTTCAGTGATTTTCATTTATATATTTGAAGAAATATGAGAGATATTATGGGGTATATAATTGGAAATTTTAATGATTTTCATTTATATATTTGAACAAATATGAAAGATTAATGTATTGAATTTTTTAAGAATTTTAAATGAATTTATGTCATTCTTATAATTAATTTTAACATAGTCCATTAGAATTATTAAAATTATATATTTAATAACATTTTTCTTTTAACAAGCCAAAAACATAAATAAAATATACATTTTGTAATTTTAATTATTTAAAATATCATTTAATTCAATAAATATATTTTCAAATTTAATAAATATATTTTGAATTAATAAACAGATTTTTTTTTAATATTTATATAAATATATGATATTTCAATAATAAAATCAATTTTAATATGTTTTCAAATATATTTAATTATTAAATTTTAATAATTTTTCCTTTTCAAAAAATGAGTCTCATGTTATTTCAAAAAGAAAAAATAAATAAATAAAATATATCATTTGCTATTTCAAAAATTAAAATTCAAAACATAATTTCAACTATAATTTCCAAAAAAGCTAAAAACCTAACTTCAAAACTTGATACTAAAATTAAAACAATTATAAAAAAGTTAAATACCAAAAAGTAAAGTAAATATCTAAGTTCGTAATGTTAAAAATAACTAACTAATTAGATATAAAAGTTATGAATAAAAGTTTAATAACTTGTTTTTACAGAATTATATTTTTAATATTTAATTATAGGTGAACTTTACTGTGAAGAAAACTCCACAATTAAGTCACAATAGTCTTGGGATAGCGACCTCCTAATTACAAAGCTTGCTTTATAAAATTTATTAATATATATTTTAATTTCATTCTTAAATATCAAATTTAATTATTTAAATATTAAAATAATTTAATTATATAATAAAGATGACTTTTGAAAAAAATTTACTCTTTAAAGAAAAAATATATAAACCATTTTAAAAGAAAAATAAATACAAAATTAATAAATATATAAATCATTACCAGTAAGTAGGGCCTTCTCACCTTTAAAAGACTAATGCAATTCCATCATATCCACTTGTATAAAATTAGGGTTTATGTGAATCATCTTTAGATTGACATTCAAAAGACTTACTAACTGTATCCCATTTCCAGATTCTTTTCCAGTCTTATCATTTCCACTTGTATAAAAGTTGAAATTGACTTAAAAGCATTAAAGTTTTATTCAGATCGTCATTAACCCTCGTATGTGTTCACACCATCCAAAGTACTTTTGCCTTTTCTGTACATGATATGTCTGCACCTTAAAAAAACCCAATGAAAATAAAACCTAAGCTTTTATGCAGAGTAACTCTCCAATATATACAATTAAGATCAATACTTTTGCTCAATAACAAACATATGTAAAACACCATTCTCTGCACCTTAAAAAAACCCAATGAAAATAAAACCTAAGCTTTTATGCAGAGTAACTCTCCAATATATACAATTAAGATCAATACTTTTGCTCAATAACAAACATATGTAAAACACCATTCTATACATTGTAGACTTTATGGTCACCAAGAACTTTAGTGCCTCTCTTTGCAGCCCATTGCAGACTTTATGGTCACCAAGAACTTTAGTGCCTCTCTTTGCAGCCCAGTGCAGAAACATGATACTGTGTACCATACTTCTGTGTTGAACCTTCCGTTGCCATCAATGGTGGCTCATTCAAAAATGCCCAGTTGCTCCTTGTCCACCTACAAGGTATTCCAAACTAAGTCAAGGCAGATATTCATAAATTACTCTGAATTTATATCAACAGAATCATTTCAAGGCAGATATTCATAAATTACTCTGAATTTATATCAACAGAATTATTTCAAGGCAGATATTCATAAATTACTCTGAATTTATATCAATAGAATCATTTGAAGGCACTTTGAGAGAGTAAATAGGAACACTTACCAGGCCTTGGCCTTCCTCAAAGTATCTAAATCATCCTCGTTGGCAAATTGGCTGCCTGAGGCAACAGTAGCAGTGTTGCAACCTGGGAAACTCATGCTACTGTCCAGGCCAACCGGGCGTTTGGCAGACAGCTTTCGGTGTATAGCTCCTCCTATCAACGCTGCCTCGGTTTCCTGTACTTCTCACCATAACAAGCAATCAGACCTCCATTTTAAGTTTGCTTGCAATAAGATTACAGATTATAAATAACCATTTTCATTATCTAGTATAGCTCCTCCTATCAACGCTGCCTCGGTTTCCTGTACTTCTCACCATAACAAGCAATCAGACCTCCATTTTAAGTTTGCTTGCAATAAGATTACAGATTATAAATAACCATTTTCATTATCTATTATTAATAATGATTTTGAGTTGCAGTTTAAACACTGTTATATATATATTTCCATTGGAAAACTGCCATCTCTCCTCAATAAAGCTTCCTGAAGATTTTAATAGCTTATATACTATATTGCTGCTAGCACACTTTAAACCTTGTACCCAATAGAGCTTGCTGAAGATTTCCTCAGCTTAAAAACATAAAAACATACTTTATAAGTTTTTTATAAAGTAAATTCATCTTAAATAAATAAGTTATTAAGATTATAGATTTATTTTAATTTCAGATTTACCAAGTTCTTAAAGGGATCAAACACCTTAGGTACAAACCATTTTTCAAATTTTATAGTTCAAGAGATTTGATTCTCTTACTGGATAGATCCTAAGATGAATTTATGCTTATTTATTTTATTATAGTGATCCTCTGATTTTAATGTTTTTAATTTTTTGGGAGTAAATGTTTTTAGTTTTTCACCTTTACTATAAATATATTTAATTATTATATGTATTAAATATATTTAATTATTATATGTATTGTAGAGACAATTAATGGTGACAAATTCGTATATAATTATTTTTTAGCATTATTTTTTTTCAACCGGAAAAAAAAAAGCCAATACTTTTGTTATTTCTATTTGAAATCAAAAAGTACAATGTCTGTGTTCAGTTCTAGAGCAGATGCTCATACATTCATCAAAAAGGATCTCAAAAAACAGCTATAGCCCAAAAATACTAGTACTAAAAAAACTCTCTAACTATAATACTAGTACTCAAAAAAACTGTCTAAAAGACATAGTACTATCAGCTCCCATGTCATACATATACTGTCACTTCCAAACAGAGAATTAAATGAGATCAAAGAAAAAAAAATCTAACTTTATTATTACTTTATCTTTCATTTTGTAAAATATTATATTAAGTCAACATTATTATTACTTTATTTTTTATTTTATAAAATATTATATTAAATCAGCATATAGAATCAAATGTCACAATTTCTTTATTAAAAAATAAAACTTTAAATTATAAAAAATTTATAATTTAATACTAACCTATTTTATATTTATCTTTATCCAATTTATTGTATATCTATTTTTTTAAATGATACCTCACCTTATCATTCAATATACTAATACTAACATATTTATATGTATATTTATCCAATTTATTGTATATCTATTTTTTTAATGATACCTAATAATACCTCACCTTATCATTCAATATAAGGATACTAACCTATTTTATATGTATCTTTATCCAATTTATTGTATATCTATTTTTTTTAAATAATACCTCAGCTATCATTCAATATACTAATACTAACCTATTTTATATGTATCTTTATCCAATTTATTGTAGATCTATTTTTTTTAAATGATACCTCACCTTATCATTCAATGTACTTGGACTGTAAAAAGCACTTCTCTAAATAAAATGAAGAGAAATACAAACCCTACAAACCCTGAATAAAAAAATGATACCTCACCTTGGACTGTAAAAAGCACTTCTCTAAATAAAATGAACCCGAAATACAAACCCTGAATAAATCATATTCAGAAGGTTCTAAATAAGCATATCTACTCAGGATGTTTTATAGCATATACCATGAAAACAAATTTCACAAATTTAAGAATCATCTCTCGCTCAGCCAAACCTGCATTATCAGGATATTTTAGAACAGAAACTTTCAAAACAAAATTTCACAACTCTAAGAATCATCTCTGGCCCAGCCAAACCTACATTTTCGAATATAATAGAATGCATTTAAATCTGTTATATGGATGAAAGAGAGCCATAATTTTAAGTGAAGTCCCACCTGGGGCTTTGATTCATGAGATTGTTAGATCAATAATTAAGAGATGGCTGATCATTTTATTTGTGTTGGTTTTTGGGGGTTGATGATGACAGGAGCAGTAGCAGCTAGCAGCTTACCTCAATATTGTTATCTGTTGGACTTTGAATATCTGAGGTGGCATGACCCTGAGCCTCGGCAACCGCCTTTAGATGTTCTTCTTGAGCCTTGCGCTTTGTCTTCCAGAACGTCTCGATCTCTTCATTAGTTAGAGATTTGTTTCTCTCTAATCTACCTGTGAACAATTAAAAAAAAAAAATCACCCCAAAATAATAAAACAGATATGTACAGAACAGTAAGTATTCAGTATTAGATTTCTTCGTAATAAGATTGAATAATTTTCTGAAATTATAATACCTTTCCCAGAACTCGAAGTGGGAGAATCCCAGCCTGCCACTAACGAACCCATTTCTGTATAGGTACCCCGAAACCAGACTATAAATCAAATAAAATCAAGCAAATTTACTGACTTTCTTCTTCGAAAGCTGAAGTGATCTCACTACACCGTTTGCTGTGCATTTCATCTGAAATAAATAGGGAAGGGTGGGTCTGGCTGAAGCCAACGGTCGAGATCGCCCACCGTGCACCGCCTCGAAATTCCGGATAGTAGGTGTCGTCTTCATGCTTGCCAGCCACGTCTGATGGTCTTATCGACGTTTTTCTGTTGGATATGTATCCATCAAAGTGGCCCCTTATGGTCTAAGGACACGTAAATTTCAGTAATGAGTTACGGTCCCATGCATATCTATAAGATTGTTTTTGGGGCCGCTTTACCGCTCAAATTGGATACGGTGGGCTGGTTTTATAAGATTGTTTTTGGGGTCGCTTTACCGCTCAAATTGGATACGGTGGGCTGGTTTTAAAAAGTAAAATTGGCAAAAATCCTCATTTTCTATGTAGTTAATTTAAACTTTTTAATTTGTAATTTTTTAAAAATATCACATACTTTTTGTAATTTTTTTAAATATTAAATTTAGGATATGCAATATAAATTTATGCGTGGTATATTTTCTAGTAAAGTATTTATGTTTATCAATGTTCAAAATATTTGTATGAATCCACGGCATAATTTATAACAACATTTTAAAGGAATGGTAACTTTTTAAGTTACTCATCAATATTAATTTCAATTTAGGAAGCCTTGGATGGTGGAGAATTGGGATTTGGGAGTAGGAATCTATTTTTTTGGGTTCAAATTTTCTTTAGAATGGATTATCTCATCCAAAACTAATGAAATATTATGTCCTACTTCAATTTTGTGATAAATGTAAGCAATAGAAATCTAAGAGGAATCCATAAGAGTTTAATGGTATAACTCGGAACTTACCATCTCTTAACACCATTTGTAACTTGAATAGGTGTAAGTGAACTAAACACATTCAGTTAAGAGATGAATTCTCTGCATACACAAATACAACATTTGGAAAAGAGTTTCTCCAAGTTTCCGAGGTATATTGGTGTAACATCCCGAAAATTCACAAAAATTAAAAAAATTTCAAAGTAGCATTAATTGCTATACTTGTTGTGTGGAAATATAATAATTATTTGTTTGTTCATTTAAATGACATGTTGGAATCAAATATTATAATGATTATGCATGTGTATTGTTTTACGATGTGCGTGAAATGTAATTACGTCTACATTAGGATGCTATTGGATGTTTCTTGCCTCAGTTGTGCATCCTAGATTACTTATGATTTGTTGTCGATGCTTTATACATTTACTTGCTATTGTTTATATGTACTAATTGTTTGTTCTTCCTTTTGATGATGAAGGGGTCCTATAGGCACCCCGAGGCTTACTTAGCTATTAGCTAAAGTATTTGAACGTTCTTGTCGCAGATCACAGGTAAGAGAAAAAGTGTTTTCAAAAGTAAATACGGAGATCCTAAATATCGCTAGTTAGCTTTCAAGTTTTAAAAGAGAAGTAGAATAACTTTCAAAACATTTCAGGGTGAAATATGCTTTGATCGTTGTTTCGGCCATAAACCGTATCAGATTGTTTTATATGACTTTATTGTTTTACACTCTACTCTCAGCATTTAAGTTATTTTAATTAATCAAGTATTTGTACAAAATTTAGTGTTGATTTAACAATGTTAAGTATTTCAAATCCTACATAAGAGAATTAAGATAAGTATTATATGTCTAAGGTAATAGGATCATGTCCTAAGTTCAATGGTTTTATTGAAATTCTAAGCATATCCTTTGATGCTATACATTATCGGTATAAACCTTAGTTGGATGATATTATGGAGACTTGACACATTGTCTAGGTTAGCAAACTAAACACTCTAAGCATTCTCTTCTATTAATTTATGCGATGGCTATTTTCTTTTAAAATGCTTAGCATATTATATTAGTATCTATAGTTAATACTATTGATATTTGCACTTCTTCTATAGTTGGTACTATAGATATTATAACAGCTTAAAACATTGTAATGATAGTTTAGATTAAGGTTGTGATATGTGCTTTTTGTGGTCTTTATACGATGCACAAGGGTTTGATTTATTGTATGTTCTACTTAAGATGTTGACATAAACACTATTATCCTAAGTTTATAACCTCCCATGTCGATGGTCGAGGTCTTACCTTGGTCATTAAACAATGGTGTAACACTTTGGATTATATGATAATGTTTGACTTTGGCCCTTTGGCGACCTTGCTATACTAATAATGCAATGTTTAACTATATAGGTGATCAATCCACCATCGTGTTGCATGGTCAAACCGACGGTTCTTTGTACTTGTGGTAGCTGTGTTAATAAAGTGCATTAAAGGCTTCCTTAGTGGAATGCCTAATGGCATCCAACGTGGTAGCATTCGCGTGGTCTCCTTGGTTATGGTGCTAACCCTAACAACTCTTGGGATTACCACTTCGATGGCATAACCATTTTTCATTCAGTGTTCCGGAGTGGTGTGGTAGAGTGGCCGACAGGCTTGCGGGTCTTTAGGGTTTCATTTCTAGTGTTTCTTAGAGCACCTCCCAAGTTTTGAACCATGACCTGTGGAAAGATTACAATCACTAGTTAAATTATTAAGATCCAAGCCATGAAGTGAGGGTTCTGCACCATCTTTGGTGGTTTGAATGGCTCAAGATTAACGCCGGTTGTAGGAGTACTCAGTTTCGAACCACAGTTGCTTTAAGAAGGTAATTTCTCAGTTCCAGAATGTTACTATTTCCTATATTTTGTTTTTGAAACTTAGTATTGCATCTTTTAACCATCCAATGATTTTGATGGCAGGAAAACTCATCTACAAGGTGCTATGTTTGAAGCTACGTGGAGAAGTTGCTTAACAATCGGTAAGCCTCGATGGTTTTTCCTGTAGGTTACTCTTGGCAACTGTTGTTCATTGTTTGGTGATAGCTGAAACTGTGTTTTAATGTCTAGCTGAGGATGTTGTTGTCATTGTAAAGTTTATGAGCCAAAGGACAAATGTAGGGAGGATGGGATCCTTGACCTACTTCGGTGTTAGCTCTACATCGTTTCACTGTGTGTTTATTTGTTGAAAATGTAACAAGGATTTAACCCTCGGTCGTTTTAATGGAATAAAAAGGTTCTGGTACTTGTAACTTAATACTGTTGTGCGCGTCGTGTCTAAGAGAAATGCTCCAGGACTTGTCTTATTTTAATTCATTGCTTGTTTATGAAATGTTGTATTTTGTTAAATGGTCGAGATCTAAAGGCTAAATGCCTCGTGTTGAAGTTTCAAACCATGAACTAGTTTTTGTTGAAGAATAACTTCGACAGGTTTAAGAAGTCGAACTAAGTGTTGAGACCCAATCTCCTATCTCTATTGTTTTGTCGAACGATGTTTTAACCTGAAACATTCGATTATTTTGTTGTTGACGTCGAAAGTGTCCTTCGTCTAAGTTGGCTTTGTATAGGGTATATGAAAACGTGACTGTGTTATTTTAATGTTGAGCATGGGCAGTAAACCTTGTTTGGGTCCCTGTCACAAAGAGTTGGTGTTTAGAAAAAAATCAAGGGTTCAGCCATAAGGTTGGATATGAACTGGTTTCGATACTAAGGTTATTTGGTTCTTTTAAGGGTTTCAAATGTAACATGTAGACTATAAGGAAAATCCTTAAATAGTTGAACTCTGTCTTTGTAAATTGTAACATACCCTTTAAGCTGGAAAACATTTTGTGTTTAGAAACATTATGATAACTTTTATTGTAAAGTTTATATTGGACAGGTGTCCAAGGATGACTGTAATTTGCATAATATATTATTATTTAATAAATAAAATATGAGACAAACACCTAAGAGGACTGTTGAAAGAGTGGTTAGTTATCCACTAGGTGGAATGAATCTGGGGTAGAAGGCAATGGACAAGTGGCAGCATCATGATGCAACTAACAAGATGTTGGTATGGGAAAACTCCCTTGAAATGTGGTCATAGTGCCCTTAAAGATGGGACTGGAGCTTGAGGCTCATTTATTCCAAACTGACCACTAAAAGACCTAGGCAGTCTATATAATAGCCATCAAATATTGAAATGAGGTTCATCACTTTTCCTGACAAGGAAATTTACCTTGGGGTTTTGCTGTGTTTGCACCCAAGAGATTTGATGAGGGGATATGTTGTTGTTGATCATGTTGTGAGTCTGCCAAACTCTTATTGAGTTCAGGAGGTTGATGCTGAGTGGAGAAGGCATTTTTCGGGAGGTTGATACCGAGTGGCGAAGGTATTTTGAGTGCCTTGCTGCTACACAGATTCCACCCACTTACTGGATCAGTAAGCAGGCTTGGGGGTTCATTAGAAATCAGCAGTTGAGCTGCTTCTTCTGAAGCAGGTTGGGAGGAACAGGCCTCCTTGGGTGTTTGTCGGCCCTATCGTCAGTTACAGGTTCTATTGTCTTATCTGTTTTATTTTTAATTTCCGTTATCTATTTTACATATTACAGTTCTGTTGTTTATTAAACTTTCACTGTTTAATTTATAAGTTATTTCAGTTTCCTATATAAGTTAATAATTATGTATAAATATGAAATGATTGAATAAAATGGTTTCTATATTTTTCCCCATGCAAAAAGGAACAACATCGTACTCAAGTATAGAAACAGATTAAGATAGATAAGAGATGATAGGCAAACTGCCATGGTGATGGAAGTACTATTTTATATATTTTGTTTAATTTATCTGTTGTATTAATTAGCATATATAGTGTGTTTTACTCACAATACTATTCTTATTTCAATTCTTTCCATAAAGACAGTAAATCTAATTTTTAGAAATAACAGAGTTTATATTAGGCAAAGAATCTAGTTCTGTTTTATTTTCATTTTATTTTCCCAAATGTTTAGTTTCAAAAGAATAACTATAATTTGTTGTTAATATCATTATTGTACATATAGGACAGTTAGACAAATAAGAAGCATCACATTACCAACTTAGGGTTTGTAATTTCACATTTAAATACTTTCAAAGTTTACTGTTATTACTAATATTCCTATTACTGTACACACAAAGTAGTTAAGCAAACAAAGTCTTTTATTATATAGTTAGGGTTTAATGTTTTTCTTTTTACATGCACATAAAATCATAAACACACAAATGAAATGTTGTTACATGATCGAGCTAGATGAATAAGCTCTCTGTCATTTTCTTGTTTTACTCACAGTAGACAAATCAAGTATATTTTCACATCACAAATCATTACTGTAGATCGAACTTATTGATTTCAATTATCAATTCAAAGTTTAAGACATTTCAATGACTGTAGGAGCAAAAGTCAAACAGAACACACAAATTTCATTTTGATGCTGAACGTATCATTAGTTATTATCATGCCATACATTCTAAACTTAACCAAAAACCCTAAACCTTGACAGCTTTGTAGTTGAACTACTTAAAACATTCACACAGTCGAAGACAAGGAATTTGGCCGAAGCCTGTCACATTTTATCAATACATAAACATTGGATTTATAAACAGTAGCTTTGATTTCTTCACACACATGTTGCAAAACGATTTCTTGCAAACATTCTTAAGCTTATAGTCTGGAACGAAGCACATTATCACAGGTACGAGTCAACCTAGTTGCATACACATTATCAGTTAACCCAAAGACTGTTTAAACCCAATTCATTTCCATTTATCAAATCAACGAGTGGTAAGTTTCAAACACGAGCCAAGCCCAAACACTTAAACACGAAAGTAATCACAGCCATATAAGTTCTACAAAAGGATAATTTATTATCACTTCAACAGAGTCTGGAAACCCAAATAAAAAAAAGGATCGTTGCCATGATCGAAAACCACAAACTCAAACCCTATACAGCTATTAGATCGACTCTATAAACTAAAACAACAACCCAAGGTTTTACAACCACAACTTCCAGGTTGACGATACATTTGCTTGCCATGATTTTTGCTAGGAGAACCTACGAGGGTTTGCCACTGGGCTTACCATTTTATTTTGTTGTTTCTTTCCATTTCTGTCACCAAACTCCATTACCACTAGAACCCAGAGCGTTGAATACAGCACGATGGCATTACCTACCACAAGAAACTATGAGGAGTTAGCAATATTATCATTTGATTGTTAACAAACGAATAGATACATTACATAATGGAGAGGCTAGAAAACTTACCCAGTTGTTAAACAGTCAATTGGAATGTGTTTAGCTTCCAAATCCTTCACCAACGCAACAGAGTTAACATACAACCAAACCACGATCAAACTTCACTATTAACCGACTTTGCCAACGGACGAAAGCTGCAGGGGTTCATTATTTCTCTCACAGCAAACACTCAAGCACTTATACAATATTTTCATAACAAGATTACAGAGTTTTTGAGGCACAGTTCCATCCACAACCGCCCAGGGTTGAGCCCTGTAAACCAACGGCATGTCGGCCTTCTCTTCCAAAACCAAAACCACAAAATGAATACACGAAGGAAAAATTAACGTTAAGGAAAGTCTACCTAGGGTTTACACATTCCAACTACCGAGAACCACAAAGATCAACGATCGAGATTGAGCCAGCGAGCTACGGAGGAACCAAGGAAGAGATACGATCATATAGCATTTAATAACTACATTAAATTACAGAATAGTAAGATGCCATATCACTCAAGCCGAGTTCACAGCATGGTGACACATCACCTTTCCTCATCAAGATTGTCACATGGAGCCAGACACATAGACGCCAGTGTAGCAACCACAACACCACAATAGGATCGCATTTAATGCTGAAGATCTCACATAGATTTAAGCCAGAGCCTCGACTGCACAAACATTTAATTCATATCAGAGTTCAAGTCTTGTGACAACAAAGGCCTCGGGGTTTTAACAACGCCATACAACTGCATACAACTGTGTATAAGTTACAAACATAGGATAGAGGTATAATAATACCATAAACAAAGTCATATGATTCAATTCATAAGGTTAATACCATTCACGATAGAAGCATAAACCATATCCAAAGTTTATATATTACATATATGCAATGCATGCCGAACTATGGAGTTTAAACATTTCATGCCCATATTATTATTCGCACCATATAACATTACAACAATGTTATTAACATAGTTTCCATAGGATATCCAATGTAGAATCGATATAGTTAATATATCAACTATATTATAAACCAACTATGCCATAATATAGTATGGACTACCACAAAGTTAATGTTTAAACATTACATTTAAATAGCTAGGCTATTTACTTAAGGTTAGGGTAGAATATTACTTAACCTTTACACCCTATTGAAAACTAGGGTTTGATGTAAACTCTACTATGTTATATACTATATATCAACAACACCTTGATTCATTTGTGGATGCAATACAAACGTCAGCACTAGCATTACAAAACTTATTACATTGTCGCCGTCATTCCAGGAGGATCAATTATTATATTGATGACACTATCTTTCACATAAAACAAACATGTTACAAATGCAGACGGTTAAACTAGGCCATATTACCACTGATCTCACCAATAGTTACAACGAGTCTAGTGCTTAAACATTGCTGACGACATGTGCAATCATAACCATAAAAGACGATACAAGTGACGAAGTTAAACTGAAGATACATACCATCGACATCTTCATGCACGGCAAATTTTATAATTATCTTAAACATAGAGATGACAAGTTGAAGCTTACAACTTGTCTTGTAAAAACTGGAATTACTCTATAACCTTACCTGCAGATCTACGAAAGAAGAATCCAATGCTTTAGATTTCAAAGCTAAGTAAACCCAAGGGCACCTGATAGGAACCCCTTCATAAATATGCAAACAACTTCATTAGTATTGTTACCAGATCCTTACACATAACAAAATAAAATTTGTTCTGTTGCATCCTACTTATAACCAAGTACATATTCATGTTTAAAACCATTTAGACAAATTGTGTAATGCAGTTATCATTGTTAGCTAATTATTATCGTTCCGCAGATAGCATTTATCTTATAAATTAGGCTACATCAAAAAAAAAAAAAAATTGCAATTTTTGGGATGTTACATATGAACTCGTTTCGATACTAAGGTTATTTGGTTCTTTTAAGGGTTTCGAATGTAACCTATAGACTATAAGGAAAATCCTTAAATAGTTGAACTCTGTCTTTGTAAATTCTATGTGATTCGTTAAGTGTTGAATGTTTACTGAATGTTATGATATATGTAGCTAGGGTTCTGTCAAATGGGACATTCGTCCACAAGCAGAGTTGTTTGTTTGTCTAAAGATCTATAGTATCAATGATAAGATGACTGTTAATAGTTCTGCTTACTCAGTATGTTTGCATCGATAGTTGTTTTCAAATCATGAATGTTGGTAACCGTTTTGATACTATATAAATATACTACAGAATGGTTAAAAGTCTTATTAGGAGATTCGAATGGATAGGTAAAATAGTAAGAGGCTATAAATATCTTTTGCAAAGGTTTAGAAACATGGAAAAGTTAAACCCTATTTTAATCTGTTGCAGCAAAAGTAGAGATATTATAATGTGTGAATAATATGGATGTTGCTATGTTTGTTTTACAGTTATTTAAATTTCATAAATGTTGATGAAAGACTATAGAGAAGTTTGAATATTAAATGTATTAAAGGGAAAATGATAAGATCATGTGTATTTAGTATTTGCTGTAAGGAAATAGTTAACATGTAACTAAATCTTAGGTTTATGCAGAAACCTAGAACTGTTTGAGTTTCTATTATTTCTTTTGTTATAAATGTGAAGATATTCTAACGTCTGCATAACATATATATGTAGATATATTTTTTTATGAATGAGAATATAAGATATTTTAAATTTCAAAATATAACAGAAAAGGGAAATTTAAGGGAAACATAACAGATTTAGTCTATTCATTCATTATGATCACTGCATATCATTTATCTATTTTAATCTCCCTTCCCTATACTAGAGTACGGTACAAAAAAAACAGTACATGGAAAAATACAAGGAAGGCATTTTATTCTATCATTACATATACTTATTCAACAGTCTACAGATTCATAATCAGATCAGAAAATCAAACATTTACTTCTGCATAATGATAACTATCAATATTTAACTAATGAATACTAACTTAACAGCTATAGAAAATAAATTATAACTACTTAGGAAGTGAAATAACAAGTAGAACCTGCAAATGTAGATAGGGTGGACAAACACCCAAAGAGGCCTGTTCCTCCCAACCTTCTCCAGAAGAAGCAGCCAATATCACTTGCTCCTTTGGACCCCCGAGCCTGTTTACTGAACCACTAGGTAGAAAACTCTGTGTAGAAGCAAGGCACTCAGGTTGTACTTTCAGTAATCAATAGAGACTTGCAATACACCTCAAAACCTCTGCCCTAAGCAAGAAATAACTCTGCATCTAGCAGAAGTGAAACAGACTTACAATGCAACTCAAAACATAGCTTCCCCTCATCGAATCTCTTGTGTGCAAACAGTAGAACCACAAGGTAAATTTTCTCGTCAGAAAAAGTGTGAGCCTCTACTCAATTCGATGGTTTTATAAAGATGCCTAGGTATTTAGTGGTTAGTTTCCAAATAAATGAGCCTTAAGCTCCAGTCCCATCTTTCAGGGAACTATGACCACAATTCAAGGGAGTTGTCCTGTAAAAACAGCTAGTTACTGAGTTCATGATGCTGCCACTTGTCCATTGCCTTCTACCCCAGATTCCATTCCACCTAGTGGGTCAGTAAACACTCTTTCAACAGTCTCTTTGGGTGAGTGTCTCCTATTTTATTTTATTAAATAATAATATTATGCAATTACAGTCATCCTTGGCCACTTGTCCAAATATAAAACTTTACAATAAAAGTTAAGATAATGTTTTCTTCAAACATAAAATGTTTCAGCAAAGGGGTATGTTACAATTGGAAAAAACTAAAACATAAGATTTTCCATATCCCATTTTACTCCATTTTAGTTTATGAAAGCATGAACTCTTAAGCACCATTTGATTATTTATATTGCATATTTCCCAAATTGATGAAGAAATCAATGTGTAACAAAATTCATATGCTTGCTTCAAATAAAAGATAGAAAACTCAATCTATGTATGATGGAGTGAGAACTTTTCTAATAGAGATGGATCTATATTTTATGAAGTTAGTTGGATTTGGCTCTCATGAGGCATATTCCATGAGGGATAATCAAGAAGGTTTATCTTTTGAGATATGTTGAGATGTTCCTCATTTATTAGATATCCATTGCATCGCTCATAGAGAAGCATTAGTAGCAAATGATGCTTCCTCGCATTTTCTAGAGAAGCAATATATTGATAAATTTGCAAACAAAGTTTAATCGTGGCTTGGAAAATATCCTAAAATACATGGAGAACTGAAAGAGATAATGGAATCATTTCAAATCACTAAGTTAGAGGTTTTACAAATTCATCAAATTAGGTGGCTTTCTAGAAGAAAGGTCATAGAAAGACTCATCAAATTCATGCTCGCTTTGTTAAAAGATTGGGAGTTAGGGGAGAAAATATGTATGAGTTGTTAACAATACTTCAAGTGTAATTTTGCATCCATTTGCTTGTAGATGTGTTCGTTGAGTTAAATAAGGCGAATTAAAAGTTCCAAGAGGATCATGTTGATATTACCTTTATTGACACTACTTTAGGTGTTATAATTAACTTGCTCCGTAAACGGTTTTTAGGAGGCATATTTTGGGTAGGTGCAATGAACATATCCTCTTTTTTAAATAGAGCACAATGAAGAACTCTTGATTTTGTAGATAACACAGGTATGGTGCAATTACATCCATTGACGTTTGAAAGTTTACGAAAGATACAAAGATCAGGAACACTAGATAATTGCATTCTTTTAGGAAAATGTTTTCTGATGAAGGTGATTGGATCTCTATATATGAGGTTCACAGATCTACCTATATTTAATGATGTTGATTTTTTTTATTGGACTCAACATTATTATGAAGAAATAGATGATAGAGACTCTGAAGCGAAAAATATGGTTGAAATGTTTTTATGAAAATTTTAGTGTTGGAGACTCGCCTATTATGGATACTGCTAAATGTTTTGGTAAAATTGATAAATTTATTTGTACTATTTATAAATCATACCTTAAAAAGCATATTTTGGAGCACATGATCTATGTGGAGATGAAATTGAATGGTTTGAAGGATTTCTTTGTTTGATGCGATTATGGATAGTTATCCTTGTTATTTTAACAAGTACAACAGCATGTGAAAGAGGCTTTTCAAAATTAAACATGATAAAAATGATGATATATCAATACCTTCATTGGAGACATTGGATTTGTTAATATTTTTCTCTCTTAGTGCACCTCATGCTCCAAATGAGGTAGATTGGAATGTTATTTATGAAGTGTGGAAACAAATGTAAACTAGAAATCCTCTTCCATTGGGTAAAGAGATTGATGTTTTCAATTATGTAAGTTCAAATACTTTTGAAGAATCCAAGAAAAATATGTTTTTTATTATCTTTGTTGCAATGTGCTCATTTATGTAAAATAATAATAATTTTGTAGAGCTTACTAATTTCAAAGAAAATTTTGTTTCTTTCTTAGGTTTTATTGAAAATTTATCATTTTTTCATGAGTGAGTGTTCAATTGTTTAATATTGTAAAAATTTGGAAGGTTTTTTTTTGCATTTTTTAAGTGTTTAGTTCATTTATACTTGTCAATTGAAGCACAATTATTTATATGGCCCTTCATATTTGAATGGGTGGAAGAATATATGCCGTTCAAATTGAAATTAAGGCCCACCTTTCAAATTTGATTACTAGTTGGGATCCATATCCATAGGTACAAGCCTATACGTTTAGAGCACATTTATTTTCTTAAAATTTAATGTTTTGAATTATCTCTTATAGATGATGAAGAAGAGATAGAAACTTGATCCATTAGAATCAATGCCATGTGTTTCCATTTGATTGCCGCAGACATGTTAGGGCAAACCTAAATGGTTTGTTGACCTTGGTGAAAAAACCCTTGCTTAACCTGACCCACCCTCTATAGATTTAACACCTCAACCCCCATGGAAAGTCTCCATCATTAAACATGCACTTATGTTATTTAAAATATGGCTTAACCTAACCAATGTTGGCCAAAGCACAACCATTGGTATTTTGTCCAAAGATTCACACATGGCAGAAAATGCCCATCCTTTGTGTTGGTTGAAGTCCTCCAACCAATCCTACCCCTATGCCCCCAATACAACAACAAAACACACTTTGTAAGGTCCAAGGGAAACACCATAATGGCCTCCTATCATTCTTTTCATTGTTGACAACAAGGTCGAGGAGAAGCACCTTTATAGGGTTAATGGTTAGTGCTAGCTTGCATCCGTGAAACCTCTACAACATATTGGTGTAAAATTGCACACATCAAGTGAAACCTTGCATGTGCTCCCTTCATTAGCCTATGTGCACCCACCTCATTGACCTATGCATTCCCACCTTAGTAGCATGCACATGCCTACACTTAATAGCCCTTATGCACAACAAGAATACAAAATGCTTCCAAGATCATTATGTTAGTGCCAACATTATCTTGTGGTGGGATATGGGTGAAAAATGACCAATCATATTTAACCAAACTATGTTCAACCACTAAACATCCATTCTTATTTTTGAAATGCTATCATATGTATATAATATATTGAGCTTAGACCTACAACTGGGATGATCCACCCAACTGGCCTCCTCTGGTCACTGGGGATTCCAGAGGCCACCAATTCAAACCAAATGCAATGTTTATGGGGGTCGTAAAATACATATTATCCCAACTCAAGAGGTTCTTAGTTCCAAAGAAGGGTGTGACTTCGTCATTGCATAATCCTAACCCCTAGTGCCCTAGTAGATACCTCTCTTTTTTATTGAAATATATATATATATTTCATAGAACATAATAGTCATTTTTTTCCTCAAGTATGCTTTCTTTCATAGTGCATTATACATAGCATTCACAATAATCAAACCATGTTTTGTTCTAATCTACACGTTGCACATTGTATATGCATTTCATACTTCTATACACATAATTTAATCAATCAGATTTGTTTAAGTTGTCCTTCTATTTGTATCATATGGAATCGAATCAAATATCAAACATTAAAGAAAAAAATTCATTAACATAATTAGACCAATATTAAGATGGTTTAATATACATTATATATATGCAAATAACACAAGTGCAAAATGGGTGGTTACCCATGCTCACTCAATTAAATCAATACCCATACTATCACCTAGTGACCACCTTAATTACACCTTTAATTTTCACACCCCACCCATTAACTAATCTTAGAACGCTCTCAACCTTACTTTATAATAATGCATTAAATTTTCAAACCTAACATAACTTACACTTAAATATACATATTAATTATGAATAACCATTTAATTGCTTTAATAATAATAATAATAATATTAATAATAATAACTACTTAAAGAAACCTAAAAACACTTTGACTAACCCAAATTTCCTACTACAATGGACTTATTATTTCATATCAAACTCATTTATAATCCAAAGTTAATGTTTTCAAGTGAAAAAGGTGATTTGTTGTTTAATCTTGTAGTTTGTTAATACTATGTTGCTACGTTTTCACCAAAATAGTTTTTTAGATATTTATGTTCCCTTAAAGCATGAATCATTAAGGTCAATTCACCAACTACCCATTTTCATTATATAATTTATTTAACATCACTACTTCGTTTTTAACCAAAAGCCCAACCATAAAATGTATGAACAATATATATGTTTTTAATACATCATTTTTTTATATTAAAAATATATGTAGTTGGTGAGGATAATAATGCATACTTGAATAGGATTATTAATCCCGTCATTACTATATATATATATATATGATTTTCTAGTTAAACAAATACTTTATAAAACTAAAATAAATATTTTTTATTTAAAAATTAATAATATAAATGTTTCTTATTTAAAAATTAACAAAATAAATATTTCTTATTTAAAAATTAATATTGGTTTCATTTTCAATGAATTTAATATTTTTTTTAATTAAATCAACTTAGAGTTTGAAAATAAGTTAAATAAGCAGTATAATTGTTTAATAAATATTCTTTTAAAAAATATATATATATAAACTAAATTAGCAATTCAATTTTCTTTTAAATGTTTTAATATATTAAAAAGAGTTTTTAAACCAAAAGCATGTATCAAAGTTTTTTTATTAAAAGCATGTATTAAATAAATAGTGGTAACAATGCTATTTAATATCTGTCTCTTAAGAAACTTTGATTAAAAATAATGACAAAACTAATCCAAAAAATAAAAACTAAAGTGAACAAGGGAAATAGAAGCAAAGCTTCAAGTCCTTGCCAAAATCATAAGTATAAATATTTTTTATCGGACACATTCAACATTCAAGAACACACTACAAATGGTACTCATGTTTACAGATATGAAGATGTAGACAGTGCAATATGGTGAATTTGATGAACATATATAGAGATGTAGACAGTATAGATGCATATAAAGAAAATACTACTCGTATATAGCATTTGTTTCCTTTGGCAATAACATGTAAATGTTAATATTTCTGTATAAAATTCAAATCCAAAACCAAATAATCATGTTGATGCCTCTATAGAGACGCAAAATGTGAAATTTTATTAGCATCTTTTGAACTTGTTCGAAGACATAAGATTTGTATAGTTATAAAATATAAAATGCGAAATTTTAATTTTATTGAAATTTTATTGTTAAACCAGTAGCATTAATAGAGGTAATCCTTACAAAACAAGACATTACAAACATCTATGGCAGAGTGCACACAGAAGATCCAGGATGCCATTATTGCCTAGAAACCCATATTGAAGAGTTCAGCACGTTCGAGGATGTTGTTATCTGAGAAATCTATGGACTTAGCTTTTTTTTTTATGAATAAGATGCATAACCCAACTTGCGGATGAGTTGGAAGGTGTGGTCGAGGAATTGTTTTGGAATTTTAGGGTTTCAGGCCTATTGACATTTTACAAGACGTTGGGCTTCAAGATGGTGGTGACCAGTCTCAGAGTAGAAGACAAGATGGATGGTGCCACAAATTTAAGATCCTGGAATACCAGGATACTCGATCCTGGAATACCAAGATACTCTTCATCTTGGATTAAAATGAGATTCAGATAATAGTACTTGGGAGTATGAACGGTAGAGGGAAAGAAATTGTGAACTTCTTTTCAGTAGGTTCAATGCTTTTGAATAATAGGAAGGGTGATGAATTTGGTTAATGCTTTCCTCGACAACAATAATAGGGGTCATCGAGGGCCAAAGAGAAGAGACAAGACCTCCTTCACCCCTATGGGCCCTAGCATAGGTATAAGGATATTGGAGGATAGCGGAAGAGTGCAATTGGGATGATCTTCCATCTGTTCTTCATGATGAGATGGTTAAACTCGGGAATGATCTTCTTGTCCATTTATATCGATAAGGTCCCTTCATTTAGTCAAGCTTATGGCATATCATAGGCAGAGCTTGCTAGAGCACAGATAAGGATAGAGACGGGTAGAGCAGTGGGAAAGATAGCCTCCATTTTTCCTTTTGCCCATATGATGTACGCTTTAATCCTGTATGCACCACTCTCCTCGCCCTATTTCGTTCCCCCATTATGATGATTGCATGAAATGCTATTTTTTTTATTCTGTGTGTGACATATCTCATGCTTGGGATTTTGTTCTTGGACAACTTTACCATTTTAATTACTTGATATAGTGTCATTTTTTGGAAATTTTGTTATTGAGCTTGGGATTGCTACATGCTTGCCATCACATGCAATTTTGAATAATGCATTTTCTGTACATAATGACAATTTGTTGAATTAATGCACCGTTAATGCAATCAAAGGATATAATTCTTGGTTCGGTATCTTTATTTATGGGTGATGAATGTTATTATGTTTGTGTGTTTATGCACATGTATGTGAATGGGAATAATTGCATGGTCTATACATGGGATTCTGCATTGCTCTTTAGCCCTGCATATTACCATATATCACCTGAAAGAAATAAAACAAAACCACTAGTGTTTTCCAAAATGAAAACAATTAAAAACAAATAACACCAAAGTCCATATACATTTAAAAAAGAAAAATTAAATATATGAAAGGTGAAAAAATACTTTTATTGGCAGACCTTCTCACCTTTCTTCAATAGCCACTTGAATACATAAATTTGAAATGCTTTTCACATAGAAATTCTTGGCCACTAACTCTACAATGCCATGAACACTCCAACTACCAATGCCACTGAACTAGAATTTTAAATACATATATTGTTATTGAGCCCAGATGTTTTAGTTTGAATGCTTTGATTTGCAAGTGGTGTCGTCGTCTAGTTAGTTAGATATCATGCCAGCGTTCAACCTTGGACTCAAGAGAAAGTTGGGGTAAGGCGGATGTGGATTTTCCCAAATGTCATATGTGATAAGGAAACATGCCGCCAGTGCAATATACCATCAATTACCATGAATGAATAAATAGAAAGGTATTAATATTCTTGGATATTACCGTTATTTTAAAATTTTGCGTACATGTGTTATTTTATATAACAATAAACATATTGAACGAAAAGTGACAGACTGCCATTTCTACGAGAACAAATCCCAAGTCACACCAACAACAAAGTTCATTTAATGAATGAATAAATCCAATTATGAGTCAATCCTCATTCATTAACACATACTACATTTTCCACATCCAATCCATTATCATTGGCATGCAAGCGATCGTGTCATTCTCCATTTATAACCAAAGAATTGGGTAAGGCAGATGTGGATTTTCCGAAATGTTATATGTGATCAGGAAACCTGCCGCCAATGCAATATACCATCTATTGTCACTCAGGATTTACCCTTAGGTTGTGGAAGGATGTCCTTGAGGAAACTATTTCAAACCAAGCTTTAGGAGGAGAGCTGGCTTCTTTCCTACTAGAGAGAGCTCTCTCAAAAGATGAATACAAAGGCCAGAAACACTTTTCAAAAAACATATATTTCCATTTTATAATTTCGCTGAAAACACATAAATCAAATTGGGCATGGAGTCACGTCTGATATTTCTAGAGACCAGCAGAAAATAAACAACATTAATCTTGATGAAGGCAAGGAAGTTACTATCTCACAGTCAAGTTCTTTTAGAAGGCGATATTTGAAAGAAAGTTAAACAAACCCATCAACATTAAGCATCAGCATAGATGAATTCAACATTGACTTTAGAATAAAACATGGAACACTTAGGTGCGATTAAGACATAGCATGATTTGCATGAATTTTGTATTAAAACTAACACGTTCACCATAAGCATAAGAAGAAAGACAACATGGAAGATATTCACTGGAAAAATGTGTTGATGTATATGTAACTTCGGAATGTATTTCACATATATGTATATTGTATTCCTATAGAGATGGTATTATTCCTCTATATAGAAGTGTCGTCATTTATATTGTAAATGTCGTAACTTATACTTGATGGGTTATTAGAATACCTTGTTGGGGTCGGCCCTGTATAAGTCATGTGGGTCGAAGGGTTATTAGACCACCCTATTGGGGGTCGGCCTAGTCAGCATTATGTTATGTGGTTAAGTTCGAGCCTACATGATTTATGTAAAAGGCAAGTCAAGTCAAGTATAAATAGAGTGCGGGAGGCACTCTATTTGTACACTCACTTCTCACTCATGCACTCAAGGAGGAGTGGCGCACTTATGGAGGAGGAGGATCTGCTGCTAGGATATGTCTATCTCTTATGGTTGGGTTGTATCATTGCTCTATCTATCTCTAAGGAAGTTATTGGGGTTTTTCACCTTTATGGCTTTCCCCAAGTAAATCTTTGTGTCTCTTGTGTGCTTGCATTATTGTCTCCATGATTGATATGCTGTAGATATGATGTACATGTTGTTCTCTCAGTTAAGATCCTAGATCAGATCGAAGTGAATGATCATGAAAATTTAACATGGTATCAGAGCTAGCCTGAAATAAGGCATGATATGGCATGTATGAAACTTGTTGCACTTACGATGCTAGGGCTTGATATAGAAAAAACCAGTCATCGTAGCACTTTCTCTATAAATCTGTTTTGGAAAAGTTTTCGGATCTGAAATATTTACAGGTCGCAGATTAAATCCCCATGTACCTTGTGTCCAAAGGACAACCTCTAATTCGTTGTACTTTGTGATTTATGATCTGTACAATATAGGGTTTCTGCCTCTTCCATATCTGAGTCAAAATCAGGTGATCTTGGGAAAAGGTCATAACTTGGGCTAGGAAGATCCAAATGAAATTTCGTAAAAAGTGACAGGTAGTACACAAACTGCACTATCTCAGGAAACGTTTTCAGAGGCCGATGTTGAACCAGTGACACATGGCACGTCGTACAAGTTCGCTCTCCTGTATTATCCCATAAACAGGTCACGTTGTGACACTTGGAATAACTCTCTCGCAGAGAGTCCAATTGAGTTCAGACCTATCAGGATGGAAAGATAACAGGGCGAGCTATCTTAGGAAAAAATTTCAGAGGCTGTAAGTTCAAACAGTGACACGTGGAACGCCGTACAAGTTCGCTCTCCTGTATTATCCCAAAATAGGTCACGTTGCGACACTTGGAATAACTCTCTCTCAGAGAATCCAATTAAGGTCAGACCTGTCAGGATGGAAAGATAACAGGTCAGGCTATCTCAGGAAACGTTTTCAGACCCTGTGGATCAAAAAGTTCAAAGTTACACCAGAAACAATCAGGGACATATTTCTGTCAAAACAAAATTATTTTTTAGTACCTTCATTCATGGCTTCCGGAATTTAGGGCTTCGGAGAAAGTTGGAATTTTTTTAATCAGAGACCACAGCTGGATGCTACTCATCAAAATCGAAATTTAGAGACCAAGATCAGAATTTTTGGTTGGGTAGAAGGTCAGGCTTGATCAGACCCTAGTTCGGGACTTTGATCAGAAAAGTGGAAAATTAGGGCTTCTGTAAAAATGAGAATTTTTGAAATCTGTGACCACGGCTGGAAGCTCCTCAGAAAAATAAAATATTAGAGCTTTGGATCAAACCTTTTGATTGGGAAGAAGTGTGGGATTCATCAAACCCCAGTTTAGGGTCACGTCCAGTGAATCCGGAAGTTTCAAAGGAAAAATTAAGGAGTGAAACTTTGCAGTTTTCAAATTTGGAATATACCAGCTTGATCATCTCATCAAGGCGCATATTTCTATCCTTTCAAAAATTTGAAATTCAAAGTTTGAATTTTTGGGGTTTCTCTGACAAACCCTAATCCATCTCCAGATCCAGTTCTTGCAAATCAAGTGGATTGGGTTAATCCTAGAAGAAGATGGATTGGTCACCTACATAAGTGAAGAAGTTCCTGTTTCAGAGGGAGATGAGGCTAAGGCCTTATATAAGAAGATTACAAGCGATCTCGACAGGTATGACTCATCGAGGTATCTTTTGAGATTTGTTCATGATTAAGTTTATGGTATGTTTGTCTTCATGTTATTACGGTTAGTACAATCTTGATTTTAGACTTGTCATATCACCTTAATAAAATTATGAATGCACGATAGAAAATATTCATTGATTAGGGTGTTGACACTTATGATTGTACTAATACATTATGGTGTTGTATGAGGTTTATGTTGTCTACTAACATGAAAGGTACACCAAGAAAGACAAATCATGTTTTGGTTCAAGAACATATGATCATGATGACATGAGAACAAAGATTCATCCATTGTCATGGATCTCATAGAAGATCCATTTACGAGGTATGTATAACTTGGTTTTTTAATGGTTAACCTATGAGATATACAGGTTACTAGCACAAGTCATTGAAGAAGAACAAGAAGACATCACGTGAGTATGTTAGACATAACTAGCTAGCATGCTAATCCAGGTATGTTTTTCCTATATCAAGATAGAATCCTACCTTGTGTTAGGATCTTATACTGTTGTGTTGTTGATAATGATTATCCATGAAGTCATAGGTATGAATAGTCATGGCTGTATGCATATTGTAATTGATGATATGACTAACCAGAAGAATCATGAAGGTATAGGTTTGAGTAATCACGGATTTTATGCATATTATATCTCTTATCTTGATTGATGATTTAACTAACCAAAAGAGTCCTATGATCAAATAAGAATATGCATGAGTAAAATAAGACTTCCCTGAAACCTTGAACACTAATGTTTATTATCTGTGTTTGAAATGATCCTGACTACACATGCTTGAGATTATTGTGATTATACTAATGAATGTTTGATTACGTATGAGACCTAGAGGATAACACAATGACGATACTAACAAGCATGCATAGGGATCGAGAATGAATATAAGTTCAAGGACAAGTAATCCAGGAAGCAAAGATCAAGAGGGAGTATACTCCAGTGGTTTTTGCAAGGATGCAGATATTCAGAGGGAGTTGACTGTCTCTCTACAATCCACAACAAAAAGGTGTAGAAGAAGCTACTTCAGATTAGGACTCCAGTAGCTCCTGCAAGGAAGCGAAGACTCAGAGGAAGTCCACCCAACGAACAAACAAAGATAAGTATTTGATTTGTCATTTCTTAAATAGTATTGTTCAATAATGTATATACTGATGTTCCTAGAATTAGGTTGTGTATTATGCATATTAGAATAATTGCATTGATGAACATTATACTACTAATATGCATGGGTAAGTGGCCTATGGCACTGTACAACATTCCATTGCTACTTATCTAGAATGAAACCTCTTTGCTAACATGTTGGGAGTTGTGCACACTCTTAACAATGTTCTGGTAGATATTGGAAGGCATCTAGAAAGTTACGGGATATGGATAAATGTTGTATTGAAGCATTGGCTAAGACAATTGCATGACTGTATGACATATTTCTTTATGTGTAAGAATTTGTTCTGAAAACTATGAGATGTTTTCTAATCATGCAATTTAACTTGTTGTGTAGAAAAGATCGTATGCCATCACCTACAAAAGAAGAACTACAACATTTTTTCAACAACAAAATTATCTATTGAAGATATTGAAGTTCTCAGGATACGGGAAGAATGCCATGATCCGTCGATCATGAAGAACGATGTTTGGGATGCAGTCCCAAGAGCTGAAGGGAAGTCTGTTGTGACTTCCATATGAATCTATCAAGATCAAGCATGCTGCAGACGGTAGCATAGAGAAATATAAAAGTGATGAAATAGAAGATACACCAGATGGATTTCAAGACAGCTTTCTTAAATGGTGTAGTTGAAGAAGAAGTGTATGTGGAGCAACCACTTGGTTCTAAGACACATGACAGGAAATCATATATGTGCAGAACTTGGTATGCTAGGATAGGTAGCTTTCTATCCAGTTTGGGCTTTACCAAGAATAATGAGGATTCCAACCTTTTCTACAATGTTGAGGAAGGCAATCCAGTGATACTACTTTTGTATGCAGATAACCTGTTTGTTACAGGTGAAGATAGATTGATTGCCGACACGCAGCGGAAGCTTGCTGTCAAGTTCGAAATGAAGAACTTGGGGATGATGCACTATTTGTTATTGGCATGAAGGTGTGACAGAGTGCAGATGGAATCTTCCTTGGACAAGGGAAGTATGCAGTAGAGATCCTGAAGAGGTTCAGGATGATGGATTGCAAGGCCATGGCCACACCTATGACATCGAATCTGAAGCTTCTATGTGATGCTTCATATGAGCCAGTTGATGTTTCTATGTATCGTCAAATGATTGGGTCCTTGATGTACCTGACGAACACGATACCGGAAATTTTCTTTGTTGTGAACACATTGAGTCAGTTCCTGACAGATCCAAGGAGTGTTCACCTGATTATTGTAAAGCATGTTCTGAGGTACCTGAAGGGTACAGTGGATTATGGGCTCAAGTATGAAGCAAATCAAAAGTTTAACCTCCAGGGTTATGTTGATTCAGATTGGGCTGGCAGTGCTGTAGATAGGAAGAGCACATCTGGGTGCTGCTTCAGTATGAGATCAGGTGTGATCTCTTGGTTTAGCAGGAAGCAGTCCTGCGTAGCACTGAGTACAGCTGAGGCAGAGTATGTTGCAGCTAGTTGTGAGGCAGTATGGCTACGGAAGCTACTGTCTGAGTTATTTGATCTCCCATTGGATGCTACTGGTATCTTCTGTGATAACCAAAGTTGTGTGAAGCTATCCGAGAATCCAGTGTTTCATGATAGGTCAAAACACATAGAGATCAAATATCACTATATCAGGGATATGGTGCAGAGAGGAGCTGTGAAGCTCCTGTATGTTGCGACGGACAAGCAGATTGCAGATGTGCTGACGAAGTTACTAGCTAGGGTGAAGTTTGAGTACTTCAGAGAGAGGCTTGGCGTTCTTCAGATCGAGGAAGAAGTGATGGACACATCTGCTGAAGCCATTCGAATCATGTTGGAAGGAGGATCCTTCACATGGCTGTGGATGTAAGCGTTGGATGATGAGCATCAAGATGATGTTCTGGTTTCTGCTGGATATGATCAGTTGGATCATTTTTATGTATGTATGTACGCATCATGTTGGATGCTGGATATGATCAGTTGGATCATTTATATGTATGTACGCATCATGTTGGATGCTAGATATGATCGGTTGGATCATGTGTATGTATTTTGTATATGCATCATGTTGGATGCTTGGACCATGTATCTATATATGTATCAGGCGGATACATTGTATGATCAGGTAGATCATGTATATTGATATGTATGATGATATGTATCAGGTAGATACATGGTGTGCATCATATGGATGCATTGTATGATCAGGATGATCGTGGATGACGAGCTTCTCTAGATGACATGCAGTAGGATGTTGCAGTGATGATGATCAGGGTGATCATGTGTACATCAGGATGATGTATGATGAGTATCAGATGATACTCTGTGGCCGTGGAACAGGTTGTGCAGATGAGCATATAATTTGTTGCCCTGGGAGATTTGCAGATAGTCTTTCGAGGTTTTGCCTATGGCATGTAATTCGGTGCGTTGGGATATCTGGAAAATGCTCTTTCGAGGTTTTGCTCTAGGAGGACATATAATTTGGCCCTGGGAGATCTGCAGATAGTCTTTCGAGGTTTTTCCTATGGCATGTAATTCGGTGCCCTGGGATATCTGGAAGATGCTCTTTCGAGGTTTTGTCCTATGGCATGTAATTTGCTCCTGGGAGATCTGGACAAGATGAAAAAGGCCTCAGATGCTTCAGCCAGGTTTTGCCATGACCACATGTAATTTTCTCCTAGGAGATCTGGACAAGATGAAAAAGGCCTCAGATGCTTCAGCCAGGTTTTGTGGTGGACCACATGTAATGTGCTCCTGGGAGACCCGACAGGTAGAGTCGTGTGCTTGTAACAACCTGGGATGCTTCAACCAGGTTTTGTGGTGAGATCACATCTAATGTGCTCCTGGGAGATCCGACAGGTAGAGCCGTGTGCTCGTAACAGCCTGGGATGCTTCAGCCAGGTTTTGTGATGGGTCACATGTAATGTGCTCCTGGGAGATCCTACAGGTAGAGCTATGTGCTCGTAATAGCCTGGGATGTTGCAGCCAGGTTTTGTGACGCACGTAATAAGTCCTGAGGATTCCACAGTATGGCCAGTGATGATGAAGACCTGCAGGTGGTGGGCCTACATCCAGTATGAAAAAGGACTTCCTCTGTAGAACTTCCTATGACGAGTAGATTCAGAGATTGATTGAGGTAGTAGCAGCAGTGACGATGATGATGACTCGATGACGATTATCCAGTGACGATGATCCAGAGAAGATGACTTGTGCTAGAAGACCTGTGTTGAGAAATACCTTCCTAGTTAAGAGGGAGTGTTGATGTATATGTAAATTCGGAATGTATTTCACATACATGTATATTGTATTCCTATAGATATGGTATTATTCCTCTATATGGAAGTGTCGTCATTTATATTGTAAATGTTGTAACTTATACTTGATGGGTTATTAGACCACCTTGTTGGGGTCGTCCTATATAAGTCATGTGGGTCGAAGGGTTATTAGACCACCCTATTGGGGGTCGGCCCAGACAGCATTATGTTATGTGGTTAAGTTTGAGCCTACATGATTTATGTAAAAGGCAAGTCAAGTCAAGTATAAATAGAGTGCGGGAGGCACTCTATTTGTACACTCACTTCTCACTCATGCACTCAAGGAGGAGTGGCGCACTTATGGAGGAGGAGGATCTGCGGCTAGGATATGCCTATCTCTTATGGTTGGGTTGTATCATTGCTCTATCTATCTCTAAGGAATTTATTGGGGTTTTTCACCTTTATGGTTTTCACCAAGTAAATCTTTGTGTCTCTTGTGTGCTTGCATTATTGTCTCCATGATTGATATGCTGTAGATATGCTGTACATGTTGTTCTCTCAGTTAAGATCCTAGATCAGATTGAAGTGAATGATCATGAAAATTTAACAAAATAATTTACAGAGAAAAGGAGATTATAGACTGTAACACAACAACACATGAATCTTTATCCATTCAAAATGAGCTTTATTTCCGCAAGGCAAAACTTTACAAAACCAAAAATACTCTCAGTACCAGAATGTCTTTTACTATTACGGGTTTCAAACCCCTTTTCCTTCATTAAATATGAATATATATAGGTATCTTTCATCCCTTAGGCTCGAGTTATCCTAACAGAAAGTTGTTACAAAACTTGTGACACCTATACAAACAGGTTTTTTTGTTTCTGAGAACATAAATGAATATTGACAGGTCGGCCTAATTGATTTTACATGTGTCACTGTACGGTTGCTAACTACAACAGATCCTAAACAGCTGGAAGGTCTTAAGTGGTCCCAAAGTATATAAGAATATCACATATTCAAAAAGAGTCTGAAACAGAGTAATACGATGGGATGCAAAATATCATAAAACAGACTACCACTCTATGTCTGAGCTATTACTTGGCCTTGTGGGTCGAAGAAATCTTCCACCTTCAAGGAATTGGCCACCTGTGCTTTTTCCATGGAAGGAGGTGGCGCCACCTCCTTAGTGGGAACCACAAAATCTTTGAGAATCTCCATGGTTTGGTGGGTGCACTGCTCGACCTTTCGGACCTTTCTCTTTTTGCTTCGCTGAGTCTTCTTGCACACCTGTCTGCCTCTATGCTCCTTGGGTTCGCTGGCATTACTCCCCTCTACGTGGTCGAATTTTACAGGGGGTGGAGGAATGTGATTATCCTCTACATCAGACCACGCCTGCTCCGGTACAAAAATCACTATGGCCCCTTGATCCTTTTCCATGACCGGATCCCAAACGAAAGATATTTGGGCTGTTGGACCTACCACCTTTTTCGAGCACTAGTGCGAACAGTAAACTTTTGGGAGCCCATTTATAATGACTATGATAATGATGGAAACCAGGAGTAATCATTTTGGCATGATCATCCGAATGGACTCTCCAAATGAGCGAGAATGATGACTGAGATCCGGATGGGCGTCAAACAGATCCAGCCAGAATTTCACGTTTGTAATGTCCCCAGTTTGGCCCCATGGCATTAACATTATAAATGATGTAATATTGTTAGGAAATCATGGTGAGGAGCTCAAGGCCAAGGCCCCGCCATCGATTTCGTGATGCATATGGTTTGCGTGCTAGCAATGCACAGTGGAAATTCAAATAGCATGTAATATGCATTTTAATAAAAATACCCACAACTAGCTATGCAATGCAACAAAGAGATGGGGGCATGATTTCACAAGGAATTGGGAGGGAAAACATTCAAACCCTTGAGCCACTAGAGTCAAGCCAAGTGTCGATGAGAGAACCCATCAAACCCTCAACTACCCATGTTGACTTTTGTACCCAACCATTGATTTCTCCCAAGAGTTGGTTGGGGTAGTTAATGCCTTGGGAAGGGAGAGGTATGGCTGTCCAAATTCGGGTATGGGAAAGCCACCCTGTATGGAAAATCATGTTGGTCTCCTTGGACAAGAAGAGAGCCACGAAATTTCTCTCCCAGCCATGATCCATGACCATTCTTCCTCCCTCACGAGTTTAGAACTACCTGGGCGTTTTCCAGGCATGGGGGAAAAACGTTTTCTTCATTTCCCCAGCAGAGAAGGGCGTTTTTCTACGTTGGATACCAGTGGGGAGAGGGGGAAACGAATGGGGGTTCAATAGAGACCGTTTTGGGATGTTGAAGGCTGAGATATTGGGGAAGAAATCATTTTTCCTCCCGGGGGGGGGGGGGTTGTTTGCCCCATCCCACAATCCGTTTTTGTTGGGAACATTTTTGGGAAAACCCATGGCCATCTTATTTGTAATTCCCATTGTCTAAAATGGGTATCCCTGCCCCTGTTTGTGCTCACTGTGTGAATGAAGAGTGTGTTGGGTATGGGTATCCATGGCTTGAGCTTGAGTGTAAGCCTCCAGGGTTCAATTGTATCCTGATAAACCCAGTTGGACTGGCTTGGCTAAAATGAATCGGTTAATGGACTGTGTGTGAGCGTGAATGTCCCATTTTTCCTTGTGAGAATCATGCCCAGCTCGGGGGTGGCCTTCGGATGGACTCAGTATAAGCTGTCGAAGAGCCTATGGCTGGGTGGAACATTGCAGCGACATAGCTAGTTGCTTGGGACAATTGCAATGAAGATAAGTGTTTCTGTCTATTTATTTACTCCTGCAATGTTTAATTAATGACCGATTATTGATATGATTGAATGCATATGAAGAGTGTGTGAATGTTGTTTTAATTCCGTTGTGCATAATTTTCTTGTGTTACATCTGCACATTCATATTTTAAATGAGTGGGCTGAATTTTGATTAAAAGCCCCACCGATTGGTAGTATGTTCCCTTCCTTGCAGTGGTCAGCAGGTGGGTACATGACAACGTTAAGTGAAAAAGCATATGACAGCTCTGATGTGGCTTCTTTCCCTCGGGATATCATTCGCTCGCATCAGGGGTGCTTTCCAACCACGTTTCGCAAATCTCAAACCACGTTGATGCCCCATGCGGCTGCGCCCTTCACCTACGCCACCATTTAAACGGGAGCAGATTCTTCGCATTTTTAATCATTTCTGCAATGTTTAAAACTTAGGGCTTTGGATTATCCTCCAGCTGCAATTACACATCTAAAGCTCTTGTTTGGCATCCCTTGGGTTTCTATGACCTGAAAACTGAGGCCCCCATCTACTATATATTCAGGGGCCTAATTCTCCTAGTTTCCCAAGATAAAACAACTTCTGCTTAACAAATTCCAGGGAAAAAACCCTTGGGGTTAGGAAAGTCGGCAGCATGTGAGGCTCCATCACGAACCTGTATACTCTGAGTAAAGTGTGTCGCTTGTACAAACACCAGTCCCCGACTGCTGAATATTGCCTCAACTGTGTGAAATTCCTCATCTCGAGCAGGACTTCTTGCTATCACTTCTCCAGAAACCAACTCGCAAACCTTCATCGCTGACAGATCCAAACCCTAAATTCTCTGTCGCCTTCGTCGTCGTTCACCTGCCCAGAGCTTCCTTAGGTTGCTACGGAGAACACAAATGTCAACTCTTCACATGACTTTCTCCTTTTATAACCTGACCCCGGCTAACTCCCTTGCTCGTCTTCTGGCGGTCATTGATCCTTACCGTCGATCCTTCATGCCACGATCTGGGTCGTCGGATTGGTGGTTCTTTTTACGGCCTCCCTCGTGTGATCGTCCTCCACCATGGGACCGATTTTGTGGTCAACCGTCGTCGTCGATCTTCACACCTGCGCCCACAACAGGCGATTTCACATGGTCGTCTAGCTGTTTCCCTTTACCGCCCTTTCAAGTTGCAGAATGCTGAAGGGTTTCCATGTGTCTAGTGGTTCTGGATTCCGCAACCGCCTTCCTCTCTATCTCGCCGCACATCTCCATGTTGCGGAAGCCCACCCACATCGTCGATCTATCTTCCGGCGGGCGATTAATGGCAGGATCTACGAGTCTTTTAACCACAGTCTGACCTGGCCTCCCCAGCCCACCGCCTTTATCTCCTGCACCCCTTTTCCTGGCGGGGAGTCTTCATCACTTTTGATCCCTTCCACTGGGCTCCCCCGCCATTGGATCCTTTCCTTCCCACGCCGTAGATCTCCATTGCGCCCAGATGGGGGGGTCCCTCCAATGATGGTTTTGTGGGCTCCCCAACGGTTTTCCCATACCGCCTTGCCACCCTGCGAAATCACCGGAAGGTGACGCGTGGCGGGCGGTTTCCGTTTCCGCGACTGCTCCTATCCGCCACTCCTCCACGCTACTTGACATAACGGAAATCCTACAGGACCGTTGATCTAGCAATCAGCGGTTGGCCCTCCAGGGACTTGGCCACCATTTAGCCCTTCCGCCAGGCTTCTGCTTGTTAACCCCCATGCTACTTCGATGCCGGCAGCTCATCTCCGTCGTCGATCTCACTCCCACTTCAATCTCCACCTTTGATTGCCTGCTTCAAGGTTTTTCCAAGCCTTTATGGTAGGTTTTGGTTGCCCCTCTTAGCTCCAGCAAGCGGTCACGTGGCATAATCCCCTTAAGGGATCAGGGGTTTTCCTTTTGCAAAGCCCTAGGCTCCATTAGCCACAAATTTTCACTTTCTACCTCCATTTTCCCGTTGGAAAATGTTTGTGCTAACACCATCAATAAATAAATAGCAAGGTATTAATATTCTTGGATATTGCAGTTATTTTAAAATTTTGTGTACATCTGTTATTTTATATAACAATAAACATATTGAACAAAAAGCAACAAACTACCATTTATGCAAGAACAAATCCCAAGTCACACCAACAACAAATTTCATTTAATGAATGACTAAATCCAATTACGAGTCAATCCTCATTCATTGACACATATATAACATTTTCCACATCCAAGCCATTATCGTTGGCATGCAATCGGCCATGTCATCCACAATTTATAACCAGAGGATATTCTAATAAGCATGGCATGCAAACGACCGTGTCATTTAAGAAAAAATCCCAACTCTTTCCAACACACTACCAAGTGAGGAAGAAATAGACACTAGCTTCCAACTCTTTCTAACACATTGCCAAGTGAGTAAGATACAGAAATCAGCTGCCACCTATTTCCAATACACTACCAAGTGACGAAGAAACAAATCCTTTCTAACACACTGCCAAGTGAGGAAGAAATAGAGTTGGATGAGGAAATGTTTCCATCTTCCACGAAACTCAAAGGCAATATCAACAGCAATAGCAAAGGCTGACAAACACTCTTGCTTCCATTTTACTTCACTGTATAACATATCATCACGTGGAAATTAGACAGTACGGGAAACCTTATATCATATATCATTCTCCACAATTTACTCCAATAGGTGTGTCTCACGCTTTATTTTTTCCTTCCTTTTTGTTAAACCGATATATTCTAATAGATTATTGTCTCGAGTCTTATAGTTGAGAGCGCAAGGTATCTTATTCCCAACTCGAGTAAGAAGCCCCTGCAGGCGAACAGGGAGCAAAAAAGGACGGGAATTATATTCCCATGGCCTTATGTAATGCAGTTTTATGTTTGTTGGTCATGTTAAGAGACACATTTTTCACCTAAGTTTCCTTCACTCAAGTTTTGTATCACATTCCGGCTGGGCTCAATCTGTTGCCTTTTCTCTTTGCACAAGGATTGGATTATCAGGCCTAAGATGTCATAAATGGGAGCGAAAATACATGCTTTAATCCATGAGGCCTAAGATGTTTTTATGTTTTAAAAATATAAAAAAACATTAATAGGGTATTATAACGGAAAATTTCAACGATCTTCAACTATATATTTAAAGAAACATGCGAGAGATTAATGTATTCAACTTTTTAAGAATTTTAGATGAATCTATGTTATTCTTATAGTTAATTTTAATATATTCGATTAAAACTATCAAATTTCAATTAGAATTATATATTTAATTACATTTTTGTTTTAACAAGTCAAAAACATAAATAAAATATACATTTTGTAATTTCAAATATTTAAAAATATCAAATTCAATAAATATATTTTCAAATTTAATAAATAAATATATTTTCAAATTTAATAAATATATTTTGAATTAGTAAATAGATTGCTTTTAATATTTCCATAATATTTATATAAATGTATGATATTTTCAATAATAAGATTAATTTTAATATGTTTTCAAACATATTTAACTATTAAATTTTAATATTTTTTCCTTTTCTAAAAAAGTGAGTCTTATGTTATTCCAAAAAGCAAAAATAAATAAATTAAATATATTATTTGCATTTCAATTCAAAACATAATTTAGATTATCATTTCCAAAAAAAACTAAAAACCTAACTTCAAAGCTTATATTAAAATTAAAACAATTATAAAAAAAAGAAGTTAAATACCAAAAAATAGCTAAATATCTAAGTTCATAATGTTAAAAATAGCCAGCTAATTACATATAAAATTTATGAATAAAAATTTAATAACCTTTTTTTACATAATTATATTTTAATATTTAATTATAAGTGAGTTTGATTGTGAAGAAAACTTCACAATTAAACCACAATAGTCTTAGAATAGTAACCTCCTAATTACAAAACTTGCTTTATGAAATTTATTAATATATATTTTAATTTCATTCTTAAATATTAAATAATAGTCTTAGAAAAGTGACCTCCTAATTACAAAACTTGCTTTATAAAATTTATTAATATATAGTTTAATTTCATTCTTAATTATTAAATATAATTATTTAAAGATTAAAATAATTTAATTATAAAAAAATTTACTCTTTAAAGAAAAGACAAGAACAAAGTTTGTAAATATATAAACCACCTTTAAGAGAAAAAGAAATACAAAATTAATAAATATATAAATCATTACCAGTAAGTAGGGCCGTCTCACCTTTAAAAAGAGTAATGCAATTCCATCATATCCACTTGTATAAAGGGTTTATGTGAATCATCTTTAGAGTGACACTCAAAAGACTTACTAACTGTATCCCCATTTCCAGATTCTTATCATATCCATAAAGATGAAATTGACATAAAGCATTAAAGTTTTATTAAGATCATCATTGACCCTCATATTGTTCACACCATCCAAAGTACTTTTTCCTTTTCTGTACATGATATGTCTGCACCTAGAAAGCCCACTGCAAATAAAACCTAAGCTTTTATATATAGTAACTCTCCCATATATATACAATTAAGATCAATACTTTTGCTCACAAACAAACATATGTAAACCACCATTCTATTTCTATACAAGGTTGACTTTACGGTCACCAAGAATTTTAGTGCCTCTCTTTGCAGCCCAGTGCAGAAACATGATACTGTGTACCATGCATATCTATAAGATTGTTTTTGGGGCCGCTTTACCGCTCAAATTGGCAAAAATCCTCATTTTATATGTAGTTAATCCTCATTTTAAAAAGTAAAATTGGCAAAAATCCACATTTTCTATGTAGTTAATTTAATGTAAAAGCGGCCCCAATCCTCATTTTGTGGGCTGGTTTTAAAAAGTAAAATTGGCAAAAATCCTCATTTTCTATGTAGTTAATTTAATGCAAACTTTTTAATTTGTAATTTTTAAAAAATATCAAGTACTTTTTGTAATTTTTTTAAATATTAAATTTAGGATATGAAATATAAATTTATGTGTACTTAAAAAAAATATTTTTATGAGTCTAGGGTATAATTTGTAGTAACTTTTTAAATTATTTATCAATATGGATGGTCACGACTTGGAATTTGGGAGTAGGAATATATTTTTTTGGGTTCAGATTTTTTTTGGAGTGGCCTATCCCATCTAAAACTAATGAAATATTATGTCCTACTTCAATTTTGTAATAAATGTAAGTAATGGAGGAATCCATAAGAGTTTAATGGCGTAACTGGGAACTTACTAGGAACTTGCCATCTCTTAGCACCATTTGTAACTTCAATAGGTGTAAGTGCACTAAACACATCATGTTCAGAGATGAATACTCTGCATACACAAATACAACATTTGGAAAAGAGTTTATCCAAGTTTCTAAGGAGATATATTGGAAAAAACTAAAAGATAAGATTTTCCATATCCCATTTTACTCCATTTTAGTTGATGAAAGCATTGATTGAACTGTTGAGCACCATTTGATTATTTATAGTACATATTTGACAAATTGAGGAAGAAATCAATGTGTAACAAAATTCATATGCTTGCTTCAAATAAAAGATAGAAAACTCAATCTATGTATGATGGAGTGAGAACTTTTCTAACATAGATGGATCTACATTTGATGAAGTTAGTTGGATTTGGATCTGATGGGGCATCTTCCATGAGGGATAATCAAGAAGGTTTATCTTATGAGATATGTTGAGATGTTCCTCATTTATTAGATATCCATTGCATCGCTCATAGAGAAGCATTAGCATCAAATGATGATTCCTCTCATTTTCTAGAGTTGCAATATATTGATAAATTTGCAAAAAAAAATTATTCACGGCTTGGAAAATATCATAAAAGACATGAAGAACTGAAAGAGCTAATGGAATCATTTCAAATCACTAAGTTGGACGTTTTACAAATTCATCAAATTAGGTGAATTTCTAGAGAAAAGGTCATGTAAAGAGTCATCAAATTCATGCTCACTTTGTTAAAAGATTGGGAGTTAGGGGAAAAAAATATGTACGAGTTGTTAACAATATTTCAAGTGTAATTTTGCATCCATTTTCTTGCAGATGTGTTCATTGAGTTAAAAAAGGTGAATTAGAAGTTCCAAGAGGATCATGTTGATATTACCTTTATTGACACTACTTTAGATGTTATAATTAACTTGCTCCGTAAACGATTTTTAGGAGGCATATTTGGGGCAGGTGCATTTAACATATCCTCTTTTTTAAATAGAGCACAATGAAGAACTCTTAAGTTTGTAGATAACACAGGTATGGTGCAATTACATCCATTGACGTTTGAAATTTTACCAAAGATACAAAGATCGAGAACACTAGATGATTGCATTCTTTTAGGAAAATGTTTTGTGATGAAGGTGATTGGATCTCTATATATGAGGTTCACATATCTACCTATATTTAATGATGTTGATTTGTTTTACTCCTCGACATTATTATGAAGAAATTGATGATAGAGACTCTGAAACGAAAATATGGTTGAAATGTTTATATGAAAATTTTAGTGTTGGAGACTCACCTATTATAGATACTCCTAAATGTTTTGGTAAAATGGATGAATTTATTTGTACTATTTATAAATCATACCTTAAAAATCATATGTTTGGAGCACGTGATCTATGTGGAGATAAAACTGAATGGTTTAAAGGCTTTCCTTATTGATGCGATTATGGAAAGTTATCCTTGTTATTTTAACAAGTACAACAACATGTGAAAGAGGCTTTTCAAAATTAGACATGATAAAAATGATGATATATCAATACCTTCATTGGAGACATTGGATTTGTTAATATTTTTCTCTCTTAGTGCACCTCATGCTCCAAATGAGGTAGATTGGAATGTTATTTATGAAGTGTGGAAACAAATGAAAACTAGAAATCCTCTTCCATTGGGTAAAGAGATTGATGTGGTCAATTATGTAAGTTCAAATACTTTTGAAGAATATCAAATGAATCCAAGAAAAGTATGTTTTTTATTATCTTTGTTGGAATGTGCTCATTTATGTAAAATAATAATAATTTTTGTAGACCTTACTAATTTCAAAGAGAAATTTTGTTTCTTTCTTAGGTTTTATTGAAAATTTATCATTTTTTCATGAGTGAGTGTTCAATTGTTTAATATTGTAAAAATTTGGAAGGTGTTTTTTTGCATTTTTTTAAGTGTTTAGTTAATTTATACTTGTCAATTCAAGCACAATTATTTATATGGCCCTTCATATTTGAAGGGGTGGAAGAATATATGCCCTTCAAATTGAAATTAAGGCCCACCCTTCAAATTTGATCACTACTTGGGATCCATATCCATAGGTACAAGCCTATAAGTTTAGAGCACATTTATTTTCTTAAAATTTAATGTTTTGAATTATCTCTTATAGATGATGAAGAAGAGATAGAAAGTTGATCCATTAGAATCAATGCCATGTGTTTCCGTTTGATTGTCGCAGAAATGTTAGGCCAAACCTAAATTTGTTATTGACCTTGTTGAAAAAACCCTTACCTAACCTGACCCACCCTCTATGGATTTAACACCTCAACCCCCATAAAAATTCTCCATCATTAAACATGCACTTATGTTATTTAAAATATGGCTTAACCTAACCAATGTTGGCCAAAGCACAACCATTGGTATTTTGTCCAAAGATTCACACATGGCAGAAAATGCCCATCCTTTGTATTGGCCCAAGTCCTCCAACCAATCCTACCCCTATGCCTCCAATACAACAACACAACATGCTTTGTAAGGTCCATTGGAAATACCTTAATGACCTCCTATCATTCTTGTCATTCTTGACAACAAGGTCGAGGAGAAGCACCTTTGTAGGGTTAAGGGTTAGTGCCAGCTTGCATCTGTGAAACCTCTACAACATATTGGTGTAAAATTTCACACATCAAGTGAAACCTTACATGTTCTCCCTTCAATATCCTATGTGCACCCACCTAATTGACCTATGCATTCCCACCTTAGTAGCATGCACATGCCTACACTCAATTACCCCTTATGCACAACAAGAATACAAAATGCCGCCAAGATCATTATGTGAGTGCCAACATTATCTTGGGGTGGGCTATGGGTGAACAATGACCAATCATATTTAACCGAACTATGTTCAACCACTAAACAACCATTCTTATTTTTGAAATGCTATCCTATGTATATAATATATTGAGCTTAGACCTACAAGTGGGACGATCCTCCCAACTGGCCTCCCCTAGCCATTGGGGCTTCCAAAGGCCACCAATTCAAACCAAATGCAATGTTTATGGGGGTCGTAAAAGACATATTATCCCAACTCAAGAGGTTCTTAGTTCCAAATAAGGGTGTGGCTTTGTCTTTGCATAATCCCAACCCCTAGTGCCCTAGTAGATACCTCTCTTGTCGATTGAAATATATATATATATATATATATGTGTGTGTGTGTATGTATGTATGTATGTATGTATGTATGTATGTATATATGTATATGTATATGTATATGTATATATGTGTGTGTGTGTGTGTATGCTTTCTTTCATAGTTCATTATACATAGTATTCACAATAATCAAACAATATTTTGTTCTAATCTACACGTTGCACATTGTATATGCATTTCATACTTCCACACACATAATTTAATTAATCATATTTGTTTAAGTTGTTATTCTATTTGTATCATATGGAATCGAATCAAATGTCAAACATTACAAGAAAAAAATTCATTAGCATAGTTGGACAAGTATTAAGATGGTTTGATATACATTATATATGTGCAAAATACACATGTGAAAAATAGGTGGTTACCCATACTCACTCAATTGAATCAATACTCATACTATCACCTAGTGACCACCTTGATCACACCTTTGATTTTCACACCCCACCCATTAACTAATCTTGGAACCCTCTCAACCTTATTTTATAATAATTAATATTTATGTAAACTATGCATTAAATTTTCAAACCTAACATAACTTACACTTAAATATACATATTAATTATGAATAACCATTTAATTGCTTTAACAATAATAACAACTACTACTTAAAGAAACCTAAGAACACTTTGACTATCCCAAATTTCCTACTGCAATGCACTTATTATTTCATATCAAACTCATTTTAATCCAAAGTTGATGTTTTCAAGTGAAAAAGGTGATTTGTTGTTTAATCTTGTAGTTTGTTAATACAGGGACAGAGACGGGTAGAGAAGTGGGAAATATAGCCTCCCTTTTGCTTTCTTCCTATATGATGTACGCTTTAATCCTGTATGCACCACTCTCCTCGCCCTATTATGTTCCCCCATTATGATGATTGCATGAAATACTATTTTTTTGTTCTACGTGCGACATATCTCATGCTTAGGATTGTGTTCTTGGACAAGTTTACCATTTTAATTACTTGATATAGTGTCATTGTTTGGAAATTTTGTTATTGAGCTTGGGATTGCTACATGTTTGCCATCACATGCAATTTTGAATAATGCAGTTTCTGTACATAATGACAATTTGTTGAACTAATGCATTGTTAATGCAATCAAAGGATATAATTCGTGGTTCAGTATCTTTATTTATGGGTGATGAATGTTGTTATCTTTGCGTGTTTATGCACATGTATTTGAATGGGAATAATTGCATGGTCTATACATGGGATTCTACATTGCTCTTTAGGCCTACATATTACCATATATCCCCTGAAAGAAATAAAACAAAACCACTGGTGTTTTCCAAAATGAAAACAATTAAAAAAAAGAAAACACCAAAGACCATATACATTTAAAAAAGAAAAATTAAATATATGAAAGGTAAAAAAGACTTTTATTGACAGACCTTCTCTCATTTCTTCAGTAGCCACTTGAATACATAAATTTGAAATGCTTTTCACATAGAAATTCTTGGCCACTAACTCTACAAAGACATGAATACTCCAACTACCAATGCCACTGAACTATAATTTTAAATACATAGATTGTTATTGAGCCCATATGTTTTAATTTGAACGTTTTAATTTACTAGCTGTGATGTCGTCTAGTTAAATAGATATCATGCCAGTGTTCAACCCTGGACTCAAGAGCATGTTGGGGTAAGGTGGATGTGGATTTTCCCAAATGTCATATGTGATAAGGAAACTTGCCGCCAATGCAATATACCACCAATAAATAAATAGAAAGGTATTAATATTCTTGGATATTGCAGTTATTTTAAAATTTTCTGTACATGTGTTATTTTATATAACAATCAGCATATTGAACGAAAAGCGACAGACTGCCATTTCTGTGAGAACAAATCCCAAGTCACACCAACAACAAAGTTCATTTAATGAATGAATAAATCCAATTACGAGTCAATCCTCATTCATTGACACATATACTACATTTTCCACATCCAATCCATTATCGTTGGCATGCAAGTGGTCATGCCATTCTCCATTTATAACCAGATAATTGGGTAAGGAGGATGTGTATTTTCCCTAATGTCATATGTGATAAGGAAACCTGCCACCAATGCAATATACCATCAATAAATAAATAGCAAGGTATTAATATTCTTGTATATTGCAGTTATTTTAAAAAAAATTGTACATGTGTTATTTTATATAACAATAAACATATTGAACGAAAAGCGATAGACTGCCATTTCTGCGAGAACAAATCCCAAGTCACACCAACAACAAAGTTCATTTAATCAATGACTAAATCCAATTACAAGTCAATCCTCATTCATTGATACATATACTACATTTGCCACATCCAATCCATTATCGTTGGCATGCAAGTGGTCGTGTCATCCACCATTTATAACCCGAGAGTATTCTAATAAGCATGGCATGCAAGCAACTGTTCCATTTAAGAAAAAGGCCCAACTCTTTCCAACACACTGCCAAGTGAGTAAGAAATAGACACTAGCTTTCAACTATTTCCAACACGCTGCCAAGTGAGGAAGATACAGAAACCGACTGCCACTTATTTCCAATACACTGCCAAGTGACAAAGAAACAGATCCTTTCTAACACACTGCCAAGTGAGAAAGGAATAGAGTTGGATGAGGAAATATTTCCAGCTTCCACTAAACTCAGAGGTAATATCAATAGCAATAGAAAATCTTGACAACAACCCTTGCTTCCATTTTACTTCACCGTATAACATCTCATTCCGTGGAAATTATATAGTGCGTGAAACCTTATATCATATTTTGTTCTCCACAATTTACTCCAACAGGTGTGCCTCACGCTTTATTTTTTCCTTCCTTCTTGTTAAACCGATATATTCTAATAGACTATTGTCTCAAGTCTTATAGTTGAGAGCACAAGGTATCTTATTCCCAATTCGAGTAAGAAGCCCTTGCAGGCGAACGGGGAGCAGAAAAGTACGGGAATGGTATTCCCATGGCCTTATGTAATGCAGTTTTCTATTTGGTCATGTTAAGAGACACATTTTCTCCTAAGTTTCCTTCGCTCAAGTTTTGTATCACATTCCGGCCGGGCTCTATCTGTTGCCTTTTCGTTTTGTACAAGGATTCGATTAGCAAGCCTAAGATGTCATAAATGGGAGCCAAAATACATGCTTTAATCCATGTCTTGGTATATATGCATTCCCAACATAACATACGCGGTGCCTCCCTGGGCGATGTCACTGGAGGATTTGGAGAGAACCTTAGAAGTAGTGTGGAGCATGGATCACGTGATCGTGGCCCAGGGTCTTCACTTGTTTGATCTCCACACCTTTTACGGGAAACCATGTGTTTTGTTAGCCCCCTGGTGTATTTGCGGTGTGGGGTTACAGTAGAGAGCCACACAAAAGAAAAATATTTGAATGGCTTAACATAAGTTCCACCTGTACTTCAATCACCAATTTTTTATTAAAAAGTGTGTTCGTGTCAAAATTCCGGTAATGACTAGCATTTATGGTGATTGACTACCTTGAAAGAAAGGCTATATCCTTGGCTCGAAAGGGCTTGCACTACACCACCAACAATCCTGTCTTCTTCAATCCGATCCACGACTATGAATTGGTGGTCAAAGATATGAAGAACAATCAGAATCTACTTAACAGGACAAAGTTGGTGCTTACGAAGGGAAACTCTAGGATTTGCAGAAGGTAAGAATAAACGTTGTTGACAGCCCAGACTCGTAATGGACTTACTCTCTATTAATGAATGGTTAGAAATGTTTGAATCCTAATTATTAGGAATTCTAAAGTATCATTCACAAGATCTTTGCATCACATGTTCGACAAGATATGAGATGCACTAATCTACAAATTTATCTTCATCAAAAATACCATAAATGGGAGTGTGAGTGGCAGTGCTTACCTAGGATAGAGTATTCATCACAATAAGTAGGCTTAAAGCAAGCCTTTCAAACCCACCAAGCCCAAAATCGAACTTCATCCAAGTCCTACAACTATTCCAAAAGATCTCGTAGTTTTGATGGGTGTATTATTAATAGGCACCAAGCTGTGGAAAGAAGAGAATTAATAATCATGTCGTGTCTAAATGTTGAACGTGTTTTTTATAGTATGAGAGGGGAATTCATGATAAAGAAGCCATGAAGAGATGGCTTTTTTATTGTAAGCAAGGGGATTTCAGGATAGAGAAGGCATGAAGCTAAGGGAAGAAGGGAAAAACGGAGGAACGAGGGTTTGCAAACTAGAGAACTGAACAGAGTTTTGGACTCTTCCTATGGTTTTCGTACTAATTTAAATTGAATTTGTTTTGCTCTGGTGATTTTGATTCAAGTAGTCATGTCCATCTAGACAGATTTCGTCGTTATTCTTGTGGATGGGCATCAGAAAGGGTAGCTTCAAGGTCAGGGTGAAGAGTTGCAAGGTCTTGAACATGTGTTCAAGCCTGGGGATAACCTGCACATAAAAGGTACCAAATACTTGTTTAAAAAAAAATTGAATTTTCAATATTGTAATCATCCTAGATTTGCAAACCATGAATATTCATTTTATAAAGCAAGCTAAGAAGATGAAGAAGATATTATACATATATGAGATCTCCAATGAAAGCACAGGTATATACAACAATATGCTAACCTCATTATCCCTGTAATATTTACCATGCTAGTCTTGAGAAAGCTATAATATGTAATATGCTAGTCTTTTTTTCTGAAGGTAAGGTGGCAATAATTCATGTCTAACTTGCTCAGGAAAGGAATGAGATGAGTTGTGACTTGTGAGGTTTGTTGATAGAGCATCTGGTGAAAGTTGTTACCCTATTGACTCTGACCTCCCTGAAGCTACCTGAGATTCATTTCCACAGGAAAGATGAATCTAGCTAATATTTATCAATCTTGGGAAGAGTTAGTGCCAGGTCCAGCAGGATTTCCAGCAGAGAATAGTGAAGTCATCGGACTGCGGAATGAAGGAGGACAATGAAACCAACGTTCAAACGTAGTAAACCAGATCATTGATTCCTTCTAATATAATAGAATCTATCCCAACATCCCTGAGATGATATGACCCGAAAGTATACGTGGCAAGTGCAGTGCATGTCGTGGTGGTCGTGGAAAAAACTCAGACAAAAATAGCATGTGCCTCGATAAGATTCCAAATAAGGCTCGCAATTTATTGATTGGGAGGAAGACAATATAACCTAAAAAAATTGGATAAAACGTGTTGGAACATGTGCAAGGACTAATACAATCGCACAAAGCGATTTCTATAATCCATGCTGCTTGGAAGGCCAGCAGGGACTAATAAAGATTGAAGCACATTCATGTTTCAAATTAACTAAGGGATGCAATAATATTATTTAGTCAATTACCTCCATTGCATTACTATAACTTTCTATCTTTATATATGCAACAAAATTTAAAATTGTAAAATGAGTAATCTTAATAAATTCAAAAGTATAAAATCTAAACATTTTCAGTACACACTCAACTCCTTCTTATTTGGAAGCTTATAGTAAGTTTAAAAATCTTTAATTTTAGCATGAATGGGTTATTTGTTTTAGATTGGTAAATTAATGAACCAACTATAACATTGAAACCTCTAATTAGTCATTAATTTTTTTTTTTATGATAGTGTTTATGTTAAGGCTAGTTATAATATTTGAAGTTTTATTTAGTCATTAAAATCTTATTTTTTATAGTATTATTTATGTTGAGGATTAGTAAATTAATAAGTCAACTCTAACAATTTTTAATTAGTGATTGGAAATCTAAAATTGTTATGATAATGCTTATAATTTACAAACCAAACTTAATGTATAAGAAAATAATAAATTCATTAAAAGAGAATTTATTCACTTATTAATTCACTTTATGATTAAAACTTACTTTTTCATTTTTTTTCCAAATTTTATTAAACAAAATTGATGATGATGATGATGATGATGATGGTGGTGGTGGTGGTGGTGGTGGTGGTGGTGGTGGTCTTTAACATCCACTGAGACCAACTTTGGTCTATCGGACCTTAAGATAAATACAAGATAGAGGTTACTTGATTTGTTTTAAAATATTAGTCCTATGCTAGAAAATATTAAAGAGCCTAAGGGCACCTAGCTCACTACAGTTTTGAGGAGCTAGAAGGTTAGAAAGATTAATGTTGGAGCAAAGATTTTGGAACTGAAATCTAATGTGGGTGTAAGCAGGGCATTCTAAGAGAAATTGTTTTTCATCTTCAATGCTTATAGACTTGCACAAATGGAAATAGATATAAAGTTCAAAACATGAAATTGATTTATATATTGAGAGAGAGATATAAAGTTGATGTATGTATATATAGTAAATTAATTATTCTCTTAATGAATTATGATGATGATGCTTAACGTCCATTGAGACCAACTTTGATCTATCAGACCGTAAGAAGGTTAGTACTTGGTTTGCTTTAAAAAAAAAATTCTATGCTCAAAAATCTTAGAAATAAGCTTTCCAATATCACTATAGTTTTGGAAAGTCAGGAGGTTTGAAAGGTTTGTATTGTAGCAAATACTATGAAATGCATATCTAATGTGGGTGTAAGCAAGACACTCTAAGAGAAAGTGATTTTCATCCTCAACACTCATAGACTCACAAAGATGGAAAACTCTTTCCTCCCATAGAGTTTTGGGAATAGACCAACGCCTTGTTTCCCTATGGAGATCATGAGAGTTCATTCTAATCTTGGCTATATTCATTTTCTTCTTTGAACTAGTTACTATCGAGAGATCATTATGATCTTCCAAATTAGGGTTAATGACCTCCTTATAGTATCTAATTTTTCTCTTAATCGCTAAAATTTTCTCACACCGCAATTTATCTTTGAACATAGAAGAAATAATATTTTTTACATTATCGATATTCTACAAAGTGTCATTTTCATCAATGCCCCAATGGTCTAACCAAGCCATCGTGTCTTTACACCAACTCCGCTTGAGGCATAATTGGTTTTGACTTGAATTTAAAGCAATTTTAGGAATTCTCTCGTTTTCCATGTTATTTATCTTGTGCTTGTACATTAGGTACCTAGTCATAGCCATGCTCTCGATGGGGGAAAGACCCACTTCTAAGAGGAGAATAGGATAAGGTGTGTTGCTTTTAATTTTGAGGTTATAAGTTATAACCCGCTTCTGTATTTTCTAAATATTTCTCCAATATTATCTAGAAATGTTGCACCCCCATACTTCACAACCGTATAAGATAACGGGGATGACAAGAGTTTCAAAGATGAACTTATTTTTATCCCACATGACCAGGTTGGTTGATTTACAATTATTTTCAAGACCAAAATAAGCTTTCCATCCTCCATTAATCATTTTCTCAATGCTGTGGTTCCAATTGATATTGAGATGAATATCAATTCCAAGATACTTGTAAGAATTCACTTCCTCCAATTTATTGTTATCATACATAAAATTTACGTAGGTGTTTTTATTAGATTTTATAATCATAACTTTTTTCTTGTCGGTGTTAACAATCATACCCGTGTTAGAGAAGAAACATTTGAGAATTCTTAATTGTTTATTGAGATCACAAGGGCACATTTCCATAAGAACAATATCATCAGCATAAAGAAGGATGATGATAACTATCCTAGCTAAGATCATTTTGGAACAACCTGCTTCTTCTAAACACCTCTCTAGTTTATCGATGTAAGTGCCAAAAAGGGTAGGGGAGAGGGGGAAACCTTGCTTAACTCCAATATTACAGTTTATATCCGCTAACCAGCCCTCGTTATTCTTAAACCTGGCAATGACCTTTTTGTATAACCTTATTGTGGAAACTCTCAATTCAAAAGGAATATTAAGCTCCTCTAGTTTATTCCAAGGGTTATTTCTAGGCAATGTATCAAAAGATTTCCTAAAGTCCACAAAGCAACAAAAAAGATCTGATTTTTTCTTACGAAAATCCTCTGCAATGATCCTAAGCGTAACGAGGTGGTCCGTGGTTGAATGATTCCTTCTAAAACTTGCTTGGCCTTTATCCCTATTACCTTCCATCTCTAGCCATTCGTTGATCTTCTTTTCTAAGATAATATCGTATAACTTGGCTAGGAGAGGGATAATCATAATGGTCTGATAATTAGAGGGGTTATTTTTATCGACACTTTTGAAAATAGGAATAATGAGTCTTTGAGTCCAAGGTGTAGGGAACCCTTGCTTGACTGCTAAATTAAAGAATTTGTGGATGTGCGAGATGAGGATATGCCCCCCAATTTTTAAGATTTCTGCTTGGTAGCCTTCAATGTCTTTGGATTTTCCATTTGTTAAGTGCTTAACCCTAAAATCTATGTCTTCTAATGAGAAAACTTCTTTCATTGTAAGGAGGGTTTGAATGTTATCTCTGATATCTGACGATTCGTAAATCTTTTTAAGATAGGAATTCCAATCTTTTAAAGCAATCTTATTATCTTCTTTAGTTTTGCAAGTTAGAATTTGCCTCCAGAATTTCTTAGGATCCACCTTGGAGAGGTGTAAGAGATTTTCCTGTTGTTTACTAAGATAGTGCTTTTTTTCTTTTAATTAGGGTTTTGTAGTGATTTATCTTGTCCATTTTTATCGATTCTGCAGTAGCTTTCTTAATTTATTTTCTCGCATTTTTACACTCTTAATCATACCAAGGGTTGGTTATACTATCTCTTTTTTTAACCGAGACTTCAATAGAGAACTTGCTAATGGACGACGAGAAGGCTGTGGTAAAATTGTGGTATATATTTTCTATATTCTCCATACTAGATAATGGAAACAAATCATTTTTTAAATCATGGAGAAAAAGGTCGATTTTATTTTTATCGAAGATCATATGCTTTTCGTAATTATAGTTTTCCTCTTTGGGATTGCTATGATGGCAGTATTGAGAGTTATAATTAAAGGCCTATGATCAAAGTCAGGCTCAAGGTCGTTTAAGATGTCGAAATCCACTAACTTGTTGTATAAAGGGATATCGAAAATAACATAATCTACCACATTACTGCCAAGCCCGTGAATACAAATTATCCGACTAGAATTTTGCCATTATGTTAGTCCATTGCGAATGATAAGATCTTGGTTATTGCATGTTAAGATTTAATATGCTAAGACAGAAAATAGCAGCATTACAATAATAGCATATACAGGATCACTGAAGAAACAACAAGCATAGCATAAACACAAGAGACAGAGATTTATCCTGGGAAACCCTCATGGGGTAGAAAACCCAGCAAAGCTTCCTCAATATAGATGACCAGCAATATACAAAGATGAAACCCTGAGACATGATCTCCTCCTCCACAATAGCAGACCTCTTCTCCACAAATGCGCTATCCTCAAGTGAGTGAGTGTGTCAAATGAGGAACACACCTCCTCTATTTATACACTACTCTGACATATCTTTTACACAAGTACACGTAAGCTCGTATTTAACCAATGGGTTAAATACCCCACTACAACTGACTGGGCCGACCCCTCTAGGGTGGTCTAATAACCCTTTGACCCACATAACACATACAGGGCCGAGCCCCACTAGGGAAGTCTAATAACCCAAGTTACCACATTCCGACGGAGGAGTAAACATCTCCGGATTCATAGTATAATTACATCGGAGGTATGGAACATCTCCGGAATAAATAATATACAAATATAATATTCTTTGAAGTTACAATATTTTAACACTCCCCCTTAACGAGAAGGATATTATAACAGTATCTGCACTAGCAAGGAGTCATCAACATCATACATGATACATCTATAAATCATTGGAAGCTTTCTCAACATCATCAGTAACTTAAGCAGTTACTGGAACATCTTCAATACTGGAACATCAACATCTTCAGTACTGAGTCTTTATCTTCTGCAGCATTCGAACAGCTACAACAACATCAACATCTGGATCCTCACGATCATCAGTATCATCATCTCACGATCATCAGCATCGTCATCACACGATCATCAGCATCGTCATCACACGATCATATCAGTATCGTCATCACACGATCATCAGCATCGTCAGCATCGTCATCACACGATCATCAGCATCGTCATCACACGATCATCAGCATCGTCATCACATGATCATCAACATCGTCAGCATTGTCAGCACACGATCATCAGCATCATCATCACACGATCATCAGCATCGTCATCACACGATCATCAGCATCGTCATCACACGATCATCAACATCGTCATCACACGATCAATCCAGTTCTCTATGCAAACCAGTCATGTACCTTTTGAACCGAAGTCCAGGGGCGATCCAGTCCTATCATGTACCTTTTGAACCGAAGTACAGGGATGATCCAGTCCTATCATGTTCTCGGAGACCACATGTCTACGGCTCAGTTTACAGGACCAAAGTCCAAGGTTGATTTAATCCTTACCGTACATTTAGGACAGCGTCCAAGGATGACTTAATCCTCAACCGTTCATTTAGGACCACGTCCAAGGATGACTTAATCCTCCACCGTACATTTAGGACCACGTCCAAGGATGACTTAATCCTCCACCGTACATTTAGGACCACATCCAAGGATGACTTAATCCTCCACCGTACATTTAGGACCACGTCCAAGGATGACTTAATCCTCCACCGTACATTTAGGACCACGTCCAAGGATGACTTAATCCTCCACCGTACATTTAGGACCACGTCCAAGGATGACTTAATCCTCCACCGTACATTTAGGACCACATCCAAGGATGACTTAATCCTCCACCGTCCATTTAGGACCTACGTCCAAGGATGACTTAATCCTCCACCGTGCATTTAGGACCTACGTCCAAGGATGACTTAATCCTCCACCGTGCATTTAGGACCTACGTCCAAGGATGACTTAATCCTCCACCGTGCATTTAGGACCTACGTCCAAGGATGACTTAATCCTCAACCGTGCATTTAGGACCTACGTCCAAGGATGACTTAATCCTCAACCGTGCATTTAGGACCTACGTCCAAGGATGACTTAATCCTCAACCGTGCATTTAGGACCTACGTCCAAGGATGACTTAATCCCTTACCGTCCACCAAGGACTTCATTCTCGAAGACTTACGTCTACGGCTCTTCTTTAGGACTGAAGTCCATGAATGATCCAATCCCTTCACATGTTCATCAAGAACTTCATTTTTGAAGACATACGTCTACGGCTCTTCTTTAGGACTGAATTCCAGGAATGATCCAATCCCTTCACAACATGTATAACAAAACATGTATCCTCATCATCAAAATATGTATAACCACAACATGTATCATCATCATCAAGACATGTATAACCACAACATGTGTCATCATCATCAAAACATGTATAACCACAACATGTATCATCATCATCAAAACATGTATAACCACAACATGTATCATCATCATCAAAACATGTATAACATACAACATGTATCAAAATCATCAAAACATGTAGAACATACAACATGTATCAAAATCATCAAAACATGTATAACCACAACATGTATCATCATCATCAAAACATGTATAACCACAACATGTATCATCATCATCAAAACATGTATAACCACATGTATCATCATCATCAAAAACTAACATCAAAAGCATGTATACATCTATCATTAAAAACTAACATAAAAAAAAAACATGTATACATCTATCATCAAAAGAAAGAATATAAGAGTCCTAAATCTAAATAATTCTAAGTAACTAGGTGCAGTAAATAGGTAACCTCATCATTGATGAGACAGAGTTGTTATCAGATACTATGCTACTCGCCCTTTCGAGGAGGGTCCTTCTGGACTATACCAAGCTTGTCTCGGAAGTATTCAAACTTTACTCGAGACAGAGGTTTAGTCAAGATATTAGCAATCTGATCCTCAGTGCTTATATACTCGAGCTTGATAGCTCCTCTCTGCACCATATCTCATATATAGAAGTATCGGATCTCTATGTGTTTTTGACTTATCGTGGAATACAAGATTTTTCTATCTTGATGCAGTTTTGAATGTCACATATAATCATAGTGGAATTCATTTCTAAGTCAAACACTCCATATAATAGCTTCTGAAGCCACACTGCTTCACAGCTGGCAGAGCAGACAACTATATATATATACTGCTTCAGCAGTACTGAGAGCCACACTAGATTGTTCCTTGCTGAACCATGAGATCATGGCAGATTCAAGACTATAACATCCACCTGATGTACTCTTTCTGTCTGAGGCACTTCCTGTCCAATCAGAATCTGAATAACCATGTAAACGGAGTTCATGACCTCCAAGATAATATAGACCAAAATCTATTGTACCTTTTAGGTACCTCACTACATGCTTTGTAGTTATTAAGTGAACCTTTCTAGGTTCTACTAGATGCTGACTTAGGGTATTTGCAGCAAAGCATATATCTGGCCTAGTATTTGTTAAATACATCAATGACCCAATGATTTGTCTATATAGGGTTAGGTCCACTAAATACGATGAGTCATTAACTAACAACTTCAAGTTGGAGTCCATGGGAGTGGCCATGGCTTTATACTCCAACATATCAAATCTTTTTAGAAACTTCACAGCATACTTACCTTGAATTAAAAGATTTCTTTTGGATATTGCCATACTTCTAGACCTAAGAAGTAGTGCATTAATCCGAGATCTTTCATTTTCATTTCTGCAGCCATTTTCATGACCTGTTTCTCATTCCTTGTCAGAAAGAGATCATCGTCATACAATAATGGTATGATAGGTTCATCATCCACAACCTTAAGGTAAAGGTTAGGAATAGCTTTATTTCTGGTAAAGCCCAAGCTTTGTCATGAAGCTGTCAATTGTCCATTATTCACACTCAGCATTGAATGATCTTCGGCATATCTATCTGTGCCATCTCTCGTCAGATGGGTCTACTAATATGAGCCTCAAAATCATTCGAACTCTGTGGTGAGTTCCTTCTTGCATCCATGTCATATGTGTATAGAACCCATATTCAACCTTGTAGCAAAGGTTGAGATCCACATCACCCATGATGATCATTAAGCTCATCAATTGACTACCGATCCTGGGAATCCATACAAAACCTGATTACATTATTAAGAGAATGGTCTTATCTAGTCCCTTGGAGCAAAACATCTCATCATGATTCTCTTCCTCTTTCTAAGAGAATCTCTTAACCACAAGATTTCTATAGTGTGTTTGATTTGTAAATCTTTTGTTGAACATCCATCGCTTGTTCAGAGTTCATCATTCATCATGATCTTTCCTACAAATCAAAATTAAGTACATGATTAGTAATAATTCATAATCATCAAATCATATTTGACATGATAACCTATTATGCATACAGATATCATTTACATAGTTATGCAACTATTTTTACCAATACTTTGGCACAACACTTTCCCATATCCTGTATGCATACAGTGGCTATCTAGATGCCTTCCATCTCTACCAGAACATACTATCGAGAGTGTGCACAGCTCTCAACATATCAGCAAAGAGGTTTCATTCTAGACAAGCAACAATGGAATGTTTGTCCAACTTACCAATCATATGCATATTAGTAGTATACTGTTCAATTCTTTATGAATGTTTACACTCAGCATGATATATTCTAGGAATACAAATATGCATACAAGCAATATCATTTACTATTTCTAATAACAACTCAAATACTTATCTTTTATGTTTGTGTGGTTGCCTCCCGCTTGATCTTCTGTATGTCTTCTGAACTTCTATTCATTCTGTACCACTGTGCATGCTCAAGTGTACACTAGTGTCATCCTCATGATCTCATACACAAACATACATTCATTAGTATATTCTCAATATTATCAAAACATTCTAATTCTAAATAATCTTGAATATGTACAGTCATGATCATTAGTATTCAGGGTTTCAAGGAAGTCTTCTTTTACTCATGCATATTCTTGTTTGATCTAGTTAGTTAAATCATCAACCAAGATAAGAGACATAATATGCATAAACCCTTGATTACTAACCAATCATACCAAGTATACTTACACAAGGTAAGATTCTAACATGACATAGGAAAACATACCTGGATTAGTATACCTGCATAGTTATGTACAACATACCTAAACAATCTCTTCAATGATTTAGAGATCCCGAGGTAGAACCTGCATGTCTCGTAGGTTAAACATAATATAACAAATTCATACATACCTCGTGAGTCTTTGTCTTCATGTTGTCATGGTCATGGAACTTGATTTGTCTTTTGTAATGTACCTGTGTCTTGTTAGCAGACAACATCAACCTCACACAACACCATAATGCATAAGTACAATCATATAGTCCTAATCAATGAATGTCTTTGATCATTCACATGCATTCATATTGTTACTAGGGTGATAAGACAATTAATAACATTAATCAAGATTGTACTAATAAATAACATGAAGACAAACACATTATGAACTTAATCAAGAATCAGATTTCAAGGCATACCTGAACCTCCTTAAGTCATACCTATCGAGACTTTTTGTAGTCTTCTTATGTAAGGACTTAGCCTCAACTCCCCCTGAAACTTGATTTCAATTTTGGAATCTCCAAAAATTTGACCCCTCAAAATTGCCTTTGAAACTTCTGGATCTTCTAGACAAGACCCCGAACTAGGGTTTGATGAATCCCACCATTCTGTCCAATCAGAAGGTTCGATCCAAGGCTCTAAACTCTTATTTTTTTGAGGAGCTTCCAGCCGTGGTTACAGACTTCAAAAATTCCAACTTTTGCTGAAGCCCTAATTTTCCATTTTTCTGATCAAAATCCCGAACTAGGGTTTGATCAAGCCCGGTCTTCTACCCAACCAAAAAATTCGATCTTGGTCTCTAAATTTCAATTTTCCTGAGTAGCATTCAGCCGTGGACTTCGATTCCAAAAATTCTAACTTTCTCCGAAACCCTAAATTCCGGAAGCCATGAGTAAAGGTGCTCCAAAAATAATTATGTTTTGACAAAAATATGCACCTGATTGTTTCTGCTATAACTCTGAAATTTTTGTTCCACAGGGTCTGAAACCCTTTTTCTACAGTATCCTGACCTGTCATCTTTCCATCCTGACAGGTCTGACCTCAATTGGGTTTTCTGAGAGAGAGTTATGCCAAGTGTCGCAACGTGACCTGTTTATGGGATAAAACAGGAGAGCGAACTTGTACGGCATGCCACATGTCACTGTTTGAACTTCGGCCTCTGAAAACTTTTCCTGAGATAGCTCGACCTGTTATCTTTCCATCCTGACACGTCTGACCTCAATTGGACTCTCTGAGAGAGAGTTATGCCAAGTGTCGCAACGTTTCCTGTTTATGGGATAAAACAGGAGAGCGCACTTGTACGGCGTTCCACGTGTCACTAGTTCACCTTCGGCCTCTGAAAACGTTTCCTGAGATATTACAGTCTGTTTACTACCTATCACTTTTTACGAAATTTCATTTGGAGCTTCCTAGCCCAAGTTATGACCTTTTTTCCAAGGTCACCTGATTTTGACTGAGATCTAGAAGAGGCAGAAACCCTAACTTGTACTGATCATAACTTACAAAGTACAACGAATCTGAGGATTCCCTTTGGACACAAGGTACCTGGGGATGTTATCTTCGACTTGTAAACTTTTCAGACCCTTAACCTTCGCCAAAATGGAGTTATAGCGAAAGTTCCACGATGACTGGTTTTTGCTATGTAAAACCCTAACCTTCAAATTGTCGTAAGTAAAGCAAGTGTCGTAAGTGCCATACCTTGTCTTCCTTCAGGTTAGCTCTGATACCATGTTAAGATTTAATATGCTAAGACAGAAAATAGAAGCATTACAATAATAGCATATACAGGATCACTGAAGAAACAACAAGCATAGCATAAACACAAGAGACAGAGATTTATCCTGGGAAACCCTCATGGGATAGAAAATCCAGCAAAGCTTCCTCAATATAGATGACCAGCAATATACAAAGATGAAACCCTGAGACATGATCTCCTCCTCCACAATAGCAGACCTCTTCTCCACAAATGCGCTATCCTCAAGTGAGTGAGTGTGTCAAATGAGGAACACACCTCCTCTATTTATACACTACTCTGACATATCTTTTACACAAGTACACATAGGCTCATATTTAACCAATGGGTTAAATACCCCACTACAACTGACTGGGCTGACCCCTCTAGGGTGGTCTAATAACCCTTTGACCCACATAACACATACAGGGCCGAGCCCCACTAGGGAAGTCTAATAACCCAAGTTACCACATTCCGACGGAGGAGTAAACATCTCCGGATTCATAGTATAATTACATCGGAGGTATGGAACATCTCCGGAATAAATAATATACAAATATAATATTCTTTGAAGTTACAATATTTTAACATTGCAAAAATTGATTAGCTCAGAACCGAATAAATTTGCACCTAGATTTTCAAAACTTCTTTTGTACCAATTAGTTAGCTCAAGGTCTTCGTCTAACCAAATAGTATTAGGTTTGGAATAATTGATTAAAAGAATAGATTGGTTACTCATAGTTCGGGCATTGAAGTCACCCATCAAAAGGATACGTCCTTCCTTCCTTAGACTAGAAATCATGTTCTAAGCCATTATGTTGGCATCCATTTTGTCACCATTTTTTATCAACAATCTACTTGGAATGACGTTGTTTTTATCATGTTTTTGCTATAGTAAGTTGTTTTATTTTCCATTCAGCCCATCAAAGGGTCCAGGTATGCACATATTTACTTACTATGCAAATCTTGTTGATATTTTGTTATATAATGATTTATTTATGTTAAAATGACATTTTATGGGCATAATTGGTATTTATGTTTTAATTTGCAGGCTTTGTTTCTCAAATGACCATTCAATTAAACCATGTGCTTATGTGTTAAGTTAAAAATGAGTTCAGCTCATCGTTCAGCTCATTGTTCAGCCCTTCGTTCATCCTGCGAAATCCATGGTTGACACATCTCAGACCGTTGAATGAAGAGGGGGACACATGAGTTTTGATAGCCAGGTGGTGGTCACAGTTAAGGAGATTTGGTTCTGGAATATTCGTCCCCAGGCCGTCCAAGCTCGACGGCACACTTCTCATCCACGTCAACACCCCCATGCTTTGATTCTTTTTCTTGTTCGGCCGAGGATCATTCGCACCTATTCATGCTCATTTATGTCAACGTTCTGGAAGAAGCCTGTCCTCCCATGCTCAGCCTTCCAGCACTACCTCTCTTCCCACGTCAAAAGAAGATCGACGTTGTAGCTGCCCCATGAAGGAATCGGCCCCATGAAGCCTGGTGTATGCTCTCTACGTTGTCACGCACCATTCAAAGCGGCAGTTACAGTCATTTAAATGCCTCTATTATTAGAGAGGTCGACTCTGTCGGTCTTTTCACCCATTGTAACTTATAAATAGACACCTCCTTTGGAGAAACGCGACAGATGTGTAAGATCAGATAGGTAGGAATAGACAGGAGATAGCAGTTACTTCTGCATAAAGTATTATGTAATTTTATCAGATTAATCGAAGTTTCAGTACATTGATGCTCTGTTGATAGTCGTTTAAGCTGATTTAGTCTCACCTCTGATTGTTGAGAAGGTCCCCTCATCAACCAGAGGTTTTGTTATCTTTTTCTTCATTTTCTTTTCTGCAAATAGCTAGTTTATTTTCCTGTACCTGTAAATAATTTCATTTTTCTGTATATGTCATTTCTATATTTCTATAATTTGTATTATGCTGTTAACACAGTTTATTTTCCAATATTAGAATGGTCGACCAACAGCTTAATAATTTGTAGTTTTCTTTCAGTCCTTCTTCCATCATTTTTAGTTAGATATTGCTTCCAAATTCTTCCATAGTTAGTATTAGCTTATTTCTCTTCTCTTCTGTTAGTTTTTCTTCTATTTTGTTGTAGGTTAACTCTCTCTTCTTCCATCTTAACCTTCTTCCTATATCTCATAGAAATCATTCCTCTACTTAGATAATGATTGGGATAGATATCTTCTTGTTAGTTTAGCTTCTAAATAATATCTCTACTGCTTCCTTTGCACAGTAGGATCACTTTCATAAGCCAGCTGGTAATTAAATCATTCAAAACTCTTATTTTCCCTAATTTAACTCATTTTCCTCCATTCGGACCTCCATTCAGACCGGCGTTCGGATCGTCATTCGGACCTGTGTGTTTTCTACATTGTTTTAGGCCTCCTTCAAAATCCAATTTATTCTTCCTTCCACTCATCATTCTTCCGATTCCTCCTTAATAGTTTTAGATGTAATTCAATCTCGCTTCTTGTTATTTAAAGTTTCTAATTAAGTTCTGTCATTATTTCCTTCTTCTTTACTTCCTCCTTATCCTATTCTCATCCTTCTTCCAAAGTTCAGATCTGTAGTTCTGTTTTGTTAATTAGTTACTGTTTTGAACTTATTAATCTTGTTTCTGGATAGTTTGTTTTTCCAGTAATAGTTTAATAATTCCATTTTCCGAGTTGTTTTAGCTTGATAGTTTCTATTTAATAAAGATTTTCATGTTTTAAGATTTGGATTAATATTAAATATCTTTATCAAGTTTTCTACTTGTTTCCATAATCAACTATAGTTCAGTGTAACATATTTATTAAGTTTCCTACTTGCTTCATTCGTTAACCAGTTTCCTGTTTTCATAGATAGAACAAATTCTTGCATTTGAATTATGAAAGTCATGCAAGTAGTTTAAAATCATATAGTTGCATGTTAGCACATTTTCATCTGTAGTCAGCTTAGGATAGTTCAAGCCTTCAATCATGTACATATAGTGATTGCATCTCATAAGCTCCCTCCTTGGGTTGACAATTTAAATATTGAAATTATTTAATACATATAAAGCCCAACATTTTGGCGCCATTTCCGGGAAGGTGCTAAAGGGATTGGAGTCTAGGTATATAGGTTGCTTTTACATTACACAGCAAGGGGGAGGGGAAATGGTAAGACGCAAAGATGACCTCACTACGGTTTTCCATAGTGTAGTAGCCTGACGCATCCACTTTAGTGGGTTGCCCCAAATCCTTGTTGTTCCTTTCCGCACAAGTATGATTTCCTTTCTGTACATCTGAGTATTTAATTTTCTACAATTTATTTCATAAAGTTTGTCATCCTTCTTTTCAGGAGTGTTATTCTTTCAGCAAGTGTGGTGTGTTTTAGTTCACAAATTTGTTTTAGTAATTTAAAGTCTTTTAAAAACACATAAAAAAATTTGGTGTTGTAAGAACCTAGGGACTAATCCATGTGTGAAGTAGGATCTATCAACCGACAAAATGGATTTCGAGGTGACCACCAGCATGAGAGAACTCTGTCGAATCCTAGCAGCAACTGGGATCGTAATATCTTCTTCTCAAGAAGAACACATCTTGACAGAAGTCAATAATGTATCTACCTCTCCATAAATAATAGAAGAACCACAGTTACATGAGCTACAAACCGAATCTCCTTGCCAATTTTCCAAGGAAACCGAAAACGTGGAGATTACATTTGATGGACAGAGACCTGATGTTGAAGAGTTCTCCACATATCTGTCGACAGATCTTTCATGTACTCAAGCAATTGAACATTCAGAAGAAGAGGATCTGCATAGCATGAGGAAGGAAGGTGAGTATCGGGATTACATCGAAAGATGGTTCCAAGAGGTAATGAGGCCACAATACCATTCCTTCATTTGACACCTTCTGTTGCAAAAGCAAGTAAGTCGGTTGATTCTCCACATCTAGGTAATCACTGCTTTAAATTTTTCATATGTGGATATGGGTATGTTTTTCATTTTTCTTCGCACATGGTTACATTAGAAAAGTTCTTACACTTGAATAAAGGGTTTTTCTTTGTTTTAGATAGAATAGGATAGTATGTATATAAATAAAAAGTTGTATGTGGTTAGTTAGCTTTAGATATTCATACAACTTCACTTTATATTTTCCTTTAAAATAAAAGAACTAAGAATAAGATCATGTTAATGACTAAACCAAAGCAATCTTACATCATACATGCATATTTCTTATTATACCAGTTACTCAAAGACCTACTTTAATTATTATGATCTCTACAAAACTCAATCTTACACCTATGGACTCCTAGTTCATCCTGGACTCATTATCAAAAGTTGTCTCTAAAGCACCTTTAAAAGGTAGCCTAAAGGTGGGTGATATTTTCTATTTTGTGGGGAACATTACTTACCTTTTATGAAGAAGATAGACTATGAAGTCAAAGAACAACTTTAGGTTATTATCTTTTGACATGATCTGCAATTTAGGCCATTATATAAAGTTGCTCATAAGGTTCATGCTAAAATATTGAATTATGTGTTTAGTAGGCTTAACACACTCTAGTGCCAACCGAATTCCTTACAAATATCTATATATATATATATATATATATATATATATATCATTATATGAAGCAAACCCGCTGGGGTACTGAACAGGCTCACTAGCAGCGGGTCCATGCTAAGTAAAACCTTAAACAAGGAAGTTCGGTAACTACAAGTAAACCCATCGGAGTACTGAACATGCTCGCTGGCAACGGGGCTATGCTTGCATGGTACCAAGATAAACCCGTTGGGGTACTGAACAGGCCTACTGGCAGCGGGTCAATATCGGGTAAAAGAGGTTTGGTTAATGCATTTCTATTCACATAGCTCATAAAAACCTGAGTATACAAACATATGTTTAGGCCAATTATTTATACTGTCATTAGATAATGGCTTTAAGTTGGACTTGGACCCTGTCGTCTAATTCAAACAAATACCTAGGATATGATTATCCTTGAAATGGGACCCATAATTATAGTAGATCTCACAAACTTTATGGTGAACCTTATCTATATTCTTTGGATGACAACAGGGCTTTACAATGAGTCATGGACGACTAGTTTTTCCTATAGCATTTTTCACATCTCTTACACTATTATTTTGTATGTGGTCTTCATGAGCATAAACTGATGAATTTGCATGTATTGAAGAATCTGACTTAGTATGATATTGTTTTGGTCATATCATGAATACATCTTTTTCTCAAAAAGTTCTAGTTTTTAGAATAATGATGTTTTTTTTTTTTAGGATTTCCTGTTGATTGATGTTGATCCAGAATGTTTACATAAGAAGCATACAACTCAGTATTAATGGCCCGAGGACGTGCCATTCCTTCGGTTTGGGGGAGGATTCAAAATTATTTATATTTTAATCTGTTTACTAGGATTCAAAATTATTTATATTTTAATCTGTTTACTAGGATTCAAAATTGCTTCTATTTTTCTGTTTACTTATAATACAATTAAAAAGTGCTTATACAATGATCTGTTGTTTCAGGAATAATGCAAGTAATAGAAGAGAAAAAAAAATTGTTATGATCCTTGTTGAACAAAGAAGAGCGACTAAAAATTTTAGAAAAGCAGGTTTACATCATCCTTTTGTGTGCTGGCAGCCTCAAAAATTTCTGCATAATCAACAGTAATCAGATCCAGCAAGCACATCTTGTATAGACAAATGGTCTGTATGAAGGGTCGAATTAATCAAATGAATGATGATCCGATGAAACCATAGCTTATAAAATCATGATTAAGTGTGCTAAGGCAGTTAATTTTTGAAATTTTATTGATGAATCTGATTGACTAACCATATCACGGATTAATCAAATATCATCTCTGTACACGATCTCATTCCTTTAATTCATCTCAACTTCACCAAATGAATCGATTAATCATGCATTATTGCGATTTTCAGAATTATTATCTAGTTATCATATGGTTTTAACTTTTCATTAAGTTATATGCAAAAAATCAACATACGAACCGTCATTTTATTAATTAAATATCATCATGATTTTTAATGCACTATGTTATAATCCCATGATGAAATTTTTTTTTTAACCTTTCCAAAGTTTACTTTGGACATGGTTGAATATTTCACGAACCATATGAATTCATTGACGCACACATCTTTATTATGGTACACGTTTCAAAAATTCTAACTAATGGCATGATCATTTAAACGTGCCAAATTTTCGTCTCATGATTTTTCAAAAATTCAATAGACCTTGTTTTTAAAACTAATCCCTGCTTGATCCTCACTATCATTTTGCTCGCTCTCATCCTTTCTGAGTCCATCCAACCGCATCCACTTCTTCCTTATTTATTTTTCTCTTTGCTCATTGGGACCTGGCATATCTTCGGTTTGGGGGAATGTTGGCATCCATTTTGTCACCATTTTTTTATCAACAATCTACTTGGAATGACGTTGTTTCTATCATGTTTTTGCTATAGTAAGTTGTTTTATTTGTCATTCAGCCCATCAAACAGTCCAGGTATGCACATATTTACTTACTATGCAAATCTTGCTGATATTTTGTTATATCATGATTTATTTATGTTAAAATGACATTTTATGGGCATAATTGGTAGTTATGTTTTAATTTGTAGGATGCGTTTCTCAAATGACCCTTCATTCAAACTGCATGCTTATGTGTTAAGTTAAAACGCGTTCAGCTCATCGTTCAGCCCTTCGTTCAGCCTGCAAAATCCATGGTTGACACATCTCAGACCGTTGAATGAAGAGGAGGACACGTGGGTTCTGTTAGCCACGTGGTGGTCATGATTAAGGAGCTTTGGTTCTAGAATATTCGTCCCCAGGCCGTCCAAGCTCGACAGCACACTTCTCATCCACATCAACACCCCCATGCTCCGATTCTTCTGATCATTCGGCTGAGGATCAATCGCACATGTTCACGCTCATTTCGTTGTCGTCATGGAAGAATCTTGTCCTCCCACACTCATCCTTCCAGCACTACCTCTCTTCCCACGTCAAAGGAAGATCAACGCTACAGCTGCCCCGTGAAGCCTGGTCTATGCTCTCTACGTTGTCATGCATCATTCAAAGCGGAAGTTACAGTCATTTAAATGCCTCTATTATTAGAGAGATTGACTCTGTCGACCTTCTCACCCATTGTAACTTATAAATAGACGCCTCCTTTGGAAAAACACAGAAGACGTGTAAGATCAGATAGGTAGGAATAGACAGGAGATAGTGGTTACTTATGCATAAAATATTATGTAATTTTCTCAGATTAATGGAAGTTTCAGTACATTGATACTCTGTTGATAGTCGTTTAAACTGATTTAGTCTCACCTCTGATTGCTGAGAAGGGCCCCTCATCAACCAGAGGTTTTGTTATCTTTTTCTTCATTTTCTTTTATGCAAATAGCTAGTTTATTTTCATGTACCTGTAAATAATTTCGTTTTTTTGTATATGTCATTTCTATATTTCTGTAATTTGTATTGTGTTGTTAACACAGTTTATTTTCCAGGATTAGAATGGTCGACCAACAGCTTAATAATTTGTAGTTTTCTTTCAGTCCTTCTTCCATCATTTTTAGTTAGATATTGCTTCCAAATTCTTCCATAGTTAGTATTAGCTTCTTTCTCTTCTCGTCTGTTAGTTTTTCTTATATTTTGATGTAGGTTAACTCTCTCTTCTTCCATCTTAACCTTCTTTCTATATCTCATAGAAATCATTCCTCTACGTAGATAATGATTGGGATAGATATCTTCTTGTTAGTTTAGCTTGTAAATAATCCCTCTACTACTTCCTTTGCACAGTAGGATCACTTGCATAAGCCAGCTGGTAATTAAATCATTCAAAACTCTTCTTTTCCCTAATTTAACTCATTTTCCTCCATTCGGACTGCCATTCAGACCAGCGTTCGGATCGTCATTCGGACCTGTGTGTTTTCTGCATTGTTTTAGGCCTCCTTCAAAATCCAATTTATTCTACCTTCCACTCATCAATATTCCAGTGCCTCCTTAATAGTTTTAGATGTAATTCAATCTCGCTTCTTGTTATTTAAAGTTTCTAATTAAGTTTTGTCATTCTTTCCTTCTTATTTACTTCCTCCTTATCCTCTTCTCATCCTTCTTCCAAAGTTCAGATCTATAGTTCTGGTTTGTTAATTAGTTACTGTTTTGAACTTATTAATCTTGTTTCTAGATAGTTTGTTTTTCCAGTAATAGTTTAATAATTCCATTTTCCAAGTTGTTTTAGCTTGATAGTTTCCATTTAATAAAGATGTTCATGTTTTAAGATTTGGATTAATATTAAATATCTTTATCAAGTTTTCTACTTGTTTCCATAATCAACTATAGTTCAGTTTAACATCTTTATTAAGTTTCCTACTTGCTTCGTTCGTTAATCAATTTCCTGTTTTCATAGATAGAATAAATTCGTGCATTTGAATTATGAAAGTCATGCAAGTAGTTTAAACTCATATAGTTGCATGTTTGCACATTTGCATATGTAGTCAGCTTAGGATAGTTCAAGCCTTCAATCCTACACATATAGTGATTGCATCTCATAAGCTCCCTCCTCGGGTTGAAAATTTAAATATTGGAATTATTTAATACATAATAAACACCAACACATTATAAGGACAATTTTTATTTAAATTGTTTTTTATAGAAGTTGGAATTAATAAGGGTAAAATAACAAATGGCTATGTAGGTTTTTTCATTATTAATGTATGTGATCTCTATCCAAATAAATTGGTTGTAAGAGTCTTTCTTATAAATCTAAACATGAGGGGATATGTTCTTCCTAATGTAGCAGGCTATACCCCCAATGACTCTACGACATGAACGTTTATTCCATATCGACCAAAGGACATATCCATCTATATTAAGGACCTTGGATTCCTCGTGCTCCCAAGTTTCAACCAGTAATATAATATCAATTTCACTCAAGATCCAACTTAACTTGGGGCCTTTGCTCCATGGAAAGTCTTGACAATTCCAGGAGAGGATCCAGAGTGTGTCAAATTGTTATTTATTAATATTTTGGTTTCTATCTCGAATAACAGCTTTCTTGTTTCTAATTAATGCCCATTTCCCCTCCTTCCTAGCTTCTTTTACCTTTTGGACTTCCTTTCTTAGTTTGTCTTGATCCTCTAGAATGAGGTCTTCATTTATAAATATCCTCAAGCCTTTTAAATTTGAAGTCTTACTAAGTATGTCATACTTTTGTTTGGTAGAGCTAACCTTAACCCGTATTAGTATTTCTTTATTCTCAATTAATTTTTCAAACCTTGTTGCTTCATAAAATTAATTGAGAGTAAATTAAGATATTAATATTGATTCTATGATTAACTAATATAAAAATAATTTGCAAATATTATTTTTTTCTAAAATTTGAGTTTAGTCATCATTTATTTATTTTTTAATGATAGTGTTCATCTAAAAATAAGTAAATTAATAAATCGACTATAACAATTTTTAATTAATCATTGAAAATCTTATAATAATGTTTTAAATTCATAAGCCAAAAGTAATGCATAATAAAAGATAAACTCTAAGAAAAAATCACTTATTAACTCATTTTATGATTAAAACTTACTTTTTATTTTTATTTTTTTTCCAAAATTTATAAGTTATATTATAATGAGAGGACATTATACGTTATATTTTAATGAGAGAACATTAATTAAGTACATACGATCAGACATACAAAATTACCTCATGTAAATATTTCAGAATCAATTTTTCAGAGTTGGATGTACTTCGCATGCTATACAAGTTTTTTCTTGGGAAGAGGCCAAAACTACAAGCTTTGGGAAATTTACCATTTGGAAATTGAAATTTTGGCCAAGCTTGATGAAGGAAAAAGTAGTAAGAAGACTTAATGAAGGTAATATGAATGTTATCAAATTTTGAAAAAGTTATATGTACTGAAGAACAAATTGGAACTTGAAAGTTAGTTTTGCTCAAACAAAGAGATCGATATCTCTTGCTAATTTGGTGCTTATTGGTGGGGATTGATGTCTGCAATAGATTGGTGTCTACAAATATTTGCAAGAGTAGGTTGGTGCCTACCATGGTTTGTACTAGTGGGGATTAGTGCCTCTAGTATATTAGTGTCTACGAATATTTGTAAGAGTAGTTTGGTGCCTACCAAGGTTTGTACTAGTGGGGATTGTTGTCTCTAGTAGGTTAGTGCCTACAAATATTTGTAACAGTATGTTGGTGCCTATCAAGGTTTGTACTAGTGGGGATATGGTTCTCCAAGAGGTTGATGCCTGCAAATCTTTGTATCAATAGGTTGGTGCCTACAAACAAATATAAAGAGAAGTTTTTTGGTTTTCTCTCAAAAAGATTTCCACATAAATCTTGTATTCCATTTTTTGCATATGTGATTGTTTTCTTATGGTTGATGAATTTTTGAAAAGGTAAAACATTTTCTTATATTGATTCACTCCCCCTCTTAGTATAAGTGTGTGCTCAACAATTGGTTTTAAACCACCATTTCACGTTTTAATTTTTTTTAATATACTTGTAAACCTACATATAAATCAATCCATAGATTCTCCCCCTTGCTTGCAAATGCCTTGATATGACGTTAATAACAATAGGTCTAATTATTACCCAACAACTACTAAGTGGGCACATTCCATGATTATGACTACATTACATTAATTATCCGCTTGGGTACCTCACTGAGTACGCCATATTATCCTCCCTAAGTACATTGCACAATTGATTGAACCATCCACCCAAAGCATGTTGTTGACAGGGAGGGAGTAAATAGGTCACAAAAACTCTAGTTAGTGGTGAAATCAAGGATCTCATGGGTTTCCACATATTACATTGGTCCACTGTGTTTTACCCAAAGGGTGCAACACTAGATAGATTGTATTCTAGGACCTCCACTTGTTCTGGACAAAACAAACGTTGATAATGCATGGCGGAATGGGTACATTCCCTTCACATAGTCAAAAAATAGTTTTTGTCATCACTTGTCCACAAGTTCCCAGTGAGATATTCAAAGTAGTTTGCAATGAAATGGGACATATCCATTCACGTTGCTTACAAAACACCCCTTGTTCAGGTATGATGATGTTAAAACACTCTAGATTATTCCATGTTATTGATTTTCTTTTGACACACCATTAATTCCTCTTTAGACTAAGGAGGTACCAACCATTTAACATTGCCCTGTCATAATGATTCCTAGAAATCAAGAGTTGTAGGTGGATTCCTTCACAAAGTTTCTAAACCTGAGCATGTCTAATTCACCTAGATTTTTTTTTCAACTTTCCCAAAATTGCGAACACTATCAAATGATAGTGCACAATTGTGAATGATGTCATTCCTTTCTCATAAAAATTCCTAGATAAGTCCATCTTTGAAGCTAAGAGGTCTAATACCACACTATGGCATCATTTCCCATTCACTCAATGATGTGATGAGGAGCCACTAACAAGGGGCATTATAATCTTGGGCCATTAAATACCATTTCGCCAAGAGAGAGTAGAGATGGCTTTCCATAAGGCCATGGATTCATTTTAATTGCATGCTTAGGTGCAAATAATAAAATTGCAATGAAATGAAATGAGCATGGAATCATTGATTTAATGACAACTTGGTGCCCATGTTTAGAATTAAAAATAATCACACATGCAATGTGAAACACACATATTTTCATAATAGCATATAACATTCAATCACATATTTGTAACCAAAGATGAGACATTTTGTCTTTTAACAACAAATAGTCTTCGAAACTTGCTACATCTGAGTAATTTTCCACCCAACCATAGGAATCCGATGTAGATTCCACCCCCAAGCTAAGCTATGAGGTTTCCATGGGGAGGGAACCAAGTTATGGAACTTCTATCTCACTTAACCCAACCTAATTGCTTTCATGGATTAGTAAATTTTCTCACTAGAAAGCACTCTAGCAATCTCATCTAGTGATCAAACAACCATGGCATTCTTTTCCACTACCCTACACAACACAATGAAGATTTTCATTTTTCTTTGCTCCATAGTGCCTCAAGGATATGATTCCCTTCCATTACTCTTTAATGTATGCAAAAGAAGTCCAACCTATGGAATACATTTTGGGATTAACCTAGACAAACAAAACTTGGTTTTCAAGCATCTAATGAGTAGCAAATACATAGTGGATGAAGGACTCCTAACTTTCCCAACTTATATGCCCACCTATAATGATATAATGCTTCTCCACGGTCTACTGATTCCTCTTTCACATTATTGATTTGGTCAAGTGCCATGTTAGTTCATTGGTAGCAAAAGTAGCTATGGAGATTGTAGCATCAGGAGAGTAGCACATGAATGATCCAATGACAATAGAAGTGTTGTGGGAGTGATCATTAATTTCCCTTAATAACATGAGAATCAAATACTCTTACATATCCCCCATAATGATTATACTCGACACATGCTTATGACAAGTATGAGAGTAGAGTCTATCACCAACCTATACATCCATTCAATTATTGGGTTTTCTAAGTTCATTGAGGTGGATGTATCCATTTAATGCACATGATAGAAAAGAGATAAGATTGTACAGTGGCACTTGGAAATCAAAGATTCCTTTCCTATAAGCCCCCTCTCCCATCCCTGCATGGGGATCATTGCATTTGTGCACTCCATAATCATCTTAGACCGTTATATATTATAGTCCAACATAATTTTTTGCATATCTTGATTTAAGTGTTGCGAGCCTACCACATAGTCCGTAAAAATATATTCACAACATCCACATACCTAGACATTTATTAGTTGGGACTTAACCTTGAACTATACACTAAAAATACCTGCAACAAACATAGTAACAACATTTACACATCATAAATATATTTAAAATCACATGGTTTGAATCTTGTATGGCCCAATTATCATCAATATTTCTACACATTTTCAAACTATATATATTCTAAAAAAACTTTTATACATTTTAAGAATCAAAATCAAGATATTATATTCATAATCATCAATATTTCTACACATTTCCAAACTATATATATTCTAAAAAACTCTTATACATTTTAAGAATCAAAATCAAGATATTATATTCATGATGTATTAAAAAGTATAGAATTTTTCTATGGAAATCATTATGACCAAGTATATATGATAATCCGAACCTATTGCCCATTAAGCTCTAAGGATTTTAAAAGTACATGTCTTACATGGTCATGAAAAGCCAAACGCCCATTGAGATTTTTTTAATAAGAAAGTGCATGTGTTTATGATTTAAGAAAGTCTAAAATATATATATATATATATATATCATATAATTGGAGATTTCGATGATTTTCATCTTCATATTTGATGAAGCATGATTTTGAATCTCTAAAGAATCTATGTTATTTTCATAACAATACTTTGTAAAAAAAGCTTAGTTCTTAGAATTACATGTTACTTAAATTATGATTTTAAAAAGCCAAAAACATTTAAATAAAATATATACTTTGTTAACTATTTTTATTTTTAAATTTAATAAATATATTTGAATTGGTAAATGGATTGTTTTAAGATTACCACAACTTTCTCAAAACTTAAAATTTCAAAACATAAATTCAACTATCATTTTTAAAAAAATCTAAAGATTAAAAACCTAATTTTAAAGGATGATATTAAAATTAAAACGATTAAAAACAATAAAAACAAAAAATAAATTAAATATCTAACTCCATAATGTTAAAAATAAAGTAATATAAGTTAATGTTAAAAATAAAGTAATACTTAAATTAGCTAACTACATATAAAATTTACCATTAAAAACTCAATTACTCATTACAAATACTTCACCATGAACAAAAAAATATAAAATATTATATAACTTTTAAAAAAAAAAGTTTCAAGTTATTCTTTAAACATTCAAAATCTCAATTTATTTTACCAAATACAAAGTTCGTAAATTTATAAATGATTACCAATAAGTATGACCCTCTCACCTTTAAAACGACTAACCCAATTCCATCATATCCACTTAGTAATTTTACCGGATACAAAGTTCATAAATTTATAAATCATTGCCATAGTTAATGTATAAATCGTTGCCAATAACTATGACTGTCTCACCTTTAAAAGGACTAATCCAATTCCATCAAATCCACTTGTATAAAATTAGGGTTTATGTGAATCAGCATTACAGATTTCAGTAATGAGTTACGGTCCCATGCATATCTAACTTTGAAGTAACGATAACATTGCTTATGGGGCCGCATTCGTGGGCTGGTTTTAAAAAGTAAAATTGGTAAAAATCTTCATTTCCTTTGTAGTTAATTTAATTTAATGCCATCTTTTTAATTTGTAATTTTTAAAAAAAATTAAATATTTTATGTAAAAAAATTTAAACTCTCCAACGAGTTTTTTTTATGGAAATTTGATATTTTTTTTAATTTGGTGTTTGTGTTGTTCTAATCACGTTTCTGAATGTATAAATAGATTGAGTGCACTCAAATACAACTAGGGCATTCAACTTAAGCAAATTTAAACACTATTATTGGAAATCTCAACTTTTTTTACTAGATTTGTGTCGAAAAATGTTGTCAGAAAATGTTGTCCAAAAAGGGAAAAATCATCAAGCATTTAGGCTATGCTATATTTTGAAAGTTGACCCATGAGAATCAATGCAATGAGTTTCAAGTTTGATTTGTCCCAAGGGTTTAACACCTCAACCCTCATGGAAAGTATCCATCGTTAAGCATGCACTTGTGTTATTTAATATATGACTTAACCTAACCAATGTGGACCAAAGCACAACCATCAGTATTTTGTGCAAAGCCTCACACATGGAAAAAAATGCCCATCTTTTGTGTTTCCCCAAGTCCTCAAGCCAATCCTACCCCTATGCCCTCAATGCAACAACACAACATTCTTTGTAAGGTCCAAGGGAAACACCTTGATGACCTCCTATCATTCATGTCATCGTTGACGACAAGGTCGAGCGGAAGCACCTTTGCAGGGTTAAAGGGTAGTGCCTTGCATCTGTGAATCCTCTACAACATATTGGTGTAAAATTGCACACATAAGTGCAACCTTGCATGTGCTCCCTTCAATAGCCTATGTGCACCCACCTCATTGGCATGTGCACATCCACCTTAGTGGCATGCACATGCACTCAATAACCCTTATACACACCAAGAATACAAATTGTCGCCAAGATCATTACATGTGAACGCCAACATTATCTTGTGATGGCCTATGGGTGAGCAATGACCAATCTTATCAAACCAAACTATGTTCAACCACTAAACATGCATTCTTGTTGTTGAAATGATATCCTATGTATATAATATATTGGGCTTAGACCTATAAGTGGGACGATTCACCTAATTGGCCTCCTCCTACCTTTAGGGCTTCTGGAGGTCACCAGCTCAAACCAAATGCAATGTTTATAGGGGTCATAAAAGGCATATTATCCCAACTCAAGAGGTCCTTAGTTCCAAAGAAGGGTGTGGCTTCGTTGGTGAACATGCCACTGCATAGTCCTAACCCATAATGCCCTAGTGGATACCTCTATTGTCGATTGAAAAATATATAATATATATATATATATTATGAAACATTTAATAGAACATAATAGTCATTTTTTTCATTGTATGCTATTGTCTCTTTCATAGTGCATTATACCAAGCATTCACAATAATACAAACAATATTTTGTTCTAATCTACACATTGCACATTATATGTGCATTATTTTATTTATCTTTATTCATACTTCCACACACATAATTTAATGAATCCAATTTGTTTAAGTTGGCATTCTATTTCTATCATATGGAATTGAATCAAATGTCAAACACTAAAGGAAAAAAATTATTTGTATCATATGGAATTGAATCAAATGTCAAACACTAAAGGAAAAAAATTATTTGTATCATATGGAATTGAATCAAATGTCAAACACTAAAGGAAAAAAAATCATAAACATGGTTAGACACATATTAAGCTCATTTGAAGTGTATGTGCAAAATGTGTGTCTATCCACGCTCACTCAATTGAATCAATACTGATGCAGGGACATCTGGACCTAGGCGAAACAGTCGAAGTTGATCGATAGAAGAAGGTCGACCAGGTAGATTTCCGATGACCACTGGTACGAGGGAGACTGGCAATTGGAGCCATGTAGTCGAGTAGGAAACTGTCGAAGTATGGTCGACATGAGCAGAAGTCGACAAGTTGTCAAACATCGACACCGACAAAAGCCGCAAAGGCCAAGCGAGGAGGATGGGGCGGACTGGCAGCCACAGAGACTAAGTGAAGCCGACAAGTTACGTCGAGGACTGACAAAACAAAGAATGGTCGACATGTCAAAGAGGACAGTGATAAGACCGACAACTGTAGCAAAGTCAGAGAAGTGCATAATTCAAAGGCAACATACCTACAGCCGTTGAGGGTTGTTGAGGAAGTTAATGGTAGTTAAGAAGGTGGTTGAGACCAGGCCAGGTGTTGCCACAAGAAGAGGTTGTGTAGGACGGTCAGGGGGCGCTGACAACTGTAGGATCCGTCGGGTCAGAAGTCGAGCGGTGAACAGAGAAGGATGTCTCGGGGAAGCTAGTCGGAGTGGACCTTGGGAACAACATCAGAGCAGAGTAGAAGACTGGTGCAGAGGCACAGAGGAAGGTATCATCGATCATTCTTTCATTCAATAGAGGATTGAAAGAAGGAGAGGATCACACATAGGGAGAAACACACCGAGTGAAATAGAGAATTGTTTTTGTATATTTTAACATACTAAGGACGACTTGTTTATTTCTTTGTATGTAACATTGTAATTAGTTCAAGTAATAGAAGCCAACTTCATGGCATTCTAGTTCACATCTAGTCTATGTGAGAATTTGTGTGATTGACTGTGTGTTATATTTAAGCAAGAGGGCCCGACGACCCACCCTTGCATTAGGTGGTACCAGAATAGCATAATACTGAGAACAGGAAGAACCTGTGAGTGCATGAACAGCTCCAGCTGCGGTTAGGTAGAGTTGTGCGCAAGTGGTGAAAGTCAGGTTGCGATTGGACGAGAGGAGATTTCAGCTGCGGTTGAAAAAAAAAAGAATGGCACAAAGAGGTGTAAATGTTCGTGGTGTAGGATGAAGAGCGCAAGGCACAGGACTTACAGTTGATCGCGAAATGTTCGATGAGTGCATGTGAACAATGAGAAGTTTGACCAATGAGGTCGTAGCGATCAAAGAAATCTAAAGACGTGGATGCATTCCTGATGCACTTGACCATAATGACGAAGAAGTCGAGGAAGTGCGAGCAAGGGAAGCAGTGGAAGAAGAACCAAAAGATAAACTCATCAAGCTACTGACAGAGATGAGGGGTAAGACAAAGATGGATGTACGTATCTACTTAGGATGTCTGGATCCGAAAGACTTGATAGACTGGTTCAGAGAGATGGATAAATACTTCGACATAGAGCAGAAAGAGGATCCTAAAAGGGTTAAAACCGCATGTCTGAGGTTGAAGGGTCATGCCTCATTGTGGTGGGACAATGTACAGGCTGACAGATTCAAGAAAGACAAGGAGAAAATCATGTCTTGGGACAGAATGGTTGCCAATCTGAAGGGGAAGTTCTTGCCTAGTGACTATGTGATTTCCTTGTTTAGGAAGTAACAATACGTTCGACAGAAAGAGATGACCGTAAAGGAATACACGGAAGAGTTCTACAGACTGTCGATTAGATCCGGTCAAACCGCGGAAGGAAAAGAAGCAGTCGCCAAATATGTGAACGATTTGAAATATGTTATACAGGATGAGTTGAGCCTGTCGAGGTTCATAGCGGTTGGTGAAGCCTACCATTTAGCTCTGAAGGAAAAAGAAAAACTGTCAAGAATAACCGCATCGACCAGAGCAAAGGATGACGGGTTGATGTGCGAAGACTGTTTCCGTAAAGGGACAAAGTAGCGGAACGAAGAGAGAAGCTGTCAAAGACGACCGAAGTGTAGAACGGACAACGACCAGAGAGAAAGCATGGGGAAACCGACGGGAAGGTCGAGAGCCCCGCGTTCGGGGTGCATTTGGTCGAAGTGGTCCAGCAGAGAATAAAGGAGTTGACAGGCCAACTATAGTCTGTTATAAGTGTTGGGAATGGCCCAAGTGGCAATGTTTTTGGTGAAGCGAAGTCCAATCATGGCACAGTTTTGAGGAAGCATGGATCCAGCACAACAGTTATTTTTGGTAATAGGTACAAGTAAAGCGAGGTCCAGTAGCGACCTATTTTGGGTAAGCGACTCCATGATTCCCGAGAGTTGGGTAAGGAGTTGCGTGGAATTGGAGGAAAGCGACTTGTCGCCTTAGTATAGGTAGGGTACTAGTAATACTGTTAGAAGCAGAACAATGGATCGACATCAACAGAAGAAGTGGAGCGGTGGAAAGGGACGTACCAGTACGCAGTAAGAGTCGCATAGTCAGAACTGCGGCTGTCAGAAGAGGTGTCAGAGCTAGAAGCGGCACAAAAAGGCGGATGAAGTCAAGTAAAGTAGTTGTCGACTACGACAGGCCGAGTTAGCGGGGTAACCATGCCATTTTGGAGGGATTTTTGGGTAGCATGGGTTTTTGTCCCACAATCATTATAAATACGTGACCTTCGGGCACGATCTATAAAAGGGGAAATTTTGAAAGGGAACGGTTGATCTTTGAGAGGTATTATTGATAAAATAGAAGACCTTACATTGATCCAAAGAGAGGAAAAAGGCTTTGCAGCTGCGTGCGCAGAGACCTATTATAGAGAGAAGAGTCTGCAACTGAGTGCGCAGACTGGAACTGTTGAACCCTTCCCATTAAATCAAACAACAGTTCCCGTGTACGTAGCTCCCATCCTAGGGGTGAACCACATAAATAAGTGTGTTATGTGATTGAATGAGTGTGATTGTGTATACTTATGTTTAGGTTTACATTCATACTTATGCTTATGTATGTTCGTGCTTTTATATGTATTTTCACATGTATTTCAGATGAGAATAATATGTTAAGTAGGGAACATGTATAACTGAATGTACAAGTATTTCGGAATATGTTGAATGCATAAGTAATAGGATTAACACTAAGTCAACGAAGTCTGTAAAGTGTGTGATTGTTAAGAAGTAGCGCAGTCTGGAGTTGTGTTGTCATATTGTATTGTGGTCGTTGCAAAGTGCGCAGTCCTAGTGTGCATTGTAGCATAAGAAGTAAACACAAAGTAAGTGTGACTTCGCGCAAATCATCAGTTTATTATCTGCGCATCACCTGGCTGTAGAAATGTGCTTCTGTAGCCCCCCCATGGCTTCGCCTCGAGTGAGACCTCTGTCTATTCGCAGACTATTGCCGAAAGGGTCGGTGAAGAAGGGTTTTGTTGGACCACAACTGCTTCGAACCTAGGTCAGTAAGAGAAAGTTGAAGAACGAGGTTTATAGCCAACAAATGGTTTTGTTTCCGCGCTTGAACTGGTGATATGCTCTGAATATTGGAATCCCGGGAGAACAGAAATACAGAACTGGGTGGAGAATATAGAAAAGGAGTTTGCAAGGAAGGAGAACAAACATCCGCGTTTCTCTGGCGTAGAATGGTTGCAGAGATACCTATTTTCTGATATTTATGAAATTTTCTTCGCATTCTTCAACAACGATCTATATGAGTGGTTATCAAGACTAGCGGAATGGAAGAATTGTTATCAGGGTGTAGAACCTACGATGTGGAATCCATAACTGATTCAGAGACTTAAAGCAGTGCATAGACCGATCTCAAGAGCAGTAGACTTCTAGATCGATAGCGTACTAGAAGGCTATGTTATAGAATTTGTTGTGGACACTCTGAAGTCTTATAGTGTAGCAGAGGAAGACTTATTCAAAGGATTCAGAGGTAAGTACATGAACAATCTCAGTCTATACATTAAAATGTTGTTAGTAGAGAAAGGTGTCTTAAGAATGCAATAAGATTCCTAGAAATTTGAATCTGTAATGTTCAGTAACATAGATAGTGATACTGAGGAAAACATTTATACATTACGAAGTGGTAAACGATACAAGTATAGTACCGGAAAGAGGTTTAATGAACATGAACCTCGCACCTCTGTAGAGACTGAGTTAGGAAGTAATAGATACTCATATCAGGTTGAGAGTGATAGTGAAGCGAAGCTTATAGTAACTATCTATCAGCCTATTACTCCGCAGAAACCTCCAGTTGAGGACAGAAATACTACTAACCCACATAACAACAGTAGTAGTAACACCACAGGAGCAATTACTCAGAACGTTCCAAGTAGTATTCTACCTAACACATCACAGAACACTACACCTCCTAGAAGAAGAATGACAGACGACATCAAGCCACCTATATTCAAAGGAACGGGTCTAGAAGACCCTGAGCAACATTGGTTTCTTTGTGAAGCCGTGTGGAATGTTAAACAAGTACATAATGATGCTATTAGACAAGCACTCGTTACCACATTTAGGGATAGAGCCTTAACATGGTTTATGAAGTACTCTGTTGGACAGAATAGGACACTAGCAAAGATTAGAACTGCGCTTATCAGAGAGTTTAAAAAACCTAAGTCAGAATCATAGTGTATCACAGAGCTCAAAGAAATTAAACAGAAACCGAGTGAGTCAGTGTGGGAATTTGATCAAAAGTTCAAATCGTTATTAGATCAAGTGATCTTTGACATAGCCCCACAACAACATCAGGAATGGTTCATAGCCACGTTGTTTCCACATATCAAATTACCATTGATGCAACAAAAGGTTACTTCGCAAACAGAGGCCCTAGAAATTGCAATGAAACTAGAGGCTTCACCTATAGGAGAGACTAGCGCAGGTATGGTTCAGATACAGACCCAGTTAGAAAATTTGACATTACAACTGCAAGATATGAAGAAAGGAAAAGAAACCCGAGAAGAGGTTTGGTGTACAAAGTGTAAGGGATAAGGTCACTCCAAAGAACACTGTCCAGTATTTAAAGATTACATAGGTAGTGGAGATCCAAACCCATTAAATCAGCAACAAGGACCATGGTGTGAGATTTGTCGATGTAGAGGACATCGGCCAGAAGACTGTTATTTAATTCAGAAATATGTGCAAACACCAAAGAACTTATATTGCACATTTTTTAAATCAGTTGGCCATGATGATAGCAACTGCAGAGCCTATGAACTCATGATAGAAAGAAAACATGATGTCTACCGAGTACAAGAAGAAACATCGCATAACAATGAAAATGCGCACTATGATCAAGGCACGTACAGAGGACGTGGAGGATTCAGAGGAAGAGGAAGAAATAATGGCCAAGGAAGAGGCAGAGGCCAGATTTTTTGTTATAACTGCGCTCAACGTGGACATCTATCCATAGATTGTACGAATGCTCGTACTACCTGCAAAGATTGTAATTCTTTTGATCATGTCATTGAGGCATGCCCTCTGTTAAAAGAAAAAATGCAAGAGAGAAGGCAAGAAGCACAAAATCAGAACATACAGATGATCGCAGCTGAAAAACGGAATACAAATTGCAACATTCATGCTGTGACGCGAAGTGGAGCTACAACAGGTGCAGATCAAAGAGTGGAAGCTTCGACCTCTGAGAATCACTAAGATAAACAAAATCCCATTGAAGGGACTTGGATAAGAAAAGAAACTGTAAAAACACCTACTTTTGAGTTGAACAAAGAAAAAGAAGTCTTCATGGAAGCAAGAAAAACCTTCAAAGAGCCAGAACCTGTCACTCCATGAATCAAGTTGCGATGTGAGACTACACCTGTAAAGGATATGCCAACTTTGTATGATCACTCACGTACTGTGACAGACACGATGAGTCCTGTTGCGCAGCTGTTACATAGCTGCATGAAGTTGTTAAAACATGAGAATGCCTTAGCAGAATTACAGATCCTACTGATTCATTACAAGCAGCATAATGTAGCAAATGAAGCACATAGAATGGTTCATCATATTAAGAATCATAAGAGAACCATAAGGGAAATGAGACTAAATGCGCAGATCGAAGAATTTGAAATGGACAAGATTATCCTTGACTTAGGCTCAGAAGTAAATGTCTTGACAAAGCAGACATGGGAACAAATGGGAAAGCCGAATTTATCATGGTCACCAATACAGTTGAGTCTATCCAATCAGCAAAAGGTTCTACCCTTTGGGAGGTTAGCAAGTGTCCTTGTTGAAATTGATAAAGTGTGAAGTAGAGTAGACTTCGAAGTGATTGAGATCGTAGATGATAGCCAACCCTATCCTACACTACTAGGGATAGATTGTGTAATGGATAACCTCGCAATTAGCAACTGGAAAAAGAGCAGATGATATTTGAAGGAGCATATTGTTGGAATATTTTATATTCCTTGGAAGGTAATAATGTCTTTGTATTATGTCGGAAGATATCCACAATCTTATGTAAAAGAGTAATACATTTATCCCATATTCATTATGGTAAAATATACTCTTGATATTCAATATCATATAAAGAGATGTTATTATGGAGAATTATATTATCCCACATGTAATATGTGAGAGTAACCCCTCCTCATCTCTTGGTATATAATAGAATCAAGGGAGTCTCACATTTATCCTTTTGTAAGGATCATTCATTCATGAATCATTCATCCATTGTGGATCATATTGTATTGGGGTTATTGGCATTGCTCTCTATAAGCTTGGAGGAGATATTCTAGAGATAATAGAAGACTATCTTCCCATGGACGTAGCCCAATTGGGTGAACCACGCATATCTGTTGTACTTTTTTCTCTTGTTCTCTTTCTGTTCTTATTTACTGTGATATGTTATTGTTTGCATAGATAGGTAAGTTAGTTTAGTTAGATCCATATCTCTGACATGGTATCAAAGCTTGTTGCTATGATCTAGCACCTTCTATTGCTTTAAAACAATATTTTATCATTTGGGCATTGATTATTTCTTGTAGATTTGTTTTCTATCTGGTAGCCATTAGGCTTCTTTTCAGATCTTGACATATTTCTACAGTTTTTTATTTCTAACCCTAACCTTGTTGTGTAGATTTTTGGAGAAATTTTTCAAGGTTTCTTGATGTTGTTTTTGTAGATCTATATGATTTTATGATTCTCCTCAAGGAGATCTATCTTCTAGTTTCCAAAACGAAAACTTTCATCCAAGTTTGGTAGAATTTGTGCAGGTTTCTGTCTTCGGCAGATTGGCACTGTTTTCAGCTTCATAACTCAGTCAATTTTTATCATAATATTTATTATAACCTGTTTTTGGAACTGGAAAAGCTGTTTTGGATCCACCTTTGTGAACAAAACATAAGTTTGGGCCTTCCGGTCGCCAAAATGACAACTTTTGTCCAAGTTTGGTAGACTTTGTGTCTTCGGTAGATTCGACATTGTTTTCGGCAAGTCTGGGGACTCAATCCAAGGGTTCTAAGTAAAAGTTTCTCTTTCCTTTACTGTTTTTCTAACTGTGTTTTTTTTCAGATTCAGATTAGTACGGTAAAGTATTTAAGTTTTATGTTATTCATCTTTTTGCATTTAGGTTTTGCTTCTAATCATGTTTACTAAGAGATTATTTCTTGTTCTTGGAATATATATTTGTCTAACATTTCTATACGGAAACTTTGGCATCTCTTAAGGGCATGGATCTCTATTATTGTGTCATGATGATAGCTATAAACCATTTAATGCTTAATATGTTTTTTTTCCAGCAGAAAAAAACATATCAATGTTATTCATATCGAATCAAAAGGTACATGATTTAACAGGTCTATTTAAAGACATAATCGTGCAGTGGCAAAAAATAACCAACGTGCAAATCTCAAAAAAACATCAAGGAGCTTCAGCTAACCTCCATGAAGGGTAAACAACACACCTCAGAAAAAACATCCACCCAAAAATACATGACATACAAAGTCCAGAGACAAGTGCTTACTTAAAAAATTTCGGAAATCCAAAGTTCAGAACCTGAGAATAATGGATTTCTTCCCATATTAAAATACCAAAATCACCACATAAGGCTTGTTTAGAAAGTTTATCTACCAGCAGATTATGTTGCCTGTAAATGTGCTCCAGAGATATATTCCTGAAAAGTTGGATAGTTTCCTTTATCCTGATACACCAATGAACAAGAGATAATACCTTCAAGTTATATTCATCTTGTGCCCATTTGATGGTGACCCTAGAGTCCCCAAAAATCTTCAGATCGTCAATACCAAAGATACTAGCCACTGTCAAAACACACCATAAAGCAAGGAGCTTTGCCTTCATGTTTGTACCATTCCCACAATTTAACCTTAATGAAAAGTAGTGTGATTCATTTAAGAAAATAGCTCCTCCAGCTGCACACAATCCATCTTGTGCAGCACCATCAAAAAATAGAATAGGATTATTGAATTGTGGATTGAATGCCCCAATTGTTCTAATGATTAATGGCACCTGCTCCCTATAGATGGATTTATAAACATTAAGAATTTGACCAGCCGTCTTCTGAATATAAGGATTTAGATCTTCAAAGATAACCTTATTCCTGGTATACCAGATAAACCAGGAAACCATTAAGGGCAGCATTGTGTGGGATTTGCATTCTATGTACCACATAAGAAAAAAAGGATCAAAATTATCACCCCCCAAAACCTGAGAAATATTTAAAGCAGAGCATATAATTCTCCAGATCTCTCTAGTGAAATTATAGGTCACAAGAAGATGGTTTGTGGATTCAGCATTAGTGTTACACAAGGAGCACCAATTAGGTCCATTCCATCCCATTCTGACTAAATTATCCCAAGTATTCAATTTTCCTTCTAGTGCAAACCAACCAAAACATTGGAATTTTAATGGCACCTTCCACCTCCATAGTCTTTTAAACCACCATTGTTGAGGACAATAATTTCTGAACTGAATGATAGCCTTATACGCAGTCTTTGTTGTAATTTCCCCAGTACTGGGATTACCCATCCATTTTGTAGTATCCCTGTTCTGAGTAAGCCTGCAACCCACTGAATCAAGATGAGAAAAATAGTTATTCCATTCCCATTCATATTTGCCAGAAAAACCCAGGTCTACACCTTTGATCCAATAGGAGTTACCAGTAGGAAAACTGTAATTTTTCATTCTATCAAGTGAGAAAAAATTCTTCTCTCCAAGGAAGGCTAAGATTTCATCTGATAGGGAAAAGTCATCGTCCAATCCCAGGATGGGATCAACACCTACCACAACTTGACTAGCTGAACCAACTTGCCATTGCAAATCTTTTGCCAACCAATTGAACACATTCATAAAACCTTGCCATATGATAGAAGTATTTCTATTTTTTTTAAGAGGATTCCTGAGCCACAGAGAGATATCCTACTTTATATATTTCACCCCCAGAACTTTGGACCATAAAGAAATACCAAATAAACCCCGCCAAAAGCATTCAAGACGTGAGGCCTTTCCAAATACATCCATATTTTTCAATCCCCATCCACCACAACTCTCAGGCAGGGTGATATTCTCCCATTTAGCCATAATCAGACCCTTGCAGTCTTTACCACCAACCCATAAAAAATTTGAACATATTTTCTTAATAGTATGCAAAACTGATCTAGGAGCTTTAAACAAGGAGAGCCAATAAACAGGTATACTAGTTAGAAAAACCTTAACCAGTATGAGGCGGCCTCCAATAGATAATAGCCTATTAGTCCAACATTGAATTCTGCTCTCGAATTTTTTAAATAGCCAAGACCAATCTTTAACTCTATAACTATTAGGCTTCAGAAAATACCCGAGATACTTAAAACCATCAACTAGCAAATGAAAACTAAAAGGCATGATATTTTGTAAGTCCTCTATCTGAGAGTCATCCAACTGATGTTGATAAAGGGAAGATTTTGCTTCATTAACCTTCATACCTGATGCGCAGCAAAAGACATTTATATTGTTCATGTAGTGCCCCCATTCAATAGAAGAATCCGACCTAGCAAGGAGCACATCGTCTACAAAGAGTAGATGGGATATAGATAGATCTCTGGACAACTTTATCCCTTTAATGAAACCTTCAGATTTGGCTTTGTGAAGTAATCTGCTGAACCCATCAATTATAAGCAAAAATAGAAGTGGGGACATAGAGCATCCCTGCCTAATCCCCCTTGAGCATTTGAAGAACTTCGATGGCACGCCATTAACCAAAACTACAATATTAGTGGATGACACACATGCCATTATCCAATTAAGCATTAATGGAGACAATCCTATTTGGATAAGAACAATTCTGAGAAAGCACCAATCGACACGATCATAGGCCTTCTCAAGGTCCATTTTGAGCAAACAAGCTTTCTTTTTTCAAATCTTGATGGAATGGATAATCTCCTGAGTGATGCCAACAACATCCAATATTTACCTATCATGTAAAAAAAAAAAACTGTTCTGCAGAGATGAATTTGGACAACCCAGGTTTAATACACACAACAATGATCTTTGAAATCAACTTATAGATCAAGTTACATAATGCAATGGACCTATAATCTCCAAAGGTGAGAGGCTTATTTCTTTTTGGAATCAGGGTCAAGAATGTAGAATTTAGGGCACCCGAGAGAAAACCATTGATTCTGGAAAATTCAGCCATAGCAAGAATTTCATCCCCCATAATTTCGAAAAAATGCAAGAACAGCTCCACAGTCCAGCCATCTAGCCCCGGACTTTTCTTTTTTGCAAAGAGTTTTAAAGTGTCTTCTATTTCCTTTAATGTCACAGCTTGCTCAAGGTCCTCTGCCTCTTGATTACTGAAAAATGAAGGATATAACCTAGCAATCTCCAGTTGCTTCATAAGATCACTAACCCCAGGATCAGTGTATATATTACCAAAAAAACCTTAGTTGCATCCTGAAGATGTTCTTTCCTAGTAATACAGTTGCCAGATCCATCCTCCATGTCCCAGATGGCATTGGAATTTTGTCTATGAGAAGCAAAGGCATGAAAATATTTGGTGTTTTTATCCCCCAACTCCAACCATAAAGCACGACTCTTAAGTCTCCACTCGACTTCTTCCTGGTTCAATATAGCATCCTTCTTTTCTTCAAGAAATTTTATTAAAGCTTGATCATCCATATCCTCCATAAGGACAAATTTTCGATAATATACTTCTTGTAACCGGAGTTCCAAATCTCTGTACTCTTTTAGGTCCTGTGCCTTTTGATTTTTAATCCATTTTGTAACCATATCTTTCAATTTCCTTAGTTTAAGAATAAGATGATCCATAGGGTTCAGGTCATCTCCTTGGGAAAAACTCAACCAGAAACATCTAACTGCCTCATAAAAAATTTCATTCTGTAACCAGGACAATTTGAAATTAAAAGGAAACCTCCCCAAAGTGATTGTGTCATCACTTTGGAAAAATACAGGCCAGTGATCTGAGAAGATAGCCTCCCCTATCCACGATCTATGGTGAAGAAGTATATTAAGCAATGACCGGCTAACCAGAAAACGATCAATCCTTTTATGAATACCTTCCCTACCCGCTCTGCCATTTGTCCACGTAGGAAGGAGAGAAGCAAGGGTGATGTCAACGAGATCATAATTAACCAGCATATCTGTGAAATATTCAACAAGATCATCCTTACGAGCCAGAGGGCCCCACACTTCAGCAGAACTTAAGGAAAAGTTCAAATCGCCTACGATGATAAGATTGTCCATATTTAGGAGACCTGAACACATCAGTGAATCCAAAAAAATTGCTCTGCCAGAATAAGGCCCATATAAATTCAACACAGCAAAATTAAAATTTTGAACCAGACTCCGACCGGTCATCAAGATTCCCCAATCAGTCTTATAAGTATTAAAATGAAAGAGACGAGGGTTCCAACCAACAATAAGGCCACCAAACTTACCAGTAGCACTCATAGCAGAAAAATCCCAACCAGGTAAGATGTTTGCAAGCTTAAAAATAGCAGAGGAGTCATCACACATTGTCTCCTGTAAGAGAATAATCTCTGGGCTAGTAGCATTGAACAGTTTAGATAAAGCCCTACCCTGGGTAGCTTTACCTAAACCCCTAACATTTAGGGACATAATCAACATTAATCAATGACGATAGAGGGTTGCACCGCTCTAAGTGCCCTGGGATCATGAGACCCATCAACTGAAGGACAGGCCTCGTCAATTCTGACAGATAAGGGTATAAACACATCACCAATTGCATCCACAGACTTCCTGAGACCCTTCTTCTTAGACTTCCTAACAATGACATTTTGAAATCGAAGGCAGTCGGAGGGTTTGACCTCATAATTTATAGGTGGGTTTTTTTAATACACAGTCAATGGAGGAAAATCCGAGATCTCAGGACAAGGACTGTAGACACTTTCAGCTAGAACAACCTTATCCTCAAAAGAAAGGACTCCAGCAACATTATCCTGAAAGGTAGGTGCAGACTTAGGGTTAGGGTTACCCACCAGAGAAACTTCAAGGTCAGGGTTTAAGGAATATGAAGACAATCTACCAGCAACCAAAAAAGGGGCATTTACCGCATTAATATTGAGTGACAATTCCCCACTAGATATACGTTGATCCAGAGCATTCTCGATATTGACATGAAATTTTAATTAATCCTTAGAAATATTTTTATATGGAGTTTCATCGGGAGAAGACTTACCTAAAATTTTCCTAATGGGATAAGAAGGGCACGAAATAGGGCTCGAACAGACCCGAGTGGCCTCCAAACGCAACCAGAATCATGAGCACCATTCACCTTCAAAGAAAGGAAAGGGAATTTGGCAATGGTGTGTCCAGTCTTCCGACAGTTGAAGCATCGAAATGGGATCTTGAAGTAGTCCAGTTGTTTGCATAAATCCCTAGAACCCCATTCGATAGCAACCTCAGTCGGCAACCCAAGACTCATATCAAATTCCACCATATTTTTTGCAACTCTGCGATCGAAATCAAACAAGGTTTTCTTATCCAACCGAATGAACTTACCAATAGAATTAGCCAACCCAAAGAAAATGTTTTCGGTCCAGAGTTCAATTGGGAATCCGGAAAACAACATCCATAAATGACAAAATATATGTTTTTCATGAATTGGGTCAAATGCAACATGCCATTTCTTTAGACAGATTGAACCCTCCTTGAAGAGCCACGGATGCTGGAGAATCTCATCCACATGTTCACTAGAAGGAAAAACAAAGAGTATCCACCGATTAACCAACAGGTTAACCCGTGGGGCCAACCCCACTAGAGGAGTCCAATGAAGGTTTACCCAAGACAGAATCTCCTCACAGCTACCAGAGGTGAGTTCCATACGTCCAACCACCGCTCGGTTAGCCATCATTTCTACTCTCTCAAGATTAAAACTAGGGTTAATAACATAATTCTCCCTACCATCTTGAGCTTTGACATACTTTAATAAGATACTTAATAACTAATTTGTTATCTTTTTATCATATTTAATCATGTTGATTTCTAATCATGTCATGTTTATAAAATCATTTTTAGAAGAACAATCTCATATGTGTTATCTTTTGATCATTATTTGCTTTATTTATATGTTATTGTTGACCTTTGTGTAAAAGTAATTTCATTGTTTTATAAGTACTATCCTTATGATCATTATATGCTCTTGCTAATTAATTTATTGAGTAAAGTCATTTTTTGAATCTATGTGATATCATAATTTGTTGGCTTGTCATAAGTTCTTTAATTGGGATATAGTTTCTTTTTCATATATTGCAGAGATTGTATCTAGTTCCTGTGCTATTTGTCTCTAACATTCATATACGGAAGCATTGACATGTGTTGTTTGTCTCTAACATTCCTATATGGAAGCATTGACATTTCCAGGGCATTTCATCTCTTGCATATTTACATAGTGTTAACAAGAAATGAACCCATGACTAAGACCATTAGTGACTTGTCATTTCATAATTTATAAGTGATATCATGAGTTGATCATAATTTGCTATATGTTGATCATATTAAACATTTTGATTTATTTTCATGTCATGTTTATTTCGATCATCTTTTACTCAATATTTATATGGATTTGAGCAATCTTATAATCTTGAAATATTTATCATGAGCACCTTGTTCTTGTTGCAATGGGATTTATATTCTTATGATTGCAAAGGTTATCTTGTTCTTACTTGTCTCTAACGTTCCTATATGGAAGCATTGACATTTTTTTTGTCTCTAACGTTCCTATATGGAAGCATTGACATTTTTTTTTGTCTCTAACGTTCCTATATGGAAGCATTGACATTTTCAGGGCATTCATCTCTTGCATATTAACATCATACTAATAAGAAATGCACCTATGCTTAAGATTAATTGCTTGATGATTAAATTTTCATATATTTAAGTGAAATCTTGGGCTCACTATTTATATGTTGTGGCTGACACTTAATTTGTAAAAGTAACTTCATTTTCCTTAATGAGCAAGTTAATCTTTTATTTTATCATATTATGTTGCCATCTTTCTATATATGTTTGCTAACCTTTGGTGTATAAGCATTTTCATTTATGTATGAGGACCTTTATTTTATGATCTTTATATGCTTTAATCTTGAAAGTTCTTGTGCAGATAAGTTCTTTGTTTAGGCTTCCATCTTATTCCAAAAATAATGAAGCACCATCTTCTATTGTTAAAGTCATAATGTTCATCTGTATGATATCATTTTCGATGTGTAGACCATTGGGGTCTTGTTCCTTCGATGTTTGAGTCCTTCTACATATATTTCTATTGCACCTTGATTGGAAGAATGTCTGCTATGGGTATTTTTGTACATTGTTGTGGTGTTCTTAGTCACATGTTTTGTTGTATCAGCCGTCAGAAGGTATCTGTACACTGGTGTGGGTGTTATATCAGAGTTCTTCAGCTATCAGTCATGGTTGTGATGATTCTTGTGGTGATCTAGGCATCTTATGGATCTAGTAGCCATGACGACTTCTCTTTAGATCTGGACACCTTGTTGTTGGATTGCGTCACATGTTCTCGACATCTGTTGGATCTAGTATCCATAAAGGCTTCTCTTTAGATTTGGGCATCTTGTTGGTATTTCATCGTACAACCTAGTTCATGTGCACTTTCATGATTCAGTGAGAAGCGGTTGTTCTTCATCAAATTCCATCAGTCCAAGTGTTCATCTTTTGTAGCTTTGGTTCTTCTGGAAGTTGTCATCAAGGGGGAGCAGTAATGACTCCTTCCTTGCTTTGTTAGTAGGCTTTTCTCCCAGCCATTATTAAGGGGGGAGTGTTGGAATATTTTATATTCCTTGGAAGGTAATAATTTCTTTGTATTATGTCGAAAGATATCCACAATCTTATGTAAAAGAGTAATACATTTATCCCATATTCATTATGGTAAAATATACTCTTGATATTCAATATTATATAAAGAGATATTATTATGGAGAATTATATTATCCCACATGTAATATGTGAGAGTAATTCCTCCTCATCTCTTGGTATATAATAGAGTCAAGGGAGTCTCTCACATTTATCCTTTTGTGAGGATCATTCATTTGTGAATCATTCATCCATTGTGGATCATATTGTATTGGGGTTATTGGCATTTCTCTCTATAAGCTTGGAGGAGATATTCTAGAGATGATAGAAGACTACCTTCTCGTGTACGTAGCCTAATTGGGTGAACCACGTATATATGGTGTACTATTTTCTCTTGTTCTCTTTCTGTTCTTATTTACTGTGATATGTTATTGTTTGCATAGATAGGTAAGCCAGTTTAGTTAGATCCATATCTCTGACATCAGGGTCATCACACCCTTGGATCCTTCACAAGGACCTAGATATACCAAACCAATAAGAGAAGAATGCAGAGCTCAAGATTTGGATCATATCTACAAGGTGACGATGAACCAGGAAGATTACGTAAACCCAACTAATGATGGAACACTGAGTTGGCGATGTCACAGTTCTTGCATATCCAAATCAGATACAGGACTAGAGAATTGGCAGAGCATAATGCATGAAGTATCTACAAGAAGATGCACGCAGCTCATGAGATCACTACACTAGATTGAAATTGAGGTAACTCCAATCCCTACTTACAATGGCTTGACTAATATTCATACGTTTTTTTCAAGAATATCTTATATCAGTTTCAGATGAACATAAGATAGTATCATTGGATACAACACTACGCGCTACACTTGCTAAATGGTGGGCTACGCACAAGCAGAATCTGACCACATGGGAGGAATGTAAGCATATGATGGAGATCAGATTTATGGAAGAAACGGAGTTTGTACAAGACAAATATAACGGACAAACTGATCCTAGTGATCACATAGACCTTTGTTTGAAAGCATGGACACACAGACCGCAAACACAATGGGTTCAGCTATTTGTACACACATTAGAGCAAATTCCGAAGAACTAGTACACAGAAACAAAACTTCGCAGAGGAACGGTAGAATGGTATGTTATGATTAAGAACTTCCAAGAAACTTTCAGCTTTGAAGATGAATGTCCAAGTATAAATGAGGCATTACAAATCATCAAAAAGAAGGTATTCAATGACACACCAGAACCTGTATATCACCAACCAGAATGGGCAAGATAGCTGGAACATGCCCTGGAATGTTATAACTTCACTTTAGATGAAGATGAAGAGGAAAGCGATGATGATGACCTGCACAATGTAAATATACTCGAGTTGGAAGGAAAGCGCGAAGTCAAAGGACCTTCATTGGAAATTCCGGATTTAAGCAATCCTGTAAAAACTCGAAAAGTGAACATTGGAACTACTGAAGAACCGAAGTTCGCTTCAATAGGAAATTATTGGGATGAAGAGACAGTTGCACATATAGTAGATTTACTTCACGGGTATGAAGACTTATTTCCTACGAAGTTTTCCGAAATGAAAGGCATTTTGGGCGGCGTGGGGGTTATGAAAATACCTCTCAAGCCGGATGTGAATCCCATTAAGAAGAGACCTTATCGACCCAATCCAAGATACAAAGAAAGGGTAAAAGCAAAGATTGATAAGATGCGCGACGCAGGAATCATTGAATCTGTAGAAGAGTCAGAATGGATAATTCCTATGGTTATCCAGGAAAATAATACTAAAGGCGAAATTAGGATCTGTGTAGATCTCATAAAGCTAAACGATACATCATTGCATGACCCATTTCCTACTCCATTCACATATGAAGTATTAGACAATGTTGGAGGGAATGAAGCATACTCCTTCACTGGTGGGTTTTCTGGATACCATCATATCAGAATTGATACAACAAACAGGCACAAGACCACTTTTTCCACAGAATGGGGCTCATTTCAATACACAATAATGCCCTTCGGTATGAAGAACGCACCTACTATTTTTTCAAGAGTAGTTGTTGCTGCATTCAAGGATTTCATCCATAAACTTTTTAGAAGTATATTTTGATGATTGGACAGTATTTGGGTTATTAAAGAACCATTATGCCAGCTTAAGACTGATGTTATCAAAGTGTAGACAACATCAGATCTCCCTCAACTTGAAGAAAATCATCTTTTGTATTCCCTATGGAATTCTATTGGGACACATAGTTTGTAAACAGGGGCTGATGGTTGATCCAGCTAAAATCGCAGTCATTGTGAATTTTCCAGTGCCCAATTGAGTAAAACAACTATGCACTACATTGGGGAACACCGGTTATTACAGGAATTTCATCAAAGAATATGCGCAGATCATTGCGCCTATGGAAAAATTGTTGAAGAAAGAAGCGAAGTTCATATGGATTGAGGACTACCAGAAAGGACTGGACACACTGAAAGAGAGGATGGTAACTGCACCTATCATAGTTTTTCCAGATTGGAGCAAACCATTCCATGTACACGTAAATGCTTCATCCATTGCACTTGGCATTTTTCTATCTCAACCATGTGAGGGAGGCATTGACCATCCTATTGCATTCTCAAGCAGTGAGTTGTCCTCAGCAGAAAAAAAAAATTATACTACAACAAAAAGAGAAGGTTTAGCCATGGCATACACACTACAAAAGTTCAGACACTATTTGCTAGGTGCACACTTCTGTATGTTTACTGACCATTCAAATTTGAAATATCTGGTCAATAAACCAGCGTTAGGGGGGGGAATCTGTAGATGGTTGTTACTCTTTCAGGAGTATGACTTTGAAATTATTGTTAAGCCAAGAAGGCTGAAATCGAGACCTGACCACCTATCTAGAATTGAGTCAGGCGAAGAACCTACCAACCTAGAAGACAGTCTACCATATGCGCAATTGTTTGCTGTTCAGATAGCAGATGACTATTATAAGGACATTATAGAATTTCTAACCACAGGTGTGGCACCTACAGGGTTTACTACGCAGCAGAAGAAACAACTGGTAGTAAAAGCAGTTGACTTCACCATAATTGAAGAACAATTATACAAGCTAGGACATGATGAAGTACTGGGAAGATGTGTGCTAGAACATGAGAAACCATTGATACTGGTTGATGCACATTCAGGAGTGTTTGGAGGCCACTACACAGGACAATCTACTGCGCAGAAAATCCTAAGAGTAGGACTATGGTGGCCTACACTCCATAAGGATTCAAAGGAACATTACCGCAGTTGCAATGCTTGCCAGAGGATAGGAAAGCCATCTCGCGGAGATGAGATGCCATTGAGGCCACAACTGACATTGCAAGCCTTTGATAAGTGGGCTATTGATTTTGTGGGGCCTATTAACCCACCAGGAAAGCGAACTGGTTCAAGATACATTATTACAGCTACAGACTACCTAACCAGATGGGAAGAAGCAACACCAGTAAAGGATTGTAGCACAATTACTGCCGAGCAGTTCATTTTTGAAAACATCCTCACAAGTTTTGGATGTCCAAAGATCCTTATGAACAATCAGGGAACTCACTTCCTGAATAGAACTATTGAAGCCCTGACTGAGGAATTTCAGATTTACCATCATAAAATCACACCATATCATCCACGGGCCAATGGCACTGTGTAAGATTTTAACAAAGTGTTGGAAAATGCATTGAAAAAGGTATAATGTAATGCAAACAGGGATGATTGGGATCTGCGAATACTAGATGTGTTATGGGTATACATGAAAACTTGTAAGAAGCTGACAAGTCATACACCTTTCGGGTTAGCATATGGACAGGAAGCTATAATGCCAATGGAATACATAGTAACAAGTTTGAGAATTGCAGCTTTCACAGGCATGGCAGATGATGAGACAATGGAAAAAATGCTAATACAATTGGTCGGCTTAGAGGAAGATCGCTTCATTGCGGGATTTCACCAACAAGTGAATAAAGATAGAGAAAAAGTATGGCATGATCGCCACATCAAGTACAAATATTTTCAGGTAGGAGATCTCGTTCTCCTCTATGATAGCAAATTCATGAAATTTCTTGGCAAATTTAATATGCATTGGCTAAGACCATATGTTGTCAAGAATGTTATTAATGGTTATGCAGTTCAGCTAGCCACATTGAGGGGAGAAAACCTACCACATCTTATTAATGGAAGTAGACTAAAACCCTACAGGGATAGTCCTACTTCACAAGACCTCAATTGATCAACAACGGGAAAAATTCTAAGTCTCATGTGCAGTTGAAACTGGACACTAAGAATGATAGAATAAAGAGTCTACACGCAATTTTGGTAAAACACGAAGTGCACATTGAAAGCGCAGATGCGAAGTGCACGTCAGAAGTTGTGATGCGAAGTATAAGAAGGAAGCACAGCTGTGAAGTTAAAAACAACAGAGCATAAATGCGCAGTGGAACCTCGCAGATTTTGTCTAAGTCGTGAGCGAATTTCGATGGAACTAGCCGTTAAAATGTCAGTCATAAAAATAGTCGTTATACAGTGTTTTTTCCAACGGCCGCTTGTGCATTTAACGCAAAATTAGTCGTTTTGACGCATTCAATGAAGGAAAGGACCAAGAACCTCAGCAGCTTTGACCAACGGTCGCAACATTTAATGTTTATATAGCCGTTTGTGGGCGCGCTTCAAGGGTAAATGCACCTGTAAATAGTGCTAAGCATAGCCTCGCGGGCTTTACCGTGATTTTTCATTTTTTCCGCGAGAAGAACTTAAGTTGTTACCAGTGAATGCACGAACGATCTTGGAGAGTGCATAGAGTAATTTCCAAGTGGATGTCTGAACGGTCATCAGTTGAACAAGTTGTGAGGGTTTTTAAACGCTCTGGGCTTGTAGGGGTAATGAGAACAACCAAGAAGAAGTCTATCCCAGAAAGGGGTTCTGGGTCAAGAAGCTCTCCACGCATCGTACCATCTATGCAGCGGAAGGATAAACAGTTGGTAAAGGACCAGGAGAAGCCGAAGGAAGGAGGAATCCTAAGGCCCAATCCACTACTACTTCCTGGGGATAGGCCAATATACCTCACACACGAGTACATTCCACCAAGAAGGCTAGAGGCATCGGCGGTTACCCTGTTCAAGAATGCACAGTAAATCCCTATACCACTAATTTATACCCATGTGCACATCCATGAGAACTTACTTGGTAAGATACCGGGATGTAAGTTCTAGGATCATGATCTCTTAGAGGGGAAAGACCCTAAAGAGTCAAAATATCCTCAATTCCATCCTAACCGATATATGTGCCGACAGAACGATGAGAAAATTGGACTCCCTGTCATCGTCGCCCAGGACTGGCTCACGCCGTTGGTACCATCTGGGTTGTTGAAACTCCTCTGAATACCGCATTTTGAACGAAGTCCTGAATGTACCATGGTGGTGCGCACTTTGATCTTGTGCACGCACCAGGGATACCTGTGGCTCGACCGTAGGGTCGATATCAACATTGACCTCATCCACATAATCACTCATCTCAGCAAGCGAGGTGATGATCCCGTAGGAGAGTTTGTGGGAAAAACAAAGGATAAATAGCTTTCCAAGCAAATGAAGGAACAATATAAATTAGTAAAGCGGAACTGAGGTTTTATCACAGATGGAATCAAAGACCCAGCTACGCGGTTCACTGTTCAATTGCGAGCAGGAAAATTTTTGAGGAAGTGCAAACTAGCGGATGTGTCGGCCGCAGTAGTTCTCCTCGCTGGGAATACCAAAGATGGAAAACCATACAACTGGGAAAGCTATTTATTGAACGAATTCTTAGAGGATGTCTGAGAAACTCAGGAGACTGACAACGCATTTCACTACACTTGGTTGCTAGTGTTAATTGCTTTTGTAGGCTGGAAAGAGCCATTGTACCAGAACAACCTCCCAGCAATTGTTGATGTATATGTAACTTCAGAATGTATTTCATATATGTATATTGTATCCCTACAGAGAGGTTATTATTCCTCTATACGGAAGTGTCGTAATTTGTATTTACAAGTGTCACAAGTGTCATAACTTATACAAGATGGGTTATTAGACCACCAAGTGTGGGGTCAGCCCTGAGTTGGGTTACCACGGGTTATTAGACTCTCCTAGAGAAGTCGGCCCTGTTAGGTTATTAGGAAAGTCAAATCAAGTATAAATATAGTGTGGGAGGCACTCTATTTGATCATTCACTTACTCATCTATCTCTCTCATTGAGTGATGCGCACTAGTGGAGGAGGAGAAGCTTCTAAGGAGACTATCTCTTGTACTTGGGTTTTGTATCATTGCTCTATCTATCTCTGAGGAAGTTATTGGGGTTTTTCACCTTCTTGGTTTTCCCCAAGGAAACTCTGTGTCTATTGTCTCTTGTGATTGTCTCTTATGATTGATATGTTGTGCTTGTTATTCTCTCAGATAAGATCCTAGATCATTTTGAATTAATGCTCAAAATATAACATGGTATCAAAGCTAACCTAAGAAGAAGACACTCTGCAGCTGCGGAAGCTAGGGATTCTTGTTTTTTGGGTTTCTCTCTACAGATCTTCAAAGGCATGAGGCTAGATTGAATCTCCTTGCAAGGGCGCATCTTTCTGTCGAAACGGAATTCAATTCTAAGCACTTTTAGTTTTTGACCTAAAAATTAGGGTTTCTGCAAAAATTGGAATTTATGAAATCCGAGACCACGGCTGGAAGCACCTTGGAAAAATTGAAGTTTAGAGATTTGGATCGAAATTTTTGGTTGGGTGAAGCTCTGGGAAACTCAAACCCTAATTCAGGGTCTTGCCTAGTGAATCCGAAAGTTTCAAAAGCAATTTTGAGGGGTGAAACTTTGCAGTTTTCAAATTCTGAGTATACCAGCTTAATCAGCTCATAAAGGCGCATCTTTCTATCCTTTCAGAAGTTTGAAATTCAAAGTTTGAAATTTTAGGGTTTCTCTGACAAACCCTAATCCAACACTAAATCCAATTTTCAGCAAATCAAGTGGTAAGACCTAAATTCGTTATATTTCCATTCGAAGTACTCTTTAAAGATGTCTCCCCACACCAAGCTTGAGGATAATCTTGAAGGGGATGATAACTTCCGAGCATGGAAGTATAGGATTGGGTTAATCCTGGAAGATAATGAGTTGGACACTTACATAAGTGAAGAGATCCATGTCCCAAAGGAAGAAGAGGCTAAGGCCTTACACAATAGGAACTTGGTCAAGGCTAAGAGGATCATTGTTGATTCTATCAAAGACTATCTCATACCACATGTGTCATCTCTGAAGACACCCAAGGAGATGTTTGATTCCTTAACCAAGCTATTTGAAGGGAAGAACATAAATCGGAAGATGACCTTGAGAAATCAATTGAAGAATATCAAGATCCAGAATGCAGAGACCATGCGGTCTTATTTCTCAAGGGTCTCATAGATAAAAGAACAACTTGAAGCTGTGGGAGAATATATAGAGAATGGAGAAGTGGTAATGACCACTCTTAATGGCCTTCCTAGGTCATGGGATTCCTTCATCCAAGGAATTTGTGCTAGGAGGAAACTTATCACTTTCAGTAGGTTGTGGGAAGAATGCTCACAAGAAGAAGCTCGAATTATAGCTCGAGAAGAGAAGATGGGGAATGAAGACCAAGCTCTCATAGCACACTCCAAGAAGCATGATGACAAGAAAGGGCATCATCATAGTAAGAAAGAAAGGCACCACCATCAGAATCAGAGGGGTAACCCCAAACCTCGAAGAAACATGTCCTATGTCCGATGTTATACATGTGATGAGAAGGGACACTATTCCAAGGATTGTCCCAGAAATAATAAAGATGGCTCTCACAAGAAGAAGAGCAACAAAAGAAGACATCATGCTCACACTGCAGAGGATGATGAACCTCCCAGGAAGAGGGCTAGGGAAGAAAGTGAAGATTCTTCAAGTGATGAAGAATATGTTTTAATTTCTTCCCTCACTGGTACTATTTCTCATGGAAGCAATGATTGGCCTATATATAGTGGGGCTTCCAAACATATGACAGGATTCAAGGGATCCTTTGTGAAACTATTTGAACATGAATCACCCCATAAGGTGAAACTTGGGGATGACTACCAGTATCCAATAAAAGGAAGTGGTGAAGCCTCTTATAAGCTAGACTCTAGAAAACCTATGAAGATGAAAGATGTACTATATGTTCCAGGTCTCAAGAAGAATCTTCTCTCCATATCTGCTTTGGATGCAAAGGGGATAAGAGTTGCATTTGTAGATGGCCAAATACTCATGTGGCCTAAAGGTAAAACCATTAATGATGCAGTGGTGATTGGAGAGCAAGAGGGCATATTATACAAATTGAAGGGGCAACCTGAACATGCCATGGTACATGAATCCATGGAGCCAAGTGAACTTTGGCATAGAAGGATTGCTCATGTGCACTATAGAGCACTTCCAATAGCAAGCAAAGTAGTAGAGGGTCTTCCTGAAATCCAGTCAAAGCATGAAGGTATTTGCAAAGAATGTGCAAAAGGAAAGAACACAAAGAAGACATTTCCAAGTAGTGAAAGCAAAGCAAAAGGAATATTGGAGATTATCCACTCTGATGTATGCGGTCCAATGTCTTCTAGCTCTCTAAGTGGGTATGTATATTATGTTTCCTTCATTGATGATTTCTCTAGGAAGACTTGGGTTTACTTCTTGAAGAATAAAGATGAAGTGTTTGATAAGTTCAAGGAATTCAAAGCCTTGATAGAAAATCAAACTGATAAGAATATCAAGATCTTTAGATCCGACAATGGCGGATAATTTACCTCAGGAGACTTCAAGAAGCTATGCATTGATTCAGGGATTAAGAGGGAGCTTACTACTCTTTACAATCCACAACAAAATGGGGTTGCAGAAAGGAAGAATAGAACTATCATGGAAGCAGCTATGGCAATGCTTCATGACCAAGATCTACCTATGCACCTATGGGAAGAAGCAGCAAGGACAGCTGTATATGTGCAAAACAGAACACCTCATAAGATACTTGACAAAAAAAAACCAGAAGAAGTGTTCACTGGAAAGAAGCCAGAAGTTAGCCATCTCAGAATATTTGGTTGTCCAGTGTACACACACATTCCAAAAGAAAAGAGGACAAAGTTGGATCCTTCAAGAAAGAAGGGAATCTTTGTGGGTTACAGTGAAAGCTTGAAGGCATACAGAATCTACTTTCCAGGGTTCAAGAAGATTGATATCAGCAAGGATGTAACTTTTGATGAAGACTCAACATTCATCAAATCAAGGAAGACACCTACTAAAGACAATGAAGAACCAAGAAAACCCAGAACACAAGACACCACCATGAATGAAGTTATTCCTGAAGAAGATCATAAGATAGAAGGTCCACAAGAACTTGTAGATCCACCCCGTGAGAAGAAATCTCACAAGAGGAAACCATCATGGGCTAGAGATCTCATCCAAGATGCAGAAAGGTATGGTATTCCAGAGGAAGAACACAGAGAAAGAAAAAGGACTAGGTCACATACCAACTATGTTTCCTTACTCTGTGATATTATGAATAAAAAACCTTCTAGTTATGAAGAAGCAGTGGAAAAGAACGAATGGAAGGATGCCATGGTCGAGGAATACCAATCGATCATGAAGAATGATGTTTGGGATGTGGTCCCAAGACTAGAAGGGAAGTCTGTGGTGACTTCCAAGTGGATCTATAAGATCAAGCATGCTGCAGATGGTAGCATAGAGAAATATAAAGCAAGGTTTGTAGCTCGTGGCTTCTCCCAGAAAGAAGGGATTGATTATGAAGAAACCTTTGCACCTGTGGCCAGGTACACTTCCATTAGATCATTACTTGCTCTGGATGTAGTGATGAAATGGAAGGTACACCAGATGGATGTCAAGACAGCTTTCTTGAATGGTGTAGTTGAAGAGGAAGTGTATGTGGAGCAGCCACTCGGGTTTGAGACACATGACAGAGGGACTCATGTGTGCAAACTGAAGAAAGCCCTGTATGGTTTGAAACAAGAACCCAGGACCTGGTATGGTAGGATAGATAGCTTCCTATCCAATTTGGGCTTTACCAAGAGTAAAGCGAATTCCAACCTTTACTACAAGGTTTAGGAAGGAAATCCAATGATACTACTATTGTATGTGGATGACCTGTTTGTTACAGGTGAGGATAGCTTGATTTCCAACACGAAGAGGAAGCTTGCTGCCAAGTTCGAGATGAAAAACTTGGGTATGATGCACTATTTTCTAGGCATGGAGGTGTGGAAAAGTATAGATGGGATCTTCCTTGGATAAGGGAAGTATGTAGTAGAGATCCTGAAGAGGTTCAGGATGATGTACTGCAAAGCCATGGCCACACCTATGGCATCGAACTTGAAGCTTTTGTGTGATGCTTCATCTGAGTCAGTTGATGTCACGATGTATCGTCAGATGATTGGGTCCTTGGTGCACCTGACGAACACGAGACCAGATATTTTCTTTGTTGTGAACACATTGAGCCAGTTCCTGGCGGATCCGAGAAGTGTTCACATGGTTGCTGTAAAGCATATTCTGAGGTACCTGAAGGGTATGGTTGATTATGGGATCAAGTATGATGCGAATCAAAAGTTTAACCTAGAGGGTTATGTTGATTCAGATTGGGCAGGCAGTGCCATTGATTGGAAGAGCACTTCGGGGTGCTGCTTCAGTATGGGATCCGGTATGATCTCTTGGTTTAGGAAGAAGCAGTTCTGTGTGGCATTGAGTACAGCCGAAGCAGAGTATGTTGCAGCTTGTTCAGCTAGCTGTGAGGCAGTATGGCTTAGGAAGCTACTATTTGAATTATTTGATCTCCCGTTGGATGCTACCTGTATCTTCTGTGACAACCAGAGTTGTGTGAAGTTGTCTGAGAACCCAGTGTTCCATGATAGGTCGAAGCATATTGAGATCAAATATCACTATATCGGGGATATGGTGCAAAGAGGAGCAGTGAAGCTCCTGTATGTTGCAACGGACGAGAAGATAGCCGATGTGTTGACCAAGCCGCTAGTCAGAGTGAAGTTTGAGTACTTCAATGAGAGACTTGGTGTACTTCAGATCAAGATTCCTTCCAAGGGGAAGTGATGAGTCCGGAGACACAGATGCACACGAGCCATTCTTACATAGTGGTAGGAAAGTCCTCCTGTAGTGTAGATGTAAGGGTTGGGGACATTCTCACATGGTTAGAGGAAAGTCCTTCCATGGTGTAGATGTAAGGGTTGGGCCATTCTCACATGGTTAGAGGAAAGTCCTTCCATGGTGAGATGTAAGGGTTGGGCGTGGCTGTTCCGACATGGTTAGAGGAAATTCCTTCCATCGTCGTTGATGTAATTGCCAGGGATTTTCTGACATGGTCAGAGGAAATTACTTCCATGGTCGTGATGTAATTGCCGAGATTTTTCGACATGGTCAGAGGAAAGTCCTTCCATGGTCGTGATGTAATTATTGTATCCTTTCCGACATGGTCAGAGGAAATTCCTTCCATGGTCATTGATGTAAGTGTTGAGCCTTTCCCGAATGGTCATAGGAAAGTCCTTCCATGCCGGTGAGTGTAAGTGTTGTGATGTGTGTGCATCTGGGTTGTGCTCCGTGGACTATGAGGTGATCTGAAGACGATGAGGTGACAGTATGGTACACAGGTTTTGCAGAGGCATATAAGCAGTCCTGAGATGCTCTTGTAGGTTTTGTAGAGGCAATGTAATCAGTCCTGAGAGATCTTGTAGGTTTTGCAGAGGCAGTGTAATCAGACCTGAGGTGTACGTACTTGATGGCTTGCTCGTAGAGATGATGAAGACCTACATGGAGGCTAGTCCTACAACCAGCATGAAAAAGGGATGGCTCTATAGAACTTCCTATGACGAGTATATTAGAGATATATTGAGATAACAGCAGTGACGATGACGATGATATGATGACGATGATCCGATGACGATGATTTGATGATCCAAAGAAGAAGACTTGTGCTAGAAGACCTGTGTCGAGAAATACCTTCCTAGTTAAGAGGGAGTGTTGGTGTATATGTAACTTCAGAATGTATTTCATATATGTATATTGTATCCCTACAGAGAGGTTATTACTCCTCTATACGGAAGTGTCATCATTTGTATTTACAAGTGTCGCAAGTGTCGTAACTTATACAAGATGGTTTATTAGACCACCAAGTGTGGGGTCGGCCCTGAGTTGGGTTACCATGGGTTATTAGACTCTCCTAGAGAATTCGGCCCTATTAGTTTATTAGGAAAGTCAAGTCAAGTATAAATAGAGTGTGGGAGGCACTCTATTTGATCATTCACTTACTCATCTATCTCTCTCATTGAGTGATGTGCACTAGTGGAGGAGGAGAAGCTGCTAAGGAGACTATCGCTTGTACTTGGGTTTTGTATCATTGCTCTATCTATCTCTGAGGAACTTATTGGGGTTTTTCACCTTCTTGGTTTTTCCCAAGGAAACTCCGTGTCTATTGTCTCTTATGATTGATATGATGTGATTTTTATTCTCTCAGATAAGATCCTAGATCATTTTGAAATAATGCTCAAAATCTAACAGCAATAACAGGAGATTTTCGAGCGGCAAAATATGAAAATATGTGGGTGAATGTGAGGCCTGACAGACAACGTGTAAACAATGAGCAAATGCATACATACTACGGCCAGTTGTGCGATGTGATAAGACGCACTATGCGCATTTCAAAGGATGTGACAGCTAAGTATATCCAAAGAGTGATGTTCACAACTGACTTGCACTACATCTATATTCAGCCAAGAGCCGAAAAGCAGAATCCATAGTTGTTCCCAGCGAACTATCAGCTCGATGCACAGAAGATTGAGCTCATGATGGACGATTGGACACCAAAGTGGAAGGTAGATGCACCTGTGGAAATCCATACCACATCAGAGGAAATAAAGGAAAAGGATCCACTGGATGAAGATGAGACAACTAAAGAAGAGACACAAATAGGGGAAAAGAGAAAGGACCCTGAAGGGTCGGAAAAAGAGAAAGGTCCAAGGAAGAAACCCAAAGAAACCAAGATTCTGCTAGAGGCGAAGCTACACGACGATGATTATGAATGCATTGCATTGCGTGTCATTGAGCAATTAGAGGAGGTGCTCGCGCTAAAAGATAGCAAAAGCGAAGAGACTCAGGTGTAGATAAACGAGAATCTTGCATAGCTCAAGAGCATGGTTGTAAGGATAGAACAAGTCTAGAAGGACTTGGTGCGTGATTCTGATTCAGAGGGAAAGTTAAGTGAATCAAGTTAAAAGAAGAGAAGGCCACCAGCCTTGACAACGAAACCTCGCTTGGTCTGAATGGAGCCACTGAGTATCATCTTCCGAAACGATGAGTTAACCGAAGGTGCGAACAAGTTAGAGCACCTAGATATCAATGTTGGTATGCTACCTATTGAGGGGTTGCACAATATGCATCTGCAGGTTGTAGAAGAAATCAGGGATAGAGACATAGTCTCTTACAACCAAAAACTACATTTAGAGGAGAGATACAAAGAACTGTCGGAGGTAAGTGCATAGAAAAAAAGGGAACTATCTAAAGCGTAGGAGAAGCGAAGAAGGCTGAAAGAGACAGTTGTTACGGTATGTGCGCAGATACCGGAATGTAAAGTGCAGTCGGAGTTAGAAGATACCATAGTTCAAATTGGTAAGGTGGTAAGCAATCTTAAAGGAGAGATGACGGATATGGATATCGCCCACAAGGAAGAGATTGTTATTCTCACAACTCATAAGCTACCTAGTACCCCGCCGAACATTATAGAAGCAAGAGCTTCCGTACTATGGGATTCAACAGAGAGTATCTCCAGCAAAATAGCAAGATTCCAAGAATTACTAGAAGAAGCCACTAAGGTATGGTCTATTCTATAGGACAATCCTTCCCTACAGAAAATTCAAGACGACTTGCATCAACGGAAGACAGAGTTGGACTCTGTGAGCGCAGCTATGAAAACCTTGAAACCTAGAGAGAAAATTCAGAAGTTCGCAGAAGTCAAGGACTTGAAGCGAGAACTACAAGTTTTGAGGGAGAAGGAGGCTAATACTGTAGCAAGGTTATAGCCAATGCAGGAAGAGGCACTCGCCCTCATTGAAGAAATCAAAGAAAAATTACAGGAACTCCGCACCACGGAGAAGACAGTTAAGGAGTGTGCTTAGGAAGACGTCTCAGAGGAGATGGTGGAAATTGTTAAGGAATTCGAGTAGGAAACAAAGGAAGCAGTTGCGGAGCTGAGTGCAACTCTTCAGGACTTCACTTGAAAATTGAGTCCTCTAGAAGACGCGGAGCTAGAGCCAAGTGGATCAAAGACGATCCATGAGTAAGTGTTAGGGGCCTATTGGGCATGGCCCAAGTGGCACAGTTTTTGGTGAAGCGAAGTCCAAGCATGGCACAGTTTTGAGGAAGCATGGATCCAGCGTAGCAGTTATTTTTGGTAATAGGTACAAGTAAAGTGAGGTCCAGCAATGACCTATTTTTGGTAAGCGACTCCATGATTCCCGAGAGTTGGGTAAGGAGAAGCGTGGAAGTGGAGGAAAGCGACCTGTCGCCTTAGTACAGGAAGGGTACTAAGACCGTTAGAAGTAGAATGACGGATCGACAGTGACAGAAGAAGTGGAGCGGGGAAAAGGGACATGCTAGTATGCAGTTAGAACTGCGACTGTCATAAGAGGCGTCAGAGCCAGAAGTGGCATGGAAAGGAGACTGAAGTCAAGTAAAGTAGCTATCAACTACGACATGCCGGGTTAGCAGGGTAACCGCGCCATTTTTGGGGGATTTTTGGGTAGCATGGGTTTTTGGCCCACAATCATTGTAAAGGCGTGACCTTCAGGCACGATCTATAAAAGGGGCAATTTTATAAGGGGAGGGTTGATCTTTGAGAGGTATTATTGATAAGATAGAATATCTTACATTGATCCAAAGAGAGGAAAAAGGCTCTGCAGCTGCGTGCACAAAGACCTATTGTAGAGAGAAGAGTCTGCAGTTGAGTGCGCGGACTGGAATTGTTGAACCCTTCCCATTAAATCAAACAACAGTTCCCGTGGACGTAGATCCCATCCTAGGGATGAACCACGTAAATAAGTGTGTTATGTGATTGAATGAGTGTGATTTTGTATACTTATGTTTAGGTTTACATTCATACTTATGCTTATGTATGTTCGTGCTTTTATATGTATTTTCACATGTATGTCATATGAGAATAATATGTTAAGTATGGAACATGTATAACTGAATGTACAAGTATTTCGGAATATGTTGAATGCATAAGTAATAGGATTAATACTAATTCATCGAAGTCTGTAAATTCTATGATTGTTAAGAAGCAGCGCAGTCTGGAGTTGCGTTGGCATATTGTATTATGGCCGTTGCGAAGTGCATAGTCCCAGTGTGCGCTGTAGCATAAGAAGTAAACGCGAAGTAGGCGTGACTTCGCCCAACTCATCATTTTATTATCTACGCATCACCTGGTTGTAGAAACGTGCTTCTGTAGCCCCCCATAGCTTCACCTCGGGTGAGACCTCAGTCTGTTTGCAGACTATTGCCGAAAGGGCCGATGAAGAAGGGTTTTGTTGGACCACAAATGCTCCAAACCTGGGTCAGTAAGAGCAAGTTGAGAATGAGGTTTATAGCCAACAATAAGTGTCGCAAAGTGGGACACAAAGCTTATGAATGCCCAAAGAATCTACACGTGGCAAAGGAGTCGAAACCCAGACGTCGACGAGATGACTGGGGCGATGAGAAGACGGATTCGGCATCTGACAGTGGTGAAGATGGTAGAGGAAAATTTCGAAACATAACGGCCATGAGAACATTCTTCCAGGATAACCAGAGCGAAGAGAAGGAGCCGACACAGCGAAAGGCCATCTTTCGGACCAAAGTGTTGATCGCCAACAGGTACTGTACGACCATTGTCGATGGTGGCAGTACGGCGACTTTAGTGTCGATGGAGGTCATCGACAAGTTGGGTTTGAGATGTCAACAACACTCAAATCTATACAAGATATCCTGGTTACAGAAAGGACACCATGCAAAGGTAACCAAATAGTGCATGATCAACTTTAAAGTTGGGAAACTTGAAGACAGTGTATTGTGCGACGTAATCCCAATGGACGCTTGTCATCTGTTGTTAGGGAGGCCATGGCAATATGATCAGAAGATGATCTATGATGGTCAAGACAACACAATCACAATGTGGAAAAATGGCACGCGGAGGATGCTGAAGCCGAAGCAGGAGGATTGCGCCGACTGCAAGCAAGATGAAAGAAACTATTGGGAGAAGCGAGTGTTGATGTGCTCAGCGAAGGAATTTCTAGCAGAGGAAGAGAAACAGTCGAGATGTTTCGCCATCATTCCAAAAGGACCATGTGTCAAAGGGTCGACGACAAAAAGAGTTCCAGTCGAAGTCGAAGAAATGCTCGACAATTTTAAGAGCATAATGGTCGATGAGGCACCGACGAGTTTGCCACCGACGAGAAGCATATCCCATCAGATCAACTTGATTCCAGGATTGAGTTTTCCAAACAAGGCACCACATAGAATTACTTGGACAGAGGCTCAAGAACTCAATCGACAAGTCCATGAGCTATTGGACAAATGATTGATCAGAGAAAGTTTGAGCCCATGTGCGGTACCAAATGTACTAGCACCAAAGAAGGGTGGAGAATGGAGGATGTGTACAGACTCCAGAGCTATCAACAAGATCATGATCAAGTACATGTTTCCATTTCCAAGGACGAACGACTTGATGGATTGCTTGAGTGGAGCAAGATACTTCACCAAGATTGACCTGAAGAGTGGGTATCACCATATCAGGGTGAGAGAAGGCGATAAATGGAAGACAAAATTTAAGACGAAGGAAGGACTGTATGAGTGGTCAATCGTGCCCTTCGGATTGACTAATGCACCCAGTACGTTCATGCGATTGATGAACGAAGTACTGAATCCATTCTTAGGAAAGTTCATCGTAGTGTACCTCGATGACATCTTGATATTCAATCGAACCAAAGTCGAACATTTGGAGCACATTCGACAAGTGTTGCGGAAGCTGTAGGAAGAGAAGCTGATGGTGAACCTGCAGAAGTGCTTCTTCATAAAGGAAGAATTGGTGTACTTGAGATTCGTAATCTCGATTAAAGGGTTAATGATGGACCCAAAAAAGTTGAAGGCTATATTAGAGTGGTCAGAACCGACAAGCACGACAAGAGTGCGGAGTTTTCATGGACTTGCTAGTTTCTATAGGAATTTCATCAGAAGATTCAGTCGGATATGTGCACCGTTGACAAAGTGCATGAAGAAAGGGGAGTTCAAGTGGACGGAAGCTTCCCAAAGAGCCTTCGACAAGTTGAAGTAGAAGGTGACAGAGAGCCTAGTGTTAGCTCTCCCATATTTCAACAAATTTTTCCAAGTTGATTGCGATGCGAATGGAATGGCAATTGGCACAATGTTGAGCCAGGAGGGCTGACCAATTGCATTCTTCAGTGAAAAGTTGGATGAAGCAAATCGGAAATACTCGGTCTACGACTAGGATTTATATGCTATTGTCTAAGCATTAAAGAAGTGGAGGCATTATTTGCTGCCCAAGGAATTTGTGTTATACACATACCACCAAGCATTAAGGTACTTGAATACTTAGTTGAATTTGAATCAGCGACACATGAAGTGGATTGAATTCTTGCAGGGATATACCTTCATGTTGTGACATAAGTCCTCCAAGTCGAACAAGGTTGTCAACGCATTGAGTAGAAGATTTGCATTGCTGAACACGACGACAGTTCAGGCGACATGAATAGAGTTGGTGAAGATAGAGTATGAGACCGATGATGATTTTGCGAAAGCATGGAAGGCTAGTCGTGAACCATGGAGTATCGACAGAACTCCATACTTGGATTATTTTATCCAAGAAGGATACCTATTCAAGGGACAACAGTTGTGTATTCCTAGGGAATCCGTAAGAGAGAACCTAATCCAAGAACTGCATAGTGGCGAATTAGCAAGTCATTTTGGCATTTACAAGGCCAAGGCATTGGTCAAAGAAAAGTATTATTGGCCCGGGATGACGGTAGGTGGGTGTGACAGTGTCGAATTTTCCAGTTGGCGAAGGGGCAGATTCAAAATATGGGGCTATATGCACCATTTCCAGTGCCAAAGACCCCATGGGAGCACCCGAGCATGAATTTTGTGCTAGGATTGCCGAAGACATAGCAAGGTAACGACTCAATCTTTGTGGTAGTCGACAAATTTTCGAAAATGGCACACTTTATTCCATGTGGGAAGACAAGTGACACCACCAACATTGTTGTACTATTCTTCAAGGAGATAGTCAGATTTCATGGGTTGTCGAAGAGTATAACATCGGACAGGGATACCAAGTTTATGGGTCATTTCTGGAGAACCATCTAGAAGAATCTGGACACAAAGTTGCAGTTTAGCTCAGCATATCATCCCCAAACTGATGGACATAACAAGGTGGTGAATAGAAGTTTGGGAAACCTACTAAGATGTTTGACGGCCGACAGACCCAAGCAATGGGAGAACATGTTGGCGCAAGAGGAATTCGCATACAACAATTATGTGAATCAATCGACAAGTATGAGCCCATTCCATATTGTTTCAAGGTCAAAGTCCACATGGTGTGACGTATTTGGTTGCGATACCAACGGAGATCAGAAAGAGTGCAGATGCAGAAACATTTGCGGAGCATATGAAGGAAGTACATGAAGATATACGCAAGCACATTGAAATGAGAAACACGACATACAAGTTGAGAGCCGATATGAAGAAGAGGCTACAGTCGTTCAACGAAGGAGACTTAGTCCATGCGCACTTGAGGAAAGAGAGGTTCCCTACAGGAACATACAACAAGTTGAAGCTGAAGAAGATTGGACCATGTAAGATCCTGAAGAATATTTCGAACAATGCTTATGTGTTGGAGCTACCGAAGGAATTGAACATTTCTCCTACATTCAATGTATCAGATCTGTACAAGTATGAAAAAGGTTCAGTAAGCAGCAGTGCAGAAGTGTCAAAGATCATCTAAATAGGACAAATTCCAGGTTGACACAAAGAAGAGATCGTGGAAGTCGGACGCACAAGGAGTTCGCAGAAGAAAGAATATTTATTCCAATGGAGGGATGATGACTTGAAAGAGGCGACATGGATTTCAAAAGAAGAACAGAGGAGACTGATAGAGCAGCCGAGTTCTTTTTCACCTAGGGAGACTGATGCAAGGGCATCGGGACCTAGGCGAAACAGTCAAAGATGATCGGTAGAAGAAGTTCGACCAAGGGGATTGTCGACGACCACTGGTACGAGGGAGACTGGCAGTCGAAGCCATGTAGTCGAGCAGGAAACTATCGAAGTATGGTCAACAGGAGTGGAAGTTGAAGGAGTCAAAAATCGACAAGTTGTCGAGCATCGACACCGACAAAAGTGGAAAAGGCCAAGCGAGGAGAATGGGGGGGACTGGCAGCTGCAGAGACTAAGTGAAGTTGACAAGTTATGTCGAGGACTGACAAAACACATAATGGTCGACATGTCAAAGAGGACAGTGATAAGACCGACCACTGTAGCAAAGTCAGAGAAGTGCAGAATTCAAAGGCAACATACCTATAGCCGTTGAGGGTTGTTGAGGAATTTAATGGCAGTTAAGAAGGTGGTTGAGACCAGGCCAGGTGTTTCCACAAGAAGAGGTTGTGCAGGATGGTTAGGGGGCACTGACAACTGCATGATCCGTCGGTTCAGAAGTCGAGCGACGAACATAGAAGGACGTCTCAGGGAAGCCAATCGGAGTGGACCTCGGGAACAACAACAAAGCAGAGTAGAAGATTGGTGCAGAGGCACAGAGGAAGAGATCGTTGATCATTCTTTCGTTCAATAGAGGATCAAAAGGAGAGTATCACACGCAGGGAGAAACACACTGAGTGAAACATAGAATTGCTTCTGTATATTTTAACATGCTAAGGCCGACTTGTTTATTGCTTTGTATGTAACATTGTAATCAGCTCAAGTCATAGAATCCAACTTCTTGGCATTCCAGTTCACATCTAGTCTAAGTGAGCATTTGTGTGATTGACTATGTGTTATAGTTAAGCAAGAGAGTCCGACGACCCGCCCTTGCGTCAAATACGCACTCTATTACCTAGTGACCACCTTGATCACACCTTTGATTTTCACACTATTGATTTCCTTGACATCATTAACTGATCTTGTATCCCTCTCAATCAAACTCAATAACAAGAGCCACGCGGTGGCAATGTCCCCGACATTGCCACCTACTATCTCTAAACTCAAGTCTCAGAGCCACGTGGTGGCAATGTCCCGACATAGCCACCTACTATCTCTGAACTCAAGTCTCAGAGTACCAATGGACCAACACAAAGAAAGTAATAATTTTCAGACAAGGAATTTTAAACAATGCTTTACAAAAATAAGTTTCATGTTCTATTCCTCTATACCTTAAAGCAAGTAGAAGAAAATAAAATAAACTAACAAATACATAAAAGCCAAAGGGTTTCCACTGTGAGATATGTAAACTACTTGATTGATGCAACATAAATAAGCTCGTCTCCCTTCTCCAACACTACAATGTAAAAGCCCTGATAGTTTAAGCGACTCAAATTCGATATGCGCATCAACCCATTTCATCAATTGCTATTGTTTTACGGGAAAAAAAATGTATTAATCACAGACACTGATACCCAACCACTGCAGCAAAAGAATAGCAAGGGTTTCAAAGCAATGAATCCTACACAATCAAAGTCACAATCACACTCTTACCTGCAAACCCTCTTCACTGAAATCCTCTTTGCCACAAATCTCACAATTTTGCCTTAATACAGATGCAACCAGAATTGCATTCACATAGTTGATGGGACTGTGTGCATAGATGTTCGGTAACAAAATTCCCATAGACTTGATAAACAACGAAAACCACCCTTCCTTGAAATCTTCTTCCCTCGTGTATCCCATTATCAGACTATGCACCAGCTCCCACATTGCATTTATCATATTCAGAATGAAATATGCGATTGAGAAATTCATGTTCGACTCTTCCTCCACTGTCTGAAATGCAATGTAGACCCAAAAAAATTAAAAAAAATACTTATTTTCAAAGGGAAGACATTCGCTTTAAGTTTAGATTTAGTGCTGCAATTCATGGATTTCTCCTTGTTCATCACACTTTTCACTTTTCATTTTCATGTTTCTAATTCTAAGTTCCAGAAAGAGAAAGCAAGAAGAATAAATCATATACTATAAGCCAGAGTTTATATAAGAATAATACGTTCTCTTTGTAGCAGCTATTGTGTTAGTTTTTGTACCATGGATGTGTTCCCCCTAGTGACGTTGGCCTAAGTCACTAAGAAAGGGGGTAATGGGACCCTCACGTTAATTAATTAATTAATGAGACTATAAAGTCACTTTTGTCCTAAGTCATAAAGTGAGTGAGTAATTATTTATTAAGTGATTTAATTAATGAGATTTTACTCACATCTAATCTCAGCCATTGATTAGATTTAATCTACACCATTGGTTTAAGATTCCTTTTAGGGATGGATAAAAGGGAGGGAGGCAGAATACCTAATCATTATTGTGATGGTGAATGAGGAGAGAAGAGAGCTCGAGAGTCTGAAGAAGGAGGAGCTAGGGCGCAGCTACTGAACTTGTGACTTCACCAGGCACGAGTTTCCAGGCACAGGGTTCCAGGATTAGTTCAGATTCAAGGCATTTGTACTGGCAGTTTATTGTTCAGCAATCAGGACCGTGAGTTTACCTGTCTTATCAAGCACAAAGTCGTGGTGTAACAGTACAGCAGTACCATCCACATCACACAGTTCGAGTATGGTTCAGGGGTCAGATTTCGTGGGTGTTTCATTCTGTTGAAGCTCAGACACATTGATGTCTTATCCTGGCACATATCCCAAGTTTTGCTAGGAGTTATCAGTCTGCATTGTTTCTTAAACAGTGACTGGTACAGTGGACTATACTGCAGTCTTCCTCTATCATGATTTTGAGGATTGGCAGATGCACAAGGTTGAGTAACAGCTACAGCAGTGAGATCAGGGTTATCTACTCTGAAATAAAGGAGGATACAGTACCATAAATGGCACAGAAACCGAGAAGGATTTGCACTCATTTCCAGGCAGCAGTTGGGCACTGAAATCGAGGCAGACTGGGGTGCTTTTAATGGAGATAAGTTGTATTTGTTTTTTGTATTGCTGTAGCATTATCTTGCTGATGGAATAATAAATCTCTCTCTCACTCAACTGGTTTTCCCCGTGGGGGTTTTTCCAGGGCTCGATTTGGCCAAAAATTACTGAGTTATTTTCATGTGTGTAAATGTTGTGAGTTAATTTGCAGCCTGTTAAATGTTTTTAATTGTGTGTTTACTGTCAAGTCTATTGCATTAAGTAACCTACAGCCAATGCAAAACAGGCTGTAGGTGAAAACCACTTTAAATTGGCATTAAACCAGCAGGCAATTAAAGGCAGAATTTCTACATATTGTAGTACAGACACACTCCAAAATGCTTGAACATAAACAATTTATTATCATACAGAATCCTAGGAACCATGTCGTTACAATACACCACTCTCAAGTACCTTGTCACAGGATCATTCAACTTCATATTCATAAATTCCCCAAACTCTCTATCACCAATTTTGGGTTGTCCAAATGTATAAATCGCTAATAGCTTCTCCATGAGCTGTTTTTTTTATGTAGGAGTATTGCAGGAATCAATGGTCAGAGCACCACCCAAACTGTGCCCTATCACAATGAACTTGGCATCCTTGTGCTCTTCTAACATCTCGCTCAGCTTTCTGCGTATGGCATAGTACGCCACAATTTTTTCGTCATGTTCTGTGCCAGATTCCTCTATCAATCCAGAGTTGTCATGATTATGATCTATATTTTCCCTTTTGGGCTCCAAAGGGCTTTTTAAGATTGGTTCATCGAAGCGATCAGCTAAGCCCATTGCTTCAAGGAACCCCACATGAAATTTTCCAATGGGGTCTATTTTGTACCATGAGAAGTCGAAGTCTGTGCTCCAGTCACCTGCATCAAATGTCTCTGTTCCTCTGAAAGAAACCACCACCATCTTAGCATCTACCAGTTTATCCCAGAATATGAATGCTTTGGTACTGTTTTTCTCCAGGGAATCCGTGATGTTAGGGAAAATAAACATTACATTCAGAAATTCAAAATATGATAACTGTCCTAAAAGAGAAAAATTCAGTAATGGAAATGCACTAACTCAACTTACAATTCCAACAATTGAAGAACTCCACAAAATGCATCTGCAAAATAATTTAAAACGAAGAGAGTCACCAAGAAGATCTGTGGAATGACCAATATGTGTAATTAGTGAACTTAACATTACTTATCTCCCAACGTTTTGTGACTACTTTCCTAATAAATAACTCATTTTCATAGGCCAGTTTCGAATCCATCATGCAAACATCTGCACAATATCTGCTTATTAATGTTTTGCTATTCTTCTCGAGAATGATTATACCTCTTCCTGAACAAAACTATATCCTAAAAATTAACGAAGCATCAAAATGGTTTTTGTGATTAGTTCAAAAACTAGGTGAAATGTTTGTACCTGTGAGAACTCTGAAGATTATTCTGAGAATGCCTCCATTATCCGAGAGCAGATTTAAAATGAATTCGATGCAGAATCCGAGCATGGCCATGGGCTTTTCTATCGAGTGGATAAATTTTCTTACAAGGATTGAAACCGTGATGATCCACCGTCTATCGAATGTATCAACTTGAGGCCGAAGATGCTCATTATATTCAATGAAGTGATTTTCTCTCCGAGAGAGAAAGAGAAAACACAAGACATCCAAAATCCCTCCATTCTAAGGGCAGACTATAAGATATTCGTTGGCCATCTCTTGCTTTCTCAACTTAATTTGCTCTGCAATTTGTGCCGCTCTCAGAGTTTCTTACATCACAATACACAATTATATGATTATATAGATGACCCAAAGTGTGGTTACTTGTCTCGAAGTTGAAAAGCATAAAAAACTTTGAACAACCAAAAACACCAACCTCAGACAGGAATAAGCCGACAAATCGATGCACCAAGGTTTTACGACAGCGTGCACAGGTGAATCCGATGCAAAAAAAATAACCCTTTGCCAACCTCACGTAGCAGACCTCGGATAGAATTTCCAGACCTCGGACAGAATTTCCCGACGGCCTGCACAGGGAATTTCAAGCCTAGTGAATCAATAACCCTTTGTCAACTTCACCTGTTTACATGAAACATACAAAAACCCAGACCTTGTTGTTGGTATTAAGAGTCTATAAAATAGATTTAGACAACAAAAAAATAGTACAAGATTGAACACATATAATACACCGGAGTTTAACGTGGTAAAACCTCAATTTGGGGAAACATCCACAAAGCAAAGTATCAATGTCTTATTCCTTCAATAATGGAGATTACATCGAGGGATTTCTCATCCATACTCTCTCATTCACGTACTCCTCTCAAAATTACATATAAATACATTTGTGTAAGAAGTTACATAGAGCCAAGAACTGCCACCCGTTAGAGAAACTTCCAACCAACCAACTGTAGACTATTTTGGAAGGGGTCTAGACTTGGGGGTTGGTGGTGATGAAGCTTAAGCGTTGGTCCCCATTTTTTATGCCAAGAGTGGGAAGACTTACTCCAGAGGAATTAGGGTCTTCTTGGGGGGTTGGTGGTGATGAAGCTTAAGCGTTGGTCCCCATTTTTTGTGCCAAGAGTGGGAAGACTTACTCCATATGGGTTCTTTTTCCTGGTTTTTCGCCTGAGCTTTTATGGAGCAAATTTTTGCATTACTTGGTAAGGAATTAGGGTCTTCTTGAGCTCCGGGGTCATGACTATGGCTCGCATGCTGGTTAACATCGACCTTAGGAATGGGCTGGCCGCTGAGCTTACCATCAGGGAAGGCGACCTGTCCTATACCCAAAAGCTAGGAATGGGCTGGCCGCTGAGCTTACCATCAGGGAAGGCGACCTGTCCCATACCCAAAAGTTAGACTATGCCGGTGTGCCCTTCCACTACATCCGTTGTCACAGGTATGGTCATCTTGTGAAAGCCTGCACACTTCCTTTCCGTCATTTTGCTGGTAAATCCGGGCCGGATATTTCTCCTCAGTCGGTTGTGGTTGGGCTATTGAAATCTGCCCTGCCGATGTTGGATGTGGTCAGGGATAAGGTTTTTCCTCTATCGGTGTCGGAGCTCTCTAAGGTTTCCACTGGCCTTATTGAGGCCTTTGTGCTGGATGGTTTTCCTTCGCTGAGGCCCATTGTTGATCCTATTTCCGGGAAGCTTGGTCTCGAGTCCTCTTTGGATCTGTCAAGCCCTTCGACTCGTAAGGGCCGCAGGTTTTCGATAGCTTTGGCTCTGGAGTTTGTCTCTCCAGGTGGGTGTGCTTTTGGCAATGTTTCTTATGAAGCTCATCATCCTGCTTCGGTTTCGAATTTGTATTCTGGGACCATGGTGCCCCCTGTCGCGTCGTTGGTGTATGCGGCCTCTATGTCTGCGGGTTTGGATATGGTTATTGATGGTGCTGATGTGCTTTTGGGTGATGCTTCCCAAGAAGATTTCCCTTCTATCTAGCGAGGGTTTGCGGTGTCTGGTATGGCTCCCCAGCCTCTTGTCTTTATTGTTGTTTCGGAGGTGCCTCCTGCTTGTGATTTGTCATCTGCCAAGTGTGACGGTGGTCTTCTATCTGGGGCCCAGCATTTTTCATCATTTCTTGATCTAGCGTACCGCTCGTCTCTTTAGGATATTGCTGAACTTGTTTTTGCTTCCCCTGTGGGGCAGTCTGAGCATTATGGAAGTTCACAGGTTATTCCATCCCTCTCGAGCCCTCCGTCTTTTGGCCCTATCCTGTTTCTTCCTCGGTTGGTGGATATTTAGGTGGTGGATGGGGTTTTGGCAAAGGATCAATCTTCCTTGTTGATGCCCAAGTCTTTTATGGATTCTGCCTGTGGTCTGCAATATGGTGTTGTTACGGCTTCTCAGCGTTATTCTCTTAGGCCTCGGAAGCCAACCTGTTCCTTTCTTGCGGATAGAGTCTATGGGGATCTCAGCCACTCCCCCAAGTGCTCTCATCATTTAAGAGGTCGTTTCTCTGCTTTAGCTCATGCTAGAGAACATGTTATTCTGGATGTTCAAGCTGGTCGCCAGCGTACCATTAAGTGAACCCTTCGAGCTCTGCCCTCTTGATGGCTGCTCTGCTGGGGATTAGGGTTGTCCACTTTGTTTCAGTCCTCTGGTTTACATGGGTTTCTTTCCCTGTGGCTTGTGGTTGGTTTTTTTGGGGGGTTATTCATGAGAATGGTTTTGTGGGCAGTGAATGATTGTTGCTTTTGGACTCGGTCAGATGTAATAGATGTAATAGTGAGGATCGGATGTATGCTGCCATGCCTTGTGATGTTTTTGGCTCTTGTGGCTTTATGCCTGGTGGTTTTGTTTAATAATAAAATGAAATTATGGTTTATTTTCATTGGAAAAGAATTAATTATATTTATTACTTAATTATAGTTTTAATATTTAAACATAAAAAATAAGCCAAAAATTGTATGGTAATGAAAGTAATATAAAAAGAGAATGAGCTCTAAACGTTACAAGTGATCCTAGTCAAACTTGATCTCTTCCTTAATGATCATATTCTTTCTTTTATATATATATATTTAAAATATCTACGTATTTTAATTTTATTCTTAAAATATCAAATATAATAATAATAAAAAGGTGAAAATAATATATTTATATTGCAAAGATGAATTCTGTGTAATTTTTTCTCTTTAAAATGATGGAAAAAAGGAACACTTGCTATTTAAGATGAAAGGAAAGAATAAAAAGAAACACAGTTTGTAAATATATAAACCACCTTTATACTTTAGAGAAAAATAAAAATACAAAGTTCTTAAATATATAAATCATTACCAATGTGAAAAAGAAAAATACAAAGTTCTTAAATATATAAATCATTACCAATGTGAAAAAGAAAAATACAAAGTTCATAAATATATAAATCATTACCAATAAGTAGGGCCTTCTCACCTTTTAAAAGACCAATCCAATTCAATCATATCCACTTGTACAAATTAGAGTTCAGAGTTTATGTGAATCATTGTTACAATGACATTTAAAAGACTTACTACATTATCCTCATTTCCAGATTCTTATCATATCCACTTGTATAAAAGATGAAATTGACTTAAAGCATTAATGTTTTATTCAAATCATCATTAACCCTCATATTTGTTCACACCATTCAAAGCACTTTTGCTTTTTTCTGTTCAAGATATGTCTGCACCTAAAAACCCTAACGAAAATGAAACCTAAGCTTTTATGCAGAGTAACTCTCCAATTTATATACAATTAAGATCAATACTTTTGCTCACAAACAAACATACGTAAAACACCATTCTATACATTGTTGACTTTACAGTCACCAGATACATTAGTGACTCTCTTTGCAGCCCGGTGCAGAAACATGAAACTGTGTAGCATACTTCTGTGTTGAGCCTTCCGTTGCCATCAATGGCGGCTCATTCAAAAATGCCGAGTTGCTCCTTGTCCACCTAGTAACATGGTATTCCAAACTAAGTCAAGGCAGACATTGATAAATTACTCTGAGTTTATATGAACAGAATGAACTTTGACAAAGTAAATGAATATAGAAACACTTACCAGGCCTTGGCGTTCCTCAAATTATCTAAATCATCATCGTTGGTAAATTGGCTGCCTGCGGCAACAGTAGTAGTGTTGCAACCTGGGAAACTCATGATACTGTCCAGGCCAACTGGGCGGTTGGCAACCAACTTTCGGTGTGTATCTCCCCTTATCAATACTGCCTCGGATACTGGGCGGTTGGCAACCAACTTTCGGTGTGTATCTCCCCTTATCAACACTGCCTCGGATTCCTGTTGGTCTCAACATAACAAGCAATCAGACCACCATTTTAAGTTTGCTTGTAATAAGATTACAGATTTATAAAGAATCGTTGTCATTGTTTGTTATTGCTTCCACCATTTTAAGTTTGCTTGTAATAAGATTACAGATTTATAAAGAATGGCTGTCATTGTTTGTTATTGCTTGGAAGAGCTGCATTTTACAGTCTAGTAGAAGATGTGTAACTCCTTCGTGCTTATTCTGGAGTTGACATGTGTTTTTTATAAAAATAATAAAATATTTAGAAAATTAAATGTCCGATCAAATTAGATTTAAACATTTACAAAGACATATATATAAAACTATAAATTAAAATGTTTCCTCAACAATTACACTCTAAAAAAAAGTTTGTACCTGAAATATTTGATTCCTCTAAGCTTAGTAAATCTCATTTTAAGATAAATCTATGCTGGTAAATAATGATTTCGAGTTACATTTAAACACTGTTATATATATTTCCATTGAAAAATTTCCAGCTTTCCTCTCTCCTCAATAAATCAATACAGTTTCATGAATATTTTAATAACTTATATACTATATTTATATATATATTTCCATTGGAAAATTACTAGCTCTCCTCAATCAATGAATAAAGTTTCATAAATATTTTAATAACTTATATACTATATTGTGAACATTGTTATATATATTTCTATTGGAAAATTACCACATCTCTTCAATAAAGTTTCATGAATATTTTAATAGCTTATATACTATATTGTGACCAAGTAAATTGCTAGCACTCTCTAAAGCCTATAACACAAATACTCAGTAAATCTTGTTGAATATTTTTATAGCTTACATACATAAGCTATTAACCACATAAATCTATTTTAATTTAAGATTTACTACTTGCTTTAAAAAAAAAAAAATCTTGAAATGCAAACCTTTTTTTAAATTTTGCAAAAAAAGGTTTGGTTCACTTGATAGATCCTAAAAATAGATCTATACTTATTTATTTTATTACAGTGATCATCTAATTATTATATAAACATATAATTATAAAAACACCTAATGATCTCAAATTTCATTGACTACAATATAATTATTTTATTTTGTAAATTTTTATATCAAATATTTTTTTTTGACAATAACATAGGGGAAGATTGTATTAGTGCCGGTATAGAGCAACCGAATGCTTAGTACAAAGAGTTCTCAGTTACAACGAGCTTCCAGTGTTCGCCCAAAACTAGGCAGGAAATTAAAAAACCGTGTCAACCACTGGGTTCCTAGCAAACTTGCTTCAATATGAAAAGCTACCTGGAGATAGCTATTTCAGCGAGCCTGTTCGGCTGCGAGTCATTACATCCATCCGGGACTGGGTAGATTTTTTTTTCCTTTTGGTAACGGTCTGCCATTCGCTACTTTGGTCTTGATCGTGGGTTTCCCGCTGACCTCGAGATTCTTCAGCATCGGCTATATCCGCCCAGCTTGAGGCTCGCTGGGTTGTCTTTGGCGATGTGGTCGGTGGTCTTTCTGCTGGTTCTGTTTCTAGATTAAGTTCCTTGGAGTCAGAGTCTGCTTCCTCTTCCGGGACTGATGCCGGGATCTTCCCTTCAGTTTGCTTCACCGGAGGTGCATCCTTCCACCAGGTGGGCCTTTGGCTTCGGCGCGGTCTTCTTTTTTCGGCTGATTTCTCGCAATTCCGGGCAATATGTCCTGTTTCATAGCATATCCTGCATCTGAAGCAGAGATTCTCATAGTCGATCCTCTGGGTCCAAGAGAAGCCTTTGCCGCAGAGAGAGATTTCTGCAGGGAACCCCTTTTTGAAGTCCATTTCTACACAGATCCTTGCAAACGTGGTTCGGTCTGAGCTCTGATCTATGCTGAGATATTTCCCGAGTCCATTACCTATAGCTTCCAGAGATTTGGCCCCCCAGAAATGCAGAGGGAGAGACGGTAGCCTTACCCAGACCGGAGCGGAAGAGATGGAAGCCGTGGAAGGGTCAAAGTCTGGGGTCCATGGTTTCATGGAAAGTCCTGCTCTGCCCCAGAACCACGGTTCTGAGCTAGCGACCTTGCTTCTATCATCAGAGGATTCAAAAATAGCCACGAAGAAACCCTTGGCACAAGGGCAAGCTACAACCTCACCATCAAGCAGAGGGGACCAAGACGAGGAGATCCAGGAGCGGAGATCTGCGAGGGTAGGCCAGAAGCCATTGAACCTGCACACCAAGGCGGAATTGCTTAACACAACAGCATACTCCAGGACGTCCTCCGGCATCTGGATGGAGATCGCTGGGGCTTCCGGGATCGCATCAGGCAGGGCAGAGGGCTCCCCCCGTCGAGAGGCCACATCTTTGAAAGAAGGGCTTTCCCTCCGAAGAGAGGCCGCGACCTTGGAGAAGGAAGGAAGAGGGGCGGCGCTGGAGGAAACCCCAGGAGGAGGATGAGCGGGGGAAGCCTGCGCAGGAGCTGAACCAAGCCCGGCCGCCATGGCATCTCCAACCGAACGGACGCCGGCTGAAGGGGGAACCGAAGGGGAAACGATTGACGCAGAGGGTGCATGGACGCCTGAATCTGGAGGAGCGAGCGAATCAGCACCAGGGCCGTCACCCAAAACGGACCACGAAGGGATCGCCATCAGGGGTACGCTGGATCTTGGACGCCGGGAGGGAGCCAGGAGGCCGAGCAGCCAGCGGGAGGCCGCGAGGAGCAGCCAATTTTTATATCAAATATTACAATCCAGTTACAATTTCCTTATTACATCGTTACAATATGGTTACAATTTCCTTATTACTTCCTTACAATCTCCTTATTAAAAAGTAAATCTTAAAATGTAAAAGTTAATATAAATCTATTTCACAATTATATTTATCTATGTACAATTTAATGTGTATTTATTCTAATTTTATTTTTAATCTACTTAACCTTTCAAAGACACCTAACCTTATCATTCCATTTACCTTGTCATTTGTCATTTCATTCTGAACTGTAAAAAGCACCTCTAAGTAAAATGAAACCAGAAATACAAACCCTTAATCAATCATACATTCATAAACGTCTAAGGAGTCTAAATAAGCATAATATTTTATAACATAATATACCATCAAAACAAATTTCACAACTCTAAGAATCATCTTTGGCTCAGCCAAACCTACATTTTCAACATAAACTTTCAAAACAAAATTTCACAACTCTAAGATCATCTCTGGCCCAGCCAAACCTACATTTTGGAATAGAATGCATTTATCTGTGATATGGATGCAAGAGAGCTATAATTCTAAGTGAAGTCCCACCAGTTCAGTTCCAGGTCCAGCTGGGACTTTGATTCATGAGATTGTTAGATGGATAATTAAGAGATGGCTTGTGTTACTTTTGGGCGAACACTATTTAACCTGCTGCAGGCCATATAATGTACTTGCAGCATGCTGCAACAGGTAGCAGTTGACGGTTGGATCTCAAACAATTTGAAATTCAAAGATCGACATATTTACTACAGCTGTATTAAATAGTCTATAACATTGCATTAAATAACCTATTAAATAGTCTATACCATTGCATTAAATGACCTGCAGGTTGAATAATGTTGACCTTTTTTATAACATTGCATTAAATGACCTGCAACAGGTTGAATAATGTTGACCTTATTTTTTATTTTCAATAAGAATTGTTAATGATGACAGGAGCAGTAACAGCTAGCTTACCTCGATATTATTATCTGTTGGATTTTGAATATCTGAGGTGGCATGACCCTGAGCCTCAACAACCGTCTTCAGATGTTCTTGTTCTTCTTCAGCCTTGCGCATTGTCTTCCAGAACGTCTCGATCTCTTCATTAGTTGTAGATTTGTTTCTCTCTAATCTATCTGTGAACAAACCAAAAAAAACAATCAGCCCAAAATAAATAAAAAACAATTATGTACAGAACAGTATTAGATTTCTTCACAATAAGATGAATAATTATCTGCAATTATACCTTCTCCAGAACTGGACGTGGGAGAATCCCAGCCTGCCACTAACGAACCCATTTCTGTATAGGTTCCCCGAAACCAATAACCAGACTATAAATCAAATAAAATAAAGCAAATTTACTGACTTCTTCTTCGAAAGCTGAAGTGATCTCACAATATCATTTGCTCTGCAGTTCATCTGAAATAAATAGGAAGGGTGAGTCTGGCTGAAGCCAACGGTCGAGATTGCCCACCGTGCACCGCCTCTAAATTCCGGATAGTAGGTGTCGTCTTCATGCTTGCCAGCCACGTCGGATGGTCTTATCGACGTTTTTCTGTTGGATATTTATCCCCAAAAGTGGCCCCTTATGGTCTCAGGACACGTACGGTTAGGCAAAAATATTAATTTTCTATGTAGTTAATTTAATGCCATCTTTAAAGTAGATAATGGAGGAAAGACAGAAAGCGACACATGAGAACAATGCCATAAGTTTCAAGGAGTTGTATAAGGGCTAACTAAAACGTCTTCGACTCCCGCAATCTGGTATAGCAATTTTTGTTAAAATGGAAATTTGGAGTGTTCAGATCGCAATTTCGGCGATCTGGGTAGTTTTAAAATTGGATAATTAGTCTAGAACATGCAATCCCAATTGCAAAAATTACAAAATTTGGAAAATAACAATTTCCAACAAGAATTTTAACCGGTTTTTATCCCAAAATCGTCGAAAAAGCAGGGCGTTTTGATTGTCTTTTATCCTACGCATAAGTTTCAAGTTTGATTTATACATATATGTTAGGCCAAACCTAAATGGTTTGTTGAGCTTTATGAAAGAACCCTTGTCTAACTTACCCACCCTCTGAGGGTTTAACACCTCAACCTCCATGGAAAGTCTCCATCGTTAAGCATGCACTTATATTATTTAAAATATGACTTAATCTAACTAATGTGGGCCAAAGCACAACCATCAGTATTTTGTGCAAAGCCTCACACATGGCAAAAAATTCCCATCCTTTGTGTTTCCCCAAGTCCTCCAACCAATCCTACCCCTATGCCCCCAATACAACAGCACAACACTCTCTATAAGGTCCAAGGGAAACACCTTGATGACCTCCTATTATTCTTGTCATCGTTGACGACAAGGTTGAGAGGAAGCACCTTTGCAGGGTCATGGGGTAGTGCCTTGCATCCATAAAACCTATACAACATATTGATGTAAAATTGCACACATTAAGTGAGACCTTGCACGTGCCCCCTTCAATAGCCTATGTGCATCCACCTCATTGACCTGTGCATGCCCACCCCAGTGGTATACACATGCCTACACTCAATAGCCCTTATGCACACCAAGAATACAAATTGTCACCAAGATCATTACAGGTGAGTGCCAATGTTATCTTGAGGTGGGCTATGGGTGAGCAATGACCAATCTTATCGAACTGAACTATGTTCAACCACTAAACATGCATTCTTGTTGTTGAAATGCTATCCTATGTATATAATATATTGGAATTAGACCTATAGGTGGAGCAATTCACCCAACTGGCCTCCTCTGGCCTTTCGGGCTTCCACTAAACATGCATTCTTGTTGTTGAAATGCTATCCTATGTATATAATATATTGGAATTAGACCTATAGGTGGAGCAATTCACCCAACTGGCCTCCTCTGGCCTTTCGGGCTTCTAGAAATCACCGGTTCAAACCAAATGCAATGTTTATAGGGGTCGTAAAAGGCATATTATCCCAACTAAAGAGGTTCTTAGTTCCAAAGAAGGATGTGGCTTCTTTGATGAGCATGTCACTGCATTATTCCAAGGTATGTTGGTTCGGGACTAATTCCAACCCCTAGTGCCCTAGTAAATACCTCTCTTATATATATATATATATGAAACATTTTGTAAAACATAATCGTCATTTTTTTCCTCATATAGTGTATTTCATAATGCATTATACATAACATTCACAATAATACAAACAATATTTTGTTTTAATCTACATGTTACATATTGTATATGCATTATTTTATTTCTCTTTATTCATACTCCACACACATAATTTAATCAATCCAATTTGTTTAAGTTGTCATTAAATGTCAAACATTTAAATGTCAAACATTGAAAAAGAACAATTCATAAACATGGTTAGACACATATTAAGGTGATTCCATATAGATTATGTATATACAAAATACACATGTGCAAAATGGGTGTCTATCCATGCTTGATTTTCACACCCTTGATTTACTTGACACTCATTCACTAATCTTACAACCCTCTCAATCAAACTCCATGATAATTCAAGTTTATGTAAATTATACATTGAATGTCAAACCTAACATAAGTCTCACACCTACACCTAAATGTACATATTAATTATGAATTTTGAATTTGACTTTTTATTTCACATCAAAGTCATTTTAATACAAAGTTAGTTGCTCCCCAATTTTTTACGTTTCCTAGAACTAATGATCTCTAGTTTTCACTACGAAGTGAAAAGGGTGATGTGTTGTTAAATCTTGTAGTTAGTTCATACTAGGTTGCTACGTTTTCAAAAAAAAATTGTTAGTTATTTGATAAATACTAAGATGTTCCCTTAAAGCATGAATCATTGAGGTCAATTCACCAACTATCCATTTTAATTATAATTTCGTTAACATCATATTTTAACTATTTTGTCTGTACGTAGAAAATGTGTAAACATTATATATATTTTATTAAAATATTTTGTCTTTAAAGCGAGAGCCTACGTAGAAAATGTGTAAACATCATATATATTTTATTAAATATATATATAGTTGGTGAGGATAATAATGCTTACTTCAATAGGATTATCATCCTCGCCATTACTTAATAAATCGACATCTTTCACTTTCTCTAAAAAAAAACAATTATCTTATCTCATTTTTTTAAGTTAAACAAATAATTTAATAAAATCAAATAAATATCTCATATTTATATTTAGTAACTAATCATCTTTGACTTTGTCTTATAAATAATTATCTTATTTCATATTTAAGGTAAACAAATATTTTCATAAAAATAAAATGAATATACCATATTTAAAAATTAACATTAACCTCATCTTAAATGAATTTAATAAAAAAATTAATTAAGTCAATGTTAAGATTGAAAATAACATTAATACAATTTATTTAATTTAATTACTATATTATAAATATGTGGCATGAAGTGGAAGTAACACTAGCATAGATCCATTTTAAACTCGTATTTATCAAGTACTAAGAGGGATCCAATTTTTTGAGGTGTATTTTTTTAAAAATTTGATCTCTCTTAATTGATAGATCCGCCTTTAAGTTTTAAGATTTTATTTTATAAATGAACATCTATTTTTTAATTACTTTTCATAATATTTTATTTTATGAACCAAAATTGATTTTTTTAAAATACTTTCCATAATTTTTTATTTTATGAGCCGACATGAATTTTTTTAATTATTTTGTTAGTAACAAACGTTACATCACAAAGTTTACAACATCTCCCCCATAGTGGGTTGTAGAGCACCTAGTTTCACTCGGTGCAATTATAACTATAAATATCAATTTTAGAGGTTAATAAATTTGGTTTTAATTAATTTATTTTAGTAAATAGTGATTATTTAAATAAGAAATGCATGTCATTTGGGGCAAGTGCATTTCCACCATTAGTTGAGAAACCCTAACTTAGGGGTATCTAAGGTGTCAAAATCACCTAGGGATTGCACTTGGCCTGGGCCACACCAACCTTCAACTGTGTTGATTTTTTGGGTGTCGCCTCCCAACTAACTCACCAGAACGGGATTTGAACCTAGGTCGCCCTTAGGGAATACCTATCCCTTGACCAAATGAGCTAGCGAAAATTGACATAAACAATAAGTATTTAAATCAATGGTCTTTGAAAGATTTATCTATACTGGTATAAACCAATATCTATACAAACATGTAAAAAGTTATATCCAATCTTGAAAAGGCAAATACACAAAATATAACTTATATGATTATAGTTGAATGCCTTGCACATTAGTGAAAGGAAACAAAATAATATGTTAGTCAAAAATGCATTGGAATTGGTCATTTCATGATAAGGTTAATGACGTATTGAGAGATCCAACATGATTCCATTTCATTATGCTATGCCTCAATAGAATGGCAATAGCCTTGAGAGGATGAAGCTAGGCTTAAGTCCTATGAAATTTTGTCAAAATAGTTAACCCTCAAAATTGAGCATGTTTCATGAACTTAGACATAACAAATAATAAAATGGATGTTTACATCTTAAAAAAGAAAACCCCTAAGGTTTGAAATAACAATATATTGTTTATTTGGGCAAAATAGAGAGTGTGGTTGATTTGGTTTATAGTGTGAAATTTACAATTTACAAACAAAAAATGCACTACCATTATAATGTAGGTACTATGAATCCAGAATTTTGAAATGAACAAGGTTCTCAAACCCTAAGTAAAAATATTAAAAAAATATAAAAATACTATACTAACAAATTTGATATTCAAATGAAAAACAACAATGTGCCTTGTTGCAATTAAATTCCATGCAAGTTGAAAATAGATAAAGTCTAGAGAAGCATAACTAGCCTATATATTTTCTATGTTCCCCAATTGAAAACACCGAGTAAAGATGGCAATGTTATCGAAATAAATAAACCAAAAAATAAAACATTAAATTAGATAGTAAAAGTAAGTCCAAGTGAGCAATATTCTTCTCTTTCATTCCTTCCACTGAGGTGATGACAAGTAGGACGAGAACTATGTTTTGCTTGTAATTGGAATCGTATCTTTGAAACTCATGACGTCGTTGCATAGAGATGGTGCACCACATGAAAAATAAAACCAAATTAAATGGGTTAACTCTAAAAGCTTGCTATGAATAAAATGTGTTATTGGTCAAAGAATAACTAATTATGCATTTGGATAATAGAGGTTATCTAATTAGTGTCATAATTTGATTTAATTTTCACAATTTGAAATGTATGAATGTTGGAAAGTATTCGATGGTTTTGAGAAGGGATATTAATTATAAGTCTCATAACAATTGAGAACCAAAATTCTCATAGCCAATTCAAGTATATATGTAATTTTGGCACATATTCTACAAATCTAGACGTCAAAATCTTGTGATTGGCCAAGAATGTACGTCAAACCAACTCACTAAATGCCAATACTATGTACTAGGGACGAGAAAAAAGAAAAATGGGATCATCTTTAATATCAATATTGATACCAATGCACAATGCAAAATAAAATACAAGCCGATACATATGCAAGAGGGACAAATTCTCAAATGAATAATGGTATCATAACTAATATTGGACTTGAGAGGTTACGTACCAAAGTGGGGGGAAGGCGGTGAGGCGGTGAAGGCGAAAAACCAGATCTAGGGTTTCCGACTGTGAGGCGGCGGTGATGGCGTAACCTGTTTGGGGCTCCCGTTTACATTGGGGTGGCGGTGCACATCCGGTGGAGGAATATCCGTAAGTTTATATACGCTGTGATATTGACTGGCTTGAACCGACAGAGTTTTTTACCATTATATGATTTTCTGTGTTTTCATTTGGGGGTTATGATTGGGCATCCTTCACGGTAACGAATCTATCTGGGGATTCTCTGTTTTTGGTAACATTTGGTCTGAACCGTGATTGTGCTGGACATTGCCGCGAACTGTCGTTTTAAGGGATTTATAGAACCGGGTTTTAACAATTACGGGCGGTTTATTTTGGGGAGGAACACAGTTCTTGGGACGGTCCATTGTTTGGGTTGTTTTCCGAATATCATAATATCCCTTGTCAGGGTTTGCTTTTGACATCACCTGTCATTCCTGGCGCTGTGCATCTGGGTATATCTGCATACTGGAGGTTGAATGGAGGGACCGGATCTAAATATGTCTGCTGGCAACAATATGAACGCCTCGGACTATATGATCGAAGAGGCTGGTCTGTTCAAGACTGACTCTTTCTTCAGGGACCAGCTCCGTGGAAAACGGGCTATGAACTCCGGTGGTCGACTGGTGGCACCAAAGGGCAAAACCCCAAAGCGACACCTGGATACCGGTGTGCCACATGGTGATGTATTGGGTTCGGACCCATCGGTCGGCAGTGGTAGAGTCCGCCATGAGCGGGCTGGTGGTGAAAGGCAGGGTACGTCGTCTCGTGCAAACAATAGGCGAGCAGGCAGATATTTTAACAGACCTGGGGAGTCACATCTCACGGTTGGCCGCGACATTGGTTTGGAGGAAGCTGTGGAATGCAATATGACTGTTCTTGTGGGTAAGTTTTCATACCATGCCATGAACAGGCAAAATATTGTCAAATGGGTGGATGAGACATGGAACCCGATTCTTAAATACACGCCTCAGGTATTTGCTCTTTCATATGGCTGGTATGGTTTTAAATTTCATGAGGAAGCACACAGTTCTCGCATTCTTGCGGGGTTATGGCTTTATGGTACCGGGAGCCTTATGCTGCAAAAATGGCACACGGATTTCAACCCAGACACGGCTACTGTTCGTCTTAGACATTTATGGGTGTTACTGCCTGGCCTGCCATTGGCACTGTGGAACCGGGGGGCATATGAGGCCATAGGAAACCGGCTGGGTCGTTTTTTACATGTGGAGGAGGAACACCTAAATGGTTTTGACAGGCGTATGGGTAGAATGCTGGTCGAGGTTGATGTCTCTTTGGGTTTGATTGATGTTCTGCATATCAGTTGGCGTGGTCGTCAATTGGCTCAGATTATAGACTACTGGGGTATACCTTTCCGTTGCTCGAATTGCAAAGCTGTGGGTCATCTTTGGAGACAATGTAGGGCTCCTGCATCTTCCGGTCGCCCCCGGGAAGGGGATCCACTATGGTCGTCCGACGATGGCAGCGATTTGGAGATGGATGCGACAGGCGCACTTGATGGATTTTCAAACCGGGTACTCAACCCTCTTGCATCTGGCTCGGCATTATTCCGTAAGTTGGAACTACAGGACCCTCATTTTTTCCATTCGTTAAATGATATGGATATTACTTTCATAAATAATTTGGATAAGAACCATGGCAATAATGGTAACTATTTGGGTCGGGGTCTAAACATGGGGTATGTTTCCACCGGAACTGATAGCACTTCAAATGACAATTCTGTTTATGATGACCCGATTAGTGAGTCTGAACTGATGGATAGGTTACAAAACCTTAATCCTGGTGACCCTTCTCTGGTTAATGTGATTCCTCCTGAGATTCCTCCCTCGGCCACTCTACCGGTACTCAACACACGGGATGTGGACAATGCATGCAGTATTGCGGGCACGGGTTTGGGCTGTGGGGATGTGGAGACAGATACTGTTAAATTTCCTGATGCCAACATGGTTGGGGGGGTGGGGTCTGTTGATTTGAATCCGGTGATTACGGCTGGCGGGGATGACTTGGTAACGGACGGGCCCGGTGATGAACCAAATACCTTTCCTGATGTGGGGGAAAATGTCATTCACATGCCTACATATTCCGATATGGTAAAGAAAACCCCTATCCATACATACTTTAAGAATAGGATTGTGGTCCCTGATGACATTGATGGGGTTGGAGAGGACCCATTGGCATTGAAGGATTCAAACCTGTCGGTGGGGGCATGCAAAAACCCTACAGGGTTTATACCTGAGACTACTGGGGACACATGTGTTGTTCGGGGGGCCCATAGGGGTGGCCTTGCACCCGACTTTTCGCCTATTAAAACTAGAAGTGCCAGAAAAAACAAGAAGGACACTCTGGGGGAGGCAGAGGTAGACCTTGACATGACTATCCCCCCCAAAACTACTGAAACCCGGGCTCTTAGAGGAATGAAAGCCCTCGCTAGGGTTCGGAAATGATCTTTCTCTCTCTAAATATCAGGGGGGTGGGGGGCCTGCCCAAGCAACTGGCCCTAAAAAGAATTTTAGAGATTGTTAAACCTGATCTAGTGCTCTTACAGGAAACTATGGTTTGTGGGGAAAAAGCTCGTATATTTTTTAATAAAGTGAAGCCGGGATGGATGTATTGTTCTGTGGACGCGGCTGGGCTTTCTGGGGGTCTTTTGGCGGCGTGGAACCCTTCGGTACTGAGATTGTCACCAGCACAGATATCAATGGGTATTTTGCTGACTGGAACCATGAGGGGTTCGGATCAGACCATAAACATCATAAATTGTTATGGTCCGTACTGTGATCGGGAGGCATTTTGGAACCTGGCGGCATCTGAACATCTGCTAGACATGGAGAATCTAATTATTGCTGGGGATCTTAATTACACGTGGGGGGATGGGGAATTTTGGGGGTCTACGGCTAGACGTGACCCTTTGGGTCCATTTTTCCAAGACTTATTCAGGAATCATTCTCTGATTGATGTTGCTCCAAGACCGTTGGCACCAACCTGGTCGAATGGTAGGAAAGGGGCTGAACAGATCCAGAAACGTATTGATCGTTTCCTTATATCAGAATCACTGCTATCCAAATTACAAAACTATCGCTCCTGGATGCACCAAATAAAAATCAGTGATCATCTGCCAATTATTCTCCAATTTGATGATGAACCTTTCCAGAAATCCTATCCTTTCAAATTCAATTCCACCTGGCTGGCGGATGTGGAATACACTACGGGGGTAAGGCAGCTATGGATGAGGATGGATGTCTCTGGGGAGAGAACTGCTATGGACAAAATGGCGGTGAAACTTAAGTTACTCAAAGACTATACTATCAAGTGGGAAAAATCTAAAAAAGCCTTGATGCGAAAAGAACTCAATGAGATTGAGATGGAGGTGGAATATTTGATGAATCGTGGTGTTGAGCATGAATTGAATACCATGGAACTTTCTAGCCTCTCTACCCTGGAGTGCAGGAAAATGAAAATCCTTCTGATTCAGGAAGAATCCTGGAGGCTGAAAAGTCGTGCTACCTGGCTCCAGGCGGGAGATTTGAATACAAAATTCTTTCACAGATATGCTGACTCTCGACGTATGCAAAACTCTATCTGGGACCTGAATGACCATCATGGCAGACGGATCCGGGGGGAGGAGAATCTGATGAATGAAGCTGTTAGACACTTCCGGGAATATTATTGTGATCCAAAAAATACCACCCTGGCTGAACAATTTCGGCTTATTAAGGAGTATCCACGGATGTTCCAGGAGGAGGAGGGGGATAACATCTTCCTGGAGGTCACTCTGGGAGATGTGGAAAAAAATTTGAATGGTTTTGCAAAGGACAAATCTCCTGGACCTGATGGGTGGACGGTAGAGCTTTTCATCCATTTCTTTGATATTATGGGGGAGGACCTGCGAATGGCTGTGGATGAATCTCACAAATTGGGCATTGTCTCGGGGGCTCTTAATACTACATACCTGGCACTTATCCCGAAGACATCACATCCAAATGGCTATGATGACTACAGACCGATTGCTCTATGTAATCTGGTCTACAAGATTATTGCCAAGATTATTGCTGATCGAATCAAACCACTGCTTTCACAACACATCTCTATGGAACAGTATGGGTTCCTCTGTGGTAGACAAATTCATGATGCTGTTGGTGCGACACAGGAAATATTTCATTCTATCAAACAAAGGAAGATTGAAGCTCTTACTCTACAACTGGATCTGGTTAAAGCCTATGATAAGGTGGATTGGAATTTTATGAGATTAATACTCATCCAGATTGGGCTTCCTTGGCGTGTGATGAAATGGATAATGGCCTGCTTAAACTCTGTCAATTATGCTATTTTAATCAATGGGCATCCCACGGATTTCTTCAAGGCTACACGGGGTCTAAGACAAGGATGTCCTCTATCTCCGCTACTTTTCTTACTGGTTATTGAAGGACTGAGCCTTTCCATCCACAAGGCACGCCGGGAGGGTCGGATCACAGGCATTAAAGTATCCAGGGAGATCTCTGTAACACATTCCTTATTTGTGGACGATGTTATGCTATTTGGAATGGGTTTAATTGCTGAATGGATTCAATATAAGCTTATACTTGATCTGTTCTGTCTTGTCACTGGTATGATTATCAGCTATACCAAATCTTTCTTTCTGAAGCATTTGCTGGATGAAGGTACGGAGGAGGCGATCTCAAATTTTCTGCCTCTAAAATTTATTGAACTTGAGAAGGGCACTAAATATCTGGGTTTTTTCATCAAACCTTCTAATTACAGGATCCATGACTGGACATGGCTTGTCAGTCGTTTTGATACACGCATTAATCATTGGAGCTTTCGTCTTCTATCTCTGGGTGGAAGGCTTACGTTGGTTAAATCTGTACTACAGAACATGGGAGTATATTGGTTCTCACTCTGTAAAATCCCACGTACCATATTAAGTCTCATTAGACGGAAGGTCTTCAGTTTCTTGTGGACGGGGAATGATACTCAGGAGAAATATCATCTTGCAAAGTGGAGTGCCTTGGCACGTCCATGGAATCTGGGGGGCTGGAACATCAAGGACCTGGAACACTTTGTTATGGCCCTACATGCTAAGAGTCTGTGGCGTGTACTATTTAATGAATCTATATGGGGCAGGATTGTTCGTGCCAAATATTTGAAAAACACCTCGATTTCTAGCTGGCTGAGGTTGGCCTGCCCTGCGACTTGTGGAATCTCAAATATCTGGAACGGCCTTATCAGTGCCATCAGGGTTATTACTCAGTGGATCGCTTGGATGCCGGGCAATGGTCGTAATATTCTGTTGGGAACGGACCCTTTCATGGGGGGTCCTTCGAACCATACACTATCTTTAAATTTGAGGACTCATCTTCGTGCATCTGGATATTACACTCTGGCTCATGCGGCCGGTCGGTATGTGGATGGGCATACTAGATGGGTTTCGGCTGAGCAGCTGGGTTTATCAGGCTCTCTGGGAAATGAATGGACGGACTACACCAGACCATTGCACCAATCTAATATCAGATTAACTGACGCAGCCGATAGATTAATATGGTCGTGGGATGTGGCTGGTGGGACTGTTACTGCAAAAATGGCATATGACTCTTTGTTTGCAGATTCCTGCCATGCGAGGCGTTGGTGGGATAAATATATCTGGAAACTCACATTACCCCTTAAAATAAAATGTTTTGCCTGGCTTACGCTGTGCAACAAGATCTTAACATGGGATAATTTGTGTCGCCGTGGTTTTTGCGGCCCGGGGTGGTGCATTTTATGCTGCACACAGGGTGAATCTGTGGATCATCTTTTTGCAACCTGTTGTTTCATCAGAGAAATCTGGAACATGATTTCCTCAAATGTTGGCATACAGTACCTTTGGAATCATGGCACTCTGAATGAAAATCTGGAGCATTGGGCTCGTCTTGACGGGGGTGGCTCTGCACTACCTTTTTTTATGATCTGGGAGGTTTGGAAGGATAGAAACTTGTGCATATTTGATGGTAAAATACCTTCTAGGGATGGTATCTGCTTCAAAACTACTGCTGCACACCAGGAATTCATGGCTGCACATGATATCAGGTGTGGGAGAGATACTCCTGCGATCTCCTGTAGAATTGCTCCCCCTGTTCTTGTCTTTCCTTGTGCTTTTTTCGATGGGGCTGCGTTGGGACGTTATGGGTGTGGGGGTGCTGGAGCTATTTTACATCTGAACATGGATGTTTCCATACATATATGGCTGAACTTGGGAAATGGATCCAATACCCGGAGCGAGCTATGTGCTCTTTGGCTTGTTCTCTTCTGGGCACGTATGAAATCGATCACCTCACTTAATATCTTTGGTGACTCTTTATCTATTATCTCTTGGGCTTGTGGCAAAACAACACTCAATGTTCTGCTACTCCGTTACTGGATGGATGCGACCAGGAACCTTATCCGCGAATTTGATCATCTCCATTTTCAGCATGTCTTTCGGGAGGCTAATATGGATGCTGATTTTCTCTCTAAACGTGCTCTTCTTTCTCTGGCGGGGGTCATCATGTGGCAGGAATGGCGGGCTGGATCTCTTTTTTCACATGGGTCCTATCATCTTCATTGGCCTTGATTATTATGATGTTTTTTATGTCTGTCTGTCATTTTTGTTATTATGCTCTATATTATGCGGATATTTTTCTTACATTCCGGTTAGCTATATGTGCAGATACTACTTAGAGCCTGGATCCAATTGCTGGTTGGACATCTTGGCTCTCATATATTTTTTGCGGCCGATATGATCGTTGATATGGATATATTTTTTGGCTTTTCTTTTATGTTATACTCTTTTTTGACTCTATGGGACTCTGACAGCTGTTGCTGTAGGCTTTATTATTTATGGTACATGTTTATGGTCCTATGTTTTATGGTGTGATTTCGGGATTCGTTTCTCCTTTCGGAGGGATCCTTAACTATTTCTGTGGACATATGGTACTATCTCTGGATTATATTGTTTTTATGGGTGACTCTTCTGGCTATGTCTGGCATATCCACTTTACTGGATTTGCATGCAGACATGTATGATCCTGACAGCTGGTGTTATTTACTATTTCGCATATTAATAGTAAGTTATATTTTTCTGTGAAAAAAAACTAATATTGGATAGAGAAAGGATTGTTCAAAGGAAAAAAAATAAAAATAATGCCAAAGATGAACAAAATTTAGTTTCTTAATATAACATGTTTTACATGAGCATGTTAAAAATACATTAGAGGTATAAAACAACAACGCCTTATCTGAACAAATTAAATTATTGATGTTATTGTAGTATAGATCCACTAATATCTTGTTAGTTAATGTGACCAAACTAAGTAAATTGACAAAGATGTATCTCAAAAATCTTTTAGTGGTTAACATAGCAGGTCTCGTGTTCCAAGATCAAATCACATTGGGGTATGTGCTCTTCATTTTTCCTGCTCTACACACTAGAAAGATCAAATTGTTGCAGCTCCGAGGGGCTTTAAACTTTGTAAAGGATTCCACTAAACTCGTAATCTCCACTAGTTCCTCTATCCATGTTTGGAGTGTAGTATAGATCAATAATAAACAATCTCAAATTCAAGGCTTGAGATGATTTCCACATCAGCACAGATGGACAATGAGAATACTAGTTGTTGTGGAACATGTGAGGAACCTCCAACAATTCAATGATGAAAATGCACGATATATCATAAATAACAGAACATAGAAGATATTTATTGATTGCAGGCCACTTCATAGGGGCAACCTCCTTTGAGCAAGCTCAATACAAATAACTCGTGGATGCCTTCATTGGCCTCAACACGTACTTATATACTAAGTCTATGCGTCCAATATTATGGATCAATACCATGGAACATATAATACTACAAGACGACTTACAAAGCATATGCATCCAATACTATGGATCAATACCATGGAACATACAATACTATGGATCAATACCAACTATGGATCAATACCATGGAACATATAATACTATGAGACGACTTACAAAGCATATGCGACCAACAAAAATATACTAACAAAGTAAAGAGAAGGGTTGACACGGGTTCCTAACATCCCCTCCCCCTTATAAAAAGCTTTGTCCTCAAAGCTTTAGATGTGGAAATTTTTGTTGAATCTAAAGGAGTGGTTCCCATGTAGCATTCTTTGGTTGCATTCCATGCCATTGAATTAATACCTCTGTGATAGATCGAGAGAAAAGCTGACGAGTGTGCCTATTGAGGATGGCCTCCGGCTCCAAAAGGATGGATCCTTCATTATCTAGTTATGGTAAAATAGTTTGTCCTCTAATGTTGGTGCCAAGAAATTTCTTTAGACAAGAGACATGAAATACTGGATGAATGCGGGAAGAAGGAGGAAGTTCCAATTTATAAGCAACGAACCCAATCTTCTGAAGAACCTTATATGGCCCACAGAACTTTGGAGCGAGCTTATGACGCCCTTTGATTTTCAGGGAGGATTGCTTGTAAGGCTGTAGACGAAAAAAACCATATCACCTACTTGAAAAGTGTGCTTAGAACGGTGCTGGTCGTCTTGTTGTTTCATTCGATTTCTTTCCATGTGAAGATTTTCCTGCAAAATTCGAAGAATATGATCGCGGTTTCGAAGAATTGTGTCAACTGCCTGAACTGGTGAACTGTTGGGGGTGTATGGAAAAAGAACTAGTGGTGCATAACCATAGATTGCTTCATATGGAGTCATTTTAGATGCAATGTAGTAGGAGGTATTGTACCACCATTCAACGAGAGGGAGCCACTTTTCCCACTGATGTTGTTGTTTGGAGGTGAAGCAACGAAGATAAGTTTCCAAACATTTATTGATAATTTCAGTCTGTCCATATGTTTGTGGGTGATACCCCAAACTCATCTTCAGTTTGGTGCCAGTGTGGCGAAATAGGTCTGTCCAAAAATGACTGGTGAAAGTTGCATCGTGATCCGAGACAATGGAAGAAGCGATTCCATGAAGATGGAAGATCTGGTCCAGTAAAATTTGTGCAATTGAGGAGGCGGTATAGGGATGGTTGAGGGCACAAAAATGACTATATTTGGATAGGTGATCAACCACAACCAAAATTATTGTCTTCCCTCCATATTAAGGGATCCCTTCAATGAAATCCATATAAATATCTGTCCAAATCCGTGTAGGGATGGGAAAGGGTTTGAGCAATCCCGGAAGGAGTATCGTTTCACCCTTGTTGCACTGGCAGGTATCACATTCAACTACCATCTGTTGAATTGTACTTTTCATTCCCTACCAAAAGAATTTATGTCATGCTCGCTCATACGTTTTGAGGAACCTAGAGTGCCTTGCCAATGGAGAAGCATGGAGTTCGTAGAAGACAGCCTGTTGAAGATCTGTGCTCTAGGGAAGCACCAAACGACCCTTGTATCTCAGGGAAGCACCATCCCAAGAGTAATGCAATACAATAGAAGGGTTGTTGGCCAACCGTTGGATGATTTGAGATAATGAGGAGTCATTGACATAGCCATGTTGAACAGATTGCAATCAATTTGGAACATACAGAGAAATAATCTTGGAGAACAACTCAACTATGTTAGTTCTTGAGAGGAAGAATCATGAATTGCTGCAGATGATACATCCTGTCAGTGTGCATACAATGAGGGGTGAAATTAAACACAAGTACTGTTTAATATTTTTTGTGGGAGGATCATGTGCACAAATGATGTAGTTGAATCTTCCAAGTTCAAGGGGAGCAATACCAAGGAGAAGCATGAGTATATGGGAGCATTACTGCAAATCAATTAAAAGAGAAAAGAAAACAGAGATAGAGGGAGCATTGCTTTGTTCCCAAGATGAAAGAAAGAACAAATACGAAAAAGGGGTAGCAACACTACAAAATTAGTGAAAGGAGAAAATAAAACCAAGACAAGGGGAGCATTCCTTTATAGATAGTGGACATATCAATGGCAGCCATGAAAAACTATCATAATATACAGACAAGGGGAGTATCTCTTTGTCATTGTTGTCAAAGGGGGAGAGAGACAATAAAAAAAAAGTGCAGGAGAAGATGAAAGTCAAGGAACAAGAAGATAGGGGGAGATGCCTCAGCAAGTCACTGCAAAGACATGAATGCAAAGTCAAAGGGGGATATTGTTGAAGTCGTGTTTTACTAGGTTTCCATCAATGACAAAGGGGGAGATTGTTGAGAAAGTGTTTTTCATTGATGTCAAAGTGGTTGTTGATGTGGAAGTGATGATGAGGTGTTATTAATGTCAAGGAAGTCTTTGCAGCTGCTATTATCATTGTGAAGGCTCAGCGTTGCACTTTTACCATCGGAATGCAACACTCCACTACAAGAATTTTTGTAATCGTGTAGTCATCCTAACTACTGGAATTGCAAAAGACAACTATCAGAACAACAAAAGGAAATCCAGAGACCAAATTGTTGGTTGGATCATATTATTATGTTTGGTCCGTAAAGTGTTGATAAGATGTCCACAAGTGCGCCTGCTAGATTATGCAAACCATGAAATAGATTTATTGTAGGAACCATAGACTTTTGGTAATAGGCCATTGCAAGAATCAAATTTACTACAGGAAATCCTATAGAATGAAAATTACGAAAATGGAAAACAATGTTACCGGAACTGCATACAGTGATACCAGAACTGTAGACAACACTACTAGAACTACAAACAATGCTACCAGAACTGGAGAGTGAACTAAAAAATTGCTTGCAGGTAACAACAATTACCGGAACTGTAGAGTGAACTATCAGAACAGCCGTAGGTTGCGAAATCAATTGAATTGGACATCCTTCCTAAAAATAAGGACATAAATTATGCTTGAGGCCCACTTGAGATGAATGTTTTTTATTGATAATTTTACGTGTGCAAGTGACACATGAAGATTATGAATGTCAACCCAGTAAATAGCATAATTCTCATATCCACATTTGGTGGTTAACTACCCACAATCAATTCGGCCCTACCCATTTAAAATCCCCTTGGTAAAGCATATACAATTTAGTTCAACCAATTCAAAGGCCCCATGTGATAATTAGCATGTCGACTTAGTTAGCTCAAAAGCCCCAAGTGCAACAAGTGGGCCCACAACATGCAAAGACAAAGACAAGTCAGTTACAGGAACTACAAGTGGTTACAAGAACTGTTGAAAATACTGTGAACAAGTCATTACGAGAACTTTTGGAAGTTACAAGAACTGCAGGAAGTATAGTTACATGAATTTTTGGAAGTGTTATTACAGGAAGTTCTGGGAGTGTTATTACTGGAATTTTAGTGAAGTGTTATTACGAGAAGTGTGGTGAAGTGTTATTACATGAAGTGCAGTAAAGGTGTTACTACAGGAAGTAGTGTTACAGAAATTATAGGAATTATTGTTATAGGAATGACATAGAATTTGTATACCATCTGCAAATGAAGAAAGATTTTGATGAAAATGTTGCATCTATTGGATTGTATGATACATTGTCTGAAGATAGCCTTTGAAGGGGTACCTGAATTGAAGGATTACATCCATTTTAGTTATCTAAAGGAAAATGGTTTTGGTGTCACAAGGATTGTTGATATCAAGACAAACTCTGAACTGAGAGCTAAGTCACATATGTGTAGATATAGAGTGAACATAAAGCTGATAAATAACATATTGAAAACCAAGAACATGACTGATTTGAAGCGGACTCTACCTACATGTATACAGTGGATTAAAGATAGCAAGTAGGTGGGTGCTTATGCAATCTTTGTTGATTTGGTGCTAAACCAAGGAGATTGGTGTCTCTAGCAAGTTGGTACTTGCAAACATTGTAAAAATAGGTTGGTGCCCTACTCAAGGGGTTGATGCCTCCTTCAAGTTGGTGATTTTAAATCAGGGGGTTGGTTCCTCCTTCATGTTGGTGCTTGTAAATCAGGAGGTTGGTGCCTCCTTAAAGTTGGTTCTTGTAAATTAGGGATTGGTGTCCCTTACATGTTGAATCCTGTAAAGATTGTAATTCTTGTTTAATAAAAAAAAATATTTCCATGGTTTTCTCTCTTATTGGATTTCCATGTAAAATATATGTGTATTGTGCTTTGGTGTTAGATCCTACTAATGTGATTGATTATGTGGTGATTGTTTAAATATGATAAAGTGATTATTGTTAAAATATGTCCAATACTGATTCCCCCCCCCCCTCTCTCAGTATTGGTGAATATTCCAACACTCAAGGGTTATCTCAATAAGTTGAATTATCTACTAAAGGTATGTTGCCAACGAGGAGGCCATAAGTAATAGTGTAAAATATGGTTGTGTACCTTAGGTTACATGTCACTATTATGGCTGGTAGTTGTGTCACCCTCCATCTAGATATTACAGGGAAGGGGGGACGAATCTTGCAAGGTTTTCCTTGGAGAATATGTGTGTGTGTGTGTGTGTGTGTGTGTATCCTTATATCCTTTGGAAATAACTGATTGAGAAACTCTTAATAGAGTATCCCCATTCCAAGGATAGTATCTAAATTAAAGTGGGAGGTGTAAACTTAGTGCACCTATCCTCATGGGAATAAAATCAGGAACTTACATAATGAACTGGATTATCAACAATATCTTGGCAACAATAACACCAAGCAATTGAATTAATCCTCAAGAGGCTCTCTATATATATCCAATTAGGACTTAAGTTAATGTAGAAGCTTTTGAAAATCATGGCCATCTACTTATAATTCAATCACATTTGTTATCTTGTTTTTTGAATAGATGATAGTCATATATCTCTCATGTTCCTAGCAATCAAAAAATGTTTTTTACTCATTTTCATCAATATGAGATTCACAAAAGTCTAGATTGTAATTGTTTTACCAATGTAAAAAAAATTATGGCAGTAATATAAATTGTTGATGTATAATTGTGAGAAAAGTACATTAAGATGAATAACAATAATAAGCATTGATCCCTCTAGAAATATAAACTAAAATTAATTAAACAATAGACATTAACTAAGTATGCCAAGTTTATGAGCAGTGTTGAAATATGAGAAACAACTAACCAAATCAAAATTTCACTATTAATTTTTTTTTGTATTCATTAAAAAAGTTTGACATGTTAATAATCAAAGTGAGATTTTTTTAGAGGAATTCGTTTGAAACTATCCTAGAGTCACAACATTCCTCGGCTTTTTCTTCACATACATTCTAACCTTTTCAAGTTTGATTAGTGAGTTTCAATAATAATAAAAATTGTGGTTTAGAATTTCCCATTATGAAGTTTCCAAGTTGATTTGAGTTCATCATATCTGATGCTCGTTACTGCATCAAATGTTGTCCTGAGCAAGATAATAAATTATAATGTCAATTCATTATGTATAAGATTATGGCTACATGCTTTGCAGGTGCACTCTTTCCCAAGAGATTTTAGATTTGTCCATCAGTTCCTCTGCCAAGGTTATGTCTATTGATCCTTTGCTAATATTCTTTCTTTTTACAATCTAATATCAGATTCGAAACGAACTTATGGTTCTATATTAGGATTACTTTACTAAAGTTCATATAGTATGACAATTTTCTTCTCTTTATTTGCCTCACTTCCATAATTTGTTATTTGTTTTAGTTTTTTATAATTCTTTTAAGAAATGCATTGGGAAATTTGACATTTACCATTTTAACCGCTATTTACCATTTATAACCTGTGGAATTTTGTGCTCTTTACTAATGTTACCACTGGTATTCTTCCTTCCTTCACTTGCTACTGTCCTTTGTGAAAAAGAAGCTATACTACTTTTATCATGATCGTGATTTGTTGTTTATCATTTAGCCAACTATTTTGAAATATATTAAAGTCTAACCTTGTTCTAGTATGTAGCATTTTGTGCTCTTTGCTAATGCTATTACTGGTATTCTCCTTTATTTAACTTACCATTATCCTGTATGACAAGAATTTGTATAAAAGATTTATCATGATCATGCCTGCTTTTATATGTAAGACAACGGATTTGACTCAGATTTCATGATAGAGCACATTTGAATCTGATTGTTTTTCCAATTTTGTTGTGAGATGCTACTTCGCCAATATTTCCACATTTTAGTGTCAAACATCCTATGTAAGACAACGGATTTGACTTAGATTTCATGATAGAGCACATTTGAATCTGATTGTTTTTCCAATTTTGTTGTGAGATGCTACTTCGCCAATATTTCCACATTTTAGTGTCAAACATAATGAGGATGTTGACTAAAAGTGTCTTCCTTGACCATACCTAAAAATTTACAGCTTTAAACAGCTTTCTGATTCTAAAATATGCTCTTCAACCATTTTTCGTTGGTTCCCTATGCAGCATGTAGTATGACGTGCTTCCAACTAAAAGATGTGCATCCCAAGAAACTTGTAGTGCATTCACTCCTCTCGGGTTCAATTGTTGTGAGAGATCTCAAGGTATTAAAATTGTATTGAATCAATGGGCATGTTGTTCATTCTGCCTATGTTCACAATCTTTCATGATTGCTACTGAAATGGTAAATAAGCGAGTCATTTCGTCATGTCCTATGTCCTAGGTGATTCAAGCAAGCAACACTATATTAACTGCATATAATTAGAGAATGATGGTAATTAGAGAAAACTGAAATGTGCGATTTCCAACGAGGACACATAAAACAAATCTAGAACAGAAAATAAGTTGACAAAAAGTAATGGTAAGATGCCTACCACTCCTACCACTCCTGAGTCCTAACTGCTCTGATGATTTAGCTTTTCACAGGCGAATATTAATGTCATCACTTCCTGAGATAACATAAGTTGCATCACCGCTAAATTTCACATAAAACACCCTGCAAAATGCAAACAAATGAAAGTCACGGGTGTTTAGGCTCGGTATTCACTTTCAAAATGAAGCATTATAATCCTTGCCAATTTATACCAATGCAACCATAGACCAGTCAAAAAGAATGTTAAACACGATAGTATTTCTCATATAGTAAACTCCCAGATGGTGAAACTGGGTAATTGAGTGATCACGAATGCTGGTTGAATGTTATATTAAGGCAGTTCATATTTTTGTTATAAATTCTTATTTTTAGCAATTTAATAAAAAGAAAAATGATGGTATTTTTCATATAGTAAACTCCCATATGGTGAAACTGGGTAATCGAGTGATCACGAATGCTGGCTGAATGTTATGTCAAGGCAGTTCATATTTTTGTCATAAATTCTTATTTTTAGCAATTTAATAAAAAGAAAAACGATGGTATTTCATATAGTAAACTCCCATATGCTAAAACTGGGTAATTGAGTGATCACGAATGCTGGCTGAATGTTATATTAAGGCACTTCATATTTTTGTCATGTAATTCATATTAGAGGTAGTTAATAGTTATGATATTAGTTTTGGAAGTATCTTGATGTTATATTAAGGTAGTTTATATTTTTGTCATGTAATTCATATTTTAGGTAGCTAATAGTTATGATATCAGTTTTGGAAGTATCTTGTTTGAAAAAGTAATGTGTGAGAGATTGTCTTTATATGATTGAGTAAGTAATGTAATAGTTTACTATTATATTATTGAGAAAATATGTGTAAAAGCTGTCATTTCATTCATTTATGATGTAAGATACTTACTTTTAAGGGAATTGTTATATAGTGTTAGTATAATAACTAGACTTTCTCTTGTTAATTTTGAAGGAAAGTTTTATATATATATATATATATATATAATAGTGAAGTATTATAATATGTATACTTATTGAAATAAGGGTATAGTACTCTTTCAAAAAGAATTCAAGTAATAGGTATATGTTGAAAAATGATCGATATATATATGAACAAATGTTGTTGTCCTTAAGAATTACCTCAGTATAAGGTTGGTGATCTTGCAATAAGAGATACTAACACCTATAGATAGGGTGACCCTAATGAGACGATACATGTTTTCAAAATTATTAAACGATTATGTAAATTGGTATGACACATTAGGGTTAAAGGAGTACCCCTACTTTGACTTACAAAAAAAATCGCTTCATCCTAGGTGTCACATTTCTTATGACACTTTATAATTTGTTAAATAATGGTTAGGATGGTAATAATCCTACATACCTTTATATAAGTGAGATTTGATGCACAATTATTTAAAGATTTAAAAATAGGGATTAGTTGAAAACTCTATTTAGTTAAGATTGCATGTGGAATCCAATTGGTATAAAAAGAAATCCCTTATAATCCATGGTGGTTATATATGAGTATATGGGTAGAATTGAAGTTGATATTATTATTATAAATTGTGGAGTGCATATAATTACAAGTTAGGGTGAATGATATTGAATTGAACAATATAAATGTCGATTACACACATTTGAATGATATTGAAGTTAACATTTATAATTGTGGAATTATACATTGGTCAAAAATAGAATTAATAATTACGGTATAATGGTTATTCCTATCAAAGTGCATATTTTAGTTGACCACTATGAATACTTATAATTGTTAAACCATAAATGGTTTTGCTACATGGAATTATAGAGTATGTGAAGAGGGTTGTCGGGTTGATTATGAATTAAATTGGCTTGAGTCCCCCAGGCATGCATGCCTACATGATATCGCTTTGCCTGGCCTCCATAGACCCCGCGTATGAAAAGAGGACCAATCCCTTGAGAGGTAGTGAGCAAGTTGCTTGTAGGTGCAATTTTAAGCTTCATGGGCTTAAGGTATCTTGATGCCCTTATCTTTCCTTGAGATATTTGCGAGTTTCAATGTATGTTCCCTGTAGAAACACTTGAATTTTTTGTGGTTATGAAATGTGGAATTTTGGGACTCTAACAACGGCCTCAACAATGTCTGGTTCACTGACTGTCGGAATCCATGAACTCAACAATGTATGGTTCCGAAAGTTCTGAGGACACTCAGTTTTTTCCATGGTATGTCCCTCCCATACAATGTTAAGCACAGCCTGGCAGGGGTTATGGAGCAGCCTTTGGCCATGTTGAGAACCACAAGAACATACACCAATATCTTATGAAATGCCACCAACATGCAATCCAAATGCAGAGGACGCCTCCTAATCCATACACTCTGTATAAGAACATATTCAGAAAATGTGTGCTTGTATGCTTTGGTGACAATGTCACTGATAGAGGCGGAGGCTCATTAAATGAACAAATGGTAATTGGAGACTAACAAATTTAAACTTGTCAATGCATTCATTGCCACTTCTTGTAGTAAATTTCTGCATAGTTTGCCACGCATATTTTTAACCATTTAGGTCAATTCCAAGATGTTATATTACTTTAATTGTGGGGATAGTTTTTGTCCCAGTGGCTTACACCTGCAATATTTTATTCATTGTCCCTGAGGATAGGGTCCATCTCTGCATGAATCAATCACTTGATGCCCCTCCTTTGTTGCACTTCCCTGAAGAAAGAGTGAGTGTTTTTGTTTTATTTCTTCTCTTTCAAATCAAAATATACAATAGCCTTCCTTCTTGGTGATAGGGAGATTTCCTTCCAAAAGCGATGGGGAGATTGGCCTTATTTCATTCTTAGGTGAACCCACTAACTAAGGTGAGGATGATGTTGAATAGTGCTTGTATCTGTAATTTAAATTTATATGGTTTGACACTTGGGACAATCCACCTAATGTACACGGTTGAGCATGAGAATGGCAGAAGAACCCAGGTCTTGGATGTTACAGGGCCTGCCTTTGTCCAGGGTAACAAAGGAGGCAGAGGCGGTGGTGCATATGGTGGAGGCAGTGGCTAGAACAAAGGTGGCGACGGTGACTCGATTTTTCCCAAAGATGTAGAGGCACTGGGAAGAGGAGGAGGTTGAAGTTGCCAATGAAGCGCATTTTGCTTTTCAAAATTTCCTAAATTTGAGCGGTATTTTGAGGATTTTACTAAATTTCCCAAAAACATCTTCCATGCATTTAAGGTTGAATTTCACAATGGTGATGCCCAATGGCTTCCAATTTGAATTAGTGATGTAAAATATGGATATATTATATTAATGGACCATGCCATTACCAAAATATATTCATTCAAAGTATTGATCTATGAAACTCCCACTTAATAACATTTCCCACATTGATTTAAATGATTTTATTTTCACCGAGTTGCGTGAAGTCACAAGTATCTTCGACAAATCCCAAAACTAGCGGAGCACATCAAAGTTCTTATGGGATATTGTTGACCTTGTTAGTAAAAATAATAAATTCTTCATTATTTACCAACAACAAATGTTTTCCATTAAATTTAGGGAGAGTGGTATTTAACATCATAAATTCAAAATATTTCTCCCAAATTAGCATCAGATTGTATTCACTAGTTTAAAGTCATTTGATTTTATAGAAGTGTGGTACTTTTCTGAATAGTTTTATCGAAGCCGCAATATTCTTTTAATTAATTCAATGGGAGTGTGGTATTTTGTGTTGGAAATTAGCAACCTGGAGTGCAGTATTTTGTTTTCATTTTGCAATATTTTTTTGGATTACTCCATTACAAGATTTTTTCCCTGCTTTTAGGTTGAATTTCTTAATCCTTCTCGGCACGTAATGAAATGAAAATATATAAATAGTCAATTAAACTCCAACCAACCCATTCCTGTTGGTTGACTGACAGTTAGAACCTACATTAAAGTAATTGTAGGGTTGAATGCCATGCCCAAACTCTAATTTCTCTTCAATATTTTCATGCCCATTCAATTCATATCCCGAGAAGTTGCATAATACATATATGAATTCAACGATTGTTTTATGGTTATAATGGGTGTGGCGTGTTCACTAAGTTTTGTTCATTGTGTAGGTTGCATTCTTCCTTCCTATCGAGGCCATATTCAAAACACTATATTGCCCAAATCTCGAATCGATCTGTTAACACTATATCGCCCAAATCTCAAATCGATCTGTTAACACTATATCGCCCAAATTGCGAATCGATCTGTTAACTACAACCAACCCTCATATATACGATCAAAGACCACATAACTCTTATGTATTAGATATGGTCATTAACGCATATTCTAGCGTCTAAGAATTGTGAGAAGCGTTTTCTTCCAACCACATGAGAAACCAAGAATGGAGAATTTCTCAGCTTAAGCAAATCTTAAAGCTCACTGCTGAAAACCAGAATTAGATTACAGAAGCTCTCTGTTATGATATCAACAAGCTTGACATCAAGTCCTTTGTTGTAGAGGTATTTCTTGAATTGTTTCTTACTTCATTAATTATTTACCCTCAACCCTGTTTTCTCTCTCTTCGAGCCTTTGCTTCTCCTCTACAACTAAGCTAATGAATGGACAAGCGTGTATCATAAAGGGAATAAGGCTTGCTTGTGTTCCCTCCATTATCGGTTCGAATCCTATTGTTATCCTTTTTCCTTTATCTACTCTTCTTTTATCTGGATTGAACTGTGAATGCTCATGTCATTCGCAAGAAGAGACACACATTATCTTTTTGCTTCTACTATGAAGGTAGCTATCTCGATTAAAAGAGCTCAATGTTCTTGTTCGATCTGTTTCCATCGAAGGAAGTCCTTGGCATGTAGAAAACCCAACCCTAATTTTGTGTCTCGGTTTGCTTAAAATCATTCATGTTTCAATGAAAAAAAACTAATGGCAAGAGGATGAGAACTTTGCAGAGGCTTATTCTTGGTGGTAGGAACATGGAGGCTCCAGTAGTGCTCTTCCATCAAACAACAATTGATTACATTCTCAAGCTCAAAATCCAAGTACAACTTTTTGGAATTACTAATGAATCTGTACTCAAAGCCTGGGGATCATAGTCTCACAGCTGAGTCTTGTGGCTCTTCAAGTATCGATAACCTTTGAGTAAGATGATACAATGTATCCCCTGATCAATGTATCATAGAGAGGTTACTAAAACCTGATGCAGTCCGTTGTGCTGTATGAACTTTTTGTGTTTTATTGTTCTGCAGATTGCATCAAGTGATACTAGAGTAGAGTTTTTTGTTTTGAGGCTCGAAAGTTTTTGGGAGTTGTTTGTTAGTTTTATTAATGGATGTATCATGTATGGATACGTGTATTAACATAAAAGGATAGGAGAAAACTAAAATTTAGTTATTCAAAAATATGTGAAATACAAATACAACTATGTGAAATACATACACAAATAATGACAGTGGTGGTGTAACTCAGTGACCTTATGAGAAATCCCTATTATTGCCCATGGATAATTAATCAATTAAGCTTCAAGATGGAAATCACAAGTATGAGCCTGTGACTCCATTTCAGTCTTTGTTTGACCTCAACCTCCCACATGCCTTCCATGAGGTCATCGACTTGACGGGGGTGTCGTGGAGCACCATGTATATTTTTTTTCATTAACTTTACTTTCCATTTTTTTTAGTTCATCCATGAAAGATTTGTCGGACTTGTTTTGGCAAATATTCTGGATGTAGATTTCTATCATACATGGAATTTAACTTTACTTTCCATTTTTTCCTTTCAGTTATCCATGAAAGATTCATTAAACATTTTTTTGGCAGGGGTTTGAACAAATTTTTGCAAACAAAATGTTTTTAGGAAAACATATGTTATGTCTAAGGAGGATTCTGTATTCTTCCTTCCTTTATGTTTTTAGGAAAACATATGTTTTTAGGAAAACATATGTTTTCTTTCGTCCTCATAGTCGCATCTGACATGGAATATCTTCCAACAAAAGCATTTGGGTATTGTTTTCAATCATTTTCCATGGATTTAATGAGATCTTTTGTGTTTTTCCTAAGAACTGCCCTTTCTTGCCTTTCTTTCATGGAATTACTTTTTGAATCACATAATTGTTCTTTTCGATTAATAGGATTCCAAATCTTGTTCCAAACCTTTTTTGAAATGACTCGGAGGAAAGAGATGAGAACTTCAATGTCTCTCCTCTGAATCACCTCTCATATCAGCCTCTTCTGAAGGTCTTTGATGCCATGCTCTTTATAGTATTTTTCTGTTTGAGATGGTTTGCAACTTCCCACTTTATATTTCTGTAGATTTAGTTGTCATTGGGGTAATTTTGAGTTTGTGTTTTTTATGTGTTTTGGAGTTCTTCTATATTTTCAATGATGCTAGATATGAAAATTAGAATTATTGCAAACAACAGGGAAAGAATGTATATCTTTGATGTTTGATTTCTGTGTACATATATTGGCTTTCTTAATGTTGCAAACACATGGCTATTATTCAATAATTTGGTTAACTCATATTTAAGATATATTTTGTATTGAGGAGCTCAATAGTTACCCTAAATATTCAAGCATTTTGGTGTTTCCAATCTTGCAATAACCTAAGCTGGGTATTATGATGGACAAGGAAATCTCCTACATGTAAATCCTTGGACTATTTTTGTCGGATAGGATGACTAAATGGAACAATACATTATATTATTTTAGATACAAGTTCATGCTTACTATACAAATTAGTTTTTTTCTTTGTGTGAAAGGGAAGGCCTTGGTGGTTTTGAGAGTGATTCGCCCTTTAGAAGCATTGAGTTGTAGTATGGAAATTGAAAATCAAATACACTAGACATTTATTCTCGATGATACTTGCGCATTGTACTTGCATTTATGTCCTCATCTTCTTTATCAAAATGGTGGAATATATCATCCCCACTTATACTATTATTCTTGTACAAAGATGCAGTTTTTACTATAGTAAGTCATTACTGAATATGTTCGATTTTGTAAATCCAATTAGTGCAATACATAATGTAAGAGTAAATATTTGCTTGAAACATGACAACCATCTTGGGTGTGGTGTTATTAAACAATAGAAGATGTTATTTCCATCCATGTTTGTACTCTATCCTAAACAAATCCCCCATGTTCATCCACTATATATAAAGTGCAAGAATGTATGTTGTGGTATAATTAATATCATCTTATGTCCTATGCAATTGACGTATTTGGATTTATGGTCGATTGTAGTCACTAGAAGCATGGTACCCAAATGTTCAATGGAAGATGTGACGTTGACCTATGTATTGGAAACACTTTGACAAACTGTACCTTTTTCCATCCCATATTGCTACCGAATATATTTTTCTAACATCTATGTTTTGTAATATATACAAGGTTAATTTGGATGTAGGGTCCTTTGTCTTTACAAGAATTGAAGAGATAATTTTTATGGGAACATGGGACCCGTTTTTAGCATAAATATTTTTACCATTATGTTGATAGACTAGAAGGACTTTCTTAGGGAAAGTGCATGATTTTAGAAATGCCTACTTTATATAAAGAATGCATGTGTTGGTTGATGGTGATGACTATTTTTTATCCAGATCATGAGCTCTTTTGTTGTCCAAAGTAGGATGTAAGTTGTAATATCCACTATATTTGTACCAATGCTTTACCCTACAAATTCTCCATCTTTTTGTACTAAATCATAATGTGGGGAATACATTTATTAGAGAATAGTTAACCACTATGGTTATTGTGTTGGAGAAGTGAAAGTTCTTAATATGGGTCACATGTATACAGTGTACACCATGTTAATAATAACTTGCTTATTGAAATGATCTTGGCAAATAGAAGTTGTCACATACATTTCTCAAAATTTTGTAATTAATATGTGTTTTATGGTTCAAGAAAGGGATTTCACACAAACACCTCCATTGATGATTTTCCTGTAAGAATTATTTACTATCACGGGTTTTCTTATTAGGGTTGATGAAAACACTAGATCAAATCTCCGTCTTCTAGTTGTGCAAGACATGAGTATATTCAATGTTGTTTTGTATCTATTTACTCGTACTTTTTATATCTCCTTGATATGTTAATATTTTTAAAATTATGACAAGAAATATCGTCCATTTTGAAAAATGTATTGTGGATGGTAAATTCCAAGAATGTTTTAAGTGATAATATTCTTTTAGGGATTCAATTTCTTAGTATGAGTGTGCTTGTTGTTATTTACAAAGGGGATGCAAATACACCTACGAAGTGTCGAGTTGTATTTTGATGACACTTGATCCAAACATGCTAAATGGAGCTCTTTCGATGAATATTGATCTAGACGCACTGAATGGCGATTTTTTCCGACCTTAGATCGAAACAAGAGGAACATTTGTTCAATACTAACATGGTGCTCCTCCAAATCCAATTGCCCTCAAGAATCCGATGTGCATCATCACCAGTTCCAAATTTAAACGCCCACCACACTTTTGAAAGAAAGTGAATTCGAGACAATACCCTAACTTAGGCACCGACTTTAAATGTAAAAGGAGAGGGAACAATTGTAAATAAAGTGTCCAAATAACTAACCAGCCAAAGAGATGTCTTTCAATTCATATTCTAACTAAGGACCATGTCCTCTCCCAAAAATTACTTTGAACCTTCTCTGATTTGACGATTTGAGACAAGCACAATGGGTCTTTCATTTTTCAAAATTTGCCTCACTAAATCTGTATCCTTTTGTAGACACTGATTTGCTAGATTTTGAACTTCCAAGCTTCCTCCGTTCATGGCGTTTAGTTGTTGGTTCCCACTCATAATTTTATTAGGCAAGCGTTGAATCCCTTTCAACAAGAAAATAAGATTTTGACTATTTAGTGGATTGGATTATGGATTAAATGCCAAAAACTCTTGTAACCAAGACCTCAAGCGTGGAAAATATTGGATCATACTCATAATAGATGGTGGGAAGGAATTTACTACTTCATCACTCCCTTGTACATGTGGAGGCGAAGATAATAAGGAGGACGATCTACGTCAGAGAACTTCCAACGACTATTTTCGGATGACATTAATTCCATTTTCCAGAAATAGATTCACTTGTGCAAAAGTAGAGTTGTCTTGTTCCCCGGGGCATTTTTTTTTCATTTTTGTGTGAACTTGACTAATTTTACATTGCTTAAATTTCATTTTTCATTTTTATAAATAGATTCAACCCTGTCAAAAATTTGAAACAAAGTAAGGACAATACAAAGTGAGTGAGGACAATGAGTGTAATATTTTTTCTTTCGACGTTCCTTTGTAGCATATATATTTATATTTCCTTCTGTCTTTTACCTATATTAATTCCATAATTTTAAAGTGGACTCTTTATGTTCTAATTAGCAAATTTCATACTTAATATAAAAAATAAGAACATAACATGTTTTATATGTGTGCAAGAAAATAATTAACATTATCATTACATGGATGAATGGCTTATGCAACATCACTTATAGCAACAATATTTTACCATTTCCCACCCTTTCTCTTTATAACATATGAGAAAAAATTGAGTTTCTTTCTAAATATAAACCACTTCCAGAATTCATTATTCATATCCATGAAATAGACAAATGAAACTGATAAGAAATGATTGGCTAGGTCCAAATTAAGATCTTCCTTCAAGCCTAGATGTTAAATGTTGTTGTTTCCATTGATCGTCTTGTATATATGAAGAACTTGTAGTATCTATCTATACTTATCAAAGTTACTTATAAGTCCATACTTGTTTTTTAATAGCATACCTTCCATGGTTGCATACTTTCATTTAAAGGCAAATGAGAATACTTGTTTGACACTTCTTGTTTGTTTCTTGTGTGTTGTTCCTATCGGCGTTTCTTTGCACCTTTATGGGGCAATTGCTAGTCTAATAGTCCTGTGCTTAATATTGCTTACAACCTTGTAGCTTATTTTCTCCCAAACTTTTTTCCTAGAGAAAAATTCATACTTTATATTCATAGAGGAATACAAAACACATTCACTAGTGCCAAGGCCCAAGTCACGCAAGGAAAAAATTTCCATAGGGACCTGAACTCCTCGTACTAATGGGTTTGTCGCGTGTCACAAAAGCTGTAAAAACACATACTTTAGAGTCCCAACACTCTACATCATGGAATAATGATCCTAGTATCCCTATCATACTCGTAATATAGATCACCCTAATCCTCCCGAAATGTCCAGAAATTTTTTTTGTTCAAATTAACATATTAGAATTTACTAAAAACTAATCATAATATATGTTCCTAGATAATTTTGTCAAGTAACAAAATCACAACTATCAAGAAATATAAATAATTATAACCTTTGAGGAGTCATGTTTGAGTCCCCTTCCAGTATCTCTTCTAGTAGTAGTGAACCTGTCTCTCGTGCTAGCGCTTGTTTTGAAATTGCATCTGTTTCTGTATTGTGTTTTCAAAATATGTGCAAGAAAGTGACCTCTTCAAAGTTTTCCTTATTATTTAACACTTGTTTTACCAAATATTGTAAGTTAACATTTTGTATAATGAGTTGTTGATTCATCCAATCAATCATCAAGGAGGAATCCCCAAACATATGAACTCTCCTAACCCTTGCAATATGTGCCACCATAAGTAATGTTCGAACTGCCATTAGTTCTACATAGTTGTTAGATCCCATGTCCATGAAAATTTTGAATTATACCAGTGCCGATATAAAATGTGTAATAAACCTCCTATTTCATGTCTTTTCTCCACCCCCTGATAGGATCCATTGAAAAATACCCAAGTTGTACTCCTGTCAATTATCAATTCACCTATTTGGCAGGGCCTATTGCACTTAGTTTCCTATATTATAAGTTGAAGAATCGTAGTCACTTGTTCGATGACCTAGAATGTAGGGATCCTTCTATCTTCAAATAATAAAGCATTTCTGGCCAATCAACAGCTCCACGGTACCAAATAAGGAAAATCTCTTAAGTCCTTAAGTTCTATTCTACTAAACCAAGGTCAGAGACAATCCTGAATCGTATTTCCAAATCACAAATCACCTAATGCCATCCAAGAAGAGATATATTTCCATACATGTATTAAAAATGGGAAAATATGAAGAGATGACAAGTTTTCTCTTCATAAATTAAACAAAGTATGCATCTACCCAATCCTTGAGTTTGTTGTTTCTATATTAGTTCCTAGGTTTGAACCCTATTATTGAAATCCAACCACATGTGAATTATCATATTCTTTGGGACTTTAAATTTCCAAATTTTTATCCACCGCCACTTCACACCTCGAGGATCACCGATTCTCAAATCCTTATAGCCTAATTGAGAAGAATACTTGACTCTAGTCTTATTAAAGGACCAACCCAATTCATCATTTTTTTCATTTAGTCTTATGTGCCCCTTCTTGAGTTCCTCTATGAATTTATCCCACAAAACTGCATGCTCTTCCTCTAAACCCAACCATCTAGATGTCGTCTAGCCTTGATGCCAAATAGTCACCGTGTCTAAATATACCATCTGATTTAGTGTATATATATATCATGATTTTGGATAGACTAGATTAAGTCCGTTGTAAGAATAATGTTGTTCCGCACCCTAAAATCACTTATACCTTGATCTGTACCTGAGACCCATCTCCCACTCTCCAAGCTAAATACCTCCCCACCACTAGAAATGGAAAGGTTAATGCCTTCCAATGATTGTAAGCATTTTTATGAGTTTTCCTATCACTGCATATCCAATCCATTAATTAAGTAAGAATAATATACTTGTGTGTTATAAGTCTCCTCCAAAAACTATCCCTTGTGATAAAATTCCAAAGGCTCTTCCCTAGAAATGCCTAACCAAAATCCCGAAGATGTTTGAAACCCATCCCCCAACACTCTTGGGTTGTGCCAGAACTTGCTACCTTACCAAATGAGCATCTCCTTAAATAGACTGCCTATTCCATAAAAAAATATAACGTATTTTCTAATTTTCTCAAATATCCCTTTAGGAATATGTGAGATTATATGCCAATATACTAGAATCGCCTCAAGTACAGATTTAACCAATGTTGGTCTTCCTCCCTTTGAGAGCCAACAATTGCACTAGAAGGAATTTTTCTTCTCACCCAACAACCACAACCAATCATTATTGGTATATCCATTTGGATCCAAATGAAAATCTAAGTACTTGAGTCTAGAGTTCAACTCCACCTGTTTGTATGGGAACATATGGGGTAGTTCAGTTTGTTGTGATGGAGTGACTTCATTGAAACTACTAGTGGATTTCTATAGATTAATCTCCATCCTAGTTGTTTTGAAGTAAAATTGTAGTATCCTTTGTAATTCTCCTCCGTCCTCCACCAATCCATTGGTAACCATGAGTACATCATCAACAAAAAGAGGCGTGTCAAACACTCCCTTCCTCCAACAACAATCACTCTCAACAACCCTAATCTCCTAGCCTCCAATATGGATCTACTGAGTCGTTTGACCACCAACAAAAATAAATAGGGTGAAAGGGAACAATCCTGTCATAGCCCCTTAGTTGGTTTTAAAAAACTGGAGGTTGCTCCATTTATTAGAATTTAGTACATAAAATGAGACTGAAGAAATGCATGCCATGATCCAATTAACCACCAGAAGGTTAAAACCAATATGTATCAAAAGTAACCTCATGTATAACCAAGAGGTCTGGTTGTAAGCCTTGGATAAATCTAGTTTTAGTACCATGGTTGGTTTCTTCTTTGACTTAATTGTGTGCAACACTTCCCGAGCACAACCAATTGCTTCATATATATGTCTATCTTCAAGGAAAATAAATTGTTCAATGAAATGAAACAAAATAGTAATTTCTTCAACTTTATAGAAAGTACCTTTGAAGTTATATTATAAACACAATTACATAAAGAAATGGGTCTACAGTCATCAAATGTACTTGGTCTATCCAATTTGGGGATTAATCCTTATAAAGTGGAGTTGAAAGACCTAACTACCTTTCCAGAAATCCTGATGATCCAGGAGGATATCCCAAATGACCAAAATTTAAAGTCTTCAAATGATGAACAGAAGCACACCATCATGTAGGGTTCGTCGATATCCTTCTGGCGATGCTCGTTTTGTGCAAAACAGACTCAGAACGTGAAAGATATTGCGTTCTGAAATTTCAACAAAACAACACCATGGAAAAAAGGGGATCGTACTACTAACGTGGAAACTCCAGGACACACCATGTGGCAGGTGTCGTGGAAATTGCACTGACATGGACCTATCAATAGGTGACAAGTGGAAATATCATGGTACATGTGGTAGGTACTTGGACCAATCAGAGGCTTCCACCTGGAAATTTGATTGGACACAATTTGGCTTCGCTTACCAAAAATATTGGCGGGCAGGGGATTCCAACCCCTGACCTCCCACATGTCCAATGACCTAAAATACCGAGTCCCACCATCCCCCCACTAGTGTTGCTTGTTATACATAGTTGCAAATATTGTATTTAAGTTTGAATGGGCGGTGGTTTAGGAAAATGGGAGGGTCGAGGGCCTAGCCCTCAGCCGCGTATCATGTAACCATTGGATCAATTGACAGGAGCTATCCAAAACCCACCACATATCCACTAAAATGTAATGGAGGAGAGAGGTCCACAAGTTTGAACCCGTGACCTCCTCGCATAGTGCCAACGCCTCCACTAATGAGCCATGAGTGGTGGTTGTTAAGGCATACGGGAGATATTGTTTTTGAATTTGATATGAGTGGGATTTGAACCCCAATATATGCGCGGGTCCGAAACCACCCTATTCACACTATTTAAACCACGATTTGGAGTAGAGTCAAAGTACACAAAGAGTGGGAATGATTATTGATACATGTATAGGCACAGAAACAGAGGTATGAATCTGTACAATGACCGTATAATGTAGGGGAGGAGGATCTCGAACTACGTGCAAGGGGAGGCCCCATGCAAAGTATACAGTGTTTATACTCATTTTTCACAATTTTTGGAGATGCCCGCAATGGTGCATTCTGTTTCTGCAACAGACAGTCTGATTTTCAGAGTGTCCTCAAAACTCATGTACATGGCATCATTTGAAGGAAATTAATAAAATCGATCTCATTGGAAGCGGCCCGTAGACGTAGGATGGACGAACTCTGTTATCAGCTGCTATCTCATAAAATGATTTGCATATTTATTTTACAGTCTTTTTACTTATGTGCTCTTTAATTTTTCCATTTTAAAGCCCTTTTAAGAATTTAATTGTTGAGACATTCACACATAAATCTTGGTTAATAAAGATCCTGCAAATTCATATCATGTTTGGTATTAGAGCATGCTTAACCATATTTGTGAGTGTGTGAATGATTACAGGGGAAAGCTTAAAGCAGGTGAAGGAGAGTTTGTGCCTTTTGATCCATAAATTGAACATATGATTCAAAGGAAGAAAATGGCAGAGGATGATGCCCATTCAGACCATGATAAGGCTTTCCATAAATCCTTCTATAGGATGTCAGATATGGTTGAGAAGCTATTTGCATATTATCAAGAGAGATTGGAAAAGAGGGAAAGGAAGATAGCAAAAGAGGAAGGTAATGCTTCAGTGAATCGAGGAAATGGAGGAGGCCCTCCTGAACCTCCATCTTCACCTTCTAGTTCATATTCAAGTTCTAGTTCTGCTTCTTCTTTTCATTCTCATCATTCTAAAGATCATCAGAAAGATGTTACTAATATGCCATTGTTAAAGCTTGATGTAAAATTTGATTTACCTATATTTAATAGAGAACTTAACGCTGAAAGACTAGATAACTGGATAAGACAAATTGAAGTATATTGCAGGATCTAGAAACTTGTAGGTGATGAAGAAAAAATCCAGTTTCCCACACTCCATCTTGGTGGCACTGCTCTCATATGGTGGGAGAGAAAAACTCAAGAGGGACTTCTTACCAAAAGTAAAATATTTCCTCATGGTATGAGTTTATTGCAGCATTGAAAAAGCAGTTCTATCCGTTGGGTTATATTCAGTAGGCTATGATGGACTGGCAGAATTTCAGACAAGGTAAGGGTCAGGACGTGCAAGAATACACACAAGAATTTATAAGAAGGGAATTCGTACTTGGTATACATATTTAAACTCAAGAGACACTTCTTAAATACATAGGATAAGATTGCATAGTTACTTAAGACATACAATTCTTATGTTCAATCCGACTAACCTGGATGAGACACCCATATCAAATCTAAAGGGAAGATTCCTTATGATAAATTTTCCAAGAATCCTTTCAAACCAAGTGGAAACAAGTTCAAAGGTAAAGGGAAAGGTAATCACACAATTACTATGAATAAAGGAGGAGATAATCCCACATGCACACATTGTCATAAAAGGGGTCATGATGTATACAAATGTTGGAAGCTTCACCCAGAGCTTAAGCCATAAAATTTTAGGAATAAGGAGGAAGATGAGAAGACTTCCTCCACTCTTCAGCTTTATTTGGGATCAGAGTCTGGAGACATGACCAAAATTACAACCATGGGATTACAAGTTAAAAATCCTTCTGTTTATGTTTCAAAAGTTGAACCTGTTCATGATGAAAAGAAAATGAACGAGTTATTCCACATAAGGATGATTTATAAGCATACTAAAATTAATACTTTATTTGATAGTGGATCACAAGCTAACTTGATTTCAGAAGAGATAGTTAAAAATCTTGGTTTAGAAACAAAACCTCATCCCAAACCATATCCACTTGGATGGGTTTGTGAAAATGCACAACTTCAAGTTTCTAAATAGCGTCAACTCAGGTTTGCAATCACTTTTGGATTTATTGATGAAGTTGAATTGGATGTGGTCCAATTGGATATCTGTGGTATTGTTTTAGGTAGCCCTTATCTTTATGTCAAGAAGACAATATTTTATAAAGAAGAGAACAAGTACCAGTTAACCGAGGATGATGTTCAGTACTTGTTTGAGGTCACTGTATGAAACTAACTTATATTTGGTTTATGCAAGTCAAATGAAGAGATCAGTAAATGCTAGTAAGAGTTTTGTTCTCATGATTGTTAAAGCTAAAGAAGTTGATAAGAATGATGCTTTAAAAGGTTGTGATCCTAAACTTAATGTTGAATTGGTTAAGGTTGTTGGTAAGTGTTAGGATATCTCAATACTCCATCCTTGTCCTACCTAGCATTATTTATTTTTCCTAGTTTTTGATGATGTCATTTTCCCCCCTAGTGGTGTGCATATGCTTTCCAGGATCCATCTACCACCAATAAGTGTTCCAGTACAGTCCACCTGAGTTGGATGACTCTTGTGGGGGGTTAGAGCTATGGATTCCACTGATTGTGGCCTCATGTGCCCATTTCTGATTGACATGCATGACAAACTCACTATTGTGCCCTCCTTATTCAGTTAACTAATTGTGACTTCAATTAGCTGAGTTTAGGTTTAGTTGATTTGAGTTTGAGTCTTCTGGAGCACTCGAGTGGTGATAATCCTTATGCTAGACCAACTGAGGTTCGAATTCTCTTGAGTGATTCGAATTATCTCCATTGTAACATCATTGTTGATTATACTGATTATTGGATAGTTGACATTATTCCGCTCCGATCTGATTTCTACTGCATAATTATTTCTATGCTCTTTTTACTGCATTTTTCACTCTTATTCAACTTTTCTACTCATTCTTTCTCCATGAGGTATACTCAGCTCTTAGATCTGCTGTGACATAGAATTTCACATGGTATCAGAGCCATTGAGATAATAGGTTGAGCAACTGCTTTCAGTAGTGCACCAAAAACCTCTAGATTTCCATAGCAAATCCTAGTGCCATTGCATTGAATTCATTGGAGAAATCCAATGAGGTCTAGCCAGGTGTGAAGGATCCAGATAAAAGTGTCTGCTGTCCTAAAGCAGTGCTCAGTAGTAGTCTACCTCCATTATTGAGAGTTTTTTGCAGGTTATTCAAATTTTTTGAGTACATCAACAGTTGTAGCAGTTACAACAATTTTCTGCAGTTGCAGCAGTTTTCTGCACTTGCACCAGTGTTTTTCTGTGCTAGTGTTTCTACACCAGTGTTTCTGCACCAGTGTTTTTATGCACCTGTGTTTCTGCACTCAATTTTCTTAGCAGCAGTTTCACCTTGTATTCGCTCCAACAATTGTAATGGACAATTCGAAATCTCCTCTCTCTCCCAGGATCTTGACACCCTTCAATTACCTTGATTGGAGGGCTGATATGCAGGTGATATTGCGCAACAAATCACTGTACATGGTAACAATGGGGAAGGATCCTGAACCACAATCAGCTGTGGAGAAATCCAAGTATCTGAATAGATTGGATGAAGCAGTTGGTTTCATGTGTATTCATATTTCCATAGATCTACTCTTCCACATTGAAGGATTGAAGACTCCAAGAGAGTTATGGTTGAATTTAGAGACCCTATTCGGGAAACAAAATGAGCTAAGAAGCCATATTCTGGAAAATGAGTTGATTGTTCTTCAACCCAGCAGTTTCGAGACCATCCAACAATTTTTTTCAAAATTCAAATATCTAGTTATGCAATGCAAGCAGTGTGGCATTGAGAATAAGGATGAGTAGCTGGTGCTATCCATTCTGAGCAAGCTAGGTCCCGAGTTCTCCATCTTTGTCTCTACCTTCCATTCTCGACGAATATCAATCCTTGGTTGGAAGATTCCCTCCTTTGATATTTTCACTGAATCTCTCATCCAAGAACAAGATAAGTTGATCCAAATGGGCGCCTTGATGGCCTCCAAAAATTAAGCTCTTTTGGTTGGAGAACCCAAAAGTGCGAATGGGAAAGGGAAGCACAAAGGCAAGGATAAAATGCCATCTGAACCCAAGTAGAATTCCAATTCAAGTCCATCGGAAGGATCCTCCAGCTCCAAGAAGGACAAACAAAAGGGATTTGATAAATCCAAGTGTTCCTATTGCAAGAAAGGAAACCACCTAGAGATATATTGCGTGCAGAAGAAGATAGATCAAATGACCAAGATTCTTGAACGGCACAACGTTTCCCTCCCAAAAGATGCAAGAGAGACTGATTCTAGAAGTGAGTCTGATGGCCATGAGAGATGCCATGCACTGAAGGCTGGATTTTCAAAATCACAAGCCCTTATCATAGATTCAGGAGCCTCCAACTGATTTTCAATATCCTAAGAAGGGCTTGTGATTTTGAAAATCATAAGCCCTTCTCATAGATTCAAGAGCCCTTCTTGGCCAACATTTGACAAGAAGAAGTGTCCAATGTCAAACACTAGTGATGCGACCAAATGGTGAGAAAAAGCATTTACATGGGTCCACGAAATTCATTCTTCCAATTTGAGAATTTGAATCGCACAGTGATGAAAGACTGTCGAGCATCCAAAAATCACACGAAAAGGTAAGGCATCAAGGCACCGACCACATGGAGAGTCTGAGCTCATAACCACAGGTTCACCAAACAAAAATGCGTTGGCAAAGTTGAAGAACTCCAAGCCCGCAGGTGTCTAAATTGTTGGTCAGTTATGTTAAACATGTGTCAAGTTGCTACATCATGATGAATGCATCCAAGTGTCCAACCCAAGCTCCCAATATCCAAAAGCATTCAAAGGTGAACGCCAAGGAAAGCACAATAAAATCGAGTTTCATTACAAGAAGAAAATGATCAAATGGTTGGAATTAATTGTACAGAAGGGAAACAAGATGGGCATTTGAGTCGTTCTGGTTCATAATTTTTTCCTCTTATTTGCATTACTAAAAAAATCAAGCACTCAAACTTCCAAAAGTCAGGGCAGGTGCTAGAGTTGCCAATAGTAAGCTCGTGTATCCATTGGCAAAGACATCATGGCGACTAAGCATATACATCAATTACTAAAAACATTCAAGGATCGAACATTCAACCTTTGAAGGGCTTAGTCAAGTGCCAAGTATCGGTGATGAGTTTGATTGGCTCATTAAAATGTGTGTTAAGAGAGCTTGGCAGTTTTAATAAAGAGAATCCAGAGGCATAGTGCCCATGCACCAAGCACAAGGAATGCTCAGTAAAATGCCAATAATCAAGTTCCATCAAGGAAAAGATCAGGGAAAACAATTTATATCGAGCAATGGTGGGATTTATAACTACAGTTCCAAGTTTTTATCTAATATTTCATTCTTTCTGGAAATTGACTAAGAGTAGTTTTGCATATGTACAAATACCCAAAACAAGACCAACATTGAAATCCTTCGGTGGACTAGAACATCAAATTCAAATAACATCACAATTGTTAATTCTTCTCACATCTCTATTCTCCTTACTATGGCACAATTATGAAGAATTTCAATCATGTGAAGTTGTCACGAAGAGGCACTATATCCCAGATTTATAGCAGTTCGATGAGTATTTTCAGGAAGTCTTCTAGCAGGTGGTGGGGGATCAATCCAACAACTCCATATTTACAATGGTCAATCGAGAAGCGATCCCAAAGTTTTGTTCAAACAATAGATATTTATTTCCAAACTAGCACATCATGTGGCAGTCAAAGGTTTGGTAAAAGGATCACTTCCATATTTTTAGGACACCTGGTATCAAAAGCTGACAGTTGAACTATCAAGTGACCTTATTATTTCCATATTTCTTACAGAGAGCTTGAGATTATCTTTATCCTTAAGTTGCCATAGATCATCTTTTGAGGAGAGAATCATTGATCCTTGAATAAAGTAATGCTCTATATTTTGTGATGTAATATTATAAATAGGTAGATTAGAAACCGTAGAAGGGGAGAGAGGTTCCATCCCATGAGGCTGAGAGTGCATTAGGAAGGATGGAAAGCTAGTAAACCACATATTGGAAGGTCTGAGACTTTTGCTCTGTAATTTTTGTTGAATACCCGTAAATCCGAGATGAGATTTGTTTATTGTGAGCTTGGTTTAAACTTTCTTTAAATATGGATGTTATTCGGTTTTGTTTAAACTGGTTTTGGTCATGGATTCCTTCATAATGATGTTTTCTTTATGAATGACCGTGATTTAATTTAATATGCTAGATTCCATGTTTGGAATTTCTTTCTGAACAAGGTTCTTTATGTTAAGATATGTCGAAACTATTTGTTCCCTATATTAACAATTAACTTGAACCAGACTCATCACTATAACTCTTGTTTTAGTCCAGTTACCCAATGTCTTTCACAGAGCCTGATGTTTTCAGTTAGCTTATTCCTTCTATGTCTATAATATTCTCTTAACTCCATCTTAACTCCATTGCACAACCACACATCCATTCAATTCAAGAAATCATTTTACCCTAAGCATTTAGATGTGCTATCCATGCTCTCTCCGCAGTCAGAGTGCATCTTTTAGCACTAACACCACCTGAGTTAGTTGACTCTTGTGGAGGGTTAGAGCTCCGGATGCCATTGATTGTGGCCTCATGCACCCATTTTTTATTGACATGCATGACAAACTCACTATTGTGCCCTCCTTAGCCAATTAACTGATTGTGACTTCAACTAGCTGAGTTTAGGTTCAGTTCAGTTGAGTTTGAGTCTTCCAGAGCACTCCAGTGGTGATAATCCCTATGCTAGACCAACTGAGGTTTGAATTCTCCTGAGTGATTCAAATTCTCTCCATTGTAACATCATTGTTAATTATATTGATTATTAGTAGTGTGACATTATTATGCCTATCTGAGTTCTACTGCATAATTATTTCTCTGCTCTTTTTACTGTAGCTTTCACTCTTATTCAACTTTTCTGCTCATTCTTTCTCTGTGAGGTATACTAAACTCTTAGATCTGCTGTGACATATAATTTCACAGTAAGCTTGATGCAGTATTCCGGGAACCTAAAGCATTACCTCCTAAAAGGGAAATACAACATGAGATCCATTTGCAACAAGATGCTCATCTTCCGAATATTGGTATGTATCGGTCTTTAATGATCGAGAATGCAGATATCAAGAAGCAGGTTAAGGAATTACTTGAGAGAGGGGACATTCGACCCAGTCCATATCCATGTGGTTCACTGATTTTTTTGGTACCAAAGAAGGATGGTACAAGGTGGATGTGTGTGGATTACAGTTCTTTGAATAGGATCACAGTAAAGAATTGATATCCTCTTCCTCGTATTGATATTTTGGATTAGTTAAAGAATGCAAAATATTTCACTAAGTTAGACTTGAGAAGTGGTTACCATCATATTAGAATCCATGAAAATGATATTTGGAAAACTGCTTTTAAAACTAAATAGGTTTTATATGAATGGTTGGTTATGCCCTTTGGTCTTTGTAATGCTCCCACTACGTTCATGTGAGTTATGCATGAATTATTTAGGCCACTCGTCAATGAATTTGTAATAGTCTACTTCGATGACATCCTCATATTCAGTCGAACTTGGGAGGATCATGTCAAGCATGTTAAGCAAGTCCTAGATGTCTTAGAAAATGAGAAATTGTCTTTGAAGATGTCCAAATGTGAGTTTGGAAATACATGTTTGGTTTATTTAGGTCATATTGTAGGGGGTGGTGAACTAAGGATTGATCCCTCTAAAGTTGAATTCATTCAAAATTGTCCCAAGCCAACTAATGTAACATAAGTTAGGAGCTTCCCTGGGGCAGCCCAATACTTTAGGAATTTCATTGCTAACTTCTCATTTATTACTTCTCCTTTACATGCTTTGACAAGTGTGAAACAGGTCTTTCAGTGGGGAGGCAAAGAGCAGAAGGCCTTCGACACATTGAAATAAAATATTAGCACAACTCCAGTACTTGCATTGCCAGATCTACGACAACCATTTAAGATTGAAACAGATGCTAGTGGTTATGCAATGGGGACAGTCTTAATGCAACAGAAAAAACCAATCTGTTATCATTCTGAAATATTTCCTAAAAAAATAGTTAACTATCCCACATATGATAAAGAGTTGTATGCATTAGTACAAAGTGTGAAGAAGTGGAAACATTATCTAATGGGTAAAGAAACAATAATAAACATTGATCATCAACCATCACAATATCTTCAATCACAAACTAAGCTACAACAATCAAGGCACTTCATATGGATGGGATTTTTACAACAATTTCACTTGGTCATTAAATATAAAAAGGGAATTCAGAACAAAGTTGCAGACATGCTATCAAGACCTCCAATCAATGCATCAGTCATCTTCCAAAATAGTCCTTTGGCTCATGAAAGTTACATTGAACAATATGCTCAGAATAAAGACTTCAAAGATGTGTTTGAATATTTAATGCATGGCACTGGAATTGAAGAATTGGACTATCATGTTCATGACAAGTTATTGTATCATATTGGAAAAATTTGTATCCCACGGAGTGAAAGAGTTCATGTAATCATAGAAGCTCATACCTCTCTTATATCTGGTCACTTTAGTGTAGGAAAGATAGTAGCTCAGCTTTAGAGGTATTTTTATTGGCCTCGGATGAATGAAACGTTATCCAAATATTTAAAGGGATGTGTTATGTGTGCTACAAGTAATCCAAGTAACAGAAAATTGGGCTTGTACACTCCACTCCCTGTACGTTCTCATACATGGGAAAGTGTGTCAATGGATTTTGTAGGAGGTTTTCCTATCTCTAGGAAATGCCATGATTACTTGTATGTGGTTTTGGATAGGTTCAGTCAAATGTGCATCTTAATTCCTTGTAAGAAGCAGGTCACTGCAGAGTTGATTGCTCAGTTGTTCTTCCGGTATGTTTGGGTCCACTTTAGGTTACCCACCATTTCTCTTATATCTGATCGGGACTCCCGCTTCCTTGGGAATTTTTGGTCAACCTCATGGGAACTTATGGACACTAAGTTGAAGAATAGCATTTCCTTCCATCCACAAACTGATGTTCAGACTGAAGTAATCAACCGCACAGTGGTACATATACTGCGAGGATATTGTTCCAAGCATCCTAAGCTTTGGGATAAACAGTTGCATTATGTGCAACATGCCTACAACCAAGCCATTCACTCTTATACATAGAGGTCTCCATTTGATACATGTTTTGGATACTTGTTGAAGTCTCCTTTAGACTTTGTTTATGGGAAAGATTATGTGGAGGATGGACAAGTTGATGCAGACAAGGCTTTGAAGTTCATCTAGCAGATATAGTTGGTACACCATACAATATAGGAACAATTGGAAAAGAGCCAGGACAAGTACAAGACGAGACATGAAAAGCATCGAGTGGATCATCATTTCCAAGCCGGTGATCAAGTTTGGATTCATATCAACAAATATCGACTTGAAGGTGAAGGTAAAAAGATTAAACCATTCAAGTATGGACCCTTCACAATTTTGGATAAAGTTGGTAACGATGCTTTCCAGTTAGATTTGCCTCCATACATGCAAATGTATTCCATAGTGAATGTGGAAAACATGAAATTGTATGAGCCCCCAATTATCATGGATAAAGAGGAGATTGTTCATGTTCCTTCTGTTGATGACTTTGCACCTGAGTATCTTAATGAGTTGCAGGAAGACATCATTCTTGACATAAGAGTAAGGACATCACGAAGAGGAGATGTGGAATATCTTTGCGTGGGTCTAAAAGGAATGCATCCAAGCAAAGCACGATGGATAGAGACCGTAAAGGTGATGGAGTTGTACCCTCACTTGTTTACTGAATGATTCCAAGCTTTTGGCAGTGCAAAATCTTCCAGTGGGGAGGTTTGATCCAGGGTGATCTCCCAAATGACCAAAATTTAAAGTCTTCAAATGATGAACAAGAGCACACCATCATGTAGGGCTTGTTGAGATATTTTCGGTGACGCTCGTTTAGTGCAAAACAAAATCCAAACGCGAAAGATATTGCGTTTTGAAATTTCAGTAAAACAACATCACGAAAAAAGGGGGTGCCACGTGGCACCACTGAAAGGGTGCCACATGGATTGCACAGGTGGATCATACTGCTGACATGGAAGATCCAAGACGTTCCACGTGGTAGGTGTCATGGAAATTGTAGTGACATGGACCTATCAATAAGTGACATGTGGAAGGATCATGGTGCATGTGGCAGGTACGTGGACCAATCGGAGGCTGCCACGTGGCAGTACGATTGGACACAATTTGGCTTCGGGTACCAAAAATATTGGCGGGTGGGGGATTTGAACCCCTGAACTCCGACTGGTCGAATGGCCTATAATGTCCTACCATCCCACCACCAGTGTTGCTTGTTTTACATAGCCGCAAATACTGTATTTAAGTTTGAATGGACGACAGTTTGGGAAAATGATCCATCATGTAACCATCGTCTCAATCGACGGGGGCTATCCAAAACCCACCACATATCCACCAAAATGTAATAGAGGAGAGAGGTCTACGTGTTTGAACATGTGACCTCCTCCCATAGTGCCAACACCTCCACCAATCAGCCACGAGCGACGATTGTTAACGCCTATGGGAGATATTGTTTTTGAATTTGATTTGAGTGGGATTTGAACCCCAAAAGAGGCATGGGCTCGAAAACACCCTATTCACACTATTTAAACCACGGTTGGAGTAGAGTCGGAGTACATAGAGCGTGGGAACAATTACCAAGACAGGTACATGCATGAAACCCGAGGTGGAATCTATACAGCATAGGGGAGGAGGATCTCGAACTGCGTGCCAGGGGAGGCCCCAGGAAAAGTATACAATGTTTATACTCATTTTTCATGATTTTTTGAGACAGTCGCAGTGGTGGATTCTGTTTATGTAGAAGACATGGGATCTCGAACTACGTGCCAGGGGAGGCCCCAAGAAAAGTAAACAATGTTTATACTCATTTTCATGATTTTTTGAGACTGTTGCAGTGGTGCAGTCTGTTTCTATAGCAGACAATCTGATTTTTGGAGTGTCCTCAAACTCATGTACATGGAAACATTTGAAGAAAATTAATAAAATCAGTTTCATTGGAAGGGGCCTGAAGATGTAGTCCTTGATGGATGAACTCCATTATCAATTGTTGTCTCATATTATGGGTTGCATCTTCATTATTTCACAATCTTTTTGCTTATGTGATCTTTAATTTTTCCATTTTAAATCCTTTTTAAGAATTTAACTATTGAAACATCCACACATAAATATTGGTTAACAAATATCCTGCAAATTCATATCACATGATTTCTTCAACAACACTGAGTAGGTATTCACCTAATGCATTGAATCAACCTGAGTAAAATTTTACAGACCAACCATCCGAATATGGGATCTTTCCTTTTTGGAACTTTCAGAGTATTGTAAGTAGTTCCTCCAAAGATATTTCCTTAAATAAATCTTGGTTATCTTCCTATGTTACCAATTTTGGAAATAAATAAAAGATATGAATAATATCGACTATATGAACCTCTACTGGCTCCTTGTAGAAACCCCAAAATGCTTTGCTCCTAGAGTAGCTAAATCATCAAAACCTCTTGCCACCGTGACATCATTGCATTTGAGATCCTAGATTGTATTGTAGTTCTTCCAATGATTTGCGAAGGGATGGAAATACTTTGTATTCTCATCGCCCATGTCTAGCCAAGCGACACGACTTTTCAAATGCCACTCTGCCTCCTTTTCATCTATAAATTTCCATTTTTCTCTTCTAGCAAATTGAAGTTTGTAAGGGCCTCCTCGCTTAAAATACCACTATCATTATCCTTTAGTATTGTGCCAATTTCTATCTCAACATCCAAGAGAGTCTTTTCTCTTTTTTACACTTCTCTCTAACCCATAAAGCTACCTTTTCTTTGACATCCTTCAATGAACGAGCAGACTGTTCACTTGTCGACCCTAAGTTGTTTCCATCAAAATGTTGCAAATTCTCTCTTACCATAGTCATGAATTCTTCATCTTTCATCCAATGTGAACTAAATTTAAAAGGAGAACCGAGCTTGCTTCCATTGCCCTCCAATTGTAACATTACTGGACAATTATCATTAATTCTTCCCTCGATAGTCCAAGACCAATGTCGTTTGATCTATTGTAATAAAGTAGCTAAGACCAGATAACAATCTAGTATTTTGGAGATCCCCTCTCTACTACTTATATTGTTCCACCATGTTGGATTAATGGTGCTAGGCTCTACATCGACTAAATAGTTTGCCTCTAATTGATGAGTAAAATAAGCATCCAAACTATTATTCCTTATTGTATCCCTCCAAACCTCCAAACAACCCATAATAAAATTAAGATCTTGTCCGACGATCTCCCTACCTTCAACAAATGCCATAGAATTGAAGAGTTTGTCCCATAACACCTCCTTATCCACATATTGTTCATAACCATTAAAAAAAATTGTCGTATCCATACTTTTATCATATAGTTCAATGCATAGATGTTAGTGCAAATCAATCTCTTTTCAGAACATCAATATTACTCAGTCATTAATCATCAACCCGTGTAATTATGTCCTTTTAAAGGTTGTCTGCAAAATCTATGCTGGCGATAAAGAATGGTTAAATATGATTCAAAGGAAACTTACTCCAACAAATTTAATAAAATTCCTACACTAAGTGACACCAGACCACAACCTTCCTTAACTTTCTTGAATCAAACCATAAATATTTGAGTTCAAGACTATAGTGATCAGCCACATCTAAATTCACACAAATCCTATGCTTATGATAAAATACAAGTTAAGTGTGTGTTTCCTATTTGGTTGTGATAATAAAAAACTGAAAAGAAGAATTAACAACTTCAAACATATCATCCAATCTATAACAAGAGATTCTGACTTGGATCAACCCTAAGATAGATATCAACTCAGTCTCACAATTCTATAGAGGATTTCTTGTTCTCATTTCAAATAAAAATCTACACCCCAAAATTCATGTTTTAAAAAGAAGGAAATGATTAAGCACACAAATATGGATATATGACCTACTGATACGATAATCCAAAATAATCTAATATCTCAAAGAAACAAAATTAACAGATCTAAAAGGTTGTACCTAACCTCTGTTGAGGGGGCCTCCTCGCTTCGATCAGGCACAACACCGCCCACAAATAAACTTACAACAGATTAATCACTCATGCACTCCCAATCACCATTGAACAGAGTTATAATTTAATGGATAGTAACAACAACACCTTTCTATTTCAATAATCAAGCTTGTTCTTTAGTCTTGCATCATAGACATATTTATACATAATGGGAAAAGAGCATGGTTGACTTGATAGATTCGATCTGATCATAATAAGAGTAACTGCAAATCCAAAAAAAGTTTGCTCAGTCCATAAAATTAGAGCTATTTCGAAATTAAGAAACCAATCATAACAATATCCCAAAATGAGGTAGCTTGAATCAACTTCTAGAATTGGATTCCATGATCCTCGAAACCACGGATGCGTCCACATAAGCAAAACAGAGCATCGTCTTCGGTCTTGTCTTCATTCATCCAGAATTGACTCTTTGATGATCCAAAGGAGTATACATTTAGCAAAATTTCATTGTATATTCTTCAGATGTTGTGGACCAACCCCTTGATAGACAACTAGTGCATGGCGAGTAGCAAAACTATCGGACCTATTGTAAAAATAGAATCTACAGCCTCATTATGCAATTCTAGGATAGGATCTGCAGCTTGATCTTCAAAAATTTAGTCTTTCCCTTGGAACCTGCATCAGAAGCTCAAAAGGAAGTGACAAGTCCATCTTTCATATCCAAAAACAATTTAAACATGAGATACAAGATCAAAGAATACAAATTCCAAAACCTATTCCAACATCCCCAAAATAAGTAGTTAAGTTGCAAATAGGTAATCAATAGAGATGAAAGGGTAAGGAAATGAAGGACATAATATAGGATGTTTTCACACTCAACATCTCCCCCCGACTCAATACCTTGCAGGTCCCTCTACAGTCAATCTAAACTTTTAGCATCTTCATTTGTTGGAGGAAGATACAAGTAATAATTTTTTCTCCAGTCATAATATGGCTTCCCTAGAACTTCTAGAGCTCTAAACCCAAACAACGTCATGACTTCAACACAATACTCTTCCTCTCCACTATTTGTTGTAGCCTACAAGACAAGGAAATGAAATTTAATCCCAACCATCAAGTCCCCAAGCACTTAACATAGCTTATATATCTGGGAACCTTGTCCAATGCTAGACCAAATGTGGTGAAAGAGAGCGGCTCTCTCCTTCCCATCTCATTGGCAAGTGCCTCTTGTCTCCATCTGCTATGCATAATGGTCTCTAGTCTATTTTCCGCAATCCATTGTTCACAAGAAGTGAGACCCAGATTCTATCTTTCTTCAAAATTAACCATGAACTCATCATCCTGCATTCTCTACCTTCTATGCCTGTAGAATCCTTGGGGGTTGATTTATGGTCTTATCTTCAAGCCTTCCACCTTCTTTGCAGTTGTATGTCACCAACCAAAGAATTAGGATCCCATGAATTATATCCAGGCAATATTAGATCATGGAGATAAAGCTCACGCAATAATTTATTGTCCTCTTCGTTACATTTATGATATAATTGTGCAAGCTGAGCTTCATATGCGATATAGCACTTATTGTCAGCATCCAATTCCATTGACTGTAGAGAAGCAAGCTAGCATTGGAGAAACATGGAATACACAGGATATGGAGCCGAATAACTCTTCATGACATGCCCCAGGTAGCATAGGTATTGCTTATGGATTCTATTTAATTCAACTTCTTGATTGAGCTTGGAAATTTCTAGCCTTTCCTGTCTCAATTTAATTTTATCAGCCTCCCCTTGTGGTTCCATAGCTTCATAATGGTGATTAAGCTTGTCAAATTTCTTCTGAATAAATTCTACTTGCAGTTGTTGTTCCAAAACCTTCTGCTTAAGCTCTTCTTTGTTGGCTCCTCCAGTGCTGACTTGAGATTGTTCTATCCCTGTCATCTTTTCCTCCTCTCTCAAAGGTCCCTTATCCTTAAAATATTTTGATTTGCTATCATCACACGCAGTGGATGATATCAACTTCTTCTCCACATCTATGGCTTGTAATAGGGTATCCATTCCATGTTGACATTCTTGGATTCTCAACTTTTCTTTCACTTCTGCTAATTCTTGTCGTAACTTACGATTGGCCTCCATCAATTCAGAATTAACTTTTCTTATTTTGTCGTAGGACTTCCGAAGGTGAGAGATGGGAAATAAAGGTTTGTTCTTGGGGAATATAGGCTGTTTCTTCCTATTCTATTCAACTACCTCTTTTTCCCCTTGGAGGCATTATTGCTCCTGTACAGATTCCTCATTATGTTTGTCCTACTGTTATGCTCCTAATTTCAATAGACTATCCACCAAGTTTGCTTGGAATTATTTTCCCGAATCAACATCAATTTCAATTACTGAATGGCATTATTTATTCTTAGGGATCCAAGCCTCGCCATTCTTAAATTGGAAACATCTAGACCTTCTTACCATCAAAGAAGATAGAGGTACATTATCGTCTTCATATGGTATTTGCATTGGCTTATCTAACTCTTCCTCTATAGGTTTGAATTCGGCGGTTGGATGTGACCTCGTGTTTTCAGAGCCAGAATCTCATTTTTGTCGGTGTGGAGGCATTTTGAACCCCTTTCCATATGTGCCCTGTCAACTTCATCATCTGCAACCTCCATCGGCCTACTCAGCTATGGAATGTCTCCTTTCTTATTTTTCTCTAGGTCTTCCTAAATTCCTTCCACCAATGAAACCCATGCCCATTGTGTTTCCTGTAACGCATCTTCCACCAGAAGCCTGATCAATCAATGGTGTGTGATTCTAGTGTTAGGATTTGAACTATCCTTTTCCTTCAATCTCATTAGCTCTAGAGACCGTGAGAGAAAATAAGGCATGTTAATTTTTCTATGGTGTCGAAGATGAATAAGCAGTCAGAAATAGTAATCATATAGGAGCTGGTACCTACCTTCACATCTAAAGAAATGTTGAATGCAGTAGGATACCATGCCTCAATTAGTGAACTCCTTTGGACCCCTTTTTCATTTTTGACCAACTGCTCATTGTTCCCTTGGATAAATTCATCTCTCAGAGCCACAGATGGTCCCCTTCTCACGAACCACAACTCCCCTTCTTCGTTTAGTCTCGTCGCCCTTGCTATTGCTTCAGTTGTGGCTGGAATGTCGACTCCCCGTACTTTAGCAATGAAATTTCCCAATGTGAGGGAAAACGCAAGCGCAATACTGGCATCGAATCCATGTAGTTTCTCTATGTAATCCATCCATCCCACTTCTATGGAAGTAGCCAAAACTCTTGCATCCTTATAGACATCTGTAGCATTGGTAGGTTCACTTCTCACTAGTGGCCCACCCATGACTTATTTCCTCGAACCCTTTTCCCAACAATGAAGGATGGCTTGTTTGAAGGTTACTATGCTGAGAAAAAACAAAATCTCAAGATATTAACTCGGGAGAAGGTCACAGTTTACAGGCTCAAGCTACTTAAGAAAGGTGATGGTGTCATACAAATAAGTGATCCGAAGGAAAGTCACTATCTACAGTTTGTGAAGGGGTTTATTGCTTTCCCAACAATGATCTCAGAATGATTTCTCCTACATGGATGGTTGTTTATGGCTAATCATAAGATCAGAGTCCACATGTGCGATCCTTACTCTGTAAATAATGTATCATAAATCAATTTGATCACATTAATGATGAAAATTTTTAATCGGGACAATAACAATTATGGAGACTCATGCGATCGTATGATGGTTTTTTTTCTCCCCCGTGTAACTCACGATAGAGTTAGTCCTCTGGCGGTAGGATCAATAGAAAAACCTTAGATTATTGGAAAAATTTTAGCATAGGTATCCTTTTAACCTTTATTCATATTCAAATGAGGTTTATCGAAAAAAATGATATACCTACCACTTACCTATGAGTTATCTGGTTGAAGGAAGGATATGAACTTATTGAAAATTTGCATGTGAATGATAATTATTCAGATGTTGCAAATGATGATGATGTACATGAATGTTCCATAGATGCTGTGGATTATAGTGCTATGGGAGGAGGTGTTTGTAATTACTAGAGATGAAGGTGTCGATGTTGTAGATAATGTAAATGAGAATGTTGTAGATGGTGTAAAAGAGAGTGTTTTATGAATGTTGGATAAGGTTTTGATGTTGCAGATAATGTAAATGAGAATGTTGTAGATGGTCTAAAAGAGAGTGTTTTATGAATGCTAGAGATGAGTCTGTTGTAGATATCGTGGAAGAAGATATTAAATATGAGAATGTTGTGGATGGTGGGAAGGCTTATATTAAAGCTCTTAGCACTAGGATTCAAAACCTTTCTATGATATGCAGCCAAGATGACCTTGCAGTTTGAATTATTCCATCTATAGCATTAGAACCCTAAATCAATTAACTAAGAAAGCATTGGAAGAAAATATTATTTGTAGCAAAAGAAATAAACATGACCATAAATTATTTTTCATATTTTTTCTTTCGTTTTTATTCAAGTACTACCTGCCAAAATCCTAGTTTTCAGGCAGTACCTGCTTGACTGTGACACAAAAATGGTTTTCACAGTCAAGCTTTTGTCTTAACCAAAAAAAAAAATCTCTTGAAAATAGGATCCAGAGAACTGGTTTTCCCCCACTTCCAAGTCCTGTGGTGCCAACAAGTTGGTTTTTGCCACAAGAAGTTTTTTATCATTTCCCCCTTTTTTTCTCTCTTTTTTTCCTTTTTTTTTTCAATATCAAATGTAGATCATTCAATGGCATATATAGAAGGAAAGCCTCCTCATTTACGATCTGAAATTTTGAAAGAGTGACAACTTGTTTAATGAAGGTCTCCCTTGAAACTAGTTTCTGATAAATTCTGACCCGATGACCGTTGGAAAGCAACGAGATCCTCTCCTTGTCAATAACATCAATAGTACAGTTCCATTGTCATAGATAGTATCTACTTCATATGGGCCCATCCAACTTATGTATAATTTACCTTTAAATTTCTCAAAATTGGAGTCGTAGAGTAAAGCCCAATCTCCTTTTTGAAAGGATTTCTTTTTTATCATCTTGTCATGTCATCTAGCTCGTTGTTGTTGAATAACAACAATTTAATGAAAAACCTCTAGATGATATTTGTTCAATTCATTAATATGATCTAGGCGATGCTGCTATGATTGAGTGAGGTCTAATCCTATTTCCAGAGTAGTCCTAAGAGTTTTGACTTCAAATTCAATAGTAAAAATGACACCCTTACCGTAGACCAATTCATAAGGAGTATTTCCATTTGTATTCCTCCAAGTAGTTTTGTAAGCCCACAAGGCTTCTGGAAGCTTCAAAACCCAATTTGTTCAATGAAGTTTCACAGTCTTCATCATGATTGATTCTAATACTTTATTTGTAATTTCAACCTGCCCATTAGCTCGAGGATGGTAATGGGAGGTAACTCTATGCTTGATTCCATATTGTTGAGTCAAATCCTGGATCAATTGAGAAGTGAATTGTGATCCCCCATCTGTTACTATTTCTCGAGGAACCCCATAGCATACAAAAATCTCTTTAAATAAGAAATCTGCTACAACATGTTCTACGGCCCTTGTGACAGCCTTTGCTTCAATCCATTTTGTGACATAATCCGTATAGACCAAGATATGAACTTTGGATCGATATGGGGGGTTGATAGGCCCCACGAAATCCAAGGGCCATATTTCAAAAGGTTCCATCACAAGTTGAGTCCGAAGTGGCATCTCGTCGGCTCTCCCAGGATGCCCCATTCTCTAACAAATATCACAACTTTTTTCATATTTCTTGGCATCTTGAAACAAGGTAGGCCAATAGTATCCCATCCTTAAGGCTTTATGCCTCATCCTCTTATATGCAAAATGAATGCCACAAGGCTCATCATGACAAGCCTTAAGGATGTCATAAACTTATTTATTCCTTACATAGTGTCGAATAATCATATCTGGCCCTGTAAAGAAGAGGAAACCATCGATCCATGAGTAATGACCACTTTGTCTAATGATGTGCTTTTGTTCCCTTGGAGAAATATGACTATCCTACAACCTAGTAATTAGTAACATCTGCATACCAAGGTGTGTTAGTCGAAATTGCAAAAAGGTGTTCATAAATTTTTTTGTCTTCAACTGGAATAGGATCACTATCATTGTTAAGGTGGGAAAGAAATCCTACAACAACATTTTCCCTACTGGGCTTATTGATGATAGTGATATCAAATTCTTATAAAAGTAACATCCATCTAATCACTCTAGCATTGGTGACTGATTTATTCATTAAGTAACAAATTGTTGAATGATCAGTATGGACAAATACTTGATAACCTGTGACATAATGGCGAAATTTATTAATTGCATGTACCACAACTAATTTTTTTTTTTGTTACCATGTAATTTAGTTTAGATGGAGACAAATTCTTACTGATGTAATAAAAACGTAAGGCTTCTTTTTTTCTTGATGGCCCAATACTGCACCAATAGATGAATCTAACGCATCAATGGAAATATGGAATGGTAAAGAACAATCAAGGCCCCTTAATACCGGTGCTTATGATAATTTTTCTTTTAAAGATGCAAAAGCTTATTGGCATTCATCATTCCAACAAAATCCATGTCCTTATAAAGTTATAAAAATAATGGAGATGCTAATTTAGTAAAATGTTCAATGAATCTACAATAGTTTCCGCATGTCCAAGAAAACTCCGTACCTCCTTTTGTGTTTTAGAAGCCGACAAATTGATGATTACCTTAATATTTTCCGGGTCCACCTTAATCTCTTGAGAGGATATATGATGCCGCAATACTATACCTTGTGTAAGGATCATGTGGCATTTTTCAATGTTAAGACAGAGGTGAGTTTCTCTGCATCAAATGAGTATTTTCTTTATATTAGCAGAGGCTTCTTCAAATGTATTACCGTACGTGCTAAAATCGTCCATGTAAATCTCAACATAGTCATGGAGTAGATCAGAAAAGATGCCTAATACAACCCTTTGAAAAGTGGCTAGTGCATTACACATCTTGAAAGGTAACACTCTGTAAGAAAAAGTTCCCCAAGGAAAGGTAAAAGTAGTTTTATCTTGATCCTTGAGGGCAATATGGATCTGGTTATATCCACTAAACCAATCAAGGAAAGAAAAGCACTTTTTTCCCTACTAAAGTATCAAGAACTTGGTCAATAAAAGGCAAAGGGAAATTATCTTTTTGAGTAGCTTTATTTAATTCCCTATAATCAACACAAATTCTCCATTTCCCATTTTTTGGGGGGACAATTACCAAAGATGAGACCCACTTGCTATCAGAAATGCGGTAGATGAAATTTGCAGTCAAGAGTTTTTGCAGTTCCTCTTTCACTATATCTCTTAAGAGAGGATTCATCTAGCGTTGAGGTTGTCTAATTGGTCGAGCATCCGGATGAATATAAATATGGTGGGTACACAGGTCAGGATGTATCCCTTTCATATATGTGTACTCCCATGCAAATGCTTCCTTCTTCTCTCTCATAAGAGAAATCAATTATTCCTTTTGCTTAGGAGGTAATTGTGAGTTTATATTCAAGAACTTACCTGGCTCAATTTCTACCGGTATGCTAGTTGAATTAGTTCCAGGGTAGAGAATTGAGGTTGTAATATTCATAGTAAATTCTTCCTCATGTGGCTCCTGAGTGGAGGATTGCATGATAGATTCTAAAACCTAGCAGTTCTGCCGAAAGGATGAAGTAGGATGGCTAAACAAGACACTAATTAGATCATCCTTGGTCTCATCTTTGAATGATAACACTCTTTCAACAATCAATACAGATTGTATGATTTGTGTGTCTCCTTCATCTTCTCCTATCCATAGGGGTTATTCATATTCTGTGCTAGGATGATCATGGGGATATAATGTAAGTTTATTAGTAGAATCCTTATGGGATATATTGATATTTACAGATCTACAACTAGTATAAGCATCAACTGTGGCTATCCATGGCCTACCCAGTATGGGAGGGTGTCCCCCCAACCATGTTTTAGGTTGTATAACCATGAAATCAACAGGATACTCCCAAGAGTATTCTGAGATAACTAAGTCCTCGAGGAACCCAATAGGTCGGATGGTTGATCGATCAACTAACTCCAGGATAGCAGGGGTTTCTCTTGGATCAAATCTAAGTTGTTCAACCACTTCCATGGTCATTATGTTGATTGCATCCCGAAGGTCTACCAAGGCATTAGGAAGATGGGTTCCCCTGATATAGACACTCACCACTGGGTTTCCAGTGTCTTTATACTTAGGGGTTACTACTTTTCCAAGCATGATATCAGCTAAATTTGCGATGACATGTATGGTAGCGGGGTCCTTAGATTTCCTCCTTGGTTTCTTAGCACATAGTTGTTTGATAATTTTAGCATAAATAAGAATGTCCCTTATTGCTTGAAATAAAGGGATATTGACACAGATTTCTTCTCTCTCCTAACATGTCAACTCGGGTTGGGGTGAAGGTCTTTCCATCCCTAACTTTTCAGGGAAAGGAGGAGATGGGGGAATTACATTATGATCCATATTTTGAGATGTGGAGGCCTGAGGAGTTTCTAAATGTTGTTTCTGTTCAAGTTGATCTATATCTATTTGTTGGACCTCCTCCTCTTGGTATTTCGCGATGTTTGGAGAATTCCCATGATCTAGAACTCTCTCGGATCTTAAGGTGATTTCTTGACATTCTACCGGAGAGACATAGTAGGTGGGAAACTCTTGAGTGTCAGTAACATATTCTGGTTGACCCATTTTATTGTTGTTAGTATTTGGGGTGGGTTGTGTAGGAAACTGAGGACATAGAGGAGTGTTTGGAGGGCCCCTAGCTACAATTGCAACGACTAAGATAGTTGCACAGGGTTATGTGAACTTCGTTCCAAGGGTCCTCTCCATCCCTGGGTCCAAGGATTATTTTGGGGTATCATAGTTTTCCATTGCATCCAGGGTGGAGGAGGATACCATTGAGAGGGATAGTGCATCCGGGGATTTGAAAATTAAGTATTGTGTTGATTAAACCAATAGGCATTTGAAAATTGCATAGGATCTTGTGGCATACTTGCGGGCCTACATGGCCAAGGCCTCTTTGAAGTTACAAAGAAAACTGGTTCAAATTCAACATTTTCCTCTTCAAATATTGCTTTCAAGCCAGGCAGAAATGGACATTTATCAGTTGGATGACTTTGATCGCATATGCCATAGACATCAATATGATTGAGAGGGAACTCCTTTAAGTGGTGCTTTTGTCGACATTTTGGACATAAGACAACCATCATATTTTCTATCTCTATCTGCTTCTATTTTTTCCTGAAATGCGTCAATTTGTGATGCTAATGAACTTAAAATGTTAGTTTTAAAATTTTCCAACATATTACTTATCTTTGCTCGGGTGATTCCTCCTGAGGTTGATCTCACAACTTTTGGTAGTTCATCACAAATGCCCTTTCCAGACTTGGATGTTCGTCTTGAGTATTTCCTGCAGAGCTCGCATATTTTGGAAAAATCAGTCTTGGAAATATCACCTTCCCCCATCAAATTTAAAATATCAACATATTCATCCTATAATCCTCTGATAAAAAATGCTTTACATGTTTCCTTGTCTAATTTGCTATGTCGAGATATTTGTAAATTATAGAAAAATCTTCCGATGGTCTTCTAGAGTTTCATTATCATGTTGCATTATTCTAAAGATTTATTCACGTAGGTCCTTGGAATTACAATAATCTTGGTATTTTTAGAGGAAGGCTTTTCTCATATTGTCCCATGTATGGATATTCTTCCCCCCAAGTCCCATAAACCATCATAATGTTGTGTTCTTCAACGTAGCAGGAAACAATTTCAATTTTTGGGCATTTGAGAGATAATCATAGTTGTGACATACAACATCAAATTTAAAAAGGAATTTATCAAGATCTTTAGAGACCAAACCATGGAAGGTAGTCAAAGCTGAAAGTGGAATGTTATTCATAGGTGCCTCGTCCTTGATATTCCTAATAGGGAATTCGAATGTAACATTTGATCCTGCATTTTCTTCAGCTATCATCGTGTCTTCTGAAGTATACAAAGATTCCTGAGAATGAATGCTCTCACCTACCCTTGATTCCTATAGATACTCTTCTGGACTATGAATAGGATTATATCTTGCCTCGGATTCTTGATCACTAAGTCCAAAATGCTCAATGATCCGATTGTTTGTTTCCACTTATGTAATGGGGGGGACTTTGAATTCAGTTGATGCAGAGGAGGATGCAATCCTGTGTAAGGAGGGAAGTGTTGATGTATTTGTAACTTAGGAAGATATTCACTTGTATATTACATTTGTACTTTATTGTATATCCAACGGAGATGTATTATTCCTCTAATTGGAATTGTCGTCATTTGTATTTTCAAGTGTCGCAAGTTACATTGTAAGTGTCGTCATTTGTATTGATGGGTTATTAGACCACCAGTGTGGGGTTAGCCCTAGTTAGGTCATGTGGTTGGGTTATTAGGATTCATTAGGAAGTTGTCCCCAGTGATTTATTGGCAGGTCAAGTCAGTGTATAAAAAGAGGGTGTGCCTCGCTCATTCTATTCACTCACTCACTTCTCAAGCTCCCATTAGCTAAGTGAGAAAGAGGCACACATGTGGAGGAGGAGGAGCACCTGCTAGAGACATCTTATTGGCTTTGATCCTTGTGATCTTGGTTTGTGGCTTATCTTATCTCTGAGGAAGTTGCGGGGTTTTTCACCGTCTTGGTTTTCCTCGGTGAAACTCTGTGTCTCTTGTGTGATTGCTTTTGTGTCTATGATTGATATGTTGTACATGGTATTCTCTTAGTGATCCTGAATGATAATGGAATGAAATTATCGGAAAATTAACAGGAAGTCCTTGTTCATGGTTATTCAACCTTCCTCTTCCTCTTCCCATTCTTCCTGCAACACAGTTAGTATTGGGTGTACCTCTTCCTCGAGGTATTGAGAGAGGAGAAGTAATAATTCTACCTGCACTACGTAAATTTCTTCCACTAGTCATGCATTCTACATGACCTAGGAACAAGGACAAGAGAGCACACCTCTTGTCTTAAGGATCTCCTTTACCCTACACTTCGAACCATGTTATGAATACAATTTCATAAAGAAAATATGAAAATGAATACAAAACCATACTATTACACCATTGACAACCTCCCCGGCAACGACGCCAAAATGTTGGTGCAAATCAATGTCTTTTTAGAACATCAATATCACTCAGTCATTAATCATTGACCATGGTAAGTCTGTCCTCTTAAAGGATGTCTACAAAATCTATGTTGGTGATAAATAATGGCTAAATATGATTCAAAGGAAACTCACTCCAACAAATTTAATAAAATTCCTACAATAAATCACACTAGTCCACAACCTTCCTTAACTTTCATGAATCAAACCATAAATCTTTGAGTTCAAGACTACAGTGATCAACCACATCTAAATTCACACATATCATATGCTTATGATAAAAAGACAAGTTAAGTATATGCTTCCTGTTTAGTTGTGATAATAAAAAACAAAAAAGAAGAATTAACAACTTCGAACATATCATCCAATCTATAACAAGAGAGGTTGACTTGGATCAGCCCTATGATAGATATCAACTCAGTCTCACAATTCTACAGAGGATTTCTTGTTCTCATTCCAAATACAAATCCACACCCCATAATTCATGTTTTAAAAAGAAGGAAATGATTAAGCACACAAATATGGATATATGACCTACTGATACGATAATCCAAAATAATCTAATATCTCAAAGAAACAAAATTAACTGGTTTAAAAGGTTGTACCCGACCTCTACTGAGGGGTCTCTCCTCCATTCAATGAGGCACAACACCACCCACATATAAACTTACAACAGATTAATCACTCATGCACTCCCAATCACCATTAAACATAGTTGTAATTTAATGGATAGTAACAACACCTTTCTATTTCAATAATCAAGCGTGTTCTTTAGTCTTACATTAGAAACATATTTATACATAATGAGAAAAGAGCATGGTCGACTTGATAGAGTCAATCTGCTCATAATAAGAGTAATTGCAAATCTGGAAATATTGCTCAGTCCACAAAATTAGAGCTAATTATAACTTAAGAAACTAATCATAACAATATCCCAAAATGAGGTAGCTTGAATCAACTTCTAGAATGGGCTTCTATGATCCTCGAAACAACGACTACATCCAGATACGCAAAACAAAGCATCGTCTTCTATCTTGTCTTCATCCATCTAGAATCCACTCTTTGATGATCCAAAGGAGTATACCGATAGCAAAAGTTTGTTGTTTCTTCTTTCAATGTCATGGACCAACCCCCTGATAAACAATTGGTACGTGGTGAGAAGCAAAACTATCAGACTTGTTGTAAAAATAGGATCTATAGCCTCATTATGCAATTCCAAGATATGATCTATAGCATGATATTCAAAAATGTAGTCTTTCACTTGGATCATGCATCATAAGCTCAAAAGGTAGTGACAAGTGCATCTTTCATATCCAAAACCTACTTAAACATGAAATACAAGATCAAAGAATACAAATGACAAAACCTATGCCAACATCCCCAAAATAAGTAGTTAAGTTGCAAACAAGTAATCAATAGTGATGAAAGGGTAAGTAAATGAAGGACACAATAGAGGTATTTTTCGCACTCAACAATAGACCTAGCACATAAGCATAAGAGTTGTTAAAACCATGTTATTAAACCTCCTGAGACCCCAGTAGAATCAACAAAATCAAAATCCCATCCCTTTAAATAACTTTTTAACTTCTAAGTAATATGAAATCCCAAAGACATCTTGCAAAATAAAATATATGACCTATCTAATTCTAAAATTCTATGAAGTGCGAGTCATTTTCTTGGACTTGCCAGTCCCCTAACATTAGTAGAGAAGATCTTCATCTACAACCATTCGAAGGGTTTTGTGCTCTAAGAACTCTAGTTATGAGTTTTTGTCAGCCTTGTTGGACTTCTTTCACAACTTTAGTTTGTTCATGGAAGAAAAGGGACTTCCTTCCTACTAGAGAAAAAGGTAATTCCTTCACACGGTCACTCCCTAATCCACCTAAAAGATCCCCTGTTGACTAAATATCAGATTTTTTGGGTCTTATATAGTAAATATCCTTCCCATGAGGCTCATGAATATTTGATAAAGGCTTCAATGCCTCCATCCTTGGATCCAAACCTAAATCCAAATGACCGAAAAAACCTGAAGTAGTACTATTCTTCATAGAAAATGTGGACATGTTCTTAGAAGAACTTGACTCTTTTAACTTTTTTATGGTGTTCTTCTATTTGGATTTGTCCTTTAGTGTAGTATTCACCTTGGCCAGAGTAGGACACAGTCTCTTCTCTACCACCAAATTGTTGGGACAGGAAAAAATAGTAGTTCTGGAGTGCTTACCTATAGGTGTAATGTCCAAATCCTAGTGAAATTATACCTTGAGACCAACTTTTATTAGCAAGTGTGTCTCCACTCCCACTTTGAACTCCTTTGGGTTGTGCACTTTTGAAGTAGTTTTAGTGTTAAGGACTGCACATGGAGTTTCAACTTCAATCTTGTCTTCCCTTTGTGTTGAACTATTGTTTGGATCATGTTCTTTTCCTTTCCCTACATTAGGTTGTACTTGAGGAATCTCCAAATTGGGTAGACTTATCACATCACCTATAGTCTTCTTATCCAATTTATTCTCAGTTGTTTTCACTCTCTCCTTCCTTTTCCAAATGGCCTTCTAGAAAGGCAAGTTTCAATCCCTTACTACATGCCCATGGTCATGACATTTATTGCATTGAAATGGTAGGTTGATGTAGTCAATCATCCGAAGATGAGTCCTACCACCCCTGACCAACTCTAATTCCCCAAACAGGTTGTCCTTGATATCCAAGTTTGCTAAAAATCATACAACTATCCTTCGATTATCCCTCTTGTATTCTTGATCCACTACAAGGTTCTTACCAATTTGGTTTCCCAGAATTGTCAAGCATTCATCCATCTAGTATTCCAATGGTAATCCAAGAAATTTGACCTAGGTAGGAAATCTCAACATTGTCTTTGATCTATAATCAAATTCCAGATGCCAAGGCTTCATTTGGAGATATATTGTGCCCCAAAAACAAGTGCCTCCCAAAATTACATCTACATCTTCAATATAGTGAAAAACAAATCCTACCCACCCTCACAATAGGGTGTGAAAAATAGGTCCATAACCAATAATCAAGAACCAATGTGTTTGTAGCCAATCAGTTAGGGTTGAATCTGCCATTTGTTAGCCCACAAATCTCCCCACTAGAGTTTTATCATTGTAATCTATGATTTGATCAACCCTAATATCCTCTTCCACAACTAGTTGTAGAGTGACTGACTTCCTTCTTACCACTTTTTGAGTCTTCTTAGGGTCTTTTACAATATTCCCTTCCTTCATTGACCTTCCTTGCATATTGTCCCTCCCAAGCTACCCAAGGCTATGTTCTTAACAAGTTTATTCTCACCAAATTAATCAAGCATATTCTCTCCCACTTCGAATATTCTAGTGGACTTCTCAGCTCCAACAACCCACGACGGATTAACTTCACTAGTGCGAAGTAATGGCGACGTAGTCAAGGTGCCAATATGCCCATGTAAACCATTACTTCGCTCATCTTCCAAAGGACCACCTAGACCCTTCCCTTTGAATAAAAGTACCTTCACATCCTTGACAAGATCTATTCCCACATAAGTTTTGACATATGCCTAGCTAGGGTTATCATTTACACCCTTATCCATTTTGTCCCCACTTCCTAACGTCTTCAGTGACCTCAAGGAAACTCCCCCCTTGTCTACTTCACTTGGGATAGTTAGACCTTCATCTAGTAAATCACCCTCCTTTTTTTTTACTGTAGTACTTAGAAACCCTCATTCCTTCCATGGGGTCTTCTGAATAGTTCATAAGTTGGACTTCTTCAATTTATCTAGTTAAGGTTTCAATCTCCATCTTCCTCTTGCTTTCAAGATAAGGAAACAATTTATATCTATCTATACATTTTCAAAATCCTTCCTCATCTATCAATGTTAACTTGAGAAAAAATTTCATGGATTTTTGATTTATCGAGGGACATGGTAGGGGTCAATGGTGTGGTAGCTGCCATGTGGCTTCCTTACACAACAAGTGTAGTGTAGGTCATGTGGAACGCCCTATTTTAAATCCACCAATGATTTCATAAAGTTTGGCATTGAACTTCACCAAGTTTTCCTCATATTACTAATGAATTGGACCTCTTAGATGCAACCCATTTTTCCTTATTTTCCACTTGCTCCCAAACTTTATGTAGAAGTAGGATTAACTCATCAAAGAAATCCTTGTTCTCAATTTTGAATTGTTTAATTTACGAACACATGTGATAATTGAATTAGACCTGCAACTTCATTAACCTCTTCATTATGTCTTTTAGATTTACATAGATTTGGAAGTATCATCTTCATCATGCCTTTTAAGTTTACATAGATTTGGGAATATATGAATTGCCATATTACAATTTTTTTTTAAAGATTTATGTAACTAATTTTATATATTTAAAATTGCAACCACGTGCATAACTATAAATATAAAAATTATGCTCAACGCCATCTCCACTCTTCATGTACACTTTAAACTACTTGCCCCAAATACATTGCACTTTTGCGAGCCCTATCATGCCTCTTCTATATCCACTTCAATTTATGAAAAATTAGGAATTTTCAACCATAATTAATTTACATATCTTTATAATATTAAAAAAGGGAAACCCTCGGATCCAGGTGACAACCCAACCCACACGAGGCATCATCCACTTGGTTCCCGCTCCATCTAGCCCCGGCGAACACCTACACCAGCCCGCCTACGGAGCTCTCCACCTGTCAGCGCAGCCTCCAAGACAACGACGATGAGATATTAAGGGATTGTTGGGCCTGGACCAAGTAAGGCAATTTTGATACAAGTCAGTTTTGGAGCTGCAGCGCAGCTCAGATAAAAACAATTTTGGTAAGCCAGTTTTGGACGCTGCGAAGTTGAGCATAGTGCAGTACCGGCAGGTAAGGAACCACGCAGCTGAGGCCCAATTCCGCAAAGTGGTAACATCGCTAGGTGCCAGCAGGGCATCTAGTTTTTTTAAAGAATGAAGGGAAGGTCGAGTTGAGAAAGCGACCTAATTCGGTTGAAGTACTCCATGATCCCAGCAAGTAGATAAGGAGTGGCGTGGAAGGAAAGCGACCGGTCACACGAGCAAGGGAAGAACGATGTGAACCGGCCGCATAAGGCCGTTAGAGAAGGAACGACTGGGTGAAAGTGACATTCAGCATGCGGTCGACAAGGCACGCTGAAAGCAATGTGACCATGCGCAGAGGATGGCCACGACGGAGGAATCATTATCAGAATCCTAACAGTCCGGTTAAGGGAAAACCGCGACAATTTTGGGAAAGTTTTTGCCTATGCATTGTAAAGACATGACATTTTGTATTGTTGAAAGCCATTGTAAAGGCTCTGCAAGCTGCGTGCGCAGAGGCCTATTGAGAGAGAAGAGAGTCTGCAACTAAGTGCGCAGACTGGAACTGTTGTACCCTTCCCAAAGACTAATACAACAACAGTTCCTGTGGACGTAGCTCCCATCCTGGGGGTGAACCACGTTAAATATCGTGTTGTGTGATTGCTTAATGTGTTGAATTTGTTATCTGTATATTTGCTTATAATAGATGCTTGAGATCTCGCTTATCAGTTATCAGTTGATGTGTTTTACTTTTGTATGTATTCTCCATGAAGAATGAGATGGGAATAATATGTTAAGTAACGCATATGTGGATGAATGTTAGATGCTTAAGTCTTTCTGTGGCAGAATGAATACATAAGTAGATTGGGATAATACTTAAGAAAGTGGAGTTCGTGCCGTGCGATTCACTTGAAGAGCAGCATCGAAAGTGTGCAGCACAGTGTGTGTTGTCATATTGCATAAGTCATAAGATAGATAACCTAAGGTAATTGATGAATGGATAGAAAACTCTAAGTTAAGTTATCGAAATCGGTTAAGTCTGAATAGGAAGCGTAGTTATCAGTTGCATTGTCCCATCGACGAAAGCCCATCTGACATCGCACAGTCCTTGGATGCGCAATAGACTAAATATTGACCGCGAAGGAGTTAAGCTTTGTGCAGTCCTTAGTTCGCAGCGCGAGTCTGGCAGCGCATTGTTCATCAGATCTATCTACGAACTCATCACCTAGATGTGGAAACCTGATTCCGCAGCCCCCCATAGCTTCACCTCGGGTGAGACCTCAATCTGTTCGCAGATTGTTGCCGAAAGGGTCGGTGAAAAGGGGTTTTGTTGGTTCCTTGAACCGCAAAGAACCTGGGTCTACATTGATAACCTCTAGAACAGTTAGTTAAGACAACAAATGGTTCTGTTGCCGCACTAAGAATCCGTGATGAGTTGCCGCGCTTGAAATAGTGATGTGCTCAAAAGAAAAGATTTCGTTGATTACAGAAAATTGGAACCTAGACAAGAAAGAGATTTGGGCTTGGTGTGACAAGACAGAAAGAGACTTTGCAAGGAAGTAGAATAGACACTCGCGTCTCTCCGACATTCAGTGGTTGAATAAATACCTGTGGAAAGATATTCATGAGATTTTATGGGCATCTTTTGGAAATGAGTTGCACGAGTGGTTATCGAGGCTTGTAGAGCGAAATAACTGTTTCCAACCAGAAGTACCTACTGAGTGGACCCTGGAGCTCACTGCGAGGCTCAAAGCAATAGATAGTCCACTTTCGCGAGCAGTCGAATTTTGGGTTGACAGTATATTAGAAGACTTTGTGACAGAGTTCACTTTGGACTCCCTGAAGTCCTACAGCGCAGCCGAAGCAAATTTTTTCAAAGGATTCAGAGGTAAGTATCTGAACAATCTCAGTTTATACATTAAAATGCTTTTAGCTGAGAAAGGTGTTTTAAGAATGCAGTAAAGATTCCTAGAATTTTTTAATATGTAATCAATGGCATCTATAGTGATTCTGACGAAGAGACACATAATTTGAGAAGTGGAAAAAGATATAAGTATACCACTAAGAAGACTTCTAGTGAACATGGACTCCGCATAGACATTGATTTACAAACCACGCCTGATAGCCAAACTGCACCTTTATCAACCACCTATCATCCCATTACTCAGCAGAATCCATCGATTGCAAGTATCGCACCTCCTATCTCTCAGAATCCATCAGTTCTGAACCCTCCCGTTGCTAATATTCCTAATCCTCAGAGCGTTGATACCAGTAACACCACGAGAGTGAGCACTCAGGCTATCTCGACTCGTACCATTCTGAATCCGACTATCCCGACTCAGAATATTCCACTTCAAAACATTTCGAGCAGTACCAATTTTACTTTTTCCACTTAGAACCCCACGCAGAACCCTGTACCGCCTAGGAGAAGGATGACTGATGATATTAAGTTGTCAATATTCAAAGGAACAGGTCTAGAGGACCCTGAGCAACATTGGTTTCTATGTGAAGCCGTATGGAGTGTTAAACAAGTTTAGGATGATGTTGTGAAGCAAGCGCAGCTCATCGCCACATTTAGAGATAGAGCCTTGAATTGGTTCATGAAGTATTCTATTGGACATCATAGAACCTTAGAAGAGATTAAGGCTGCACTACTAAGTGAGTTCAAGAAACCGAAGTTAGAATCCCAATGCATAATAGAGTTAAAGGAAATTAAGCAAAAACCTAATGAAACAGTTTGGGAATTTGACCAAAAATTTAAGACACTGTTGGACCAAGTAAGTTTTGTCATTGCACCGCAACAGGAATAGTTTATAGTTGCGTTGTTTCCCCACATCAGACTGCCGTTGATGCAGCAGAAAGTAGCTTCGCAGGCCAAAGCTTGGAGAGCGCGATGAAGTTGGAGGCTTCACCAATTGGAGAGACTAGCACTGGAATGTCTCAGATCCAGACACAGTTAGCTACCCTGCCACTACAACTACAGGATATGAAGAAGGGAAAATAAGAGAGACAAGAAATCTGGTGTACAGGATGCAAAGGCGAATGGCACACTAGAGAGCATTGCCCTTTGTTTCAAGAATATCTTAACAGTGGAGCACCGAATCCACTAAATTGGAATCAAGTGTTGTGGTGTGAAATCTGTAGAACTAGAGGACACCGGCCTGGAGACTGTTATTTGATACAGAAGTATGTCCGAACCCATAAGAACATATATTGCAACTTCTGTAAGTCAGTTGGACATGATGAATCCAACTATAGGGCATACGAGCTTATGAACGAACGAAAGCGAGACATGGAGCATTTGCGTGGTGGAGGAGTATACATAGTCCAGGAAGAAAATCAGCCGAAACAAGAGAATGTGCAATATGATCAAGCTGCATATAGAGGCCGTGGAGGATACTGCGGAAGAGGAAGAAATGTCGGCCCAGCACAAGGAAGAGGCTGAGGTCAGGTAATATGTTATAACTGTGGCTAGCCAGGTCACGTATCTAGAGATTGTACCAAACCATGCACTACTTGTAGTTACTGCAAATCTTTTGATCATGTTATTGAAGACTGCCTAGTGTTAGTGGCAGAAATGCAGAAACAAAAGCAAGATGCGCCGAACCTGAACATTCAGCTCATCACAGTAGAGAGAAGAGCTACGGATCCAAGTATCAATGTGGTGACGCAAAGTGGCGTTGCAATAGGAAGAGATAGAGGAGAAGAAGCTTCGACTTTTGGGATGTTTGATACTAAGAAGACTACTGTTGAAACAATCTGGATCCGAAAAGCTACTGGGAAGGAACCTACCTTCAATCTAGATAAAAATAAAGAAGTATTTGAAGAAGCGCGGGACATTTTCAAAGAACCGCCACCTATGTCACCAAGAATCCCGTTGCGCAGTGAAATACCGCATATAGAGGATATGTCGGCAACTTATGACAACACCTTCCACGCAACAGAGACAGGCACCTCTGTTGTGCAGTTCCTCCGGATCTACATGAAATTACTAGCCCATATGCTGTAGCGGAATTACAAAAGTTGTTAAATCAATATAAACCACGCAGTGAGAAAGATACTGCTGAGAGCGCAGTTCATCACATTAAGGGCCTTAAGAGAACAGGTCGAGAAATGAGGCTTAGTGCGCAGATAGGAGACTATGAGATGGATGAGATCATCCTTGATCTGGGATCTGAAGTAAATGTCTTGACTAAACAGACATGGCAGCAGATGGGACGACCAAAGTTGTTATGGTCACCTATACAGTTGAGAATGTCCAACCAGGAGAAAGTCATACCTTTTGGAAGGTTATCCAATGTTATTGTTGATATTGATGGCAAGGAAAATTTTAGGGGCTAATCTTAGCCCATGGGCTAAATTTAGAGGTTTTAATTTTTTAGTGGGCTATTTTTAAATTAAACCAGGGTTTACTATGATCAGCCCAATTTTTATGTATTTATTTTTATTAAATGACACATTAGCCCCATAAAATATATAAAGGGGACACTAAATTGAACCATTTCGCCCCTATCTGATACGATTTCAAGCTCCCATCGCCCAGTAAAATAACCCACTCTCTCTAATTCGTCCAAATTTATAGAAATGGCAGTTGATGAGGGTAAATGCGCCCTCCGGTGATCATGGAAATCCATTTTTTTGGTAATTTCGTCCACATATTATGGATTGAAATTGATTTTCAGTTTTAAATCGCCCTATATATATGTTGTTTTCGATTTACTCATGTGCTAATCTGTTGTATTCTCGTGCATTTCATCCCTACAGTCTTCCCTTTCTGCTCAATGTTGCATGCTGCCATCTCTGTCAACCTGCATGCCTGTCTTCCAGCCATATTCTCGCAAAGCCCTGAAATACTGGCTCTAACGTTTCTCCAGTAGCTATTATACTCTTATGAATTTATGAAGGTAATCATTCTTGAGCGCTATAATCAATTTCTTTTTATGTTGCCTTTTTATTCTCTGCCGTGCAGTTTTTTTATTCTCTATATGTTATGAATTTGACCCTACAGGCCTGCCACTGTACTGCCATATTTGGAATATTTTAATGCTAAGTTTTCTCTATGCGTTTTAATGCCCTCTACATTTTTGATATATGCAAAACCCTTCATTGAGGCCAGGTACTTGCAGCCAATTTTCCTTATTGCATGCAGTCAGGTTTGCTGCTTACTCTTTGATTCTATCGTGCTCGTGGGGACGGCTTGGTGTTTTCTTGTAGCCAGTGTGCCTATTTTGTATGTTGTTTGGTTAGATGCTTAGTATTTGATATTGTCTTGCTTGTGAGGACGACCTGTCTATTGAGGCCCTTGTTTTGCCTCGCTGTGATTTTGAATTGAGGATTTTTCTGAATTGATCACTTTTCTGGTGACAGTGTGCTCATCAGTCGTATTGTATATCTACTGATACGACTTTTTCACTTAATAAAAAGTTTGTTTTTTTTTGTGAAAAAAAAACCCTAATTTTGGCCATCTTCCCCTTGGTTGTTACCTTTTGACTCTGTCAACTGTCATTAAACTTTAAATCTAAGCAAAGAGTTTTCCTTCTGTTAGCCAAACGTGTCATTACCTATTTGTTGGAGTCTCTCTATTCCACGAGCTATTGCAACATGACTTGTTAATTATTGTTGCTCAATCTATGGTTTGCTAACAAGATGTGTGGGAGCTATGGAAACCAACTTCAAGTTATTGTTCTTACTAATGTTTATTCAATTGAAAGTTATCTGCTAAAACATTGTGTTTGGCCTTCAATGGAGTGCCCTCTTATCTCATGAAGGCCTGCATGCCAACGAAATTGCTGATGAACACTTGCGCATCAAAGCAAATGATGCATCCACTGATTGACAACATATACACCATTATCAAAGTTTGAAGACCATTAATTCTAAATGGGTGATTGAATTTATGAACAGATTAGAAATCTGGTCATGTGGACGATTGATGCGATCTTCATTATCAAAGTTTGAAGACCATTAATGCTAAATGGGTGATTGAATTTATGAACAGATTAGAAATCCGGTCATGTAGACTATTGATGCAATCTTCATATGGGTGATATTAGATTGAAAGAAAGTTGATAGGGATGATTGTAAGAATTTGAAAATAATTCAGTTTACTATATTTCTCATAACTTTGAAAATCATATTGGTCATATTAATTATTTTAATAAAACATTTATAATAGATTTACAAATTTTATAATTATATTTGATGATAAAATTGTTCGTCAAATTTCCAACCTTAGTAAGAGCATAAGGGAGGAAACCTCAATGATCTATAGCAGTCGGCCATGAAAAACATTATCATCCATGATCTATACACAACCTCCTATGAATTAAATTACATGACAAGCAAAGGCGAAGAACTTGATATATCAGGTCCCTCATCTATTTCATTTTAATCTCTAAACCCTTCAAATAACATGAATAATTACATTCGCACTTGTAGAAACAAAACATTCAGTGCTCGGGCTGCCATTCAAGCTTCAAATCCAAGAGACCGGATTGAACGGTATAGAGTTTCAAGCAGACCTCCTGAACTATTCAACCATCTGGTTGATGGATGATGTAACTATCATTATCCAGGCTGTTATTACTGCCTTTAGCCACTACTTTCTTACCAGGTGCCTTGGTATTTGATTCCTGAAGAAGGGCTTTAGGTCTATTTCAGCTAATCCCATGAATTCATCTCGACTGAAGGTATCATGATCCCACACTTCCTGCAAAATCCAAACCAATTATTCATTCATCAGATCATCACACTCGAACGGTTAAATTTTCTTGCAATTCTTGTAGGGCGTGACAATATAATTCCTGAACAAATATAGTTCAATCTTCATAGCTATTCAGAGGTTCTACAACTTGTATAATTATATAAACCACACAAGAAAGAAATAGCTTTAGCTTATACTGCAGTGAGTGAGCAACGATCAGTCTAAGAACTAATTGGCACATGGGATTTAAGCTCTTCATCCCAATGTGGATTGAGGCTTTTTTTTATTACATGAGTGCATTGTTCCTGAGAATGGAAGAAAAAAAAGCTTGTGTTAGGGTAGGTATTTGGTAGCAAAGCAAAAATACCAAGCCTTTGACCTGAGGTTGAATTGGAGTTATTATACTAATTGTAGTTTTAGTATACAAGTTAATTGTTACGAACTACATGTCATTTATAATGTCTTAAATACCAGTTATCACATGTAAAATTTTGGTATTACATTTGTCTCATCTTCCTATTTCAATTTAGAAAAAAGAATCTTCTTCATCCACTACAAATTGTAAAACATATCCACAAAAAAAATAACAAACAATGATAAAATTCATTGAGAGATTAGATACCTGTTTACCCAGCTTAATGACAACGTAAGGATCACTGCTCATGATCTTGTCTTTAATCACTATGTTAGTGCCCTTCACCACCCGCACTTTGAGAAGACCGGTGTATAGCTCCCCCATGTTAGAAATAATAATCTCTTAGTTAAATTGTGCTAGTTACATTCAGTTAGTCAGTTCTATAATCAGTTAGCCGGTATTGGCTACAACCGTCAAAGCGTGTAACATATATATACAACTGTGTAATATCAAATAAATAGTTCAGCCATTTGTGCTGTGTAACTCTTTTGTTTATGTCTCTGCCCATATTTTGAACATGGTATCAGAGCGTTTGGTTAATCCGTTGGTCAATCCAAGATGGATTTAGGAGCCTCTTCTTGATTATTGGAGGTTTTGTTGAGCCCTTGGAGGTTTTGTTGAATTTGTTGCTGCACAGGCAGAGAAAAGTCTGCTTTCGTAAAAACTAGTACTATTCTTGAAGTTTGTTGAAGCCGGTGTTACACCTAGAGTGTTTGGGTGATCCAAAATTGGATTAGTGTCTGGAGAACCTCTTCAAAGATTGAAGAGAAGATCCTGTTGAAGCAAGAGCAGATCTGTTTGAATAGATTTGTTTGGAGAAGGTTGAGAAAACCGTTGCCGTTGGACAGTGCCATCCAGCCAGAAAAATTCGCTGTAAGAACACTTTTTGTGAGGAAAAGAAATTCGATTCGAACTCCATCTGTTAGAAGCAAGAGTTGATGAGATCATTGTTTTATGTTAGAAACAGAAATAGCTGCATTCAAATTTTGCAGCCCATTGGTAAGAAGTCCAATGTAGACAAGAAAGTTGTGAAGAATTCTCGCCGAAGAATTCCACTGTTGTGAAGAAATAGAAGTCCGCGAGGAAGTTGTTGTGAAGAAACCCCAACGAAGAGAAGCCCGCTACAAACTGTTAAGTTTCCGACTGCATTAGCGGAGATGGGATCCAGTTTGAATGAAAAGGAAAATTCGTGTTCGTGTCTGTTTGAAGAAGCCCGCGAAGAAGATAAAATGTGCATGGAAAATCCCCATCCACGCAATGATAGCAAATCTTGGAATGAGTAAGAGTGTATATGTTTGTTATTTGGCAAAAGGTTGTTTAAACTATTAAAAGAAGATTATGTGGATTGGTGACCTTGTTTAAATTATTAAAAGAATATTATGCGGATTGGTGACAAAGATTTTATATTTATATAAAGAAAAGCAAGCGGAGCAGAGTTATAAAGAAGTTTTGAAAACTTTTCTTTGACATATTTATATATATGGGTTAAAATGAATTTTTGAAGTTAATGGTGAAAAGTTTGAAGTTTTGAAAAGTTTTCTTGATATATTTATATATTCTGGTGAAAGAGAATTATGAAAAGCTAATATTTTGGTGAAAGAGAATTATAAAAAGTTTTTTGGAAGATAAAAAACTGGAATTGATTTTTAAGAAAGTTTTGTGAAATGTGGTGATTTTTAAGAAATTTTTGTGAAGTGTGGTGAGAGCAGCTCCCTTATGTGAAGTGTGGTGAGAGCAGCCTCATATACAAAAACTAGCAGCCTTATATTGATGGATATCAATTGATTTTGAGAAAGAAAATAATTTCTTTTGGTGTGAAGAATTGCTGCTATTTGTTTCTAAGAAAAAATTGAAATTGAGGAGAGTAGAATAAACCTAATGAAGATGAAGATATCAATGAAATATTGAATAGATCAATGCCGATTTTGCCATTTTTCGAAGGTATGGATTATGAAATTTGGGCAAATAAAATGGAAGATTTGCTTTGTTCAGTAAATTTATGGTGTTTTGTTCAAAAAGATTTTGTGGATCTCCATAACAGAAAAAATGCAATAGCAAGATTTCTTATTTTGTCAGCAATGGATGAAAACGTTTTTTATAGTGTTTTCTATAAACTTCGTCAAGTTGTTAGTGCAAAAGGTTTTTGGGATGCTTTAGAGATGAGGTACAGTAAAAAGAGAAGAAACAATAATACTTTCCAGCATATTGGTAAATTAGAAGAAGCTTCTATGTTTGAAGCAAAGAAAGAAGACGAAGACAAGAAAGTTGAAGAACTCCTTGATAAAGTAGAGGAGAAGAATATTGAAGAAATTGTGTGTTCCATAAAGCATGGAGATGAAGGTGAATCCCACTGCGTAGATACACCAGTGGATGATAAAGTTGCCATTGTAGCAGCCTTTGATGATGAAGAAACTTTAGTGAATGATGAAGTGGATGATAAAGTTGCCATTGTAGCAACCTTTGATAATGAAGAAACTTTGGTGAATCCAGCAATAGATATTGTTGATGACATTAACTTAGTGACAAAGTTTGTTGATGACAATTCGATTGAAGATAAAATTTCCCATGTAGCAGTATTTGATGAGAAACAAAAAGAAGATTTTGTAGAGTGTTTGGAGAGTCCATTCCTACACAAGGAAAATATGCTTGAAGCATCAATCGAGAACAAAGAATCTCATGTTTTTGGAACTGAAAATTTGTGTGTGTTTGCAGATTATGCAGGTACTATGAAAGAAGAACATCACTTGAATGTGTTAACAGATTATGATGAAGAGTTGAGAATGCTAGAAGAGTGGATAGAAAATCCAAGAATTTATGAAGACATGAACCAGAATATTGTAGCAGATGAAGAAGACATGAACAAGCATATCGTAGCAGATGAAAAGTATGAAAACATTAACTTTCAAGAATTTGAAATTAGCATTACAGAAATTTCACAGGAAATGAAGTTTAGTAACATACACTTGCAAGGAATAGAGATGAACATTGAGGTAGAAGAATTATGGAAGTGTTTGACAAATAATATAGTCAACTACAAAGATCAGTTGATTGAAGATACAATTGAAAGCAAGGAAAGAAGACGACAACAACATCAGATTTGGGATCTAGGCGAACATTCTATCTTTGAAGATGAAGATGAAAGAAATAGGCCTAAGTAGCCTAATCTAAACCCAACTTAGTTTTATGAAATTTTTGTTTAAGTGTTTGTAAGCTTGGCTGAGACATAGACCAGCAAGCATTTGCATTTGTGAGATTTGCATTTTAGATGTTTTAGAGTATCATAATTACGAGGGAGTGTTGTGTTTAGTAAGAATGTAACACTTGAGATTAAGAGGGAGTGTTAGAAATAATAATCTCTTAGTTAAATTGTGTTAGTTACATTCAGTTCGTTAGTTCTATAATCAGTTAGCCGGTATTGGCTACAACCGTCAAAGCATGTAACATATATATACAACTGTGTAATATCAAATAAATAGTTCAGCCATTTGTGCTGTGTAACTCTTTTGTTTATGTCTCTACCATATTTTGAACACCCCATCTCTGCTATGTAGTTTACACAAAACACTAAAGATGAGAAGCGAGGGTACTCATTCGCAGCTTCGAATGACTGTTATATAACTAAGGCCAACAAGACTCTCATCATCTTGCAGCCTCAATCTGCGAATCTAAAAAAGCGAAGAGTTGATGGCAAAATTAGGGCAGTCAACGAATCGAGTACAATAACCCAAAAAAGCATCCTGAAAATATTAGGAAATTGAAGCGAATATAACTTTTATTTTTATAACTTTTCTGTACGACATGGAATGATTCTATAACTTTTTTATTTTTATAACTTTTCTGTACGACGAATATTTAGTTTCTTAAATTTCAATTCAATAGGTCAGGTCAATTGATATACAGTCTTCCATTGATTATCTCTTTTGTGAAGATTGTTGCACATTCTCTCCAAAGGGTGGAAACCCTAATTTTTATCACTACGCCCAGTTTGTTTGAATGTGAGAGCTTCAATTTGTTCTTCGTGGAGATTCGTGGAGCTAGATTCCTAGCCTATCTTGGAGTTTCCCTATCCTAGAGTTGCTAGATGTGTTGAAAGAAACTTGAATATGAAGATAAGCGTGGAGTTTGAGTGAAGGATACAATTTACATTGTTGTGTATGATACTGGCTCGTGGCAAAGCCTATGGAGATGTGTTGCAACCATCCTTCAACATTGAAGTTGTCCAATTGAGCTTGCGCTATTTTGAAATGCACTCCATCGTGGATAATTGTGTGGAGGTACTATTGTATGTGAATACCTAACATGCTCTCTTGGTGCTTTCAATGAGAGTGTTGGAGTATTGATGAGCTGTAAGATTGAAAGGATTGTTGGTATATTTTCTTAGAACCAGAGTTGCATTCAATAAAAGGTTGCACATTTTTTTTAGTTAACTTCTGGCACAAATTTTTGGTTCTTTGTTGCCTTGTAACTATTTCCCAATTTGATATAAAGAAGCTTACTTGTAGCATTGAGAGTAGCTCTGGAAGATATCCATAACATAGCATATTGTAGAGACTGTTGCAGTTTATTATAGATTTTGAAGATTGGAAAGTGTTATAGATATTGTGTTTGCATTTTTGTTCTAGGCATATTAGAATTGGTTGCCCATAGTTTTGAAATCTCAAAAGATTTGGACTGTTTTTCCTACAAAAGACTGTGCGGAGATTGCATTAATAAGAACTAAATAGTGTTGCAGATTTTAACTTGTATAATAATGCTGCAGAGCTTTTAAAAAGCCTTTTGTATCTTTTCTTCCAAATTTTGTTCAAAGTTGCAGGTTCAAAGATTCAAGATGCAAAAGATGTCCTCATTGGCAAGGACACTTTTCTATAATGTGTGAAGCTGCTAGTTCGTTGTAGAATTAAATGTTTATGCTGCTGCAGAATAGATTTACATATTTATTGTATAATTATTTTAATGGTGTTGTAGAATGCAACCTTGCATAGTGCACATGACTGCTTAAAATGCACTCTGTATATGCTAGATTAACAACTATTTCTCTAGCCATCAGTAATCCTACATCTAATTGATAGAAGTGAGCTTTTAGAGAATATTCAAGATTAATTTGGTGTGCCTCCTTGAAGGATCCAAGCAAGTTTGCAGTTGTTGCTACAATTGCTCCAAAAGAAGAGAAGTTTTGTTAAAGTTAGTGCAGTTGTGAGACCCATTCTCAGAGAGGATGGTGCCCTAGTTAGTTAACTAGGGTTCTTGATCAGTTAACCACGCATAGGAAGTCCCTAGAAGGTACCTTAGGGCCCCCATCTGTATCCTGGGGTTCTTGGTCGGGGACCAAGCAGGTTGATGCCATGGAAAAGTCCCTAGCATGTGGCTAGGGCCCTTACTTGTCTCTAAAATATTCTGGTCTAGGACCAAATAGGTTCTTGGGCCCTTACCCCATGTTATTTCTATTTACTCATATTTTCACGTGATTCAGATCAAGGCTAGATTTGATGAGGGGAAAGACCTTGTTGCAACTGTTATGCAGATTTGTTCCCTGAAAGAGATTGGTCCAAAATAGTGATACACTCATGTGTCTGGACTGCAGAATCTCTTGGGAAACTCTCCACTTGTTGGATTTTATTTCTTTTACAATATCCAATATTCTAAAAAAATATTTCTATATCCTTATGCACATATACTTTAGAGGCACATATGCACATATGTTTTTAAATGTATTGAAAACAAATTTACTAATTTACCGAGGTACCATGTTGTAGGTGGTGCATGCACTCAATATTTTGACAGTTCCTTGAGCAACCTTTTGCTCCGAATCTTCCTAACTTGGATGAGGGTGTTGTAGATTTACTTGAAAAATGCTTGTATTCGAGCCAAGCAAGTCTATCATAGGTATTATATGGGTGAACTTCTATAATTGGTTAGTTTTTATTATTTTTGGGTGTTCAAGGATAGTTTTAAGTCTTGGAAAAGGGAAATACTTGGACATTGAATCTATGTTATATGCTTTTAGTTTTTATTGTCTTGTCAAGTGATGCATTTTTATTATATTGTGTTTCCTGTCAATTGAAGAGGCCTTGAGTCAACATTATTTGACAAGTATTCATGGCATCAATGAAGAACCTAGATGCCTTACTCCTTTCAACTTTGTTTTTGAGTAGGGATCGTTTACTTAGAAACATATAAAACAACTTATATGGAGGAAATCTCTTAGCCTCAATGCAAACATGAAGCAATAGCCAAAGCAAACGAACTTGATATTTATCTATGTGTAATCCTTCTTTGTTGGTTATGTTAATATGTTTCTACAATGCAATCTATCTTTTGGTTTGTTGTTGCAATAAAATTTGCAGTTGTTGTCATTCGGTTGGATCTTATTCTTTAAAGGATTGGTAAAGGTAAATAAATGGATGGATATGTTTACTTGCATGTCTAGATAGATTGGGGTAGTTGTGTATTCCAAATCTAGGCCAGTTATTGGCCTCTATGTGATTATTATTATTAGACATCAAAATGTAATAAAAAAACTTAATAATATAAAGTAAATGTTTTTGTAAGAAGTTGTGTGGAAAGCATGCTCTCATATATATTTGGACTTACAAGTGTTGCAAAATATGGTGCCATTTTTGGCATGACTAATAATGTTTGGTTGTTTTACACCTCACTTTTGAATACATAATAATAACTAGAAATTTGCAGTATATAATCTTGGTATATAATCTGGAAGTTGGTTATTTGGCTTAAAACCCCACATTTTTTCAATATAGACATCAATTTATTATTGTTTAGTGTTGTTTTGTATATATTTATAATATTATTATTGTTTGTATTTCTACAAGGTAGTGACCAAGCTGCGTGCAACTCTTGTTCTTTCTAGTTTATACTCCCTTCTTTGAGCTTGCACGTGGATTTTTCTTAATTTTAGCACCCTTGTTTAGCTTAATGACTGGGGTTTGAGGGTTTAGATGCATATGAATTGGTCAAAGGGTTTGAGACTTCAGAGTACTCTATTGATGGTATTTTATGTGATTGCAATAACAACTGGTAGGTTGATCTTTTGGTTATTTAGGAGAATGGAAAAACATGGATTTTATCCAAACCTAGTTTGATGTAATTGTATCATAATGGAATTGATTGAAGAAATCCTATGTGAATAGGCAAGAAATCAAATAAAAATTATCTTAATTCAACAAGTACTTGATAATGGCTCTTTCTCTAGGATATTATAGTTTAATGAATATGTTGTTTTATTATTATATGTGGTTTATGCATTATTGAAAAATTCGCCAAGTATTCATAATGTTTTATAATTTAATAAAAGATTTGCCAAGACTTTACAAGGTTTTATAATTTATTGAAAGATTCGCCAAGTTTTTACAAGATTTTATAATTCAATAAAAGATTAGCTGAGATTTTACAAGATTATATAATTTAGTGTGACATTCACCAAAAAATTATATATACGTATTATTTAATTGATAAAATAGCCTTCATGTTTTCCTATGTATCACGGGGATTAGCCCAATTATTATATATAGAAATTTAGGGGGGGTTCTTAAAATTTTCTCTGATTGATGGAGTGCGAAGTCATGCAGACTTCGAGGTTATCAAGATTGTGGATGATAGTCAGCCTTATCCAGCACTATTGGGTATAGACTAGGCAATGGATAGCCTCGCCATCATAAATTTGAAAATAAAGAAGATGATCTTTGAAGGACAACATCTCAGGGTCATCGCACCATTGGACCCTTCAAACGGAGAAAGATACAGTGAGCCGATTCAGGAAGAATCCAGAGCTCAAGACCTCGATCGCATCTACAAAATGACTATGAATGATGCTGACTACATTAATCCTACCGTGGATGGAACACTCAGTTGGCGATGTGACATCTCTTGCATCTCAGAATCTGACGCGGGACTGGAGAACTGGAAAGGCCGTATGCATGAAGTATCTGCAAGGAGATGCACTCATATCACAAAGTCACTGCGCTGGATTGGAAAAGAGGTAAGTCCAATCCCCACCTATGATGGATCATCTAATTTTGATTCATTTATCCAAGAATATATTGTAGCAGTTGCAGACGAACATTACATACCAACACTAGATATGGCACTGCGTGAGACACCTGCCAGATGGTGGGCTGCACATAAGCAGGCATTGACCACATGGGATCAGTGCAGACGCATGATGCAGATCAAGTTCGTTGAGAAGGTTCTGCTGACCTTTGAAAAATATAACGGACAGACGGATCCAAGGGATCATATTGAAATATGTTCACAAGCATGAGAGGAGAGACCGCAGACATAATGGGTTCATCTTTTTGTGCACACATTGGAGGAGCAAATTCCAAAGAAGTGGTATCTAGACATGGAGTTGCGCAGAGGAATTACAGATTGGCCTACTCTAACTACGAACTTCCAGAGAACTTTCAGCTTTGAAGACGAAAGTCCAAGTATAAATGAAGCTTTGCAGGTCATCAAGGAGAGTATATTTAGAGCATAATGCCCAGATTTAAATGAGGCATTGCAAGGACTCAACGAGAGACTGCTTGAGGATATCAAAGTACCTACGACCCTACAACCAGAATGGAAGAAACAAATAGAGCATGCCCTTGGATGTTATAATCTAGCTGAGGAGTTTGAAGATAAAGGAGAGAGTGATGAGGAGGATCCGCGCAACATCAATATACCTAAGTCAGAAGGTGCACGCGATGTAGAGGGACCTCCATTGGAAATTCCAGACATGAGTGGACCTGTGAAAACAAGAAAAGTGAACATTGGCACAAGTGAAGAGCCGAATTTCGGGTCTATTGGCGACTACTGGGATGATCAGACGGTCGCGGAGATCGCAAAACTACTACACGAATATCAAGATTTATTTCCGACAAAGTTTACATAAATTAAAGGTATTCTAGGCAACTTAGGGGTTATGAAAATAGCTCTTAAACCAGGCGCAAAACCTGTTAAGCAAAGGTCCTATTGATTGAATCCTCGATATAAAGAAAGAGTCAAGGCAAAACTTGATAAGATGCTCAATGCGGGGATCATTGAGCCGGTGGAAGAATCAGAGTGGATAATCCCGATGTTTATCCAAGACAAGAAGACTAAGGGTGAGATTAGGATCTGCGTGGATCTTAGGAAGCTGAATGATGTTTCACTACATGACCCATTTCCCACTCCTTTTATAGATGAAGTCTTAGATAATGTTGGAGGGAATGAGGCATACTCGTTTACTGACGAATTCTCTGGATATCATCAGATAAGAATTGATCTAGCAGATAAACACAAGACAACTTTTTCTACTGAATGGGGCTCGTTCCAGTATACAGTAATGCCCTTCGGTCTAAAGAACGCGCCTGCAATTTTTTCGAGAGTTGTTGTTGCAGCATTTAAAGATTTCATGCATAAATTTTTAGAAGCATATTTTGATGATTGGACTGTTTTTGGGTTGCTAAAAAACCACTGTGAAAACCTGAGAATGATGTTAGCTAAGTGCAGGAAACATTAAATATCATTAAATTTGAAGAAGTGTGTTTTTTGTGTGCCTTATGGTATTCTCTTAGGACACATTGTGTGTAGACAAGGTCTGATGGTTGATCCTGGGAAGATCGTAGTAATTGTGAATTTACTTGCACCAACATCAGTAAAGCAGCTTCGCACCACGTTGAGGCACACGGGTTACTACAGAAAATTCATCAAGGGTTATGCACAGATAACCGCACCAATGGAAAAACTTCTTAAGAAAGAAGCGCAATTTATATGGAATGCAGAATGTGAGCAAGGATTGGACACACTAAAAGAAAAAATGGTAACTGCACCAATCCTAATTTTTCTAGACTGGGAGAAACTATTCCATGTCCATGTTGATGCTTCATGTATAGCATTGGGTGTTGTACTCGTACAACCAGGATAGGGAGGTATTGACCATCCCATTGCATTTTTGAGCAGGAAGCTCTCATCTGCTGAGAAAATTTATACGACCACTGAGAGATAAGGCCTCGCTATGGTCTACGAACTGCAGAAATTCAGACACTATTTGCTCGGTGCGCACTTCTCTATGTACACTAACCATTCAGCTTTGAAGTACCTGGTCAATAATCCAGTGTTAGGGGGGAGAATTTGCAGATGGTTGTTACTCTTCCAGGAATATGACTTAGAAATTATAGTTAAGCCAAGCAGATTCAACTTAGGACCTGACCATCTCTCAAGGATTGAGTTAGACGAGGAACCCACCAATCTGGAAGACAGTCTGCCTAATGCACAGTTATTTGCTGTATAGATTGCAGATGACTACTATAAAGACATTGTTGATTTCTTGATTACTGGGCTGGCACCGACAGAGTTTACTACGCAACAGAAGAAGCAGTTGGTAGTAAGAGCATCAGACTTCACCATAATTGCAGGACAACTATACAAATTGGGACCATATGAAGTGTTGCGCAGATGTGTATTAGGGCATGAGAAGCCATTCATATTAGTTGATGCACATTCAGGTGTATTGGGAGGTCACTACGCACGAAGAGCTACTGCGCAGAAGATACTGTGAGTAGGGCTATGATGGCCTATTATTCACAAATATGCAAAGGAACATTTCCAGAACTGCGATGTTTGTTAGAGGACATGAAAGCCGTCGAGAAGAGATGAAATGCCTTTGAATCCTTAGTTGACACTTCAGGCATTTGAGAAATGGGCTATTGATTTTGTGGGACCTATAAACCCACTGAGAAAAAGGACTAGTGTGAGATATATTATTACTGCAACTGATTATCTCACCAGATGGGCAGAAGCGAAGCCAGTGAAGGACTGTAGCACATTCACAGCCGCGCAGTTCATTTTTGAGAACATCCTTACTAGGTTTGGATGCCCGAAGATTTTGATGAGTGATCAAGGCACTCATTTTCTGAACATAACTATTGAGGCACTGACTGAAGAGTTCCACATTCATCATTAGAGGAGTACACCATACCATCCTCAAGCGAATGGAATTGTTGAAGCGTTCAATAAGGTACTGGAGAATGCGCTGACTAAGGTATGCAATGTCAATAGGGATGATTAGGATCTGCGCATTCTAGCTGTGTTATGGGCATACAGAACTACGTGCAAGAAGTTGACAAGCCATACACCCTTTAGATTGGCCTATGGACAGGAAGCCGTAATGCCTATGGAGTATATTGTACCCAGCTTGAGAATAACTGCATTTACAGGCATGGAAGATCAAGAGGCAGTAGAAGAAATGCTTCTACACTTGGTCGGGTTGAAGGAAGATTGCCTCATTGCAAGCTTCCACCAGCAAGTGCAGAAAGATAGAGAAAACACATGGCATGATTGCCATATTAAAAACAAGACCTTTCAAGTAGGTGATCTAGTCCTCCTGTATGATAGAAAATTTATGAAATTTCCTGGAAAGTTGAAGATGCATTGGATTGGTCCATATACTGTTGTACATGTTACTAACGATGGTGCAGTTCAGTTAGCCACATTAGCTGGAGACAATCTACCTGGATTAGTCAATGGAAGTAGGCTAAAACCCTATTGGGATAGCCCTACTTCGCAGAACCCTCAGTAGAAGGAAGCCACGAAGTAAAAAAAAAAAAGAAGAAGAAGAAGAAAAGAGAGAAAAAGAAAAGAAAAGGAGAACAATGCGCAACTCAAAGCTCAAAAAGGTAGCTGGGCAGATCCATTAATGAAGTAGAGAAGACGTAAAGTTCATAACCAAGTAGCTTGACATGGCACTCTGATGTCACGCACCCACCAAGGATACCTATGGTTGGATCACAACGTCGACTTGAATATCGACCTAATCCATCGAATCACGGGGCTAAGTAAGCGAGGCGAGGACCCCAAGCAGTTTTTTCACGGCAAGAACAGGGACAAGGAGGTTGCTGCGAAGATGAAAAAATCACATACCGCTGTGAAAGGAAAGAGAGGGTTCGTCATAGACGACATTGACGACGAGGCTACGCAGTTCGTCACACAACTGCTAGCAGGAAAGATATTGTAGAAAGAAAGACCCACTAAAGTACCCGCTAGTGCAGTGCTCCTTGGGGAAAAGGCCGCGACTGGAGGAAGATTTAACTAGTGTCAGTACTTGTTAAATGAGTTTCTGGAAGAATTGAGTGATACACAGACACATGGCATCAATTTCCACTATACCTGGTTGATAGTGTTGATTGCATTTGTAGGGTGGAAGGACCCAAAGCACTATGTTGGGTTGATCACTGACATTAATGATTGTAGGGGAGCCCGTTATGCCAACCTTTGGGCAAATTTGATAGCAGAAAGACAACGCGCGTCAGCTGAAGTCTTCTACACATACTACGAGTAGCTGCGCGAAGTCATCATTGTTAAGCCATAGATATCAAAAGAGGTAACAACTAAATATATTCACACTGTCAAGTTTTCCGCTGATATGCACTCTATCTATATTTCAGCCAAAGCATAGAAGAAAAACCCAGAATGGTTCCAAGGGAACTACCACATGGACAAAGAAGACATCGACACCATTATGAAGGAATGGATACCTGAATTTAAAGTCGAAGGAGTTGTGGAAATCGAGAGTGATTCCACGGAGAGTAATCCCATTCCTACACCTACTGTTGAAGAGCCGTGGACGGGAAAAAGGAAGGAAGCTGAGAGTCCTGTACAACAAAAGGTACAGAAGAAGAAGCAGAAAGCCGTTAAGGGCCAGTCAGAAGCCAAGCTCCATGATGATGATTACGAGATGATCGCATCCACGGTAACCATGCAGATGGAAGACTTGATGGCCGACAAAGAGAAAAAGGATGCGGCAATTCAAGAAAGTCTGCAGAAGAATCTCACCAAGCTGCAAGTCATTATAGAAAAGTTTGAGCAAGTACAACGCAGCTTGCCCTTGCCGCGAGATTCAGAATCCGAAGGAAATTCAGGGGGCACTTCACAGCTGAAGACAACGCCTCTAGCCTGACCCTGCCACCGAAGTCACGCATAGTCCAGCTTGACCCACTAAGCATAAAGTTACCGCACGAACAATTGGCTTTGGGCACGCAGAACATAAAGCCTGTGGGCGTTGGCATAAAGATGTTGCCACTAGAGGGCCTGCACAATCTGCACTTGCAGGTTGTCGAAGAGATCCATGATCGGAGTGTGGTCACTCTGACCCAGCACCATCAGTTACAAGAAAATTTTAACTGATGAGATTAGAGCATACGGTCGCTTCGGTAGTCGCGAAGATACTTGAATGCGACGAGCAGCCAGAACCTATGGACACTATCCTTAAGATCGGTGAGGTGGTCAATGATCTTAAGGCTGAGATGAAAGACATGGAGACCGATTACCAAGGGAAGATCGATGCCTTGGAAGCACAGAATCAACCAAAGACACCACCTGATCAACAACAACTTAGAGCAGCGAAAGTGAAAGCTATTGCAGAAAGTATAGCTAGTGAAGTGTCTAAGTGCCAAAATTTGTTGGACAAGGCAGAAAGAACATTTACTGCATTGGAAGAGGACCCAGAGCTGTTGGAAGTCCAAAACACTGTGAAGGAAAAACAGGCCGACTTCGAAGCTCTTGACATGGAGGTGAAGGCCTTGCAGCCAAGAGAGAGACTAAAAAGATATCAGGAAGTTAGGGTACTAAAGAAGGAACTTCAAGTATTGAGAGAAAGAGAAACTGAAGTCGGAGATAAAGCACAGTCCCTGCAGGAGGAAGCACACGAGCTAACACAAAAGTTAGAGGCAAAGGTAACAAAGCTCCCCGACGTGCAGGATTCAGTCCTGGAACACACTGAGAATGACATAGAACCGGATGTGTTAGATACCATCAAATCTATCGAACAAGATGCCAAGGATACGGTTGCTAAGCTGAGCGCAACCTATCAAGAATTCACGGCTAAGTTAGCTCTGCAGGAGGGCAAGAAGCTAGGAGAACCAGAAGTTGAAAGTGGCTCGGGGACGAGCCACATGTAAGTGTTAGGGGCCTATTGGGCCTGGCCCAAGTAAGACAATTTTGATACAAGTCAGTCTTGGAGCTGCCGCGCGGCTCAGATGAAGACAATTTTGGTAAGCCAGTTTTGGATGCTGCGAAGTTGAGTGCAGCGCAGTACCGGCAGGTAAGGAACTGCGCAGCTGAGGCTCGGTTCCGCGAAGTGGTAACATCATGAGGTGCCAGCAGGGCATCTAGTTTTGGTAAAGAATGAAGGGAAGGTCGAGCTGTGAAAGCGACCTAATTCGGTTGAAGTACTCCATGATCCCAGCAGGCAGATAAGGAGTGGCGCGGAAGGAAAGCGACCGGTCACACGAGTAAGGGAAGCACGACGTGAACCGGCCGCATAAGGCTGTTAGAGAAGGAACAAATGGGTGAAAGTGACAGTTGACATGCGGTCAGAAGCCTAACAGTCTGGTTAAGGGAAAACCACGATAGTTTTGGGAACCTTAGGGTATTTTGCTATGCATTGTAAAGACATGACCTACGGGCATAATCTATAAGAAGGCACATTTTGTAAGGGAAAGGGTTAATGTTGAAATGTAATTGCTGAATCTGAGTGATACTGTGTTGTATTGCTGAAAGCCATTGTAAAGGCTCTGCAAGCTGCGTGCGTAGAGGCCTATTGAGAGAGAAGAGAGTCTGCATCTGAGTGCACGGACTAGAATTGTTGTACCCTTCCCAAAGACTAATACAACAACAGTTCCTGTGGACGTAGCTCCCATCCTGGGGGTGAACCACGTTAAATACCGTGTTGTGTGATTGCTTAATGTGTTTGAATTTGTTATCTGTATATTTGCTTATAATATATGCTTGAGATCTCGCTTATCAGTTATCAGTTGATGTGTTATAATTTTGTATGTATTCGCCATGAAGAATGAGATGGGAATAATATGTTAAGTAACGCATATGTGGATGAATGTCAGATGCTTAAGTCTTTCTATGACATAATGAATGCATAAGTAGATTGGGATAATACTTAAGTAAGTGGAGTTTGTGTCGTGCGATTCACTTGAAGCGCAACACCGGAAGTGCACAGCACAGTGCGTGTTGTCATATTGCATAAGTAATAAGATAGATAACCTAAGGTAATTGATGAATGGATAGAAAACTCTAAGTGAAGTCATCGAAATCGGTTAAGTCTGAATAGGAAGCGTAATTATCAGTTGCGCTGTCCCATCGACGAAAGCCCATCCGACATCGTGGAGTCCTTGGATGCGCGATAGACTAAATATTGTCCGCAAAGGAGTTAAGCTTCGCGCAATCTTCGGTTAGCAGCGCACTGTTCATCAGATTTGTCTACGCACTCATCACCTAGCTGTGGAAACCTGATTCCGCAGCCCCCCATAACTTCGCCTCGGGTGAGACCTCAGTCTGTTCACAGATTGTTTCCGAAAGGGCCGATGAAAAGGGGTTTTGTTGGTTCCTTGAACCTAAAAGAACCTGGGTCTACATTGGAAACCTCTAGAACAATTAGTTAAGCCAACAGGGAGCCCCTCCCTCGAGGTCTTGCATTTACTCGTCTGCATGCAGAGTGCATCATGACGTCGGCAGATGGGGATGTAATGCACCTCCAGCATTAATTCGCCACCCTCTTCAAGAATGCAAGCCAACGACATTAATTCTCCATGCAGGGTTAAAGCGTGCAGGTTGGGCTCTTCGCGGTTCAACGTCGACACTCAGGATTATTCCATCGCTCTGGCTCTCGCCTGGCTCCATCCTGCTGCTACACCTATGCTCCTAGTTCTAGACATTCTCTACCGACCTGCAGCCATGACGCGGCCAAGAGGCACTCCACGCCTAGGTGGTAGTAGAAGATGTTCTGGTCGTCGACCCAAGAATATCACAGACTGGACTGCGATGGATGGCTATGCAGAGAGTGTCTCCACCTCCACCTGCAACCTAATAGACAGTTGGGAAGCTCATAGAGTTACAACCATTCTGGTTTCAGGGAGGAATGGAGGAACCATCAATCACTATTGGCTAATTAAGAATATGATGAGTACTCTGGTGGAGGAAGTGGCGGCTAATTGGATCGCTAATGCCAGCACTCTCAGGGATATCAATTTCAAGTTGACAGATATGGCTGAACGTCTCGGTATTATGGATACAAACATGACCTGGGAGAATTTCTCCCTTGGATGCAGTAATGGGTTGGAGACCCTCCAAAAAGCTGCTGATAACAACGCGCCAATGTAGCAGGGTGATGGTTCGAACAGTGTAGACGCTCAGGTCAGAGAGGATGCTGCTACTCCTTCCACAACACTGGCCAACCTTGACCCGGTGCAGAAAGGTGGTCACAGTACTCCTCCCGATGACACTACCAGGCCTTCGTCCCTTGTTCTTTGCTCCCCTAGGACGCTGGGTGACTATTACAGCAGCTGCCCATCCTTGAAGAAGAACGGAATGCGCTACATGCTGAAACAAATCCCTAGATGGGCTCCAAGGGTGCCGGGTTACTACTGTAATATCCAACTTTTTTGTTTTCATCTTTTTTACAGTCCGTTTTCAGAACTCTCAGCATCTGTGTCATGTATTTTTTGAAAAAGACCCAGCTTCAATCCTGGGCAGGCCTTCCCCATAAGGTCTTATTTTTGTATAATGTTAGTTTTTACAGTATTTTTGAGCGACTAGGATGATGGCTTCACTACTTGAGGCCTCCCCAGCTGACGCTAGATCTTCATGCTACCTATGTTATTTTAGTTATGTTTTTTTGCTCTATTTATTAATTATACCTCTGCAACTTTACAAAAAAGAAATATTAAAAAAGAGAAATGACCAATTTTTTATAAATGAAAGGAGTGTGAATAAAAGTTTTATATATATATCTTTATAACATAGGTGGAGAGGATTTATTTCTCCACAAATTGTTATATTAAATTTTTTTGTCAATTTAAAAATAATTATAAATTATAAATTTGTGAATTAATATATGAACAAAGTGAAATGTTTTATGATTTTGATATTATTTCGGTTTGTTATAAAATCTTTATTAAAATTACAATTTTGAAATATTAAAATGATTATTTTTAAATATAAAAATAGAATACTCTTATTAAAATTTGATTTTGCAAAATTAATTATTAACATTTAAATTCCATCACTCCAACATAATTATTTTTACCCAATATAAAAAAATACCAATTTTCCTTTCGGTCAACATAATTATTTTTACCCAATATAAAAAAAATACCAATTTTCCCTTTCCGTTAAAATGATGAAAAACCAATTTAATACAATAACATCTTTCAAGTAACATCACTTTATTTTCTATGATCATAATCTCCATCATGTTCCCAACCTCGTAGAATACACGTTTAATTGAGATAATAAACCTTTCTTTACATTAGTTAAACATTTGAATTCAAAATGGGGAGGTTGGTTTGCCCGTTTACCTACTGTAGCCTGTAAGGAAGCGATTCCACTGCCAAAAGCCGGTAGCCGCGGCAGATGAATTCAAACAAGAACCCCAACGTCTCTCTTATGGTCCCCAACTCATTATGAGAAAATTAATAAGTGCATACACCGTAAGATTTAATCAAAGCACTCCCTCATCTGTGCTTCGGGAGGTCTAGAGTTCTATTCCGCATCCAGATTTTCAAATTGCTTATCAAAAGATCGTTCTTGTTCAAGCAATTTCAGGCGTCGGAAGGCGAATTCAGCAGCCGAAAGTTTCTTCAAATCCTTCAATGTCTGCGGGGTTTTATTGAAGATCGACTTTCTGCACTCATTTTGTCAGTAGTTCCCTTGGATGCAGGATCAGGTATTGTACTTCCTTGTGATTTAAAGGTTTCTGGCGATTTTTCTTCCGTTTTTGTTGTTGAATATTTCGCATTTTGGATGTAAGGTGTATGAACACGGTGGCTTTGGTCGATTTTGTCATTGTGATGAGGGATTCAGAGTATTTTGATGATTAATCGGTGTTATAACAACATTTGTTGTCGTTATTGATGAACGCGGATGCAAAACGCTAAATACTCTTTAAAGAGCGGTGTATACATCATTTCGCCTTTGTTTGGAGGGTTGTGTTGTGCATCTGGATGTTTAAGGTGTTGATTTCCTGTAATTTTAAATGAGTTTTTGAGGGTTTGAGCGGGTAGGAAGTTACAACTTTAAATTTGATTCTTTAGGATGTTACGCACCGTAGGATATTTTAATGTTTGAATTATTGGAGGCTTTTCATGATAATCCCAAACGAGTTTAAAGATCGGTTAAGAAACTTGCATTTAGCCGTCTTTTAAAACTTTCATGGTTGTTTGAAGGCCATTATATCTTCAGTCTTTTGATATTGTTTGAATGCGTTTTTGCAGTGACTTATTTTTCTCTTTTCTTGTCCGCTTGATACCAGATTTGCCTTTTGTTCATGAAATTTCTGAGGTTACTTTGTTCGTAAACTCTATGCTAGTTTAGTTGAATTGTTAACAACTTCTATGCCACCATTTAGATCATCTGAGATGTGTGGTGCTGCATTCGCCCAATTTGTTAGCATGTTTTGTCAGTTGAGGTGTGCATTAGGTTGACATTGTGTATGCTATTTCTAGCATCTGACAAACTTCGGTAGGTTCTGGGCTTTTTAACTTTAAAATTGATTTTTTGTCTTTTTTTAAAGGAGAGGTTTGAGAGATTAAGTCTGAACCAGTTAGACTGTTCCAAACGTTTTGTGGTCTGGTTGAACATAAGCCAGATTCAGCTGAACCTGTTAAATATGGCATCTCGGTGTGCTGCATCTTCTACCATTGCATGCGGTTCTCAATGTTCTTTTGCACATTTTAATCATTACATGGAGAAATGAATGAATGAATGTTACTGAAATTGTTCTGGAGCAACATAAGCTACAATTTGCATGTATATTTTGGATCCAGGTGTGTTAAGTATACTTTGAGAGTGATAATGCTGTTTAACTTCTCAATGCTCGTCCAGGTCAACTTTTATTGTGTGATTGTTGATTCCTACATCCGCCTCTTACACTCCTTTCTCCCATTGCATATTTAATATTTTCAATGTTCTTTCCTATCAAAGGTCTTTAGATTGTGAGGGTTTGTTTGAATTTGGTGAAATGTTGGAAAATGCACACTCCTTTATGTCATCAAATTGTATCTGGATAAGTATTAATCACAAAGAGGGTCGCAACATAATTGTGTGTTGTTTGTCCTCAAACTTTCCTTAATTGCATTCGCCAGATATCTTCTCGCATGGCTTCCTGGTGTTAGTTCAGCTGCCTGATTCAATCTTTAGATCAATAGTGTTCGCTTGAATTGTAGCCAAGTATTAAAGGTAACTGAGCGCTCTGTTCTGGAAATTCACTTCAAGTAAACTGTGTTGTTGCAGTTATCAAGGATAGACAAGGGTTGCCATATTTTAATTTTGGGTGGGTGCAATCGACAACATTCAGGGTTTTACATCTTGATTGTACTCATTTTTCTTATCATTGCCACACGTAATATTCAGAACCTGAAAGATCTTTGATTGACACAAATTTTGCTTTCTCAACAGTTCAACAAACGATCTTCTTTGAAGGTCCTTCATCAATTTTCTGTTAGTCCTTAAACTTTTCCCTAAATTACATATCGGACAATTATCTTCTCCCATGGCATCCTTGTATTAGTTCACATGCTTGATTCAGTCTTTAGATCAAGAGAGTTTGTTTGAATTCTAGCAAAATATTGAAGGTAACATATTGCTCTGTTCTGGTAAATGCATTCGAGTAAGCATTACTCCGCGTTGTTGCAGTTAGCAAGGATAAACGAGTACAAAGGTGCAATTGACAACAATCAAGGGTTACAGTATTGATCATACTCATTTTTCTTATCATTGCCACAGGTAAATCATAATTTATTTTTAGTGTGTTGTGTATTTGTTTTTTGGTTGCAGCAGTATTTAATGCAGTGTTTTCTGTGGTTTTGCTTCTTTCCATTATTCAGAACCCTAAACATATTTGATTGACATGATTATTGATTTCTGAACAGTTCAACAAAATGAACGATCTTCTCACAAGGTCTTTCACCAATTATGTGGATCTCAAACGTGCAGCCTTGAAGGAGGACCTTGAGGCTGGTTCTGAGATGGAGATGGTAGATCTGGAGACTGAACAAAATCTTGGGCAGTTCTTTGAAGAAGTCGGTGGTATAAAAGAAGACATGGAAACTATCAAGGAACTTCTTGTGAAGCTGCAAAAGTTTAATGAAGAGACAAAATCCATTCATAAAGCCCCAGCCATGAAATCTTTAAGAGACCGGATGGATAGAGATGTTGTTTCCGTGCTTAAAACAGCAAGAGATATTAAAGGAAAGCTTGAAATACTTGACAAAGCTAATATGGCTAACAGAAGAGTGACAGGATGCGAAGAAGGAACTCCTACAGATCGGACAAGAACATCAGTTACAAATGGTCTGCGAAAAAAACTGAAAGATTTGATGGGGGAATTTCAGACCCTAAGGCAAAAAGTTATTGGGGAGTATCGAGAAACCATTGAGAGAAGATATTTCACCATTACAGGTGAAAATGCAAGTGAAGAGACAATAGAAAAAATCATTTCTACAGGGGAGAGTGAAACTTTCCTTCAACAGGCAATTCAAGAGCAGGGGCGAGGCCAAATATTGGATACCATTGATGAAATACAGGAGCGACACGATGCTGCCAAGGAGATTGAAAAAAGTTTACTTGAGCTTCACCAGATATTTCTTGATATGGCTGTACTTGTAGAGGCCCAAGGAGAGCAGCTTAACGATATTGAACATCATGTTATACATGCTGCTAACTATGTTGGTCATGGTACAAAGCAACTCAAAGGTGCAAAAAAATACCAGAGAAACACCAGGAAATGGATGTGCATTGGTATTATTTTGCTTCTGATTTTGATTCTCATTATTGTCATTCCTATTGCAACTAGTTTCAAGAAAGCTTAGGACCAAGAGTCAACTCCTATCTGGTAAGGTTTCAGTGAACTCTAAAATTTGGTGCAAGGTAGAATATTGTTTGCTTTGATAAGAGTTGACACTGCTGTGATTAGGGGAGTAGTTGGGAAGATGGAAAAGGTGTTTTGAACCTTCAAAACATTCTATTATTGTTTCTTTTGGGCTCAGGGGCAGGGACAGCTTTTGTCTGAGATTTGGTATAGTACCCTATTTATGGCTGTTGGGCCATTCCACCAGAATGAGCTGCTATCTACATATTTGGTTGCATTGAATCTGGTCAGGAAACCTTAAGTGTTACTGGAAGTGGGCGAGTATGGAGTTTTGCTCAAGCTCTTTACAAGTGAAAAATTGGATGTATCCGGCATTAGTAGATTTGTTTCTTTTCAGTTTATTTAAAGCTATTAAAGTTTGAATTATATATGCTTTTGGAATTGTATTTTATCTGGATCTCTGATAGAATGGTACAAGTTCATAATATCCGCGTTGCAATCTGAAAAGCTCCATTAGGCATCCAATCTTACAAACATCTAGTACTTTCCAGAAATTTGTGAGTTGTTTAAAATATCTTGTAATTAAAAGAATTCCTTGGTGCAATACCTAAAGCTCAGTGAGATGAAACAGTACAGGGCAGTGGAATGATTTAGTTTGCCTTTTAATGGGTGAAATAAACATTTTATAAAGAAAAATCCAACACCATTCAGTATATCTATAAGATGATTTAAATGTTCCATGAAACCCACGACTGTTATGTTTAAAGATACTCCTGACCCCAAGGTAAGCTGATTGAACTGCCCTGCAACGAAATTTTGGAAGGACAGCATTACATGCCAAGTTCAATCAGTTGACTCTTAGATATTGAAATTCAAATCATAAGTTGGAGACAGTTACATATGGTGTAATTTTTGAGCTTATCAAAATTCCTCCTCTTTTGGAGTTTTTATCCTTTTGAATAGCTGCCGGAAAAGAGCAGAATTCAAGTCAACCATACCTTGCCATTTTCAACAAAGCCGTGTAGCAAGTTTCATTTGCATCTCTGCCAAGCTATATGGGTGTGCAATAAAAAATGTGTGAAATTTCTTAGTTGAACCATGCATTTTTTTTTCAAAGTTCATGTACTAGTGTTTTAATCTTTAATGTGGACCTTATCACCATGATGTTGATTAACCACCCTATTAATTTGTTTTCTTGATAAGCCATTTATGACAGAGAACTGCTGTCAACAATGTTCGAAGAGTCACACTCATAGCTAGCTTCCAAATTGGCAAAGCTTTTGATACAAATAATGTCTTGTAAGCCATCTATACAATACTTGATTATTTTGATTAAGGTCTAGGTTTGATTCCAGGAGACCATCTATAAAATATTTGCTCTTACATCTTTGTGTAAAAATCTTCAGCTCCCCTTTACTTGAATTCAATTTTATAAGGGATTTGAATTCAGTTTCAGTTTTTGAGCTATCAGATGCAAACCCCCTCCTATAGCAGTTAAGAGTATCGACGCAACCAATTTCTGCTGTTAACTTTAATGGTTGAATTCAACCAAGGAGAGGAGTTAGAATAGTTGTGTTCGAAGAATTGCAAGGACCAAAGAGAATTGAAGAATTGGAAATGAGACAACAAAGTGGTGAAGTCGAAACTAATAGCTAATAGCTTAGAACCAAAAAATGAAGAAAAAACAAAGCAAATGCAATGTTGTACTGTAGTGGATTTGATTCTTTAAAAGAAAAAGCAGAGTCAAAGTTGAAGATTCACATCATGATGGAAGTTTGAGCACAAAGGCACTAATTGATTGGATCAATAATAGGATGGAAAATACTCTAGTATGAAAAAATGGAAACAAGACAACAAAATGGTGAAGTTGAAGCCAATAGCTCAAAACCAAAAAATGAAGAAGAGAAAACAAAGCAAGGATGAATTGGAAATAAGACAATAAAGTGGTGAAGCCGAAGCTAATAACTCAAAACCAAACATTGAAGAAGGGAAAACAAAGCAAGAGGCAATGTTGTAGTGCAATGGGTTTGATTTCTTAAAAGCAAAAAGGGGGAGTCAAAGTTGAAGTTCAAATTATGATAGCAGTTGAGCACAAAGGCACTTTTTGATTGGTCTTGTTAACGGATTTATCCAAATGAATGGGGCTTTATCACCAACATACTGGGGTTTCTAAGGTAGACATCTAAGGTTTATAAGGTAGACATCCAAGGTTTGACTGGAAGCAAACTGGACTCTTTAATACAATAAAAGATCAAACAAATCTATCTTAAGAGTTTGAAAGAGAAAGCCTATGTACCTTGTTTATGACAGCTGGTCCTAGATTTCTTCGCTCTTTAAATTTGCTTCAAATCTTCTTCAACCCAAGAACTTGCAAAACAAACACAAAACCTTCCTCAAATAGATTTGCCTACAAAAAGATTATTGAAGTTCAAACATAACATATATAATTGAAAAACTAGTGAAATGAAAAAACATAACTATATAAACCAAATCTAAGACAATAAATTGGGAAGGGAAATATGTCCAATCTATATTGAATAGCAGCAAATAGTACAATCCATACCATATCTTGCTCGACACCTTGACGAGAACCAGATCTCAAGGTCTCTCCTCTCAATTATTCCACAAATCCCACCAACTCTCCACATCCACAAAGGTAGAAATTGTTTGAGGGCAACAACTTCAACATACAGGGATCTAAGATCAAAGATGATGATCTACTATGGTGAGGGAAAAGGGATAATGACTTACTAAATCCTCCAGGCATAACAATACTCTAAAAAAGGGGTCTCTCATTTGGCCTAAATCACTTTCTTTTATAGTTAGAGAAGACAGGTTGGGGAGGTTGTAACTGAGAAGGTGGTCTCCAAAACCACCATAACTTCCTCAATTTCAAAATTTTATTTATTTTTCATTTTTTTGAGAGAATTCACTTGCAAAATAAGAGCAACTAATGAATAAATCACTAGCAAACTATATGCAACATGCGATTGCAACTTTTCAATGAATTCGTTGGCAAACTAAAGGTTTGGAGCGAACACATGACCTTTATTTTCTTTTTTGCAAGGGGTTTACAACTTCAAATCAACGATTGACTTCAATGATCAAGGCTATAGCAAATTAAGTCAAATCAAGGCTCTTCAATCCATAATTGTCCTTTTGTGTGAGCGAACAATCGAAATTTTAAGTGTCGTTTTGTAATTGTCATCACAGATGGAGAAGTGTCAATTTACACTATAACGGATGCCCTCTAATGTATGAGGTTATAAGGGAACATGATGGCTGAAATACATTATAAAAATCAATAGAATGGGATGTGGAAAAATGTAACCGACGATTCCAAATGTCCATGCTCAAAATGATATAACACATCTTCCAATACAATGCGGATCCATGGCATATATGTAACTGATATAACAATCATGACCATGAGAATACAAAGTGGATCCATGTGACATATATATGGGTCATGGTCACAAATGAACATAATGGATTCAATCTAGTCAAATGATCATAGCCACAAAAAGATACAAGGTGATCTATGTCAATCTAGAGATCATAGCCATGAATGAACAAAGTGGATCTATGTTTCATCATGCATTAGGAGAGCAATAGACATGTGAGATGAATAGTGGTTCTCCCAATGGTATCAATGTCATATGAGGTATGGTACATGCGAATAGATGAGTTGAAGTCGAACATGGAGAATACCGTTTGATTATTGGTCATTTGATGTATACCGTTAACAAACATGAGGGAACCCGCCGATACTGATAATTGGTCATTTGAGTACATTCTAACATGTGTGAATAGATGTTCTTGAAGTCGAACACCTGAAGAATATTTCAAGCAGGAGACATTGATGAATTCCCACTACCCCATAGCGAGGGAACCCACTAGTGATGACTGCAAGCCCCAAGGTACTTACAAAAACTGTAAATCTCATTTCCAAAGCAAAATGATTGGAAGTCGATGGGAATAGATCCATTGGAAGGGAAGCATTAAGGCATCCTCCATCATCAAACACGAGGAAGTATCAGGGATTGATTTTATTGGGGAAGGAATGGAACAAAGGTTTGCAGTACAGATTATCGAGTACGTCTCCTGCATGCACCAGATGTAAATAGCACACGTAAGAGACCCCCTGAGCAACAACCGATAATGAAAGCTATTGACAGGGGCAAGGACTTCCAGCAATGATGAAAATGGAATCCAAGCTACAGCATGAATCTTGAAATGTGAATAGATTTCTTGACGTCTAACATTAAGGGAAACCACTCAATTAGTAACCAATGATGAAATGTCACTGTTGAGTGCAAGGTGACCTGTCATTGATGTAAATAGGGCCAGGGTGTTATGAATCTAGGTGAATGCCTCAGAATAGATGAATTGTTGTCGATGATACACCAACCTGCTTGGAAGAAGTAAACGAGGACCTTCCTCATAGACATGAGTTTGAGCACTGAGTACAATGATGATAAAAAAAATTGACACCAGAGAATGGCCGACACATGAGGTCAAGGAAATTGCAGACTCGGCCGACACATGAGGTCAAGGCAATTGCAGAATGGCCGACACATGATGTATCCTTGAACAGTGAACACAACGCATGAAGAAACTTGGGCAACGTTTGACAAAAGAGACCAATGATATAAATCTGCAATGTAAGAGACATTGACGAATTCTCCATATGATTGGATGAGTAACCAATCGAAGGAGACCTACCTCTGTGATCAATGTATAAATCCTAAGGCCAAATACAAGAATCCAAATTTGTTGATAGACTCAAAACTGGTGCTTTGTTCAAGGAAGACACGACAAGCTTCCACGAATAAACAAACATTGGAGATCTTCCCTTCCCTCTCTTTTTTAATATATATATATATATATATTGTCTTTTTCATATTATGAAATCCTGGAAAAGAATAAAATAATGCTACGGTATTGTTATCACATATATAGTAGGTGGATTACCATATCTTTATTACCAGATTCCGATACATTTTTCGGCCAGTCCTTTGCACTGAGATGTTGGAGATGAGCATCTATTCATGGATCATTCCTATGATGATGAGCAATATTATATTCCTTTTCCATGACTGAGTCTCAGGACACTTAGATTTGATGACCAATGTAGCCATTTTTGCCATACAAAGCAGTATGCCTTGCCCAGAGTTGCAGCAGTAGGTTCCCAATAGACAGATGATGGTTCATATGGTTTTCACAGGTATATGATCCAGCAAGTATTATCTTGTGTATTGGTTTATATTGCTTTCTTGGTCATTCTATTAGCATGTTGTAGCATTTAGTATCATGATCTGGTGATCATATATATATTGGGTTTGGATTTTATTATGTATCTATCTAGTGTCCTACTCAGATGATAGAGGTTCTCGTCTATACTCATTGGTTTTACCCTCCTAGGAGAATGGAGGTGATCATTCCCACCATCTTTTGGCTTGCTACTGTTTGCATCACTTTCACTTTCTCCATCCATATGTTACTTTCCAGTTATTGTTGTTACCCTGACTTACTACTTGGCTAGTGACATGGAGGACCTTCCCCCACTCTAGCCTCTTTGTTGGATAAGCTTCCCTGTTTATTTGTGTCTCGGCTCTAAGTTGCCTAAGTTGTGTTGGCTAGACCTGAAACAGATAATGCTACCATCATTACACTGTATCTGGAAACTATATTGTATATCTAGATGAAAGCCCATTCTAGAATGTGTTTTTCAACACACGTAAATGAAAGGCATTTGAAATTATAAATCCAAGAATGTGTTTCTTAACACACACGGATCAAAAGACTAATGAAATGTAAATCCAAGAATGTGTTTCTTAACACACACGGATCAAGGCTATATATAAATGAAAAGGTCTTATAAAAGCAATGGTTTAATAAATGCTATATCTAATAATTGTTGACCTTATATACATGTAATGATTATTTCTCATTAGCCCGCTCGTTATCATATGAGATGGAGTAAGGGACAACTAATTCTAATTGTTCCCTAGAATTTTGAGTTACGGTTTACCGGTAACCCAGTTATGGCGGCTCTAGAAAAGACCCTCACGTAGATGTATTAGCTTGGATGTGAGTTGTAGGCATCTGTCAAGGTTGAATAAGCACTTCCCAAACAACTTACCCATTTGTGAGACACTGCCTTCCCCCGTGTTATAGCTTGTCCAGCATATGCTTTAGTGTGTATCCCCTTTTTCATTTCCAAAGTGTCACAGTGTTGAGTCAGTACAGTCATCCCTTAGCCTAGCCTTGCATCTATCCACCCTCACCCATCACTAGCAAATTGATCACAACCATGAAGTGAGTATATTCTTGAGGCTTTAAGTCTGAGTTATTATTATTGGAAAATGTTGAATATCTTGTTTTATATCGCCAGTGAGATGATTACTCTATGTTTATATTGCTATTGGAATGAATTATGAAACATGCTTTAACCAAATGCACTTGTAACACTTTGATTTTTATGGTTTGGATCATATTATGGGTCAGTTTGACTTGGTCAAACCTAGTTTGACCAAAGTCAACCACAAGACATGAGAGGGGTTAGACCCCGGATTATAGCTATTGATGATATGTGATCCTTATTTGGTCACCAGATGGTTCCATGCAACTGTTACAGGTTCAGATAGTGACCTGCAGTGATTTTAAGGATTTTGATCATTTGCAGATTATTATTATTTTTATTTGTCCGAGCATGGTGATGGTATTATATGATTATGAAGTCATCCATATGGTGTATGAGTATGCAACTTTAGTGCCTTTGGGTTCTCTGAGTCCATTGGGACAGTTAGTTTACAGTTCTAGGCTGTTTCAGTTGGGATTTCTCTCAGTTTATCACTTCAGTGAAGATTTGCCATTAAAAATGGCCTGTCAGAGCAGTATCAGGATTTCATTGGCTCACCTATGGCGCTACAGAGGGGATATAGAGTGTAGCCACTTGTTTTTACTACATTGCTATGTTCTTGGACATGTTGGTGCAGTTATATTTTCCCCCTGGTGACCAGGTAGTGAGTTGCAGACATTTTTATACTTTTTCAGGTGATTTACAGAGGCATAAAAAATGGCAAAATTGGATACAAAGAATATGGATTTGGGTTACTGAGGCAAGGAAATGGCAGGGGATGAGTTTCTATGATGAGTGTGATGTCTCCCACATCTTCCACAGCAGTTGCAGTATCCAATGGGCCCTACACACTTCCTGATGGCATTTTATATGGTTTATTCATCTTCTTGGAGGCTCACGACTTTCTCTATGGAGGTTTTTTTGATACTTTGATGAGTCATGTTATGTTATTGTGCCACGGGGACACATTAGGAGGGCATTATATCACCCCCTAGACCCACCATGAGCTTCATGTTATGTTTTTAGAGTCACTTCATGAGGACATCCTCCCTAGGGCAATTTGACTATGTGGGTATATTATATTTTTGAGTTGATCCATGTACTTTATGTTGAGCTCATCTCAACCATTGATTAGATTATTGTATCTTTTAATCTTAGCCATCCATTCAAAAGGTGGTTAGGGTTTTGGTATCTCTTCTTCCTATTTAAAGGAGTGAGCTTCTCATTGTAAAGGGACCTTTGGCTGTTTGAATCTTGATAATAAAAAATTATTTGCAGATACTTTTGGATCTTCTTTGCAAGTGATATTCTTAGATGGTGATTGGAAAGTCTATTCAATCCTAGCATTTGAGAGTTTGTGGTGAATCTATATATTTTCGTGGAAACATTGTCTTGTCTACAGGAGGGTAACTTCACTTGGGCGTTTTTGCAGGGCTTCCTCAACTCGCTTCACTTGGGTTTGCTTGTATCAGTGGGTTTTTCATTAGCTTCATTGTGATTTATGATTTCATCTTGATATGTCTTCTGTTACATTAGTCTTATTGTCTTGATGCATCAAATCTGATATGGTTGACGTTTGTTGTGCAGGAGAGAAGGCGCATTGGCTTCCTTGGGCAAATTGATTTGCATTGGATACTCACTCAAATCTCCTCAAATTGATCAAGAAGGCATAGATCATCATCATCAAGGTATCCACAAGATTTTCAGGGTAAGATCTACAGGTTTGTCATTTATTTTTGGGTTCCAATCCAATTTTATTTTACTTTCAAAATCCTCACTTAAAATAATTGGAAAATTCTCTGGGTCAAACCACTTGGCAAATTGGCAAAACATTTATGGGTTTTTCACTCTAGGGCAAACCCTAGGTGGGTTGTCCAAGACGTCATCTTTGGAGGACTCCCTGTGGCCCAAATCCCTAGGCACTATATCTCCTTACCCTCACGCATTTTCTGATAAGGCTAGTTTGCCTGTTGTTTGATGCCTTGGCTGAGACTTGTGTGTTTTGATACTGTCATACCTGTAAATCAAGTCTATCCAAAGGTACTAGATAGCCCCAATCCTGTTCCTAACCTCCCTATTGTTATCACTCTAGGAAACTCTTCTAGGTTGTAGCTCGAAGATGCCTGGTAACTTAATCTTATTATCAATGATTCTCTCAATGATGGGTAATATCGGATCAAGATGAATATCTAACTTACTAGATTGTATATTCAAGACTATCTAGGCATATTCAAACAGTGCAAGGCCTTCGAGAGATAGAATCAGATGGGTTGTGTATCAAATAGAACAGAAACTAATCATATCAACCATATCATACATATAATAAATAATATATATGATGGGTCTAGAAACTAGAATAATAACTTATGATTCTTTGCTTCATAATCAGATAGTGAGATGACAGTCACCAATGGATTATGTAAACATAGATAAAGAACAGAATTCACACATGAGCATAGACAGAAAGGAAAAAGAGAATTTGACAATATCAATGAAAGAAGCTTGCAGGCCGAATATATTTAAGAAAGGGTCTCTTATTACAAATACAACCTAGTAGAACTCAAAATCGAATCCTTTGTTCATCAATAATCTGTGACGTTATAGCCTTTACATGAGAAATCTAGATCCTGAAAAGCTGGATCAGATTTACTTAAAATAAACAGTCAAAAACTGACACAAGAGAATAGGAAAAGATCCTAAAAAGTAGGTCACCTCCCTATCTTTGATGATCTTCATATTCTTCAGAACTTTGACAGGTGTAGAAAGCCTTCCAAGGTTGTTGAATATCCATAGGAAATAAGATAAGTCGAATTTGCCACTTTTGGAAAAAAGACAGTTTTTTGCCCAGAAAATAGGTAACCAATTCAACTTTCCACCTTGTTAGGTACCCCCAAAACTAAAATAGAACCTTAAAACTGATGCCGTCAATTATTATTCATCATTTGAAACCATCCTCGAGGCATTTAATTGAGGAAAACTTAGACCTGTACAAAAATAATGCTTTCTGCCTTGTCCCTGCGCTTTTGGTGGCTTGGGACCAAAATTATCAGTGATTAAGCCACCGAAAACCCTGTTTTCGGCTTCTACATCTTCATTTGCTACTAAGAAGATCCGATAGGTTCTCTTTATCTATTTCTTTCCTGTCCATTAAATGCTAACCCAGAGAACAATGGAAAAGAATGAACATATATTTGAATTTCTGAAACAAAAAATGAAATTTGATATAGAGACGTTGATGGGATCATTAGTTGCTGTTGCTGCATCAACCTTCTAAAAGAAGCTACATAATTAGAGTGTACAGGCGGTGATGAAATCTTAGGAGCTGGGATAACTGGTATTGCAGAACTCTTTGATACTCAATGTGATTACCCATGTTTTGGATGAAGGCAATCTATTCTGAAAACCATGTAACACACAAATATTCCCACATTCACACTTGCCCATCGTGGTCCTCAATAAGCTGTACGCACCTCTTTCACTGTCAATTGCTGAGCGCATGGGTATAACTTTGCAGCTTGAGAAAAACCCGAACATGCAAGATTTGTTTGTCCTCTGATGCATGGTTCTTCAAAATTTTAATACGCTGCCCAGAAAAAACAGAGACAGAGAAATGATGGTGCTTCTAAGCCATCGATTCTGCTCATGAATTAATGCAAGCTATAATAGAAAAATATTCAACCCTAGCTTAAAATTTACACTGTATAATCAATTTGATGCTTAGCACTTGATGTGTAATGATAGGCATCAATATCGACGCCTTAGACCTTAACTTGACACCTCTATATTTGCAAACTGAAAATCGGGCTAATCATCTCTTTAGAGCACCTACGCAACAAACTCTAATCTTATCACCTATAATCACTTGACACTTTAACTCATCAATCGATCTCCTGGCATTTTGTTTTGCGTTTGAGGGTTTTAGCTTAGTTGTATTCGCTAAAATGAAAGCAAGTTCATTTATACATATCAACAGCCAGATGAATTGGCATTGATCTCGATCCTTGCTCATAGTGGCACCATTGCATTTTGGTCGCTAACACCTGCTTTGGACACGGTTCCCAAAGTAGTGGATTTTTATATCATTTGCTGGTACCTTGATTCTGGATCTGTTAATTAATCTCATAAGTCACTTGTAATTTCACATTGGATCAAATCTATATCTCTTAAGCCTCTTGATCCAACCCATAACTCACCTAGTGACTTCATCCATAGGTCTAGGGTTTATAATACCTAACACCTTATGTACTTAACCTTGTTTGATTTGATTTGGTGTCTTGGTTAGATCTCTCCTATCGGGAGTTGATCTGGGTCTCCCCCTTTGTTGTCTTGGGCTTAGATAACATCAAGTGAAGAGTGCCTCGATTGGCGTGACAACCAATCCTTTGGAGATCAAGGCTCTCTTGGTTCACCTCTTTGGTTGCCCATCCCATCTACCTGTTGATGTATTTGTAACTTCGGAATGTATTTCATATATGTATATTATATTCCTATAGAGATGTTATTATTCCTCTATACGGAAGTGTTTGTATTCCTATAGAGATGTTATTATTCCTCTATACGGAAGTGTCGTCATTTATATTGAAAGTGTCGTAACTTATACTTGATGGGTTATTAGACCACCTTGTTGGGGTCGGCCCTGTATAAGTCATGTGGGTTAAAGGGTTATTAGACCACCCTATTGGGGGTCGGCCCTGTCAGCATTATGTTATGTGGTTAAGTTAAGGCCAACCTAGTAAAGGTTTTAGGCAAGTCAAGTCAAGTATAAATAGAGTGCGGGAGGCACTCTATTTGATCATTCACTTATTCACTCTTACACTCATTGGAGAGTGGCGCACTAGTGGAGGAGGAGAAGCTGCTGCTAGGAGTATATCTCTTATGCTTGGGTTGTCTCATTGCTCTATCTATCTTTGAGGAAGTTGAGGGGTTTTTCACCTTTATGGTTTTCCCCAGTGAAACTCTATGTGTCTATTGTCTCTTGTGTGCTTGCATTATTATGTCCATGATTGATATGATGTAGATATGTTGTACATGTTGTTCTCTCAGTTAAGATCCTAGATCAGATTAAAGTAAATTATGAAAAACTAACATGGTATCAGAGCTAGCCTGAAAGAAGGCATGGTATGGCATTTATGACACTTGTTGCACTTGCGAAGCTAGGGCTTGATATAGCAAAAACAAGTCATCGTAGCACTTTCGCTATAAATTCCTTTTGGAAATGTTTCAGGATCTAAAAATCTTACAAGTCGAAGATAAGATCCTCATGTACCTTGTGTCCGAAGGAGAGCCTCTAATTCGTTGTACTTTTAGATTTATGATCTGTACAATATAGGGTTTCTGCCTCTTCCAGATCTTAGTCATAAACAGGTGACCTAGGAAAAAAGGTCACAACTTGGGCTAGGAAGCTCCAAATGAAATTTTGTAAAAAGTGGAAGGTAGGGCATGGACTATATTTTCACAGGTATGATTTTCAGAGGCCGAAATTGAACCAGTGACACGTGGAACGCCTTACAAGTTTGCTCTCCTGTTTTATCCCATAAATAGGTCATGTTGCGACATTTGGAACATATCTCTTTCAAAGAATCCATTTGAGGTCAGACCTGTGGGGTTGGAAAGGTAACAGGTCAGGCTACCATAGGAAGAATTTTCAAACCCTGTAGATCTGAAATTTCGGAGTTACACCAGAATCAATCAGGTGCATATTTCTGTCAAAACAGAATTGGATTTTGAGCACCTTCATTCATGGCTCTGGGAATTTAGGGTTTCAGAGAATGTTGGAATTTTTGTATCGAAGACCAAGGCTGAATGCTCCTCATCAAAATCAAAATTTAGAGACCAAGATCGAATTTTTTGGTCGGGTAGAAGGCCAGGCTTGATCAAACCCTAGTTCGGGACTTTGATTGGAAAAGTGGAAAATTAGGGCTTCTGCAAAAATGCAAATTTTTTGAAACTATGACGATAGCTAGAAGCTCCTTGAAAAAATCGAAGTTTAGAGCTTTGGATCAAACTATTTGGTTGGGTGAAGCTCCGGGAAACTCAAACCCTAATTCAGGGTCCTTCCTAGCGAATCTGGAAGATTGAAAAGCAAATTTGAGGGGTGAAACTTTGCAGTTTTCAAATTCTGAGTATACCAGGTTGATCAGCTCATCAAGGCACATCTTTCTGTCCTTTCAAAAGTTTGAAATTCAAAGTTTGAATTTTTAGGGTTTCCCTGACAAACCCTAATCCAGCTCCAGATCCAGTTTCTGCAAATCAAGTGGATTGGGTTAATCCTAGAAGAGAATGGATTGGTCACTTGCATAAGTGAAAAAGTTTCAGTTTCAAAGGGAGATGAGGCTAAGGCCTTACATAAGAAGATTGCAAGCAAACTCGACAGGTATGACTTACGGGTATGTTTCGAAATCTGTTCATGATTAAGTTTATGATATGTTTGTCTTCGTTAAGATTAGTACAATCTTGATTAATTTTAGACTTGTCATATCACCTTAATAAAAATATGAATGCATGATAAAAGATATTCATTGATTAGGGTTTTGACACTTATGATTGTACTAATGCATTGTGGTGTTGTATGAGGTTGATGTTGTCCGCTAACATGAAGGGTACATCAATAAAGACAAATCATGTTCTAGTTCAAGAACATATGACCATGGTGACATAAAGACAAAGATTCATCCATTGTCATGGATCACATAGAAGATCTACTTACGAGGTATGTATAACTTGGTTCTATAATGGTTAACCTATGAGATATGTAGGTTATTAGCACAAGTCATTGAAGAGAACAAGAAGACATTATGTGGGTATGTTAGACATAACTAGCAAGCATGCTAATCTAGGTATGTTTTTTCCTATATCAAGTTAGAATCCTACCTTGTGTTAGGATCTCTTATATAAGTATACATGGCATGATTGATAATGATTATTCATTGAAGTTAGTAATCACGGGTTTAGACATATTATGTTCCTTACTTTGATTAATGATATGACTAACTAGAAAAGTCCTATATAAATCTTGAATACTAATGCTTATTATCTGTGTATGAAATGATCTTGACCATACATGTTTAAGAATCATAATGATTTTGATAGTATTAAAATTATACTAATGAATGTATGTATGAGACCTCGAGGATAACACAATGATGATACTAGTAAGTATGCATAGTGATCAAGAATGGATATAAGTTCAAGGACAGGTAATCCAGGAAGCAAAGATCCTGCAAGGAAACAAAGATTGAGAGGGAGTCCACCCTACAACCAAACAAAGATAAGTATTTGAATTATCATTTCTTGCATATTTGTTTGTTTAAATAATATTGTTCAATGATGTATATGCTTATGTTCCTAGACTTAGGGTGTGTATTATGCATATTAGAATAATTGCATTAATGAATAGTATACTACTAATATGCATGTGATGGGTAAGTGTCCTATGGAACCGTACAACATTCTATTGCTACTTATCTAGAATGAAACCTCTTTGCTGACATGTTGGGAGTTGTGCACACTCTTAACAATGTTCTGGTAGAGATTGGAAGGCATATAGCAAGTTACGGGATATGGATAAATGTTGTATTGAAGCATTGGCTAAGATAATTGCATGACTGTATGACATATTTCTTTATGTGTAACAATTTGTTCTAAAAACTATGAGATGTTTCTAATCATGCAATTTAACTTTTTTTGTAGGAAAGATCGTATACCATCACCTAGAAAAGAAGGACTACAACATTTGTTCAACAACAAAGTTATCTATTGAAGATATTGAAGTTCCCAGGATCTGGGAAGAATGCCATGATCGAGGAGTACCAGTCGATCATGAAGAATGATGTTTGGGATGCAGTCCCAAGACCTGAAGGGAAGTCTATTGTGACTTCCAAAGATCAAGTATGCTGCAGATGGCAGCATAGAGAAATACAAAGCGAGATTTGTAGCTCGTGGCTTCTCCCAGAAAAAGGGAATAGACTATGAAGAGACTTTTTCCCCTATAGCCAGATACACTTCCATCATATCAGTATTTTCTCTGGCTACAATGATGAAATGGAAGACACACCAGATAGATGTAAAGACAGCTTTCTTGAATGGTGTAGTCGAGGAGGAAGTGTATGTGTAGCAGCCACTTGGTTTTGAGACACATGATAGAGAGTCATATGTGTGTAGGTTGAAGAAATCCTTGTATGGCTTGAAGCAAGCTCCTAGGATTTGGTATGGTAGGATGGATAGTTTCCTATCCAGTTTGGGCTTTACTAAGAGTAAAGCAGATTCCAACCTTTACTACAAGGTTGAGGAAGGAAATCTTGTGATACTACTTCTATGTGGATGACCTGTTTGTTACAGGTGAGGATAGATTGATTACCGACATGAAGAGGAAGCTTGCTGTTGAGTTCGAGATGAAGGAATTGGGATGATGCACTACTTTCTAGGCATGGAAGTGTGGCAGAGTGCAAATGGGATCTTCCTTGGACAAGGGAAGTATGCAATAGAGATCCTGAAGAGGTTCGGGATGATGGACTGCAAGGCCATGGCCACACCTATGGCATCGAACCTGAAGCTTCTGTGTGATGCTTCATTTGAGCCGGTTGATGTCACTATGTTTCGTTAGATGATTGGGTCCTTGATGTACCCGACGAACATGAGACCGTATATTTGCTTTGCGGTGAACACATTGAGCAAGTTCTTGACGGATCCGAGAGGTGTTCACCTAGTTGCTGTAAAGCATATTCTGAGGTACCTGAAGGGTACAGTTGATTATGGGCTCAAGTATGATGGAAATAAAAAGTTTAACCTGCAGGGTTATGTTGATTCATATTGGGAAGGCAGTGCTGCAGATAGGAAGAGCACTTCTGGGTGCTGCTTTAGTATGGGATCAGGTGTGGTCTCTTGGTTTAGCAGGAAGCAGTCCCGTGCAGCACTGAGTACAACCGAAACAGAGTATGTTGCAGCTTGTTCAGCTAGTTGTGAGGCAGTATGGCCGAGGAAGCTACTGTCTGAGTTATTTGATATCCCATTGGAGGCTACTGGTATCTTTTGTGACAACCAGAGTTGTGTGAAGCTGTCTGAGAACCCGATGTTCCATGACAGGTCGGGGCACATTGAGATCAAATATCACTATATTAGGGATATGGTGCAGAGAGGAGCAGTGAAGCTCCTGTATGTTGCGACAGATGAGCAAGTTGCGGATGTGTTGACGAAACCACTAGCCAGAGTGAAGTTCAACTACTTTAGAGAGAGGCTTGGTGTTCTTCAGATTGACGACACTCCGAGGAAGAAGTGATGGACACATTTGCAGGATCCATTCCAAGCATGGTGAGAGGAGGATCCTTCCCATGGCTGTGGACGTAAGCGCTGGATGATGAGCATCAGGACGATGCTCCAGTTACTGCTCTGTATATGCATCATGTTGGATGCTAGATATGATTAGTTGGATCATGTATATGTATATGCATCATTTTGGATGCTTGATATGATCAGTTGGATCATGTATTTGTATATGTATCTGGTGGATACATTATATGATCAGATGGATCATGTATTTGTGTATGTATCAGGTGGATACATTGTATGATCAGGTAGATCATGTATGATGATATGTATTAGGTGGATACATTGTATGATCAGGTGGATCATGTATGATGATATGTATCAGGTAGATACATTGTATGTATCAGGTGGATGCATTGTATGATCAGGATGATCATGTGTGAGTACCAGGATGATACTCTGGATGATATGCATTGGGACGATGCTATGATGATGATCAGGATGATCATGTGGTGTACATCAGGATGATGTATGGTGAGTATCAGGTTGATACTCTGTGGTTGTGGACAGGTTGTGCAGATAAGCATATAATAGCACCTTGGGAGATTTGCAGACACTTTTGCTAGGTTTTACCGATGGCATATAATAGCTCCCTGGGACGTCTGGAAAATGCTCTTGCTAGGATTTGCTTGGAAGGACATATAATAGTGCCCTGGGAGATTTATAGATACTCTTGCTAGGTTTTTCCTATGGCATATAATAGCTCCCTGGGAGATCTGGTAAATGCTCTTGCTAGGTTTTGTCCGTGGCATCTAATTTCTCCTTGGGAGATCTTGCAGGTTGTGCTAGCCACGTAATCAGTCCTGGGATGCTCTTGCTAGGTTTTTCCGGTTGCATATAATGTCTCCCTGGGAGATTTGCAGATACTCTTGCTAGGTTTTTCCTATGGCATATAATATCTCCCTGGGAGATCTGGAAAATGCTCTTGCTAGGTTTTGCTTGGTCACATGTAATAGCTCCCTGGGAGATCTTGCAGGTTGCGTTGGGCACGTAATCAGTCCCGAGATGCTCTTGCTAGGTTTTGTTGATGCACGTAATGAGTCCTGAGGATCCACAGTATGACTAGTGATGATGAAGACCTACAGGTGGTGGGCCTACATCCATCATGAAAAAGGGCTGGCTCTATAGAACTTTCTGTGACGAGTAGTTCAGATATTGATTGAGATAGCAGTGGTTGTGACAATGACGATGATTCGATGACGATGATCCTGTGACAATAATCTAGAGAAGAAGACTTGTGCTAGCAGATCTGTGTCGAGAAATACCTTCCTAGTTAAGAGGGAGTGTTGATGTATTTGTAAGTTCGGAATGTATTTCATATATGTATATTGTATTCCTATAGAGATGTTATTATTCCTCTATACGGAAGTGTTTGTATTCCTATAGAGATGTTATTATTCCTCTATACAGAAGTGTCGTCATTTATATTGTAAGTGTTGTAACTTATACTTGATGGGTTATTAGACCACCTTGTTGGGGTCGACCCTGTATAAATCATGTGGGTTAAAGGGTTATTAGACCACCCTATTGGGGGTCGGCCCTGTCAACATTATGTTATGTGGTTAAGTTAAGGCCGACCTAGTAAGGTTTTAGGCAAGTCAAGTCAAGTATAAATAGAGTGCGGGAGGCACTCTATTTGATCATTCACTTACTCACTCTTACACTCATTGGAGAGTGGCGCACTAGTGGAGGAGGAGAAGCTGCTTTTAGGAGTATATCTCTTATGCGTGGGTTGTATCATTGCTCTATCTATCTTTGAGGAAGTTGTGGGGTTTTTCACCTTTATGGTTTTCCCCAATGAAACTTTGTGTGTCTATTGTCTCTTGTGTGCTTGCATTATTATGTCCATGATTGATATGCTGTAGATATGTTGTACATGTTGTTCTCTCAGTTAAGATCCTAGATCAAATTGAAGTAAATTCTGAAAAACTAACACTACCATCCTTACAAACCCATCTATAGGGGCAACTACTAGTTTGGTGATAACATTTTGGCGCTGTTGCCGGGGAGGTAGAGGCTTGCCTTCGGTTTCTTTGAGTGTCCGTGCGTTATCGTATATCCTATCGCATCTGGTTTTTATTGGTGATTGTATTTTCAATTTCATAATTTTCCCAATCACCATCTTAATTCACTCATGTCACCTCTCCTAGACATTTATCATTTCGATGAATTACTTATGTGGTTCACCTAGCGACCCCACCCCGTGACTCTACTGAGGACCAAACCCAACGTATAAATCTTAAGTTCTTAGAATGTCCAACAAGTTCTCAAGGAATATGTAATGTCCCCGTTCAAATAAATTCATGACAGGAAAATTCCACCAATCCTACTAGTTCCCTAGGTTGGATGGAGACATTGGGATTTGGAATAAGGGGGATAATAAATGATGTTTGGACATTAGAATGACATAAATATTTAATAAAGGAGATACATAAATAAATACAAGGGAAAATAAAAGTGGTAATTGATCATGAAGACACATGGAGGTTGTGGGACCCACACAAGCTAGAATTTCTATGCCACATGGCATCCTCCTCTTGCAATTTCAAATCCATGGGAATTCTAATGTTCTTGGGATGATGTGGAAGGCTCATACACTTGGAAATGTGCATCATAGGTCGAATTTGGAAGGAAGTGCAACTCCCATGGAAGAGGAAGGTTCAAATGAGAGGTTCTTGGACACTTGGGCTAGATTCCCTAACATCTATGACAACAATGATGAAGATGCTATGACACCTATGGCAAATTGCATACTTCAAGGATGAAATCTGACCAATATGACATGTCAGACCTAAAAATAACATCTAAGTGAGTGCTCAAGGGAGTTAGAGAAGGCCAAGAGATGCCTACTCAAATTGGTGTAAGGTGGAAGGCTAGGAAGTGGGATACATGTGGCAAAACTTGAATCACTCCCAAATTCAAATTGGCTTGGAATATTTGGATGGAATTGGAACCTTAGAAGAATAAGGATGTTTATAAAATATAGTGATGAAGTAAGAGAGAGGCTTTTGATCATTTTCAGAATTTGCATTTGTGAAGAGAGCTAGTGGAGTGCTTCTCTACTTGCCTTAGCTAATTTCGAGGGTGAAAGATTCCCATCCTAGTTGGTAGTGGGAAAGGCCATTCAGACCTTTCATTAGAGATTTAATGGAGTCTTTTGTTGCAGGTTTAAGATACAGGTAGCTCGTGGTATCTCTTAGTACAGCTCCTTCCTCCAACCATTTCTAGTTTTCTTGGCATATTCATAATCCTTGAGGAGAGGCGCATTGGGTGAGATATTGTTCTCTTTGGGGGAGATTCTAATGCCCCATTAATTTTTTCATGTAATGTAAATGATATTTTCTTCATTTTCAGAACTGTATCAAGTCGATAATCCAAGTGGAATGATGTAAATCTGATTATTAATGAGCAAATGGTGCCAATTTCCCCACTATGTTGATGTATGCCAATAATATGTTGATGTATTTGAATGGACCAATGAACTATTGATGGATTAATGATGTATGGAATTTTATTTATGTGTTCTACAAGTTTCACGTTTAGTGCATAAGATTTGGGAGTCATATTGTTCATTTTTAAAGCATTTGGAGAAGATTGCCTATCATTTCCCCCAAGGTCGAAACTAGTATTTTGCTTCTGATTTGGAGAGGGTTGTAGCAGACTTAATTGACTGAATAGAGATGCATATGAGTCCATATTAATTTCCCCTATATGTACCATTCCTCTTTCATGAAATTAGAGAGGGTCCAATAGCACTTGGAGAGCCATCTTTAGCACCTACCTAAGGGGGATTCGAACCCCAAATTGCTAGTCAAGTTCCCTACTTGGGCCAGAACTTAAAGGAGAGTTGTAGAAGCTATTTGATGACTCTAAATAATCCATGAAACTCATATTTATGAACTAAAACCATTCATACACCTTTTGTGACAATTTGGGAGCATTTGGAGGTCAAGAACCCAAGACTAGTCAAAGGTCGAACTAGTGGAAAAAGTTGAAAAAATTCACCATTTTAATAAAATACAAAAAAGGGACATTACAGAATCCCTGCAACTTATACTCGGAACTGAAGACACATTAAAGATAACTCATCCAATTTATTTTGGAAGATTTCTAATCTTAATTCTTCACCGAGTCATTTTTTAGGATCTCCCTCATCTTCATCTAGTCCAATGGCTGAAACAACTGGTGGAAACCAGAACAACCCTCCTCAAAATCCTAGGATTTTTGGAAGAAAGGCTAAGCCATCTCCTTTAGATTTTTCCCAAATCCAGGGAGCCCCCCATGACATGCCAGAAAAATACTTTGAGAAAGTTCCCAAGTTTGATGGAGTGTTTGCTATAACTATAGAAGATCATGTTGACAAGGTATGAGAACACATGGAAGCATATGGAGCATCTGATGAAGATGTCTTCATGAGGGGCCTTTTAGAATCTTTGGAAGGAGATGTTCGGGAGTGGTTTGATAGGCTTCCTACTTCATCCATTGATGGATATGACCGTTTTGTCACGAAGCTCAACAATGAGTGGTCATGTAAGTTAGATGGGAAATTTCTCTTGCATCAATTGTTTGATATCAAGAAGAAAGAGAATGAAACAGTCCATGAGTTCAACCTTAGATTTGATAAGACTGTAGCTAATATCCCTTAAGAGATTAAACCAAAATACCAAGCAATTGTAATTCATTATCTAAATGCATTTGAAGGATGGCTTGGGTATCACTTAAAAGATAAAAATCCAAATGAATTAAAGATTGCTCAATTAAATGCAAAGATTGATTAGAAGAATGCAACATCTATGGGCAAACAACAAAATTTCGATCACTTTGCCCCATCCACTTCTAGATCTGATCCTATGCTCCGAAAGCCTAAGGAACCTGTAAGTGAGCCAAAGGACACAAAGGACACATTAGAAACAATGCAAGAAATGATGAGATAAGTAACTGTCCTAACTAAGGATGTCGCAAGTTTTCATGATTCTAAGAGACATAGAAACCCATATGGCCCTAAACCTTACTGGAATAACAATAAAAGGCCTGATGGAGATAACAATAGAAGGCGTCTAAATATCCAGAAAAATATGATAAAAAGAATGTGAATTGGTGTGAAGAACCACAAGAAGAACCTTTAGACACCAACTACCCTGATGATCAACCTGAAAACATCAACTTCATTAATGATTTATCTTATGATGATGATTTTGGGAGAATTATCTTAGAAGAAGAGACATGGGAGCAAGAATAATTAGATGAAGAACCAAGCTCCTCATGTTGTTCGATTAATCTCCTTGAACCAAAGGAACAACCCAAGTTTCAAATTTACAAGCGAAGAAATGATTCCCAACAACCTTCTTTCCTAGACAAACGTAACTTGAATAATGAAGATAAAAATAAAGAAGATGAAATTGCCCCTTGTGATTTTAGTTTAAACATTGATATCAAAAAAGAGTTAGGAAAAATAATGTGTAACATCCCTATAACTGAGTTAATGAAAGTGCTCTCAGTAAGAAGCCACGTAGAAGAATATTTTGAAGGAATCAACCAAGAGAAAACTCCTGAGTTTGTTTTAGAATCCTGTCATATACAGAGTCTTAGTGGAACAAAGGTTATAAAAGTTGAAAAGGATCCACCTATCAATATCCACTCCGCCATTTATGAGAGAAAGAATGGTGGTCACCCTCCCTTTTACCTTACCCTACACATTCAGAATATTCTCCTTCACAATTGTATGTTAGATTCTGGAGCCGCCATGAATGTCATGCCTTTGCATGTCATGAAGGAAATGGGTTTGGAGGTGAATAGACCTTATGGAAATGTTTGTGGCATTGATTCAAGACAAGTACAGTCCTACGGTTTGATTAAAAAATTGAGGGCTGATATTTTTTCATGCTCTGACATTTCCACCATGATGGATGTGGTTGTTATAGACTTGCCCCAGCATATGGAATGCTTTTATCTAGGAAGTGGGAAGCTAGTTTAGGTGGATATCTCATGATGGATTTATCATATATTTGTGTTCCTAACTTAGATGGTGCCTTAATCAGGATAAATAGAGAGCCATGTATTGATAAACATTTGGAAACTTTTGAGGAAGGGATAAAAAACACTTATGGGGATGAATTATTGAATAATGCTAAATCTAATATGATTAAGAACGAGGATGAAATTTGGGAATTCTCACAAATAGAAAACATTTTCATGGCAATGGGAGAAACTGATTCCTCTGATGAAGAGGATGAAATAGTTGAGATTGCTAGGAGAGTAAATTTGGAATTACTTAGGGGTGAAGTTTCAGAAGAGTTAGAGGAATTGAGAAGAAATGAAAATCAGCTTTAGGATCAAGAGTTTAATAGCGAAATAAATCAAGAAAAAGTTAATGAAAATTCAACACCTGAAGTTGTAGATGATTTGGATGACATAAGGAGTGGTGAACGTATTCCAAGAACAGTTAGGGAATTCAATGCGCTTTATGATAATAATTTGCTAAGATAAAGTCAAGGACTTGAGATTATCATCTCGTGGGAAAATCAATTAGAGAAAACACATCCCTCTCCTATATTAGAAAGTGATGATGAAATTAATAGATCTCATTATTTTGATGTTCCTGATCACTTATCTCATTTATCTTTGGAATATGGTAATTTAAATCAAGTCCATGACAATTCTTTGACTTGGGAAGAGGATGCCTTAATTAATGATGCCCCCGAAGGAGAATTTGCTTTAAACAATCTTGCTATTTTTCAACAATCTCCTTCACATAATCAAAACAATGCTTTATCTGCATATCCTCTTATCCCTCATTTTCTTTTACCACCTAAGTCATCTAGTCATCTAGATCATGATCCTTCTCACATTCCTAGTTCTTTAGATTCTCATTCAGAAGTGTTGTCCACTGGGTTAGAAAATATGAACATTCTGGTTCCTATAGGGGAAGGCTCTATTCATTCCAATGCTATATCACACATGCCTCACTCCTTAGAGGAACATAGAGATTTCTGGACTGTTGGGGAAGTTGTGAAACATGTAATGTCTAACCATGAGGAAGAGCCTAATGTAAGTGTCCAGGAGACAAGAAGAGAGGTTATAGAAGTTCTAGTTGGTAGGGTAGCCATTCACATTGATGTTGGTCCACCCAGATTTGATGTAGTTCCTTCTAGAAGGAGCTCAAGAATTGTCACCCCACAACCGTGAAACCTTGTTGAGATCCATCCAATTCCTATACGTAACATTGAATTTGATCCTGAATCTGTAAATAGGAATAGATTTTCTACGGGAAGTCAAGTCATCATCCTGAATCATTTATTGTATATCAGATCGGGACAAGCTGATGACATTTGGGTTGGACCTTTCACGGTAGAGCAATGCTTTGGTGACATGTGATTCCTAACTACTGGTAATGGATGGCGAATTTTGTTGCCTATCAATTAGAGGAAGTTAAGGGATTATATCCTTGACCTCACTTAGTAGGTAGGAACTGATAAGCCCGCTTGGGTGGTAGTTTAGTTTTTCAGCCATTGAGTCTGGCACCTTTGTCTTTCCTTAAGCTCACCTTTTGAATCTCTTATATAGTCTTGAGTACTTGTCATTTTCTTTTCTTGCACAATAAAGTTTGAAATGATGTTAGTTTAGTCTTTACTTTCTGCATTTTATTTTTAGTACTGTTATATTTTGAGATTTATGTATATACATGCATTTTTCTGACGACCGGTCTGTGAGTTTGGTATAGCTCTAGACATTTTGCAGATAGCAGGTACATTTTGTAGCTGATCCAGAGCTAGAGTGCATTGATCAAGGATACAAGTAGCAGAGTGTTGAGTACCAGAGATTCTGAGGTTCTCAAGTGCTCTATTCAGCAGAGCCCTTGTCCCAGCTGGAGCTAGATGTTATCACATATATAGTAGTTGGGCTACCATATCTTTATTACCAGATTCTAGTACATTTTTCAGCCAATCCTTTACACTGAAATGCTAGAGGTGAGCATCTATTCATGGATCATTCCTATGATGATGAGCAGTATTATATTCCTTTGCCATGACCGAGTCTCAGGAAACTCATATTTGAGGATTGATGTAGCCATTTTTTTCCATACAGAGCAGTATGCCTTTCCCAGAGTTGCAGCAACAGGTTCCGAGTAGACAGATGATGGTTCATATGGTTTTCACAGGTATATGATCCAGCAGGTATTATCTTGTGTATTGGTTTAATTGCTTTCTTGGTCATTCTAGTAGCATGTTGTAGCATTTAGTGTCATGATCTGGCGATCATGTGTATATATATATATTGGAATTGGATGTTATTATGTATCTATCTAGTGTCCTACTCAGATGATAGAGGTTCTCGTCTATACTCATTGGTTTTACCCTCCTAGGAGAATGGAGGTGATCATTCCCACCATATTTTGGATTGCTAGTGTTGGCATCACTTTCACTTTCTCCATCCATCCATTACTTTCCAGTTATTTTTGTTACCCTGAATTACTACTTGACTAGTGACATGGAGAACCTTCCCCCACTCTAGCCTCTTTGTTGGATGAGCTTCCCTGTTTATTTGTGTCTCGGCTCTGAGTTGCCTAAGTTTGTGTTGGCTAGACCTGAAATAGATAGTGCTACCATCATTACACTATATTTGGAAACTATATTGTATATCTAAATGAAAGCCCATTGTAGAATGTTTTTTTCAACACACGTGAATGAAATTCACGTGAAATTAAAAATCCAAGAATGTGTTTCTTAACACACGGATCAAAAGCCTAATGAAATGTAAATCCAAGAGTGTGTTTCTTAACACACGGATCAAAAGCCTAATGAAATGTAAATCCAAGAGTGTGTTTCTTAACACACATGGATCAAGGCTATATATAAATGAAAAGGTATTATAAAAGCAATGGTTTAATAAATGCTATATCTAATAATTGCTAACCTTATATACATCTAATGATTATTCCTCATTAGCTTGTTGGTTATCATATGAGATGGAGTAAGGGACAACTAATTCTAAGTGTCCCCTAGAGTCTTGAGTTACGGTTTGCTAGGAACCCAGTTATGGCGGCTCTAGAAAATATCCTCACGGAGCTGTATCAACTTGGATGTGAGTTGTAGGCATCTGTCAAGGTTGAATAGGCACTTCCCAAACAACTTACCCATTTGTGAGACATTGCCTTCCCCTGTGTTACTGCTTGTCCAACATATGTTTTAGTGTGTATCCCCTTGTTAGCACCCAAAACGTACCCCAAGTTTGTGGAGAGGCATATTCAGGGTAGCAACAAAACCACTTTAGACTTATTCTATTGACCTAGCACAGTCTGAGAGGGATCTCTCTTGAAATTCATAAAGACTAAAAAAATACATAAAATTGCAGTCATGAGGAACATACATATTTGATAGAAGACTGAAAATGATTAATGGTAAACACACAATCTTCTTATTAATGATATTCATTCAAATCATACATAGAAGGTCAGATTTCTTGAAAGGACAAGTTGTGTAAAGGTGTGGCAGGATAATCATAAGAGAAAAATGTTGGGCGATGGATTCAAGGAGTTACACATAAATCGGACAGTAGTGCTGCAGCGCAGACTATTAAAACAGAGGCAAAGTAGCTACCCTCTTTCCGTTGTAATGCTATTTTCTGGTGATAAAAGAAGAAAGAAAGAACAGACCATTGATACAAGCACCCATCAAAGATGAATTCGATATCAATTTTAGTAGTAATATTGAGTGAACACCTGAGATAATAACTAGAGCTTGTTTCCAAGAATTCTAAGCTATTATACACTGATCTCAGATATGAAAGAGAAACGTAATGTAAATGTATAATAGGAAACACGATCACATGAAGAAGAGTGGAAAAAACAGACTACAAGTAAAGAAACACATGAATCTCTGCAAAATGTCTGCCATAGGCACTACCAATTGTATTAATGAAAAAGTTTCAAAACAGAGCTTAATCCCCAAGCCTTAGCCAAATGATTTTCCAGCCCTTTTCTCTTCTATTACAATGATATTTATAGGCTTTTAGCCTCGAATATGTCATCAAGAAACAATTAAAACTATGCTGCCACCTTGACAACCTCAAAATTGGGAATCATTACATATGTGTCAAGCTCAAAACAGATTGATTAAGATGGGAAACAGGAAAATTATGAGCAGGGCGCCACCTTACTCCTGATCCTTTAATTGGCCCTGCGGATCAAAGAAATTCTCTATTCTCAAAGAGTTGTCCGCCTATGATTCTTCTGCTGGAGGGGGAGGTGTCGCTTCCTCAGTGGAGATTACGAAATACTTGAGAATCTCCATGTCCTGGTGGATGTCTCGCTTATCTTCAGGGGTCTCCTTCTTCCCCCAACGTCGAACCGTTCTTCACACCTATCACTCTTCGGGCTCTTCATATTCGCTGGTGGGGCTGGTTTCTACGTGGTCGAATACCATAAGAGATGAAGGAGCGTGCTCTTCCTCCAACTCAGACCATGCCTGCTCGGGCATAAAGACCACTTCGGATCCTTGATCCTTCTCCATGACCAGACTCTAACTGAAGGATACCTAGGCTGCCAGGTGCACCACCTTTCCCATGCACTGATTTCGAACAGGGGACGCAGGGACCATGTCTATAACATCTGTGACGATGATGGCAGCTACACGCGATCACCTTCGCCATGATGACCTGACCGAATCTCCCAATCGAGCAACAATGATGTCTAAGGCTTGAGATGACGTGAAACATGCTTGGCCAGGATTTTCGGATAGGTGGAAAAGTATACAATGGCACTGAGGTGGCCCCTGTCCTATTTGGAATCATTTTGGTGGCAGCAGAGATGCATTTAAGCCGTCTATCCACATGGTCAAATCTACACCATAGATATTAACCTCATTTTCATCTTGACCATCGAATGGCGCGGGTCATACCATGCTCACAAATTTTAAGCTAGCTAATCGCCTGCACAAGTACGATCTGCGAACTAGATCTCAGCCGTAGATCTTCGCTCCATCACCTCCATGCCGTCCGAACTTGGACCCTAGCTTTGTTGGTTAGTGCCTTTGATAGATTGAGGGCATACTTGAGCAGCTTGATGTAAATAACCTCCCCTGTTTCTTTTTGTAGGTTGATCACGTCTGGCATTGGATTTGACCTCTAATTCAGGGTTAAGATAGGTGGCTAAAAAGGCTTGGCGGCTCTCAAGGGAAAATTGTCTATATGCAGCGATAACAGACTCGTCGAGAAAAATTCTTGGACTTGGGTATTTGGGATGCAAGGATTCCAAAATAACTTCTAACGACTGAGGAATTTACTGTGTAAACAATCTCAGAGTTCTAGGAATTGATACTGACTCTTTGGGGTTCGGAATAATTTGATTCACACCATGACACGAACTCGGGGAAGAGCATAATCTGGTCAATGCAAAAAGAGGTAAAAGATGACTGAAATATTCTATGCATGTCTAAACCCTCTTCAAGCAAAACCCTCCGTCTTCTCTTGGTTTCAAGCACAGACAACCGAACTTCTGTATCAAATAAATTGAAATCCCTATCTTCCAGAGCAATTTAACCCTAGCATTCCCAGAAACTGGTTCTTCATCCATTTTCTCGTTGTAAATAGACTTAGATTTGCTACTAGCGGCGGTTATGAGGCCTTACCTGTCACTGAAGAAATCTGAGAACGACTCCTCGTGTCGCCTTCTTCGTCTTCCGCATGCCCGGAGGCTTCCGAGTCCGACAGGTTCCAGAACAAATGTCAACTTCTCATGCTGACTCTTATATATATAACCCTTTTCCTTTTAAACTTCAGTCTTCTTTTCCAGCTGTCATTCTTTTTCATTCGTCAACCTCTTATGTAATGATCTTGGCCGTTAGATCTGATCCCCTTTTACTGATTTGACATCCTTTCCATACCCACCATCGGATCATCCTTTGTGCTCTGATCTCCATCGTCCATTTATTAGCACCATATACCAACAAAGTGGTGTCGCATCTCTCTAAACCGACTTTCATTACCACTCCTCCTCCCTGCGACAAGTCCCGGTGCTGACACCTTTTAGGTGGTATATTTTGTCGCTACCACCATATCTTCTAACTGTCTCGCATCTTCTTGGTGCGACAATCCTCCAGGACTGTCGATCTTTTCATGTTTTGCATCCACGGTGGAGATCTGCAACATGTTTAACTTTTCAACGCCTCCCGCTAGTGGGGTCCATACCATTATCTTACGTGCACCTTCGAATTTCATTGCCGTTGACTTCGATTTTCTTTGCAACCCGAGCCATTGATCCACGAGACTTATGCAATGAATAAAACCTTTATCCTGAACCCTCGAATCTTCGATCATGAATATCAACCATTGATCTGAACATCCTTTCTTTCGCCATAGTGGTTTCGCATTTCACCAAGACGGTTTTACTTACCACCTTCCTTGGTTGCGACACTATCAGTATGTGACACATAGCATCCGGCTCTCCCCATCGCAACCATCTGCGCCCCTTTTCTCCTGCGCAGTTTGGCTATGCAACAATCAACGAGAGCCGTTGATCTCCAATCCGCACATGATCAACGAAGCTATCTGCATGATAATTAACCTTGATGACATTTTGGCTTCGGACTATAGTCTTTTGGCTCATTTTTTTATCATTTTGATTGTCTCTTAATACTTCCTTTCAAAATTTCTTCAAGTTTTCTTACATTTAACACTTCCAAACCAATTTTTCTCATACTTTTAGCACCTAGCCATGAAAAATAAAGGGAATTTAGGCTTTCTTCAAGGACTTTTCAAGATATCCATCCATTTCACCTTAGTCCTTATGCTGAAAAACTAGGTGCTAACACCCCTTTTCCATTTCCAAAGTGTCACAGTGTAGAGTTAGTACAGTCATCCCTTAGCCTAGCCTTGCATCTATCCACCCTCACCCATCACTAACAGATTAATCACAACCATGAAGTGAGTATATTCTTGAGGCTTTAAGTCTGAGTTATTATTATTGGAAAATGTTGAATATCTTGTTTTAGATCGCCAGTGAGATGATTACTCTATGTTTATATTTCTATTGGAATGAATTATGAAACATGCTTTAACCAAATGCACTTGCAGCACTTTGATTTTTATGGTTTGGATCATATTATGGGTCAATTTGACTTGGTCAAACCTAGTTTGACCAAAGTCAACCACAGGACATGAGAGGGGTTAGACCCTAGATGACAATTATTGATGATATGTGATCCTTATTTGGTCACTAGATGGTTCCATGCAACAGTTACGGGTTTAGATATTGACTTGCAGTGCTTTTAAGGATTTTGATCATTTGCAGATTATTATTATTTTTATTTGTCCGAGCATGGTGATGGTATTATATGATTATGCAGTCATCCATATGGTGTACGAGTATGCACCTTTAGTGCATTTGGGCTCTCTGAGTCCATTGGGACAGTCAGTTTACAGTTCCGGGTAGTTTCAGTTGGGATTTTTCTCAGTTTATCACTTCAGTGCAGATTTGCCATTAAAAATGACCTATTAGAGCAGTATCAGGATTTGATTGGTTCACATATGGATCTACAGAGCGGATATAGAGTGTAGCCACTTTTTTTTTACTAAATTGTTATGTTCTCGGACATTTTGGTGCAATTATATTTGGCCCCTGGTGACCAGGAAGTGAGTTACAGACATTTTTATACTTTTCAGGTGATTTACAGAGGCTTAAAAAACAACAAAATTGGCTACAAAGGAAATTGATTTGGGCTATTGAGGAAAGGAAGTGGAAGGGGATGAATTTATATGATGAGTGTGATTTCTCCCACATCTTCCACAATAGTTGTAGCATCCAATGGGCTCTACACACTTCCCGATGGCATTTTATATGGTTTATTTGTCTCCTTGGAGGCTCACGACTTTCTCTATGGAGGTTGTTTTGATACTTTGATGAGTCATGTTATGTTATTGTGCCATAGGGACACACTAGGAGGGAATTATATCACCCCCTAGACCCACCATGAGCTTCATGTTATGTTTATAGAGTCACTTCATGAGGACGTCCTCCCTAGGGCGATTTGATTATGTGGGTATATTATATTTTGAGTTGATCCATGTACTTTATCTTGAGCTCATCTCAACCATTTATTAGATTATTGTATCTTTTAATCTTAGCCATCCATTCAAAAGGTTGTTAGGGTTTTGGTATCTCTTCTTCCTATTTAAAGGAGAGAGCTTCTCATTGTAAAGGGACCTTTGGCTCTTGGAATCTTGATAATAAAAAATTATTTGCAAATACTTTTGGATCTTCTTTGCAAGTGATATTCTTAGATGGTGATTGGAAATTCTATTGCATCGTAGCATTTGAGAGTTTGTGGTGAATCTATATATTTTCGTGGAAACATTATCTTGTCTACAGGGGGGCGACTTCACTCGTGTGTTTTTGCACGACTTCCTCAACTCGCTTCACTTGGGTTTGCTTGTATTAGGGGGATTTTCATTAGCTTCATTGTGATCTATGATTTCATCTTGATATGTATTCTGTTACATTAGTCTTATTCTCTTGATGCATCAAATCTGATATGGTTGACATTTGTTGTGCAGGAGAGAAGGCGCATTGGCTTCCTTGGGCAAATCGATTTGCATTGGATACTCACTCAAATCTCCTCAAATTGATTTGGAAGGCATAGATCATCCTTATCAAGGTATCCACAAGATTTTCAGGGTAAGATCTACAGGTTTGTCATTTATTTTTGGGTTCCAATCCATTGGCCATTTTATTTTACTATCAAAACCCTCACTTAAAACAATTGTAAAATTATCTGGGTCAAACCACTTGGAAAATTGGGAAAACATTTCTGGGTTTTTCACCTTAGGGAAAACCCTAGGTGGGTTCTCCAAGATGTCATCTTTGGAGGATTCCTTGTGGCCCAAATCCCTAGGCACTGGATCTCCTTACCCTCACGCATTTCCTGAAAAGGCTAGTTTTCCTATTGTTTGATGCCCTGGTTGAGACTTGTGTGTTTTGATACTGTCATACTTGTAAATCAAGTCTATCCAAAGGTACTATTTAGCCCCAATCCTGTTCCTAACCTCCCTGCTTTGGAAACGGTTCCCAAGGAAATGGATTTTTATATCATTTGCTAGTACCTTGATTCTGGATCTCTTAATTAATCTCATAAGTCACTTGTACTTTCACATTGGATCAAATCTATATCTTGTAAGCCTCTTGATCCAACCCATAACTCACCAAGTGACTTCATCCATAGATCTAGGGTTTATATTACCTAACACCTTACGTACTTCACATTATTTGATTTGATCTGGTGTCCTGGTTAGATCTCTCCTATCGGGAGTTGATCCAGGTCTCCCCCTTTGTTGTGTTGGGCTTAAATAACATTGAGTGAAGAGTGCCTCGATTGGCGTGAAAACCAATCCTTTGGAGATCGAGGCTCTCTTGGTTCACCTCTTTGGTTTCCCATCCCCTCTACCATCCTTACAGATCCATCTATAGGGGCAAGTACTAGTTTGGTGATAACAGTACATGGGATAAAATGAGTGTTGGGGAAAGCAGAACTAGTTTGAGTGCAAGGAACAAACCTATGTAGAATTCCAGGAACATGAGAAAGATAATGACATTGAGGGTGTGTTTCCTCCTGGTAAGTGGATGTTAAGTTGAAAAGGAAAAGTGATATTGGTCTAAATGATATTGAGATATATATATAAAATGAGGGCTTATAAAGAGTTGTAAGCTTGAAAGCCGACATAAGGCTCATGAGTGCAAGCAGGGAAAATGCAATTGCAATTACAACTTAAACAAAAGTTTGGGATCCTTATAGGTGATGGCCAGAAATATATGAGAGAGAGAGATATGTGGCTCCTTTCTCAAAATCATGGATAAACTAAAAAGGATCCCAAGCCTAAGAGAGAAACATGGCATGGGAACCAACATGACTCTAGTGAGATAACTAAAGTGACCCATGGTTGGTAGGATCTATCATGGAAAGCAACGATTTTATTAAATTTAGAGGGCTAATACCGTACTTCCATGAGGGGTGATCCTAAGGTTTGAAAAATAATGACAAGGTGAGATGCAATTATGCAAGGTGGATATGAGCTAACCTATATACCAAGTTTAAGAAACAAACCTCTTCAAAAGGATCACCATCAAAAAGCACCCCTTAGCTTTTGATAACCTATTCAACATTAACCAAAACTATTCAAAAGAGGGTAGTTGTATTAACCATAGTGCAAAAATATAGTAATCAACTCTATAACATGGGTAAAACTTAAAAGTTAAAACATATATACTAGAAATAAAATTATAAAAAATTCATTTCATTTGTGCTTTTACCCTTTGGAGCACAATGAATCCCTCGATCTTTGCACAGTGGATAAAAGGACTACAAGCCATCAAATCGATTGCCATCACTTCCAAATAGGTTCTTCATCCCTCAACTTGTATTTCCATACTTTATTTCATTGTTTTAGTCCCAAATTTCATTGTGTTTCTTCATTTTATAACCCCCACGTCGTAATCGATAGTAATGTAATATCAGGTAGCGATTTCGCTCGAAGATTGCTATTGTGTATGAAATTGCTAGTGAATGGGCCGCAACTAATAAGATTATTACCCATGAATGAGCCCATAGGGAAATAAACATTGCTTTTTTACTAAAATAATTGATTTTTTTCAGGTATGTATTTTATATGGAGGGAGCGTGAACACCAAAAGATGAACATGGATGCACTTGGAGATCCCTTAACACTTAATACCCTTCGCCGATGTGGATTACTAAAATTCTTTAGAAAATACAATATGAAGGCATAGAAAGGATTATTACAAACTCTGATTCGATATTGGGATCCAACCCAATGGGTCTTTGAGATCGAAGGTGAGATCTTTGAGTTAAAAGTGGAATATATATGCTTTTTAACTGGTGTTTCATGAATAGGAAGGGCGAGTGAACATAAAAGAAGCACAATGTGGAGGTGGTATCCCAAATATTCAAGAATATGTCAACACATACTGTGTGCCTGATACATAGAAATTGGGAACACAAAGTCTCATTTCTACTGTGTCTATCTTTTCGTTGAAATTATTTCTCTCCATGATCAACCGAGTATCTGGATCATCAGATTTACACTTAACATATAGGGGATTTATGCAGATTGGATCATAATGCTTGATAGGGACTTTGTTTGATCTATACTTGCTTGTTAGCTAACATGAAAATCCAACTCACTGACTGCAAAACAAGGAAGAACAAAAAAATTGGGCATGGAAGCATCTTAGTGTCCTTCTTTGAGAGCCTTCTAGGTATGATCCCAAGGGTTTCCCTTATGCCATTGGATCAAAGAGATCCTAGAGTGGCTCAATGGACCAATTTTCTCTTTCGACTAGAAGGAGGATTAACTACTAGCTCGTTTGATGATGAGTATCATGCATGGTGGAGCCGTTAGCTACTGTCTATTAAGGAGTTCCCTTATGTAGGACTCAAATTCTGAGGTGACCCTGACTTAGTGCTTTCTCTTGGAGGAACATGGGGATATACAAGTAAGCCTATATTTTTTTTTATATTTCATTTGTATTTGTTTTTTGAAATATTTACACATAAAAAAGAAAATATTTTTTTATGTATGAGTACTAATACCAAAATTACACCACGATGCAGACATTGGACTAGTGTGGCCTGCCGACTACCCTTGTTACAAGCACGTGATCCACAACCAGAGGAAAGGCCTGGAGATACCTTAGTTTCCCTAGAGGAGAACTTGACCGGTCTCACTAAGGGAATACTAGGATTTTGTATTGAGCAGATGTTGGAGGTGACATAGAGACATGTGGTAGGATTACTTTCCTCCTGGATCAAATTGCTCCGACGATTGGATACCTATGTACTATGCTACCCTGAGGCAACAACAACACCTGTAGAGTGATTGTAGCCTCATATGGGACATTTTTGTACCTAGCGGATGTACTTGCATCTTTGAGGGCCATGCCCCCTTTTTTGTACTATGAGTCACTTATGTGATGTTGAACTCATATCTTTTTGGACTAGTCTCATACTATTTTGTACTTTTTGACCTACTTTTATATATACATGATGACTATTACTAGATATATATTTACGTTCCGTACATGCACTTTATGTTTTTTATATGTGTTTTATTTTTAGTCATGGAATAAATGTCAATTTAGAATATATTTAGCTAATGCATCTGAAATGGTATTGAATCTCCTAGGCACATGAAGATATGTAATAAATTCAAAATTTCTTTCAAGTAATCATACCCTTCAAATCTTGTGAAGTAAGATAGGATGACGAATTCTATACATACCATTCAGTTGTGATACAACCAATTGTGAATCCAAAAGGATAGTAAATCATTGGATGCCGATTGATATGGATTCCAATAGTAACTCAATCACAACACTATATTGGCATCAAAGTTATTAGCAACCAGACCTAGAGATACTCCTCAAGATCTCATAAGTTGATAATCTAGATCATAGATCACCCAAGCTGCAGAAGCGATATTCCGAGTATGAAGTCAAGCTTCGTTAGTAAACTTGAAAAACATAGGTGAATCTGATGACATCTTCCAATCAAATAATCACAATGTGTGACAATCGATACTAATTGAGACATAAACACATAAATCAATTTAACTTATCTATAGTACAATAATTACAAGAAGTCCTTCCCAGGCATGAAATTTTAGGTGAAGTAAGTATTCAAATAGAGTTCATCTCTGGACCTCAATACATCTCCTTCAAAGTATTCAAGCTCATAAGATTCTTTATTGAGGACTTTCCTCATGATGTAAGGACCAATCACATAGAAATGAGTTTCCCAGACCCTAGCTCATCGTGTTTTTGGTCATATACTAACACCATATCTCATTTTGAGAAGATATGAGGGCGGATTGACTTATCGTACTATGCCTTGACATGATTTTTGTTTACTTCAATGGCGACAAGAGCATCCCTCCTATGCTAATCTTATTGTTCCAAATATAATAGATGTTCTTTGAGATCACTAGTGTTGGGTAAGAGCTCTATATATAAATTCAAAGACAGAATCTCACACTTGATAGGTAACACAACATCAACTCCATGTACAAGTTGGAAAGGAGTAAAACCTGTTGTAGTTTTGATAGAGGTTCGGTAGGCCCACATAGTTGGGTAAAGCATGATATGCCAATTGCTTTTGTTTTTATTCACCATCCTCTGGAGCATGGATTTTAAAGACTTATTGACTACTTCAACCTTCCCATTTTCCTGAGGATAATACTATGAAGAGAAGTCCCAACGAAAGCCAAGCTTCTCAACTAACTTTGACATCATTTTGTTATGAAAGTGACTACCTTTGTCAGTGAAAATATCTCTCGGGATACAGAAACGAGAAATGATTTGGTTAAATACAAAGTGTGTTGCAATTTAACCATCACAACCAAAGGTAGGCATATCCTCGGCTCACTTAGTAAAGTATTTGATGACCACAATAATATATTTATGACCATCAGCAGATGCCAGATTAAAAGTTGTGAAATCAATCCCCCATTTGGTGAAGGGTTCGACAGTGATAACTGGATACAAAGGAGTCGTGTGTGCATACATATTCTTAGTAAAATTTTAACATGGATGTGTTGCAACTGCAATAACCCTCCTCAGTTTTGTTAGAAACTAGGGCCCCTCCTTGTTTTTTGCATTCAACTAGTAGCTTAATTCATCCTTTAAGTTTGCTAGGGACTAGAGTAAAATTGCCTGGAGCTTGGTTGTTTGTAGGAAAGGCCAACACTTAGATTTTTTATTTTATTTAAAATTTTGATAGTTTCGACGACTTACTAGAACTTCAACGAAACATTAGATCAATTTCCGGTTCTATGCCGAAAGGTCGGGTCATTAACTATTAAAGCATCGAAACAGTCGGGGGGCAATTCCGATTTTACGACGAAAATTCAGAGCCTTTTCCGGTTTCTCACTAATACTGCGAAACACCAAGGTTGTTTGGTTAAAATGCTGAGACAAGTTGAATAAATTTCAAGTTTGTCCCAAAGCTTATCACAAGTTTGGTTCTTCTCACTTGATTTATAATTTTTCTGGAAGATTATGTTGTTTCGCTAGACTTTTGGGTCTGGGCCCAAAAAACGTTGGAGTCCTTTTCTATTTTGATCCGAAACAGTCATCCCAAGGAAGTTTTACTCCCTGAACCTTTTCGTATGACGACTGAATTCTTTAACTTCACCAAGTTATGCCAAGTCTCATAAGTATAGAATTGGTTTTATCATTGAAGGCGTTGGGGCCAAATTGGTTTTAACGCCGAACATGTCAATGTAGATTTTGTTTTATCTCCGAAACACATCGACATATATTTTGTTCTAGCTCTGAAATGCATTGATGTAAATGTTTCCTTATCGCCAATTGGCTCGCACTTAACTTATAAATACGATTTTCTTAAGTATAAAGGCATTAGTAACACCCAGTGGTCTTGTAAAGAGCTCATATCCATAGAAGACGTTGATCAAAGTTTAAGAGGTTTAGGGTTTGGGGAATTCTTATATTGAAAGGGAAAACCCTATACGAGCTCATTGCTTATTTCCTCAATGTCGTTCCACTGCTCGCGCCACCTGGGAAAGGAATCTTTCCAAATCAACTACCCACTCATCGACGCGCTTGTCATAGGTCCAGGTAGGTAAATTATCTTCCTCACCTAGCACATTTTTTACACTTGGCTGCAATGGATTGGTGTTGTATGGATTTGGTTGGATTGTTATGACAAGTCATCCCTCTTATTTAGCAAGCCTTCATGCCATGCAAACCCTAATACGTAGTCGTATTGTTTTGAGAGGACCTGCATAAACAACGCCAATTTCATTAAACTTGGACATATTCTAGTCCAAGTCACTTTGAATATGGGTCAAAAACAACCTTTTTAAACCCCAAAATCAAGCAAAATCCGGTTCCAAAAGTGCCAAATCCAGGTTCCAAAAGTGCTAAAACCGGTTCCAAAAGTGCCAAAATCGATTCCAAAAGTGCCAAATCCAGGTTCCAAAAGTGCCAAAAACGGTTCCAAAAGTGCCAAATCCGGTTTCAAAAGTGTCCAAACCGGTTCCAAAAGTTCCAAATCCGGTTCCAAAAGTGCCAAATCCAAGTTCCAAAAGCATACTTTTGCTTTTGCTATCGCCACATTTGAAGTTGGTTTTTGCGTTTTTCCGATAAGATAAATATGATAATGGCACTTTTAGAACTTGATTTTTCCCTTTTGTAAGGCTACTTTTGACACTTCCAATACTTAATTTTGAAATTTTAAAACAGATTTTAGCATTTTCAAACTCTGATTTTGCATTTTCAAAAACCAAACTCGACACTTTACAAGAATTATAATCACAGTGAAATTGAACATACTAGTACAAACAAACATTCAAGTGTATTATTTAACAAATACTTTCATTTTATTCACAATTGGCCTCACATCACTCACGCCATTCAGGTGCAGCAAGCAAGGCCATAATTGATCTAACAAGAATGTGTCATTGACATCTTGGAAAGTATAAGTTTTTGCTATAATACAGTTCCCTTCCTCATTACAAACATGTTTTTCTTTCGAGACATCTACAATCACTGTATTTGTAGCATCCCAACCATGGATCAAAATGTCCCAAACTTTGTTTAAAGGCTTGAGGAATACATAAGGATTTCCATCACCCTGATAACCCTCTCTGGATATGCAAGAACAATATTCCTGTGTTAATATTACTCTAAATTGTTCCCTTTGCAATCCCATTCTTTGTAATAATGTTGGAAAAAACTTCTCAACGTTTTTTTTTGTGCAAATGTCCATATCCCAACTTCAAATATACTAAACCATTTTTCAAAAAATTCCCTTAATCGTGGACATAAAATAATACTTTGTGGTTGATTCGATATCCGGTGTTCATGGCAATCTGAATTTCTTTTTTCTGATGAAATGCGTGTAACAAAACTCCATTGAAATAAAAAATAATCAATGGTTTACTAGAAACAAATCTTCTAGTACTATCTGCAAACAAAACATACACACACACACAACCAAGTCAATAAAATATTATGTTTCAATGTTTTTAAGTATATTGCTTTCATGTTCTGCAAGTTTTGAAACACATCACCAGATACATGATACGATGTCCATAAATAATATGAGAATTGTACAATAAAACTTACATCAATTAAATGTAGAAGTTGTAAAAAATATATAAATCACTAAATGAATTTTTTTTGTATAATATGACGGTCATTTAAAGTTGAATGTCTTTAACCAACGCCCCATTTTTGAACGAGGCTCGAGATAATTCAACAAAGAACACACCATTTGTTTTTTAGTTATTTCTCTCTCTTGTGAACCGTCAAATGTCCAACTAGTTGGCATTTTCAAACAGTTTTCCTTGTTCTTATATGTTGATTGATATTGCCCTTCATCTATAAACAACATGTCCGTTTATATATATATATATATATATATATATATATTGGATAAGTACATCCTTGAACAAATTTTTGTATATGTTCAATACTTCACCAACATTATAGTATGCATACATTGAGTAATTATAAATAGTACTAAGTTTACATTGCTCTCGACCTCAAATAAATACAAGGACTTCATTCTTCAACCATTCAAATATACCAAGGAATTTTTTAATTTGCATGTTGTCGAGCGAGGAAAACCATAGAGAAACGTCGAAATTTTCTCTGGCAACACTGATAATATCGGGGCTGAACATCCGTGCATAAGAATGATAGCAATTATGGACAAAATGAGGTTGTTTGGAAGAATATTCAATGTTGGATAACATCCGAACTCCAAAGAGAAATCCCTCTACACCCAGGACCAATAGTTCAAGGTGAATTCTTGAGGTTCTTTCCATTGACAAGGAAGTCAAGAAGCAACCCTTCCATATCTTCCAAGTGGAAAGAATTTTGATTAAAATGTTTCCATGTTAGATTTTGGGAATTTTTTTTTCATCTAATAAAGTCCAACTACCAATGCAAAGTGAAGCAAACACCTCCCTCAGCCATAATGTGCATGTTTTTGACATACCTCAACATTTTGGTTGTTGACAAATGAATAGAAAAGTAGGCCATCCTTTTTTATTTTGTGCTACATGACTCATTAATTGTTATATTTGTTCTTGTTTGAATCCAATTTGGATCACACTTTCAATAAACGATTACCTGTATGTGAAAACAACGCCACCCGTCACCTCTAATTCATCAACCAAATGGAGGTTGTTCCTAGGTTATGGCTTCTTCAAATTTCTTTTGACATGCACTCCATCCTCTTCCTTTCCCAACGGTGTTGTCATCTTCTCCAGTGAGCATATCACCAACACACACCTGCCAATTGTAGGGGTGCAACTCATCCACCATGTTTGTTCATTAAACATGCCAAAATAAAATAACTGGATCAAGTGACAAAGGAAACTACTAAATTGTGTGAAATGTGATGGAGGTCTTATTGCCCTCAAATCTATTTGTGTGAAAACCACATATTAATTAATTGTGAAACCTATACTGGACATTCTCAATAAAATACCCACGTTATTTTATTGAAGGGGAGTAATATGGGGGGGGGAATGGGGTGGAATGTGATGCTCTTAATAATGTGAAAACGAAGTGAATTAAAGTCTACCCATTTCAATCACAGAGTCCTGTAGAGATGAATTATTTATATAAAGAAAATAGTTTTACTTTATACAATATTGTAGATCTCATGGTGACATCAATGCCATATTATCCATTTTCCTATTCTCAAAGTGGATTCCCATCGAAGGGTCATCCGACCCTTTCTAGATCATAGACTATTTTGATAAGTGATGACCAACACATCTTCACTATAGGTCTTGCGTGGGGATAGAGAACGAAGAAGCTACAGATGACACATTCTAAACAATGGTGACAAGGCCTCAAAGAAGAGATTGGAGGGGTCACCTGACACTTCTTTGATGCTGGATGAACCATTGAAAGAAATCGAGTGGAAGGGTAGGTCAATCCTTTCACTTGCATCCTATACATTGGTGGCCTAAACAATCCTCTTTCTTAATTGTAATCTCATTGAAAGGGGATTTACCAAGAAGGCTCGACTGGCACTTCCTCCATCATGAAAATATCATCAATGGGTTTCATGACACTTCCTCGACCACATAATTTCCACATAATATTTTAACGAAGCTTCCTCCATCACATAACTCCCTTACAAGATTCTAAGGACGCAACGTCCTACACAAAGTTATAAAGACAAAGGAAAAGGTAGAAGCACCAATAGAAACTTCCTCAATTCACTTTATATATCGCAAGCGTCGACATGCAACTCTAGAATGTATGTTTTATTCTATAGTTTAATCCAATCAAAGGGTCGGCCGATACTTCTCTTCGAATCCATAATATTCATCTCTCCACCAACCTTCGTATTTATCTAATGAGTGAGAAAATGGAAAATCTGTGTATGACACTTATTATTTTGTATTCAATTACTATAAATTTACATTGTAAGAAATAGAGAGAAATTTTAGAATTCCTTTTACAGTCCAAATTAACCTAGTGGAAGGGACCACCAATTCTGTTGGCAACATATTTTACATGGGTCGTATGAGCCATTCTTCTCTAATACTCTATTCTCCTACAAATACGAAATGTCTTGGAAATGTCTTGGAAGGGTTGAACGATAATTCTCTTAACATAGAGCTAAGGTAGAAGAGACATATGACACCTCTCTACAATATGTTTTCCTTAAGGAAATTGAATCAAAATGGTGGATTTGGTGGAAGGATCATCCGATCCTTTCTTTCTTATTAAGTATATGGTCTACCCAACCATAACTATCATGTACACATCGAAATATTGTATTCTCCTCGAAGCATGATATCTTTTGGTATGGTTTGTCCATCCTTCCTTCATCATAGAGTTAACGTATAAGAGTTAGGAAACACTTCCTTATCATCATGTTATAATGGAGAAACGAAATGGAAATTGGGTGGACAACAGATATTTAATGATGGCTTCAATGTCTTGATCAGTACTTTGGAAACCTTGGCCATCTATACAAATCTGATGGGTCTACTGAATAGGTAAAACTGTTAAAAGAATCGATCGATCTTTCCTTGTAAATTTAGTATATTGTCATGAAAACCATAGTTATAATGTAGAACCCAAGGCATATAATGTAGAAGATTCGCCAGACACTTCTATTTGGTAAAAGGATCATTTGATCCTTTCTTTATTATTTAGTAGATGGGTTTCTCAAACATACTTATAGTCTATTGTCCAATCCATATAATGAACAAGATCCACACGACACTTCTTAGCAATTGTTTGTTTTTCATTTGTTGTTGTTATTATTATTTTCAAAATAAACGCGGTTGGACGGTTGGATATTCATTCTATATAATTGAATTCCTAGAATAATTTTACAGCTTCAACCAGATCCCGAATATGGGTAGAGTGTCCACTCGAAACATGTTGATCGTGTTTAAACTCTGGCACAATGTAAAATCCAGAAGATCACAATGTTGATACACTGTCAAAATATTCTTACATATTTTTTTTTGTTAAAGATTAGATTATTCATATATTTATTTCTTAAAAAATATATAAAGCATAAATCTAATTGTAATGATCACAATCAAACAACAATGTACAAGTATATATCTATTTTACAATGGAAACACATATATAAACATTTATTATGGTGTTACACATAATTAGAGAATAAAGGAAAATTAATTCACTAGAATTAAACTAGCAATTGCACCTAGGGGTGCAATAAAAGAATGTCGTATTGAAAAGCTAGAGATGAAGAAGATTGAGGAAAAATAGACTATTGAAAGGAGAACTATAAACAAAAAATGAAAACGTGAGCATTATCGACCATTACATTATTGGCATTGTACATGTCGAATTTTTTATGGTTGCAAAAGGTTAAGGTTAATTGCTACAAGATTAGCTTACTCTATTTTAAAGTAGATGATTTCAACATGAATTTTTTACAAAAAGAAAAGCAAATACTTTTAAACTATATACTGCAACCCTAAAAGACTTTGGTTATTTTAAAACTATAGGAATTTTTGAAAATGAAAAAAGGATTTTGATGGATGTGACAATATGAAAACATAAATCCTCAATGAGAACATCCATATTCACTGACTTAACATTTTGAAAAGTATACACTCCTTATCTTGGATTTATGTATAAATAGATAGAGGCGTTGATATTTCTTTGAGTATTGAGCATCCACTATTTATAAACCCGTGAGTGTTTATGTTTATGCCCTTGTTTTTGTGAGAAAAGGTTTCTTTATAAATATATCACTTTTAAAGTACTCACAAATACACACAACTACATAATCATATAAGAAAATAGATAAGAGGTTATGTTACAGTAATAATTTTTGATATTGGATCAAATTAATGACTATAATAGCTTTAGCTGAACAAAGGTTTCCTCCATAAATGAAAATGTCATTTTTAAAATACTCAAACCTTCTTGATAGGAACAACACCACCAATATTTCATCTATAACTGATTTTAGCACAATCCATACTTATAAAAAATATAAAAATACAAGAGAATATATATATATATATAACCATTATCTAAGCATGCAAACAACCCACCATACATAGAGAATCTAACTTCTTTTACCACAACCGATACATATAAAGTTAATTAAAATATATAGTCACACGTAATAGAAAGTATTGCAATCACATGCTGACCTAAAAAGTTGTTCATATTATTTTGTAGTATACTCTCACCCATAACACATGCTGTAGAGCACAGTGGTTCTTTTGGCACATGCTAATGTATATAAATTTATAAAGTAAAAACCAAAAATTATTTAAAAACAAATATTTGCCTAATTTAGTTATCTTTTACACGTGGTTACCTTTAATACCACTCTCGTGGATTATCTTCTTTAGTGCATATCAATATGAGATGACAATTCATTCATCCCAATTAAGATGGACCATCACCAATATAACATAACTAATAAAGTTCATGTTTAGACTATTATAAAGTAAAAACTAAAAAAATTGCATTCCATTTTATACAATAATAAAGTATTAAAAAAATCTTTGTCCATTGTAAAAAATTAATAAATTTGTCTCCTCTCAGAATCTTTCCAATCTTTCCATGTGGTTTCTTTTAACACCACTCTCTAGGTTTGGTGTAAGCCTGCTCTATCTCTCGGAAGGAGGAGGATCAGAGGCTATTAGAAGGTGTTGCTTCATGATTGGAACTCTGCTGGGAAAAGGTGGGGATTGGGAGTAGCGGGATAATCAATCTGCCCGCACCTGCCTGATAGAGGAGAGGAAGGAGAGGTCAGGTTCCGAACGAAGAGAAGAAGAATGGCTGCTGATCTCCGCAGAAAAGACCTTAATAGAGAATTAAATAGAGAGAATGACCTGCTATTTATTTATGGATGGCTAGACTTCGGGTACGTGCAGGCCCACATACATGGTCTGTCAAGGAAAGATAGATTGATTGTAGAAGGATCCTAAACGATCAAATATGTAAGAAATGTTTCCTACTACATCATAAGAAAGGATTTGATTGGTTGGATTCCTTCCTGGATTGCTTCACAACTTAGCTAGGGTGGATCAGATCGAATGGATTGGATAGACAATATTTTATTTTTTCTAGGGTGGGGGTGATCGAGTTAATGATTTGATGAATACCCGACTGGGTGGGAAGTAGGCACAAAGTTCGGTTGCGAAGAATATGTATAAAAAATTTCATTTGCTATTTTATTTTAGATAAATCTCATTTTGATTCGGTAGGAGGTGGAATAGCTCTCCTCAGAGGTACTAAAAATAATTTTTTATTATTCTAAATTGGATTTTCAGGTGCGAAGCCGCTTGTACTTCCTAAGGAAAGGAAGTTTCTCTTTCATTTGCAGGATGGGTTCTTCATTGGCTGGGGGGATATCCAACTGGGCTTTTATACTTGGATTAAACCCCGAAATCAAATATACCACTTGGCTACTCAAATAGGAGACTCAGATGGGGATACTCGACTTTGTATTGGCTAATTAACTAGATCAATCAGACATAGATAGCCCTATACCCTTCAAATCCACCCTACGCAACAACACATGTTACTCAATTTTGATTGATAATGTTACCTACGTTGATATGCAATGAGAGGAGGAGCTGATTGCAAATGAATTATGATAACACACATTAAAAGTTGCTCCAATTTTGCATTTACAGATGTTTCTATTTAATTGCATGGATAGATTTATTTGCTTTCCAGTTGAGCCCCACTTATAATATGTTTGGTCAACTACAGTTGGTCTAGAGAAATATGAACAGTAAAATGAAATTTAAAGGAGAGAAAGGGTACTGATACAATGAAATAAGGACTTTTTTTTAATTATAATGATTTAGTCAAGTTTTGGTAATGCATCATGGATAGTGTTTTTCATCAAATTTAGAATGACAACACCAATATACAATAGTGTCAACAAAATGACAAAATCTAAAACACCAATGCCAATGAAAACTAAAAAAAATTAAATTAAATAAAAAATAATTTTGTGATATTGAAAAGTAAAAAAGCTAACGAATCTCAATGATAAAAGTAATTCCATAATATCCAAAAGTAAAAAGCTAATGAATCCCAATGATAAAAAGTAATTTCATAATGTCGAAAAATAACACACATAACATCAATTAATATAAAGGCATTTTACAATATTTTGAATCTAGTTTACACTTTTGTTGCTGTAATTTGCACATAGTTGCGTCATAATTTAATACTTTTTTGAGTTTGAAAATATAGCATGATGTATAATCACTACTAAATTTTATTTTAGGAAAAACGACATGTACCACAAAGTAAACCGAAAAATGTAAGTGATGGACAATGAGGAAAGAGGGTGTTTATGTGTAGGAATGACCCGAGTTGACTTACGACTCCAGGCACCCTAAATCTTAGTCTTGAATCTTGCTTTAATTCTTAACATCTTCAATATGATAGTGATCTAGAGATGAAAGAATGCTTTTCCGAAATGAAAGGAATTATTTCATAGGTATTATGTTTCAAAATTATCATGGAATGACCGTATCAATAATTTGATACGGAAAATTTAAACGACTCACCAGTGCCACATACATGAGTAGTTCCAACTCGGGCAGAGTAAAAATGATCAATACAAAGTCAATAGACATTTTGACAATTAAGATTAAGTTTCGGTGGATCCGGGTAGTAGTACATGTCAGAATTCTTCCCTATTCCAAATCTTTTGAAAAGTCGGAGAATAAAAATAAATAAATAAAAAACGCATCCCATCAAGCAATTTAAAAAAAAAATCATATTGAATAATCCTTATACAAAGTCGTTCCAACTACGACACCTAGTGTACAGGATTTCTGTACTAACTGTCGAATTCTCTTACGTGGGCCATGGGATTGGCATTCGTCTCTCTAAAATCTCATTACTATCCCATTTTCATTAGTGATATCAATCTCTAGATCTATCTATCTTTCAGAGGATTCGATGGGTTCCTGTCTGTCCCATTGTTTTGAAACGCAAGTAAAATCAGAATATTCAATAAATAATTGATCTTAAAACATTTGAAATGTTAATATTCAAATATCCAAACGGTAGTATTGGACAATGCATTTGTCAGTTTTTGTAATTCTAGATCTCTATCCCTAATTCATAAACAAATTTATTTTTTCACCCATTAAAATATGAAAATGACAACTCGAGCCTTGCATGTAGGTGTGATGCATGTGTGCATGTGGGCGACGTGTATACATCTCGGAGCATTTCCAAAATAGGTGTGAATATGCTTGAAATGCAAAAAAACATCATTCCGCAAACACCAAAGTGGTAAAAAACAAAGTTGTATCAATGAGGTAAACTGCAACCCAAAACATAATTCCTCAATGGAGAGGGGAGGATAATGCATGTTGCCTTCATTCAATTGACCATCATCGTCTCTTCCAATTTCAGCAAGCAAAATATCCATCGCCCCAACCCAAGTTAATCTCTCTCGTGGGTTCAGTTTTTGCCCACAGTTTTCACTCACAATGTGCTCATTGACAGGCTTAACAATCCTCAATCCTTTGCAACGTAGAGCACGTAAAAACCCATTTGTGTTTTTTTTCTTTTACAACATCTTGATAAGCCCTTTTGGGGTTTTCTATTTAATTTGAATTTGTGAAGGTCCTGATAGGTCCTTATCTAACCAAGAGTTACATTTTTTATTTTCCCAGAGACAGAGTTCTCCGTGTTCTCTAGATTCATCCAAAACGGGTAGAAGTGGTTTGCCATGAGGCCCATGCCGAAGCTCAACAGGCCTCCGGACCAGAGGTGCACTCTGCTTGGCATCCTCACCACATAGCTCGTCAGGCATGGGCAGATCATGACTACGAGGGCCAAGGCCAGCTCCATGAGGAACTATATCGACAAAATGACCACATTGGCCAAGGGAGGAACATTGCACCAGCAGAGGCAGGCATTGGGATTCATATATGATAAGCAGTTAATGCATGCATTGTTCGCAGAGGCACATGAGAGGTTCGGTGAGAGGGATGGTGGGTATACCAGAATTATCAAGACATTTCCTAGACGAGGTGATAATTCACCCATGGCGTTCATTGAGCATAATTTTTGTAGCTTACGAAAATGGTCGAAGTCGAAGGTTCCTTCTTTAAAGATTTTACCCTTCAACTACGCTTTACTTGTTTGCGTGAATATTTCACTATATGAATTCACAAGTGCTCTGTGAAACTACTATATAGAAGGTATATGGTTGTGTATTTGTATTTAAGTAATCGATATTTAATTTATGATAAGTATGTTCCCTGTATTTCTTTTACGAACATATGTTTGATTTACTTGGCCATACAGAGGGCTTGCATCCCTTTTTACGTTAATATTACAGAAATCAACAGAGGTATGTACAAATATTTATTTCATGGGATTGAAAAGAAGAATCTGGTTCTCGTATGTGGAAGAAGAATCAATTTTTTTGTATGCGGAAGATTGAGAGCTCACACTTGCCGCCGGGAGGAAAGGTCAGCGACACTCATAGTAAGTTATCATTGCTTATAGAATGGAAAAAACACATGACACACCCCCACATTACACACACAAAAACAAGGAACAATACTACGGGACAGGAAGGGAAGAAAACGAGTAGTGAGTTAGTGAATACCGTCCAAAAACTGAAGATTTTTCAAGGACTCCGAGAGGGTATCCGATATGAAGTAATCACCAGAGATGATCCCTTGCATCCCCACGCCGCATCTGGTTTGATTATTGGAGGATAATCCCTACCATTGGCAGCAGTTGGATCCATTCCATGGGTTCAAACGCCTGAAGGTGTCATTGATAATCCTCGACTTGAAGCGCAACAGAGCATTGAGGTCTCCTATTGTAGACTGCGGCCAAATCGTGGATGTTGTCATGTTGTACAGTTTAGGCAGGGAGACAAGTGGAGGCTTCGACGAAGGAAGGTGAACCATGGACGGCAGTTGGAAGCTTCGACGAAGGAAGGTGAGGTAGGGCAATCGGTGAGGCAGGGCAGAAAGTTGTTCTCTGGCATATCGGAGAGAACAACCTATCCCAATTGTTAGACGATGATCTAACGATTGCAAATGAATAAAAAATCAAATTCGGAGAGTCGCTCTCACTTGTAGAAACGCCCTACGGCGTAATTATTGACCACAAAAGTTAAAAATTTGAAACTATTCCTTTATTGCTAATTTGAAGTAGATGTTCAATATTAGTAATATACAAATGATATTTTAGAATTATTAAAGCGGACATAAAGATGAGAAAAAACCTAAATTATTATAGTAAGATATAATTTGTATGCAATTTTTAAATTAGTAAAATAATTTGTTTAATTTCACACCATTAATACATTTGATATTTTATTTGGATGCCAGTGAGGTGCTCTCGAGTGTAGAAATGTTATTATGAAGAGGGGTATTGATGGTTGGACAGGTGGATAGATTGTTCTATAAATAACTTTGATATGGCATGGTTTCAGGATGGCATAAATCCAACTTAGTTTTTGTGCATGCAAGGACAAAGGCAAGCACATGGCTTTTAAGGCTGGGGACGATGCTAGGATTGGGTTGAATGGTAATTGGAAAGGGGACACGGGGAGGTTGAATTTGTTTTCCTATTCTCAATTTGACATCACCTTACTTTGATGAGATGATATGAAAGCAAGGGAACTGACATTCATTTTGGAAATTAGACTTTGAAGAAATAGATCATTAAACTGGGATGGATCAACTAGATGATAGCATAGTCTCCAAAGGCAAGGGAATCCGAGATTTACACTTTGCCTAAGAAGATTGAGACCTTGAAGGAGAGCCAAAGCTTCATCTCTGATGTTCGAATAGGATTAATATGTTAGATTGTTTCTATATATCAATTTATTTTAAAAAGGTTTTCAAATGCTCAATTAACATTTGTAACATTTACATTTGCATAGGTGTTTATATTTTAGAATTTGGGGTAGATTGGCAAGTGTGCTTTTCCTAGATTATAGGAGGATGAGACAAGTGTAGCCTATCGGTGTTCACCTGAAACAAGTAGCTGTGATATTATAACCTTATTGATATATCCAGTGCAAATATCTGAATTTTTTTTCAAAGAATTATATATATGTAGAAGATTTATTCTATTGAGATTCTTTATATAAAATAGAATTTTGCAATTGTCATTTTACATTTATTTTGACTGTTGTTTTTTGTCAATGTAGATTATAAAAAATGTCTTCTCAAATATTATTGTGCTTTGAACACAATATCGACCTTTTTCTTAATGGAATAAAATTTGTTGAAGGTATAACATTTCCAAATAGAAATCAGTTGCACAACAATGACATCAAATGTGGATGTGTCATTGTAAATGTCACTAAAGTTTTAAATGGAGATATTCCATTGCCGCATGCATCGCCTAGTGTAGATAACTTGTCAAAAGAAAAATATTTGTATATCGAATGGAATGCAACATATATGTTTATCCATATAGACCCATTTCTACAAGTTGCAGGGATGAAGGAGAAACGTTTTCTCAATTCCTATAGTGTGAATAATGATATTTTTCATAATTCTAGGTTGTCTTTTCTTCTCACAAAATTTAAATTGTTGCATAGATGTTTAGATCATGGAAATTGCATTTCCATAGGCCTAGTGACAAACATATATGAGAATGACACATTTGAAGGAGAAATTTTGGGATTTTTTCATTTGGTATGTTGGTGAAGGAGTTATTGTTTCCTTGCAAGCTTTGTTTGTCGGATCTACAACTTGGAAATCTTATATCTCAGCCATTAAAAAGGATAGTCAATTTCAATATAGGTTTATTTGTAGATGTTAAAATGGATAAGCCATTTGAATGTTCAAATACAAGAAGAAACCAAAATTACAACATTAAGTTCATGGGAGAAAAGGTGAATTTAGTGCATTGTTGTTCATCACAACCGTGTTATGTATCCAGGGAGATGATTTTGTTGAATTTTTGTACATAGGAAAGTGTTCCCCTAGGTGACTTTTGCCTTAGTCACTTAAAAGGGGAAATAAAGTGACCCTTGCATTAAATGACTTGAGATGAGCATTTAATTTGACTTTAGAGATTAAAGTCACTTTTTGATAAATTTAAGTGATGTGAGTGAAATTAATATTTATGAGATTTAAATGAGCATTTAATCTCATCCACTCATCTCATCTAATCTCAGCCATTGGATTGAGTGACCATTCACTCAACCTAGGGTTTAGACAAAAAGAGCAAGGGAAGGCAAGGGCATTCACTTTTTGCTGAAGAGAAGTGGAGAGGAGAGAAAGAGAGAGAAGTGGCACGATTTTCGAGGGAGCTCAGTTTTTCAGTAGCATGAAGTTCGAGGAAACATAGATTTCGAGGTGAAGAGATTGTTGGTACAACACGTTTCTCGAGGCACTGTACAACAACAACATGGGCATGAATTTCGAGGCATCGTACAACAACATTTATTGTTGAACTGTACAACACATATTTCAAGGTGATTTATGGGCACATTTTTCTAGAAATTTCAGGCACAAAAATCAAGGTCCATACAGACTATACGGAATGTACTTGCTGGTACATATTTCAAAGTTTATTTTTTGCACAAATTTCAAGGAAGCGGACACAAAAATCAAGGTGCTATTTGGCACAGAAATCAAGACACTAATTTGGCACAGAAATCGAGGCAGTTGGGCACCAACTTCAAGGCAGCCTTCTGGTTGAATTTTTTGTGGTTGAGATAAGTATATTTTGACTGTGAAATTTATGTACAGAAGATTTACTAAAGAAATACAAATTATCTCTCTCTAACAGGTTTTCCCCTTGTGGGTTTTTCCTGGGCTATTGGCCAAAAATTTATGAGTCTGAAATTATTTATGGTGTGCATGAATATTTAATTTTCTGCCTGTAACATTGATTTTTAACTGTGTTTCTAAAGTCTGAAATTTAAATGTCATTTCCAGCCATCATGAAAAACTGGGTTGGGCATTAAACAATGGCAAGTTGACTTGAAAACCGGGTTGGGTTAAAATATCATAAAGCTTTCTTGGCATCAGAGCTTGGGGGCAGAAAACTAAAGTGATTACAGATAGTCAGTGATTTTCTTTTGTTAGTGGGAAGCACCTTGTTGAGTTGGCAGTGAGATGGCTAGAAGACTTAGGTTGGAGGATAGGCTAGATGGACAGGGAATTTTGTTCCATGGAAGGCTAGGATTATGTTGATTTTGGAGGAAAATGAACTTTGGGATGAAGTGGTAAAGAACAGGACAGCCAACCCAATTTAGATTACCGTTGCTATAGATGCAACAACATTATCAGCCTTCAACAAGAAGGACTATAAGGCTAGGAGAATTATTCTTGATGCAGTTAAAGACCACATCATTCCACACATTTCAGGTAAAGACCACGCATATAAAATGTGGGATGCTTTGACTAGTTTATACGAGAGCATTAATGAGAACCAGAAGATGCTTCTAAGAGAGAAGTTGAAGGGTATAAAGATGAATGGTGGAGAGGGAGTGACATCTTACCTTACCAGGATATCTCAAGTTAGAGATGAGCTAGTAGCAGTTGGGGAGGTAGTTACAGCTACTGAGATTGTGCGGACAACAGTGAATGGGGCTTCCAAGCCTTGGGGTGCTTTTGTGCAGGCTATAGTTGGCAGGGAGAACTTACCTTCCTAGGATAGACTGTGGGATGATTTTGTATAGGAGGAGACCAGGAGAGGTCTTGTACAGGGAAACTCTTCACAGGTGGGGAGGATGAGTATAATGTGGCATTGTCTGCAAAGGGAAAGAGAAGAAGAAGGACCCCAAGCAGGGTGGGGACAAGCAGCAGCAGCAGGGTGGGAAGAAGAAATATTTAAGCAAAGTCAAGTGCTTTTCTTGTCATGGATTTGGTCACTATGCTTCACAGTGTCCAAAGAAGAAGAAGAAGAAGTAGACAATAGCCTCAGATGCAGTTGATGATCTTGGAGAGAGATTTCAGAGAGAGTTTTCTCTTTTTGCTGGACATGTTGAGAGAGAGAGAGCCTCTAGTATTATCAACATTGATTTGGATATTGAGATGGAGTATTCTTTGTTGACTAGCCATCAGATGGGTGCATCCACCACTAGCACTTGGTATATTGACAACGGAGCTTCGAGTCACATGACAGGTGCTCGAGAGATGTTTTTTGAGCTTTCATAGACAGGTGTAGATGTGGAGGTTGTACTGGGAGATGACACCATTGTCAAAACAGTTGGTCGTGGGACCATTACCTTTCAGAGGGAGTCCATGAGCCCTATGATTTTGAGGGATGTGTTGTTTGTCCCTGGGCTGAAAAAGAACTTGGTATCGTTTTCCACTATTGAGGATAGGGGTCTTGGGGTTTGTTTCTTGGATGGACGTGTGCAGGTATTCCCCAAGCCTACAAGACTATCTACCTCCATGGACATTGGGGTTAGATGAGGGAAACTATACAAGCTCTTATTTCAGTCTCGGCATGCTTTGGCACACAACAACGGCAGTGAGATTTGCGAGCTATGGCATCAGAGGATGGCCCATTTGCATCATCCAGCTTTGATATTGTTGAGGAGTATGGTTACAGGTTTACCAGAGTTCAATGTAGAGTATAGTGATGTATGCAGGGTGTGTGTTTTGGGAAAGTACACCAAGACTTTTTCCGAGCAGTGACAGCAGGTCAACAGGGGTACTTGATTTGATCCATACAAATATATGTGGTCCTATGTCATTTGTTTCCTTGACATGATTTGAGTATTATGTGACCTTCATTGATGACTATTCCAGGAAGACCCGGATCTACTTCTTGAGGAGTAAGAAGTCACCTATAGTCTTGAGGATCTTCCAAGAGTTCAAAGCTCTTGTGGAGAATCTGACAGGGAGGAGGATTCAGGTCCTGAGATCGGACAATGGTGGTGAGTATACCTCCAATGAGTTCAATGAGTTTTGTATGCAGGAGGGCATACATAGACAGTTGACAGTTCCATATAATCTTGAGCAGAATGGAGTGGCTGAGAGGAAGAACAGGGCTATTATGGGAGAAGCGAGAGCTATGCTTCATGATCAGAGTCTTCCTTTCTTTCTTTGGGCAGAGGCTTGCAGTACAGCTGTTTACCTTCAGAACAGGAGTCCCCATCATGCCTTGGGGAGGAAGAATCCTGAGGAGTTGTTCACAGGAAAGAAGCATGAGGTTGGTCATTTTCGTATATTTGGTTGTTTGACTTACTCTCATGTCCCTTCTGAGAAGAGGACAAAGTTGGATCCCACTGCAGAGAGAGGCATCTTTGTGGGATATGATGAGACTTCGAAGGCTTACCGCATTTATATTCCTGGCTAGAAGAAGGTTGTTGTGAGGCGGGAAGTGAGATTTGAGGAGGAGAGAGCCTTCAGGAAGTATAGAGAGTTGGAGCATGGGGAGCCACCGGCTTCCACACCTAAGGTGACACAGGGATCTTCAGTGCAGATCATAGGTTCACAGGTTTCTGGAGTGACTGGGCCACAGGTTACAGGCACAAGTTCTACAGGTTCAGTGGTTCAGCCAGCAGGTACTCTAGGGACAGGTTCTAGTTCAGAGGTTATAGGTTCACTAGTGACTAGTTCACCAGTCACTTGTCCATAGGTTGTTGGGCCATCTACCTCTGGTAGTTCTTCAGATGAGGACAGAATGGTTTGGGAGCCACCTTCAGGGAAGAGGAAGCCTAAATGGATTTGGGAGACCTTGAAGGAAGCAGAGGCATTTGGTAGGACCCATGAGGAGGTCAGGATAGTTGTGATGCCGGATAGATTGGGCATGGCTCTAGTTGTGAGTCTTCATGATTCAGAGCCTTCCAAATTTGAGGTGGCCTCTCAGCATCAGGTTTGGAGAGATTCCATGATGGAAGAGTACCATTCCATCATGAAGAATGATGCATGGTTGATTGTACTGATACCAGAGGGGAAGTCTGTTGTGACTTCCAAGTGGATCTACAAGGTGAAGCATGCTGCAGATGGAAGTGTGGAGAAGTACAAGGATCGTTTTGTGGCATGAGGGTTTTCACAGATAGAGGGAGTTGAGTATGATGAGACCTTTGCGCTGGTTGCTCGTTATTATTCCATCAGAGCAGTGATTTCTATAGCAGGAGAGATGGGTTGGAAGATCCACCAAATGGATGTGAAGACTGCATTTCTCAATGGTCTTCTGCAGGAGGAGGTTTACTTGGATCAACCACAGGGCTTTGAGATTCATGGGAGAGATTCTCATGTGTGCAGGGTGAGGAAGGCCTTGTATGGACTGAAGCAAGCTCCTAGAGCTTGGTACTCCAGGATTGATGTGTATTTGACATTGATGGGTTTTCAGAAGAGTGAGGATGATCCCAACCTTTACTACATTGTGGTTGGTGGAGATCCTCTCATTATTTTGTTATATGTTGATGATTTGTTTATCACTGGGGAGGAGCATCTCATTGCACATTGCAAGAGATATATTGCTTTAGAGTACGAGATGACAGAGATTGGGTTGATGCACTATTATCTGGGGATGGAGATTTGGTAGGAGCTTGGTCATATTTTCCTAGGACAGGGAAAGTAAGTAGTAGATATTCTGAGGAGATTTTAGATGGAGGATTGCAGGCTGATGTCCACACCTATGATCACCAACTGGAGGAAGCTTCATGCTTCTGAGGGTAAGTTGGTGGATCCTACTCTATACCGTCAGCTCATTGGGTCATTGATGTATCTGGTCAACACCAGTCCATACTTGTTTTTTGCGGTGAACACTCTTAGTTAGTTCATGGTGGAGCCTAGGAGTGTGCACTGGGTAGCCAAAAAACATGTGTTGAGATACCTTGCAGGGACAGTGGACTATGGTTTGGACTATAGGGGTTCGGGTGGAGTCAGTTTGGTTAGTTTCACAGATTCAGACTAGGCAGGCAGTGTGATGGATCGGAGGAGCACTTCCGCTTGTTGTTTTAGTTTGGGCTCGGCAACAGTGTCATGGTTTAGTCGAAAGCAAAAGTCTGTTGCTTTGAGTTCTGCTGAGGCTGAGTATATGGCAGTCAGTCATGCTACTTGTGAGGCACTATGGCTTCGTAAGTTGTTGGTAGATTTATTTGATCAGGAGATGAGACCTACGGTGATTTACTGTGACAGTCAGAGTTACATCCACCTCTTTGAGAATCCATTCTTCCATGACAGGTCCAAGAACATAGAGATCATATACCACTTCATCCGAGACTATGTTCAGAGAGGAGCTGTGGAGTTACAGTACATTTCCACTGATGAGCAGGTTGCAGATATTCTGACGAAATATTTTGGCAGGGGCAAGTTTGTCTTCTTCAAAGACAAGTTGGGAGTGGTGCAGAGTACCCTCCTTGGTAAGAGGGAGTGTTGAATTTTTGTACCTAGGAAAGTGTTCCCCTAGGTGACTTTTTCCTTAGTCACTTAAAAGGGGAAATAAAGTGACCCTTGCATTAAATGACTTGAGATGAGCATTTAATTTGACTTTAGATATTAAAGTCGCTTTTTGATAAATTTAAGTGAGGGGAGTGAAATTAATATTTATGAGATTTAAATGAGCATTTAGTCTCATCTAATCTCAGGCATCGGATTGAGTGACCATTCACTCACCCTAAGGTTTAGACGAAAAGAGCATGGGAAGGCACGAGCATTCACTTTTTGCTGAAGAGAAGTGGAGAGGAGAGCAAGAGAGAGAAGTGGCATGATTTTCGAGGGAGCTCAATTTTCCAGCAGCACGGATTTCGAGGAAGCATGGATTTCGAGGTGAAGAGATTCTTGGTACAACACATTTCCTGAGGCACTGTACAACAGTAGCATGGGCATGAATTTTGAGGCACTGTACAACAACATTTATTGTTGAACCGTACAACAAAGATTTTGAGGTGATTTCTGGGCACGTTTTTCTAGAAATTTTGGGCACATAAATCGAGGTCCATACAGACTGTACGGACTGTACTTGTTGGTACAGATTTCGAAGTTTATTTTCTGCACAGATTTCAAGGCAGCCAACACAAAAATTGAGGTACTATTTGGCACAAAAATCGAGACACTATTTTGGCACAGAAATCGAGGCAGCTGGGCACAAAGTTCAAGGTAGCCTTCTGGTTTAATTTTTTGTGGTTGAGATAATTACATTTTGACTGTGAAATTTCTGTACTGAAGATTTACTGAAGAAATAAAAATTCTCTCTCTCTAACAGGTTTTCCCCTTGTGGGGTTTTCTTGGGCTATTGGCCAAAAATTTATGAGTTTGAAATTATTTATGGTGTGCATGAATATTTAATTTTCTGCCTGTAACATTGATTTTTAACTATGTTTTTAAAGTCTAAAATTTACATGTCATTTCCAGCCATCATGAAACACTGGTTTGGGCATTAAACAATGGCAAGTTGACTTGAAAACCGGGTGGGGTTAAAATATCAGAAAACTTTCAGATTTCAAATGTTTCGAAAGGAGATGTGGTGCAATTTGCACCACTGGATGGTAAGGAATTTGGAGTTTTAATTTAGGAGGTATTCATGTAATGTGAGAAATGTTGCTTATCAGAAGGTTCTCTCCGAAGATGTTCTGCAAACTGCATGCTTGACCTTCATGGTTCTCCTTTAGATGTGATATTAGAAAAAACTGCAATGGAACCTACTGTCAACTTTTGGAAAATACTTGAAGCTTCTCCTCTTCAAATGGTATATCCATATATGGATAATGAGTCCTTTTTCAATAAAAAAATTGTTACAACAAGGCCATACAATTATGTGAAACACCAAATTGGGAAACCATCGTTTGAAAGGAAGTTGAGCACAAAATTTGCAGAAACATTTGGTGAATATGGATTCTCTGCTAAAATGAGCATTGCATGTTGTTGTTAAAATCAATGTATCTAAAAAATTCCATTCCATTCAATGGTTGAAATCTATAAAAATGTGCTTCTCATGAATGAAAATTCAAAAAGAGACTTTGTATTGCATCCTTTGGCATCAAATGCTCCTATTGTCATACATGGAGAAAAAAGAAGAACTTGTTTTACAATTAAATTTGAAACATTAGATGGCTGTCAAAAGGTTTGGGTTAAATGTTATGGAATAAAAAGGATCACATCCTACAATTATAAAAAATGATTTTTAAATGGTGAATTGAGGACTCTGAATGACAATAGTGGATTGCAAAAGTCTAGATCAAATACAATTTCAATATGTGTGAGTATTAATCAAATTATGGAGCAAAATTTTGAGAAGTCTACACGTTTAACTCAGTCAATATGTCAATATAGGACAAGGTATCCTTTACGATTATTTCCATCTAATAAGTCCTAGGGTTTGCTCCTCAAGATGGCTAATGAAGAAAACAAATATATTGGTCTTCCTCCTTTGTCCCAATCCAGTTTTAGAAAAATAATGAAGACATATTTTCCAGATGTTGAAATCACAAAGAACAACTTCTTTTCACAGTTTAATGAATGTATTTCACTCATCAAAAAGATTAGGGCCATCATTGATCCAACTAAAGTGGAGCAGTTGCAAGTAATTCAAGCATCCCATAATCAATATATCGCAAGTTGTTGACAAGTGTACTATGCAAATAGATTATGTTTAGAAAATAATCCAAACACATACCTGAGTATTGTGCATGGCAAGATGGATAAGTCTAAGACTTCTATACCAAGGTTGGGTAAGATGGCAAAGTCTCTTAGTAATGTCATTAATCTTCTCATTTCATTGACTGGTATGCTTACTCATGGACACTAGAGTAGGGGATATGTCCACTTACTCTTTTCATTCTATAGGGTGGTTGAAATTTCACTATCACTTCATTTTCTAAGTGTCTAAGAGATCTTGAAAGATCAATTTTAAAATCAACGTGGGGATTTGTTTTACAAAATTGGAACATCAAAACACATTTTGCATGATGCCTTATTACAAACTGATTCCTATGAAAAAGGTTTGATCTATACATAGGATGAGATATAGGAACATGATAAAAATATTGATAATACAAACCTCCACGTTTCAAATAAAAATTTTCCACCGATATTATTGTTGCAAAAGGATACTTGCTCCAGTGATAACAAAAAACATTATGTGTTTGCACTTTTATCTCTTTTAACAACAAGGAGGGTGTTTGAAATTGTTGAAGTTGATTTCCTCCCTATGGGACACACACATGAAGACATAGATGGAACATATGAGAGGCTATCAACAAAACTAAGGAAAAAAGACATATTTTCACTGCTGGAGATGATGGACAGTTATAGGACATGTGATGAGCACAAATCTTATGTTCCTTATTTAATTGATGAATTTTTTACTTCAAGAGTTTTTGTGGAACCACACCTTCTGGACGGTAACTCCGGGATCACTGGTATCAAAGGATGTTAGTTATTCAAATTTCATCTCATTGATGGAAGGCCAGTTATTCAATGTAAAGCGTTTATAAGGGATGAAACCTGGTCATCACCTCTTAATATTTGGTGTTCTCATCAAAATGGTAGTCCATAACTGCTAGTGGGGCAACCTCAATTGTTCAATCTACAAGCAATGAGACGTTCTAATATGGATGAAATTAAAAAAAGGGTTAGAAACATATAGTTCATTATGGAATAAAAGGGTTGATAAGGGAGGAGAACAATAATGGGAACCAAAAATAAATTATTGTGAAAATATATATAATGCTTTGGATACCCCATTTCAGATCATTGAGCACTCAACAACTAGTTTTTGGCCATCCACAGTGCAAGAGATAAAATAAAATGGTCCTACAAAGTTATCGTATGAAATTATGAGAACATACTTAAGGAAAAATTTCCTCACTATTGATGATTGCTATGTTGGACCTATATCTAACAAGCCTAGAGATGCATTCTATCCAAAGGATGATGTTGTAGAGGGACAAATGTTCACAATACAATCACTGGATGAAGATTGTGTGATATGGTTGGGTAGGTCAATGGGAAGTGTTTACTGGGAACCAGATGTTACTATTGATTCTTACAAAGTAGAGGTTCAATGGTGGAAGCCAACTGGAACATTGACGGACCTCAAGGAGTTGCATATAAATTGCTTAAATATAAAACAACATAAAAATTCTGAACCACTAATGGGTTGTTGGTTCATAGGAAAATATGTCCATGTATGTTAATAACATCATATGGGCATGGTCACCAATGGTAGGATGGCCATGAGAGAATACAAACCATCGAGAAAGGCCTTGCAGTAGTTAAGGCACAACAAGAAACAAATGAAGCATAATGTTGAGATTCAGAATGATGTTTATGAATGAGGCTTTCATTGATTTATGCTGTCTTAAATATTTAATAAAAGGTATTGAAAGCATTTGGATACAATGTTTGTCATCATTTGCATTTATTTTATGGCATCTCTTCATCTTGACATATTTATTATTGATATTACTTTATTTGTGCCCCCTTTCCCTCAATCAATATTATTGGCTATCGAATTTGAAAATGATAGGTAGTCTGGTGTTTGGATATGTTGTTGGGTACTAATATTACTTGTATAAAAAGATTGAATTTCAAATTTTTTTTTTTTCACAGGAACGATTACAATTGTATATTAAAAGATGTGGCATCAATTGTTAAATTTGATTGGTATTTACCCATTTTTATGTTTTTTAATCATCATATATTATTCATGTTGAGATTTGCACACCACTATTGACATGCGTTTAATCTCCAAAACCATCAATTTGACAGGAAAATTGATGATGCCATTATTTAAATGGAAACTATAATCAAGTTTAAATGGAATTAACTGCAATTTAGTACAAGTTACTCAGCTTTTCATGCCATTGTCTAATTGGAACTGCATGTTTTAACTTGTGTGTATGTATTTTCCTTTAGGTCCTTTGGGTGTTTGGCCTACCTTCTTCAAAGAAAGAAAATAGATACAAGTACAACTGCATGTGTCTCTTTCCCCCTTAAAATATATGTTTCAACTAATTATAGCTTCCCATTTATTTATTATATATATTGTGATTCCAAGTATTATAAATTTATGTTTTTTATTACTTCCAAACATATAGGCAGACCTCAATGACCCATGCCAACAAAATCAATATACAAGTAAATTTTAAGTATTTTTTTGTCTTGTTTCGATTTTATGATATAGACTCAACAATTTATGATGTTGGTTCCATTTGTTATCTATATTCATGTTTAGTCATTGTTTTATTAACCCATAGATGATCAATTTCAGTGTTGTAACTTTTTCCTTCTGACCCGACCAATAGATCAAGAAACCCTAAGAAAATTTCAATGTTGAGAAATCCATAGACAAATCAGTTAAAAACAATTTTTGTTGGTCGGTTCATTTATTAAGATTGATATTTCAATTTTTCAATTAAAAATAACACTAGTCTCGTTTCCAATTTCATTCCATCCATACAAATTACAGGTGTACTTTCTCGCTTATAGGCTCACTAAGGTGGGGTTGGTGCATCTCGGAGTGAGTGCCTAGGTTGGGCCTAATCTAGATTATATATGCTTGATAACTAACCATGAAAGCCACAATCCCCTAAAGGGTGAAGTAGCATGGCCCAAGAAAATATTGCATTCATCATTGTACCTCGAACACCACTTGTTCCCCATGTCGACATGTACTCAATACGTTTCATGGTAGATTGCCAAGCTCTTATTTTAAAAATAAAAATGGGTGCTCACCCATGGAACACAAACATATGAAGGCGTAGCAGAATTGAGTAGGAATGAATTTAAAAATTGCACCATTCTAATTTTTCAAACTTGCAATTAATAACTTTTCTAGCTTTTAATAAATTTTCAAACTTGTGTAGCTTGCTTCGTTTGTCTTTATAAATAATTGCTTAGCAAGTGAGCCAAGGGCCCCTCCCTCTTTAGTGAACATTGGTTGTGAATGGTTGACTTTGGTTAGGTAATACTAACTTTGTTAGATGATCATTGACCATGGTTGGCTTTGGGTTACAAATGATAGTTTAATAAGTTAGAACATAGCTAACTGTTGTTCATAATTGTTTGACCATAGTTAACCATGGATTTTTTAGTTGACTGTAGTAGACCATTTTTTATTATTCTTGAAGATTAAATGTGGGGGGAATGTCTCCCGCAAATGAAAATTTGGGATTTCCAAAGTTACACTCTTGCTGGAGTGTTGCTGGCCACCTCTTCTACTCCTAGCCTAGTTTCGAGGGGCCATAGTGGGTATGAGAAAAATGCATCTCTCCCAGTGCACGCTCCCTCATTGACACATACAATGACAAGGATGCCAAATGTTAACTTCCACAAGTTCTTGTTCCTGGTGAGAGTCGCACCCCTTGTCCATATCCTGCTCCTTAAAAGACCACTCACCATAAAGGATTGAAACAAAAACACACCATATCTCATCATGCTCGATTCAGCGTAAACCTGATGTGAGCAGAATCTACTTTTCCATGTCTAAAATCCTCTCTAGGGCGTGCATGCACAAATTCTAAGTTACAATGACCTCGTGCACCATGAATTTACCTTTGCTTAACTAAGCAATAGTTGGGATACAAGTTAATCCAAACACTTATGTCTTCCTTTAGACTAATGCTTCCCTCCTTTAACGACTAGTATTCCGCATCCTGCCTGTTAATGGAATTGAATGGCAGGAAGGAAAAATAAATGACATATGTGGCCTTCCGCATGTAGTGTATGGCTGCAAGTTCCATGGAAAAGACATATGCCTTGGGGATAGAATTCAATGTCAAACCCACATGGGCCCTCATGAAATGTGGTAAATATCTACACTTGCATGGCGTCAAAGCTTGACAAGGGGATGTGATGGGTGGTGATCTTGGCGGATACACACCGTCCTCCACAATTGTGATTAATAGAGTCTTGCGACAGGGAATTCGAACCCGGGATTTTGTATACCAGTGAGTAGGGATTACGATGGAAGTATGGAAAATGAATGATGTTGCGGGGAGGAGGACTGCTACAATCCACACTGGTTAATGTGGCTTCAAGGAAGTCATCAATGTCTAAGCTGCTTGGTCCATAATCTTAAGGACGAATTCGAGACATTAGACTGCCAGTTGGAGCAGTGGAAAACGACGTAGAAGCAAAAGCATAGGATCGAGCAAGGAGAGAAAGAATATGAGATGGAGGTTATGAGGGCTGATATGGAGGTGTAGTAGAACAAAAATGAATACTTGGAAGCAAGATTGTAGAAGATGGAAGTCCAAATGGATATGTTACAAAGGGAAATAATTTAGAGAAAAAGGAGCATATGATGGTTCATTACTACTTACATAACCATGGAAGAACCCGTAGGTTTAGGAGAACATCTTTTGAATGTCATTAAATAGAAGAATGTTTTTGTTATTCTTACATCCAAACAATTAATTAACATTCTAAAAATCCTAGAACATTGTTTCAGAAAATTACTAAGGTATACTATGTAACTTATTAGAACTTAGCCATTTACTTAGAATGTTTAGTCATTTACTCGTAAATTTTTTTGGAGAATGCTAGCACTTAAATTTATGAGCATCATAAGTTTGTTTGTTTTTCCCAATGCTATGTCACACATTTGAAGTAGATGATTTTACTAATAATTCATCCCCTATAGCATGTTCATAGGTCAGGGGTGGAAGGAGTGGGAGGGGTAATCCATAACCTCGAGGTAGATAAACTAAAAGCCTTTGCATAGGGTTTAGGGAGCACCACAAACTATAGAGCAAAAGCGCTTGCACACTACCAAGGTTTAAAAATTATGAGACAAATGCAAATATCATAGGCACTAGTATTGGGAGACTCCATGGTAGTTATTTGCCTTGTGCTCTATAAGGTGCATTCTTTAGAATATGTCTAAGTGGAAACGGTAGAAAATATGAACCTCCAACAATAACTACGTCGCACAAATGGACATTCAGGAGACTCATTTTATGGCATCAATTGGGAATGTGGAGGATGGGATTTGGGGCATGCGAGAAGTGCTTTGGAGGTTGATGGCTGAAGGTGGGACTAGAGAACTGTGTCAACTAATTTCATATCTTCGGGTAGCCTCATACATGCCCATGAACTCAATCCAAATATGGAAGCTGAGCAGGATCTATCCTAATCCGGAAATAATGGGTATGCATAGTGAGGAAATGATGAGAATTCAAGGACAATTGGGGCATTAATCTGACAAAAGGAAAGAAGGATGCATTCACAACAAATGAGAAAGGTAATAGTGAAGGAATCAATGTGGGTTCTCAAGTTGGCTTGGGAAGAACAATTCCAGTATTCTTTGTTGGCATCCTACAAACTAAATATGCCTTGACACTGGGACATCGGGGAGCAAAAAAGAGGCAGGAACTTCTCCCTAGCTCATGGAATTCTAAGAGTGGATGGGAAGGTGAATTTTAAGAGGTGGTCCATTCATTATCTGGGAAGGTGGGTTATCCAAGTAGTTTGGGCTTAGAAGCGACGGAAAACTAGGGAGGATGAGGCTAGGGTGGCCACCTGGAGTAGTCAACAACAAGAGAACCTGATGTTATAGGTGGACTTAGCCAATCTGCAAACCAAGCAAGCAGAATTGGAAAATCGTATCACCCCATTTGAAAGGAAGTTGGCTGCGCATAATTTCCAATGGTTTGTGGATGAAAGGGAAGATAGAAGGCATGTTACAGGGCTCTTGGAAGATATTGAACCATGCCAATGCATAAATCATGCTTTTCATTGATACAAGGAAGACCACTAGGACAACTAGGACTCATTCAACTTCTAGGCACTTTAGTTTTTGTCTTGTTATGTTAAATGGATTTTATTAGTAGCAAAGTTTTTAGTATCTTGGGCTTGTAGCATGCATTAGTAAGATTAGTTCTGAATCAGAATCAAGGTTGAATGTAAAGATGGAATCTTATAGGACCGGGAAAATACATAGATAAGTTCAATAGACAGATTATTATACTCTAGTAGCAAGTTAAGTTGGTATTGGTAGATTTACAAAGAATAGTTCTAGGCCACCTCTTTGATTTTGGATGTATACCAATGCTTTTGTACTCCTAATACATTACTCCTACATCCAAACAATTAACTAACCCTCTAAAAATCCTAGAATAATGTCTCAAAAATTCACCAAAGTAGGCCATGTAACTTATGAGAACTAGTCGTAGATATTTATTCACAATGTTTAGTCATTTACTCATAGTATGATTTGGAGAATGCTAGCACTTAAAAGTTTCTAGCATCAATAAGTTTGTAACTTTTTTTCCCAATGCTATGTCATAACTTTAAAGTATAGTTTGTTACTAATAATTCATCCCCTATAACATATGTGCTCATAAGTTAGGGGTGGCAGGTTTTGGAGAATGCTAGAACTTGAAGTTGTTAGCATCAACAAGTTTGTTTGTTTTTGCAATGCTATGTCACAACTTTGGACTAGTTATTTTTACTAATAATTAATCCCATATAACATGTTCATAGTTTAGGGGTGACACTGGTTTTAGAAAATGTTGGCACTTAAATTCATCCCCTATAACATGTTCATAAGTTAGGGGTAGTAGGAGAAGGAGGGGTAATGCATAAAACCGAGGGAGATCATTTGAAATCCTTTACATGGGGTTTGGGGAGTAGCACGACAATAGAGAGGAATCACTTGGTACTTTCACTCTACCAACTTGGTCTAAAAATTATGAGTCAAATGAAGATATCAAAGGCCGCTACATAGGCTTGGAATTTCAAATTCCATCTCCTTGTTAAATGAATATTTGATGATGGTTTTGTGCTTTTCACACTGTTTAGTTTACATTTTTTAAAAATCCATGTGTTGATTTCCTCATGCTCACTCTGAAGCCTTTTCTGTTATGATATGTTATGATCCTACTTTAAGAAGTGCATTACTAGCAATGCTCAATATTGTGTAATGAGTGAGATGAGCGATATGGGTTATGTAGGGACATCAATGGATGAAACTAGGAAAAAGGGAGAAAAATTAGGGTATCCTGAGGAGACCTCCAACGTACTTGCATGTGCATATTTATTGGCTGAAGAGTTCTCATTGGAACAGTGACTGCATCTTGAATGACAAGCCTGTTGCCATGAAACAATAACTACCACAAATAGAAATAAAGGTTGTAAAAAGCTATAATAAGAATTGTAAACTAAGTTTGTTGGTTCAAAGTCAAGGATGTAAATTATGATAACTATCCCTGTAGTGGATTTGGTACTGATCATTAACTACGAAGTCCTTAAATATTATTGAATCCTCTATAATTTTCCATAAATTTCTTAACCTTGTATCCATCAATTAATATTATTGAATGCTATATAATTCCCCATAAATTTCTCAACCTTGTATCCAGATCTATCATCTAAGTGATCACTATGAACAATATTGAATTAAATGTCACATACTTTAAGTTGAAATTCATTAATAGAGTTAGGTCCAGATTTCAGACTATAAACGAACTAGCAACAACTCAATAATTCTACAACAGTATTGGTTATTACACCCATTAGCACTGCAATTTGCATGGGCTATGTCAGAACCCGAAATTTCTGAAAAATTTAAAATTTTTATTCATAACAATAAATGTTAACTAGGTAGTTTTTTTCTGATTTTGTTTTAAATTAAATAACTAACATAATCTGTTGAAAGACTCTGTCTTATTAAAAACTTTGATTTTGGTGATTGTAATCAATGACTGTTTTGTTTTGAACTGCAAGGGAAGAGCTAGTCGTAGTTGACTGGCTTACTTAGCTTACGAGCTAATGCATATGTCGTCTTTTGTTTCTCAGGTGCGCCAGTGAAGTAAGGATCACCGTTGGTTGAACTTGGTGAGCATCAATATTTCCTGTACTTAAAACTTAAAAGATCGTCATGATATTTCTTATGCAGATAGTATCAACATGTTCTGCGATAGATTACACAGTTCAGTTATAATTATTGTTTTATGAATATTATGTTATGTTACTGCTGTAACTTATCAATGGAACAATAGTTTGTATCATAAATTATCATCTGTGTAAGCGACTTAGCATCATGTGACATGTTGTCAATTTAATACTGGAGATTACTGTTTTGTTCACATAATGATAATGCGAGTTGAGAAGGTGACGCTTCTAGCGTTGTTTCAATATATACTCCTATGCATCGAAGTCCAATGTCTACTTAGAGTTTAACATATGTTTCCTGACTGCGTCTTGATTTTTTTTTTAACTACCTTTACAATGTGAACCTATAGATGAAACTCTATTTCAACATATTAATAATAGAGGTTTATTATTCAAATTAATACTGTTAACATTAGTATTAGTAGCAATTCCGATGAGTACGTATGATAGCAATTGTGTAAAATGTCTGATAGACTTGGTAACATTTCCAGGGTTAAATATCAAGGTATTTCATTTAAGGTTAACTACCTTATTTCTTAAATGATCATGAGAATGTAGTATGCTCATAGCATTAGTCTATGATTTGGTTTTAATATATCTATATCATAAATTGATTGTGCAATAATCTTAATATTCCCATACGTTGGCAAGCTTTATATTCTATATAGTGTTTAGGTTGTATTGATCATAAACTTTATGGTTTTAAATTGACTATATCTCCTTTATATCGTTGTAGTGATTATACATTCCAAGTGCTTGGGATTTTCGATGATTCATTTGCAAGGCATGCACTATATGCCAAATGATTATATATCATTGTTATCTTATACGTTGACTTACATATGTAATGATTTGGAAAAATCGGTGTATGATGATTTGGTTGGCAATGGAACTATAGGGTCTCGACCCATATTACGTTGATTTATTTGGAGGCTACGTGGTTCACTCTCCTCCATGCAATTTGTGATATATAAGCTGGTTTCGTAAACCCTACAGGTTATTGTAGTTGCCTTCGGGCTCGGGTCCTAGGGATGAAACCCTCCCTGTCTGAGTTTCGTATTGAAGCCCTGTAACAAAGTGCAGAGTGTGGTGGTTATAGCCTCGTGGTTCCATTCTGTAGCAAGATAAGTCTTCGGCTCTGGTCATGGTGTTTGCTATGGTTTTCATTGTCTCGTGGTCTTGTTCTTCCTTCTTTGTTTAAGTCTCGGCTGTCTACAAACCTTCACTGTACTGGTGCGGATGTGAGATAGAGTTTCTCTATTGTCTTTAATGTTATGAGAGGGTTGAAGCATTGTTTTTTTTGGGTGTGCTTGTGGACTGGTTCAATTCCAGTGTGAGGGTTTCGACTGCAAGAGTTGTCTGTCACGGCTGTCATTTGAAAGTTATGAGGGTGTGCTTTACTCTTTCAACCGACGAGGGTTTGGGGTTTCACTGCCTGCTTTCACCGGTGGCTTCCAGATTATCCACGGCTACAAATGCACAGGTAATGAACAACATTACTTTCATTATTTCTGTTTTGCAAGCAAGTGTAAGTTTCCTCTTATTTAAACTCTCGGCAATGAATGTATATTAACATCCCTCTGCAATGAATGTGCAGGTCTCACAGTTTTGAAGGTGTACAGGGTTCTATCTTCAACGCTCTCATACGGGTAAGCCTGGTTATCCACGGCTGTCTCTTCCTTTGCTGGTTTAAGTGGTTAGGGTCGTGTCAAGGAGGAGACTCCTGTGTAGTGAGGTCGGTTGACGACTTGATGTTTATGGTTACAGTCATATGTATGGAGTCGTTTTGTTTGAAATGAAATGGGGTTTGAAACCCTGTTAAGTTTATGGAGAGCCATTCACGGCCATCTGTAAGAGGCCAGGGTTTTCTGTTATTGTGCTTTGTATTTGCGGAGCATGGGGTTCTAACCTCACTGTATGAGATTTAAACTTAATGTAATGTTGGGCCTGATATGGCCGTATTTTGAATTTCGTATTTTGTTAAAATATTACAATGTATTTGTAATGTGTGGATAGATGTATTCTTCAGTACCTGCAATGGAAGATAACTATGTTTAATGAAACCCTATAATTGTTGTTCTGCGTTTTACTTCGGTCTGGAGTGTTAAAATAAAGATTATGGATAATCCTCGGCTGTGACTATAATCTTTAAAAGCATCGGGTTGCTCTGGTGAATTGGGGTTCTGTTTTATGTTCAAAGCATATGTAGGGTATTGTGAACTCGATAGTGACTGGTATGAATTATAATAATATTTGTTTTGATTCTTGTACAGTTGTTAAATGAAACTGTAGGTTAAATAATATATACACATAGAAATATGTGTAAAGTTATTGTAGGTTATAGCTGCCATATAAGGCATTCTTTTCATTTGTTTTTCAGTCTGTCGATGGGATACTGTAAGGCTACGGCCATGTAGGGTTTTTGGGAACTACTCCAAGGGAGATATTTATTCTGAGTAATTAAAATTACTGCGTATAATTTAAGATGGTTGTAACAGCCAATGATGACTGTGTTCGTCGACAGTTTCTCTGTTGTATTAATATGTTTGTTTTGTAAAGAAAACAACTCTGTTAATTCTATTACAATGACATGGCTACTGGATTCTAATACTAGGAAGAAAGAAAATAATAATCTACAGTTTCTATATGCTTATACTTGATTACTGTGTAGAAGATTAAGACTATGTGAAAGCTTGTAACAATAAAATATTGTTACAGTCACTTCTTTAGTTAATCGATAACTACCAAACATGTTCTGAGTATAAATATTATATATTGGGATGAGCTTTGTTCATCTGTTAACTTGATATAAGAAAGACCTGTAACTTAAAGTTTACTAGAATATACAATACATTTATATATACAGATAGTTTATTCTGGTAGGAATTATCTCAAGGTAAACACTGAGGTTTGTCTAGATTTGTTCTTATGATTGTTTAATAGCTATAATTCTGAATTATCTATTGTCTAATATTTCTGTATATTATTTAAACTATTAACAGAAATTTGAGCATGTGCATAAACATGGTATTTGTTAACTGTAGCTGTAACAATTAGATTCTGTATAAGATAAATACTTTATATAAATAAAAATAGGAAGTTTCTACAACATCTGCATTCTGAAATTTATACCAAAGGAATATACAGAAAATGATTTACTGAAGTTGAATACAATCAAACCGTAGTTGTACTAGTCTATCTCATAGGAAAATTAAATAAACCAACAACAGGAAGAGTGGCAGAACCTGTAGATGGTAGACAATAACAGCAATGGGAGGCTGTTCCTCCCTACCAATTCCTGGAGAGTGCCCAGACAGCACTTCTCAGGACCCCCGAGCTTGCTCTGGTCTAACTGGCTGGAATCTAAGTACGGCCAATAATTCCCTCAGCCAAAACAGCTATACTGGAACCAAGTTACTGCAACTTCCTGCTCAAAACACTTCCTTACTGTTTTCCCACTTCCTCAATGGGACTCCTGAATAGCATTCACCTGAATGTATTCTCCCTCTAGAACAAATGCTGAACCCCCAGCTCAGTTCATTGAGTAGTATTTAAAAGATTGCCCAGGTCTTAGTTGGGCTAACTGTCATTAATGAGCCACCTGCTCAGATTCCACTTTCTTGGGGAATCATGACCCCAAAATATAGGGAAGTTGCCACCTGCAACTCAGGAAGTGTTTGAGGATGCTGCCACTTGTCTTTTGTCCTTCCACCTAATTCCATCCACCAGTTAGACCAGTAACCTCTTTTAACAGCTCTCCCATGCTGTTGTCTCCATAATTTATTTATTAATAATAATTATTCAGAATTTACATTCCATTTCTGGAGACTCTGCTGAGTCATCCATTCCTACTTAGCATTAAATTTAACATAATGTTCTCAGGAATATTAAAAATAATTACATTATTTTAATAAAATTGGGGTATGTGACAGGCTAAAGCGGGTCTCAAGGAAAATTAAGGGGCTCCAGCATAACCACACCAGGATGAGCAGGAAAATTTGGAGCAATTCGAGGGACTTGACAGTCCGGATCGAGCATCTCAAACAAGAGACATTCCAAACCCAGGAAGACAATTTGTTCATCATGAACTATAGGTTCAACGTAATACTACCCAACAACTGGAAGTTCATGTCCACTAGTTGGAGCGTCAAGTGGAACAATTAAAGTTGGAGAACCAGAGGAACAAAAATGAATCAGATGGAATCTCTTCTTGCATGCAAATTTTGAAATGTAGGGAGTTGAGATGATCCAACATATTGGATAGCTAATTGAGTATGCAATTGTCATGTTGTCTGCTTTTGGGTTCTTTTAATAGAGTGACAGTCTATAATACCAGTTTGAGATAATTTTAGCATAGCTAGATTACTATAGTTTCTTAGAGGTTCGCTAAGGTGGATAGACATAAACTATTATTTTTTGTTTAGTTAGGCTCATAGACCTTTTGAATCAGTTTGTAATTTTGCTCAGTTGCACATGTTCACAAGTTTTGTGGATTTTTTTATTGAATTGTCAATGTTTTGGTTCCATGGCTTTAGGGATGATTTTTCATTGTATATTTGAAATTTGAGTATCTAAGGGATCATTCTTTCTCTATAAGACCTTTCTAATATATAAAAAAACACTAGTTTACTCATTCGACTAGTCCCAAAAAAATTGTTTTCTGATTTAAATCACTCGCTCTACCCAAACACAAATATTATCATCCAAGAGCCCGTCGATATGAACGTAGTTGCAATGGCGATACACTTAATAATATGAAAACCTATTAAAGACTACTTAACCCATTAACAAAAACCAAGAAAAGTACTTAACCCATTAACAAAAACCAAGAAAAGTAACTGTTTTATATTAAATTTAATCTTTATATAAAGTAAATGTATTTACATTATATGATCTTGGTGATGCCATAGTGACATCACCATCATATTATCAATTGTCCTATCCTCAATGTTGGGCCCTCCAAAGGGTTGGGCGTAGTTTTCGGTATTATTGAGTATACGTATAAGGGACGACCGACACATTCTTCTTGATAGAAATCCTATCGATAGGTTGACCGATACTTCCTTTACCACAGACATCCAATTGATTGATCATCTGAACCATCCTCCATGACATAATTTTTGTAGAAGAGTTAGACGACGAATCCTCCAACATAGAGTTCTCGAGCACTAAAACAATGTAAAAGTGACGGTCGAAACTTCCTATTTGATTATGTTAAGGTCCATTTTTTTATTTCACAAGCATCGACATACCATTGTCAAAAGTATGCTATCTCCTATAGGTTAATCTGATAGAAGGGTTTGTCGATACTTCCATTGGCATACACAATGTTCGTTAACCCAACTAGTTGTTGAATCGAGGGAGAATACTAAGAAGACCTATTCGACATTTATTCATATATTGGATTTAAATATTCTAAATATACATTATTAGAATCATAGGGATTTTTTAGAATGTTGGATTTTCCATCCAAATTGAAGTAGTAGAATGAATGGCCAAGCCTTTCTCAAGAATCTTCTAAATCAGTTGACCAAAATACCCTTCCTCGATATTTTGTAATCTAAAAAATATGATATGTTTTCAAAGGGTCGACTGATCCTTTCTTTATCATGGAGTTTGACAAAACTTATGTATCATATTTCTCTCATACAAAAATGAAACAAAAAAGTGTTAGACACCACATATTTAATGATAGTGTCAAATCCTTTTTCTATATTTTGGAAACTTTAGTCACATCCACTAAAATGATGAATCTACCGAAAAAATGGTTTTGATGAAAGGATCATTCGATCCATACTTTTTTATTCAATATATGGTCTTACCAACCATATGTATCTTGCACATACCAAGATATTCTTCTTTAAAATTGTATTCTTCTAGAAACATAATAAGTTTTAGAAATATCGCCCGATACATTCTTCATCGTAGATTTAATATTGAAAATTCCGATAAGACTCTTTTAATTAGTGTTCTCATATGGAAATGCAAGGAGATTGGTTTCCCAATACATATCTAACTACCAAAGCCTCATTCTATATTTTTGAAAATTTGGCAGTCTCTATTAAAATGATGGATCCATCGAAAAGGTTGATCCAATGAAAGGATTGGTCAATCCTTTATTTTCAATTATATGGCATCCTCCACAAGACCTATAGTTTACACACCGAGCCACCCTACTCTGATATTATACTCTCCCAAAGAAACAATATGTTTTAGAAGGATCGTATGATCCTTATGTTATCATAGGAATTTACATAGAAGAGTTCGACAACACCTCGCTTAGTTTTTTTCATAGGGAGAGGTAGTGAGATTGGTTGGCTAACAAATTTTTAATGATGATGTCAAATTCATATTTTATACTATGGAGTCTTTGTCCTTTTCTACTAAAATGATGGATCTACCAAAAAATGGATCTATCGAATCGTCCGATCCCTTCTTTAATTACCTCACGGTCTCTCTAGCCATGTTTATAATGTACACACTGAACCATTTTACTTTGATATTGTATTATCTAAGAAACACATTATGCATTGAAAGGATTGGTCATTCCTTCCTTCCTCATAGATTTGACATAGAAGAGTCAAACAATAATTATTTTTATAGTGTTCTCATTGAGAATGTCAAGGAGACAATTTTGACAACACTTCTTTTATAATGGTGTTAATGTCTAGTTTGTACTTTGGGGCCAGATCTATTTGAATGATGGATCAACCGAAGAGGTGGGTTTGGTGAAATGATCGACTAATCATTCCTTTTTCATTCCTTATAGATATAATCATGCTTATAGGAATGTGATGACTGATTTCTCCCTTATATGAATTTCCGCACAAAGAAATAATATTGGATTTAAATTTCTTAATCTATTTTTTTTTGTTTTTTCAGATATATTTGCAATTGTTTCTATAGATTTGTCTATTTTTGGAAATATTTTCTCTTATTCTTGTTTAGAACTTTTCTCTTTTGATATGAATAGAAATTTATTCTTTTACTTGCTTTTGTCCTTTTTATCCTTATATATTTTTTCTTCTATCATACTTCCTTGCAATAACTTCCATGTTTTTTTTCCTTGTCGAGTAATTTTCTTTCTTATTCTAATTTTCAACTTTTATCTTTTATTTTTAATAGTAATTTATCATTCCACTTTATTTATCCTTTTTTTCTCTCCCTATAAAATTTTCTCTCTTCTATCAATTTTATTGCATTTTTTTCCATAAATTTTTCTTTAATAACAATTTTTTTTGTTATTCTTATTTATAATTTTTTTTTTTTTTATGAATAAAAATTAACTATTATACTTATGTTTTTCCTTTTTCCTTTTCCGATATTCTATGAAACCTTTTTTTATTAATTTCTTTTATGTTAATTCATGTTTAAACATTTTCTTTGGCTTTTACATTATTGTTTAAAAATTCCTTCAGTAACGTCCACTACATTCTTGTTTAGAAATTCCTTTAGTAACGTCCATTAATTCAAAATTTGAAAAAAGGAAGATAATTGAAAATTTATTTATGAAATCGAAAGAAAAGAAAAAGTTATTGCCAATTGTAGTCAAATATCCTTGCTTCGATATATTGGGGTTCACAATTAAATTATCCCATAATGAACATATATGAATTTGTAATTTGATATAGCCACACAAACTAGAACATAGAAAAAAGGAAAAAATATTGAATCATCCAAGTAGAGACGAACTCTAGATCGCAAACTTTTGCTTAAACAAAAACAAATAATTAAAAAGAATGCCAAGTAGCAGGTATTACAATATAACTTTTAAAATTATGAAATACCTCTCTTTTCTCTTCCCATTGATAAAAAAAAAAAAAGTCAACCTGAACCAATGGGGACAAATGGCAATTTACTCTATCATTCTTGTTTAGAGTTTTCTCTTTTTTAAGAGTAGTAATTTTTTTTTTCTTCTTTTTATATATTCAATGAAATCTTTTTTCTCAAGTTTATAATTTTTCAATTATTTGTTGATTCTTTTTAAGAAATCCGCTTAGAAATGTTCATTGTGTACTAATTATTTCATTGAACACATACAATAACATGTAGAGTTGCATAAAAAGTGTATTATATATATAATTATGCAATTTTATTAATGATTTATGTGATTAAATATGGTAAATATAGAGCTTGATAAACAGTGTATTATATATATAATGTTTATATATTTTATTATTCAAATGATGATATTGATTATATTTTCTTGTACAAGAAGGATGCTACATATTTGCTTCTTATTACATATTGTTTTAATTTTGTTAATGAAATTATTTTTTGGAATCATATAAATTGAAAAGATTAGATAATTTTAAGTAATATTTAACACTTCCAAGTAAAACTTTTGAATTTCAAATCCTCTTTTCCTGACATGATTGGGTTTGTAAAATTTGTGTATAGATATTTCATAATATTTGTAGGTATAACTCCCAAGATGATTTATTTCATTCACCAAGCATTCAATTTATATATAGTTTTTGTGAGTTTTGGCATTCAGATTCCAAATGATCTATTAGAGTCTCCAATACTCTTTGAATTCCCTAATTGAAGTCATAATTATTTATTTACAAACTCCCATAGGATTCTAACATTCCCCCCATTAATCCAAAGGGGTGTTTGTAAGTCTGGGCATGGTTCTAAATCTTTCAAACTTTTCTCGTCCAAGTGCTTTGGTGAAGATATATGCAATTTGCTCATTTGTGGAACAATGACGTAAATGAACTGTATTGGCCTCTACATGATGTCTAATCAGATGATACTTTGTGTTGATATGTTTGGTTCGATCATGGAATCTAGGATTCTTTGCCAACTTGATTGCATAAGTATTGTCAATCAAATGTGGAGTGGAGTTCTTGTGTTTCTCCTGCAAATATTCAAGTATATTCCTGAGCCACACAATCTCTTTGGTTGCTTCTGCCTCTGTTTCCAAATCTACTCAAACTGATTGTTTGCATGATATCTAGGAGACAACTGTTGATCCAAGAATCATTATGTATCCAGAAGTGGATACTCTTGTTTCTTTGTCACCATCGAAGTATGAATCAGAATACCCAATAAGTTTGAAGTCATCCACCTTAGAGTACTTGAGTCCAAAGTCTTGAGTCCCTTTCAAGTATCTTAGAACTCTTTTTGTTGAAGACCAATGTCCTGCACAAGGTTTGTGCATGAACCATGAAAGAATGCTAACAACATAAGAAATATCTGGTCTGGTGGTAGTCAGGTAGATAAGGCTTCCTACAAGTTGTCGTACTTGGTTGCATCCTCAAATTATTTTCCTTCACTTGATGTGAGCTTTAGCTTTTGTTCCATTGGATTTGAAAGTGGGTTGCAGTCTATCATGCCAAATATGTTCAACAACTCTCCAATATACTTTTTCTGAGAAATGAATATGTACTTAGGATGTTGATTCACTTCAATTCCTAAGTAATAGTGAAGATATCCTAGATCGGTCATTTCAAATCCTTTCTTTAAGTCTTTCTTTATGGATTCTATATAACTTTCATTGTTCCTTGTCATCAAAAGATCACCCACATATACTACAAGAAACACAACATATCTTCCAACTTTCTTTACAAATAATGTTGCTTCATCAAGATTGTAATGTTTGAAATTCAACTTTAGAAGATGTTGTTGGTTGTGGAGCCGGATCTTCCTGATTTAGAGATGTTGTTATTTTTCAGATGTGTTTGTACCCTAGTTTTATATGTTGTGTAGGTGGACTGTACACTCATCCCAATGGGGGGGCTATCGCCCCCCCACAGGAGTGTGGGGCCAGCTGGCCCCCGACGGGGGTTCGGGGGCAGTTCCCTTGAAAGAAATTTTGGGGTTTTTTGTTGGCCAACAGTTTACGGGCCCATGGTATTGGGTAGACTGTAGTATTTTCCCATGGTAATTCCCCTTTAAAAAGAAGACATGTTGTAATACAGTTGTGTAATGTATTATAGCATTGTAAAGATTTCTATGATTGTGTAAAAGAGATTGTGAGAGACTGAAGAGGAAGTTGCAGCGGATGTGTCACAGGTTGTATCCCTTCATTTTTTTGGATGGTATAATAATAAGTACTGAAAATTTCTGTGTGGACGTATCCCATATTGGGTGAACCATGTTATATTGGTGTCTCTCTTGTAATGTGTTTATGTGATTTATATTTGCATCTTGTTTATTGTTATTGCTCTGTAATCCTATTTTTCTAACAGATGCTCGATTAGCTTTCCATACCATGCTCGAGGTGCTTGTTTCAGTCCATACAAGGACTTGAGTTTGCATACCTTGTGTTCTTGTCCCTTCACAACAAAACCTTCTGGTTGAGACATGAAGACATTTTCTTTCAAGTCTCCATTCAAGAATGTTGTCTTTACATCCATTTGATGAACTTTCCAACCATTTTGTGCAGCCAAGGAAAGTATAGTATGGATGGTTCCCCATTTTGCTGTGGGAGAGAACTTTTGTTCATAGTCAATTCCTTCTTTCTTTGCAAATCCTTTTTCCACGAGCCTTAATTTTCTTTTTGTCAAGTGATCCATCTGATTTGCATTTGTTTGTGTATACCCACTTGCTTCCAATTGGTCTATTTCTAATTGGAGGATCAACCATCTTCCAAGTTCCATTCTTTATGAGTGCATCATACTCATTATGCATGGCTTCATTCCATTCATCACGAGTAGAAGCCTCTTCAAAGTAGGTTGGTTCAAAGTTAGCAGAAAAATTCAATTCACAATCAAATGAGACATCCATGTCATCACCTTGCTTCTCTGCATTTCCTCCATATTCTTGCCTAGTTGAGCTTCTCGTTCTTGCTTTCCTACTTCATCTACATGGACACTTTCAAGTGTCGTTGTGGCCCATTTCAAAATCTTCCTTGATGGTCGAAGTTTAACAGCTAGTGGTGCATCATTCTCTTCAAGGTTCAATATTACAATCCTCTTGATCACATCATCCAGCTGAGTCTCTTGTTCAGTTGAAGTGGCAGGAAATTCTTCTTCATCATTCTCTTCATGAGGGGCTGTTGGTGCTTCTTCAAATGGAAATTCCATGGATTGATCCAAGATATGGATCCCCCCTTCAAAATGTGGAATTTCATTATCGCATTCATAATATGTCTTTATATGAGCAAACCTCTCCAGATGACCAAGTTGTCTTTCAATAGACTTGTCATTTTTATTAGCTTCAAGAAAAATGACATCTCTTGTTTACCTCATCATAAAGACGATATGCCTTGGAAGTTTCTGAGTACCCCAAGAAAATGCATCTTCTACTTCTAGAACCAAGCTTGTTTCTTTGCTCCTTTGGTATTAAGGCATAGCAGGTGGAACCAAAAACCTTGAGATGCCTAACTGAAGGAAGGTGTCCAAACCACATTTCATGTGGAGTCTTATCTTCAATAACATGAGAAGGACTTCTATTTCTCAAATATGTTGCACATAGGATTGCATCACCCCAAAACATTGGCTTCACATTCTTGAAAAACACCATTGAGCATGATGTATTCATTAAAGTTCTATTCATCCTTTCTGCTACACCATTTTGTTGGGGATTGTATCGAACTAAAGTTTGATATGTAATTTCATGTTTGCAAAGATAGTCTTCAAATTCCTTAGTACCATTATCATATCTGAATGTACCAATATGTGCTTGTGCTTGATTTTCTATCAATGCATGAAACTTCTTGAAAATTTGAAATGCTTCAAATTTTTTCTTCAACAAGTATACCCAACACATTCTATTATAGTCATCAACAAAAGTCATAATGTACCTATTACCATTTGCAGAAGGAATTGGCATAGGGCCACATAAGTCATAGTGAAATAGCTCTAACTTTCTACATGCTCTGAATTTAGACTCTGGAAATGGCTGCTTACTATGTTTTCCTAGTATGCATGCATCACATTTGTTCTTTTGCTTAGGAATGGTGGGAAAACCAAATACACCATTATTTCTTAACAATATAAGACTGTTATAATTCAGATGACCAAATCTAGCATTCCATAGTAAACTGGATGAGATATTACCTTCTTCATGCTGGGAGAGATAGGAAAAGTTTTGAACTCTTGCAAAAGAGCCTTTCAACTTCAACAACTATCCATTTTCATAGCCAGTCATGATGACCTTGTTGTTAGGGGATTTTCTTATCTCCACAATCCCATCAAACATGTGGATGGAATGGCCTTGCTGTTGAATCTGCACTAAGGACAACAACCTTCTCTACAACTTTGGAATATAGAGAACATTCTTTAATATGCAATCAAAGAATCCATGCAACTTTATCCCGATTGAGCCAATTCCATGTGGTTTAAGGCTAGATTTATCTGCAAATTACACTATGCCATTTGCAATGTCATTTAGTTCTTCAAAGCAATCTTTTCTAAAATTCATATGAGATGTTGCACCAGTATCAATCAACCAACAATCTTTGTAAGGTGAAAGAGAACTTATTTCATTAATTCCAATATTACAATGTGCAACAATACAATGAGAATAATCAAGGGCTTTACCACCCTCTTGGTTTTTATTCTTATCTTCTTTATCCTGATTATGTCTACCTTTGATGGAGTTCCAAGATGCCAAACATTGATCTGCTTCATGTCCAATATTTCCACAACATGTTCACTTCAAATCAGATCTTCTACTAGAGTTGTTTCTTCCTCCTCTTCCTCCAAAATTTCTTCTTCCTCTTCCTCTTTTGCTGCTATCTCCCTTGGAAGGGGCTTTACACTTGTTCTTTGATTTCTGAACAAAGCAAAGAGATTCTGCAGTACTGTCATTTGTCTTCTTTCCAAAATATTTCTCTATGTCTACAATCTTCTCTTCCAGTATGTCAAAGGTGAGGTCTTTGAACTTGTCGCTAGCTTGTAGGGATTCAAGGTAGTTTGAGTGAGTAGGATAAAGAGACTTTACAAATGCTACAAGTGGAAGGTATGGTTTCATACCAAAGGATTGAATCGTGTTCATGATTGCTCTGATCTCGGATGCAACCAACATGGGGTCATTATCTTTTACTTCTAGACTGAATAGCTTTAACATTAATTGGATCACTTCCATTTTAGAGTGTGACTCATACAAATATTTTAGAGTTTTTAAAGCTTCATAGCATTAATTTGTAGGTAGAATATGCTAGCTCACCTCTTCACTAACAATGACAGAAATCATGGCTAAGGATTTATTGTCTTTGGATTGCCAAACAGTAAGCTCTTTCTCTGATGTTGGAGGCTTTGCAGTTGAAGTGATGACAGTACCTTATTCCATGAGAGTGGTATTCCCTTCGCAAATGTCGTCCCAGAAGTCATTGTAGACGTATGTAGTCTTGATCTTTCTACACCATTCTGGAAATGTGTCTTTGCCCGTGAGTGTGGCACCAAATACAAATGCTATAGAATGCATCTTGAAATTGCAACTATTTAGGGAAAATATATGGCAGAAAATAAATAGGTTGCATATTGAGTTTTTGTTCCCTATACAAATTGGTTACAAGTCAATTCTATAACTCAATTCTACAATGCTACAAATTTTCCTCTCACAACTCTTCAACTCTTTATAAATAAATATTACAATATGTCTATATACACTATTTTCCAAATATTTTGATTCTCCCTCTCACACAACTATTTAATGATCCTCACTCAAATAATTCATTCTCACTCTCGCAAGATAATTACAATAATGCGGTCTTATTACAATGACACCTTTCCACTTGAAACAAAAAATGAATCCACCAGTCGTCACTAGGATTGAAAAAATATATTAACACTTATACCATCAGAAATTAGGGTTTCTTCACTTCATGCTTGGACGCAGACCTCAACTCTCCTCCAAGATCTTCAACGCATCCAATATGCAGTCCCAAAGGATCTCCAAATTCACACAATCTTGGATGATCAATATCGATGCAATATATCAAACGCAATATTTATTTCAAATGATAATATCCATCACCGCGTAGCTCCTATGCAGTAATGTGCCATTCCAGAACGGCCTTCAACTTAGCTCTATTCAAACATCTCCAGTCTTTGATGGTTCAGTCATGCATGCTTAACGCCGAGATGGAGGAGGTCACAACCTTCAACAAAGGAACACAGTGAATGGATAATGGATAATTTATTACACGCAGAAGCTTAGGAAGGATAGTCTCAGCTCCTTAAGGGATAGCTCAAGACAAGGCAAGTCGCTCTTCCAAAAGGAAGAAATAGTAAGTTGCAACTCCAAAAAAAAATTGATAACCGTTAGCAAAAATTAGGGTTGAGTACAGGAAGAGTGTTAACTGCAAATTTCACAGCTTTCACAAAGAATAATGAAACGACGCAGGGAGCAGAGGGCAGGTTAACGGACAGCAGGCCTGAGATACAAGAAGAATGCAAATCCAAAAATGGGTAGGCCCGAGAGACAAGAAGAATGCAAATAAAAAAAGGGCAATATGAAAATGGAAGAACAAGAGTTATGCAGGTTGCTCTGATACCACTGTAGGTATAACTCTAGAGATGATTTATTCCATTCACCAAGCATTCAATTTATACATAGTTTTTGTGACTTTTTGCATTCAGATTCCAAATGATCCGTTAGATTCTCCAAGACTCTTTGGCTTCCCTAACTTAAGTCATTTATTTACAAATTCCGGTAAGATTATAAAAATATTGAATAACTTGTTGTATTTGCAATTAAGCTATAGAAGTTCTAAAAATCAATGTCTCGTACATAATCATTAAGATGGGTTGTAAGATTTGTGCATATATATTTCAAAATATTAAATAAGTTGTTTTATTTGAAATTAAGGTGTGGAAGTTCTTAAAAACAATTTCTGGTAGATAGTCATTAAAATCATCAAAGAATGTCAAAGAGTTGTCATCAAGATCATCAAAGAGTTTCATAGAGTTGTATAGAAATTGTTTATATAAAATCTAACAAGATGGTATTTTATTTTTGTATAGGGATCAATATTACTATTGATGCACATTGTTAAATATATAGACATCAAAGATATGCAACAAAATAATTCAAAACATGTCATGATTCTAACTCTTGAATTGACAATGGTGTATGATCTATAAATAAATAGGTAAGAAATGAATTTTAATTGTACATTGGTATTAGAATCTTTATTTAACTTTACAAAATTTCAATTGGAATTTAATAGATGTGATACTCGTGCTTTTCGAAGTGTAAATTTTACTTTTGGAATTGAAAACCATGTTTGTGAAATCAAAATCGCACTTTGTGAACTAAAGATTGCGTCTTTTTAATAAAAAAATCCCACTTTTGTAATTGGAAATCACATAGTTTGAATCAAAAATCACACTTTCATAGTCGAAAAAAGCAATTTTCAAATTAAAAATTACACTTTATGAATAAAAAATTGCACTTTTCGGATTCAATATGATTCAAAAAATGCACTTTTGGGATTCAATATGATTCGAAAATTGAACTTTTGGAATTGGAAATCACACTTTTTGAACCTCATTCTGCACTTTTTGAATCCGATTGTGCACTTTAGAAAGGTTGTTTTGGACTTTAGAAAGTGTGTTTTTTCACCTTTTAGTCTAGAATATGCATAATATGTACAAATTTAATGAAATGGGTGTTATGACACAAAAGATGCACTTATGAGGATTCAAACAAATCCTATAGTGATAACACCTATCAAAGGATTCCCTAAGATGTTTGGGATGATCGGTTCTCCTTGCGGATCAATTTGTCAAGTCATCTAGGTAAGCTTCAATGATCTTTTTGATGTCATGAAAAGCATATGACATAACTTGCTAAAAGGTATATCCAATGTTCTTCATGCCAAATGGCATATTCTTGTATGAAATCGTTCCCCAAGGACATATGAATGTAGTATTATGTTGATCTTCGGGGAAAATTTGTATCTGATTGTATCCTAAAAACCCATCCATAAATGAGAAGATCTCATTCCCCGTGCATTTATTGATAATTTGATCAATGAATGGGGTAGGATAATTATCCTTTGGACATGCAAGGTTCAAGTCCCTAAAGTCAGTGCATGAGCTGATGTGTTAGAACCAAATGTTATGCAAGTTCATCACACCTCTCAATATTCCTAGAGATAGTTAGTCAAAAGTTAGCAGTCAAATAGCAAAGCAATTGATTGAATGCTCGATGGAGTGGTAGATTGATCGGTCGATTGGATGGTCAAAGAGATATTCAATTAGATGGTCGACTCGATTAGAACAACCGACTAATCAAGGGAATATTGTGGTATTTCGGGAAAAGGTTAGAACCGAAAACCTTTACTTGTGGACCAAATAGTCGTCAATTCAAGGAATTTTGTTATATCTTATAGAGACTATAAAAGGACAACCACATTTGTTGTGTTGATGTACTAAACTAGATTTTCAATTAATGCATTGTGATATTATGATCATAATGAATTGAGCTTATGTGTTGTAAACGGTCTTTGTCGACACAACGTTTTTTCTTGGAATATCCTTATCCCTTCTATTATTTTTTGTTATATGTTCTATTGTTCAAAGGATTTTCCCAACATGGTATCAGAGCTATTGGTTTTTACCTAGCCTATTATCCACAAATCATGCTAATTCATATATAGGGTTGATCGAATATGGGTTGAAGATCTGCCAACAGATAAATTTTTTGAACTTGGATCAGATCTGTAAGATATCATATAGATGGATTCCAAGTTAGAAACTGGTATTTTGGAAGCCCACAATTATGCAATTTGGGATCCTATAATGGAAATGTTGTTGAAGAGAAGGGGACTCTGGAAATATACCAAGGATTTTATTCCAGATCCGATAGACGACCAGGCTAAGTTTTTCATTAATGGAAAGAAGGATGAGGTTGTGGGGTCATCATGACCAACATTTCAAGGGAGATTCACTTTCATACAAGTGGGATCAACTATCCTCATGATACCTGGAATAAACTGAACTCACTATTTGATAAGGTTAATGAAATTCAAGTGATGTATATATAGAGAGAGTTGATCTCTCTTGAACCCCAGTCCTTTGAAAGGATTGAGGACTATTTGGCTCATATCAAAGAGATATAGCTACAATTAGGTGAATGTGGGAAATGTTTTCTAAATAAGGATGGACAACTCTTTGAATTGGTCATTATGAATATGAAGACACCTTTTGATTTGTTCTTCTCCTCATCATGTGCCAGTTGGATGTCATGCAAGGAAGACAATAATGAATTTTCCTTTGACACCTTATGTGATTTATTGATCAAGGATCAACAATAGTTACTTGATGAAGGGAAGATTGGTAGCATAAACTAGGTGTACTTTCTCAAAGGTAAGGTTAATCAAAATTATAAAGAAAAGGGTCGACTAGAAACCCTAAATAAATGATAGGAGTGTATTGACCAATCTACTAAAGGAAATACTGATGATTTGATATCGACCAAGAAGAATTCAAAGAAGAAAACCTGTCACTATTGTGGAAAGGTGGGACATGTGTAGAAAATTTGTTGGTATAAGACAAAGGATTTGGAATAAAATGTAATTTCTTCCTCACCCAATCCGACCATTAGGAGGGGACGCTAGCTAAATTCGGGCTCTCAAATTTTGCCCCAATTCCATAATACGAATTTCAACAAATAAAATGTGTGCAGAAACTTAAATAAACATGCACAGTGGGATTAAAATCTAACCACACACATCTAGCATGAAAATACGCAAGCATAAACATTATAGGCATGAAATAAAAGCATTTCATAATCAAATGCATAAGAATACTTATCTTTATCCAACGAAGATCCAAGCAATTGGCTATGTAAGAGTGATTTTCCACCCAACCATAGGCACTATGTCCATCATATATTGTTTCTATTGGGAGGCCACCCCCAAGCTAGTCTATAAGGCCACCATGGCAAAGGAAACACCAATGGGATTCTCTCTCTAATCACACAACCCATTCTTCTCTCTATGCTTATCCAAATGCTCATACATAGATCTACAAGGGTCTCATTCATCCCTCACAGCCTTGGCTTCCATAATACCTGCCCCACACAACACCCTTCTAGCTCATGCATCCCCTTCACAGATCCACCGTTCTCTTGGGAGATCCATACTACTGGGTGCTTCCAGTGTGTGCATAGAAGAAGTCCAATATGATATTGGTTGCTATAGAACCACTTGTAGCTTCAATTTGTGGCTTCTCAAGCACCTATGAGCAGTAAAAATCCATGGGTGAGGGTTCCTAGCTTTCCCAACCTCTATGCTCACCTACAGCTAACAATTTTCACTTCCAAATCTACATCATGGTCTCCAAAATCGAAATTTTGGGTTCAAAATGGCATGGTAAGTTCATGGACAACAATGGAGAGCTCTACATAGTCTAAATATGCATGTAAGAATGAGAGAATGAGGATTGACTCCAAGGGATATGAGAAAATGGTGAAACGACTACTGACATAACTTCTAACACTAGAAAAAAGGACTCTTGGCAGCTACAGACTGACTTCTGTCATGACAAAACTATCACAAAAGTGCAGTCAATCCCATGCTTCGATAACTACATGAAGTGGCTTTTCCCACCAACCACACACATGCATTAACGATTGGAAAATGGTCAAAAAAGGAGATAATTGGATTATTCAAAGCATATGACATAATTTTGGGTGAGTTCTAAGGTTGACACTTGTCAATAAGGATTTATTCACCCTTGGACCTCCTTTGCTCTTCCCCTCTGGTGGAATCATAGCCCCTTTGGTGCTCTTTACACAACCATTGTTGGACCATTTGATTATATATCCACATAATATTTACATAATATTCTAAATCGGCATAAAAATCAACCAAACTGTCCAAATAAAATATATACATCATACATGCCTAGCCATTCACTAGTCGGGCCTTGGCCTTGAGCTTCACACTAGGAATTCAAACTAGCATATTTACATCATTTTACACAATTTTGGTTAAATACGTTCCAAGTCAAAACTAGGGGTATTACAGAAAAGGTCAATCATATTGAAGAAGACATGTTGATTGTTCCCTTGACCAACGATTTGAAGACAATTTCACCTTTTATGTTCTCACTTCCCATGCATACATTCCCATACCACTCAGACCAAGTGGATAGTCGATTCTAGTTTCACTCATCATATGGCTAAGGATGCTTCTCTGTTCTCTTCCTAAAGTGGAGCTTCAGAATAGAAAATGTATGTTGCTAATGATTATGCCCTCATAGTTGCTAGAATCCTAGATGTTGAACATTGACATGGTAGAATATCCAATGTCTATCATGTGTCAAGGTTGAGCACGGCTTTATTGTTAGTTGCTCAACTTAGATAGATCAAAAATAATATTGAGTTTTGGTCATATCCTATTTTGGCTCATTTAGGTTTGTCATCTATGGAGATGTCTACTAGTTTTTTTTTTTAATTTCTACATTCATCCATTCAAAATATTTTGATTCATCAATATGTCATTCTCCTTCTTTGAATTTTGTAAAAGATGGAGGGAAATATATTTCTTCTAGCTCTGTATTTTCCTCCTTGGATTTAGTGGATACTTTCATAACTGAAGTAACTAGAAGTATGATATTAGGAGGATCTCTTTTCCTTTTACCTAAAACATTTTCATTTTCCAATTCTAAGTGGTTCATGAGTAAGTGATATTGTTTTTATTTGGTTTCTATCCTATTGCAAGTCGAGATCATTCGGTAGTTTCCTAGTGATTTTTCGACAATGTCCTGTCGTCTTGCTAGTTTGATAAAATTTTGTAGTTCTATGACTTTTTTAATATGGTCGCGTGCACTGGAAAATGAAAATTCATTAATAATTTTTTCTCTTAGGAATTTCTAGTTAAATGTATCGCCTCTCGCTTCTTGATTTTATACCATTTATTGGATATGTCCTCTGATGTGTTGGGAAACATGTGTGGCCATGCTTGTACATTGCAGTATCCCAATATTTTCCATTCTTTTTCACATAAGTTAATGTGGTTGGTGGGGTCCTGACCTTGTATAAAATTAGGAAAATTTGCTTATTATGTTAGCTTCTTTCGACAAAAATGCTCGACAAAGTATGTGGAGGTTGTCATTCATGTTTGTAGTTGAGATTGATGAATATACCACCATCAAGCATCTTGGCATGTGAAAGTTTCCACTAGGCTCTGCAGTCATCTTTTTTCTCCTATGCTCTTGGAAACTTCATTGACACATGTACATATGGTGATTCTTGTTCTTTATATCAGAGAGGAGGTAGATTGGTCTATTCATTTTAATTCGGTAATAGGGTGGGGTATTCCCTAGATTTTTTTTAACACTTTAGGGATTGTTGTGATAGAAAAGAATTTGTGCACAGAGTGGCGAGAAATGGATTCAATTCTCCAACATTCGCGGGCTTTACCTTCATAAATTTTTAGCTTCTTGTTGTAGAGTCCAGAGTCTAAGTTCTGGATGATTAACATAGGAGAACCCAAATGTAGTTCCCCATTTTCATTTGGTTTAACTAAGCCTTCATTATTTTGCATGACTTGACATAGTCATATTATGTCTGCTTCATTATTATGAGGTTCAACCCAGGGTTTCCCTTCAATTGGGTCGAGTGGTATGATAACTTTTTGTCCTTTCTCTTTTAGTTTTATTCTATGCAGTTTTTCTAGGGATATGGAGGATTTCATTTTCCTTCCCCAGGGTTGGTAAACTAGTGTTGGGAATGATTTAGACCCTTCTTTGGGATCAATTATTTGGAATTTGACATGTGTGGATGTGCCCATATTTGTGGTGTTTGCAATTTTACATACTCCTATGAGCTTAATTAGGCCTTGGTCTACTAGTGTGAGGTAAATTATGGACTTTGGTAGTTGTGGCTAACCCATTTGTATCCAGGTGCTTCTTGGCATTATTTTTTCTTGCGATCCAAAGTCGAGAATGATCCATTGAATATGAAACCCTTCGAATTCAAGGTCAACTAGAGGGTCAATGACAATTTTATCTACTTGATTCAAACGACATAATTTTTTAGATATTATATTGTTTACTTGATTACTTCTTACCATGTACATTAAATCAATTAAGCGAGAAACAACATCTTCTTTTGTTAATAATTGTAGTAATTCTTTAAGTGTATTGTTTCTTCTTTCCTGGGTATCTTCTTCCATAGCTAAATCTTCAAATATTTTTGAATCATCACTGAAAATTTTATTTTTGCTTGTTAGGGTTATGATAATCAGTCGTTTTGTTTAGAATTTTACTAACAATTAGATTATTGTCACCAATCTTAGTGCTTTGTATGGTTATAATATGCAAATTTCTAGTATTTATGACTTCAAGGTTAGGAACATCAGGCAAGAGATTAACATTTTTCTTATTCATTATTCTCTCAAGCATATTGGGACAGTCTTCTAGGGAGTGATCTCCCACTCCACATTTAGTACAGAACTTGATATCTGTTTTTTCCTTCCAAGGATAGTCTGGACTCAGATGATCTTCACTAAAACATGTATAACATCTAAACTTTCTTCCTCGACCACTAGGTCTATTACTTCGATTGTTGTATCTTCCTCTATCGGTGTATCCTCCTCATCAACTATAGCCATTATTTATGTTATTTTGATCATTCCTATGATTCTATTCGATGTCTTGTGCTCAATAGATTGATTGGAAATTTTTCTTGTTTTCATGTTTAAAGCACATCCAACGGTATTATGTGTGTTATCTTCATAGATAACACACCATCTAGGATTCACATTCTTCATATTAAATGGAAACTTTTCGCAGAGTTTGATTGGAACCCTTGGAATATGTAATGATAGTACTCAGTGTGAATGAGTCTAGAATCTTCTCATCTATCATCTCACATTCAATAGTTATCTTTAGTGTGGCCTTCTGCCATGCAGTTCGTACACATAAATATGAATTTCTCAAGGTAAGGCCATGGATAAACCTTTGCATAATTTCTAGCCTCTCTTCCATATTTCTATCAACATGTGCTATGAGATAATCGTTGCCAGACTTAGTTTGATGAGCTTTCTTTAGAGCTTCTTCATATGTTGAGAATTCATGCAATCTTAGGGGTGCTTTGTTTTTGTGCAATTGTCCTGCTACAAACCATTGTATGAGAAGGTGTTAATCAAATTCATATGATATATGACTAAGCATATCCTTGAATATTTTGTCATACTCTTCTACTAACTCACCTGTAATTTGTGTGATCTCCTGGGGATTGTTAGCTTCTAGATACTTAATGTCTTGTGTTCGGAAGAATGCAAGAAATTTTTTCTTGGTTTTGTTCTTTGTTCTACTTTGATTCTTAGTGAAATTCAAATACCAAGTGAGTGCTCATTTTCAAAGTGCTCCATCAAATTGAGCCACGTGTCTTCCGTCCTCGGTGACAACATTGGCATATGATATGGTCTCACAGATGAACCAATGTCATTTGAGATCTTCATCACCCTCATATAATGGGATGTGAACTGAGTGGTTATAAGCCATTTTAACATAATTGTTTTTTTATTTTGAATATTTATTGGATATGAAATACTAAATTATAGTGTACTTACTTCTATCTACCAAGCTTCATACCACGTCAGAAGAGCTTCTTCGAGTTAAATTTCCTTGTCGTGTTGATTAACCAACATATTATGAGCTTCGATCAATATTATTATTGGAAGAGGGGGTGCTTCCATGTGATGTAAATAGAATAGGATGAAGTTGTTTCTTTCATACTCAGGAGCAAAAGTATCCAATTACCTTGTAGAATCCTTTGAATCATCAGTCCATCCATTATTCGTCTATATCTATATAGTTGACTCCATATGGTTCCTTGTCCATGTTCAATATGCAATTCATGCTCGACGATTTATGTTATGGTTGGGCCTCGGGCTAGCAATATTGGTAATGGATCTATGAAACTAATCATTTTGGGTACTGTGATTTGTAAGGATGCAAATCCTATATCTATCGGTTGTAGTTCTACAATTGGTGTCATTTCCTCATCCTTTATCTGCTCCGATCAACTTTCCCTCTACACAAGTAGGTCTTTTGGATGTTCAAAATTGTTTACCAGCATTTTCAAGTTTCTTTTGTTATGGATTAGACTTATAATGTCCCTAATATATTCCCTTCTCTTTCATCATTTGTCCCTTTCAATTCTTTGAATATCAGTCATGCATTTGTGACTGATCATTTTATTCCATCGAAATCATCCTCATAATTTCACTCGATTCTCCGTATCTACACTCATTAACTAGCAATGCCTATTCATTATCGTCTCATGGTCAGCGACCCTCCCATTACTACCCCAACTTGTTGTTGGTTGACAGGGTTGGACTTAGTGATCATAATCATTTACTGAGAAAATATTCCCACTCTCTTTTTTTAAGAAAGTGTTCCCACTCTTTTTGTCTTTGTTCCCAATTTGTATAGCCAGGCGCCAATTGTGGGCGAGGCTCGACACCTTTTTCAATTAAGAATTTATGAAGTAGAACATGAATTGTACAGAAAAAATGATCATGCAAGTCATTATATAACTTGGATTTTACGTCGTATTGCAAAGTATGTTCTTCTATTGCTTGTTCTTCATTAAATTCGTCGGCTATCTTTTCCACCCACTCATACAAGTTCATTCGACCATCGTTGCATAGCTTGTGCATCAACAATGATTCTTCATGATATTTTAGCCTATTCATGCACGATTATCGAGGAATGTCTTGAATCTCGAGGAACCACTTTTATAAATTTCTCATGGGATTCAGTGAAGAATTTTTCTCTAGCTTGTGCGAGTGTTAACTTGTTTCTGCTAGCACAATTCTAGATGTAATTTGCAATTTTTCTATTCCACCATTCACATATTTCTTCCCGACTCAACATTTATGTATGGATGCTCATAATTTGTCCCAGCTCAGTACTACTGGCAATGTAACCAATGTTGTAGTCTAAGGAATTACATGAGGCTAACAATAGTGCATCACAAACATATAATCATACATAAAAGCATATACACATAATGAGAGTAAGAAAGAAAGTAATAGTACATCCAACAACAAGTCTATATATATTACATCTCAGCACCAGACTGTACAAGGTATAATCATCTCTATCTTTTCTCAACTCACCAACCTATGTGTGTGTGTGAGAGAGAGAGAGAGAAACAATCATTTGAACGAATATAATTGCACTAACTATCTGGTAGTCGGTTCAACTGACTCGACTGGCATGGCCGATCATGTGGATAGTCATTAGGAGGACCTAGTCGACTCGTCAACTTCTCCAACACATATTCTCATACTTGTACGTTATGTCAATAACCTTATACTCACTTGTAATGACCCCAAACTTATATCCCATGTGAAAACCAGCTTCAAGAGGAAGTTTGAAATGACATATTTAGGACACTTGCACTATTTACTAAGTTGGCCTCCATGTTTTGCAAACACAAGAAGCTATTTATCTAGAAACCTAAGTATGCACGTGACCTTCCTTGCCACTTTCACATGGATGATTGTAAAACAACCCCATCTCCCTTGATGCTTGGAGTTTAATTTTTTGCCTCTAGTACCTCACCCAAAGTGGATGCCACTTTACCATCAGTTAGTTGGTAGCTTTTGTATTTGATCCATACTTACCTTGACACCTTCTTTATTGTTGGCCTCATTTCCCGATACATGAAAGATTATGTAAAGCATTAAAGTCAATGCTTCACCATATTTGTGGTACAATTTTGTTTGGCATACAATATAGTTGAGGGAGTAATCCTTAGCAAATTAGTTTATAGATTCCAATTAGGCTGGTGAACCAAACAATCATAATTCTACCGTAATATATGGTTTCAACCTTGGTTCCAAACTTGTTACTTCATCTTGTAAGAACCAAAGTGCCCTTCCTCTTTCTTTAGTAGAATTCAAGTATCGAGCAATAGTTCATGGAAGTCAAGAAACCATGTGACTTTGGTAGATTCTTATAGAGTTTGGATTCCACCAACAACATCTAACCACAATTTGGTGTGACAATAAAAGTTCCATTCGCATGACCAAAGATCCAATTCAACATTAGCACATCAAACACATTAAGCTACACATGCACTTCATTAGGAAGCTTCCTTGGGATCACGTCCTTAAAGTGCTCTATTTTCAAACATATGATTAAGTTGCTGACATTTTCATGAAGTCCCTCACAATAGCAAAGTTCCTAAAGATTCGGTCTATGTTAGGTGTTCAAGAAGTTGTCATTAAGGAGGGATAGGATTTAATGCCTACATCCTTCTCTGTTTGTTACTTTGTAATTCCTTCAATCCAATTCCAACTTGTTCTAAAGGGGGGACGTTAGGATATTTAAACACTAGTATTTAGTTAAGGTCAACTTGCTCTAATATAATATTAGGTTAATGTGTGTTTTAGTGTGTTTTTATACTTTACTAATTCAACAGTCATAGTCATGTCCTACAAATGAGTGATCTAATGGTTCAAACGCCTCCTCGATATTAACAACACTTGATCCATGGCTTAACATTTTACTGGTCCATTATCTATATTTAAAGAGCATGGAAGTTCATTTGTCTATAATCAATTGTGAGAGATGTTCATGTATTGCATTCATGTTTTCCTTAATCTATTTCATCAAGTGACCATGTTGACTAAGAGTGTGCATTGTTTCCCTCTTTGAGAATTTTAACTATATAGACATTGACTCTATTATTCTTTGAGTTGTATATGTAAACATTTTTCTTAAAGTATTTGATATGTGTGAATTAACCCTATTTTTCAAATAAAACTTTACAAATCCCTAAACCCTTTTTCAATATGTTTTAACATTCTAAACACAACCAATTTTAAAATTATATAAATTTAAATGACTATAAACTATAACAAAAATATTTTTTTATATCATAAAATATATATATATATATATATTTTTAACTTAGACTTATTCTCCAAATTCATCCAACGAACCTTTTTTGTACATTCAAAGACCAACAATTCAAAATAATACATCTTAACATGCTTATCACAAAAAAGTAAAGGAAATATACAACGTTTACTTAAACTTGATTTTATAGGTTCACACAAATAGACATTTTCAAAATGTGTGGGGAGCAAAGAATGATGATGAAAGTTGTGGAAAACACCAACAACTTTTGGAAGAAAGGTATTTGTTTTTTCCTAATTTTCAATGCAATGGATGACCCCATGGGACAAGGTTATTTTCTTAGTTTTGGAAGACTTCTTAACCAGAGATGTCGTTAACTTAACCCACTTTTCACTTAACCCATAAGTTACATTTGGAATCACACTTGTCCAAACCAAACCGTCAATTATGGCCAAGAAATTGGATCCACATTACTCAAGTTAATAATGAGTGCTTTAAAGCACACATCCTTATCGCAATTAAGTAATGTCGAAAGTGCTTTTCTAATAAACTTGTGTGGTCGTATTTGATCGATGCATCTCATATAAAAAGAAGTTATAAATACCTTTCAATGAGAAAGGTGTTAGAATTATAATAGGATGTCACTTACGTGTATCTCACTTCACAATTATATGATCTACGTGTCCTCAAATTTAACATTATTAAATAAATACGTTCCTTAAAAGAGATATGATCTCTTTTATATAGTAGGTAGTTCCTAGTATTTTTTAATGTTTATTCACTTATAAAAATGCTTAAAGGGATCACACCACAGCAATTGCTTTTACTTCTTGAAGCAACATGATTTCCAAATCCTTTTTAATAATTTTTAACATCTTAATCATTGTTATTTTGACATGAATTGGGGTTTTGTGATTGGTGTGGGAATTCAAAATAGATCTCATAATAACACAGACAAATGACAAAGTTTTAATAATGTCACTAAAGTTAAAGTTAAGAGCTTTGTGGGTAGTACAATAATATCTATAAAATTTTATAACTAACATCATTTCTAATTATGGTTGTAGCACTGCATGTCATAACAAATAGCGGCAAGAGTTTCCAATGGGGAAGAATCAATCAAAAAAACTTTTGAAATGTTGAAATGAAAGATTAATCAAGCATTAGTTCTTGCATTGTTCAATTTGTAGAAGCCTTTTGAAGTGTAGATAGATGTGAATGTATATGTTATAGGAGCAGTCTTGATGTAGGGAGGTAAGTTGCTATGCCATCATTCTAAAATGTTCCATAGCGAAGTCTTCAAGTACCCTACATGTGACACGGAACTTTATGATTTGGTTCAAGCTATTAAGAAATTGAAGCACTATCTAATGGGTAAGGAAGCCACCATCCATTGCAGTATTTGCATGCCCATAGTAAGCTTTAGCAAACTATACACTACACATGGATGGTTTTTTAAAACAAATTCATCATATCATCAAATATAAGAAGGACAAGACTAATAATTTGACATATATGTTCTCAAGGTTACCCACATCCAAGATCACAACATTGGGAACTCTTATGCACATGAATACTTTCCCCCGTGATGCATATAGAGAGGAATACATAGAAGATGAGGACTTTAAAGAGGTGTTTCGAAATCTATAAGTCCAAGTTCATATAGAAGAAGGTGACAATAAGGCTAACTATCATCTCCAAGATGGGTTGATCTACAAGCTAGACAAGTTCTATGTTCTTAAAGGTGATAGGTTGTAGCTTATGAGAGAGGCTCACACCTCCAAATTTGTAGGGCATTTTGATGTTGGGAAGACAATTACCAACTTACAAAGGTATGTGTAATGCCCAAAATGCAAGAAGATGTAGCCAAGTTTATTAGAGGATGCACATTTTGTTGTTCCGACAAACCCAATAAAAGAAAGTAAGGTTTATGGAATCCCTTACATGTACCTATTAGACCATGGGAGAGTATCTCTATGGATTTCATGGGTGGTTTTGTAAGAACAATGAAGGGACATGGCTATCTATTTGTGGTAGTTGATAGGTTTAAAAAAATGTCTACTCTCATGCCTTGTAGAAAGACCATCAAGGGACAAGATGTAACACGCATATTCTTTGAAAAGGCTTAGGTTCACTTTGGGATACCAAGGAGCATCCTCTTAGATAGGATACCAAATTTATAAATGACTTTTGGACTACACATTGGGAGAATATGGAAACCAAGTTGAAGAGATGCATAACTTTTCATCCACAGACAGATGGGTAGACAAAAGTAGTGAACAAGGAATTGGTTAATCTTGTAATGCCTTGTTTTCACTTTATCACCTGAACTATCATTATATGTTTGTAGTTGTTTATTATTGTGAGACTTCGTCAGTTTGATGACACTGTGGACATATGGATTTATTATTTTGCGGAATTTATATATGTGTGTGTGATGTTAATGTTATGAATTATGTTCATGTTTTGATTATGTCTCTAGCATGCAAATTTACTAAATGATGGGTATGTGGATACCAAGTTAAAAGTTATATGTTTAATGGATGGATATGATATCAGGTGCATGGTACATAGAAAAATGATTTTCATTATTGTTCATTAGTAATGAAATGTATATACATGTCAATGATTGCACGATATTCTCGATCTTGTGTTTGGAGACTAACCTACAGGTTAAAAGAGTTAAGTGGTAGCTAGATCCTATGAGGTGGGAGTACCTCTAGGACACTAATTATGAAATATAAATGGTATGCAAGTGATGCATTATTGTTTAGCATGAGTATTGTATTATTATCATGATGTGTGGGCAAGTGTGGGGTTTCAATAAACTCAACCTCCCAAATTGGTTATTCGATGACAAAACTTGAGTACAACAGAGGCGACGCAGTCACTATGTCAATGTATACATAGTCCCTTGTTCCATAGGAGGGGTGGAGTCATTACCCACTGTTTATCCTCTGAAACTTGGAGTCATGGGAGTGCCTCTCTACGGTGCTCTGCCCAAGGTGTGTCATGATGACTAGTGGTGCCTACTGGGGAAGATTGGTTGATTTAGTCGACACTTCCGCTTACGGGTTCTAACTAGAGTAGGTCATATAGTTGACGCTCTAGGGTAGTCTAGCAGAGGAAGGATAGGATGTGGAAGTTAGTTGTGAATTGGATAGAAGGAAGTAGCTAGATAGGAATGTCGTGGAAGTTTTAAAGGGAAACATAATTTACTGTGTGTGTACTGAAAACCTTTGCTTGATTCTTGTGTCATAATTCACTATGTTATGTTTGTTTCATGTATTATTATGATTTGAGTTAGTAAAATGGCAAGCCATTGCAAATTCATATCTCAGTATGTGTCGATAGATAGTAACTTATGTGATTATGTGGTATGTGTGTTTGAGTACTATTGGTGTACCTACACGATGCATGTAAGCATTAGCTACGCTTACATAACTCGTCTACCTATGTTGTATGAATTATCTATTATACTATTAAAATATGGCTTGGAGGCATTGTGGTTGTGAATGATCACATTATAATTACTATTATCTATTTAGTTATGAAATTATATTATTACGTCAAGTTATTAATAAATGGTTAATTAATTGTGATCAAGGTTAATTATAAGTCATGGTCAATGAAGGTGGAATAATGTTAACGATGTTAGTTAGTTGTTAATAGGATTGTTCATAACTTGGTTGATAAATGTTAATGATGATAATAATGTTAATGAGATTATTATTAAATGGATTAATTAATATTAACTAAGTATTAATGATGTTAATTAGTGTTATCAGTATTATGATTAACTTGATTAATAAGTTTTATTTAGTTTTAACTATAACTAAAGGGTAATTATTATTACATGTGATAATCGTTAAATAAATGATTAGTGGTGCTAAGAGTGTATTAATTAATTAATAATCAATAATTAAATATTGATTATAATAAATATCAGATGATGATTTAATGTTGTGTACAGCATTAACGATAAATTGCCATGTCCATCTTGGGTTGAATTACATGGTTAGTAAAATAATTATGTGGAATTGTTTCAGTAATTAATAATTATGACAAAATTTTTAATTAATAATAATTGTATAATGCAAAGTGTGATAAATTTGTATCGTTAAGATATAATTATGTCAGGGTTGATGTAGATAGTTACGGTGGTCCTTATTTAAGGATTTTTAAAATATTGTTTGTGAACCATTCCAATATCATTTAATAAAATAAAATAGAAATAAATATGCTTTATGGCTTGAGGATAAATGTAAGATTGTTTGGATAATAAAAATTCTGACAAGGGAGTTGGGAATTGAATGGGAAGATAAGGGTAGTAAATACTTAGGGGGATAGAGTCAGTAGGAAGGGAGATAAGGAGGGGGATGGATTTTTTTGAAAGGGGGATTTATTTGCATCGAAGAAATTTAGCAGAGGAGGATGAAATTTCTAGAAGGGAGAACTCTTAGAACTGGTTGGACTGTACTCAGGTTTTGGGCTTGGGGGTCCAAGAAGCAATTCTTGGAGCTGGGTGGTCGGCGAGACTATCCTAGTTGGCAGGGTGGTAGATCGATTTGGGTGGTTGAATTTCCTAAGGGTTTTTCTATCCTACAGGTATTTCGATGATGTTATTTAAATTTATATTTGAAGGAAAACTATAACACTTGATTCAATAAATATGCTCTGAATTTAAATTATACATGTATTGCAATCTATTTTATACCTACACTGAGAGCAGAATTTTATTTGTTTTCTAACTGTAATTTTTCTTTTTACTTGAACACTAAATGGAACAGATTAACTCAGATCCAAAGAAGACAAACAAAAACACCTGTCAACAAAATAGATTTATATTCAGGGGAGGCAGGAGCGGGGGGGATTATTTTCGATCCCGGAGGAAGAAAGGTAGTCGAATTTGCTTGGGGACTTGGCACAAGAACAAATAATGAAGCTGAATGGATGGCGATGTACCACTCACTCGAGTTAGTCTCTTCTTTAAATGTGGGAAAGCTACAGGTATTTGGAGATTCCAGGCATGTTATTCAGAATATGAACAACACCTTCCCAAGAGAAGCAAAGAACAAAAATCTTCGAAAAAGAATCAAATCCCTCTCTCTTCCCACCGATATAAATTATCTCCACATTCTTAGAAGTCTCAATTCGGTAGCAGATGAACTCGCTAATGATGGAGTCTCTTTGGGACAAGGCCAAATAATGCAAAATAAGGTTCTAGGATATGAATACATCTCCTAGCAGTGCCAACCATGGACGCATTTCAAAGTTGGGATATGGTATATCCCCGAAGGTTATCAAGGCGTATTATTTGGAGGCGAACACGTCAAGGTGGGCTCCCCGTTGCATTCAGCTAGCACGTCGAGGCCATGTGCCTCCCCATCTGGCACCAACACTCTCACGCTCCAGCATTTATTGCTGTGAGGCGGTTCACAGGATTAATTTCGCACTCATGGAGCAGTTCAACAATATTCCGCTCGGCCCAGGGTTTCAGTGTCTCTCCGTGGCAGATTTGGAGATACAGCAGCACGAAGATCCTCGCGAGCCCAGAGTCATGGAAGGCGTCCGGCAGGCCATCGCCACCCTCAGCCAGATAACTTCGGAAGTTAAGGTTTACCTGACAAGGACTTATTCGGCGGTGTGTTCAATCGCAGACCAGAACAAGGAGCAGAACCTGGAATTCAAATACGTCCACTCTCGACTTTCCTGTGTGGAATCTCGTCTTGATGACATAGAAAGGAATACAATCGAAATCCTGGGGAAAATGGATAGCATCATAGAGGAATTTTCAATCTTCATAAATAAAACACATTGCAGCCAGGTGCACGAAACCCCGTCTGTCAATCAAGGTATGAAGGAAGCTGCGTCCTTTGTGCAGCAGACCAACGGATAATGTCTTTTTCTGAATTTAGGATGTCGTCCCACAGGTTTCACATGAACTTTTTTCAGAATGTTCTTCTGTATTTTGCTCTGTAATCAGTATGTTAAGGTTTACACTAGTAGAATGACTGGAAATTTCAGGAAAATTAGGAAGAGAGACATAGAAAGACAAACTCTTTGTAAATTCTGCAGCTTAACCCTTTTTGAAGCAGAATCATGGCAAATTTTTGTACTGCATGGCTGTGCACAGCCTTTTATTATATATATATAAATTCCCCTGTTCCTGTTAAAAAGAAACAAAATAGATTTATATTAATTAAACCAGGGACCTAGGAAGGTCACTACAAATGTTATCAGAGCCATGGTTCCAAATCTGGAACCAGAGGGCTTACTACAATTGAAATAGAACATAAGAACATAATAGAAATTGTCAGAAATTGAAAAAAATAGAAAAAATAGAAAAAAAAGTATTGAAGACAAATGGTGGGAGGGATATTCCCTTGAGTGGCTCTGCAGCTACGCCTCCCTACAAGGAGAGAGGGCGATGCCATTGTAAGGCCACTTATAAAAGATACCAATGTTTCCATACTTGGTATCTCTCCTCCAAAACGGAGAACTCTGCACCGAGTTCACGCAGAGAGAAGGGAGAAGGGTGGGTTGTGTACTTAAACCTAAATTAATTCGAGGGATTAGGTTATACCTGAACCGGTTGCCGCTGCGGAGCTCGCTTGTCATGGTGAAGTTGCAGTTGCAGAGATCATTCATTGTGGTAGATTTGCAGAGCCATGTTCGCCAGAAATCGAGTGAGGAAATGGTGGGAAGCCTTTGGGTTCGACCCTTTTAGGGTTTGATTTTTTTCATGGCAGTGGACAACCGGGGGAGGCTGTGTGGCTTTCATGTTGGTCGATGTCTAGGTTAAGGTAAGCAGATAGGTTAGGAATTTTTTTTTTCTATTATAATTTATTAAAATATATAAATATATAATTAATATGATTTTTTATTATATATATATAAGTAATTTTTATTTATTATTTAAAAAAAGGGGGAGTTAATATAATTTAATCTGCTTTTTGTTTTATACATATTAAATTTGATTGATTGATTGATTTAATTTAATTCAATTTTTTAAATTTGAATTATATGGTGATTAGATTTTTTTGCAAATTATTTAATTTAGTATATTAAATAATTAGATTCAATAATTATTTAAACAACTTAATAACTAAATTAAATAAGATATGATGGTTAGGTTTAATTATTTAATTTTTTAGATATTATGTGATTAATATACATAAATAAGTAAGGTTTGATATTATGTTAGGATATAAATTAAAACACGGTTACAAGGTTGGAAGGCGACCTGAGTTAAATTAACAACTAGGTCGAACTAAGTGACACAAAAGGTTTCATACAAGGGATCATGTTCAGTGTGACCCTGGTAGTAGGTGTGGCCCTCGGTGACCGCCTAAGGCACGAGGACGATGCGACACCACACTTAAAACAAGACATAGTGTCTTACTCACGACTCACGGCGATGATGTCGAATTAGCGATGTAGTAGTGCTTTCATGTTAGAAAAACAAGATCGCAGAGCAATAACAATAAACAAGATGCAAATATAAATCACATAAAAACAATACAAGAGAGACACTAATATAACGTGGTTCACCTAATTTGGGATACATCCACGGAGAAATTGCTAGTCCTTTTATTATTATACCATCCAACAAATGAAGGGATACAACCTACAACACATCCGCTGCAACTTCCTCTTCAATCTCTCTTAGAATCTCTTGCACAATCACAAAGATCTTTACAATGCTACAACACATTACACAGCCATATTACAATGTCTTCCTTTTGAATGGAATTACCATGGGAAAATACTACGGGATACCCAATAGCATGGGCCCGTAAACTATTGGCCAACAAAACAACCCATAAAATTTCTTTCGGGGGCACTGGCCCCTACACCCCCCCGCTGGGATGAGTGTATAGTCCACCTGCATATCATATAAAACTGGGGTACAAACATGACTGAAACAACATCTCTGAATTAAGAAGATCATGCTCCATAACCAACAATATCCCACTTGGATACTGATCACAGCAAATCCACCGCTATTGCACTTGTTGGACTATGCTCTAAACCTTGGATCTGAAAAATTTATCATCTTCACCTTCATGCTAGAAGGCCAACTAAAACCAAACAGGAACTCAGTTTCTCTATGGTTACTACCTTTGTCAACATGTCTGCAGGATTTTGGCTAGTGTTTATCTTTTCCAGCTTCAACAGTTCATCTTCTAGAATAGACCATATGAAGTGGTACTTCAGCTTTATATGTTTAGTATTAGAATGGAACGATGAGTTATGTTCAATATGAATGGCACTCTGGCTATCACTATACAACCTGCTATCCTCTTGCTTCTTACCCAATTCCTCCATGAACCTCTGCAACCAAATCATCTCTTTACTAGCCTTTGTAGCAGCAACATACTCTGCTTTTGTTGTTGAAAGTGCAACAACCTTTTGCAGCTTCAAAATCCAACTTATTGTTATTCCACCTACAGTAAACACATACCCTATGGTGCTCCTCGTGCTATCTTTATCACCTTCCATATATGCATCAACATATCCATGTAGAACAATGTCTGAACCTCCAAAACATAATTCATGAGTGGTAGTACCTCTCAAATACTTGAGAATCTATTGTACTTCCTTCCAATGTTCTTTACCTGGATTGTTCATATACCTGATCACAACTCCCACTGCATGTGCAATATCTGGTCTTGTGCACACCATGGCATACATCAAGCTTTTAACTGCTGATGAATAGGGAGCCCTGGACATGTAATCTATCTCTTCCTGTGTCTTGGAACACATCTCCTTACTTAGTTTGAAATTGCTAGCCAAAGGTGTACTAATTGGTTTTTCATTATGCATTCTAAACCTCTCCAACACCTTTTCTATGTACTCACCCTGAGATAATTTCAATTTGCGAATTTTCCAGTCTATTGTTATTCTCATACAAAGGATTTGCTTTGCAGCACCCAAATCCTTCATCGCAAATGAACTAGCTAACTTCCTCTTGAGCACATTTATATTATGCATGTTAGACCCTACAACAAGCATGTAATCCACATGCAATAACAAGATAATATATCTTCCATTATCTAGCCTCTTGAAATAAACACAGTGGTTAGTATGAAATCTACTATAACCTTGTTCTTTCATAAACTTGTTAAATTTCAAATACCACTTCCTTGGAGCTTGCTTTAAGCCATACAAACTCTTCTTCAACCCGCATACTAAAATCTCCTTCCCTTTGACCTCATACCCCTGTGGCTACTGCATATAAATCTCTTCCTCCAAATCCCCATGGAGCCTAAACCTCTTTTTACATCTAACTATTCAAGATGCAAATATTCTACCGCCATTACACTTAAAATATTCCTAATTGAAGTCATTTTAACAATAGGAGAAAATATTTCATCAAAATATATAGCTTTCTTATGTGAAAACCCCTTTACAACAAGTCTGGCCTTGTACCGCTTCTTGCCTCCATCTTATTCCTTCAACCTATAAACCCATTTGTTCTGCAATGCTCTTTTACCTGTAGGAAATTGAACCAAATCCCAAGTCTAGTTTCTTACCAATGATTCCATCTCCTCATTCATGCCTTGCTCCCACTTCTTTCTAGTTTCCACCTACATTGCTTCTTCATAACATTTCGGTTCACCAGAATCAGTCATCAATAAATAATACATTGAAGGAGAGTATCGTTCAGGAGGTCTACTTAACCTGGTAGATATTCTAACACTTGCAGGAGTTTGAGGTACATGCTGAAGTTCTTGATTTTCTGGCACCTTTGGAACTTCATTTTCTTTTATTTCATCAAGCACTGTGTACTTTGTGTTTTCATTTTCATGTTTCTTTCCCTGTAACTGATCTTTATACATGAAACTTTCATTGAATACCACATCTCTACTCCTAATTATTTTGTTACTTTCGTAATCCCATAAGCGATAACCAAAATCATCAACCCCGTATCCAATAAAGGTACATTTTTTGAATTTAGCCTCAAGCTTTGTTATATTTTCTTTATCAATATGGACAAATGCTTCACAACCAAAAGTTCTCATAAATGAGTAGTTTACATTTTTACCCGTCCATGCCTCCTATGGAATCCCACCATCCAAAGCGCTTGAAGGCCCTCTTTTTATTAAGTAAACAACAGTATCTACAACATCTACCCAAAACTGTAAGGGAAACCCTACATGCAATCTCATACACCTTGCACGCTCCATGACCGTCCTATTCATCCTTTATGACACATCATTTTCTTGTGGTGTTCCTGGGACTATCTTCTCTCTATGAATCCCATGGAATGAACAGTGACTATAAAACTCCTTGCCACAATACTCATCTCCATTATCTGATCTGAGACACTTCAACATTTTTCTTGTCTCATTCTCAACCAAAGCTTTCCATTTATTAAAAGTAGAAGTAGCATGACATGAAGCCCATGAATCTACTACCCAATCAATCACTAGTATTATCTAATGCAAGAATCAAGGCATCTTGTAGCACATCACCTGCTACATTTTATTCATGAGTAGTCTCCTGTTGTCCATATCCTTTCTTCTTTAGAGATTTGTAGTCGTTCTTTCGATGTCCTATTTTTCCATAGTTCCAACACTCTATATTTCCCATTTGGACTTGGATTTTCCCTTCCCAGACTTGCTGCAATTACTTGGGCTCTTTCCTCTCTCCCTTTATCTTCCCCTACTCTCCATGTTCAATGCATTACCTGATGTCTCACCTGTGCTTTTCCTTCGCATATCCTCGCTAAGAATAACACCAACAACATCATCAAATTTCAAATTGTTTGAACCAGAGACAGAGTTACTTACAACCATGAACAAGCCGTTCCATCTTTCTGGCAATGACCACAAGATTAGAAGATCCCTAACCTCATCATCAAAGTTCAATTTTATAGAAATTAGCTAATTTGTAATCATATTAAATTCATTTAAATGATAAGCAACAGATCCACCGTCTGGCATCTTCATATTAAATAAACGCTTCATTAGAAATACCTGTTTGGAGGCCGATATTTTTTCATACAGCTTACCCAATGCACTCATCAAACCCTCCATTATATTTTCTTTTGAAATATTGAAAGCCACTGACGAAGCCAGGCACAGCCGTATTTTTCCCAGTGCCTTTCTATCAAGAATATCCCATTATTCGTCCTTCATAGTCACAGGTTGTTTTTTCTTTTCCTCCCAACGGCAGGAATAGATCCTTCTGATACAAATAGTCCTCCATTTGCATCTTCCATAACTGGTAGTTTTGGCCGTTAAATTTCTCAACCTTAAACTTTCCTTCTTCTGCCATTGCTCCCACTCAAACCAAGAATCCTTCTTTCATGCGAGTTTATATGCCAAATAGACCTTTGGCTCTGATACCAATTGATAGAAAAACAGGATCACAGAGAAATTAACAATAAACAAGATGCAAATATAAATCACATAAACACAATACAAGGAAGACACCAATATAACGTGGTTAACCCAATCTGGGCTACATCCACGGAGAAATTTCCAGTCCTTTTATTCTTATACTATCCAACAAATGAAGAGATACAACCTGCAGCACATCCGCTACAACTTCGTCTTCAATCTCTCTCTGTCTCTCTTGCATAATCACATAGATCCTTACATTGCTACAATACATTACACAGACGTATTACAATGTCTTCCTTTTAAAGGGAATTACCATGGGAAAATACTACGGGCTACTCAATACCATGGGCCTGTAAACTGTTGTCCAACAAAACAACCCATAAAATTTATTTCAGGGGCTTCGCCCCCAAACCTTTGTCGGGGGCTCACTAACCCTCGGACTCCTGTGGGGGGGCGATGCCCCCCCACACCTCCCTGCTGGGATGAGTGTACGGTCCACCTTCATATCATATAAAACTGGGGTACAAACATGGTTGAAATAACATCTATGAATTAAGAGGATCAGGTTCCATAACCAACACTTTGTACTCTTACCCTTTTAGGCATTTGACATAGTATCAGGTAAATCCCATTTACAGGCGAAGAAAGAAATAAACTTTCACGCACTCAAAGTAGATTTGGGTATCTGTTTAATAGTGACCTAGTTAAAACCTAAAAACATGTACTAATGATGGCTTGTTCCATGATATAGGATAAGTATGGTAAGGACACTAGCAGGTCGAGGCGAGGTCAGGCGACGAAAACGCCTGAACAAAATGCATCGGCACCATCGCCAGAGACCGTTCTAATTTTGCGCTCTCTTGAGGAAATAAATGTTACGCTTAGGGGAATTCAAAGGGTAAGTGTTACACCAGAGGTAGAAGTGGAGGCCCCACCACTTATGGAGGGAAATACCAAACTAGCATTGAACATAATGTAGAGACCCCCCTCATCATGACATCATGAGGGAACTTCAGAAAAATCGGGCTTCCAGAGTTTTCGGGGGGTCATGCACGGGTACAAGCAGAGGAATGGTTGGAGGGAATAACCATGTGTTTAGCATTGCATGAGTACACTTCCACATTCAAATCCAAAATAGCCATATTTCAGCTAAAGGATAGTGATTTGCATTGATGGGGACACTAAGAAAGACATTTGCACCTTACCCCAGAAACTGTTCCATGGGAACTATTTGTGGATAAGTTTAAAGGGAAGTACTTTCCCGCCTTCTACCAGGAATAAAGGCAGGATCCCTTCATGCCTTGGTAGAAAGGAATCTATCCATGGAGGATTATGATGCAAGATTCATGGAACTAGTTAAGTATGTCCCCTACTTGGATAATGACCAATTCTAGGATGAGTGCTTTGTGTACGGTCTTAATACTAAGATTAGGGCCCAAGTGCAGATGTGGAAACCGACTTCGGTTGTCGAGGCAGTCAATTGTGCTCGTTATATAGAATATATTCTAGGTGTGAAACTCATCAAATCATTCAATTCTTAGCAGTCATGATTTGTAAGGAAGGCCCCTCGAAGCTATCCTAGGGGAGGGTATGCGAGGCCACCTCCCTACGGAAACAGGTCTATACCTAGGGTTGCAGCAATAGATATATCAGTGGAAGTGAATATAGTTCCCCAATCTACTACAAGGTCTCACCAGAGTAAAAGGAATTATCGAGGATCAGTTGGTAGGAGAAGGGGCTCCCGGGGAAGAAACCCCTCTCATAGGTCTCAGCAGTTCAACTCGCCTCCCTTGTCACAAGTTGCTTGTTGGGGTTGTCGATGTCCACACTATCAACATGACTATCCCAATTTATGATTTGGTACAGTGCATCGAGAAGGAAAGGCCCCAATGAGGAGTGGGGGCAGTAAGCATTAGATATCAGCAGCAATGAATAACCATCAGGATGAACACCAATCCATTGTGGTGTAATCATCAAGTAAGGCCAATAATGTTAAAATCATAATCTTGTTTGATCTTGGTGCTATAGATAGTTTTATTTCTCCATATGCATTAGATAAATCTGGGTTGGAAGCCTACGAGCACGACGATTTCAAATTAGTTGAAATGGATTCAGGGGTGAAACAAGCAGTAGGACCTAATGTTGAAAAATGTAAAGTAGATCTCGAGGTGTGTGTTACACAAGTCAAAGTGTACATCACCACCTTCGGGACCTATGACCTTATCATAAGTATGAACTGGCTTGAGGAAGATCGATATTTCTTGGACTATTATGGGAAGAGAGTTCTTTGTTTTGATGACAAAGGGGAGGCTATTGAGATCCAGGGTATCAAACGGAAGGTGTACCTACGTTTCATCTCAACGATTAATGTAAAACAATGTATGAGGCAAGGATGTCAATTATATATCATTGAAGCGGTAAGTAATGAAAAGGGTCCCTCCTTTGATCAGTACCCAATATTAGCAGAATTCAATGATGTTTTTCCCAAGGAATTTCCTGGGTTACCTTCTGAGAGAGAACTTGATTTTACCATTGAGATTAAACCCAGTTTGGAGCCAACATCAAAGACACCTTACTAGATGATGGCCCTAGAGCTTTGCGAGTTGCAAATGCAGCTAAAGGAATTATTAGACCTAGGATTCATCAGACCAATTATTTCACCATGGGGTGCACCAATAATTTTTGTGAAGAAGAAGGATGGTTCCTGTCACGTCCCCTCCCTTCGATCCAACGCAAGGAAGAGAACATGACTAACATGTTGGGATTTTACAAAAAAATCAGCCCCATTCATTAGATTCATACAAATAAAACACATGTGTGCAGATGCCAAAAAAACATGCACATCAGATTTAAACTATCCACACACATTTCACATGCATTCAACATATCAATAACAGTCATCAAATAATTAAAACATTGCAGAAGTAAAACCCATAAGAGAATACTCATCTTGATGTAATGTTGTCCCATGCAACCAACTATGCAACTGCAACGTTCCACCCATCCATAGGCCAACTATGCTCATCAATATCTCAGCATAGTTTCCACCCCCGAGCTAGGCATGATTTCCACAAGGAATGGGAACCTACAAACCTATGCACAACAAAAGGGACACCACACTTAAGTCAATCCAATCCATAGTTGGGTTTTTCAAGCCAAAATTGAACCCTCTTTATTTCTAGATGTTTGCACTCAAACTCAAGCCAAAACAATGGGTACCTAAAACCCAAATCACAACATCCTCTCCCACCCACAACAAGCACATATGTTTGGCATAGGAAAAATGGTTTTAGCTATGGGATTCGCAAGCAATATGTCCAAAGGTTTTCCCCAAATCGTGGCCAGTCAAAAACGAATTGGGGAAAAGGAAAAAATCGACCATAGGGAAGCAAATGTTTTTCCCCGCATGCATATGAGCATTCAAATGGCAAAAAACGACCTCTATGGAACCCCAAATCGATCTCCCTTCCTCCGAGCCTCTCCGCAACATCAAAAACGTCCTCTTCACATATAGAAATCCATGAAACACGGGAAAAACATGGAGGAAAAATTCCCCACCAACTAGAACTGTGTGAGAGAGCCCATCTGGTTGATGAATAATGGATTGGGAAGCAAATTCATGGCTATTTTCTTGCCCAAGAAGCCAAAACACGTTTTCCCAAATGGTGGCTTTCCCATACCTGAATTTGGACAACCATACCTCTCCATTCCCCAAAGCATTAACTACCTCAACCAAATCTTGGGAGAATAAATGATTGGGTACAAAATTCAACATGGGTAGTTGAAGGTTCATGGGTTCCCTCAATGACACTTGTCTTGACTTGATTGGCTCCAAGGGTTTGAATATTTCCCTCCCAATTCCTTGTAAAAATCATGCCCCTATACTCTTGTTGCGTTGCATTGCATAGCTAGTTGTGGGTATTTTATTAAAATGCATATTTATAATTTATATTGTGCCTGGATAACACACAAAATATATGCATCAATTTTAATAGTAAATCGACAGTGGGGCCTTGGACTTGAGCTCCTCACCACGATTTTATAACAATATTACATCATTTACATTTTTAATGAAATGGGGTCAAAATCGAGATATTACAGTTCCTTGCATCTTTGCATAGATTACAGAGATTTGAATAGAACCACAGTGAAGAATAGGTACCCTATACCTCTAATTGATGACCTCTTCAATCAAATCAAACGGGCAACAGTATTCTCGAAGATCAACCTATGATAAGGTTACCACCAACTTCGAATTCAGGAAGGTAACATACCTAAGACTACTTTTCGAACTCGATTTGGACACTATGAGTTTGTAGTGGTACCCTTTGGTATGATCAATTACCCAGCGGTATTCATGAGCCTCATGAATAGTGTATTTCAGAAGTACTTGGATCGGTTTGTGCAAGTCTTCTTGGATGATATCCTTATCTATTACAAGAATGAAAGAGATCATGAGGAACACTTGCGAATGGTGTTGCCATGCTTAAGAGAGCACAAGTTGTATGGTAAGTGTTGATGCCCAATTTTGTCATCATTTTGGATCTATAATCGTGCTATGCTGGTACTATTTTTGTCATTTTTGATGTATCAAGTTCATACTACTCATCATTCAGACATTGATATTGACTCAGGTACCTATTTTTGAATTACGTTTAATTCTCCCATATTTTTCCATTGATTATCACCTCATAAGGTACATTCATATCAATTTAACATTTTTAAAACCATTGGGCATATAGTTTTTCCGATACAGGTCATGGTTCTCATATGGACAGTCATTTGGACTTGAATTCTCATTCAGACGCTCATTCAACCAATCATTCGCACTTGAGAAATCATTTGTTTGCATACTTGGACGCATTAAAGACACCAACAGAGACTTGGGTTTTGTTTCCCACTTGGCACACATGGTTCATGAGCTTTTACCTGCAAAGATTCAACTCATAACTTTCCCAAGCATCCAACGTTCCATTGCCCACATTGAGGAAACCAACATGCACGATTTTGGGGGAAAAACGGCCTACTCTTCAATGAAGTCGTTTTCCAACTTTTATGACATGCTATTATTAGAGAGGTCGACCACTGAAAGGGTCGACCCTCTCTCTATTGTAAATCATTATAAAAAGACGTCTTGGGTTGTGTAGAACGAACAGAAAAACGTTTTGTAAACTTTGCTTCCGATTTTAATACAAAAGCTCTATAAAGCTATTGATTTTGTTTTCCATTCTAGCGTAGATCATCCACTGTTCTTGAGAAGGGATCCTCAGTGACAACAGATTCACTTGTGCATACGTTTTTGCTTTCCCATTTTGTTGTATAGATAAGTAATTTAATATTCTGAATGGTGCAATGTTCATAGCTTCAAGTCGTTTTTCCTATGTTTATAAATTCAGTATGTATAAAAGTCATTTAACTTTCCTATGTTCATAATTTGTGTATTTTTGTCATTCGGGTTGTCGTACACACCAGGCTTTCGGACTGTCATTCCACCTTTAATATTTTCAATTGCATTTTGAAATTAGCTATGGTTTGAACTTTCAGATTTAGTGTTTCATTTACATTCTGTAGTTGATTAGCATTTAAAATTACAGTTAGCATTCCTTTCCTTTCTAAATTGCACAATGTTATCATAGATCTTATTAAATTCATTTAAACTTCATTTCATCTCATTTTTGTAGTTACAAGAAGATTCAACATTTCGTTTCCATTTCACATTTGAACTTATAGTCAGTATTTAATCTTTGATTACATAGCATGTTATTACTCTAGACCTTGCCAACTCCATTTTTAGTTTAGTTTATTTAATTTATGTAGGTGTAGAAATTGGCTTTTTATTAAAACTCAGTAATCTCATTTGGATTTCAAAGATGCAGTAGTTTCCAGTTGTTTTATGGTTTGATTGTAAAATTTCACATAACTTAGTTCAAGATAGATTTGCTTTTCAAGTTTAGATCAACTTGCATTATCTGTTTATAATTGATCAAAATGTATTCGCTTATGGTTTGATTTACAGTAGAATTAGAATAGAAGTACTTTGTTTTCTACTGTAAGTTTGTTTGCAAGTTGAATTTGTTTCCGGTTATTCGAGTTATTGTTTTATTCTTAGTTATAGGTTTGCTCTGAGTTCATATTGCCTTTTGTATTTGATGTTTTTAGCTTGAAGTCTTGATAGAGTAAAATTAGAAGTTGATAAGCATTGCATGAGTTTGATAGGCATTGCATGAATTTGATAGGCACTGCATGTTTCAATTTTGAAATAGTCATTAGAGATAAAGTAATTCAGAGTGTGTGCTTGCCAGTAGGGTTGAATTGTTAAGTAGTATTTCATTGATTCTAGGTAGTGTAACTAGGTCTTTATATGTTGTTTACTTAATGAACAAATGATAGGTTACAATGTTTAAATTTTCTTGTAATTGGTCCATTTTCAGTTTCCATATTTGTATAGAATTTAAGTTAGATTTATTTCCTATTTGTATTTTTATAGCATTTGTAAGTCACCTTGACACAATTGCTCAAGAAGATTGGAATTAGGTAGGCTTGCTTACAGATCATTTAATGTTTGAAATATTAGTCATCAACACATGTTTAATACTTAGAATAGCATTTCATTTTGTCTTCTTAGATTTGTAGTTAATTGTTGAGTGAATTTCCTAGATTAATTAGTTAGCACATTTCTTCAAAGTAGTATAGTTTCCTGCTTTTTAATAGTTAGTTGCAATTTGTTTCATAGTTAGAATTTTGATATTGCATAGTAGAATAGCTTTTCAATTCCCAGGATAGGTTAGAAATTATTTAGGGTTTGGATGATTGTTTAGAAGTAGTTTGCTTCCGTAATATAGTTTGTTTTCAATTAAGCATTGTTTTATAGACTAGTGATTTTCTTTCATTTTGCAATCTCAATTTTTGTTCTTAGACTAGAATAATATAGAGTTAGGTTTGAGTTGATATCTAGGTTAGCTTTATATTTGAAATTGTATTTTAATCTTTGTTGGTCCAATTTACTGTTGTAAACTAGAGTATAAATTTAAATTGTCCATCTGGAATCGTAAGACTTAGAAGCATGTCCAAAGTATATGGATTAGATCTAGACTAGTTTGAAATACACTTTGCTTTTGAAAATGAACCTAGAACTACTTGAATTATGTAAACTCAGAAATGAAAAAACTCCCTTACAGAAAGTATACTCATTCGATTTCTTAAACTTATCAACACTTAACTTATGAACTATTCTAAAAATGAAACATCATAACCATAAAAATGAACTACAACATTGACACTTCATTGTTGAAAGCATGAAGACATTGAGGTCTTTTACAAGAAATCAACTCACAATGTATTTGATTACTTCAACGATTCAATGTATATTCTAATGAAAAGTAAAACTGGAAACAACCTACAGCAAATGATCAATCAAACATAAACGCATAACCTTGTTCTATGATAAAACCCTACTTGCATCATATAGAATAGAATTTGGTTGTAAAGCACATATTGGTAACTTAATTTAACTCCATAGAAACCATTAAAAACATACCAATGCGTGTTAATGAGGAAATGGGTGTGCAGGTTCGGTAGAGGGGGCCCTCCACTGCTTCACTTACACACAAAGGAAGATTCACAGAGCTCTCAACACTTAAATCGCTTTCACAACATAAAAATGAACATACACAAAGCTATTCTAAATATGAAGTCTTTATTTCATTAGCATACGTTCACCATCACCGGATGGAAATTACATCTCAAATGCAAATATTTATACAAACTGTTTTGAAACTGAAAACGCTACAATCCTGGGTAACTAATAATGACATTCCCCTAATATCTCTACTATCCTCACTTTGACCAGCGTTGACTCGACAATTGTAGAACCTGTTTCGTGAAGTTGTTAGCTATTTATCTATCCTTGGACATCAGCGATCCTTCTATATCTTTCAGATTGTGCCCAGCTGGCCTACAAGTACCCAATGCTAGGAGCAATTACGGGAAGTCAGTCAATTCTGTAATTTTAATTAAGATTTTAATTTAAATGCTTTAAAAATTACATAATTCAATTTATTCAAGAGAAACAACAATTTATACCTTTGATCATCGAATTTCAAGGTTTTATGGATGAACATGAGGATTTATGGATTAAGTATGAAGGATTATGGAGATAAATGAAGGATTTATAGGGAAAAATAGGCATCAAAATAGTGTCCAACAATCTTTTCAAGTTGAATAGGTCAAGTTTGAATCCATTTAATAGATCACAATTTAATACTTTTAAGTGACCCGGTTTTTAATTTTGAAAGAAAACATCTCTAGGATCTGCATAGCAAACATCCTAGGTTCCCTTCTACCTCAGCATATATTTTGTGACAACTCTAAGTGTACAAACTCTGGTCGATAATTAAATATTGAAAATTAATAGACATAAATTATACCAACATTTTGGCGCCGTTTCCAGGGAGTTGTAGATAGGTAGAATTTCTGTATGAAACTTAGTGATAAGCTGGTGGTGGGTAAGCGGTAAGACAAGAGGTAAGAACCTGCACATCTGTTATAACATGCATCCCCAAAACCCAGTAGTAGTAGTAATGCAATTAGGTTTTGCTTTAGTTTTAGTTTTTCTTTCATGAATAGACCTAGAGATTCAAAAGGTAGATACGTTAAAACTAGTCCCCAAAACACTATTAAAATTCCTACTAACCTTTATGGGGGGTGTGCCACCCCGACTACTAACTCAACGGAAAGGTATCGGAAAACACACAAAGGGGATAGTCCTACTTGGAAAGCTAAAGAAATCCTTTATGGAAACCATTCGGGGGGGATCTTAGAAACATCGGAGAAGTCAGTCCATAAAGAAGCCCTATCAAGAGAACCTCGGGACCACATTGAGACTGAACTTAGGCAAGAAGAAGTTCGACCATCAGAACCCCTTAATCCTCCATTTATTCCAAAACCCAACAACACAACCTTCTCACTAGTAGGGGGTCCAAATTTAGTAGATTTTGTTGATCTTGCACAGGTAGACGCTCTTTTTAAAAACTTTGCAAATATAGTTGTTTCACAGATCGAAACATCAACTGTAGGACCTACAATCCCTATAGAATTAGACTCTCACGTAGATGACAACTCTTCTCATCGAAGGAATATTTTCCCCGAAAAGGAGCGTTGGGACATCCCATATTCACCAAGAAAGGAACCTCCTAGGTTTTCTCTCTTTGGAAATTAAGTCTTCATGGAGAATGAAGACAATGATGAAGTGAGACACAACGAAGAAGAGGGGGAATTAGAAAATCGAACTGAAGGCACTTTTGGATTTCCTATTTTAGATACTGCACAAAATGTGACCATGAAAAATATCCCTCCCTCCTCACTACCTACCTTTTATGGAAAGAGTAGTGAGGACCCGGATACATTTTTATTTGAATTCGACATTTTGTGTAGAAGCTATAATTATTTGCAAGATGCCCAAAAGTTAAAACTTTTCCCTGCCACATTGAAAGATTCTGCTCTAAGATGGTTTATGGGGTTAGGAGAATCTAGCATTAGAACTTGGGAAGATATGAAAACTACATTTCTATGGAAATATCAAGATTATTACAAACCTAAAGACTCTTGAAATGACATTTTCAAGATACAACAACTTGAAGATGAGAGTCTAGAAGATTATCTCGAAAGATTCAACTATGTATTACATAAATCAAAATATAGTGACCTTCAAGAAGATGCAGCAAGGACTCTCTTCCTTAAGGGAATTTCATAAGACTTTTTAGAAAAGCTTAACCTCATGGCATCTGGAGATGTCTCTCATAAAACTTTTGCAGAAATCTGTGAGATGTGTAGGAATTACTCCAGAAGTAGAGGAAAAATTGGGAAGAAATTTCGGGAATCTTATACTATAAATTTAAAAGGAAATACCTCTAGTTATGGTGGAGTCACAAGGATAGAATTGGGAAACCTATTAGAAAACTTCAAAACAGATATTTTAGGAGCAATGGGTTCTCAATTAGATGCATTACAAGCTAAGAAGAGATAAGAGGAAGAGTGTGCAGCAATGAGCATTTTCTGTCCTAGATGAGGGACTAAACATCCCCAATGAGAATTCCCATTAAATAATGTTTCAGTATGTCATCTTTGCACAGAAGATCATCCAACTGAAAATTGTCCATCGTTGCCTGTGTTACAAGCTATATACAAGGGTGGGAATGTTGGTGAAACATCTAGAAGGCCTTGGAAACCTAGAGACCAACCATCATACCAGGATCCATCATTTTAGCTTCCTCCCTATTATCACCCTTATCAGCCACCTCAATAATGGAACACCTTGAATTGGAAAAATTGGCTGCCTCAGTATCCTCCTCAAAATGCTCAGCATCAGCAATGGTTACATGGATGGAGGGGACAAGAATATGCTCAGTAACCACCTACTCCTATTCCTAACTATCCTTACCCACCTAATATCCAACCACTCTTTCCTGGGTATGTGCCTCCTCCACTACCCCCTATCACACATCAACCCCACCATTTCCAGAACGCGAATCCCCCAAGACCCACTCTATTACCTGCATAACCGATACCAAACCCTAACAATAAACCAACTCAAGCTCTCAATAGCATTGAGTTGCAAACTCTTCCATCTTATGTCATTTTGACTACCCCACTGCATGAAATTCAATTGCGATCTGGAAGAGTTTTGAACAACCAACCCAAATCATGAGTTGTCATTCGTGAAGAGAACGAAGAAGAAGAAATACCTAATGAAACCTTGAATGACGCCATTCTCAAAGATGTGGTTATTACAAAAGTTTCAACACATAACCATCCTCAGAAATAAGCAACTCAGGAAGAAAGAAAACCCCCATATCCAGAGCGTCTAGCAATAGAGAAACCTGCAATTTACCCAGAGTATGATATTATCAATGAACTGAAAAATATTTGTATCAAAATCCCATTATTACAAGCTATTAAAGACATACCAATATATAGCAAGGTGATAAAGGAACTATGCATCAAAAGACCAGGTAAGAAACATAAAGACCCTTCGACAATTCATGTCATAGGTGAAATGTCTGATTACATAGTAGATCAACCTAGAATTGCAAAATTTACTAATCCAGGAAATCATGTGGTAATTTTTATCATCAATAACACTGCTATAGGAAACACACTTATCAATCTGGGGGCTTCTATTAACATAATGACCACCACAGTTTTGGAAGCCCTGCAATTAGGACAATTTCTCCGTCCTACCCCAACAATGCTGGAATTAGCAGACCGCACCATTGTACATCCTACTGGAGTCATAGATGATATTACTGTATCGGTGGCTTCATGGGATTATCCCGTGGAATTTATGGTCATACAATCAAAGGATCCTTCCAAAGGACACACTATTATTTTGGGAAGACCATCGCTAGCCACTGCTAATGCATTGATAGGTTGTAGGGACAGAGAGATGACCATCTCTGATGGGATATCTACACAGAAACTTGCTCTATACCCACCAACACAACCAGTGGCCGAAAACCTATGGTGGTTAGACTGTCCTTTTGGGGATGAAAATTTGGAGGAACTTTCACTTGTTAGTGACTACTTCTGGGCACTTCAAGAACAAACTACTGAGAATGTGTTGAATCAATTTGTTTCCTCAACAACATGTATATATTTTCCCTAGTCCTTTTCCCAATTTGATCAAATTTTTGGAGATGAATTTCAAGAGAATATGAGCCTCTCCACATTTACAAATACACCTTGTGTCTTTCCAATTGAATAACATATAGGGTCTTATACCGTACCTTGTGAGGTCAATCCTGAAATTTTTTAACATATAAACGCAGGCTTAAATGAAAATCAACAAGAGTAGTTACTAACAATTCTTAAAAGTCAAACTAGAGCATTCACATGGGAATACACCGATATGAAGGGTATACACCCAGATACTTGTATTCACCATATTTACACAGACAAAAACATACCACATATAAGACAGCCTCAGAGAAGTATGAATCCAACCTTGAAAGATATAGTTAAAGAGGAATTACAAAAACTCCTCAATGCTGGTTTCATCTACCCAATTTCTAACAGTAAGTGGGTATCTCCTCTGGTGGTAGTTCCGAAGAAAGTTACAGGGAAGTGGCATATATGTGTTGACTTTTGAGAGTTAAACAAGGCCACTCTTAAGGATTATTTCCATTTACCATTTATTGACTAGGTGTTAGATACCCTATCTGGGAAACAATACTTTTCCTTCCTTGATGGGTATAGTGGATACAACCAAATCTTGATAGCACCTGAGGATCAAGACAAGACCACCTTTACTTGTTCTTGGGGAACATATGCCTATAGAGTTTTTCCATTTGGCCTATGTAATTCACTTGCCACTTTCCAGCGTGCAGTCTTAGGAATCTTTGTTGACCTTATACATGAATGTGTAGAAGTAGACATGGACGATTTCACAGTATATGGTAATACCTTTCAAGAATCCCTTGATAACCTTGAAACAGTTCTTATCCGATGCAAATAAACAAACTTAGCACTTAGTCACGAGAAATGCAAGATGTTACTAACAGAGGGTATAGTTTTGGGACATCATGTTTCTTTTCAAGGAATCAAGGTGGATCCTACCAAGATAGAAGTAATTGTCAATCTCCCTCCTCCAAAAACTTAGAAGGAGGTGAGGAGATTTCTTGGCCATGCAGGCTATTATCAACGTTTTATTGAAAAATTTACCAAAATAGCTGCACCTATGTTCAAATTTCTTATGAAAGATACAGATTTTCAGTGGACTGAACCTTGTCAGCATGCTTTTGAGACCTTAAAAGCAAAGCTATCAGTAGCACCAATACTTAGGGGCCCCAATTGGGCCCTTCCTTTTCACATATCCACTGATGCTTCTGACATGGCCATAAGAGGGCTCTTAGGTCAAAAAGAAGACCATGAATCATATGCCATTTACTTTGCTAGCAAGAATTTGACTCTTACAAACTCTAAATACACTGTTACTGAGAAAGAATTTATGGCAGTAAACTATGCTATCAATAAATTTCGTCACTACATAACAGGATATGAAGTTTTTGTACACACGGACCACTCTACCATTAGATTTATAATGAACAAATAAATCACCAATGGTAGGGTGACCCGGTAGCTTCTTTTGATTCAAGAATTCAACATCACTGTCATCGACCGTCCCGGTCAGGAAAATGTGGTAGCAGATTTTCTCTCTCGTATTCAGCTTAATGATGGTGCTAGTCCCATTGATGATAGATTTCCCGATGAACATCTATTCATTATGTCTATTCAAACCCCTTAGTTTGCAGACATAGCTAATTATTTAGCAACTGGGAAGTTACCAAACCATCTATCCCCGCCTGAGAAATGCCGAATCATAATCCAGAGTTCTAATTACTCTTGGGTTGACAATGACCTTTTCCATACTGGCCCTGATCTTATTATTAGACGATGTGTACGTAAGGATGAGATGGCAGAGATCCTCCATGCATGCCATGGTGGACAATGTGGTAGGAATTTTTCCGACAAACGAACAACATACAAAGTGTTACACTCCAGATATTATTGTCCAAGCATTTTCAAGGATGTAACCAAGTATGTCAGAGGATGTGACAGTTTTCAAAGAATGGGTAGACCTACATCATCTGACGAGATGCCCTTACAACCTCAGGTTATGATTGAGCCTTTTGAAAATTGGGCTCTGGATTTTGTAGTGCGAATTTCCCCTATGTCTCGCAAAAAGAAGTATATCCTAGTTTGTACATATTATGTCACTAAATGGGTGGAAGCTAAAGCTTTATTCCGAGCCACAAAAAAATCTGTGGTGGAATTTATATATGAAGAGATATTTACCCGATTCGGTGTACCTAGGGAAATTGTCACTGATCAAGCATCTCACTTTACCTCCAAGTTAATGAAGGAACTTACCAAAAAATATGGCATCAAACATTGTAAATATTCACCATACCCCCCACAGGCCAATGGTCAGGTAGAATCTACAAATGAGGTATTAGAGGCCATCCTGACCAAGACTATCCAGTTGCATCACAAAGACTGGGCAGATAGGCTTCCAGAGGCCTTGTGGGCTTATCGAATAACATGGAGGAATACTATTGGCCACACACCCTATGAACTTGTTTATGGTAAACAAGTTCTTCTACCCATTGAATTTCAAGTAAGAACCTTTCGTATGGCTGCACAATTAGGGATGGATCTAGAAGAAGCACAAAAACAACGAATTCTACAAATCAATGAATTGGACAAAATAAGACAAGATGCAATTCAACGAACAATGTTAGTACAGAATCAACATAAGAAGTAGCATGACAAATATATCAAACAGAAATAGTTCAAGATTGGAGACTGGCCATTACTATTTGATTCAAGGTATACAAATTTTAAAGGGAAGTTGACTACCTGTTGGATGGGTCCATATGAAATAGTTACAACTTTTGACAATGGATCTGTAGAGATCAAAACAATTGATGATTCACAAATTTCTTTTGTTGTGAATGGACATAGATTGAGACTCTATCATAAGCCAATCTCTAAACAAGATTTTGTGTAGGGTGTCTCACAACAGAAGGAGATGGAGCTGGTTGAAGGGGAAGTTTCTCCTTCTCCTAGTTCTTGATTTATTTCTGGGTTATCTTCATTTGTATATATGTAAATATATTTCTTTTTTTTTTAAATAAATAAGAATCATTTCTGACAGCCGGTTTATATTTACACAGGAATTTTATTCTCATGATCAGCTCATCAATTAAAAATTGGAAGACTCTTCTCCCTTTCGTAGTTCTTGATAAAAAAATTATATCATTTTTATTTGTATATATGTAAATATGTTTTTTTGCTTTGAATAAATCTGAATCATCGTTTACAAGTGGTTTGTAGTATGGTTATAGGAAATTTACTTCTATAATCATCTCATAAAGATCATTACTCGAAAAAGTGAAGTGCTCTAAAAAGTCATAACATATTTCGATTCCTTCCCTCATGATTATTTGTCTTCAGAAATGTAAAATTTATATTGAAAGAAAAATAAAATGTTCTTTGTACCATTTTTGCCACCTATCTGATGTGATTCTTGCAACTCTTCTAATAAGCCTTTCAGATATTTTATATCAGTGATCCTATCTTTTTAGAGAGGTTTATAGCCAAAAGTTTTTCTCCATCTGAAGCCCAGAGGCTCTTGGTGCATTTTGACCTTGTTGTTAAGTTAGTAAGTAGAGCAATCTTTCCTGAATGGCAACAGGGGGGAACTTTAGTGATGTTATTTTTGAGAAATGCCGTTGTAATATTTTGGAGAAGGAAACTTGGACTAGAGAGATATTCTTACTATTATCTTTTGGCTCCATCCACTACACATTAATGCAATCAACCATATGTATCTTTGATTCGACAGAATTATTATTCACTTGGTTTATATAAAAACAGTTGTCCTCCAAGCCATATATCATCCCATCCCGTAGCATGGTTTTCAGAGCTGCTCCCCCATCCACTCACTCATAGGCAATTTATTGCCGAATATTTATAGAGGGTGGAAACATTGGGACACGAGCCTCTGATGCAAAAAGGGTTCAAGAGGCTAACTTGCCGGAGTACTGAACAGGCTTGCTGGAAGCGGGTACCGGTCTGTGGTATGACCAGGTGAACAGGCCCCTAATAGAGGGGAATTTGCCTGGGGAGGACATGTTGTTTATCAAAAATGTATAAAGAAAATTTTTCAAATGGATCTCTTAAATGGTTGTAAGTCTAACCGAAGAGAATTATGTATGGTTGAGTTTAAGAAAATAAACCTCATCAATTGGCCAAGGGAGAATAGCCTCAAGATTGTCTTAAGACTAGTTACCTAACCTCCATGAGATTAAAGATTTCTTAACTTTGCAGGTGGGGCCTTATACTTAAGATTTCCAGGGACCTGAATGTGAAATTCGGTTGGATTTCTCTATGTACTATGATTCTTGGACTCTAGGGAAGTTTGGCTGAGTTCCTATGAGCAACTTTGACAAGGAAATCCGATTAAGCTTGATATTCTCTTCTTACCTATATAAGGATCACTGTAATTTTATCTGAAAGTCTTTGATGGAGAGAGGCATATTTATTTTTTATAAATTAAAATATCAAGGATGACTGGTGTCCTTTAGGATTTTTGAACTATCTATACTGTCATCATTTAAATAGTCTTCCTTAGCACTGTTATTAATTGATGTAATTACATGTATGGACTATTTACAAATGCTTCGATCATTTTGATAGCTATTTAATATCTCTTTTTCGTACAATAATAACAACTTTTTAGAGTTATCTGTTGACTGTTAATTGGAAGTGTTTGAATATCAATCAGTTTTTATTTGATGGCTTGAGGACACACCATATCTTTGGTTTGGGGGAGGATTCAGAATTGTTTCTATTTTCTGTTTACTTGTAAAACAATTAAAAGTTCATTTATCTCTTATGAAATGATCTGTTATCTCAGGAATGATGCAAGTAGCAGATGAAAAGACTGTTCTGATCCACGTTGAATAGAAGAAAGTGACTGAAGCAGTTCATCAGCTAGGATGTTTTAGGAGGAAGCAACCTCTTTGCTGCAATTATATAGTGTTGTCATCACTCTTGAAGCAGCAGCTTCATTTTTGTAGACTTTCCCGCAGCTTCAGAAATTCTCTGCATAATCAGAAGACAGTCAGATACAACAAGCACATCATGTTCAGTCAAATGGCTTGTATTAAGGGTCGAATCAAGTGTCAAATGGATTGTCGAATGAAATGTCAAATAAGATGTCGAATGAAGTGTCTAATGACGTTCTAAATGAACTATAGCTCTGTAACAGCTCGACTGAATATGCCAAGGTATATAGTTTTTAAAATTTTGATCCAATTGTTAACCATATCGAGAGTTATCAAGTATCATCTCTACACATATGAAGACACTACAATCCTTATACAATTATCATTCTTTGATTCATTTCGACTTCACAAAACAAATTGGTTAACCCAGATAATCTTGCATAAACACGATCTCCAAAATTTTTGTCTAACTATATTACTCTTCGACATACAGTTTCATTCCTCGCCAATTTGTATGCAAGGATCATCATGCAAGTTATCGTTTTATTTTTATCAATTAAGGGTCATCATGATTTTTAAATGAGCCTTGTGTTATGATTCCATGATGGCGAAATTTTTTTGTACATCTTCAACCTGCCCAAAGTTTACAACTTTGGACATTGGTTGAAGATTTGATATGGTTTACGATGTCATCAATACATCTCTTCTCATCATAACCCATAATTTGAAATTAATAATGACATGATCATCCAAACATGCCGATTTCTACCTTATGGCCATTCAAACACTCAATTGGACCTTGTTTTAAATTCGACACCTGCTTGATCTTCACCCTCATTCTGCACTTGCTTCCCTCCATTCTGAGTCTTTCTGGCCGCATTCCCTATTCCACTTACCTCTGTTCAACATGCCTACCCGCCACAAGCCCGGAAGCTACCATGACTTGCTCCAGATCCTCAAGTTTTGGGCATGTCGCGAACTCTTCCTCCAGGCAGGTTGGGGCCTGTTTCTTCACCTCCTCTAGGACCACGATGATGAAATTTCATTTTTTTTCCAAGGGATTCAATGACAAGGTGGCTAGGGTTGGCCACCTCATATTCCCAGTGACCGAGGATTCCATAGTAGTGGGTGCAAAGCTCCCGCGGAAGGGTGCTCGATGGAACAAGCACCTCTTCCCCCCTCGGTCGGCACATGAATTTTCTCTCAAGGATTATTATCAGCACATTGCGGGCACGAAGGGGTTCCATCAGGAGTGGATCAGGCCAGAGTACCTGGACCCCTTAGCTTCTACTTGCAAAGGTTCGCCTCATAACTTGTCCAAGTATCCAGCTTTCCATTGCCCACATTGAGGAAACCAACATGCACGATTTTGGGGGGGAAACGGCCTGCTCTTCAATGAAGTCGTTTTCTAGCTTTTATGCCATGCTATTATTAGAGAGGTCGACCACTGAAAGGGTCAACCCTCTCTATATTGTAAATCATTATAAAAAGACGTCTTGGGTTGTGTAGAATGAACAGAAAAACGTTTTGTAAACTTTGCTTCCGATTTTAATACAAAAGCTTTGTTCAACTATTGATTTCGTTTTCCATTATAGCGTAGATCATCCACTGTTCTTGAGAAGGGCCCCTCAGTGACAACAGATTCACTTGGGGATATGTTTTTGCTTTCCCATTTTGTTGTACAAATAAGTAATTTAATATTCTGAATGGTGCAATGTTCATAGCTTCAAGTCGTTTTTCCTGTGTTATAAATTCAGTATGTATAAAAGTCATTTAACTTTCCTCTGTTCATAATTTGTGTATTTTTTTCATTCGGCCTGTCTTAAGCACTAGGATTTCGGACTGTCATTCCACCTTTAATATTTTCAGTTGCATTTTTTAATTAGCTAGGGTTTGAACTTTCAGATTTAGTGTTTCATTTATATTATGTAGTTGATTAGCATTTAAATTTACAGTTAGCATTCCTTTTCTTTCTAAATTGCACAATGTTATCATAGATCTTATTAACTTCATTTAAACTTCAGTTCATCTCATTTCTATAGTTACAAGAAGATTCAACATTTCATTTCCATTTCACATTTGAACATATAGTTAGTATTTCATCTTTGATTACATAGCATGTTATTACTCTAGATTTTGCCAACTCCATTTTTAGTTTAGTTTATTTCATTTCTGTAGGTGTAGAAATTGACTTTTTATTAAAACTCAGTAATCTCATTTGGATTTCAAAGATGCAGTAGTTTCTAGTTGTTTTATGGTTTGATTGTAAAATTTCACATAACTTAGTTCAGCATAGATTCGATTTTCAAGTTTGGATCAGCTTGCATTATCTGTTTATAATTGATCGGAATGCCTTAGCTTATGGTTTGAATTACTGTAGAATTAGAATAGCAGTACTTTGTTTTCTGTTGTAGGTTTGCTTGCAAGTTGAATTTGTTTCTGGTCATTCGAGTTATTGTTTTATGCTTGGTTATAGGTCTGCTCTGAGTTCAGATTGCCTTTTGTATTTGATGTTTTTAGCTTGAAGTCTTGATAGGGTAAAATTAGAAGTTGATAAGCATTGCATGAGTTTGATAGGTATTGCATGAATTTGGTAGGCATTGCATGTTTCAATTTCGAAATAGTCATTAGAGATAAAGTAATTCAGAGTGTGTGCTTGTTAGTAGGGTTGAATTGTTAAGTAGTATTTCATTGATTCTAGGTAGTGTAACTAGGTCTTTAGATGGTGTTTGCTTAATGAACAAATGATAGGTTACAATGTTTAAATTTTCTTGTAATTGGTCCATTTTCAGTTTCCATATTTTTATAGAAGTTAAGTTAAATTTATTTCCTTTTGTATTTCTGTAGCATTTGTAAGTCACCTTGACACAATTCCTTAAGAAGATTGGAGTTAGGTAGGTTTGCTTACAGATCATTTACTGTTTGAAATATTAGTCGTCAGCACATGTTTAATTCTTAGAATAGCATTTCATTTTGTCTTCTTAGATTTGTAGTTAATTGTTGAGTGAATTTCCTAGATTAATTAGTTAGCACATTTCTTCAAAGTAGTATAGTTTCCTGTTTTTTAATAGTTAGTTGCAATTTGTTTCATAGTTAGAATTTTGATATTGCATAGTAGAATAGCTTTTCAATTCCCAGAATAGGTTAGAAATTATTTAGGGTTTGGATGATTGTTTAGAAGTAGTTTGCTTTTGTAGTATAGTTTGTTTTCAATTAAGCATTTTTTTATAGACTTGTGATTGCCTTTCATTTTGCAATCTTAATTCTTGTTCTTAGACTAGAATAATATAGAGTTAGTTTTGAGTTGATAGCTAGGTTAGCTTTATATTTGAAATTATATTGTAATCTTTTCAATTTGAATAGGTTAAGTTTGAATTCATTTAATAGATCACAGTTTAATACTTTTAAGTGACTCGGTTTTTCATTTTGAAAGAAAACATCTCTAGGATCTGCATAGCAAACATCCTAGGTTCCCTTCTACCTCAGCATATATTTTGTGAAAACTCTAAGTGTACAAACCTTGATCGATAATTAAATATTGGAAATTTAATAGACATAAATTATACCAACAATAAGTTGTCCAAATGTTCTTTTTATCGAAAGGAGATCCATTATCTAGGTCATATAATTTTCGGAGAGGGAATTTCTATGGACCCTAAAAAGGTGAAGGCCATAATGGATTGGCCCGTGCCAGGAAATGCTCATGAAGTAAGAAGATTCATGGGTTTAATAGTGTACTATAGGAGGTTTGTGGAAGGTTTTTAAAAACTCGCAAAACCCATAACTACCTTACAACGTAAGGGAATCAGGTATGAATGCACTGATGAATGTGATGTCACATTCGCTGAGCTTAAAAGACTACTCACGAGTGCACCGATTCTACGAGTGCCTCATATGGATAAGGACTTCACAGGTTGCACAGATGCCTCGAGGAAGGGTTTGGGTGTTGTGATAATGCAGGAAGGTGGGGTAATAGCTTATGCGTCAAGGAAGTTAAAGCCACATGAAGAATACTATCCCACCCATGATTTAGAATTGGCTGTAGTGATGTTAGATTTAAAACTTTTGAGACATTACCTTGTTGGACGAAGCTTTGAGCTCAAATATGATCAACAAAGCCTGAGGTATATCTTCACCCAAAGAGGCCTAAATGCTAGGAATAAGCGATGTAGTGAATATATGAGTGAGTATGATTTTGGATTTCATACATCAAAGGGAAGGAGAATGTGGTAGTTGATGCCTTAAGCAGAAAACCAAGAATTTTCTCCCTAATACCTTTAAAGGTTGATTTGAAGGAAAGAGTATTAGGACAATTAGTCAGTGATAGTTGGTACCTAAAGGTCTCGTCGACACTCCAGAATGGGAGGCAGGTGGAAGCTAAGTTTGAAGGGTATGAGTTGGAAGCAGATGGGTTGTTATGATATCAAGGGAGGATGTATATTCCCCAGGAAGAAGATATTAGGGAAACTACACTTAAGGAATCCCACATAACATTCTATTGCATGCATCTAGGTGTAAATAAGATGTATGCGGACATGAAGAAACTCTTCTTTTGGGTAGGAATGAAGCATGACATGGTCAAATTCATTGCTAAGTGCCTTGAGCGTCAGCCGGTAAAAGTTGATCATCACCACCCGGCAGGACTATTACAACCGCATGACATTCCTATGTAAAAATGGGAGGTTATATCCATGGAATTTGTGGTTGGATTGTCTCTTACCTCTCATAGGCATGATTCCATTATGGTCACCGTTGATAAATTGACCAAAAATGCTCACTTCATTCCAGTTAAGGAGAACTATGACATCACAGATGTAACGCGTGTATTCATAAGTGAAGTAGTTCGTCTTCATGGGTTTCCCAAAAATATTATCTCAAATAGGGATGCCTGGTTCACATCCAAGTTTTGGACAAGTTTGAAGTCGGCCTTAGCAACTCAGTTGAACCTAAGCACAACATACCATCCAGAGAGATATGGGAAAACATAAAGAGTGAATAAGGTGATGGAGGACATGCTTATGATGTATGTTATGGATCAGTAGACCCATTGGGAAAAGCACTTACCCTTAGTAGAATTTTCTTACAATAATAGTTACCACAGCTCGATCGGGATGCCACCTTATCAGGCATTATATGGGAGGCCATGCAAAACACCATTGAGTTGGGAAAGGTTAGAGGATCGAGTGATTGTAGGACCTTAGTTGATTCAGGAGATGGAAGAATAGGTGATTCAGATTAGAAAATCGTTAAAGGAAGCTCAAGATAGAAAAAAGAGATATGCCGATGCGCATAGGGTTGATCGAAACTGTAAGGTAGGGGATGTTGTATTCATACGAATCAGGCCTAGTAAAAGTACCATCCGATTTGGGAAAGGGACAAAGTTGTCACCACGATTCATAGGACCCTTTGAAATTTTGGAGAAGGTTGGACCCATCGCGTATTGTCTTGCGTTGCTGCCCCATTTGCATAACACTCTTAATGTTTTTCATGTATCTGTTTTATGACATTATATAGTCGATGAGTCTCATAAAATAAATTGGAAGGAACTGTAGGTTTCAGACGAGGAGACCATGAGGGTCGAACCATTACGCATATTGGACCGCAGGGTTAGATAGCTCAGACACCGTTTGGTGCACCAAGTTAAGGTCCAGTGGGACGGGTATAGCCCATGCTATGCTATCTAGGAGGACACATAGACCATGCATCATGATTTTCCCACACTTTTTTTATCATAACTTCGAGACGAAGTTTCTCGAAGGGTGGGTGTATGTAATGCCTTCTTTTGACTTTATCACCTGAACTATCATTATATGTTTATATTTGGTTATTATTGTGAGCCTTCGTTAGTTTGATGACACCGTGGACATATGGATTTATTATTTTGTGGAATTTATATATGTGTGTGTGATGTTAATGTCATGAATTATGTTCATGTTTTGATTATGTCTCTAGCATGCAAATTTACCAAATGATGGGTACGTGGATACCAAGTTAAAAGTTATATGTTTAATGGATGGATATGATACCAGGTGCATGGTACATAGAAAAATGATTTGCATTATTGTTCATTAGTAATGAAATGTATATACATGTCAATGATTGCACGATATTTTCGATCTTGTGTTTGGAGACTAACCTACATGTTAAAAGAGCTAAGTGGTAGTTGGATCCTACAAGGTGGGAATACCTCTGGGACATGAATTCTGAAAGATAAATGGTATGCAAGTGATGCATTATTTTTTAGCATAAGTATTGTATTATTATCATGATGTGTGGGCAGGTGTAGGGTTTCAGAAAACTCTATGAAATTCTAAGTCACAACAGATCTAAAGAGCCGAGGATACCTCACAAAGAAAGAATGAGCAAAAAAAATGAAGAAGAGTGAAAACTGGAGTAAAAAAGAGCAGAAGAATAATAATGCAGCAGAACTCAGATAGGAGCAGAATAATGTCACATGTTCAAATTATCAGTATAATAAAAAATTATGTTACAATGGAGAGAATTCGAATAATGCAGGATAATTCGAACGTCAATTGATCTATCATAGGGATTATCACCACTAGAGTGCTCCGAAAGACTCAAATTCAACTAAACTGAACCTAAAAACATCTAACTGAAGTCACAATCAGTTAACTGACTAAGAAGGGAGCAATAGTGAGTATGTCATGCATGCCAATAAGAAAAGGGCGCATGAGGCCACAATTAGTGTCATTCGGAGCTCTAACCCCCCACAAGATTCAGATAAATCAGTTGGACTGCACTGGAACAATTAGTAGGTTCTTATAAAATAGGGAACCGAATGAATTGGTCCTAAAATGATGCATGTAAGGCTCATAAGGTGGTAGATGGATGCTGGATGACATCTGCACACCACTAGGGGGAAATGACATCATCAACAACTAGGAAAAATAAATAATGCTAGGTAGGACAAGGATGGAGTATTGAAATATCCTAACACCCCCCCTTAATCCATACTTTTCATCCTCCTGGTTACTAAGACCAAAGGTCACCCATACAATCAAATAAATGATAAAAATTAAAGAACTGTCCATGAACCAAGGAAACGAGGAAAAACCTCATGGGAAAAATACCCCCCTTAAAAATAACAGCAGTAGGGAACTCAAAGAACCTTCATGCTAAGCAGAGAAGGAAACAAATTTCCCCAGTGAAATCATTTGCAAAAATATTAGCAAGCTACTCCTCTATAGGATAACAATGCAGGTGCTAGATCTAGATCTGCTCCTCTGATGTGTCTCTCATTGTGTAGAAGCTGTATTTTCCAAAATAATTCTTTCAGGAACCCTTCTTTCTATTGGAGTGAATGGCTCATTGTGGTCCAAATAATGAACCTTTGAGTACCTTTTGTCAGACAACCAATATTGTTTACTGGTTGTATATCCCCCATGGAAAGTCTTTCCAAGATATTGTGGATCAAACCCCACCATCATGTATCACCTCTCTGAGAGAAGTGGATCTGTATGACATAGTACAAGTTTTGCATGATACTGAGATATGGTGGTTCTATGGTCAGATGGATCCCCAACTATGTTCCCAACAGCTACAAGGACTTTGTGAGACCATATTAGCCTTGGCCATGGATTGGGAGCATGTGTTGGATATGGATCTGAATCTGAATCTCATTGAACTTTATTCTCAACATCAAGATCTTGATCATTATCTTCATTAGAAGAGGTATCACTCTGATATTCATCAGATTTTGATGGGGTAGGTAGAGAGTATGGAAAAAAATGTTAGAATTCATATGCCTTGGAGGCATAGTTAGCAAACCCTTTCGCTATAATATTCCCAGTGTAGATATCTGCAATATCAACTGTGTCAGGACCAAAGACCACTTTCTTCGATGAACTTGTGTGAGTCATCTGATATACAAACAAAACATTTTCCAACAAAGAAAGCACAAATAGAACATTCTTGAACTTTCCATGCTCCATATGTGATGTGCCCTTCCCTTCGGCAGAGATCTGAGAGTTGTCTCCCATGTGAATAATCGGACCATATTTGAGATCTAGAGAAGAAAATGATTCTCTAGAGGCAACCATGTGGTTGGAGGCTCTTGAATCTATGAGGAGGGCTTGTGATTTTTAAAATACAACCTTCAGTGCATGGCAACTCTCATGACCATCATACTCACTTCCAGAATCAGCCTCTCTTGCACCTTTTGGGAGGGAAATGTTGTGATGTTCAAGAAGCTTGGTCATCTGATCTATCTTCTTCTGCATGCAATATCTCTCTGGGTTGTTTCCTTTCTTACAATAGGAACACTTGGATTTCTCAAATCCCTTATGTTTGTCCTTCTTAGAGATGGAGGCTCCTTCTGATAGACTTGACTTGGCATTCTGCTTGGGTTCAGATTGCTTCTTATCCTTGCCTTTGTGCTTCCCATTTGCAATTTTTGGTTCTCCATCCAAAAGAGATTGAAATTTGGAGGCCTTTAAGGCACCCATCTAGATCAGCTTATCTTGTTCTTGGATGAGAGATTCAATTAAAACATCTAAGGAGGGAATCTTCCAACCAGGGATCGACATTTGCCCAGAATGGAAGGTAGAGATAAATATAGAGAACTCATGACCTAGCTTACTAAGAATGGATAGCGCCAACTACTCATCCTTATTCTCAATTCCACATTACTTGCATTGCATAACCATAGATTTGAATTTTGAAAAGAACTTCCGAATGGTCTCAAAACTGCTCGGTTGTAGAGAAATCAACTCATTTTCCAGAATATGGCCTCTTAGCTCATCTTGTTTGTCGAAGAGGGCCTCTAACTTCAACCATAACTCTCTTAGAGTCTTCAATCCTTCGATGTGGAAGAGTAGATCTCTGGAAATATGAATACACATGAAACCAAATGCTTCATCCAATCTATTCAGATACTTTGTTTTCTCCACAGCTGATGTTGGTTTGGGATCCTTCCCTATTGTCACCCTGTACAGTGATTTGTTTTGCAATACCATCTGCATATCAGCCCTCCAATCAAGATAATTGAAGTGTGTCATGATCCTGGGAGATATAGGAGAGTTCGAATTGTCCATTACAACTGCTGGAGTGAATACAAGGTGAAACTACTACTACTACAGAAAAAATTGTTGCAACTCCAGAAAACTGTTGCAACTGTAGAAAATTGTTGTAACTACTGCAATTGCATAAAACTGCTGCAACTATTGTTGCACTCAAAAAATTGGAATAACCTGCAAAAAACTCTCAATAAGGAGGTATACTACTGTTGAGAACTGCTTTAGGACAGTAGGAACTTTTATCCAGATCCTTCACACTTGGCTAGACCTCATTGGATTTCTCCAATGAATTCAATGCAATGCCACCAGGATTTGTTGTGGAAATCTAGAGGCTTCTGGTGCACTACCAAAAGCAGCTTCTCAACCTATTTTATCTATGGCTCTGATACCATGTGAAATTCTAATTCACAGTAGATCTAAAGAGCCGAGGATACCTCACAAAGAAAGAATGAGCATAAAATTTGAAGAAGAGTGAAAACTGCAGTAAAAAAGAGCAGAAGAATAATAATGCAGCAGGACTCAGATAGGAGCAGAGTAATGTCACATGTTCAAATTATCAGTATAATAAACAATGATGTTACAATGGAGAGAATTTGAATCATGCAAAAGAATGCAAACCTCAGTTGGTATAGCATAGGGATTATCACCACTAGAGTGCTCCAGAATACTCAAATTCTACTGAAATGAACCTAAACTCAGCGAATTGAAGTCACAATCAGTTAATTGACTAAGGAGGGTGCAGTAGTGAGTCTGTCATGCATTCCAGACAGAAAAGGGTGCATGAGGTCACAATCAGTGGTATCCAGCGCTCTAACCCCCCACAAGAGTTAGATAACTTAGGTGGACTGCACTGGAACACTCAGTAGGTTCCTATAAAATAGGGAACTGACTGAAGTGGTACTAAAATGATGCATGCAGGGATCAAAAGGTGGTAGATGGATCCTGGATGACATTTGCAAACCACTAGGGGGAAAATGACATCATCAACAACTAGGAAAAATAAATAATGCTAGGTAGGACAAGGATGGAGTATTGAAATATCCTAACAAGCTCAACCACCCAAATTGGTTATTCGATGACAAAACCTTAGTACAATAGACGCATCGCAGTCACTATGTCGATGTAGACATAGTCCCTTGTTCCATAGGATGGGTGGAGTCATTACCCACCGTTTATCCTCCGAAACTCGAAGTCATGGGAGGTTTGGGCTAGGGCGCACTCCCCAAGGTGTGTGATGATGACTAGTGGGTGTCTGCTGGGGAATCTTGGTCAATGTAGTCGACACTTCCGCTTATGGGTTCTAACTAGAGTAGGTCATATAGCTGATGCTCCAAGGTAGTCCAACAGAGGAAGTATAGGATGTGGAACTTAGTTGTGAATTAGATAGAAGGAAGTAGGTAGATAGGAATGTTGTGGAAGTTTTAAAAGGAAACATAATTTATTGTGTGTGTACCAAAAACCTTTGCTTGATTCTTGTGTTGTAATTCAATATGTTATGTTTGTTTCATGTATTATTATGATTTGAGTTAGTAAAATGACTATCCATTGCAAATTCATATCTTAGTATGCATCAAAAGATAGTAATTTATGTGATTATGTGGTATGCGTGTTTGAGTACTATTGGTGTACCTACACGATGTATGTAAGCATTAGCTATGCTTACATAACTCGTCTACGTATGTTGTATGAATTATCTATTATACTATTAAAATATGACTTGGAGGCATTGTGGTTGTGAATGATCATATTATAATTACTATTATATATTTAGTTATGAAATGATATTTTTACGTCAAGTTATTAATAAATGGTTAATTAATTGTGATCAGGGGTAATTATAAATTATGGTCAATGAAGGTGGAATAATGTTAACGATGTTAGTTAGTGGTTAATATGATTGTTCATAACTTGGTCGATAAATGTTAATGATGATAATAATGTTAATGAGATTAATATTAAATCGATTAATTAATATTAACTAAGTATTAATGATGTGAATTAGTGTTACCAGTATTATGATTAACTTGATTAATATTTTTTAATTAGTTTTAATTATAACTAAAGGGTAATTATTATTACAAGGATGTGATAATCGTTAAATAAATTATTAGTGGTGCTAAGAGTGTATTAATTAATAAATAAAGAATTATTAATCAAATATTGATTATAATAAATATTGGGTGTTGAGTTAATGTCATGTGCAACATTAACGATAAATCGCCATGTTCATCTTGGGTTGAATTACATGGTTATTAAAATAACTATTTGGAATTGTTTTAGTAATTAATAATTATGTCAAAATTGTTAATTAATAATAATTGTATAATGCAAAGTGTGATAAATTTATATTGTTAAAATATAATTATGCCAAGGTTGATGTAGATAGTTACGGTGGTCCTTATTTAAGGATTTTTAAAATATTGTTTGTGAACCATGCCAATAACATTTGATAAAATAAAATAGAAATAAATATGCTTTATGGCTTGACGATAAATGTAAGACTATTCAACTAATAAAAATTCTGACAAGGGAGTTGGGAATTGAATGGGAAGATAAGGGTAGTAAATGCTTACGGGGATAGAGTCGGTAGAAAGGGAGATAAGGAGGGGGGTGGATTTTTTTGAAAGGGCGATCTTTTTGCATCGAAGAAATTTAGTAGAGGAGGCTGGAATTTTTGGAAGGGAGAACTCTTAGAACTGGTTGGATTGTACTTGGGTTTTGGGCTCGGAGGTCCAAGAAGCAATTCTTGGAGCTGGGTGGTCGGCGAGACTACCCTAGTTGGAAGGGTGGCAGATCGATTTGGGCGGTTGAGTTTCCTAAGGGTTTGGTTATCCTACAGATATTTCAATGATGTTATTTAAATTTATATTTGAAGGAAAACTATAATACTTGCTTCACTAAATATGCTCTAAATTGAAATTATACATGTATTGCAATCTATTTTATACCTGCACTTAGAGAAAAAAATTATTTGTTTTCTACCTGAATTTTTTTTTCTACTTGAACACTAAATGGAACAGATTAACGTAGATCCAAAGAATACAAACAAAAACAACTGTCAACAAAATATATTTATATTAATTAAACCAGAGATCTAGGAAGGTCACTACAAATCTTTTGAGGGGTTGCAATTGGATGCATCCAAAGGAATGTGATAAAAAAAATGATTTATATTCAACACTATTATAACATAATAGTCCACACTTCTACTAGTAAGTTCCCCTTTGAAAATTGATTTGGGTATTTGCTGCCTTTGCCCTTAGATGTTGTATATGGACAACAAGGAGGAGTAAGGGAAGACACCATAGAATAAGCATTGAAGGATGGAAAATTCATTGATAAGATCATGCAGATCTATTTCAAGTACAAGAGAGATTAAATAAGTCTTAGGAAAAGTACAAGGCCTTGGCATGATCAACATTAAATTGAGAAAAAATTCGAGGTGGTAGACATAGTTTGGTTGCATCTAAACAAATAAAGGGTACATGGTCCTACTAAGAAGATCAAGGCTTTTTGGCATGCTTCTTTTGAAGTGTTGGAGAAGGTGGGTGATAATGCCTACACACTTAGTCTGCCCTAGATACGTGCATTTACTCAATAGTGAATGTGTAAAATATGAAACTCTATAAGCCTTCAATGTTGGACTAGGAGATTGATGAGTAATTATTACTTAGAAAAGAGGACTTAGAGCCATAAGATCAAATAGCGTTAGCAAAGGATACAATTTTGTGGAAGAAGTCTATAACAACAAGATGGGGGTAACATGAACTCAGGTATAGGTTGGATTGAAAGGACAACTCCCAAGTAAGGTCAAATGGTACTCCAAGGAGAAGGTAGAAGAAAAATTTACTCGCCTCCTCCATTAAAATATTTTGGGGATGAAAAGCCTCCCTAAACGGGGAGGTATGATCCAAAATGGATCATTGTATATTTTTTCATCTAGTTTGGCACTTTCTAGGTGGAAAAGTTGGAGCCATTAATATGTAGACCAAATTTTAGGGGTGGGTCCCACTTGGGTGATTTGGGGTCCAAAATATTTTGAAACCTATTTGAGGCCTTAAGTGATTTTTTTGGGGTCAAAATCTTACAAACAAATTTCTCAACTTCTTGATGTTGAACTACATATCAAGAGCTTTCCAATGACATGAAGATCACCTTGATTAGAGTTTGTTTGAAGACATTATTCCTCCCACAAGTTGACCTATCTTGTTGATTACCATGATACCGAGTGGATGCCATATCAACTCACATTATTCACTGTGGACTTTCAAGAAGATTCCAGAGGGTCCAAAAATTTAACCGTAACCTAGAGTTGAGGCATGAAAAAACCCTAACCTAACTCTAGATGACTATCATGACATTGTTAAATACTAGGCCAATAGAAAAGGAAGAGGTTCCATTCTTATTGTATTGAGTGTTGTTCCATAGTAGAGTAAAGCATTGCGAGTGGTATATTGAAACATAACAGAGGAAGTAGAATATCATGTAACAACCATACATGCCACAATGTACATGGAAACTCCATAGTGAACACAATTTTTTTGTATTTGAATCTCATATTGAGAAGAAAGAGAAAGGCATAGGCCTCACCTTCTAGTTGGGTTTTTCCCATACTGGGTTTTCTTGGGGTACATCTTGTGTTCATTGTGTGGATGGTGTGCCCTCTTCTACATTGTTAAGCTCTCTTGCATGAGCCAACTGTTTCCTTAAATTATCCTTAAGGATGGAGAGAAATTCGGGTAATGTCTTGCCATGATTTCATTTTCCATCCTCCTTAATCTTAGTCTTAGCCATTTCGTTGCTTCTAACCTCCATCATCATAGTTGAGGGATTCATAGTCATTTACATGATTACCAAGACAAGCATCATCTCTACAGTCTGCCGCCAGTCCAAAACACTCTACTTCTCCATGCTTTGCATGTTACACCAACTCATATTACCTATGGGGGAACACGCCATGCCACTCCCTCTACTCGTTAACATTAACACGTGTCCCATTGGGTTGGCAAGGTGTTGTTTCCTCCTCCGCCTTGTGTCCAGGGTTGAGTTTGACGTTTGGTTAGTAATATTAAATTTGAATCTAAAGCAAAATGATACATAATAAAATATTTTCAAAATATTGTAAGATTTGTTTCGATAAATTGTCCGAGTAGAATATCCACAATAATTTATAAATCATAACAAGATTAAATTGTTATTTTTTGGGGTATTTGAAAGAACCTCTCATTATTTATGAGGTCTCGTATCTTTGTATTTTTGTTGTCCTTTTAGACCACTAAAGATTGGATTAACATCTATCTAATATTGAATAAAACTTCATTTTTTATTTTATTTTCAACCTTATGTTAGTGTGTTGAGTTTACCATGCTCTCTATTTTCAACACTATTTTCATGTAAATGTAAATGACATGTTTTATATAAATGAAATTACAATATTTATATACTATATATGGTAATTGATATTATAATTTAATGTGCTTTCATGGTATTTTCAACACTATTTTCATGTAAATGTAAATGACATGTTTTATATAAATGAAATTACAATATTTATATACTATATATGGTAATTGATATTATAATTTAATGTGCTTTCATGGTATATGATTGGGAAAAATGTTAATCCTTTCATTATATTATCACAAAACAAGTATTCTTATACTTTTAACAAACTTATGTTAAAACTGTCACATTTAATACATTAATATTTTGTAGACATTTTATTATTTAAATTCTTTTTATAAAACATTAAAATTTCCCAAATCCTTTTTTATTCTACATATAACTAATTTTAAAAACACATAAATTTAAATAACTACAAAATATCATAAAATCAAATCAAATTTAAAAAGACTACTTATTCTTCAAATTCATCTAACCTCTTTTGTCTTTTTCAAAGCTCAACAATAAAACAAAACAAAAATTCCAAACATATCTTTTTCAAAGCTCAACAATAAAACAAAACAAAAATTCCAAACATACTTATCACAATAAAGTATTGGGAATATGCAACCTTTATTTTATAATCAACTCTTCAAAGCCCAACAATAAAACAAAACAAGAATTCTAAACATACTTATCACAATAAACTTTAAAGTATGGGAATATGCAATCTTTATTTTATAATCAACTCAACTCATCTCCGTTGTAGATGTTCCCACAAATACACCTTTTCAGAGAAAATAAAATCAAATCAAATCAAATCTTGCGTTGGAAAGCAAACTATGAATACATATACGTTTTAGGATAAAATAAAATAAAATCTTGCTATATAAATCAACAACCCAAGGAAGAGAAAGCAAACAAAGTTGTTTGTTTTTTTCCAAATTTTCAATGCAATGGATGGCCCCATGGGACAAGGAAGTATTCAAGTTCTAATTGTAAACTAGAGGAGAGATCCTTTAAAATCTTAAATTTAACAATGACAGAATTTTAACAATGACAGAAAATATTAGGGAATCACACCACCCAAATGTTGTTACTTGCATGATATCCAAATACTTCTTAATATTCTTTAAGATTCTAACCATTGATATCTTGGGACGGCAACTTCAACTGCTCACATTGTGCTTCACAGTTTTCATTTTTCAGTCTTTGGTTTTGTATAAGGGCTCCAGTGTTTTTTGTCTTGTTCTAAGAACTCTGCTGCCTAAGATTTTCCAGGAGACTCTCTAAAGCAAAAGCATGTGTTCACTATTAGGTCTTTTCTTCTTTACTGACAGCCAATCTCCCTCGGAGTTTGGGGCCTGTGTAGCAGTTTCATTAAACTAAGAGGATTATACCTTTATCACCCAAAGCAGTTAGATTGGGAAATCTGAATTCTGTATTGAAAGCCGATTCATTTATTAAGGTTCCCTGCAACAGTAGGATTTTTTTTGGAAGAATCTCTATGAGGGTCTCATATGCCAAACGTTACCTTCACCCTTCAGCTCATTGTTGGGCTTTTGAAGAAAGTTGCTTAAGGAAGTGTGACACAAATAAGAGGCATATAAGCCCCTTGACCCAGTGTTACAAATTTGATAACATTCATTCTAATCAATAGACAATCCCAACTTCATATAATTGATTAATTTTCAGTACTTGCATGATATCTTGGGGATTGAAGCCTTAAAGAACTACCATGAAACCCATATTCCAAAAGCTTTCCCACAGAATTTCTGCAAATGAGGTTCTATAAACCATGCAGTTTAAATTAGGTATAAATGACATATTTAGATGTACAAGAGGAATTGTTAACTCTGCAAGATTAAAACTCTGAGATATGGCACTTACCTTGTTGGTTTACTGTGGTTTCAACAGATCAGAACAACTTGCTGCTGAACATTGGATGGAAATGCATATGACTAATATGAAAACGTGGAACAAGATATATTGGATAGAAACCTTGAAGATTGAAGTCTTGAAATGTAACAATTCATTATATTGGAATCTTATAGGACCAAATCAGATTTACTATATAAATATGGGAGAAGATAGCATTCCTGGTTACAAAAAGATGGAATAAAGTATACTCAATCTAAACCCTCTGGGTTGAATCCATAAGAGGGTGCATTTCCTTTGTTGGAGTTCTTATAAAACCCCAGGATAATTAGACCCGATACTCAGAATTCTGAATTGCATTACATATAACTGGTTTAAAATTACGGAACATAAAACAACAATGCAGACAGAAATCACTAAGTGCTTGGACAGGTTATGAATTCATTATCCATCTTTTCAAAGCTCAGGGAGATCAGTTTTTTTAATGTCTAAGAAAGCTGTAATCAAATCAGAATATGCTGTTCTCTTTGTAGTTGTAATATATGAAATATTTTGCCCCAAAAATAAATAATTAAACTTTACCTAAGGGCAACTACTTGCTGGCCTTGTAACCCAACATTTGGAGGCTTGCTGGTGAGCAGGTTTTCATACAGAGCTGAGGGGCACTTGGATATAAAAAGAAGGAAACAGGTCTACAAGCAGGAAGAGGAGGCAATGGCACATCTCCATTTATGTACTGAATCATTTCTGCCATTGTAGGCCGGGCTCCTGGATCGATCTGGGTGCTCAAAAGCCCCACTCCTGCCAAGCATTTAACCTGTTCTGGATTGTATCTCCTCATCAGTCTCTTATCTGCTACTTCCACCAACTTCTCATTCTTGTGGAGATTCCAAGCGAATTCCACCAAGTCCACTTCATCTGGGCATAAATCATGATCTAGAGAACTCCTTCCTGCGACTATCTCAAGCACCATAATCCCAAAGTGGTAGACATCCATCTTTTCATTATGTTGCAGGACATACATGCTTTCAGGGGGAAGATGACGATCAATTTTGGATCCATCCAATCCCTTCTGTTGATCTTGATGAGCATGACTGCTGCAAGAACTAATTAGCCCAAAATCTCCAAGCCTGGCTCTGAATGTGATATCAAGCAACACATTACTGATTTTGATGTTCTTATGGACCAAGCTCTTCTCCCAACCACTGTGCAAGAATCCTACTGCATCTGCAACATCCTTAACCACCTTGTATCGCCGAGGCCATGGCAAAACCCCTCTGCCAAACAACCACTTGTCCAGGCTACCATTCTGCATATACTCATAGATCATCACAAGCTCACCGGTGTCATGGCACCACCCCTTCAAGGGCACCAGATTAGGGTGCCTCAATCTACATATCCGCTTAACTTCCTTCATGACCTTATTCTTATCAACATTACTCCCTTGCAAAAACTCCTTGGACAACCTTTTTATAGCCACATGTGCACCGTTTTGTAAGACACCCTTGTAGAAGATGCCTCTATCCCCATGCCCCAGAACTTCACTCTGGCTAAAGGATCTGGTGGCCAACGATATCTCAGACATAGAAAAACGCCTGGGCTTATTGGGTAGTCTGGGCCGTACACTACTTTTATTCAACATTAGTCTTTTTGTTATAGATTTGATCTGGTACTTGGCCTTCTTGCTGCAGAGTACATAGACTAAAACTGTCAAACAGACCGCAGCAACTGAAAGGAAGATAAAAAATGCACTAGAAGGCTCCCTCTGAGATATTTTGGGGGTTTTAAACATCTTTATCTCACAGGTCATTTCTGTGGGTAGAAGCAAAAATGCATTACTAACAGCAGAGAGATTCCATGATAGTATATTGTGAATCTGTGCTGCATGCCCGGTGGATGCAGAGAATCCAACGAACATGTATTCATTCAAAAAAGTGGAGAGATCGAGCCCTGCAGAGTAGAGTGGCCTACTTGGAATATCATCGCCATCTTTAGCAAGACTTATCTCTATCCATCGCTTAAAGCCATCGTAGTTAATCCAAGCTCGGACAGTGGAACCACTTTTGAAGAACACTCCTGCATCAGCAGCATCAAGTGTTATGTTGGAGATTATGCTTCCTAAATTAATGCCAACATGGTTGTCATTGGGATCTCTGAATTCAGCGCTTTTAAACGTATCGAATTCGATTGCGAAGGCCTTATAAGTTTCATTGCATGCATCATTGAGCATCCCCAACCATCTTCCAGGGCGCCCAATGGTCAGTTCGTCTGGTACAACCACGAATGCGAGGCCGCTGCTGCCATTAGAGGAACCGGAGTTCGAATTCTTCGGAGAAGCACCGATTTGGAAGGAGAACGTCGTGTGGAAGGACGCTGGAGTGCCTGTTTCTGGATCCAGCATTCTTATAGGGGATGAATATAGTGCTTTTCCCGCTTGGAATGATAGATTAGGAAGATGGGAGTTCACAGCAGGGATCTGTATGATTCCTCTGCCTTCGTCGAATCCTGCGTTCCCTAGAAGCCTCATTTCATGATTTACTCTGTAATTAGCTCCGAAATCTATGAATGATAACTGCTTTGCGACCTTGGTTGCAGGACCCAATTTGGCACAGAGGGTCAACTGATTAAAAGCAAGGCAGAAGAAGATTATAAATGCCAGAGAATGATGCTGAGAAACCATCTCGGTACCTGTGATTTCAACTCAACTCTGTTACCGAACTTCAGTAGAACTCATATGGTTTTGAGTTTTAGCTGGCAAAGCCCAGGGTTCAGAGGCAAGTCCACATCTTTGTTTTCATAATGGCTTGGAAGATATGAATTCAACTAGAAATTTTGAATCATCACAATACAGAGAACATTTGTAAACCTACAACATACTCATACGAAATGATGACATAGAACACATCTCTCAACATGTCCCAGCCACTTCGAAATTGAAAATAAAGAGTTTTCCCTTTTGTTAGGTTGACAATTCTATAAACATCCATACACTTAACATCTACCAATGCCTGTGAACATCTTTGCCTGTAAAATGGTCCCGGTGATATGTTTTTATTAGTGATATTCTTTGTTGGCAGAAAACAACAATGAGAAGTGGGAGAAGTGGGTCATCAACGATCCAATCCATTTAAATTTCACATTGGATAGTTATCAATGATTTTGAAACCATATATGGCTTCCCTTGTGTATCATCAATATCCCACACTCACTACATACAGAAAGTCCAAGCAAGTAGAAAAAATAAAAGGTTCCAGGGCCACAGAGAATATTGTTGACTTTTGTCATGGATGAGTCAGATTGGACAAATCGAAGCAGAGCATATTTATTATTATTTTTTATGTGAGGGTAAGGTATACCGGAATAGAATCCACATGTTGCTAAATGGTGTAAGATTCTGATTTTTAAATTTGTTGTTGTCATTGTGCCGATTGTCAATTCTAGTTTGCAATTGCCTGTGAGTGTGAAACTCTATGATTGAAGGCTTCTAGATAATACTGTGTTGTTAAGACCTAATCATGGTAGTAATTTGAAAACTTCTGTTTGACTTTTTGTTAAACTCTCCATTAATTACGAAACTGAAAAAAGCAAAGAAAGTACAAAGAACCCACGAAGCATGATTTACCAAATAAAATAATATATAAAAGACGCTTCGTCCTTTACTGTAGATATATAGAAAAATCCTACCCAGAGGATAGTATCTGTCAATTGTCATTTATAACCTCCTATATGGAATCTGACATTTAGAAACATTCAGAAGGTACAGTGCTAAAGTGTCGTTGGGAATCAAGGAAAACAACAAGTGCATCCATGCCGTAATGTTACAAAATTCTGTCAGTGGGATTAGAGTTCAAGAAGTAAATTAGTGCTAAACTTTCCTTTAGGCACTCAAACTGATAGATATTCTTGAAGATTTCAAACTGATAGATGTTCTTGAAGATTTCAAACTCATAGATATCCTTGCATTCTTCAAAGTGACGGGCGGGGAAGCTCAGTTTCAAAGGTAATCTGTATTATTAGCCACCTAAGTTTTCGTTATAACTTGAAAACTCTGCATTAGAGATTGATGAACTTTTGATAACTGTGATTTATTTGCTTTTGCTTATGACTTCATTCACGGTGATCAGGGCACTGTATAAATCACTTCATGTATATTGTACAAGTTTCACAAATTTCCTTTACCTAAATAAAATAATATTGTACATTTTATAATTTTATAAAAAATATCTGTTGTATTTGTTCGTTCCGTTTTAGTTTTTGATGATGAAGTCAAAAAAGAAAACCCAACTGAATTTGGCATAGATAGTTTCATTTGTAGTAACGTGATTGTGGTTTTGATTGTGAATAATCTGAATAGAATTCTATGTTAGCTCTATTTTACCTTTTGATGAACATGTCTATAAAACAAAATCCAACAGAATTTGGCATAGATAGTTTCACTTGTAGTGAAGTGATTATGGTTTTGATTCTGAATGATCTGAATAGAATTCTATGTTTATTAGGTACCTTGGTTTGGGAGGTTTGTGTCATTGTATACGAGTTCCAATCATCTCATTGTACCCATTTATGATTTTGTTGATAATGATCCTAGGGCACACTCCAAAATCCTTTTCCTCAAGGGGAGTGGACAGTAAAATACCAGAAATTTGCTTCTGACTGTCCAAATTGAAGGGCAGGCCCTATCCATATAAGAACAGTAATATTTCTGTCTTGCAACATAGTTTACATGCCCTTTGTATTGCAACCAATAAAGGAGGCTATTTCTTTGTCTGAGTCGTCTAGTAACTATATCTTACTGTCTTGTAAGAGTTTGCATGTTCTTTGTATTGCAACCAGTAAGGAAGAGCAATTGTTTCCCAATGTAAGTATGTCCTTTGGGGGTGTCACACAAAGATTAGTGATGTAAATGTATTTAATTAAAATATTTAATTTTAATCAATTTTGATTTTAAGTTCTGGGTTGGCAGGTGCGGGGGGAGTAATATTCGACTCCAAGGGGAACAAGCATAGAGAGTTTGCTTGGGGCATTGGTAGAAAGACCAACAATGGAGCGGAATGGCTCAGTCTCATCAAAGTGCTGGAGATTGCTATAAACCTGAGAATAAAGAACTTGATGGTCTTTGGGGATTCCTTAATTGTCATCAGGGAAGCAGGCGCATCGTCGACAACAGGAAAGACCCCTCCTCAAAAATGCATCATCTCTTAATCAACATTAGTAAAGACTTTCAAGAGCTCACCTTTTTTCATATTCTGAGAGGTTTAAATGGGCAAGCTGACGGAATGGCTAATCAAGGAGTAGGGTTCTCCTATGGCTCTCTAAGCTACGACAATGTCATTTGTGAAAATTCTTGGATTCCCTATCCTATGGCTCCTCCATAGATCCTGGGCTCATCTTTTTTCTATTTGGCCCCTTCATATTTCTTTGGCTCAAAATTCTAGAAAATTAAAAATTCTTTTATTGGGAAATGCCTCAAGGCCGACGGTCATCCAAATCTTCGAGGGATTCTCACACTTGCTCGAATTAATGACATTCAGTCGATATGCCAGTTAGCGCCCCTTTATATTTCTTTGGCTCAAAATTCTAGAAAATTAAAAATTCTTTTATTGGGAAATGCCTCAAGGCATTTCGACGGTCATCCAAATCTTCGAGGGATTCTCACACTTGCTTGAATTAATGACATTCAGTCAGTATGCTAGTTGGCCGGCATGCGAGCTGGTAGCTATGGTTTAAATCAGGGCACAAGGCTTTACTTCGGCATTCATTCCCTTGCTGGTTGCAGCTGCTCGCATTTGCTGGTCTTTTGTTGGCCATTGTTTTGGGAGAAATATGGAGCATCATGTTGCTGGGCATCCTCAGGGAGGAGGCGACGTGTTCTTGAAGTGTGATAGATGCTAAAAGCCTGTTAGAAGCCCTAATGGCGGTTGTAGTTAGGGGTTTCAGTTGGAAGAAATGATGGGCGGCTCGGTGGGCAAGGAGAGTAACAACTTCCCCGGGCTTGGTCCATGTCGAAGGCATGCTGGGGTTGGGAATTCGCAAGGGCAAGCAGGGAAACAAGGCATCACTAAGTTCGAAGTGGAGTTTTTGGACTGTCTGTAGGAGCTGGAACTGCAAGTTCGGTTGTTACGCAAAGAAAACCTGGATTATAAGAAGGCTCTGTCCCATCTATATACTCTGGCGTCTGCTACCCACTCCGAGGTGAAATATCAGAACAAGAAAGTGGCAGAGAAAATTGAACAACTTGAAGAGACCCTGGGGCTCGCCTATCCTCACAAAGCTCGAAAGTCTAAGGCCACTAGCAGTGAATTGGAGGACATTAACAGGAAAATGGAGAAACTGAATAAGTTTATGGCACATGCTGGGAATTTCGTGGATCTCAGTTCTGAAATGAATGTGGCAGCGGGCTCTACAAACGATGTTATGGATATGGGACTTCAGTAGCAGCTCTTCGGTTGGCCTCTCATTTTGGTTCTGCTATGTTTACATTACTGTTTTTAAATTATATGTATAGAGTCACTGAAACTCATAGAATAGGAACCAGCTGCAGACTTGGCAATTTAGAATGCTTCATCTCCTAGATTTTGTATAAGGCAGCTCATTAGTAATGTTTTACTTCTGTATACTCCTTCTAGGGCAGTTCGTTAGATGTTATAGTTTTCATAGAACAGGAAGATACCATGTTAGCTATAAGCTTGAACAGGATGAACTTGGGGTGATGGATGTTTTCCTCTCATGTGAGCAATCTGTCCATTTTCTGCTATGTAATCTCCACCTTTTTATATAATCAAAGCTGGTTAACTTGAAAAAAAAAAAAAGATTTTAAATTGATAAAGCTTGGACATCTACACTATCACCTTGATTTGAAAGTATAGATTTTTAATTGCCACAATTCCCAAATATACAATTTCACATACAGCAATCCCAATCACCCAGGGCACTCTCAAACTACGTTCTTTGAAAGGAAACGTACATATTTGTACAATTAAATTCATAACGATCCACTCTCCAATTCATCCATGCCACTCTCAAGTCACCTTCCGCCGATGGGAACAGGGACTGAGAGTAAAAACTATATAGATGGTTAATTGCCACAATTCCCATATATACAATTTATCATACAGCAATCCCAATCGTGGAGGGCACTATCGAACTACTTATTTTGAAAAAGGAAAGGTACGGATTTGTACAATTATATTCATTACAATCCCATTCACCCAGTCCACTCTCCAATTCACCCATGCAACTCTCCAACTCACCTTCCTCCGATGGGAACAGGGCCTGACAATAAAGAATATATATTAGTATTTTTTATTAAGCAACAATCCTGATCATCCAGGGCACTCTCAAAGAACCTACTTTGAATGAAAAGGTACATATTTGTAGAATTACTTTCACAACGATCCCAGTCACCCGGGCATTTTCCAATTCACCCATGTCACTCTTCAATTCACCTTCCTCTGATGGGAACAGGGACTGAGAGTGAAAAATATATATTAGTAATTTTTGTTACGCAAATTATATAATATGTCAAAATGGTTGACATAACACTCACAAAAATCACTCATAATCCAAAGGTACACTCCACAACCAGACAAACTATTGAAGTAGTTACTGACCAAACAAAGTAAGTGGATACGCTGGAATCTTTAGCTAATCTGTTGCCTTTATCTCACTTTGCTAGGCAACAGGTATGACAGAATAACAAGTAGTTAATTGCAGGACAGATGGCTTCAAACAAATGAAAATTCTTTACATGGTCCGAATGAGCATGAACAGTAACTACCAAAACTAATTTTCTTATGATGACAAAAAACTGCAGTGAATGTAAGAGAAAATAAAGGTTGTAATTTATAAGCCACAGTACAAATACAAAGTATTCAAGCACAGCCAAACAATACTTAGAATTCTTATACTTACAAGAGCAAACCCATTGGTGTAGATTTTTAAGCAGTAATGCTGCTTTTGCAATGCTTTTACTCTATAGATAAATAGACATCTACAGACCCTTGGAAAAAGACAGACATTGATAGACACTCACAGAAAATGATGGAGACTGAATTGACATTTCGGACCAGAGAACACATGGAGAAAGACTTTTTGCTGTTTGTATCTGTCTCGAAGGATTCTTGTACTCTAAAGCCATGGACAAGGTCGGCCACCCATACTGCATGCATGGTCCACTGTTCTCCAATCAGAATTGTTTGTAGACATTAAGAGATAAATGCCTCAGTTTTCTCACATGAATCCTCTGCATTCCACATGCTTTCTGAGGTAGATAGTACGTTTCTGTACGTGATACGCTCGAGGATAAGGTATAGTATCAGTCAGCAGCTACGTAACGATTTTATATGTATGCAACAGTAACACTCTGCACTCTTTTAGTTTTGTTTTTCTACCAATATTTTCTGATCCACAGCCGGAGGAACAGTCTGTAGTCTGTACTCTTTTCTTTTTGTTTTCCTGCCAATATTTCTTATGTACAGCTGGAAGAACATTTAGCTAATTTATGGCACCACTTGATGGCAGTTGAGAATCTCAAAGGACAAACTACTCAGAGTGAGGATTTCTATTAGTAATTTGCATAAATATTTGTATTAATAAATTTTCTCCAATATATATTAGAGAAAGAGAAGAGGGAAAAAAAAGCCAAACTCTAGGGGAAAGGCTTCTATTGTTGTGCGGGAACAAGTAGTGGTCATGGTTCATGGTTCCCGTCACATCAACCACCCTATTCTTGCACATGACAAAGTTAATTAAAAAACATTAAACAACATATTTTTTCACAGATATATATTATATTAAGTCCAAATCACATCAACCACCCTATTCTTGCACATGACAAAGTTAATTAAAAAACATTAAACAACATATTTTTTCACAGATATATATTATATTAAGTCCAAAATAGGAGTAAAAACTGATTGGGACCCAACTAATAGTATTCAGTCCATTTAATGCCAACATTAAAAACCATCCAGTCCAATTGAGAATCCACTCTGTCTTGCCATTAATTACAAATTAAACATCAAAAAACCCTCTCATACTCAATCTACTAAGTACATCCTGGGCATCACATCAGTCCTTATGAACCACAACTGGAGAAGCAACAATCAAGCAGCAGGATCCAGTTTTCCATCACCCATTACCACCTGCACACTGCAAGTGGAAAGGAGGGTCAACATCTGGTACAGAATTATTCAACAACTCACACATGCAACCTCAATAAATGCCCCAACCCACTGAAAAAATCAAATCACCCATTAAAATTCATGAAATCAAAAGGAGCTGCCAACCTCTACGAATGCCCAAAAGCAAAAATGCATTAAACTCTGCAAAAAAAAAAAAAAAAATCATCCATTAAACCATTAACTCAGCAAACAGAATTCGAACTGCCATCCTCTACGAATGCCCAAAAGCAAAAATGCATTAAACTTTGCAAATAAAAAAATCAAATCATCCATTAAACCCTAACTCAGCAAACAGAATTCGCTGCCCAAGATCAAATCAAGCATTGAACTCAACCAAAGCAGCTGGCCAGCAGGAAAGAGCACATGGATCATGCAAACACAATTCTCTAGCCATTGGATCGGTGCCAAATCAATCCCAGCCTCCCATTCCCAGAATTAACCCTGCAATCCATGTCATTTCCCCTATACAATCTTTTTCAACATAAAAAAACTATAAACCAACCTCTTTGCACACAATTGAACCCATTTGCATCCATTCAATTCATCTAGCTTTCAAGCAGTGCGTGCATTTATTAGCCAGGACTTAGCCAAGCAGTGCGTTTATCAGCCAAGCAGTGCATTTATTAGCCAGGACTCAACCATCCATCAACAACCCAAAGGTTGTGTGCACAGTGTCAGCCATCCATCAACAGCCCAGCAGTGTGTGCACTGTGTGATAGGTTTGTACAATAACCTACCTGTTGTATTTGATTAACCATCTATTGAAATAAGCAAGCAAGAAAATGAGAATGATAAAAGCAACAAGTATATAATGGTTATCGCTTCTTTCAACTTTGCTTAATATCCATAACAATATGAAAACTATCTTGAAAACTATTTCAATTAATTTTAATATCCATAACAATATGAAAATTATTTAAAATGGTGATGAACATCTTCAATGGTTAAAACCAAAAAAATTGTACAGTTCCATTAATATCCTGACTTTCGAAGCAGTATAGTTTACGTAATCTCTATGCTTTTGTCAACACAAGTTTCATGGCAATAAGTGCAATAAAACCAAAATAGACTATGGAAAGAGTGAAAGCATCAGAGAAATTGATGATCAAACTTCTTATAATTAATAGTTCAGTGACATCTATAAATAGTTCAGTAGCTAAAAAATGAGATCACGGGCAGTATATTAAGAGCCTCAGGCGAGCAGAGCAGGGGTGATTTAACACTGGGAGAAGCTATATTCATATGAACATTTCAATACCAGCCAAGCAAACATTAAAATGGCCACAATCAACATACAAACATGATAGCAGTGTGCTAGTAGTGTTACTCACTTCTCTTTAACAAGTCCACATTTTCTCAATTTTCAAACCTCCATTGTTAAGCAATTGACACAGTGAAAATTATTAAAACCACCAAAACTCCATACCAGACTTAACCATTGCGTTACTCAATATTCCATCTTTTTCTGATTTTATCAATCACATTTCTCCAATCTTTCAAAACATGCTTCCCTAAAAAAATGGAATCCCCAGATAAGTGAAAGAATTTCATTCTTGTTTAGCATTGAAATCTAAAACATGAACAATTTTGTGGATTTGTTTGTAATTCCATTGCATTAGGATCTATAATACTCACAGGTTAATTATTTGGATGTTGCAGATTCTCATAGCCATGCCAAGAGTCAATATTGCACATTGTACAAGGAACACAAGGAAGCGGGGTACCCTGATACAATGCACATCATCGGATGACGAAAGGGCCCATGTTTCAAATGACAACATTGTTACAACAAATTCTGAGAATGGTCCTGTGGAAGATGTAGATGGTGTGGTTCCACCATCAATGACAGAGCCATCACCAACCACAGTTCCAGCATCGCCCATACTCCCACCATCTTCCACAGTGCAAGGTACCATTTCAACGAAGAAAATCAATGCAATTAGAGGATGGACCAAAGAAGATATGCTTGCTGCAATTGACGATGTCGAATTCAAGGGGTTTTCGGTTAGAGCAGTGGCCAAAAACCATGGGATTGCACCCATGTCAATCCATTACTGGATAAATGGCCTGACCCATACCAAGAGGAGAGGTCCTCTTACAGTCATGACTGAACAGGAGGAGGAGGAGGTAGTGGTGTGGTGCAAGGAGATGGCCGAATTGGGACATGGGCTAGAGTTGATATAACTGAAATCAACTATTGCTCAAATCTGTCAGGGGAGGCCAAACCCATTCAAAGATGGGTTTCCAGGTAAGTCTTGGTGGGCTGGTTTCAAAAAAAGGCATCCAGAGCTAGTGCTACAAACTGCAGAGGGCTTGGACAGAGATAGGGCATTGAATCTACGCCCCACGGTTGTTTCCAAGTTCTATGACACTCTTTTTTCTGCATATGAGAAACACTCTTACAGTCCAGACCATATTTGGAACTGGGACGAGATAGGGTTACAAGCAGGAAGGAATTGTGGCATGCGGGTCATTGCAAAGAGAGGGAGAAGGAATGTGCCGAAGATTCTACCCAAGAGCAGGGAGTAGATAACCATTCTATCATGTGTGAATGCAATTGGCACAACAATCCCGGGGTTTTATTTGATCAAGGGCAAAACTCGGTTGCAAAACTATATCCAAAATTGTGAACCTGGGGCATGCATGGCTGCACATCCCCATGCATGGATGACTCAAGAAATTTTCCTGAATTGGCTTTGCCACTTTGCAGCATCCATACCAGGCGGTGTCTTTCCTGAAAATAGACACCTGTTGGTTTAAGATGGCCATGGCAGCCACATTGCTGTGCAAACCATCGAGGAGGCAAACAGGTTGGGCATTGACTTGTTAACACTTCCTACTCACACCACTCACAGGTTGCATCCCCTGGATGTGAGTGTGTTTGGGCCTTTCAAGGCTTATTTCAGGTCAGAATGTGCTGCATGGATGGCTCAAAACCCAGGGCTAGAGGTAAAGAGGTTTGAGTTAGCTGAGCTTGCAAGCAAGGCTTTCAAAAAGGCTCTCACCTCCTCCAATATCAAGGCTGAATTTAGGTGAACAGGTATTTGGCCATTGAATTATGATGCTCTTATGCATGACACTGGGTGTAGCCGAGCATTTGATGTGGATGGCCAAGAAGCTGTAGCTGGCGAAGATCTTGAGGATGTCGAAGACCAATTGGATGGCCAGCAAGAGGCAAATGCTGTGGACAACATCATGTCCCTTTCTCAAGGAAACTGCAAAGGAGTTGGTGCTTATGATGATGATGAATAGGTCTATGCTACATAATTCGATGACGATGCAGCAGAAGATAACATGGGGCTAGGTGGTCCAGTCAGCACACAAGTGGATTCTGGGGAAAATATAAATGTGGTCGATGGTTGTCACAGTCCAGGAAACAACAATGGCACATTGATAGTGCCAACCCAAGTATCTCAACCATCATGGATGGCAGAGGCCATGATGAACTTGAATAGACACATTGGTGGTTCCACCAGCGATGAAAGCATGAACATGCCTTCGCAACCAGATGAGATTGTCCATTTTTATGTTGATGGTGGGTTGGTAGAAGATCCTAGCATAGACAACGAGGATGCAGCTGAAGAATATACTGCAGCAGAAGAACCTCTCATAGCTGAAGAACCACTGCCAAGGAACACACCAAGGCTTGGAAGATTCCTAAAGTTTCCAATGGAGAGTGTCAACGCAAGGAAGGGAAGGACAGACAAACATTCTCCGATTGGGCCGGAGTTCACAACTGCTCACTTCAGAAGAGTACATGAGCCTCTTGGTTGAATCTGAACAAAAGAAACATGCTTTGCAGGAATTAAAACAAAGGAAGAAAGATCTTGCAAAGGAAAAGAACGAAGCAAGGATGATTGCAGCTGAACAACGGGCACAGGAAAGGATTGCAAGAGAGGCTAATCGACAAGAAAAAGCGCACCAGAAGCAGTTGGAAAGGAAAGCAAAAGAAGAGAGAAAGGTGCAACAGATGAACCAAAATAATGCATCACAAATGGAGGAAAGGAATGTGATGGCTAATACTCCAAGAACAACCAGTGAAAGGAACATGATGGAAGGATCATTAGAAGCGTTTGCAAGCAGTGCACGATTCGACCAGGATCTTATTAACATTCAGATACCCCTCTATAATCATGCAGGTTTACACCCCACCTCTATTCCTACTACTGCAGGGTCCCATCCTATGTTAGCTTATCCAACACCAACAAATATTCCAGGGGTCCCATGCACAAGTCAGGCCTATGGCTATTCAATTCCTCCTTGGTTGCAAGGAGTAAATTGGCCTCAATCTGTTTCCACCAACCCCGCCCTTCCTAATCAAACATGCTCAGTAAGGTCACCCTACTTGTCTCAAGCTGGAAACCCTACAAGAAATGATGTGGGAGGTGATGAACCTCTTGAAGAATAGGGTATCCGGTGTATAGACCAACCAAATGATATTTTGTGATCAAGGCATTTTCTTTTTGTGCAGCCCCAATCAAGCATGGTGAGGGCTTGATATAACCTAAATCCCAGTCATTGACATCTATTGCAAACAGAGGCATTGTTTTGACATCTACTTCAGACAGAGGCATTGTTTCGACATCTACTTCAGATATAGTTATTGTATTTGTATTTCAGTACTATTACTATAAAGTGCAGTTGTTTTATTATAAATGAGCAGTTCTTATTTATTTATGTTTGTTTCCATAAACAAGGAAGTTAACCATAACAAGGAAGGTAACCATAACAAGGAAGGTAACCATAACAGTCACTCAAAAATCATAAATATTCACTTAAATATCTACTTATTTTGCAGCCTCAAATAGTAATATAAAGATGAATATCAAGTTCAAAAACATATTGCTGAAAAATTACCAGAAACATAACCAAAATCTTAATTGAACCATAATTGAAGCAACATTCAACCAACAAACATTCACACTATATATAACAGTGAGCATAACCACAATTGAACCAGCATTCAACCAACATTCACACTATATTTCAAATCCACAACATTTTCATATCCACGAGGGGCCATGCCAAACCGAATATCCACATCATCTACTTATTTTGCAGCCTCAAACAGTGATATAAAGATGAATATCAAGTTCAAAAACATATTGCTGCAAAATTACCAGAAACATAATCAAAATCTTAATTGAACCATAATTGAAGCAGCATTCAACCAACAAACATTCACACTATATATAACAGTGAGCATAACCATAATTGAACCAGCATTCAAGCAACATTCACACTATATTTCAAATCCACAACATTTTCATATCCACGAGGGGCCATGCCAAACCGAATATCCACATCATCTACTTATTTTGTAGCCTCAAATAGTAATATAAAGATGAATATCAAGTTCAAAAACATACTGCTGCAAAATTACCAGAAACATAACCAAAATCTTAATTGAACCATAATTGAAGCAGCATTCAACCAACAAACATTCACGCTATATATTATAGCGAGCATAACCATAATTGAACCAACATTCAACCAACCAACCATGTTCATTCCATCCATATACACATCTTTGATGGGTTGATGGATCGTCTCTTTTTTTTTAAGTTCTCTTGGTGTTTATCCCACTGTAGTGTTGAGATTTGATATCACCAACTATGAACCCGTGCTCATATATACAACCATTTTTTGAAGTAAATGGCATTCAACTTCTAGTGCTTGAATTTGGATTTTTCGCTAGAGCAAGTCTTCATTACCAATGCATAAGTACTTTTATGAATTTCCTCTCGAGCATAAGCCTACCTTGTTGCTAAGAAATGGATGTGTTGTTGCTTGCTATTAGTTCTTCTTGTCTTCTTAATATCCTATGGATTTCATAAATTTCACATAAAGGACATCGACTAAGATGGGTGTGGTTGCCTACAGTTCCCATAATTCCCAATGGTTGGGCCAAAACCCCTTCTTGAATATATGGTGGTCCTAATTCCAAGGGAACCTTTGCAAATTGAATCCCAATTCAACCCTTGTACCCAATAAATTCACAATGACCCTTATAACCAAATTTGAATAAAAAATATGTCTCAAGCAATTATGTAGCCAACTATCAACCTTAATGTAAACAACTCATTCATAAATAAGAATACAACAAAAGCAAGGGAAATATGCAAGGTTGCTTAAGTCTTATTGCAACCTTTACTTCTTTTGCAGCCTCAAACAGTGATATAAAGATGAATATCAAGTTCTAAAATCTACGCTGCAAATTTTTCAAAATCTTATTGCAATATTGCTCCCAATTACCACTAATCTACAGTAAGCATATCCAGAATTCAACCAGCAAAATTTCACAATAAATTTCATATTGGCAACATTTTCATATCCCACAAGGCCATGCAAATTTCATTTCCACATTATTCAGAAACCTACTACTGCAAAATGACCTAAATTAACAAAATCAAATTCATTTATCCACCCAATATTTGTCTGCCAAAACCAAATGCAAACATCATTCATCCACCCAATTGTGCATACCATGCCAAAACCAAAAACCCCTGAACCACCACATTTGCAAAATTGTGACCGCATATGCCCAAAAACACCAAATATAAGCTGCAACTGAAAAACGCCAAATATATGCCCAAAAACGCCCAATATAAGCTGCAGAAAAACAAAGAATCCCATACGAAACCCTCCAAGGCCAACCCTAAACAACAAACAAGTATACAACTGTATAATTACCCAAAGAGAAACCGGTGGAAGCCAATTTAGGCAAGTTTTTTTATACCAGTTTTTCGGACCCTGTCCCAAGTTACAATCACGCACGCAAAGCTAGAACCGTAGCAACTTCCTTAGAACCAGAGACACCCAACGGGGGTGTGAAAAAAGCATTCAGTTCAGAAGCAACCAGAACCACATTACACAATCGCAGGTGGTTCAACACGCCATTTTTCCAGGGCTTCACCACCGTATAAAAATAGTAAACAGACAGGGTCCGAAAAACTAATCAACACTAACCCATAATTGCACTTGCAAACTGCCAGACAAACCCAAGAAACCACAGAAAAGCCGAGACAACCCTACTCGAGCCAAAGTGTTAACGAAAACTTCCATGAGGAGATGTGAAGTGTTAAAAAAACACTGTGGAGAAGCTGGTAGGAAACCCCATCCATTGCAGGATGCAAAGCCGAAGGCCATCGAATATGCAGAGCCGAGGGACAAACACAATACAGACAGGCAAACACATCCAACCACCGAGAAAACGAGCCAAAGAGTTAACAACATCCATGAAGAGACGTGGAGTGTTAATAAACACTATTCAGAAGCTGGTAGGAAACCCTATCTGTAGCATGCTTGCCGAAGGAAGAAACTGTCGTCGCCAACCTTCACGACCCCGCAGCCGGCATAGGAGGATGCAAACACTGCGACACTCAGGATCGCCAACACGGATAGTTGTGCACCAAGGAGAACGCCCTCCGAATGAAGCCACCAGCCGAACAAGTCTGCAAACCATGCGAACCGAACCACAAGAGGAGGAATGTTGACCAAAACAGGGACAAGGGCATGAGTCGAAGGGTTCTGCGGAGCTTTGTCAATAGCACAGAGGTGTTCAACCATAGACGCAGTCCTGCGCGGGAAATGGAGCCCCGACAGACCACTACCGGGGTGCCGAAACGGCCACACACCGAACCCAAGCAACATTACACAGGGTGGTAGAGCAACCCGGGCAAAACGGGATAATGGAAACCCTAAACCCCACAAAATCCCTAAAAACTTACCTTTGCATGTGCTAGACATGCATTGGCATACTTTGGACACCTATCGTACAGGTTACGTGGATTGCCGGGTGTTCGTTGATTTGTTCACGTGGACCCCGCACCACAATTGGTGTCCCTCCCCTACCAATCATTCGATCATGTATCTTCATGTTTTATATTGTATTATTATTAGAAAATTTTATTATTCACTTTCTTCTAATAGTAAATAAAAAGGGTTTAGTCTAAAAATTCTACAATTTGAGTTAGAATAGATCATTTTTCCAAACATAATTTTGAAAAAATTTAAAAAAATTATGAATATTCCTCTAAATTTGTTTTAACATTGTTTTAATTAAATTAAATTTAAATTAAATAGGCTAGACTGAATTTAATCACAAAACATTGAAAAATAATATATTTTATAAAAAAAAAAAAAATTATGTTTAATTTGAATTACACATAATATTATAATATAGTAATGATGAAAAAAATAAAAAATAAATGAATCTCCTTAGACCTAATCCTAATTAATATTGTCATATTGTGAATGTTATATGACAATGATTTTATATTGAAAATTTTGATATTAAAATCAAATTAATTTAATTTTAAAGAATTTAAAGTGAAGAAATAATTATAAACATATTTATAATTGAAATAAAAATATAACATTAATATTTTTTATTAATTATTGCAAAATAAAATTACACAATAATATAATTAATAAATATTCAAAGGTTCAAAAAATTGTTATGTCATAGTTTTAAGAGAAATGTGGAACTCAATTTTATTTGTTAAATAATTAAAATATCTAAGAAAGTTAACATATGTATATACATTTATACAAATGCATAAGACTTGGTTACATAAATTGTAGGTATTCCATCTTAGTCTTCCCATACCATCTCAGATGACTAAAATATCTAAAGCAACTAACATATGTATATACAATTATACAAATACATCAAGACTTGGTTACATAGATTGTAGGTAATCCATCATAGTCTTAGGTAACAATTACCATTCTTAGTTGGAAGCATACAAACAAACTAACATATGTATATACAATTATACAAATACATCAAGACTTGGTTACATAGATTGTAGGTAATCCATCATAGTCTTATGCAACAATTACCATCCTTGGTTGGAAGCATACAAACAAAATGCCAAAGGGTGTGTTCACAAAGTTGAAAGTTAGTGGGAATGGTGTTGTTGGCCTGTGAATTATGATTTGGACCCACAATGAATCTTAAGTTGAAGGATTGATGCATATTGTTGGGGATGTTGAGGGGATCCATGCACAATTATCTATGTATGTGATTAGATTATATGATATTGAGCATATTTTTTTTGGATGCATTCATTCAAATCCAAGTATCATCCAAAAATTTATTTTACTAATTCATATTGATTCTAAATAAGATTAAGAAACAAATAAACTTGAAGGCTATATGTACAAATAAACTTCAAGGCTATATGTCTAACCAAGTAAGATCCCTTTGTAATTAAAAATGGTTCACATAAATGTGCATAATTAATGAACAATGATATTAATTTTAATGTAAAGTTCAAAAACCTCACATTTTTTGTTATTCTTAATTTTAATTTTTATATATTTTTTAATCATTTTATTTATAAAATCAAATAAATTTAAATTTGCCATAAATAAATTTGAATTTACTCAAAGTTCATATACAATTAAATTTATTAATCATTTATACTAAAATTAAAATTTTGGTGTAAAGTAGACATCATTACTATAAATTTGATAGTTTTTTAACCAAAATTAAAAATTATTATTTAAATTTAGAATTTATTAAGTTATATATATTTTGCTTCAAGAATAGAGTTAAACTATCATAAACAATGAAACAAGTAAAATATGACAACGGTCCAATAAAAACTTTAATATCCATGTATATGATTTCAACTAATTTTCTTCAATAATTAAATATATAAAACTAAAAATTGAGACATGAATTCCAAACCTTGACCACTTTGGCACTTTGGTGTTTGATGATGCTCTTATTGTTTAGCATATTAATATAAATAAAATTTTATTTTAAAAGCCAAAGTGTTTGGATATGAAACTTAAAACACTTTGCACCACTTTATTGCTGAAACACATTACAATTAATTCAATGCCTTGCTTAGAAAATATCATTTTTAAATGAAAGAAATGTGTTTATTAGTGAGTTTCTCATTTGAATAATGATACCCATTTTTTTTATATTAGCAAGATTTTTAGGGTTATAGCATATCTTTTTTTTCCCGCGAAAAAAAAGCATATTATTGATATTCAGACTGGTGAATCAAATAGTACATGATATGATCAAGAAGTAAGATCAGAGATATCACTGTCACCCAAGGAATGTGCCTTTTGTCAAGAGTCTCCCCCCATACAAACTATAAAAATATTACATCATCCAAAATCCAGAGAAAGAGTAGCAAACAGATGCTAATCCAGAAAATACATATGTCCAGAATCAATCAGCTGGTTATTAAAGAACTCATCCCAAAATAAGTAGCCACCGTCACAATCCAATGCTTCTTTCGACACCAAATCAGCTTGGGCATTATGCTCTCGATAAATATGAGCTAATGTGACAGAGAGAAACAAACCAAGCTTAGATTTAATACACTGACACTAATAAGCCAAATCCAGAACATTCAAAGCATATTCACCCTGAGCCCATTTAATAGTGACTCTTGAGTCACCAAAAATATTCACTTTTCCAAGACCAAACAGATTGGCCACACGCACCACACACCATAATGCCAAGAGTTCTGCCTTCATGTTGGAGCCCCTTCCACAATTCATCCCAAGAGTAAAATAATGATTAAAGTTGAGATGAATAACCCCTCCAGCACCACAGACTCCCAAATTAGCCGCACCATCAAAGAAGAGGATGGGATCATCAAACCTAAAATGAAAAATCCCAATATTACGCAGGCCTGGAGCTTTTTGAGCTATCTGAAAATTCAAATATTGACTAAGTGCTAAGTTAAAAGCACCTTCCAGATTTGGAGAGATCTCTTCAAAAGTCACCTTGTTTCTCATCCACCAAACAGTCCAACACACAAAGATGGGTAAGGTGGCATGTGTTTTAAAGTCCCCAAGCCATGACTTCAAGGAAGAGTCCACATTTCCCCTACCCCATCTTCCAGCAATACCAAGGGTAGAATAAAATTTCTCCCAAAGACTACATGTAAACGAACATTCTACAAATAAATGCATAGCAGATTCTAAAGAACATTTACATAATATACACCAACTCGGTCCTTTCCAACCCATAAAAATGATATTGTTCCAGGTTTTCAATCTATCCATCAACAAGAACCAAGTGAAGCACTTATGTTTTAGCGGAATAGACCATTTCCAAATGACCTAATACCACCATTGAGCTGGAAAGATACACTGTCTCTTGATAATACACTTGTACGCAGAGCTAGCAGTTACCTGACCCGAAGTCGAATTTCTAGCCCATACAAGCTCATCTCTATGCTGGTTGATGCGTATCCCCGCAGAACTCAGAGCACGAAGGTAAGAATCCCACTCATCAGCAACATCTTGGGGAAAATGAAGATCAGCAGAATCCTGCCAGTAACCCATACAATTATCTTTGACAATAGAATTTAATGTAATCACCCTAGCAGCTTGCAAATTAACTAAAAGATCAGAAGATAATTGATACTCAGCAGACAGACCCATAATAGGATCGATACCAATGGAAACTTCCCGGACATTCCCAATCTTCCAGCATAAATCCAAAGCTAACCAACAGTATACTTTCAGAAAACCGTTCCATATCGGGGAGACCCCCCTAACCAGCTTCCGAGGATTCCTTGACTAGTGAGAGATCTCACACTTAATATATTTTGCATGAATAAATTTTGACCAAAGTGAGTAACTTGTAATCGCCCTCCAGAAACTCTTCAACCTAAGAGCTTCACTAAAGGCAGTGAAATCCAAAATTCCCCAACCACCAGAATTAATTGGAATTGAGATCTTCTCCCATCCAACCATCGATAAGCAAGCTTTTCTTAATCCCCCAGTCCAAAGGAAATTAAACAGTAATCTTCTTAAAGAGTTAATAACAGAGCATGGTACAGGAAGCAATGAAAACCAGTAAACCGGAGTTCCAACAAGCACTGATTTTGCCAATGTGAGCTTACCCCCAATGGACAGTAGCCGATATGTCCAATGGGAAATCCGAGCTTCAAACTTCTTAATTAGCCAAAGCCAATCCTGGATAAGATAACCGTTTGGCTTAAGTCTGAATCCTAGGTAGGTGAAGCCATCAATAAGTTCCAAACACTGATAAGGCATAAAAGCCTGGATATCCAAAATCCGAGACCCTTCCACCAAGTTTCCATAGAGGCAAGACTTTCTCAAACTAACCCGCATACCAGAGGCCTTACAAAATAAATCTATAATACCTTTATAGACTCTCCAGTCTTCAACCGAATCACTGCCCATAATCAAGACATCATCTACAAAAAGAACATGAGTAAGATAAAGATCCTTAGTAATCTTCAACCCCTGCAGCCGGCCTTCCGAATGAGCTTTAGTGATCAATCTACTCAACCCATCAATGACCAAAAGAAACAGGAGTGGTGACATAGAACAACCTTGTCTTATGCCTCTAGAGCAACTAAAAAAAGAAGTAGGTGCCCCGTTCACAAGAACAAAAATGCTCATAGTACACACACAAGCCATAATCCAATTGATGGCAAGAGCTGGCACTCCAATCTGAATCAAAACAATCCGAAGGAAATCCCAACTAACATGCTCATAGGCCTTCTCTAAGTCCATTTTTAACAATATAGCTCTTCTCTTTCTGCATTTAATAGAATGTAGAACTTCCTGTGTGATACCCACAGCATCATGGATTTGCCGATCCTGCAAGAAACCAAACTGTTCCGGAGAGATAAATCTGGAAAAAACCGGCTTCAATCTACAAGCAATAATCTTTGAAACAATCTTATACACCAGATTACAAAGGGCAATGGGACGAAAATCCACAAATTTCTTAGGATCACCAACCTTTGGAATGAGAGTAATGAAGGTCGAATTAAGTGCTCCCAACACATAACCCCTCTGTCTAGTATACTCCACCATTCGTAAAATATCCTCCCCCATAAGCTCAAAAAAATACAAAAATAACTCAACAATCCAGCCATCCGGCCCAGGACTCTTTTCTTTAGCAAAGGATTTAAGGATCCCCTCCACTTCATCTAGTGTAACCTCTTTACAGAGCTCCTTTGCCTCCTCGTCACCAAAAAATCTAGGATAGAGCCAAGCAACTTGAAGTTGAGACAACAAGTCACACCCCAAATCATCCGCATATATTTTGCTAAACTATTTAATGGCTAAGTCCTGTAAGTCCTTTTCACCAGAGATTACCAACCCTTCCTCATTTGACATGTGCCAAATAGTATTGTTATTTCTCCGAGCAGAGGCAAATTTATGAAAGAAATGAGTATTTTTATCTCCATAATTTATCCAGAGTGCCCAACTCTTCAGTCGCCACTCTTGCTCCTCTTTCAAATAGTATCCCTCCTTTTCAGCCGCAAGTTTCTAAAGAAGTTCCAATCCCTTACTATCTAAAGGACTTTCCACATTCTAGGCATATAAGACATGAAGTTGTGATTCAACCTTCTGTAATGACTATTTGTTCAACAATTTCCTCGGATGAATCCATTTTGAGACATGCTTTTTCAAGAAATTTAGCTTACAACACAGACCATCCACAGGATTAAGCTCCTGAGGAGTATTACAATTCTGCCAAACATCCTTTATAAATATTTCAAAATCCTGATGTGCCAACCACGAGCAATCAAATTTAAAAGGGTAATTCCTTTGCAAAATGCTATCCTCCAATTGCAAGAAGACTAGCCAATGGTCTGATATTTTTGATTCGCCCACCCAAGAGCGATACCGAGCACATGTATCCAACAAAGAAGCTTTCACCAAAAAATTATCCAATCTCTTATAAATGCCATCATCACCTCCCCTGCCATTGAACCAGGTGGGCACCGGATCCCCTGAACAAACATCAATCAACTCATTAGAAATAAGCAGCTCCAAGAAGAATGAAGCCAACACATCCATTTGAGCTTTTCGGCCCCATATTTCCTGAGCGAGCCTCGTAAAGTTTAAGTCACCTACTACTATAATATTTTCCAAATCAAGGATATGAGAAGCCTGCAGACCAAGCCAGAATTCTTCTCTATGCTTATATGGTGCATAGCAATTCAGAATATTTAACGAAGAATCTGAAAATCGACAGACACCTTTCATCAAGATACCCTAGGAAGTTTGAAACACAGAAAAAGAATAATATCTCGGATCTCATGCTACCAAAAGACCCCTCGACAACCCTGATGAGCTAATGGCAGAAACCTCCCATCCAGCAAGAATACCAACAATCTTTGAAATCACTTGAACATCATCACACATAGTCTCCTGAAGCAAAAGAACACTAGGACGGGTGGTAGCTATAAGGTTGGTAAGGGCCCTAACCCGCGACACCCTTCCCACACCTCGAATGTTAAGAGAGCAAATTGACATTAAGGAACCCTAGAAGGGGAGGATGCTGCTCTAAGGCTTCCAAAATGCACAGATGAATCCAAACCCTCCACCCCTAGGTAAATCCTGGATGAAATAGAAATAGGTATCTCGTCTTCAGAAGAATCCCCAACCTTCTTACCTTTTTTCCAAGCCTTCCGCAGGGTAACATTGTGAAATCTCTTCGAATTAATAGATTGAACCATAGAATTTGAGGTAGGGTTTTTAGAGAAGATCGGTAAAGGGGTAACAGTACCGCCACAGTCTTTAATCACATCACCAGCAACCCCCAAAGATAGAGACTCCCCGGACTGATCATGACCCCCTTCCAAATGAATCGGGAAAGAATCCCTCCCCACAGAGAGAATGCACCCAGGAGAATTATCACCCTGGCCCATAGGAGAAAGATCAAGACAAGGAGAATCCACTGGCACTGACAATGAGCCCTCCCCAAAGAGATCTCGACAAGCATTCTTTTTAGAACAATTATTCTCACACCGGAAACCAATCATATCCTTCTTAGAAGTTTCAATATCATGACCAGAGACCCCAACACTAATCCTTTTATCTAAAGATGCAGCCGCATCCCAGATACCCACAAATTCAGCATCAGAAATAACCTGTGAAAGAGGCAAGTTAGGAATATTTGACTTACCAGGAGAAGTCTCAGGGACAACGGCCCGTGCCCGCACAGAGGCATCCACATCCGGCTCAGGAGATGGCGAAGGAGTGGAAGGACAAGGGGATAACACTTTAGGACAATGAGACCTGGTATGCCCAGTCTATTGGCAAAGATAGCAACGAAAAGGAATCTTGAAGTAGTCCAACCTTTGACGCCAAACTCGAGCCCCCCAAATCAACTCGATTTCAGTAGGTAGCCCACGGGCCATATCAAACTCCACCATAACCCTAGCCGCTCTAGGGTTAAAGCCAAAAAGAGAGGAATTATCAAGTCTCACAAAGCGCCCCATAGAATTTGCAATTCCCATCAAAATGTTCTCCGACCATAACTCTATCGATAAACCTGGAATTAAGAGCCACAAATGTCAGAAGCGTTGCTTTTCCTTCAATGGGTCAAAAGCCAAATACCAACGCTTCAAACAGAACGAACCCTCCTTAAAACACCAAAATATTTTTAGAATGATCCCAACATGTTCGGCTTTAGAAAAAATAAACATCAGCCACCCATTCAGGAGCTGAATCACCCATGGCATATTCCCTACCAGCGGCACCCAGTGCTTCCGAACCTACTCCACCAAAGTCTTTTGATCACCAGCAGTATATTCTAACTTTCCCACCACTGCACGCGAAGAAAGCATCTCAATACGTTCTAAATTGGTCTCCTGCAGAATGTGGAAGCTATCCAGGCCCTCCCTGACCTTAATGGCTTTAGCCGAGCAGCGTTTACGAGCCTTATCCCCTCTAAATCGAGTAGACCACGAAACAACAGAGTTGGTGCACCATTCCCGCAGAGGAACCACACCAGAAGTAGGAAGTGTGAAACCCCCCCGTGCATCAAATGAAAATGGTAAACGCTCACTCAATGAGGCAAAAGGGGAGTCTGGGCCAGGTAACCTAGAAAGGTCACCCATCACAACCCAAGTAACCGGCAGCTGTCAAGGCTGCCCGGAACACCACATCGTGTCAACCAAAGAAACAATAAACCCCAAAAATAGTAAACAATACCAATCAACAAGCCCGTCACCAGTACGAACGTCCGACAAGACAGATAACCCCAAATGTAGAAGGACTCAGAAATCACAACTAGAAATAGCAAATAAATAGTAGGACACGTACGCGATACTTCCCACTTATTTTTATACATGGCTGGTACTAGGTTGGTTCAGAGTGAACCAACTTGACTCCATGTCGGTCCTACCAAATATTCAGCTACAACTGGAGGATACAGTCCCACCTTGCAAAAACCTGGAATACAAATCCATCGAAACCCTTACCAGCGCCATCCCCCAATTGTTACTATATAGCATACCTACTAGGTGGTTCTTGCAATGTCTAATTTGATCATCAAAGGAATTTTAAAAGTAGTTTGGGTATTTATATCAAGAGGCTGATTGGTTTTTCAATATTTTAGTTTTTTAATTCGATCACCAAAAGAATTTTAAAAGTAGTTTGGGTATCTAAATCAAGACGTTGATTGGTTTCTCAATATTTTAGATATTTTGTTATAATTATGTATAAGTTCTTTTTGTATACAATAAATTTATGAGATATATGAGATATGGATGGTTTGTAAAGGAATATTCACATTAAAAGTTTTGTTATTTTTGGAAATCGGATTGAGAATACTAGTCACGAGGTTGATGTGACAGTATCATTCTTCTATGATACTAACATCAATAATATTTGTGATGTCATATATTACTGCCCACCTTGTAATTCTTATTTATATGTTACAAACTATTTTATTTAAATGACATGTCTTTATGTTAAAATATACTTCTTTCTAAATTAATAGTACTATTTTCATCTCTTATCAACTTCAATTACATGCTCGAAAGATAATGAAAAATAACTCCAATGTCTTCTTGACAATTTAACTGATTCATTTTCCATAAGTTGTCTTTATGCCTTTTTGGTTGCTTGCATATCAAAAATATAAGTTGATGGCCATTGATGTTAAATGACACATCTCTATTTAAATATTCCACTTTATTATTATCATTTTGTTATCCATGTGATTTTCAAATGTTCTTCTTTTCATATTTTTTTAAATAATTGCTACATAGTTTTAAGGCTTTATAGTTTATTGCGAATTTTCGCAAAGTTGACCTTTTTAATAAACCTTGACAATTGTTAAAGTGGGCCTTTTTTAATAAACCCCCAAAAATCATTTTTCATGAATTTGAGATTTTTAATTAAATCCCAAAACTGTCATTTTACATGAAGTTGATACATTTTAACATATCTCCAAAACTATACATTTTTATGAAATATACCTTCTTATATATACCCCAAAACTACCCAATTTTGATAATTGACACTTTTTATCAACCCCAAAATTGTCAAATTTTGTGAAGTTGGCCTATTCATAAGCTTTGAGGCCATTGATAATCCCTTCTTGAGGTCTTACTTCAGTAGCTCATCTTCATGTTTTCAAGACTAGGGCCTCACTTATTTGGATAGATGTAATTGAAGAGAAACACTTGTTATGTACCAAAAAGGGCTTGCCTTTGTGACAAATTACCTACCATGTTCCCTTAGCAACATATTTCGTAGTTAAGCTTGACATTTTCTTGAAAAGTTTTCTTAATGATTTATTCCCAACCAAGGCATTACGATGTTGAATTAGAGAATAGGTTGTTTGTAAGTATGTATTGATTTGTATGATTATGATGGTATACACTATGATGTTTAAGTTTATCTCATTTTCACATCCCCTAAAAGCTTCCATTTTGTTAACCATTATGGTGTATGGTGTATATATTGTTGAAAGAATTTTGAAATTGTAGTTAAAGTCCATTAATTGAGTTCAATATATGATCCTTAGTATTTATATAATTTTCCATAGATATGCAATTGTAAATTTTGTTCTGATATAAATAAAATTAAGTGCTTTATTGTGTATTTATAACTAATAAAACATTTAATTGTGTGGCAATATAATGATTTGTGATTGGTGTGTACAATTTTAATTTCACACATTCCTTAGTAACTATATACATTTCCAATCCTAGGAGAGCTTTGATAGGGTTGGGTATGGTGTAAGAATTGTGATAGAGTATCCAAATGAGGCGCTCAACAAATCCCAAGGCCTAGTGGCTGGAGTCCCTCCATTTTGTTTTAGGCCTCTCCAATTAAATCTTATTATTATTATTATAGATTAAGCTTTTGATGCAATCGATGCTCTCAGATGATTTCAAGTTCTTTGATTGGTTTGCTTAACTGCCCCTATTAAGTGAAGTGTGCATGAATGCCAACAATGCCTTAGTGAATGATTAACTAATGATACTTACTATTCTCTTAATATTTTTGCTTAAAGGACTATGTCTTACTACCAGGGTAATTTTTTAGGGTGAAATTTCACCAATTGGCTATTTTTGGGGATTTTTTTCAAAAAATAAATTCGTTATTTGGTCATTTTTAGTCTCTAATATTGTTTGTATTTGCATAAAATATGTTTTCTATCATATTATTTGCCAAAATTTACAAGTTTCACTAGTAACTATATATATATATGATTTTTTGAATCCAAAATAATCGCCAAGAATACTAAAGTATAATATTAGAATCCTTAAAAAATACCTTGCTTACTACCAGCTTGTGTTGGTAATGAATGATCTCCTTGACTATTCGGATATGCATAGATAGCTCACTATCGATTTTCTATGTTTGAATTGCATTGCTTCATTGATCCCTTTGATTGATGACCAAGATGATCCTTGCTTGTTTCTTTATACTCTCTTTATGTAATGATGGTTGAGTAGTTGGATAAAGTTTGGATTCTAGGGATGTAGTAGTTCTCTTGTTTGGCTAAATAATTTTGCACAACCTTGAGTCTTGCAATCTTTTCTTGGTGATTGTTCTTTAGTTGTGAGAAAATGTGTGAAGTTTTAATTAAACTAATATTTTTAGTTAATCCTTGGATTTTGGTGCATGTCTCTTGAAGGGATTGGTTTTCATTGAAATATTTGATAGGCCAACACACACACTCCTTATTTGATCTTGTTTCTTTCATGAAAATGGCCTTAGTTGGCTAAGTGGTCAATGATTGGTTTTCTCCTTGCCTTTGGTCATTTCTTATTTGCGTGTGAGGGTTAATGAATGTAGAAGATATTGCAAGAATTCAAATGTCTCTATGTAGTATTTATTTAGGTGCATAGATGTTTGGTCACTCTCAAAGCACACAAAGATAAACAATGACTATGCACCTCACCTCACCTTAAGGGAACTCTTATTAAAACTTATGAAATAATTTGAATGTGCTTGTGTTAATCATTGATTTTATGTTTTCTCGTGAATTCTTATGACCCAATGGTTGTTTGATATTTTCTTTGAGAGTTCAATTGTATAACGAGCCTGGTTTTGATGGTATGTGAATCATTTGGATTATGTTTGCAACAATAGATGCAATGCTGGATGTTCAACAAAAAAAAGGATATTTCCACATAGATCAAACACCTTAAGTAACCACTCACACAAATAGATCAAAGATTAGTACACCAATGTATTACATGGTTAAAACCCTTAGAGAAGGAAACAATTTATAACCCTAGACAATGTATCCACTTGAGGTAATATATTATTGTAAAAGAAAAATATTTTACATATGATTTTATCACAATTAATCATTAGAAAATGACCCTCTATTCTCTTTAACTAGAGATTATGGACCAATTAGGTTCTAATCCATGGATCAATTTAGTTCTTAGTATTGAGGAGAATATGAACCATCAGATCACTTTATGTCTAGAACATATTTGGGACTACATAAGTACAAATGCATACTAATGTTTACTTAAGAAACATGCTTTACCTAAAGACACATTAGACCAAGTTGATATTAACTAACTCCTAAGTGTCTAATTGTCTTAACATCCCTCCTTCAAAACAACTTGGGATAGGTTTGAAGGATTTAAAAAGGTGACACAATAGAAGAAGGAAGGAAGCAATAAAGTCTATTCCCCTTTAATGAAAAATTCCCAAACTCCTAACATAGATCAAAGTTTGGAAAAATTCACTTCTGTATGAGTCTTTGTGAAAATGTCTGCAACTTGATCATTTATAGGGAAAAGGAGCACTTCAAGAATGTGATCCTAAATATGTTGTATAATGAAGTGCATGTGTAGCTCAATGTGTTTGTTGCATTGATGTTGAACCAGATATTTGCAAGCTTGGTGACACTCTGATTGTCACACTAGAAGGTAGTTGGATGTTGTTGTTGGAATCCAAACTCTGAAAGGATCTATTGAAGCCACAAGGCCTTCTTGACTTGTATTAAATACAACTCGATAGTTTTCTTATGATGAAGAAAGAGAAAGAGCTTGTTGCTTTTTACAAGCCCAATCGATATCTATGGAACCAAGACCGAAAACATAACCTATAGTAGACTTATGATCGTCAAGGTCACCATCCTAATCAAAATCAGTGAAACCAACCGACAAAGGAGCCCCCCCTCAATTATAGTGTATCCCAAACTAAATTACACCCTATATGTACTGAAGTACCCTTTTTTTTTCCAATCGCTTTCATTGGGTTTTTTCATATATTGGGTATCAAGGCCAACAACAATTGAAATATCAATATGGGCATGGGTCAAATACAAAAGGATACCTACTGGACGAGATATAAAGTGGCATATACTTTGGGTATAATGTAGGTGGTAATAAGTTTGACTCCAAGCTAAAAGGGATACAAGGATATTTTACAGTCTTCCATGTGAAAGAGACAAATAAGTTCACATGCATAGTCATACTAAAAAAGGGAATTCTTTCCTTGGATTGCAAAAGTTCACAAAAATAATGCAAATGTCCTAATTATATCGTTTCATATTTCTTCATAAGGTTGGATTTCACATGGTTTCAAAGGTTGGGGTCACTACTGATGAGAATAAGGTCATTAACATAAATACAAGTATTATGATATCGTTCCCTACATTCTTGGTGTAGATATTGGGGCTAGAATGACATCTTAAAAAAATGGCATAAGGAATAAAGCTACCCATTTTAGCATACAAATCCCAAGGAGATTGCTTAAGGCCATAGAGAGATTTATTATGGCGATAAACAAGGCTGGAGTCATGCTGAACCGTAGGGGGTTTAATAATTAGGAAATATTACATCATATGAGTTCATATTGGGGGATTTAATACTCTAAAGAATGGAAGAAATATATTTCCTAGAATACAGGGTTCAAGGAGTATTTTTAATATATTAAAACATAGAGATATTAATGGGTTTACAATTATTTATCTAGGAGTTTGGATAGGGAATAGGGGGGTTTGAATAGGTACTTCATGTTTGAAGTTGGTGTGAATTAGACTATGTGTGAATTCCTGTTAGTGTTTGAATATGTATGATCTATGTGTTAAGATGGTATGAATGCGATTGTGTTTGTAGTGAGAGTGGTGTTTGAGTATGTATGATTAATGATTGAAGGTGGTGTGAAGTTGATTGGAATGACTGTGTATGAATTCAAGCTCTATTCAAGGTGTTGTACCCCATATTGAAATATATGCTCTCACTAAGATTTCATATTTCACCCTACAAGGTTTCTAGGGATTGTAAGAGTTGTTTCATGTTTTGAACCAAATTTCCCAAAATAGCATAAAATAACCATGAGAGAGTAATCCACTCCTTAAGAATGAAGAAAATAGATTAATAAGAAGCATCTTCGAGAGGGAAACCTCCTTATATAATGTACTCAATACAAAAAACAATATGAAATGGTAAAATTACAATTCTAGCGGACCTTGCAATTATAATTAAGGTCCTAGTTGACCAATAAAGATAATACAAATATAATGATATAAATGTAATGTTACAATATATAGGCCTTAACATGCCCCTCCCCTTCAATCAAGTGTTGTCCTAAACACTTGATTAGTTATTGGGTGTTTTTCTTTACTTGTGCCTCAAACTCTTTAAATATCTTGAAGGAATCTAACTTGTTTTTTAGAAAATACACCCACACTCTTCTAGAATAATCATCTATAAAAGTAAGAGAATATCTAGCACCATTTATGGATAGAGTAGGGACTAGTCCAAGTATATCAAAATGAATAAGTTGCAAAAGATTCTAAACTTTAACAGAGATTGCAGTATACCAAACTCTCTTCCATTTACCAAAAATATAGTGCTCACACAATTCTAAATCACAAGACTTAATCCTAGAAAGCATACCTCAATCATGCAAAATATTCAAACCTTTTTCACTCATATCTCCAAGTCGTCGATTCCAAATCATCACTACATCTAGATCATTCCTTAAGTTTGTTGATACTGCATGATTTGTCACTGTATTACTACATAAACAATATTGAGTTACATAAGATTCTCCTTTGTTTACAATGAGAGATCCTTTGGTAATTTTGCATTGACTATCACCAAAGGTAGTAGAATACCCTAACTTATCTATCATCTTGCTTGAGAGAAAATTATTTCATAGATCTAGTACATGTCATACATCACATATCTTCCCTTCTCTACCATTTTCGAGCTTAATCTTAATGTTCCCTCTTCCCACAATTTATAAAGGATGGTCATCACCCAAGTAGACCATTCCACCACTACAGGGATGGTATTTAACAAACTAGTCTCTATGTGGAGAGATGTGGAAAGATGCTCTTGAGTCCAAAACCAAAGCATATAATAGAGATCTATTGTTGTTGAGATAGAAAGCCTCACATTTTTTTGTCTCTTTTGAATCTCCTACACTAGCTTCAACTGATAATTGATTTGGATTTTCATCCTTCTTTTCCTTCTTCGGATACCAATAGTCCTTCCTTGAGTGCCCTAGTTTCCTACAATTCCAGCACATCCTCTTTCTTGTGTCCTCTGGACTTGGATCTAGACCGTGATCTCCCTTTTTGATCCCTTTCACTAGATCTCCCTCTCACTAATATGGATTTACTAGTAGAGGGATCCAGAGATGATATTTACCTCAACTCTTATCCCAGTAAAGAAGCTAAAACATCATCAAATTTAAGATTTCCTGATGATGAGTTGGTGATGGTCACTGCCATATGATCCCAAGTATTTGGGAGGGAACAAAGTAAAATGATCGCTCTATCCTTATTCTCCACCTTTACACCAAATAAGAGCAGTTTGTTGATTAGGGTATTAAACTTGTTCAAATGATCTACCACAGTTGAACACTCCTTCATCCCCAGATGAAAAGGTTGTTTATTTAGGAAAACCTTATTTGTTGTTGATTTAGTCTCATACAACTTTCCAAGTTTCTCTGAAAGGGATTCTATGGTATTTTATTCAATGACATTGAACAAGATAGAGTCTACTAGAAAAATGTGAATTGTAGAAACCAACTTTATGTCTAGCTTTATCCAATCCTCATATGTAATGCTGCTTGATTTTTTCGCAACCATTTTCAAGGCTAGGGATTGGTCATTCAAAACCAAAAAATCCTCCACCTTTATCTCAATCTTGAACTTGGTTAAACCTCTTGTCTTTGCTGCATCTCCCAATCATAGAAAACCGTATATATGCGAGTTTCCAGGCTCCAATACCAAATGTTAGGAAAAAAAGAAGCAAACAAAAATAAAAATAGAATACGAGATTTATGTGGAAAGTATGCTATACATAAGTAAAACCACGGGGCAATGACATCTTCGATCTTTTATTATTACTCAAAAAAAACTTATAATGCTTTCTTATGTCTCTCTTGTATTATAATGTTGGGGGATCACTCCACTTTTATACAATACATATGAGGGTTCTAAAAGGAATTGAAATAAACTAGAAGAGTCTACAATTTTTGCCTCGAGGGCTTGCCACCACACCCTTGGAGGAAGGACTTGGAATCCCCCCCTCTAATCCCACTTTGCACCTAGTGCATATGAGCAACACTTACACCTAGTCAAGCGCTCTACATGAAGGATATTGGAGATCTAGATATTTTCTTCATCTCCTAACAACAAAGGCTTAGGCATTAACACTCAACCCATTTGAGTTCAACTTATTGATTCAGAGTGATGGGTTGGTGGAGGTGATGGGAGGGGGAGACATGGGATAAATGTTGCAAGTGGGACATGAAGGGTGCTTGGGGTTGGCATTGATCACCAATTTACCTTCACAAGCTTGATCACACACTTCCAACCAAGTGGAGGTCTGGTTCATAAGGACATGTGAATGAATTTCGTCCTTGAGGCCACTGATGAAATATTCTTGAAAAACAAATCATAGAATCCTTATATATAGATGGCCAACTGCTTAAATGATGTCATGTAGTCCAAAACAATGACATTTTGGCACAGTTTGGTCAACCTACCCAAATAGAGAGTCTCACAATCAAAATGTTCATGAAGAATCTTCACAAATTGGCTCCAAGGGAAATAATGATGATAATATTTGTGGTACCATTTCCACCATTTCCATAGTTCAAAATCTAAATATAAATCCCCAATTTTCAACTTTTGAAGATCATCTTTAATACATGGAGAGAAAAATAATGTTCCATTTGGGTCACCCAACCCGAGGGGTTGCAACCATCAAATTTGATCATTTCAATCTTTGGAAAGTGGTGCCATGAAATTTTATCCTCAAAGGAATGTGGCTTGCTTTCCGAGAATAGAGAGTGAGAGTCATGGTATTTAGTTTCCATAGCTTCATGGGTTGGAGTGTCGAATGGTGGAGCATATACACAATGTTGGGAAATAGTAGTAGCAAAATGTCGTGGTTGGTTAGCTTATGGTCAAAATTATAGTCCTAGGTGGTCAGCTGATGCTTGAGTTTCATAAGTAAAGAGGCCAAGGTTTGAAGGTCAGGAGGCGAAGTGGGTTTATTCGGATTCAGTGGGGTAGATTCTGGTTTATATTCTCCATGTTGGCCTAATTGTGGGTGTTTACTATGGGAGTGAAAAACAATGAACTGCAAAGGAATATGATCCAAGTCTACCAAAATAGGGTTGTGAGAGATATATATCAAAATTATCAGCACAATGCAAGGATTTTGTTGAGGTAGGTCACAAATAAGGGTTTTGGGGAACACCCGAAAAAGGTTATGAGAGATATATCTCAAAATGATCATCACAATGCAAGGATTCCAATGAGGTAGGTCACAAAAAAGGGTTCCTGGTTGAATTATTACACAAACATAATTCCCAAATTCCTGCTAGATTCAAAGATGCAGGAATTTCATGTGGTCGCTCATAGTGAATCTGATTATTTTTCTGACATAATGAAGAAAATTCACAAACAAGTTGCAAAGATAAGGGTTTCTAGGTTTTTTAGGGTTCTGAAGACAAAGGATTGTCATGCGTTATAGCTCTCTTATATATATGTGGGCTCTAATAGTATTATAGTAGTACTCAGGGCTATATCTGAAGGTGCTAACTAAGGAGGCTTATTCGTTCCCATAGTCTTTCTACCCAACCCAAGTACATGAGATCCATATCTTTTTTAGTGTTGTGCTCAGTGCCACTATAGAAACAAGGCAGTCATTGGCTGGTTTCAGGTGACCTAGGTGGGATTCTAATATATCCTAGGGTAAGTGGAAGTGGTTCCATGTGCAGTTGTTGTCCAATGTAGTACTACTCGAAGGGTACCAACAAGAGTTATAGCGCTGTCCAACAATGGCACCAACCAAGGGTACAATGTGATTAAGTACCAATTGTATTTATTGCAAGTAGTGTTCACCAACCACATGTTTACCCATTGAAAGATATATCTCCACATTTATTTAAAGATGTCGGAATATGTCTCTAGCCAAAAAAAGAATCTATAAAATATTGGAAGCTTGTTGGATCAAGAAGGTGGCTCTGATACCACTTGTGGTGTTCATTAGCCTTGTAACTTAAAACAACACAAGATATACAAATATTAAGATGCAATAAACTAGAAATTATAGAGTAGAACAAGAAATATTAGACAATGGAAAGATAAAGATGGCATAATATAAGATTTATATTAAGAGAAAACTTATGGAAGCACTGTTCACAGGTGTTAGGCCTCATAAATGACACATTTCATGACACCATTTATCCATGTTTCACTGACTCTACCCTTTCATTATCATCTCTTTCATCACCCATATTCATGTAATTATCCATTTTTACCCTACATGAGCTTCATGTGACATGTATGCACTAAAATGACTAATTTACCATGTTATGATGATTACTTAGGGTAGAAACTATGATTCCTAACTTACTTCTAGAATTGCAGTAGGACACTTGTCATTTCAGCAGTGTATTACTGGAACTTTCCAGTCCAGCAGTCAACTCTTTTTTACAAAAAGACATTTGGCTAAAAGAACTTGCCAGTCTGGTAGCACACCTATAGTTCGGCCAAGTTTTTCCTCCTCTCCATGACTTTTGGCATATGGATCTCATGGATTATGATCTCAATAACCTCTCCAAACCATCTTAAGACTAAATCCAATATTTTATGAAGAAATACACATGTATTCAAGATTTATTTGTTATAAGATCCACTTGTTTTGGATTTGATATTATCCTCATGTAACCTCTTCTCTTTTCAAATTCATGTAAAATATGAAAGCATATCATCGAGCTATTAGGTTAGATGTTAGATGTGAGGAAGAGGTTAGAGTATTAGCGAGTAAGAGGTTGGAGCATTGTAATTCATTGTAACTTTTTTATGTTGGAATAAAGAGCTTGTTGTTGACCAAAAGCTTCTTGTCATAGTCTTTCTTGGCAGTGTATGCCAAGAGAGGAAGGTCCCCCTCTCTTTGGTATATGTTGCCCAATTTTTTCCTTTTTGTTGTATGTTACTTCAGTAGTCTTCATTTAAATAGTTTACATTTCATCCCATTTACATTCTAGCACTCTACATTTCTTGTCGTGTGATATGATTCACTCTCTTGGTCAATTTACACGAATATGACTGGAATATGATTGTTTTCTGGTGATTATGATAATATTGGCAATCATTCTAAGTGTCATTGTTAAATCTTAGAAATTATTTGTGAGATATACATGGGGTGAATCCATACAGACTTTCATCAACTAGTTAAGGGAGTTGCTTGTTTTAAGATTTCTTTTTACCTAATTTGGTTATCAAAGGTTGAGATTGTTGTTTGAAAACTTCGAGAATGTTGAACAGTCCTTATGCTGATTCTTGAATACTAGAAATGAGATTGTTTAAACATATACTTGGTGAATTCATCCAGTCCACTTGATACCTCATTGGGGAGATTAGCTAGATGATAGTGTGTTTTACTTTTCCTCCTACTTGATTTGGTTACAAGAGGTATGGTTGTTTCCTGGACACTTTGATAATGTTGGCAATCTTGGTTCCTATCATTGTTTGTGAAGTTTAGAAGTGTGATTTTCCAACATACACCTAGTCAATCTCATCCAACCTATCCAGTACCTCATTGAGTAGATTGTATGTGTGCTTAGTTAGAATGACCAATTGAGTCCTAATTCTGCATATAATTTGCATGATACCTCATCAATTTACTTACCCTGGTTGATAATTTATGTGAAGTAAAATAATCAATTATTTTTCCCAACATTTTGGTGTCATTGATGAGGAAGTGTCAAAGAATTGGGGCCTAATTGGTTTCTCATATCATCTTTTCTAACAGAATGCCTAGGTCCTAAAAGACAAGGAGACAGTTTGGTAAGATGAGAGGTAAGAACCTACATGCCAGCCCGCTTCAAAGGGTACACTGTCTCATTGGATTTAGAAGATGATGGCACTAGGTGAATTAATGCATCATTAATTTGGTTTCTAGTCCTTTCATTTAATTTTGATGCATGGAAAGGGGGAAGCTTCATGTCAACATATAACTTGGTGACAACGGGGTCTTAGTAACATTGGGAATCTAAGTACATGCTTTGCTTTGAGTTTTTCTTTGTAGAAGTTGTAGTTTTTTATTCAAAAAGAAAAAAACACCCCCCTCTACACTAATCCATGTGCAAGACTAGGATTATCATCCAACATGCAGAAATTTCAAGCATGCCCAAAGAGTTGTTGAGCAAGGAAGATGTTACTTCAAGGAATCTCTCAGATCCTAACAGCAATTGGGGTCTCTGTATCTCAGGAAGAGAAGATCTTGACAACCATAAGTAACCTATATGCATCTCAGGAAGGGATAGAGGAGCTAAAGATCCATGAGCAACAAATAGATCTAGAAGTTATTCTTGGTTCTCCTTGCAGATATGGAGAGGAGACCAAAGAGCCATGGATAAAATTAGATGGAGAGAAGATATTGGAACTTGAGATTGAAGAGTTTATTGCAATCATGTGCCCAGATCTTTTGTGTGAGATCCAAATGTTTGAATATTTACAAGGTACAACAAGGGAGGACCTGCATATTAGTGATGATGAAGGGGAAAACCAAATGGGATACGACTACATTGAAGAATGTTTCCATACAATCATTAGGCCATGGCACCACTTCATTCTTCAAGATATCTTGGCACCAAATCAAATGGATTGGTTGATTCCTCACATCCAAGCAGCTATCAAGGTACATTTTCCATACTTGGATATGAGTTTGTTCCCGATATTTTTACGCACATGGTTACACTAGAAATGTGCCTACACTTGATAAGAGATTTTCCTCTTCGAAGTATGATAGGGTAGAGAATAAATTTCAATAAAAGCTGCTTATAGTTGATTGGCCCAACTTCTAAGTATAGTGCAACAATTTATTTTCATGCTTGAATAAGATCTGGTAGCAGCATAGATATCCTTCATCCATGGAATATCTTTTCTCTATCTTGGCTCAGCTTTGGTCAGCCCAATAATAAGTTTTTTGCGGCATGTAGCAGCCTTGTTCCTACAATAAAGCAGAAAACATTCAGTTCAGCAGGTCATATGCAGAGATAAAAACGCAAAGGTCAATTCTATCTCTTTTATGGTCCAGTAGTATGACAACAGAGAAATAAAAAGATAAATCAACACAATACATCCCTTCAACAGTTGATTTCTATCCTTCCTTTCTCCAAGATTTCAACACCAACAAGACATGTTTAAGAATTCATGAGGAAGGAGGAGGTTTCATTAATTTGCTGCTAAGAAGGTTGGTGTAAATGAACCACTGACAGATATGATTTCCAACAGTCTCTTCATTCCCTCATCCAACATAACAACATAAAATATTCAAGGCATGCATGTCCATGATCCAAATAAACAATTTGCAGCAGATATGGGTGTCTTTGCTCAAGAGTTGTGTGAATATTGGCTTGCATGAGTTGGTTTGCTAAATATTTTAACATATGATGAAGATGTTGATGATTATTCAAGTTGTAGCGCTTGCACACATTGCTTTTATTTTCAATCTATGACAGGTCGCAAGTTATTATGCTTTCTCTTCTTCAAGTTTATGTTTCAAAAGTATGATAGCTGAAGTACGGTTTGAAGGTAGAAAAATCTCCAAAAGACAGTGCAAATATTTTCCAATCGGCTCTAACCAAATCGATTCCAGGAAGAGGGTGAATCAAACTCCAGCTCATCATTTTCAGGAAGTGATTTTGTGGCTTGATTTTCGGACAAACGAAGACGAATCTCAAGATTCCGCCACACTGCTTTTGTGCAGAAGACCCCAAATTGGGTGACTCGCGAGCAATTTTCAAAATTAGCAAATAATTTGAGAGATTTGGCCATTTTTCCAAATCTAGCCTCATAATGATGCTACCGGAATTCGCTACTCTAGTAACCCACCAGTATTGAAAGTATGCACGTTGGTTACCGGACTTCTTGAAGGTGGTTCATTGATTGAGATATGCCCTCCATCTACAGTAAGGATCAAGGATATGGATTTTTACAGGTATAATTTTGAGATGCTTGCTCTCCTATGTTTTCATTCCAAAGCATCTTCATTTAGTTGAGCTTCTATGGTCAAATGTTTGGTCAATATACAGAGAATAAGGCCATCAAGTCTCAATTTCATGCTCGTATCATGGATATATTTCAGGTAATACCATATATGTAATTCATGATGTCGATCTTCTTACTGGTCGCATACCTATTTTCTTACTATTTAGAGTGCATTGGTTGGAAATCCTCGAGTAATAGGATCGACGATTTCAAAGCTGCATATTTAGCATAATACTTTATCAAAACCTGCTACCATATTGATTAATTGAGGATGCACTAATATTGAACCCACTGTAGCTCCACCACTTGATGATGCAATCTGCCACCAAAAAGCTGCTGAAAATCATCTCCCTAAGTTTTCACAAAGAATTTTTAGCCACTACTTTTTTATCCCCTACTTCACATGCATGAGGACATGCAGACTCTTGAGTGTGGGGGCGATGGAGTTGTCCTTTCCATTCAATATTTGTAGCAGTAGTCACATCTAGACAACCAACAACATGCAACAATTGTATTTGGTGATTTGATTCATTTGGGATGGTCCACCACAACATCAATGATTTAGAAACCAGATCAAACATTTCCTTTTGTCACCATCCAGCAAATCAAGATTATCGTTGTCATTATTTATAAGAAGGGTGCACCAAGAACAATCACTGCGAATTGAAAATATTTGCATGCCAGTGTTGATTGAATCTGATAGAAAATACATGGATACACAATGCAACAATTTCCACAAGGAGCAAAGGTAAAGAAAAAAATATTTCCATACTTTTCAGAATTCATGTAGCTGATCGTCATTTTTAGAATTCCTGTAGCTGATCATTTTCAGAATTCCTGAAGCTAATCATTTTCAGAGTTCTTGTATTGAAGATACTAGACATGATGAACTTAAGATTGTTTGGGAAGAGACCTCAGTGTTAAATCATGTAGCAGAAATATCCCTTAAAGGTTGATTTTGGTGAGCTTACATGGTTGATTGTCTCTGTATCCATACTTTAAGTATCACGGGGCACTTTAGCTTTAGTGGAATCACCAATTCTGTTACGGAGAAAAACTTCCTATGGGTTGGGGTAGACCACAACAAACACAGTGACCCAAGAAATCAAATCAATTTTCAAATATGCCATATAAATGTAAAATGCCAACACCAAAAGAGAAAAATCTTACCCCAACCGGATGTTCGAAGAAGACAACCGTTGGGCTTGAAATCCAATGCTCCTTACCTACAACTTGTCCTCAACAACAAATATATATGAGCATATGGAATATAGATATAAATTGTTAGCATAAAAGCTAGCATAATCCATTAACATACTTAACAAATATACCTAAGGAAAATAACATAAGCATTTGCAAGATGTATTGGACGAGAAAATAGTATTATTTCTATTAATGAAATAAACAGAAGTACAAAGTGACATCGTTCTGTTGGCAACTTGTCAGAACCGAGAAACTAAGTTCCTCTACCTAGCCCTGCACCACTTCAATCCTCCATGCAAAGGCAAGCTCACAAGTTCAAGGAGTAATTGGGTTGCTCCTTCACAAGATATGGAAGAGCTTGGGATATGAACATAGAAGAGTTCAAACTACAAGGACAAAGGGAAGTAGACTCAAGGCAATGTCAATGGGGCAAAATTTCTTTAGAGTTTCCTTGCTCTTTAGTTTCTCCTCTCTCAAATGCTCCACAATGGATCAATATGTAACCCTCAAAGGAAGTGGAGGATTGAATCGGGGCATTTTTTAGCATATGGAATGTCAAGGATCAAGATGGACGTTATTTGGGATGGAAAACCCAAAATATTTTTAATTTTGAGCATGAAACCTTTTGTATGCGAGCAGTAGTGGAGAAGCATGCGTATATGCAGGCTGTAGTGATGATAGGGCACCTACATCAACAAAAATGTTCTTTTTAGGGGTTTCTATGAGAGAGATGATGTGAGCCTACAGAGGGAGATGGAAGTCCATCAAGGCATGTTGCATAAGGTGTGGCAAATCATGATATAAAATTCATGTATTGAAGATCCTAGGCATGATGAACTTAATATTATTTGGGAAGAGACCTCACTGTTAAATCATGTAGTAGAAATATCCCTTAAAGGTTGATTTTGGTGAGCTTACATGGTTGATTGCCTCTGTATTCATACTTTAAGTATCATGGGGGAAATTTATCTTTAGTTTGGGTTCCTTTAAATGATGGTAGCATCCACAAAATCTTATTGCAACATGAGGTTATTTGCAGAGAGTTGGTCCTTCCCAAAGCATTTCAAATATTCAATATTGGTAGTGCATTCGACATCAACCTTTCTAGAAGTGTCATCTATATCTTTAGAAAGCACGCACCATATTTATTGTTCTTTCTCTAGCTCACGGTAAAGGAAGGAATGGGTAATATTTCCTAATAAGGAGGCTTGATGGTTGTGCATTCTTGATTTCTTCAACTCACAGGGATAAATTCCATGAATTCCATCCATGCATTTGTTCGTATTTTCTTCATTACTACAATTATCCCTTATTTTCATAACTAGCAAAAGATTCATATTCAAATTAAGGTATTGTGTTTATTGTATGCCCTCTCTTAGTATTTAGTTTGGATATATATAGACATAGATGGGAAGCAATATTTAGTAGTGGAGAAGATTGTGCATCATAGGAGAATGCATGCCACTTTTTGCTTTGATTCATTAATAATGATACAAGAAACATTCCAAACCTCTAGTTCAACAATCATATGTATCAATAGAAGGAAAAAATCAAGTTAGTTCCCCAAAGAGTATCATGCATATCTTGTAGCATCTCATTGCAGATTCTATTCAGGTACACAAGGTACTACCAAAGGACCAAACACCAAGAGCAACCACTTTACACAAACAGATCACAGATCAACACACCGATGTTTTGACGTGGTTTAAACCCTCTTGAGGGAAACACTCCACGGCCCCGGCCAAATAGCTTCTACGGGACAATTTATTATGCAAAGAAAGAAAGTTACAAATGAGCTTCTCATAATCGATCAACTAAACAATGACCCTCCATGCTCTTTAAATAGAGATCATGGACCAATCGGGTGTTAAGCCACGGATCAAGGTTAGGTTTGATCTAAGAGAAGTTGAGCCGTCGGATCACTCTATGTTGGGAACATATCGTGACCGTTGGATTAAGTATTTACAAATGCATACTAAAGAAACATACTATCCCTAACGTATATATTACACAAGTTGATCTTAACTAACTCCTAAGTGTCTAAATATCCTAACATCCCCCCTTAAGAACAACTTGGGATAGGATTGAAGGATTTACAAAAGTGACACTATTAGGAGAAGGAAGGAGGCATTAGAGCCAACCCCCCTTAATGACAATTTCCTGAACTCCTAACATAGATCAAAGTTTAGAAAACTTTGCTTCTGTAAGAGACTTGGTGAAGATGTCTGCAACTTGATCATCTGTAGGGAAAAAGAGCACTTCAAGAACACGATCATGAACAAGATTTCTGATGAAGTGAATATGTAGCTCAATGTGTTTGCTGCGTTGATGTAGAACTGGATCTTTGACAAGCTTGATGGCACTTTGATTGTCGCACCAAAGTGGAGTAGGCTGCTGCTACTCGAATTCAAACTCTGAAAGGATCTGTCGAAGCCATAAAGCTTCTTGACTGGCATTAACTGCTGCTCGATATTCTGCCTCTGCTGAAGAAAGAGCAAGAGCTTGTTGTTTCTTACAAGTCCAAGTAATAGGTCCGGATCCCAGACTGAAAACATAACCTGCAGTGGACTTTAGATCATTAGGATTGCCGACCAATCTGAATCAGTGAAACCAACCAACAAAGGTTTCCCCCCTCTACTGTAATGAATCCCAAACTGAACTGTACCTCGAATATATCGAAGTATTCTTTTAGCTGCTTTCCAATGACTTTCATGAGGTGTCTGCATATAACGGGCAACACGACCAACGGCAAAGGAAAGGTCAGGACGAGAATGAGTCAAGTATAAGAGACTACCAACAAGCTGATGATATAAGGTGGCATCGACTTCAGGTGAAGTACTAGTGGTAGAAAGTTTGACTCCAGAATGGAAGGGAGAAGGGGCTGGTGTATAATCTTCCATGTGAAAGCAACGAAGAAGGTCACAAGCATACTTAGACTGAGAAAGAAAGATTCCTTCTTGGGTTTGCACTACTTGGAGACCAAGAAAATAATGCAAATGTCCTAAGTCTGACATTTCAAAATTTTGTTTAAGACTGGATTTCACATGGGTTATAAGCTTAGGGTCACTACCAGTAAGAATAAGGTCATCAACATATAGGACAAGTATGATGAGATGGTTTTCTACTTTCTTGGTATAGACACTGGGGTCATAATGGCATCTAGAAAAACTAGTGTCAAGGAGAAAGTTATCCATTTTGGCATACCAAGCTCGAGGAGCTTGCTTAAGGCCATATAAGGATTTCTTAAGGCGGCAGGCAAGGCTAGAGTTATTCTGAACATAGCCAGGAGGTTGTTCCATGTAAATTTCCTCCTGTAAATCACCATGCAAGAAGACAGACTTGACATCCATTTGATGGACTTCCCAGTTGTGTAAGGCTGCAAGGGAAAGAACAAGGCGGATGGAGTTCATTTTTGCGACGGGAGCAAAGGTTTCATTGTAGTCAAACCCTTCAACTTGGGAAAAACCTTTGGCAACTAACCTTGCGTTAAGTCTTTCAACATTTCCATCTGATGCATACTTAGTTCTGTAGACCCATTTACATCTGACAAGTTTTCTTCCTTTTGGAAGAGGTACAAGATCCCAAGTATCGTTCGCCATTAAGGAACGATATTCTTCATCCATGGCTGCATCCCAATCTGGATTCCTTGAAGTTTCTGCAAAAGTTTCTGGATCATGATTTTCGGAAACTTGAGCCAAAAGAGAAGAGGCTCGCTGAAACTGAGAACGTGTTCAACGTTGATCTCTAGGATCACCAGCAAGATCACCAGCTGCGTCACATGTTGAACGGACCCATCGAGGAAGCACTTGTGCTGGTGCAACTGGAGGAACATGAGCAGGTGGAGGTGGATTTTCATCCTCACTGTCATTATCAGAAACTGGAGTTGGAAACCTGTCAAGGAAGTTGGAAGAAGAAGAAGAAGGCACAAACGCCGAATCAGGCTCGCAGGCCAAAGATGGCACAATTGCCGAGCTAGGCTCGTAGGCCAAGAGATTTTCATCAAATTTAACATCTCTTCTAATGATTATATCATGAGAATGTGGTTGAAGAAGTCTATAACCTTTTACATCTTGAGAATATCCAACAAATATGCACTTTTCACTTTTAGGCTGCAATGCTTTCCGTTTTTCATCTGGAATGTGAGCCCATGCTTCACTACCAAACACACGAAAGTGACTTACATCAGGTTTAGTTTTACTCCATGCTTCTTCCGGTGTTATACCTTGTAATGCTTTTGTGGGGGTGCGATTAACTATGTAATTTGCACAATTTATGGCTTCAGCCCAAAATTGAAGACTTAGTCCCTTAGATTGGATCATACAATTAGCCATTTCTTTTCAATTGCGGTTCTTCCCCTCAGCTACACCATTTTGTTGTGGTGTATATGGAACAGTGTGCTGTTGTTGGATGCCTTGTTCAGTGCAGAAAGTAGTGAATTGTTTGTTAACATATTCTCCTCAATTGTCAGATCTTAACTTAATAATTTGATGACCAGATTGTTTTTCAACAAGGGCCTTGTAGGCCAAGAACATGTTAAATACTTCACTTTTAAGTTTTAGGAAATAAACCCGAGTGCGTCTGGTGTAATCATCAATGAAAGTTAAGAAATATTTGGAACCAGAAAAGGAAGTAGATGGAAGAGGACCACACAAGTCACTATGCACAAGCTCCAAGGGAACCGAGGCGTGCTAAGAGGCACGTTTGTCAAAACTGTCTCGATGATGTTTTCCGAGTACACAACCGGAACAAACACCATCTCTGCAAGATACCATCGGAAGACCTGTCACCATATTTTCTTTACATAGTTGTTGCAATGAGCGATAATTTAAGTGACCAAATCGCTCATGCCAAAGTTTGCTCAAGTTATCACTATGAGCAACAAAAATTGAAGGGAAAGGTGATGACCCAAAGTTGTTAAACTTGTACAACCTGGTAATATCATCAACAATTCCAGTAGCTAGGACCTGTTGAGGATTTTTAAAATCCTTGATTACAACTTGGTGAGGTGTAAAGGTCATAGTTTTACCTTCATCAGAATGAGTGATCTGATAGACTAATAAAAAATTGCAGGAAATTCTTGGAACACATAGTACATCACTAAAATAATCATTATCTACTGGAACTGTTCCAGCTCCTACGACACTTAGAGATCTATCATCACCAACAAATATTTGTTTGGTGTTACATTCATGCATAGTAGAAAAGATGGCTTGATCCTTAGCCATATGATAAGATGCTCCCGAATCAATGAGCCATTCATTTGAAGTAGAAGAAGAAGATGCATTATAAGAATAACCAGAAGCATAAAGTGCATGTCCATGAGAGGCAGATTCTGAAGGCGAATCTAGGCTGATGTGGTGCTTCTTCATTGCTGCTTCCAAGGCTGCGATCTTCTTGAAACACTTAGATTCATCATGATTATCTTTCCCGCAATAGTTGCAATGACGCTCAGTCTTCTTTCCTTTTGGCTTGGATCCTTTGTCATTTTTTAAAGAAGGAGCTGACTGAGAGGGTTTTGGACCCTTGTTTGACTTATTATTGCGAAAATTTTGTTTCTTGGGAGGCTTGGACTTTTCTTTCTGTTGGGACAATAAGGCTTTCCCAGATGTATCTGCATTGTTGATTATTCCAAGATGAATGAGTTTATCTTGTTCTCTAATCAAGGAATCACAAAATGATAAAAGACTAGGCTCTTGATAGCTAGCTGCATTCAAGGATGCTTTCATGGAGTAAAATGTAGATACAAAAACAGAATATGCAGGTCCAAGTTTGGAAAGAATATGATAAATGCATATTTTGTCTTCCCTCTCAATCTTACATTCTGCACATAAGAGTTTAAGAGTTTTGTACTTAGATAAATAATCTTGAATGCATGAAAAGTCACTTGGATTTAAAGAAATCAACTCATTTTCGAGTTGGTGACCTCGAATTTCATTGTGTTTACCAAACATAGATTCCAACTTGTCCCAAGTAGCATTAGGTTCATCAATTCCAGATATGTGGAATCGCAAATCAGTAGAGATTGACATCCCAATCAATCCACGAGCTTCATCACATCTATTTGCCCATTTTATTTTCTTATCATCATCAGTGGGTTCTTTTTCTTTTCCTAAGGTAATTCTGAAAAGTCCCCTACTTCGTAGAACATCCTCCATACAAGATTTCCATGAGAAATAGTTGGAACTGTTAAGTAGAATATCACAAGGGGCAGCCATATTTGTAAATTAATGGCTTTAAAAGTAGAGACCAATAGTCTGGATGTGAAGAGCTTGAAAAAATAGGCGGTTTAAAAAAAAACGGCACTGAAAACTGACTCTGTATGATGAAGTTATGCTTGAACAAAGAAACTATTGAAGATGTCCCAAATAATGACGTGGCAGTTAGAGAATGTCCAGCAAAAAAACGAACCCCCTTCTTCCCAAGATGAACCTTTTGACAATCACTTTACAAGAAAGTTGCTTTAAGTTAACCACTTTTGTAAAATAAGTGATTTCACTTTTACAATGATATTACTTTTAAATAGTGCAACAATAAAAAAAAACTTAAGTGACTCACTTGTATTTTTATTTTTTATTATTTAAGTGAGATGCACTTTTACAATAGAATAACTTGAAAATATAAATTGCATGCACTTTTTCTTTTAAAAGTATTGAACTCAAGACCTATTAAGGAATAAAGCAACTTTGAACTAAGTGAGCTAGATTAAAAGGTATGTAAAATATGGGAATGGAGAAGGGTTTTTTTTTTTTTAACTCTTCTTGCTCGGTTTGCGTGCTTCCCCTTTTTCCTGCAAAACACACCAAAAATCGAAACAAAAAAAAACTTTTCCACACTTGTGGAGTTAGATCTTGTTAGCTTGCCCAGAAAGTCTACGTTTTCCCTCTGTTTCTGATTTGCCGAGATCGCGCAAGGTGCATGGCAAAGAGCATACGCAGCCGAGAAAAACCATTTCCCTTTCTATTTCTGATTTGCCGAGATCGCTCAAGGTGCATGGCAAAGAGTATACGTAGAAGGGAAAGCAACAATCCGAACCCAAAAAAAATCTAACACTAAAAAATGATAAAATATGAGATTTTTTTTTCTTTTAAAACAGAAAATAAAAAAAATGCATCACTGTAACATTATACCTTCAGATCTGATGAAATATGCGTTTCTAGAGCAATCGGGAACCGTTTTCGATCAAATGAAAACTATTTTTTGATGGAAACGACGTTCCGGACGCAATGGAACACCTCCCACAGCCTAGAAATGCACAGAAATACCAGAACTAGAAACCCTTTCGAGTTTCGACAACAACAGTTCAAGATCTAGATCATAACCGGAAGCGGCACTTCATAAAAGCTTTAATACCATGTTCATGTACATAGGGTACTACCAAAGGACCAAACACCAAGAGAAACCACTTCACACAAACAGATCACAGATCAACACACCGATGTTTTGACGTGGTTTAAACCCTCTTGAGGGAAACACTCCACGGCCCCGGCCAAATAGCTTCTACGGGACAATTTATTATGCAAAGAAAGAAAGTTAAAAATGAGCTTCTCATAATCGATCAACTAAACAATGACCCTCCATGCTCTTTAAATAGAGATCATGGACCAATCGGGTGTTAAGCCACAGATCAAGGTTAGGTTTGATCTAAGAGAAGTTGAGCCGTCGGATCACTCTATGTCGGGAACATATAGTGACCGTCGGATTAAGTATTTACAAATGCATACTAATGCATACTAAAGAAACACACTATCCCTAACAAATATATTACACAAGTTGATCTTAACTAACTCCTAAGTGTCTAAATATCCTAACAGATTCAATCCTCTTCCTTCAATATTTAACAACATATTTAACATGGAATTCAAGTTACAAGACCTTTTATTCTTTTCATAGCATTGGGTGTTATTATTCATCATTGTATCATAATATCTTTTCAAAATGACATGACCATCCTCAACAAAGAGTCATCATTGTCAACATACGTATTTCAAGCATCCATAGAATGCAGAAGTGGTCTTAACATATTCAGATTGCCAGTGGATTTTCTTTCATCTAGCAGCAATAACAAGAGTATGGTTCCATCTCCTTCAAACCTTCAAGATCATATCATATTTTTCTAGAGTATCAGAAATCATCATCAACAAAATTATTCCATCCACCCTTCAACAATTGAGTTATAGCATCCTTTTGTTCACATCATGCAATTAGAGCTCAATACTTGTTTCTCTTAACACATCAAGTGAGCCATATTTCATCATTTGTCTCTCAGTTCATCATGCAGCCATTGTTGAACACTTGTTTCTCTGATCAACACATAGCATGCAACTAGTGTTCAACAAAATTATTTTCCTCTCAGATCATCATATGTTCGCAGAAGGTAAAGTTGAGTAAGCAATTTTTATTTCTAGGAAGTCATCTAAATTTGGATTTTTCATATATCAAACTCTTGAAGATTTTCCATATCCCTCATCCCTTCATACACTATTTTCCTATCCCATTCACATTCCATCCAATTTATTTTGTCCATCCTATTATCATCCATTCCTCTGAGGCATGATAACTTTGAAGAAGCTAAGTGTAAAACAGGCCTTTGTTTTCTTATGATGTATATCACTAAGAATAGAAATCCCTCATTTCTACAATCTGATTTAATTAGAATACAGGTCCTTGTGTCTTGATCATCCTTCCTTTACCAAAGCAATCATATCATGCAAAGCATTGAAAATTATACATCTGGACACTACTTTCTATGTACATTTGTTGCATGAGGACATGCAATGATTTGTGTGTGGGGGAGATGTTGGGACTTAGAAATGACACATTTCATGACACCATTTATCCATGTTTCACTCACTCTACCCTTTCATCACCCATATTCCCGTAATTATCCATTTATACCCTATATGAGCTTCATGTGACATGTATGCACTAAAATGACTAATTTCCCATATTTTGATGATTACTTAGGGTAGCAATTGTGATTCCTAAATTACTTCTAGAATTGCAGCAGGACACCCATCATTTCAGCAGTGTATTTCTGGAACTTTCCAATTCAATAGTTAGCTTTTGTTACAAAAATCCATTTGGCTACGGGAACTTGCCAGTCCGGTAGCACACCTGTAGTTCCAATAATTAAGTAATTTGACCAAGTTTTTCCTCCTCTCCATGACTTTTGGCATATGGATCTCATGTATTATGATCTCAATAACCTCTCTAAACCATCTTAAGATTAAATCCAAGATTTTATGAAGAAATCCACATGCATTCAATATTTATTTGTTATAAGATCTACTTGTTTTGGATATGATCTTATCTTCATGTAACCTCTTCTCCTTTGAACTTCATATATAAATATGAAAACATATTATTGAGCTATCGGGTTAGATGTTAGATGTGATGAAGAGGTTCGAGTATTAGAGAGTAAGAGGTTGGAGCATTGTAATTCATTGCAACTTCTTGATGTTGGAATAAAGAGCTTGTTGCTGACCAAAAGATTCCTGTCATAGTATTTCTTGGCAATGTATGCCAAGAGAGGCAAGGCCCCCTCTCTCTAGTATATGCTTCCCAAATGTTTACTTTTTATTGTATGTTACTTTAGTAGTCTTCATTTAAGTAGTTTACATTTCATGCAATTTACATTCTAGGACTCTACATTTCCTATCGTTTGATGTGATTCACTCTCTTGAAAAGTTTACATGAATATGACTGTTTTCTGGTCATTCTGATAATATTGGCAATCATTCTAAGTGTCATTGTTAAATCTTAGAAATCAATTGTGAGGTATACATGGGGTGAATCCATACAGACTTTCATCAACTGGTTAAGGGAATTGCTTGTTTTAAGATTTATTTCTACCTGATTTGGCTATCAAAGGTTGAGATTGTTGTCTAAACACTTCGAGAATGTTGAATAGTCCTTATGCTGATTCTTGAATACTGGAAATGAGATTGTCTAAACATATACTTGGTGAATTCATTTAGTCCACTTGATACCTCATTGGGGATATTAGCTAGCTGTTGGTGTGTTTTACTTTTCCTCCTATTTGATTTGGTTACAAGAGGTATGGTTGCTTCCTGCACACCAGGGTATTTTTTAAGGATTCTACTATTATACCGAAGTGCAGTATCCTAGGAGAATATTTTGGATTGAAAAAAACATGTATATAGATAGGTAGGCGAATATTAAATATGAAACATACAATTCATTACTGAAATGTGTAAATTTTGGCGAAAATTATGATAAAAAAACATATTTTATGTAAATATAGGAGATATTAGAGACTAAAAATGACCAAATAACGAATTTATTTTTTGAAAAAAAACCCCAAAAAAGGCCAATTTTAGAAATTTCGCCCCTAAAATTTACCTTGCTTCACACTTTGATAATGTTGGTAATCCTAGTGACTATCATTGTTTGTGAAGTTTAGAAGTGTGATTGTCCAACATACACACAGTAAATCTCATCCAACTTATCCAGTACCTCATTGATTAGATTGCTGGTGTGCTTAGTTAGAATGACCAATTGAGTCTTGATTCTGCATATACTTTGCATGATACCTCATCATTTTACTGACCCCGGTTGATAATTTATGTGAAGTAAAATAAACAATTATTTTTCCCAACAACAGGCCTGAGCAGAGCTCCGTTACAATAATACTTGAAAAAACTCTTCATAACCTTGTAGCTCTTTAAATAGGCTTCTCAAATCCAAAACCCTAACTACTTAACATGGTCAAATAATTAAAAAATACAACTTCCTAGTGGGTCTTAATTATTAAAGAGACCCTCTATACATTGATTGATGAACACTAACTTACTCAGCCTTTTTTCAAAGATATGGCCTTATACAACTGTGTGACTAACTTCTAAAATAAGGCGAGTTAGGGTAGGACCATAACATATATTGAAGCTTGACACTTGCATCACTAATCCTTTTTATACCATGAAATTTAATGCACCCCTAACCAACACGAGTAGTCACAATGCTTCTCCAAATATTGGATGATCCACCCACCATGCACTTAAGGGAAAACAATATCCCACCCTCATCACAGGCTAGTGAAAACAATTGTAGGATAGAAATAACATCTCCATTAACTCATTCTTCAATACTAAAATCATGAGATTGCACCTCCTATATTTAATAAACATTGTAAAGCCATGGCCATTTGTATATTCGTATCCACCCATCAAATAATATTCAACAATCAATCTTGTTGCAATATGTCATAATTGACCTCCTCTTCATAGCTCCAAGGTTTTCCACTCCTATATTTTAGTAAGGATGTGATGAATATCTCTCGTTTCCCATCTCCAATCCTTGAAATCTTCTCGAAGCAAGAAATTGGATACTAGTTTTGGCCATTCCTTTCATAGTAAGAGAATTTGTAGAAATTTCCACACAATTTCATGCACTTGAAAAGAATTTTGTGTTGCATTTTCCAGTACAATGGCATCTCTCATTTCTCATACATATCTTCTTGGCATGTATCATCTTCTACATGTATACCTTTAATAAATGAAAAACATATTTCCTCATTAGCCACTACTTTAGGAGCCTCAACTATTTTTTCAAAGTCCAAGAAATAAGAGCATGTCCATGATGAAAGTCATATGGTAGGCTAGGTTGATAAGAATTGCAAGTGCCTTAGAATTTTGAATACATAAGTCAATGAAATCATAATTCTTGGTTGGATTTATAATAACTTGAGGCAACAAAGAGTAATTGAAGTTTGTGAGAAGTCATAATCATGACAAAATTTTGGGGTAAAATTTTAAATTTTTTAGCATGATTGCAACCAACTAGTGCTACTTCCTTTTGAAGAGTAGTGCAACTAGCCTTCCCTTCTACGTCTAATGTACTACCAACCTTCCCATCAACATATACAATTATCAAATGCTTCTCCTTCTTTCTCTTATTAAAATGCTTGGGACACTTATCAGGGTGCAATCTCCAATAATCCTCCTCAGTGTGTTTGTTTTTCTCAGAAGCCTTACATTGCTTGATAGAAGTAGTTGATTTGTGTGTCATTTCCACAATATTCTTCTCATTTCACTTATTCTTGTTCATCACTTTTATCTGTTCATGTGGTTCTTTTTTCTTTTGCTTCTCAAAATATTGATTTCACTTGTCTCCTTCGAGGCAATTTTCTTGAACACTTGCTTCATTAATAATATTAGGCTTGAAAAATATCATTTGTATATGAATTTGAGGAATCAAGGCTCCAAATACCTTATCAATGTATCTAGACTTTTGAAAAATACACCTAGTTGAATAGCTCTCTTCCCAAACCCTATGGTGAAATCCTATAGTGATTTTCCTTGTCTTTGCCTGATATAATACCAAACAGTTTGTTGGTTCTCCTCATATCCAATTGGGTAGAACTATGATTTGATCATGTCCTTTAACACATCCCAAATGGTCTTTGTTGGCTCATTCTCTAGTGTTTGGTCTGCTTCATCATGCTCTCACCATGCCAAAGCATGGCCTTCAATCTTTAATTAGGAAATGAAATACTTTGTTTAATGGTTCCTTCGTGTATGTTGAATTACACCTCAACCTATTGTATCCATTGGCTCATTTGGATGGAATCAACTTATCCTGAATAGGGATAGATGTACACCTTTTCCTTTACTTATAAAGGCACCTACATTCTTCTATAGTTGCATCCTCCCATCCATGTATCTATCTTGCGCTCAGACTTTGGTTCTTGCTCCCCTTTCTTTGTATCTTGTAGGATACATTTGTGTTATGAGGATGTTTCCATTCTCTTCACTACCTAGAGTTGTGTTACCATTGATGTTAGCATGGAAATGCATTACTCTATACAATCCAACATTTCCCTGGGAAATTCTTCTTAACTCCTAGATATTGTGACATCACATTTCTATTATAATATTAGTATTGTCTTTATTGGTCATCTAGGAACATAACTGTAATTGTACCATTTGTCTCCTGTACACACACCCACCCACCCACCCACCCACCCACCCACCAAGGAGACCTAGGTTTAGGGATCAAATCATCTTTTCTTGTGTTTTTGATACATTTGAAAAGGATTTTTCCTCCTATAAGAGGATTCTTATCCATATATGTATTTCATTCTCAAGGCATTGGGTTACTCTCTCTCTCTCTCTCTCTCTCTCTCTCTAATTTTATGTTATTTTGGTAATTTGGTAATTTGGTGCATAACATTTGGTATCAAATCCATTTTCACTGTAAATTTTTGTTGGGGATGTTTCATATAGCTATATTTTCGGATAATCAAGAGACAACAAAGTATATATGGCCAACATTTTACGTCATATTTCATTATAAGTTAGGATTTACAGTATGTGGAAGTTAGGCTTTTTTACTAGTCCAAAAACTAATATGAAATAGGTCTTCTAGGTAAAACTATTGTATCTGAATATTGAAAGATCCAAATTGAGTGCCACCAGTTGAATCAGAAAGAAGATAGACTAAAGTATTTTTGGTATACATCTCTCCTAAAAAGGACAAAACAAGAAGTTTTGGGAAAATTACCATAAATTTATGTTGGAACATCACAATTTGGTCAAACCTATGGCATAAGATAGAAGACAAACTAAGATACTACAAGCCAAAATTTCAAATCAAGGGGGTATAAATTCCAAAGATAATTCACATAATCCTTGAAAGGGAAATCTAAATTCCCTTTCAAGGATCACATAGAGCACCAATAAGAGGTTCTCCAACTATTGAAAGACAACTTGGATATATCACAAAATTGGATGAAACACAAGAAAATCAACATCATAGTGAGATAAAAATTGAAGTGAGGGGATTGTGTATTTTTTAGGCCACAACCATATAGAGAGATTTCCCTCAAGCAACAAAATAAGAACAATAAATTAACGACCAAGTATTATGGTCCATATAAGGTGTTGCATAAGATCAGAACTATGGCTTGCGAATTGGAGTTACCTACATATTCACTTGTACATCCAATATTCCATGTTTCTTTTCTGAAAAAGGTAATTGACAACATGATTCAAGTTCAAACTACTCTACCAGATATTGATGAAGAAGGGAAAGTAATATTAAAACCTGAAATGATTCTTGAAATGTAGATAAAGCAACTTCAAGATTGAGTAGCTACTAAGTACCATCAAGTGGAAGAACTTGCCAATAGAAGAGGCAACATGTGAAGATGATTTCTTCTTGCAGAAACATCCACAATTAATCAAGTGTTGAGGAAAACACTTTTTTGAAGGGTAGGGGCATGTTGAGCCTTATAAATTGTGACATTACATTTCTATTATTATATATTAGTATTGTCTTTATTGGTCAGCTAGGACCTTAATTGTAATTGTACCCTTTGTCTCCTCTCTCTATATATACCAAGGAGACATAGTTTTAGGGATCATCTAATCTTGTCTTGTGCATTCGATACATTGTAAAGCAAGTTTCCCTCTCGAAGAGGCTTCTTATTCATGTCTTTATTTCATTGTCAAAGTGTTTGGTTACTCTCTCTCTCTCTCTCATTTTATGTTATTTTGTGAATTTGGTGCATAACAGGGAAAGAACATACTCACTTCATTCTAGTATATCCAAACAAATCAGAATTCTCTATAGGAATAACAACTTGGAGGGGAGAGCAAACAAAGTTTTCAAGCTAGATTTGGTGGCACGACTTGCCAACCAATAGTTTCACACCAACAACATGCCCAATTAAAGGATTGAATTCATCCCAAGAAATTATATGTCCAAAAAATAGAGTAATACGCTTGGCAACAAGGTAATACATCCACCAATAGAGATACACTCATCCATATATGCGTACAACCCATGGTAGAGATAGAATTTATGCCCATGTATGATAGGCATCTGTATTATCCTTAAGAAATCATACAATAGCATGTGGGAAGCCATTGATAAGCAATGCATTTGTGGAGATTTTCCCAACAGTCACAATCTAAAAAAAAACAAATTGGAAACCCTCTAAAGAAATGCAACATATCTGTGATAGAAGCCATTAATTTCCAATATCACGATTGAATGGAAAGTGTTGGAAAAAGAGTTGTGGGGGTTCTCATTTTCTAAATAAGTATGAAATGACTAAGTAAATTTGACAAAACATAGTAAATAATTCATCCTCCTCTATCTGAATAACCATGTAGCCATTAAAACACAAAGTCCCTTACATTTAAAAAAAATGGAAAATAACACATCAAATAAACAACACATAAAGGAGATTCACAACACATGGAGACATTATTTAGCCTGGAAACCAAAATGGGAGACCGACATCCAATTGGATTCCTTTTAAATATTTACTTTTGGGTATTATGCAGGTTACAATACCCTCTAGATATCTAGTCCATCTTCCCTCTTCACATGTGAATTTAGGTAGAATTTACTCCCTCTCTCAGCCAAAGAGCCCCTATTGATTTGTGGGGAAAGAGTAAATAGGAGAATGGCCATGTTAGGGATAGATGAAAATCTAGGTGTCCCTGACTCTTCAAATTCCCCAAGCCCTTCTACTCTTTTGTCATTTGTCATTTTGCATTTGATAGTATTTCATGTTTTTATTTTTTTTAAATACATAATTTCTTTTTTTCTTCAATACATTTTTTTCTATTACATTTCCCATGCGAATATTGGAGTACTATATTAATGAAAGGGTGGATGTTGGTCGGGATGGAATGGGTCCCTTTACACAATAAACCTTGTCTCCTACCTCATCCATATCCTAAAACCTTGCATGTGTTAATCATTATAGAGACTGATCTAGTAGCCATTTGTTGTATGAATCCAATTTGGATCACACCTACATTATTACTTCTCAATCCATGTATCTGCAAGTCAAGTATAAGACTCCATGTAAGTAACCAAGTGTCCCCATGCTACCTACGGATCATTTCCTTCCTCCTAAATTCCCAACACTCCTCCTCCCAAGCAAGAAACCAAGTTCTCCATGTGTGAACCTTGTGAAGAAATTCATTAAGCCATATAGGTCTCCAATATCCTAAGGAAGTGTGCCACATAAACATCAATTCAAGGTCTAATAATCCACAAGTAAGTTATCTCCAGTGTGTATGTCCATCATGGTACAACCAAGGGAAAATAACACACCATGCACCCTATATCAAATGAAACACCCCTAATAATGGTTATAAACTTTCAAAGTAACCCTAGAAGGTAACATTAAACAAATCCTAACGATTAACTATACCATCCATAAGTTCTGTTAAACTCACTAAGGATCACTGATAGTGACCAAGTTTGAAAAATTACTAAACTTCTAAGTAAAGTATGTTTACTTTAGGGCCAAGTTGACTCTAAAAGTAACCATCATACACGAACAAACAACATACAACATTGACATAAAATGTCACTCATGTGATTTATGGAAGGGAATGTTTTCAACAACCCAAATTTCAAGCTTATTAATATCAAAATTGGAGAGATTAAAGAGCCGTGAGATGTTGGATTATACATAGGTTGAGATATCCATTTTCTAAACACTACGCAACATTTTGACGTTCCATAGTGTGTCCCATTAGAAAATACTCAAATTTTAGTGTTTCCATCTTTTATATATCATTTCTTTCATTTTTGTCAATTTCCCACTCGCGGTTTGATGCGAGTCACTTGATTAAGTGAACATTTCTTTATACTTGATGGATCCCTAGTTATTTTTTATATGACCATGAATATATGCTTTTCAATTTGGTTGGAAATTTTTTCTAGGCTTTGAATCCATATTGGTTTTCACCCCTATTTCAATAACAATTTTTTATTTGTTGTGTTGCGAATTAAAAGAATATACTAGAATAAGAATCCATTGCTTCCCACAATGTTATGGAAATAAACTTGAGTTATTCCTTGAACCATTTTATCAAGGTTTTATCAAGGTTTTGTAGGGTGGATAGAGTTGATGATGAAGATAATATTCTAGATGAAATGTTATGGGATGGTTGCATGCCTAGGTTTGTATATTATACAACATTGACATTAGGCCTTTACAAGGTAAACAATGTGTAGCAATTTTAAATGTGTTTAACTATTAGGATATGTTGGGCATGGCCCAAGTTGGCACAATTTTGATGAAGCACAGTTTTGGCAGTAGCGCAGTTTGGATTGCGAAGTTCAAGTGGCACAGTGTTATTAATAGTGCAGTTTAGATTGCGAAGTCCAATTGGCGCAATGGGGAGTGCGAAGTCTAAGCATAACGTAGTCTTGCTGATGCGTAGCGCCAGCGCAACAGGTAATTTTGGGCAAAGAATATAAGTAAAGGTCGAGCAGATGAAAGTGACCTATTTTGGGTAAGTGACTCCATGATTCTCGAGAGTTGGGTAAGGAGCACCATGGAAGCGGTTGAAAGCGACCTATCAGTTAGAGTGGAAGAAACCGTTAGAAGCACAACCACGGGTCAACAGCGACATGAAGGCCAGAGGGGTGGAAAGCGACATGCCACTATGTAGTTAGAGCCGTTCTGGGAGGACTACCACTGTCAGAGCTAGGAGTGGCCCAACAAAGCGGCCAGAGACGAGTGGAACAACTGCAGACTACGACAGGCCGGGTTGGCGGGGTAACCGCACCATTTTTTGTTACTGTAGGGTTTTTGGCCCATATGCATTGTAAAGACGTGACCTAAGGGCACGATCTATAAAAGGAGGAATTTTGTAAGGGAAGGGTTGATCTCAATTAGGATTTTTGATCTCTCATAGTACTGTTCTGAAAGATAGAGTATTGTAAAGAGGCTCTATAGTTGTGTGCGCAAAGACCTACTGAATAGAGGAAGAGGCTCTACAGCTGTGTGCATAGATACCTATTGTAGAGAGAAAAGCCTGCACCTGAGTGCACAGGTTGGAACTATTGAACCCTTCCCATTAATATAATCAATAGTTCCCATGGATGTAGCTCCCATCCGGGGGGTGAACCACATAAATAACGTGTTGTGTGATTGAATTTGTGTGTTTGATGTTGTTTATTGTTAAGTTCATGCTTATAGTTACATGTATCTTTGCTTTTATACGTATTCTCTATATGAATGAGTGATGAGAATAATATGTTAAGTGTCGAACATATATGCCTAAATGCTAAATGTGCAAAGGAATTTTGAATATGATGAATGCATGAGTTATTTGGGTAACACTAGTCAACGAAGTCTGTGTTAAGTGCGATTCCCTGAAAGCACAACACTAGAAGTGCGTGGTTGCATTGTATATCACTGTATTGTATGATTTTGCGAAGTGCACAGTCCCGTATGTTGAATGCATAATTACACTAAGTCAACAAAGCCTTAAGGTGTGTGATTGTTAAGAAGTAGCATAACCTGGAGTTGCATTGTCCTATTGTTTAAGTGGTCGTTTCGAAGTGCGCAGTCCCAGTGTACGTTATAGTATAAGTGATAGCCACGAAGTTGATGAAACTTTGCGCAGTTCCCTAGTTTGTTAACCACACATCACCTGATTATAGAAACTTGATTCTATAATCCCCCATAAACTTTGCCTTGGGTGAGACCTCAGCTTGTTTGTAGGTTGTTGCTGAAAGGGCCGGTGTAGAAGGGTTTTGTTGGACCACAACTGCGCAGAACCTGGGTCAACATAAGAAAGTTAAAGAAGCCAGATAATAGGCCAACAAATGGTTCCGTTGTCACGCTTGAATTGGTGATGTGTTTTGAATATTGGAATCCCGAGATAACTGGGTGGATAATATAGAAAAGGAGTTTGCAAGAAAGGAGAACAAATATCCGCATTTCTCTGACGGAGAATGGTTGCAGAGATACTTATATTCTGATATTTACGAAATTTTCTTCGCAACTTTCAGCAACGACCTATATGAGTGGTTATCAAGACTAGAAGAACAAAAAAATTGCTATTAGGGACGAGAACCTACGGTATGGACTCCAGAAATGATTCAGAGACTTAAAGCAGTGGAAATCCCAATATCAAGAGCAGTGGATTTATGGCTTGACAGTATACTAGAATGATACATTACAAAATTTGTTGTGGACACTCTGAAGTGTTACAATGCAACAAAGGACTATTTCTTCAAAGGATTTAGAGGTAAGTGCTTGAACAATCTCAAGCTATGCATTAAAATTTTGTTAGCAGAGAAAGGTGTCTTAAGAATGCAATAAGATCCCTAGAAGTTTTGAGTCTGTAATGTTTGGTAATATAGACAGTGATACCGAGGAAACATTCACACATTAAGAAGTGGTAAAAGATACAAGTCTAGTACTAAGAAGAGGCCTAAGGAACATGAACTTCATATCTCTCTAGAAAGAGGCCTAAGGAACATGAACTTCACATCTCTCTAGAAAGAGGCCTAAGGAACATGAACTTCACATCTCTCTAGAAACTAAGTTACAAGCTGAGATTGAGAGAGAAACAAAACCTCGAGTAGCTACCTATCATCCCATCACTCCACAGAATTCTCTAGTTGACGATAGGAATACTGCTAACCCATAGCACAACAATAGTAGTAACATCACAGCAGCAAGTACTCAGAACATTTCAATAAGTAGTATACCTACCACTTCACAGAACACTAAGCCTCCTAGAAGACAAAGGCCCTATAGATTGCGATGAAACTAGAGGTTTCACCAATAGGAGAGATTAGTGCAGGTATGGTTTAGATACAGACCCAACTAGAAAACCTAACACTACAACTACAAGACTTGAAGAAAGGGAAAGAAACCAAAGAAGAAGTCTGGTGTACAAAGTGTAAAGCAGAAGGACACCCGAAGGAACATTGTCTTGTATTTAAAGATTACCTTGATAGTGGAGCTCCAAACCCACTAAATCAACAACAAGGACCATGGTGTGAAATTTTCCGATGTAGAGGAAATCGCCCAAAAGATTGTTATATAATTCAGAAATATGTGCGAATACCCAAGAACTTATACTGCACATTCTGTAAATCAGTTGGCCATGATGATTCCAACTATAGAGCGTATGAACTAATGATGGAAAGAAAACATGATGTTTACCGAGTACAAGAAGAAACACCGCATAACAATGATAATGCGCAGTATGATCAAGGTGCATATAGAGGACATGGTGGATTCCGAGGCAGAGGAAGAAACACTGTCCAAGGAAGAGGAAGAGGTCAGATAGTATGTTACAACTGCGCTCAACCAGGACATCTATCCAGAGACTGCACAAATGCTTGTACTACCTGTAAATATTGTAAGTCTTTTGATCATGTCATTGAGGCATGCCCTTTTTTACAAGAAAAAATGCAAGAAAGAAGGAAAGAGACACAAAATCCGAACATACAAATGATCACAGCAGAAAAGAGGAATACAGATTACAACATTCATGCTGTGAAGCGAAGTGGAGATACGACTGGTGTAGATCAAAGAGTGGAAGCTTCGACTTCTAAGAATCATCAGGCTAGGAAAAAGCCTATTGAAGGGACTTGGATAAGGAAAGCAATGGGAAAAAAACTTGCTTTTCGAGCTGAACAAACAAAAATAACTCTTCATGGAAGCAAAATGAAACCTTCAAGGAACCAACACCTGTAACTCCAAGAATCTAGTTGAGAAGTGAAACCGCACCTATGAAGGATATGCCAGCCTCATATGATCAATCGCACACTGCAACAGACCTGATGAGTCCTATTGTGCAGTTTCTACAGAGCTACATGAAGCTGTTAAAACATGAGAATGCCTTAGTAGAGTTACAGATCCTGCTGAGTAATTACGAGCAGCTCAATATAGTGAATGAAGCACATAGAGTGGTTCATCATATCAAGAGCCATAAAAGAACTGGAAGAGAGATGAGACTGAATGCGCAGATCTAGGATTTTGAAATGGACGAGATCTAGGCTCAGAAGTGAATGTCTTGACAAAGCAGACATGGGAACAAATGGGCAAGCATAAGTTATCATGGTCACCAATACAGTTGAGGTTAGCCAATCAACAAAAAGTTATACCCTTTGGGAGGTTATCGAATATCCTTGTTGACATTGATGGAGTGCGAAGTAGAGTAGAATTTGAAGTGATTGGGATCGTAGATGATAGCCAACCTTATCCTGCACTATTGGGGATAGATTGGGTCATGGATAACCTCGCAATCATCAACCTAAAAAATAAGAAGATGATATTTGAAGGAAAATACATTAGGGTCATCACACCATTAGACCCTGCACAAGGACCCAAATACACTGAACCAATCAGAGAAGAATGCCAAGCTCAGGATTTGGATCATATCTACAAGATGACAATGAATAAGGAATACTATGTCAACCCAACTGATGATAGAACATTGAGTTGGCGCTGTGAAAACTCTTGCATATCAGACTCAGATGCAGGATTGGAGAACTGGCAAAGAAAAAAAAATGCACGAAGTATCAGCAAGAAGATGTGCACAACTCATAAGATCATTGCGCTGGATTGGAACAGAGGTAATCCCTACTTATGATGGCTTGACTAACATCCATACATTTTTTCAAGAATATCTTATATTAGTTTCAGATGAACATAAGATAGCAGCATTGGATATAGCACTGCGTGCTACAACTTCCAGATGGTGGGCCGTGCATAAGCAGAATCCGACCACATGGGAGGACTGTAAGCATATAATGGAAATCAGATTTCTGGCAGAAACTAAGTTGGTGCAAGTGAAATTTAATGGACAAACTAATCCCAGGGATCACATAGGTAGTTGCAAGAAAGCATGGACACATAGACCAAAGAAAGAATGGGTTCATATGTTTGTACACACACTAGAGCAGATTCCAAAGAACCGGTACACAGAAACAGAACTGCGTAGAGGAACAGTGGAATGGTCTGTCATGATTAAGAGCTTCCAAGGAACTTTCAGCTTTGAGGATGAATGTCCAAGTATAAATGAGGCATTACAGGTCATCAAAAAAAGGTATTCAGCGAAATACTAGAACTTGTGTATCACCAACCAGAATGGGCAAGACAACTAGAACATGCCCTAGAATGTTATAACTTTTCTTTAGATGAAGAAGAAGAGGAAAGCGATGATGATGACCCACGCAATGTAAACATACCTGATTCAGAAGGAAAGCATGAAGTCGAAGGACCTCCATTGGAAATTTCAGATCTAAGTGATCCTGTAAAAACTCGAAAAGTGAACATTGGAACCACTGAAGAACCAAAGTTCACCTCTATCGGAGATTATTGGGATGAAGAAATGGTTGCACAGATAGCAGATTTAATGCATGAATACGAAGACTTATTTCCTACAATTTTTTCTAAAATGAAAGGTATTTTGGGCGCCTTAGGGGTTATGAAAACACCTCTCAAGTTGGATGCAAAGCCCATTAAGCAGAGACCTTACCGACTAAATCCAATATACAAAGAAAGAGTAAAAGTAGAGCTCGATAAGATGCTCGATGCAGGAATCATTGAACTGGTAGAAGAATTAGAATGGATAAGTCCCATGGTTATCCAGGACAAAAAGACTAAAGGCGAAATCAGAATCTGCGTAGATATCAGAAAGCTAAATGATGCATCACTACATGACCCATTTCCTACTCCATTCACAGATGAAGTATTAGACAATGTTGGAGGGAATGAGGCATACTCTTTCACTGATGGATTTTCTGGATACCATCAGATTAGGATTGGCGAATCAGACAGGCACACGACCACTTTTGGCACAGAATGGGGCTCGTTTTAGTACACAATGATGCCCTTTGGTCTAAAGAACACACCTGCCATTTTTTCTAGAGTAGTTGTTGCTGCATTCAAAGATTTCATCCATAAATTCCTAGAAGCATATTTTATGATTGGACAGTATTTGGGTTACTGAAGAACCATTTTGCAAGCTTAAGATTGATGTTAGCAAAGTGTAGACAACATCATATTTCCATGAAATTGAAGAAAAGCATCTTTTGTGTTCCCTATGGAATTCTACTGGGACACATTATTTGTAAACAGGAGCTGATGGTCGATCCAGCTAAAATCGCAGTTATTGTGAATTTTCCAACACCTAACTCAGTAAAGCAACTACGCACTACATTGGGACATATAGGCTATTACAGGAAGTTCATCAAAGGATATGCACAGATAATTGCGCCCATGGAAAAATTGTTGAAGAAAGAAGGAAAGTTCATATGGGCTGAAGATTGCCAGAAAGGACTAGACACATTGAAGGAAAGGATGGTAATTGCGCCTATCCTAGTCTTTACGGATTGGAGTAAACAATTACACATACATGTAGATGCTTCATCCATTGCACTTGGTGTGGTGCTAGCTCATCCAGGTGAGGGAGGTATTGAGCATCCTATAGAATTCTCAAGCAAGAAGCTGTCCTTAGCTGAAAAGAATTATACAACAACAGAAAAAGAAGGTTTAGCTATGGTGTACGCACTGCAAAAGTTCAAATACTATTTGCTAGGCGTGCACTTCTCTATGTTTACTGACCATTCAGATTTGAAGTACATGGTCAATGAACCAATGTTAGGGGGAAGAATTTATAGATGGTTGCTACTCTTTCAGGAGTATGACTTTGAAATTGTTGTTAAGCAAAGAAGGATGAACTCAGGACCTAACCATCTTTCCATAATTGAGTTAGGCGAAGAACCTACAAATCTGGAAGATAATCTACTAGATGCATAGTTATTTGCTATTCAAATAGCAGATGACTATTATAAAGACATTCTAGAATTTCTAACCACAGGTTTGGCACCTACAGAATTTACTACACAACAGAAGAAGCAACTGGTAGTTAAAGCAATAGACTTCACCATAATTGCAGGGAAATTATACAAGCTAGGACCATATGAAGTATTGCGCAGATGTGTGATAGAACATGAGAAAGCATTAATACTAGCTGAATCACATTCCAGAGTGTCAGGAGGAAACTATATAGGGAGAGATACTGTGCAGAAAATATTAAGAGAAGGACTATGGTGGCCTACACTCCATAAGGATTCAAAGGAGCATTGTCGAAATTGGGATGTTTGTCAGAGAACAGGAAAGCCATCTCGCAGAGATGAGATGCCATTAAGGGCACAATTAACATTGAAAACCTTTGATAAATGGGCTATTGATTTTGTGGGACCTATTAACCCACTAGGGAAACGAACTAGATCGAGATACATTATTACAGCTACAGATTATCTAACCAGATGGGCAGAGGAAAAACCAGTAAAGGATTGTAGCACAGTTATTGTCGCGTAGTTCATTTTTGAGAACATCCTCACAAGGTTTAGATGCCCAAAGATCTTAATGAGTGATTAGGGAACACACTTCTTGAACATAACTATTGAAGCCCTGATTGAAGAATTCCAGATTTACCATCAGAAAAGCACACCATATCATCCACAAGCTAATGGCATTGTTGAAGCCTTCAACAAGGTATTGGAAAATGTACTGACTAAGGTATGTAATGTAAACAGGGATGATTGGGATCTGTGAATACCAGCTATGTTATGGGCATACAGGACAACTTGCAAGAAGTTGACAGGCCATACATCTTTCAGGTTAACATATGGACAGGAAGATGCGATGCTAATGTAATACATAGTACCAAGTTTGAGAATTGCAGCATTCACATGCATGGCAGATAAAGAGAAAATAGAGGAAAGGCTACTACACTTGGTTGGACTGGAGGAAGATCGGTTCATTGCAGGATTTCACTAGCAAGTGCAGAAAGATAGATAAAAATCATGGCATGATCACCACATCAAGTACAAGTATTTTCAGTTAGGAGACCTTGTCCTCTACTATGATAGTAAATTCATCAAGTTTCTTGGAAAATTTAAAATGCATTGGCTAGGTCCATATATTGTTATGCATGTTACTAATGGTGGCGCAGTTCAGTTAGCCACATTGATGGGATAAAACCTACCAGGTCTTACTAATGGAAGTAGACTAAAACCCTACATGGATAGTCCTACTTTGCCAAGCCCTCAGTGATTAGAAGCGAAGAGAATTCTAAGTGTCAAGTGTAGTTGAAATTGGACACTAAGAATGACAGAATAAAGAGTCTGCACACAATTTTCGTGAAATGTAAAGTTCCATGAAATATGAACTGCGACATTGGATGCGCAGTGAACGAAGGAAGTTGGATGCGCAATGCACGTTGGAAGCGCATATGCGAAGTGTACACCGGAAGCTGCGATGCGAAGTACCAAGAAGAAGCGCAGCTGCGAAGTTAAAAATGAAGGAGCACAAGTACGAAGAGGAGCCGCGCAAAAATATGTTGTCCAAGCCATGAGTGTAGTTTAAAGAACTAGCCGTTAAAATGTCGGTCGGAAAACTAGCCATTATATGGTGATTTTGCTGATGACCGCTTGTGCATTTAACAAAAATTTAGCCATTCTGACGCATTCAATGAAGGAAAGGACCAAGATCCTCGACGGATTTGGCCAACGGTCATGAAAATTAATGTTCATATAGCCGTTTATGGGTGTGACTCAAGCCCAACTGTGCCTATAAATACCGCTAAGACTAGACTCGTAGGTTTTACCATAAGTTTCGAATTTGCCCGCAAAGCATAGTTTCAGTTTTTAACAGTGAGTGCCAATCAATCGCGAGGGCATACAGAGTAATTTCCAGGTGAATGTCTGAGCAATCCACTGTTGAGCAGGCTGTGAGGGACTTTAAAGACTCCGGTTTGGAGGGGTTGATGAAAACGCCAGTTAAAAAGTATGTTTCAGAGAAAGGTTCCGCATCAAGAAGATCACTCCGGAACACAACCAATATGTAGCGAAAGGATAAGGGACCCCTTCAGGAACCTGAGAATCCAAAGGCACCAGGAAATACGAAGCTTGGACTGCCATTTCCACCAGGGGACAACCCCATTTACCTAATACATGTATATATCCCACCAAGAAGGGTTGACGTGCCAACGGTTACCCTGTTCAAGAACGCGTAGTATGACATTCCGGTACCACCAATTTTTGGAGATGTGGAAATCCAGGGGAACCTACTCGACAAAGTAGAAGGATGCAAGTTCGCAGACCATAATATCGTTGAAGCAAAATACCCAAGAGAGCCAAAATATCCTTCGTTTCAAGCTGACTAGTACATGTGCCGAAAGGAGGATGCAAAATCAGGAAAACCTTTGGTCGTTCTATAGGACTGGGCTAAGAAGTTGGCGCCCTCCGGCTTGCTGCATCTCCTGCATACATTGCACTTTAAGTGAAGTCCCGAATGTACCATGGTGGTGTGCAATTTGATATCGTGCACGCACTAGGGATTCCTATGGATTGACCGAAAGATTGGCATCAATGTAGACCTCATCTACAACATCACTCACCTTAGCAAGAGAGGCGACGACCCCAAAGATGAGTTTGTGGGAAAAAAAAGGATAAAGAGCTTGCAAAGCAAATAAAAGATGAATAAAAATAGTAAAGGGGAAACGAGGCTTTATCACAGATGGAATTGAAGACAAAGCCACAAAGTTCACCATCCAACTACTTGTAGGCAGGATTTTGAGGAAGTGTAGACCGACAGAAGTGCCAAATGCAGCAGTTCTTCTCACTGCGAAGGCCAATGATGGGAAACCCTACAACTGGGAAGGATATTTACTGAATGAGTTTCTGGACGATGTCCGCGAAATTTAGGAGATGGGAAACGCATTCCACTACACATGGTTAATGATATTGATTGCTTTCTTAGGCTGGAAGGAGCCACAATATTAGCACAACCTTCCAATGATAATGGGGGATTGCCAAGCCGTGAAGTATACCAATATATGGGAAAACACGCTGCCGAAGCGACAATGTGTAAATAATGAGTAATTCCACACTTACTTTGGCCATTTGTGCGATGTAATACTGCACACTCCACGCATTCAAAAGATACGACAACAATGTTTCTTTCGAAGATGTTATTTAAGGCTGATTTGCACTCTGTTTACATTCAACCAAAGGCCGAAAAGTAGAACCCAGTATGGTTCCCTATGGATTACTATTTGGATTTGCCAAGGATTGAGCTAGCCATAGAAGACTAGACACCAGAGTGGAAGGTAGATGCGCCACTAGAAATACACACCACGATAGAAGAAAGCTCACAGAAACCTACACCAGTTGATGAGGAGATAGAAATAGACACCACTGAAGTGGAGAAAGGAGAGAATAGAAAGGATACTGGAAGTACGGGGCCAGAAAAAGGACCAAGGAAGAATATGAAGGAAACCAAGACCAACCCAGAAGCGCAGTTGCACGAAGATGACTACGACTGCATCGCTCTCTGTGTAAACAAGTATCTAGAGGAGGTGCTCGCTACAAAAGATAGTAAGAACGAAGAGGCGCAAGCATAGTTGAATCAGAACCTCTTAGAGATCAAGCTTATGGTTGCGAAGATTGAACAAGTTCAGCAGGACTTCGTTCGAGAATTTGATTCGGAAGGTAAGGTAGGGGAATCTAGTAAATGAAGGAGAAGGCCACCAACCATGACAATGAAGCCCCGCCTAGTCAAAATGCATCCACTCAACATCATTTTCCCCAACGAGGAGATGACTGAAGGTGCGAAGCAGGTAGAGCACCTTGATTTTAACATTGGTATGCTACCTCTTGAGCGGTTGCATGATTTGCATCTGCAGGTTGTCGAGGAGATATGTTAGGAACCCATGTCTTTACTTTGTTAGTATATTGTTGTTGGATGCATATGCTTTGTAAGTCGTCCTGTAGTATTTGTTGATCCATAGTTTGTGTTATTGTTGTTTGGTGCATATGCTTTGTAAGTCGCCCGTAGTATTGTTGATCCATAGTTTGTATTGGCCCATGGTTTTGACCCATAGTATTGGCACATAGACTTAGTATATAATTCTGTGTTGAGGCCTATGAAGGCATGGTGAAGTTATTTGTATTGAGCTTGCTCAAAGGAGGTTGCCCCCTCGAAGTGGCATGCGATCAATAAAAGTGATTCTGAGTTCTATTATTTCTGCTATCTCATGTATTTTCATTAATTCCTTGTTGCAGATTCTTCACATCTGGTATCAGAGCACTTTCTTTGGCACATTGGGTGGAATTTCTGCCAAATTTTTTTTCACATCTGTTGCAAGTTCGGATCTGGGAATAATCCCTCTCCGCTTAACTGTGGGATGTACTTGGGCATAAGCCCTAAAATGCATTGTGAAGAGTACCATAGGAACCCCAAAGTAGCTGGCCCATTGACAGGACCTGCCAGTGAAAAGGGCAATGACCCCTACCTGATTGACTAGTTCCCACCCGTGAGGTAAACCAAGAGCTGTCGTTTGTGGCAAAGTAGTTATCAGTTTTACCTAAGCCGTGGAGTGAGGGGTACTGCCCCAATATGTAAGCCGTCAGACAACATTGGTGGCTGAGTGAAAACCATGAACTGTTAGGAAGCCGCACATACTTGGGGTCCATATCTATTTTCAGCTGAATTGTTGCCGATCACTGCCGTGCTGTTTCAGATCTAGTTGTTCTAGATCTATTTCAGATCCAGCCATTTTCGATCTATTCGACGCCGTTTCAGATCCCTCTATTTCCGATCACTTCCAGGCTGTTGCAGATCTGTCTGTTTCTGATCCCTTCCACGCCGTAGCTGCTCTATTATGAGAAAATTTAGTTTTTTCTCCGTATCTCACTTCTTTTCACTCCATTTCCGTTGAAACTTCCCTGGAACCCCTGTAATCCCATTCTGCATATTTCATTTCTAAGGACCCTATCCCAAATTCCACTTCCCAAAGCCCGAAATCCCACATTTGTCTATTTTAAGGGTTTGCCATAACTTCCTCGGATTTCACCCAATCACCTTCAAATTTTACCACAAAGTTCCTTTACTAATTCTGCTTCTTTGTCCCTCTTTGCCAGATTTTCCCATTCTTTCACCTCGCTTCTGAAATCCTCATTTTCTGCTTCCCTGTCCATTCGACAGTGTCCAAAACCTAGTCAAACTCCAATTACCGTTCATATTTTTTCCCAAATCCAGATTTTCCTTTACTGAAATAGTTTCTGTTTTTGTTTTCATACCCACTCCACAAAAAAAAAACAAGAAAAAACAAAAAACAAAAAAAAACTCTTGGTTATGGTTGTCACCCGCGTAGGAGCAAAAACCATGGAAGAAGCACATGCAGCCATCCAAGCCAAACTACAGGATCTTGATGAAAAATTTCTCAGCCTCCATCTTGAGCATTCCTCCATGAACAACAAACGAGAGTCCGAGTCTTCATCAGACAATGGGTTCTCTTCTTCCAACAATTTCCGTGGTCTGAAGCTTGATTTTCCTTGCTTCAATGGTACTGATCCAACTGGATGGATCTATCGTGCAGAATAGTATTTCACTCTACATAATACTTTTGATGTCAACAAAGTTCCACTTGCATCCTTTCATTTGGAACAGGAAGCTCTTCAATGGTACCGTTGGTACATCAAGGCTCATGAAGAGCCAAAATGGACAGATTTTTGCTAGCTCCTTTTGCAATGATTTGGTCCCTGTGCTTTCGATGACTTCACAGGAGCCCTCACTAAACTTCTCCAAATTGGCACTGTGAGAGAGTACCAAACCGAATTTGAGAAACTAGCCAACCACACTGATGGATTTCCTGATGACTTCTACCAAAGTTGTTTTATCAGTGGTCTAAAGGATGCAATCCGCTCTGAGGTAAAAATCTTTTGTCCCAACACAATGATGGAAGCCCTGGGGTTGGCTAAGTTGGTAGAAGACAAGATTGTAGCCCAATAGCACTCCAAACCCACTTTTGTTCCCTTTCGAAATATGGGTTCTCAACGACCTCCCATCCCGCCAACTCCTTGACCAACTCCTATCAAGCATGTGTCTAAAACTGAGATGCAGGCACACAGAGAAAAAGGGCTGTGTTATAATTGTGATGAGAAATTCACTTGGGGACATAGATGTGTTCAGCAAAAGCTCTATCTCTTGGATATGGATTCTCTGCCTGCCTCTGAAATTTGTGAAGAAGCTCCAGATACAGTGGATGCTCAGGTCAACATTCTGGAGCCGCCTATTGACCCTCCGTATCAGGATGACCAGCCAGAGATATCTCTCCATGCTTTAGCTGGAATCACCAACCCCCAAACCATGCGGGTCAAGGGTTACTTCAAGAAGCTTCCTCTTACAATACTCATTGATTCTGGTAGCACTCATAATTTCATTGACCCTCGGATTACCAAATAGGTTGATTGTTTTATCCATCCTTGCTCCAACTTTGAAGTCATGGTTGCTAATGGGGGCACCTTACCTTGCAAAGGGAAGTGTCGTAATGTGCGTATCTCTATGGGAGATTATAACCTGTGCTTTGACATGTTTGCCTTGACTTTAGGCAGATGTGATGTGGTTTTGGGCACTCAATGCCTACGCACACTTGGCCCCATCTTATGGAATTTTGTCGAACTTTGGATGCAGTTTTCCCCCAATGGACAAAAACACACATTGACAGGATTACAACTAGGGTCTCTCAGCATCATCAGCTCACACCGTATGGAAAAACTTCTTAAGAGGAATTCACATGGTGTCATCGCTCAGATCCATTCCATTCAGATGCAACCATCAGCGGTCTCCACTACTCCTTTGGATATACAACAAATTCTGGATCGATATACCGGTGTCTTTGCTGAACCAGTGGGATTGCCACCTTCAAGGCCAGAGGACCATTGTATTCAAATCCTTCTTGGAAGCGTTCCTCCCAACATCAGGCCCTATCACTACCCATTTCACCAAAAAACAAAGATTGAAATGCTCGTTCGGGACTTACTGAAGCAAGGTATTATTCGCCCAAGTACTAGTTCCTTTTCTTCACCAGTTCTTCTCGTCCACAAAAAAGATGGGTCATGGCACCTTTACATTGACTTCCGAGCACTTAATCACCTCACTATCAAGGATAAGTTTCCAATTCTTATTGTTGATGAGCTTCATGGTGCTCAATTTTTCTCCAAGTTGGATCTTCGTTCTGGGTATCATCAAATTCGGGTTCATGAGGATGATATCCCTAAAAAAGCTTTCCGCACACATGATGGCCACTATGAATTTTTGGTCATGCCCTTTGGCCTCACTAATGCTCCTTCCACATTCCAGGCCTTGATGAATAAAATATTTCGGCCCTACTTGCGGAAATTTCAATTGGTATTCTTTGATGATATCCTCATCTATAGTAAAACCTGGGCTGAACATCTCCAGCATCTGGATCTTGTAATGAAACTTTTCTCTGACCATCATCTCCACGCCAAATAGTCTAAATGTGTTTTTGGACAGCAGGAAGTCGAGTATCTCGGGCACATTATCTCAGCAGAAGGTGTTCGCGTGGATCCTGCCAAAATCGCTGCCATGAACAATTGGCAGCGTCCTCAGACACTTAAGAGCCTTCGTGGTTTTTTGGGGTTGACTGGCTACTACTGCAAGTTTGTCAAGGATTATGGGAAGATTGCAGCTCCATTAACTGCTCTATTGAAAAAGGATGCTTTTACATGGACACATGCTACTGAGTGTGCATTTGACAAATTGAAACAAGCTATGTGTACTACACTTATTCTAGCTATGCCTGATTTTTCCAAGCCTTTCACTATTGAGAGTGATGCTTGTGGCAATGGACTTGGTGTTGTTCTCCTTCAAGGTGAACACCACATTGTGTTCACGAGCAAAGCCCTTTCAGGTAAGAATTTAGCTGCCTCTACATATGAGAAGGAAATGATGGCTATTTTGCATGCAGTATAGAAGTGGCGCCCATACCTATTAGGAAATCATTTATGCATCAAGAATGATCACCAGAGTCTGAAATATTTCCTGGAACAACGTGTATCCTGCCTAGCACAACAGAAATGGGTTATCAAACTCATGGGTTATGACTATGAGATCACTTACAAGAAGGGTAAGGACAATATTGTGGCAGATGCTCTTTCTCGCACATTTATTGACCAAGGTTCTCTTTCAGCTATTTCTATTCTTGTTCCAAATTGGTTGCAATATGTTCAATAGGGATATGTCAATGACTCTTCATTATCTCAAATCATCCAACACTTGGCCAAAAACCCTTCTGCTGTACCACATTACTCTTGGAATGGTGCTTCCCTGAGATACAAGGGTCGTCTGGTGCTTCCCCAGAGCACAGATATTCAACAAGCTGTCTTCTCTGAACTCCATGCTTCTCCATCGGCAGGGCATTCTGGGTTCCTCAAAACATATGAGTGGGCACGACGTAACTTCTTTTGGCAGGGCATGAAAAGGACAATTCAACAGATGGTGTCTGAATGTGATACTTGCTAATGCAATAAGGGTGAAATGACACTCCTTCCGGGATTGCCCGAACCCTTGCCCATACCTACATGGATTTGGACAGATATTTCTATGGATTTCATTGAAGGGCTCCCTAATTCTGGAGGGAAGACAGTGATTTTGGTTGTGGTTGATTGTCTCTCCAAATATAGTCATTTTTGTGCTCTCAGCCATCCCTATATAGCCTCCTCATTCGCTCAAATTTTTCTGGACCAGATCTTTCATCTTCATGGCTTCCCTTCTTCCATTGTCTCGGATCATGATGCGACTTTCACCAGTCATTTTTTGACAGAACTCTTTCACCACACTGGCACCAAACTAAAGATGAGTTCAGGGTATCACCCACAAATAGGTGGTCAGCCTGAAATTATCAATAAATGCTTGGAAGCGTACCTTCCTTGCTTCACCTTTGAACAACAACATCAGTGGGCAAAGTGGCTCCCTCTCGCTGAATGGTGGTACAATACCTCTTACCACACTGCCTCTAAAATGACCCCATATGAAGCAGTATATGGTCAGGCACCGCTAGTTCTTCTTCCATACACCCCCAGCAGTTCACCAGTTCAGGCATTTGACACAGTCCTTCACAACCGCGATCAGATTCTTCGCATTTTGCGGGACAATCTTCACATGGCAGGAAATCGCATGAAGCAACAAGCTGATCAACACCGTTCTGAGCGCACTTTTCAAGCAAGTGATATGGTTTTTCTTTGTCTCCAGCTGTACAAGCAATCCTCCCTGAAACTCAAAGGGTGTCATAAGCTCGCTCCAAAGTTCTATGGGCCATATCGGATTCTTCAGAAGATTGGGTCCGTTGCTTATAAATTAGAACTTCCTGCTTCTTCCCGCATTCATCTAGTATTTCATGTCTCTTGTTTGAAGAAAGTTCTTGGAACCAACATCATAGGACAAACTATTTTACCGGAACTAGATAATGAAGGATCCATCCTTTTGGAGCCGGAGGCCATCCTCAATAAGCGCACTTGTCAACTTTTCTCTCACTCTATCACATAGGTCTTAATTCAGTGGCACGGCATGCAACTAGAGGATGCTACATGGGAACCACTCCTTCAGATTCAACAACAGTTTCCACATCTAAAGCTTTAAGGAAAAAGCTTTTTCTAAGGGGGAGGGGATGTTAGGAACCCATGTATTTACTTTGCTAGTATATTGTTATTGGATGCATATGCTTTGTAAGTCGTCCTGTAGTATTTGTTGATCCATAGTTTGTGTTGTTGTTGTTTGGCGCATATGCTTTGTAAGTCACCCGTAGTATTGTTGATCCATAGTTTGTATTGGACTATGGTTTTGACCCATAGTATTGGCGCCTAGACTCAGTATATAAGTGTGTGTTGAGGCCTATGAAGGCATGGTGAAGTTATTTGTATTGAGCTTTCTCAAAGGAGGTTTCCCCCTCGAAGTGGCCTGCAATCAATAAAAGTGATTCTGAGCTCTGTTATTTCTGCTATCTTGTGTATTTTCATTAATTACTTGTTGCAGGTTCTTCACAAGATAAGAGATAGAGACATTGTCTCTTACACCCAGAATGTACACCTATAGGAGAGCTACAAACAAATAACAGAGGAATGTGTGCAGAAGACCACATAACTAACCAACGAACGGGAAAAACGAAGAAGGCTGGAAGAGACAGTTGCTATTGTCTGCGCACAGATACCTGAATGCCAAGCGCAGCCAGAGATATAAGATACAATAGTAGATATAGTAGATAGTAGATATAAGGAATAGGTTTCTAACCTCGCAACCCAACAGCCACCTACTTCACCACAAGGCATGGGAGAAGAAAGAGTCGCAGCACTCAAAGTTTCAGCAGAAAGTATCTCTGCTTAAATATCAAAGTGTCAACACTTGTTGGACGAAGCAACTCATGTATAGACCACGCTAGAGGACGACCCTGCCCTGCAACAAATTCAGGATTACTTGAACCAATAGCAGGAAAAGTTGGACGCTGTGAATACAACCATGAAGGCCTTAAAACCGAGAGAGAAAATCAAAAAGTTCGCACAAGTCAAGGAATTGCAAAGAGAACTTAAAGTTTTGAGGGACAAGGATACTGAGACTTCAGCAAGACTGCAGCCAATATAGGAATGTTTGGGTACACAGGGTACTACCAAAGGACCGAACACCAAGAGAAGCCACTTCACACAAACAGATCACAGATCAACACACCGATATTTTGACGTGGTTTAAACCCTCTTGAGGGAAACACTCCACGGCCCCGGCCAAATATCTTCTACGGGACAATTTATTATGCAAAGAAAGAAAGTTACAAATGAGCTTCTCATAATCGATCAACTAAACAATGACCCTCCATGCTCTTTAAATAGAGATTATGGACCAATCGGGTGTTTAGCCACGGATCAAGGTTAGGTTTGATCTAAGAGAAGTTGAGCCGTCGGATCACTCTATGTCGAAAACATATCATGACCGTCGGATTAAATATTTACAAATGCATACTAATGCATACTAAAGAAACACACTATCCCTAATGGATATATTACACAAGTTGATCTTAACTAACTCCTAAGTGTCTAAATATCCTAACATCCCCCCTTAAGAACAACTTGGGATAGGATTGAAGGATTTACAAAAGTGACACTATTAGGAGAAGGAAGCAGGCATTAGAGCCTATCCCCCCTTAATGACAAGTTCCTGAACTCCTAACATAGATCGAAGTTTAGAAAACTTCGCTTCTGTAAGAGACTTGGTGAAGATGTCTGCAACTTGATCATCTGTAGGGCAAAAGAGCACTTCAAGAACACGATCATGAACAAGATTTTTGATGAAGTGCATATGTATCTCAATGTGTTTGCCGCTTTGATGTAGAACTGGATCTTTGGCAAGCTTGATGGCACTTTGATTGTCGCACAAAAGTGGAGTAGGCTGCTGCTGCTCGAATCCAAACTCTGAAAGGATCTGTCGAAGACATAAAGCTTCCTGACTGGCATTAACTGCTGCTCGATATTCTGCCTCTGCTGAAGAAAGAGAAAGAGCTTGTTGTTTCCTACAAGGCCAAGTAATAGGTCCAGATCCCAGATTGAAAACATAACCTGCAGTAGACTTTCGATCATCAGGATCGCCGGCCCAATCTGAATTAGTGAAACCAACCAACAAAGGTTTCCCCCCTGTACTGTAATGAATCCCAAACTGAATTGTACCTCGAATATATCGAAGTATTCTTTTAGCTGCTTTCCAGTGACTTTCATGAGGTGTCTGCATATAATGGGCAACTCGACCAACGGAAAAGGAAAGGTCAGGACGGGAATGAGTCAAGTATAAAAGACTACCAACAAGCTGACGATACAAGTTGGCATCTACTTCAGGTGAAGTACAAGTGGCAGAAAGTTTGACTCCAGATTGGAAGGGAGAAGGGGCTGGTGTACAATATTCCATGTGAAAGCGATGAAGAAGGTCACAAGCATACTTAGACTGAGAAAGAAAGATTCCTTCTTTGGTTTGCAGAACTTGAAGACCAAGAAAATAATGCAAATGTCCTAAGTTTGACATTTCAAAAGTTTGTTTAAGACTGGATTTCACATGGGTTATAAACTTAGGGTCACTACCAGTAAGAATAAGGTCATCAACATATAGAACAAGTATGATGAGATGGTTTCCTACTTTCTTGGTATAGACATTGGGGTCAGAATGGCATCTAGAAAAACCAGTGTCAAGGAGAAAGTTATCCATTTTGGCATACCAAGCTCTAGGAGCTTGCTTAAGGCCATATAAGGATTTCTTAAGGCGGCAGACAAGGCTAGAGTTATTCTGAACATAGCCAGGAGGTTGTTCCATGTAAATTTCCTCCTGTAAATCACCATGTAAGAAGGCAGACTTGACATCCATTTGATGGACTTCCCAGTTGTGTAAGGCTGCAAGGGAAAGAACAAGGCGGATGGATTTCATTTTGGTGACAGGAGCAAAGGTTTCATTGTAGTCAATCCTTTCAACTTGGGAAAAACCTTTGGCAACTAACCTTGCCTTAAGTCTTTCAGCACTTCCATATGATGCATACTTAGTTCTGTAGACCCATTTACATCTGACAAGTTTTCTTCCTTTTGGAAGAGGTACAAGATCCCAAGTATCGTTCACCATTAAGGAACGATATTCTTCATCCATGGCTGCATCCCAATCTGGATTCCCTGAAGCTTCTGCAAAAGTTTCTGGATCATGATTCTCGGAAACTTGAGCCAGAAGAGAAGAGGCTCGCTGAAACTGAGAATGTGTTCGACGTTGATCTCTAGGATCACCGGTAAGATCACCAGCTGCTTCACATGTTGAATGGACCCATCGAGGAAGCACTTGTGCCGGTGCAACTGGAGGAACATGAGCAGGCGGAGGTGGATTTTCATTGTCACTGTCATCATCAGAAACTGGAGTTGGAAACCTGTCAAGGAAGTTGGAAGAAGAAGAAGGAGGCACAAACGCCGAATCAGGCTCGCAGGCCAAAGATGGCACAATCGCCGAGTTAGGCTCGCAGGCCAAGAGATTTTCATCAAATGTAACATCTCTTCTAATGATTATAGCATGAGAATGTGGTTGAAGAAGTCTATAACCTTTTACATCTTCAGAATATCCAACAAATATGCACTTTTCACTTTTAGGCTGCAATGCTTTCCGTTTTTCATCCGGAATGTGAGCCCATGCTTCACTACCAAACACACAAAAGTGACTTACATCAGGTTTAATTTTACTCCATGCTTCTTCCGGTGTTATACCCTGTAATGCTTTTGTGGGGGTGCGATTAACTATGTAATTTGCACAATTTATGGCTTCAGCCCAAAATTGAAGACTTAGTCCCTTAGATTGGATCATACAATTAGCCATTTCTTTTAAAGTGGGGTTCTTCCGCTCAGCTACACCATTTTGTTGTGGTGTATATGGAACAGTGTGCTGTTGTTGGATGCCTTGTTCAGTGTAGAAAGTAGTGAACTGTTTGTTAACATATTCTCCTCCATTGTCAGATCTTAACTTAATAATTTGATGACCAGATTGTTTTGCAACAAGGGCCTTGTAGGCCAAGAACATGTTAAATACTTCGCTCTTAAGTTTTAGGAAATAAACCCAAGTGCGTCTGGTGTAATCATCAATGAAAGTTAAGAAATATTTGAAACCATAAAAGGAAGCAGATGGAAGAGGACCACACAAGTCACTATGCACAAGATCCAAGGGAACCGAGGCGTGCCAAGAGGCACGTTTGTCAAAACTGTCCCGATGATGTTTTCCGAGTACACAACCGGAGCAAACACCATCCCTGCAAGATACCATCGGAAGACCTGTCACCATATTTTCTTTACATAGTTGTTGCAATGAGCGATAATTTAAGTGACCAAATCGCTCATGCCAAAGTTTGCTCAAGTTATCACTATGAGCAACAAAAACTGAAGGGAAAGGTGATGACCCAAAGTTGTTAAACTTGTACAACCTGGTAATATCATCAACAATTCCGGTAGCTAGGACATGTTGAGGATCTTTAAAATTCTTGAATACAACTTGGTGAGGTGTAAAGGTCACAGTTTTACCTTCACCAGAATGAGTGATCTGATAGACTGATAACAAATTGCAGGAAATTCTTGGAACACATAGTACATCACTAAAATGACCATTATCTACTGGAACTATTCCAGCTCCTACAACACTTAGAGATCTATCATCACCAACAAATATTTTTTTGGTGTTACATTCATGCATAGTAGAAAAGATGGCTTGATACTTAGCCATATGATAAGATGCTCAAGAATCAATGAGCCATTCATTTGAAGTAGAAAAAGAAGATGCATTATAAGAATAACCAGAAGCACAAAGTGCATGTCCATGAGAGGCAGATTCTGAAGACGAATGTAGGCTGATGTGGTGCTTCTTTATTGCTGCTTCCAAGGCTGCCATCTTCTTGAAACACTTAGATTCATCATGATTATCTTTCCCGCAATAGTTGCAATGACGCTCAGTCTTCTTGCCTTTTGGCTTGGATCCTTTGTCATTTTTTAAAGAAGGAGCTGACTGAGAGGGTTTGGGACCCTTGTTTGACTTATTATTGCAAAAATTTTGTTTCTCGGAAGGCTTGGACTTTTCTTTCTGTTGGGACAATAAGGCTTTCCCAGATGTATCTGCATTGTTGATTATTCCAAGATGAATGAGTTTATCTTGTTCTCTAATCAAGGAATCAGAAAAGGATTCAAGACTAGGCTCTTGATAGCTAGCTGCATTCAAGGATACTTTCATGGAGTAAAATGTAGATATAAAAACAGAATATGCAGGTCCAAGTTTGGAAAGAATATGATAAATGCACTGTTTGTCTTCCCTCTCAATCTTACATTCTGCACATAAGAGTTTAAGAGTTTTGCACTTAGATAAATAATCTTGAATGCATGAAAAGTCACTTGGATTTAAAGAAATCAACTCATTTTCGAGTTGGTGACCTCGAATTTCATTGTGTTTACCAAACACAGATTCCAACTTGTCCCAAGCAGTATTAGGTTCATCAATTCCAGATATGTGAAATCTCAAATCAGTAGAGATTGACATCCCAATCAATCCACGAGTTTCATCACATCTATTTTCCCATTTTATTTTCTTATCATCATCAGTGGGTTCTTTTTCTTTCCCTGTTGTAATTCTGAAAAGTCCTCTACTTCGTAGAACATCCTCCATACGAGATTTCCATGAGAAATAGTTGGAACTGTTAAGTAGAATATCACAAGAGGCGGCCATATTTGTAAATTAATGGCTGTAAAAATAGAAACCAATAGTCTGGATGTGAAGATCTCAAAAAAATAGGCGGTTTCAAAAAAAACAACACTGAAAATGGACTCTGTATGATGAAGTTATGCTTGAACAAAGAAACTGTTGAAGATGTCCCTAATAGTGACATGGCAGCTAGAGAATGTCCAGCAAAAAAAAAAAAAGAACCCCCCTCTTCCCAAGATGAACCTTTTGACAATCACTTTACAAGAAAGTTGCTTTAAGTGAACCACTTTTGTAAAATAAGTGATTTCACTTTTACAATGATATTACTTTTAAATAGTGCAACAAAAAAAAACTTAAGTGACTCACTTGTATTTTTATTTTTTATTATTTAAGTGAGATGCACTTTTACAATAAAGTAACTTGAAATTAGAAATTGCATGCACTTTTTCTTTTAAAAGAAACTTCCTAAGACTTGAACTCAAGACCTATTAAGGAATAATGCAACTTTGAACCAAGTGAGATAGATTAAAAGGTATGTAAAATATAGGAATGAGGAAGGGGTTTATTTTTTTTTTTACTCTTCTTGCTCGGTTTGCGTGCTTGCCCTTTTTCCTGCAAAACAAACCACAAATCGAAACAAAAAAACTTTTCAGAATACACGACAACTTTTTCTTGCCCGGAAAGTCTACGTTTCTCTCTGTTTCTGATTTGCCGAAATCGTGTAGAGTACACGACAAAGAGCATACGCAGCCGAGAAAAACCCTTTCTCTTTCTGTTTCTGATTTGCCGAGATCGCTCAAGGTGCACGGCAAAGAGCATACGCAGACGGGAAAGCAACAATCTGAACCCCCCAAAAAAATCTAACAGTAAAAAAAAGATGAACTATGAGATTTTTTCTTTTCAAAAAACGAAATAAAAAAAATGCGTCACTGTAACATTATACCTTCAGATCTGATGAAATACGCGTTTCTGGAGCAACCGGGAACCGTTTTCGATCAAACAAAAACTATTTCCCAATGGAAACTATGCTCCGGATGCAATGGAACACCTCCCATAGCCTAGAAATGCACAGAAATACCAGAACTAGAAACCCTTTCGAGTTTCGGCAACAACAGTTCAAGATCTAGATCATAACCGGAAGCGGCACTTCATAAAAGCTCTGATACCATGTTCGGGTACACAGGGTACTACCAAAGGACCAAACACCAAGAGCATCCACTTCAGACAAACAGATCACAGATCAACACACCGATGTTTTGACGTGGTTTAAACCCTCTTGAGGGAAACACTCCACGGCCCCGACCAAATAGTTTCTACGGGACAATTTATTATGCAAAGAAAGAAAGTTACAAATGAGCTTCTCATAATCGATCAACTAAACAATGACCCTCCATGCTCTTTAAATAGAGATTATGGACCAATCGGGTGCTAAGCCACGGATCAAGGTTAGGTTCGATCTAAGAGAAGTTGAGTCGTCAGATCACTTTATGTCGGAAACATATCGTGACCGTCGGATTAAATATTTACAAATACATACTAATGCATACTAAAGAAACACAGTATCCCTAACGGATATATTACACAAGTTGATCTTAACTAACTCCTAAGTGTCTAAATATCCTAACAAGGAAGAGGCATTGGCCCTCACTGATATGATCTAAGAGAAACTGCAGGAACTCCACACCACGGAGAATACAGTCCAGGATTTTTCTCAGGAAGAAGTCTCCGAGGACAAGTTGCAGACTGTTAAGGACTTAGAGCAGGAAACAAAGGAAACAGTTGAGAAGCTGAGCGCAACTCTTCCAGGATTCATTGAAAAATTGAGTCCCCTAGAGGACTAGGAGCAAGAGCTAAGTGGATCAGAGACGATCCATGGGTAAGTGTTAGGGGCTTGTTGGGCATGGCCCAAGTTGGCACAATTTTGATGAAGCAGAGTTTTGGGAGTAGCGAAGTTTGGACTGCGAAGTTCAAGTGACACAGTGTTTTCAATAGTGCAGTTCGGATTGCGAAGTCTAATTGGTGCAGTGGGGAGTGCGAAGTCTAAGCATAGAGCAGTTTTGCTGATGCGTAGCACCAGTGCAACAGGTAATTTTGGGAAAAGAATATAAGTAAAGTTCGAGCAGATGAAAGCGACCTATCTTGGGTAAGTGACTCCATGATTCCCGAGAGTTGGGTATGGAGCAGTGTGGAAGCGATTGAAAGTGACCTGTCACTTAGAGTGGCGAAAACCGTTAGAAGCACAACCATGGGTCGATAGCAACAAGAAGGCTAGAGGGGCAGAAAGCGACATGCCGCTATGCAGTTAGAACTGTCCTAGGAGGACTACGACTGTCAGAAGGGCATCAGATCCAGGAGTGGCCCAGTAAAGCGTCTGGAGACAAGTGGAACAACTGTCAACTACGACAAGCTGGGTTGGTGGGGTAACTGCACCATTTTTGGTTACTCTAGGGTTTTTGGCCCATAGGCATTGTAAATACGTGACCTAAGGGAATGATCTATGAAATGGGGGAATTTTGTAAGGGAAGGGTTGATCTCAATAAGGATTTTTTATCTCTCATGGTACTGTTCTGAAAGATGAAGTATTGTAAAGAGGCTCTGCAGCTGTGTGCGCAGAGACCCACTGAAGAGAGAAAGAGGCTCTGTAGCTGTGTGCGCAGAGACCTATTGTAGAGAGAAGAGCATGCAGCTGAACGCGTAGGCTGGAACTGTTGAACCCTTCCCATTAATATAATCAACATTTCCCGTTGACGTAGCTCCCATCCAGGGGGTGAACCACATAAATACCGTGTTGTGTGATTGAATCTGTGTGTTTGTTGTTGTTTATGGTTAAGTTCATGCTTATAGTTACATGTATCTTCTCTTTTATATGTATTCTCTATATGAATGAGTGATGAGAATAATATGTTAAGTGTCGAACATATATGCCTGAATGTTAAATGTGCAAAGGAATTCTGAATATGATGAATGCATGAGTTATTTGGGTAACACTAGTCAACGAAGTCTGTGTTAAGTGCGATTCCCCAAAAGCGCAGCACTGGAAGTGCGCGGTTGCATTGTATTTCACCATATTGTACGATTTTTCGAAGTGCACAGTCTCATATGTTGAATGCATAATTACACTACGTCAGCAAAGACTTAAGGTGTGTAATTGTTAAGAAGTAGCGCAACTTGGAGTTGCGTTGTCCTATTGTTTAAGTGGCCATTTCTAAGTGCGTAGTTCTAGTGTGCGCTATAGTATAAGTGATAGCCGCGAAGTGGGTGAAACTTCTCGCAGTTCCCCATTCTGTTAACTGCGCATCACCTGATTACAGAAACCTGATTCTGTAATCCCCCATAAACTTCGCCTTGGGTGAGACCTCAGCTTTTTCGCGTGTTGTTGCCGAAAGGGCCGGTGAAGAAGGGTTTTGTTGGACCACAACTGCGCAGAACCTGGGTCAACACAAGAAAGTTAAAGAAACCAGATAATAAGCCAACATGATATGATGATGAAAAAAATATCATTATTCTTGCAAGATGTGTCTACCAATATAGATTCAGTTTCTACATACGCATTGTCTACAACTCATTTTTTGCACATGAAAATTAATGGAGCATTTCCATGATGCTTCCCCCCCTCTTATCTCTACTTTCAACATGGATGCTCTTCTATAACAATATCGCCATTGGAAGAGTAGATGAAAAAAAAATTAGCTAGAACTAGACGATGCTAATAACCAAACTTATTTATGAGTCAATATAAATCAACTAGTGCTAAACATGATGCAATATAGTTGCAGTGTCTTCATAGCTAATGTATAATCTTTAGAGTTAATTTTAAAAAAATGTGGCAATAGTAGGGCCAAAATTCTATGTGGTTTATCATGTTATTTCATATGAAGCAAGTCAAATCCACTTACAATTTTGTCCTTTGGAGAAACAAACCCAAGTATCATCTCATTTTGATACCTTTATTTTTGTCCCTTGACACATAATGATATTTATGAAATGAAAAAAAATCTAGCTTGATTGGCATCTATGTTAGATGCATGTTGTCTTTGTGTCTATTGATGATGACAATGGGAGAAACACTATATATATAATGCTTGATTCACTTGGAAATGTAAGGGTTTTTTTCTTTGTAATGCAACATTCATCCTAGAGCAAGTAAAAGTGGAATAGGTAGTGTTGTATTGTAGTTGGGATTGATGGATCCATGATTTGTTCTAGCACATATGAATCTTCATACAAGCCTGCATCTCCATACCTTGTACTCTTGAGGAGTGGCGTGTTTTCATAGATATAGTCTAGTTGCCTTATTCTTTTCATACTGCCATACTTGATTATGATACCATGAAATAGCTCTTGGGAAACATAGATTTGCATTGGCATATTCTTATTTTGAGACGACGACATTCATTCACTATTTTATGGAACAGTTGAAATAATGTTGGGAGTGTTGATGTTAGCTTAAATCCATCTAAATGGTGTAGTTGGGAAAGTTAGTCATTTTATTGATACATTCTTAAGAAAAGATAGAAATATTTATTTTATAGATTATCTTTAGCTATCTAGTGTAAGTGGCCTAGTAAAACTAAAGGTCTTTCAAGGAGGTCTACAATTGTAGAAGATATTTTTACAAAATAATTGTACAAGATAAATTGGCCTACTAAAATTCAATAAGAATGGAGACTTACTTGGTTGTACTTTTGATATCATTAATAATATTAGAACAACATATTACAAGGTTTGTTATTGATACAATCAATAAAGGCTATATGTTATTCCCTCAAAACTTAGAGGTTCAACACATACACATTAAGTAGTGTAGGTCAGAACTTATATGATGCAATACGGCCGAGATAATACGGCCGAGATAAAGTCAAATCATGTTGTGTCAGTGGGAATTCCTAAGCAATGATAAAACAATTGTAATAGGAGTTCCTAAAAAAGTTGGATTTCAAGATTTTGTGAAAAGAATATAAGGCATAAACAAGAGGAAGGGATTTTGCATTGATGTGTTTGTTGTTGCAATGAGCCTATCACTTCATGTTTTTCCATACATGTTTGTAACTTTTGAAATGGAAATTCAAGTACCAATTAATATGAGCTTCTATAATAAGTTTCCTTAACGTACAACTATATATTGTTGTACCTATGTACATATATGATACATAAAGCTTAGTGAGGCATTTATAAAAAGAAACAATAGAAATGATCAAATTAAAGGCATTTCACATCAAATAAACCTTGTAGATACAAATTATGTTGCAGATGAGCCCAATATTGAGGGAAATGCTCAAGATGTAGCTGTTGTATATGATACTAAGAACCACAAAGATGGAATTATTCAATGATGAGGGGTTTGAGGTTAATTCAAAGAGAAACTTGACATCCAAAAATGTTTATTTTTTAATTTAAAATCATATAGTGAATAATAAGAGTTTCCTGATAGTGATACTGATTGTACTTATAAAACCATGTAACAAATTAGATTTATTAGAGAAATAGGATGCCCAGATTCACTTAAGGCTTATGTTGAATTTGTGCCAAATAGTGATAACAAGAGTGGAAAAATTAAGATAAAGTTAAGTGAAGTAATTGTTGTAAATATTGAGAATGAAAAGCACATAGATGAAAATACAAATCAAAGATGCAAGATCAAGAGATCTAAGTCCTCTATATGTTTTCATTATTGTAGAAGAACAAATATAAGCATTTATTGGAGTACTAGAAGGATAAATCATTTTTGGTGTGGCTACAAATGTTGCAAAGACTTCCTTTAAGAGTCCATGGTATTGATTATGTCAATGAATATGGTAGAAAAAAGGTAAAATGCTCAATTTTTCAAGTGATAAAAAAACATGAGATCCAATGGATTAAAAAGGCATCAATTGCTCACCATGTTGATAGAGTAGGAAGAATTGGATCGAGTCATTACTATCATTTATGGTAGGAGGTGAAGTCATTATCCACATCTCTGACATTTTCTTGTATATTGGTAAACGACTATTCTCATGCATTATTCGTATGTGTTGGGAACATGGGGGGTCAGAAGGGGGTCGTTAGGCCCACTTGTCCTAGTGGTGCAGGGGCGTATCACACAAAGGATAAAATTTCTATATCCTTCTAGTGTATTTATTTTCCTTATGGAACCATCATATGTATTATATAAAAGGGAAGTGACCCCTAGCATTGTATAACAAAAGAAAAAAACATTGTAAGGTCTTTGTCGAGTAATAATAAAATATCTAGGATACTAATGCCTCATGGTTTTACCTATGCACAGAAGGGTTTCCACTTCATGTTCTATTGTTATTGTTGTTTGTTTCTATTTTTGTATTTCTCTACCATTTGGTACTAGATAATGAAAAATTCACATGCAAAGGGTTTTTTGTGAGTGGGAGCTACAACAATGACAGGAGGTTTAACCAAATTTGAGATTGAGAAGCTTGATAGAAAGAATTTCTACATATGGAAGATGAATATGGATGATTTGTTGGTTCAAAATGACCAACAAAGGGGTTGTAAAAAAACCAAGTGGCATGATAGATGATGAACCGATAAATATAGACAAGAAATGGTTTCTATAATTCATCTTTTCCTAGAAGACTATGTCTTGTTCAATGTTGTTGAAGAAAGGATCATGAAATATATTTGGGAGACACTTGAGAAGTTGTATGAGACTAAATAGGAAAAAAATAAAAATTTCCTAAAAAATAGATTTATAATTTGAGGATAGAGGGTTCAATTGTGGTATATAATCTTAATGAGATTAATACCCTTATCAGTAAATTGGTCTCAGTTGGTGTAAAGGAGGAGGATGAGGACAAAAACTCATTTTATTATGTTCCCTCCTGGATACCTAGGATCATTTGGCGATGAATTTTACCTCATAAAATAACACTTAGCCATTGTCGCAAGATATGTGGACCCAAATTACTTATGTGGACCAAAATGTCATAAGTGGACCCAATGCTAATCAACAAATTAACACTCAGAAAAAATCAGATCTAAATAACCAAGCATAAGACTTACTATTTTTTGGAAAAATTTCAAAGAAAAATACTATTTTTAGGTTTTCTTCAATTTTTATAATTTTTTCATAAAAGTACAGGAATTTAATAAAGAGATTGTAGAGTGAAAATGGGGGATTTAAAAACCCTAACTCTTCCTCTTTTAAGGCGACAAGGGGTCATGATCAATGCCTCTTCTAAGAATCTTGACATTATACTATGTATGAATTAGGACAAAACCAAGAAACCCGAAAGCTAGGTTATGTTGGTTAAGCTCCTAGTTAGAACAAAATAAAAATTCAAAGGCCTTATACTGTAGGAGAACCTCCAAGAAGATATAGATAAAGAATCCCAATTAAAAAGGCAAGCTATTGTGCATAAAACCCTAGAATTTAACCTTACCTTGGTCACCTCCTAACATAGCAAGATAAGGAAACACAAGAGAGCTTACCACAATTGTAGAGACAAGGAGAAGAGAGCATAAATCCTCCCATGAATCCTTCCACTAGAACAAGCATGGAAAATCAACCATAACCAAGCCACAAACACTTTATTCAATTTTCTAAAACCCAAAAAATCACCAAGAGAAAAAGGTGCGCATCACTTTATCCCAAGTAGAGTAAAATAAAAAAGTAGTGCTTCATTTGATCCCATGATATTAATTCAAAATGAGGAGGATTTTCCTTATTTGTATTATTTTTGGGACAACTTAACCTCCTTTACAAGACGACCAACCTAAAATATATAAAATAACTGAAAATGATTTTTCAATGAGTTTTTAGGGTTTGTCACCCACAAGTCAAGGACAAAACCTCATACAACATAAAACATGATGAATCATTGCAAATTTGATGGAATGAGCATGGGAGGAGGGTGTCATGCCCCATCTAACCCCAACATTGTTCTTTTTCCCTCAACACCCTCCTCTTTTAGGTGGTATGGCTTCTTCAAAGGATGACATCATCATCTTTTTGGCTTGTTTGAGCCAAGAGGAGGGTCAATATATAATAAACATAGATCCGAGTGATTATAATGATGTGTGATAATATGGGTATGAAAACTCTTGCATGCTCAATCACCTTCTACAAAGTATAAACATGAGTGTGGTTGGGATCCCTTAAGCCATGTATCCAAATGGAGTCATCCAAGATGCACCAGACACCACCCATGGGCATAAAAGCCCTGCATGATAGGGGAATTCCACCACAACAAGAAGTAGTCAGCTATGACACTAATCCAACAATTCCTAGAATGAAAACCAAGAGGACCTGCCATGACTATAGCACGGGTATTGATCCCCACCAGACCATCACTCTACATAAATCAAGCCCAAACTTGGTCTTTACAAAGAAAAAATGATGCCTCCTTTGTGGAAATATGGTATGGTACACTACAAATTATATGGAGGGTAACAATTACCATCACCAACTAATAATCGGGAACTCTAAAGTTTGATGATGTCGTAGCCACTTTACTAGGAGAAGAGTTGAGGAAAAAAAATCTTTGGATCCCTCTACCAATGAAGTTGTATCTTTGAGAGGTCAATCTAGCGAAAGGGGTCAAAAAATTAAATCACAATCCATACCTAAGTCCAAAAAATGAAATCTGAAAGGGATGTGTTGAAATTGCGGGAAACCACACCACTCGAGGAAGGGCTATTGGAATTTGAAGAAGGAAAAGAAGGATGAAAAATGATATCAACCATTAAATGAGGATAGCACTTAATATTCAAAAGAAAGAACAACTTGTGAGCCCTTTTGTCTCAGTAATAGAAAATCTATTTTATTCTATTCCTGGGTTTTGGACTCAAGCACATATTTCCACATGTCTCCACATAGAGACTAGTTTGTCAAATATTAGCCTGATAGTGGTGGGATGGTATACTTGGGTGATGGTCATCCTATAGAAATTATGGGAAGAGGGGGTATTAGGATCAAGATGAACAATGGGAGAGAAAATAATTTTGGTGATGCACGACATGTACTAGATCTACAAAATAATTTTCTCACAGTCAAGATGATGGATAAACTAGGGTATTCTACTACATTTGGTGATAACCATTGCAATATTACCAAAGGATATCTAGTGGTAGAAAAAGGATAATATTTTGGAACACTGTATAATAGTGAACACTCTAGATGTAGTGTTGTTTTGGAATCAATGACTTGGAGATGTGAGTGAAAAAGGATTGAAAAATATGCATGATCGAGGTATGATTTCTAGGATTAGGTCTTGTAATTTAGACCAGTGTGAGCAATGTATTTTTAATAACATAAGAGAGATTGGTTTACTACAAGATCTGGTAAAACTTTAAATCTTTTGCAACTTATTTATTCTGATATATTTGGAATAGCCCTCACTTTGTCTATAAATGGTGCTATATTTTTTTAACTTTTATAGATGATTACTCTAGAAGAGTTGGGGTGTAGTTTCTAAAAAAATAAGTTGGAAGCCTTCGAGAAATTTAAGGATTTCAAGGAATGAGTAGAGAAATGTTTGGGAAATTATATTTTATTTCTTAGATTGGATAATGGAGGAGAGTATTGCTCCAAGGAATTAAGCTCTAGAAGATTGTTCCATATACTTGTTGATGTATATGTAACTTCGGAATGTATTTCATCTGTGTATTATATATATATTTATTGTACCCTTATAAGAGATGTGTTATTCCTCTATAAGGAAGTGTCGTCATGTGGATTGACAAGTGTCGCAAGTGTGTATACTTGCCGATGGGTTATTAGACCACCTTATGGGGTCGGCCCTAATTAATATATAATATAATGTGGATGTATCCAAGTAGACAAGTCGGCCCCAGTAGGTCACTGGGCAAAAAGGTGAGTATAAATAGAGATAGGAGATCTCTATTTTACTCACTCGGAAAAGTAACTATCTCTCTCTCTGAAAAGTGGCGCACTAGTGAGGAGGAGGAGGATCATCTGCTAGGAGACTATCTCAGTGTTATTTGGTTATATTTTGGTTGAGCCATTGCTCTCTCTATCTCTGAGGAAGTTGTGGGGTTTTTCACCTTAGGGTTTTCCCCACGGAAACTCTGTGTCTCTTGTCTCTATGCTTTTGATTCTTGTGATGCTTGTGATGCTTGTCATATTATGATTGTCATGCATTGATATACTGTAGATGTTATTCTCTCAGCAAAGATCCTATAGTATTGTGATTTAATACTAAAAATTTAACATGGTATCAGAGCTTAACTGAGAAGAAGACATTTTGCAGTGACGGAAGCTTGTATTCCTTGTTTATTGGGTTTCTCTCCACAGATTTTTGAAATTCAGTATAGTAGGTTGGATCTACTCATCAAGGCGCATCTATCTGTCCAATCAGAATTCAGTTCCGAGCATTTTCAGATTTGGACCTAAAAATTAGGGTTTCCACAAAAATAGGAATTTCTGGAAACGGAAGGCACAACTGGAAGCTCCTTGCAAAAATCGAAGGTTAGAGCTTTGGATCGAGATTTTTGGCTGGGTAGATCTCCGGGAAACTCAAACCCTAATTCAGGGCTCTCCCCAGTGAACCCGGGAGGACAAAAAGGCAATTTTGAAGGGCAAGACTTTGCTGATCTCAAATTCGGAATGTACTAGGCTGATCAGCTCTCCAAGTCGCATCTTTCTATCCTTTCGGAATTTTGAAATTCACATTTTGAATTTTTAGGGTTTCTCTGACAAACCCTAATCCGGGACCAGATCCAGTTTTCAGCACTTCAAGTGGTAAGTCCTAAATCTTTTCTATTTCCATTTGAAGTACTCTTAAAGATGTCTCTCCACACTAAGCTTGAGGATAAGCTTGAAGGGGCTGACAACTTTCGAGCCTGGAAGTATAGGATTGGGTTAATCCTGGAAGAGAGTGAGTTGGACTCATATGTGAAAGAAGACATCCCTATCCCAGAGGATGAAGAAGCCAAGGCATTGCACAAGAAGAACTTGGTCAAGGCAAAGAGAATCATTGTTGATTCTATCAAAGACCATCTCATACCTCATGTGTCTTCTCTTAATACACCCAAAGAGATGTTTGAATCCTTGACCAAGCTATTTGAAGGAAAGAACATAAATCGGAAGATGACCCTGCGGAACCAATTGAAAGCAGTGAAGTTTCAGAATGGAGAAACCATTCAATCTTACTTTTCAAGGGTCTCCCAGATCAAGGAACAATTAGAAGCAGTAGATGAAATGGTGGAGAATGGTGAAGTGGTGATGACCACTCTAAATGGCCTACCCAGGTCATGGGATTCCTTTATTCAAGGAATCTGTGCAAGGAAGAAATTGATCTCCTTCAACAGATTGAGGGAAGAATGCTCTCAAGAAGAAGCTAGACTCATAGCTCGTGAGGAAAATATGGGAGGAGAAGATCAAGCTCTTGCAGCTCACACCAAGAGAAGCAAAACCAAGAAGGATCACTCTCACCACAAAAGATTCCATCAAAAGAGTAAGAAGAAGAAGGGCAGCAAAAGAAGGTTTCATGCTCATGCTGCCGAAGATGATGAACCTCCAAAGAAGAAGGCTAGGGCAGAAAGTAGTAGTGATGATGACTCATCAAGTGAAGAAGAATATGTTCTAATTTCTGCTCTTACAGGTACCATCTCCCATGGATGTAATGATTGGTTGATTGATAGTGGGGCTTCCAAACACATGACTGGGTTTAAAGAATCCTTTGTGAACCTATCTGAACATGAATCACCCCATAAGGTGAAACTTGGGGATGATTATCAATACCCAATCAAGGGAAGTGGTGAAGCCTCCTACAACCTAGATTCTGGAAAATCATTGAAGATGAAAGAAGTACTTTATGTACCTGGGCTCAAGAAGAACTTACTCTCCATCTCTGCATTGGATGCAAAAGGTATGAGGGTTGCATTTGTGGATGGCCAAGTCCTAATGTGGCCAAAGGGAATGACCATAGATGATGCAGTAGTGATTGGAGAGCAAGAGGGAGGCTTGTATAAATTGAAGGGACAACCTGAACATGCCATGGTACATGAATCCATGGAGACAAATGAACTTTGGCATAGAAGACTTGCTCATATGCACTATAGGGCACTTCCAATTGCAAGCAAGGCAGTAGAGGGTCTTCCTGAAATCAAGACCAAACATGAAGGTGTTTGCAAAGGATGTGCAAAAGGTAAGAACATTAAGAAGGCTTTCCCAAGCAGTGAAAGCAAGGCAAAAGACATCCTGGAAATCATCCACTCAGATGTATGTGGCCCTATGTCATCCAGCTTTCTGAGTGGGTATGTTTACTATGTATCATTTATCGATGACTTCTCCAGGAAGACTTGGGTATACTTCTTGAAGGGAAAAGATGAGGTGCTTGATAAATTCAAGGAATTCAAAACCTTGATGGAGAATCAAACTATCAAGAAAATCAAGACATTCAGATCTGACAATGGTGGAGAATTCACCTCAAATGACTTCAAGAAGCTTTGCAGTGATTCAGGGATTAAGAGGGAGTTGAATGCTCCTTATAATCCTCAACAGAATGGAGTTGCAGAAAGGAAGAACAGAACAGTCATGGAAGCAGCAAGGGCAATGCTGCATGACCAGGATCTACCTATGCATCTATGGGCAGAAGCAGTTAGAACAATTGTATATGTGCAGAACAGAACTCCCCACAAGATATTGGACAACAAGACACCAGAAGAGGTCTTTTTTGGGTTCAAGAATATTGATGTCAGCAAAGATGAATATAAGGACAGGTAATCCAGGAAGCAAAGATCAAAAGGGAGCACACTCCAGCAGCTCCTGCAAGGATGCAGATCTTCAGAGGGAGTTGACCATCTTCCTACATTCCACAACAGAGAGGTGTAGAAAAAGCTACTTCAGCAGCTCCTACCAGGAAGCAAAGATTCAGAGGGAGTCCACCCAAACAAACAAACAAAGATAAGTATTTCAATTATCATTTCTTGCCTATTTTGTTTGTCTAATAATATTATGCTTATGTTCCTAGACTTAGGAGATGTATTGTGCATATTTGAATGATTGCATTAATGAACAGTATACTACTAATATGCATGTGATGGGTAAGTGGATTATGGCGCTGTACAACATTCCAGTGCTACTTATCTAGAATGAAACCTCTTTGCTGACATGTTGGGAGTAGTGCAAACTCTTAACAATGTTCTGGTAGAGACTGGAAGGCATCTAGAAATTTGTGGAACATGGATAAATGTTGTATTGAAGCATTGGCTAAGATAACTGCATGACTGCATGACATATTTCTTTATGTGTAAAGAACTTGTTCTGAAAATTATGAGATGTTTCTAATCATGCAATTTAACTTGTTTGGTAGGAAAGACCGTATATCTTCACCTACAAAAGGACTACAACATTTGTTCCAGCAAGAAAGATATCTATTGAAGATATTGAAGTTCCCAGGATCTGGGATGAAGAAATGGAATGCCATGATCCGTAGATCATGAAGAAGATGTTTGGGATGCAGTCCCAAGACCTGATAGGGAGTCATATGTATGCAGATTGAAGAAAGCCTTGTATGGCTTGAAGCAAGCTCCCAGAACCTGGTATGGTAGGATGGACAGTTTCCTATCTAGCTTGGAATTTACCAAAAGTAAAGCAGATTCCAATCTTTACTACAAGGTTGAGGAAGGGAATCCAGTGATTCTACTCCTGTATGTGGATGACCTATTTGTGACAGGAGATGACAGACTGATTGCAGATACTAAGAGGAAGCTTGCAGCTGAATTCGACATGAAAGATTTGGGAATGATGCACTATTTCCTAGGTATGGTGGTGTGGCAGAATGCAGGTGGGATCTTCCTTGGTCAAGGAAAGTACACAGTAGATATCCTGAAGAGATTCGGGATGATGGATTGCAAGGCCATGGCCACACCGATGACATCGAATCTGAAGCTTCTATGTGATGCTTCATCTGAGCCAATTGATGTCTCTATGTATCGTCAGATGATTGGGTCCTTGATGTCCCTGATGAACACGAAACCAGACATTTGCTTTGCTGTGAACACATTGAGCCAGTTCCTGACGAATCCGAGGAGTGTTCACCTGGTTGTTGTAAAGCATGTTCTGAGGTACCTGAAGGGTACAATGGATTATGGGCTCAAGTATGAAGTGAATCAAAAGTTTAACCTACAGGGTTATGTTGATTCAGATTGGGCTGGCAGTGCTGTAGATAAGAAGAGCACATCTGGGTGCTGCTTCAATATGGGATCAAGTGTGATCTCTTGGTTTAGCAGGAAGCAGTCCTGCATAGCACTGAGTACAGCTGAGGCTGAGTATGTTGCATCCTGTTCAACTGGTTGTGAGGCAGTATGGCTACAAAAGCTACTGTCTGAGCTATTTGATCTCCCGTTGGATGCTACTGGTATCTTTTGTGATAACCAGAGTTCTGTGAAGCTATCCGAGAACCCAGTGTTTCATGACAGGACGAAACACATAGAGATCAAATATCACTATATCAGGGATATGGTGCAGAGAGGAGCTGTGAAGCTCCTGTATGTTGCGACGGACGAGCAGATTGCAGATGTGCTGACGAAGCCACTAGCAGAGTGAAGTTCGAGTACTTCAGAGAGAGGCTTGGCGTTCTTTAGATCGAGGACACTTTGAGGAAGAAGTGATGGACACATTTGCTGAAGCCATTCCAAGCATGTTGGAAGGAGGATCCTTCACATGGCTGTGGATGTAAGCGCTGGATAATGGGCATCAGGATGATGTTCTGGTTTCTGCTGGATATGATCAGTTGGATCATTTTTATATATGTACGCATCATGTTGGATGCTGGATATGATCAGTTGGATCATTTTTATGTATGTATGTACGCATCATGTTGGATGCTGGATATGATCAGTTGGATCATTTATTTATGTATGCATCATGTTGGATGCTGGATATGATCAGGTGGATCATTTATGTATGTATGTGCATCATGTTGGATGCTTGGACCATGTATCTGTATATGTATCAGGTGGATACATTGTATGATCAGGTGGATCATGTATGGTGATATGTATCATGTATCAGGTAGATACTTGGTATGCATCAGGTGGATGAATTGATGATCAGGTGGATCATGTATGATGATATGTATCAGGTAGATACTTGGTATGCATCAGGTGGATGCATTGATGATCAGGATGATCATGGATGATGAGCTTCAGGATGTTGCTCCAGATGACATGCAGCAAGATGTTGCAGTGATGATCAGGATGATCATGGATGATGAGCTTCAGGATGTTGCTCCAGATGACATGCAGCAGGATGTTGCAGTGATGATCAGGATGATCATGGATGATGAGCTTCAGGATGTTGCTCCAGATGACATGCAGCAGGACGTTGCAGTGATGATGATCAGGACGATCATGAGTACATCAGGATGATGTATGGTGAGTATCAGGTTGATACTCTATGGCCGTGGATCAGGTTGTGCAGATGAGCATGTCTAGGAGATCCTATAGGTCGGAGTTGTGTACCCGTAACAGCCTGGGATGCTCTTTCGAGACATTGCTCTAGGAGGACATGTAATAGCGCCCTGGGAGATCTCAGGTCAGAGTTGTGTACCCGTAACATCCTGAGATGCTCTTGCGAGGTTTTGTCCTATGGCATGTAATTTGGGCCCTGGGAGATTTCAGGTCGGAGTTGTGTACCCGTAACATCCTGAGATGCTCTTGCGAGGTTTTTCCATGACCACATGTAATTTGTGCCCTGGGAGATTTCAGGTCGGAGTTGTGTACCCGTAACATCCTGAGATGCTCTTGCTAGGTTTTGTGGTGGACCACATGTAATTTGTGCCCACATGTAATTTGTGCCCTGGGAGATTTTAGGTCGGAGTTGTGTACCCGTAACATCCTGAGATGCTCTTTCGAGGTTTTGTGGTGGGGTCACATGTAATAGCGCCCTGGGAGATCCTACAGGTCGGAGTTGTGTACCCGTAACATCCTGGGATGCTCTTTCGAGGTTTTGTGACGCACGTAATAAGTCCTGAGGATTCCACAGTATGGCCAGTGATGACGAAGACCTGCAGGTGGTGGGCCTACATCCAGTATGAAAAAGGACTGGCTCTGTAGAACTTCCTATGACGAGTAGAGTCAGAGATTGGTTGAGATAGTAGTAGCAGTGACGATGATGATGACGATGATCCAGAGAAGAAGACTTGTCTAGCAGATCTGTGTCGAGAAATACCTTCCTAGTTAAGAGGGAGTGTTGATGTATATGTAACTTCGGAATGTATTTCATCTGTGTATTATATATATATTTATTGTACCCTTATAAGAGATGTGTTATTCCTCTATAAGGAAGTGTCGTCATGTGGATTGACAAGTGTCGCAAGTGTGTATACTTGCCGATGGGTTATTAGACCACCTTATGGGGTCGGCCCTAATTAATATATAATATAATGTGGATGTATCCAAGTAGACAAGTCGGCCCCAGTAGGTCACTGGGCAAAAAGGTGAGTATAAATAGAGATAGGAGATCTCTATTTTACTCACTCGGAAAAGTAACTATCTCTCTCTCCGAAAAGTGGCGCACTAGTGAGGAGGAGGAGGATCATCTGCTAGGAGACTATCTCAGTGTTATTTGGTTATATTTTGGTTGAGCCATTGCTCTCTCTATCTCTGAGGAAGTTGTGGGGTTTTTCACCTTAGGGTTTTCCCCACGGAAACTCTGTGTCTCTTGTCTCTATGCTTTTGATTCTTGTGATGCTTGTGATGCTTGTCATATTATGATTGTCATGCATTGATATACTGTAGATGTTATTCTCTCAGCAAAGATCCTATAGTATTGTGATTTAATACTAAAAATTTAACAATACTCCACATCAAAATGGTGTTGTTGGGAAGATGAATCACGCAAGAATGTAAAATGCAAGAAGCATTCTTAGCACATATGGGTTGGATAATGGATTATGGGTAGAGGTTTTTAATAAAACTACTTATGTTATAAACAAATCACCTATGGCTGCATTAGAAGTGCATATTCCATATGATTTTTGGTGTGGTAATCCAATTTATTATTCTCATTTGTGTATCTTTGGTTGTGATGCATATGGCCATGTGCCTAACTAAAAGAGGTCCAAGATTGACCCAAATTTAAGGAAATGTGTTTTTCTCACTTATAATAGCAAAATAAATGGGTATAGACTATGTGATCCTATTGACCTCAAGGTAATTGTTAGCTAGGAAGTTATTTTTAGTGTAAATCCATGCAAAGAAAGGAGGTACATCAGAGTCTTGATATTGCGCCTATTGAAGTAGAAATGAGTGAAAATGAAAATGGAGCATCTGACTAACATGAATAATAGTGATTTTAGTTTCCATAACTTAGAATATATACACATCCCAAGAGAAGTCCAGAAATGTGTTCTCTTTATTTTCAGTATTATTTTACTTTGTTAACTGATCATTGTGAACAACGTTCATTTCAGGAAGCTAGAGAATCCGAGAATGTAAATAAATGGAAGAAATCCATGGATGAAGAAATGCAAGAACTATACAAGAAAGAAACCTAGGAACTTGTGGATCTCCCACCATAAATAAAGGTTGTTGGAAACAAGAGGGTGTATAAAGTAAAGAAGAACAATGTTGGGCTGCTAGAATGTTATTAATCTCACTTGGTGTAAAAATGTTATGTTCAAAAGTTGTATAGATTTTAATGAAATCGGATCTCAAGTTGTGAAGATAACTACTATAATATTTCTACTTGCACTCATAGTGGCATAGGATTTATAGTTGAAGAAACTAGATGTAAAAATTGCTTTCTTGCATGGTGATGTCGAGGAAGAAAGTTATATGGATCATCTTTAGGACTATAAAGAAAGAGGCAAAGAGAATTTGGTTTGTAGACTCAAGAAATATCTATATGGATTGAAATAGCCCCCAAGGATGTGGTACAAAAAAACTGACACCTTCATGAAGAGACAAGGTTTTAGTAGAAGTGAAGTCGACAATTGTGCATATTTTAAGAGGTTTGATGATGGAAATTTTATTGTCTTGTTGTTGTAAGTTGATGATATGTTGGTTGTAGGCCCCGACATGAAGAAAACCATTGATATTAAAGCTTAGTTGGCTAGGACATTTGAAATGAATGATCTAGAAGCAACAAATTAAATTCTCGGGATGAAGATAGACAATGAAGAAATAGGTAGGAAGATCTTCTTAAGTCATTAGTCATATATAGAAAATATTTTTCAATGTTTTAATATGCAAAATAAAAACCAATTAGTACCCCACTTCCTACACAATTCAAGTTGTCTTCCAAACAATGTCCCAGAAGAAAAGTAGAGAAGACAAGCATGGCTCGTGTACTATATTAATCAGTAGTGTCAGAGATATGGATCTAGCTAAACTAGCTTACCTATCTATGCAAAACAATAATATATCAATAATAAGTACGAAAAGAGAACAAGAGAAAAGAGTACACCATATATGCGTGGTTCACCCAATTGGGATACGTCCATAGGAAGGTAGTCTTCTATTATCTCCAGAATATATCCCTCAATCTTACAAGAGAGCAATGCCAATAACCCCAATACAATATAGCAATACTTGTGTGAATAAGTAAAGATCACGATGAGTGATGTGACTCCCTTGACTCTATTATATACTAAGAGATGAGGAGGAAGTATTCTCACATATCACATGTGGGATAATATAATTCTCCATAATAAAATATCTTTATATAATAATGAATATCAAGAGTATATTTTACCATAATGAATATGGGATATAATGTATTACTCTTTTACATAAGATTGTAGATATCTTTCAACATAATACACATACATTATTACCTTCCAAGGAATATAAAATATTCCAACACTCCCCCTTAATAATGGCTGGGAGAAAAGTCCACTAAAAAAGGAAGGAAAGAGTCATTATTGCTCCCCCTTGATGACAACTTCCCTCATCCCAAGTAAGGAACGAATATGCACATACTTTGCTATTGTTAAGGATTTGGTGAAGATATCGGTTGCTTGCTTCTCTGTAGGAAAATACTCAAGAGAAAGAACACCATCTACAACAAGACCTCGAATGTAATGAGCATCAATATTGAGATGCTTTGTCTTGGAGTGATATACCAGATTATAAGCAAGCTGAATTGCACCCTGATTGTCACATTTCAACATAGTGGATGATTTCAGAACTAGGCCAAGATCAGTGAGAACATGCCGTAACCACATTGCTTCTTCGGCTACTTCTTTGGCTGCTCTCTATTCTGCTTCACACAAAGATAAAGAAAGAGTCTTCACCTTTTTTCTGGACCAAGAAATCGGACCTGAGCCAAGTTGAAATATATAACCAACAGTTGACCGTTGATCAAAACTGTCACCTTCCCAGTCAGAATCTGTATAACCAGAAAGTGAAACTATAGTACTACTCCAATAAAAAACACCATAGTACAATGTCTCTTGTAAATATCTCAGAATTCTCTTTGGTACTTGCTAATGAATTTCATGAGGTTGCTGCATGAACCGTGAAACCATACTGAAGGTGAAAGAGAGATATGGTCTGCTGTGAGTTAAATATATCAAACTGTCGACTAGCTAATGATAAAGAGTAGCATCAACAGGAGGAGTAGTACACTCAACAGTTAACTTTACACCAGACTGAAAAGGCATAGGAGAAGGTTTACCATCACTCATGTGGAAACAAGCCAATAAATATGTAGCATACTTCAGTTGAGAGAGAAAAATACCATCTACCAGATGCCAAATTTGAAGACCCAAGAAATAGGGCAATATACCAAGATCAGTCATTTCAAACTGCTTTTGAAGGTCACTTTTCATACTTTGAATGAGAACAAGTTGGCTTCCAGTGATAATAAGATCATCCACATATAAAACAATAACAATGATATTATCATCAACATGCTTAACATTCAGGTTAGGATCAGAAATACAATGCTTAAGACCATTATTCAAGAAATATGCATCAATTTTATCATACTAAGCCCTAGGTGCTTGTTTAAGACCATATAAAGACTTGTGTAATTTACATACTAAACGTGATGATTCAACATTAATAAAACTAGGAGGCTATTGCATATAAATGTCTTCATTAAGATCACCATTTAAAAGATCACTTTTAACATCCATTTGATGTATTTCCCAGTTATAAGATGCAGCAATAGATAAAATGGTTCTTATTTTATTCATTTTAGCAACAGGAGCAGAATTTTCATTATAATCTATACCTTCAAGTTGATTAAAACCTTTTGCAACTAATCTAGCTTTATACTTTTCAATCTGTCCTTTTGCAGTAAATTTAGTTTTATAAACCCATTTACAACCAACTAAATTCTTTTCCAAAGGAAGAGGAACAAGAGACCAAGTCTTGTTCTTCATAAGAGAATCATACTCAGCAGAAATAGCTTGTTCCCAATGAGGTTTACCCTTATCTTGAGCATAAGAGGTAGGATCATATGTGGCCAAAAATTTGGTCATAAGAGCAAAGTTAGATCTAGTTCTACGACTATCGAAAGGGATTCCGATGTCACTTTGTGCAGATTCAAGGGTTTTCCAGGCCCAAATAGGAAGGTTAGAAGGGACATAAGTCACTTCAGGAGCTTCGAGACATTCAGGTGGAATACTTGAAGAAGAAGAAGAAGGTGAACTAAGATCAGTCACAGAACTTGAAGGAGCAATTGAGATAGGAGTAATAGGTGATAAGGGGATATTCAAAGTAACATGAGGTTCAATAGACTCAGGTGGTGGAGAGACTTCAATAAATTGAACGTCTCTTCTAATGATGACACTTTGATTAGAAGGATCAAACAACTTATAAGCCTTAGAATCCTCAGAATAACCAATGAATATACACTTGTGAGACTTGCGTTCTAACTTTTTCCATTTTTCATCAGGAATATGAGCCCAACATTCACAACCAAACACTTTAAAGTTACTAATATATGGTTTTCTACCATTCCATTTTTCCTCAAGGGTAACATGCTTAACAGCTTTTGTAGGAAATCTATTTAAAATAAAGTTAGCACAACTTATGGCTTCGGCCCAAAATTTCTCATGTAATCCTTTAGATTAAAGCATACATCTAGCCATTTCAACTAAAGTTTTGTTTTTCCTTTCAACAACACCATTTTGTTGAGGTGTGTAAGGAACAATCTTTTGATGTTGAATTCCATGTTTAGATAAAAATACTTCAAATTATTTCTTAATGAATTCCCCCCCATTATCAGTTCTTAAAGTCTTAATCTTTTTACCAGAATCATTTTCAACCAAGGATTTAAATACTTGAAATTTAGAAAAAGTGTCGCTTTTATGTTTCAAAAAATAGACCCATGATTTTCTACTAAAGTCATCAATAAAGGTAAGAAAATAGACTGCATGTGATATAGAAGGAACTTCAAGAAGACCACAAATTTCACTATGAATTAATTGCAAAGGTTCTTTAGCACGCCAAGCTTTACCTTTATCAAACATTTCTCTATGATGTTTACCAAGAACACAACCTTCACAAACACCGTTCGTAGACGAAATATTAGGCAAGCCAAGTACCATTTTAGTTAACATTTTCATTTTACCATAATTCAAATGACCTAATCTTTCATGCAATAATTTACTTAGTTCACCAGCATGAGAAACATAGGAATAAAAAGGTTGTCTTTTAGTTGAATTAAAACCAACAAATTTATATAAACCACGAGTATGATCAACGGGACTAGAATAAACTACTTTGAAATTTTGATTGATATCTTTAAGAACATATTTATTTGTCCAAGCTTTGAATTTATATCCTTTTTGACATGCACGATAAATAGAAAGTAATTTGATGGGCATATTTTCAACATGAAAACATCTTCCAATTGACCATTAGCAACATTAACATTACTAGAACCAATTACGGAAAGTTGTTTACCATCACCTATAGATACTTTTTGAGATGTGCTTTTATTAGTGTCATAAGATGTAAATAAAGAAGAATTACCAGTCATATGTTTAGAAGCACCAGAATCCATTATCCATTTCACATTAGAAGAAGAATTACTAGAAGAAACAATAGAAGCACATAAAGCTACTTGTGATTCATCAGAACCATTCTTTTTAGCCTCAACTTTTAAATGTTTCAATTTAAAGCAATTATTTTCAAGATGGTTAGTTTTACTACAATGTTTACAAGGAGGATACACTTTCTTCATCTTACTATTGTCATGATGTGCATTAGAAGCATTACCAGAATTATTTGTAGGATTTGAAGTGTGTGAATTAGAACCTTTAACATTATTAAAACTTCTCTTAGGATTCTTATTATGTGCCATTAGAGATTTATTAGGTAAGAGTTGTCCTGAAACAATTAATCTTTCTTGCACATTTATCAACCCTTTACAAAAATAATCAAAAGTAGGTTTCGTGGTATTTGAAGACAATTCAAGAGCTCTATTCCTAGTTTGAATGAAAATATCAAAACAAGATGGCGATTTTTGTTCTACAAGAACTATAAGAGCAGTGTCTGTTTTCTTCTAATATTTACCACAATTATTTAATTTTCCATTTAAAGTTTTCATTTCAACAAGATATAATTCTACTCTTTCAAAGTTAGTAGGATCTAGCTCAAAAATATTCTTTTCAAGGTAATGAGTAGAAGCATCCTCAAGTTTATCAAATAAAGAAGCAATAATTTTTCATACCTCAACCGGGCTGTCTTTTGCCTCAATACTTACCTGGAGACTATCTGCAACTGTTTGACCAATGAACCCTTTTGCTTGATCACATTTATCTTCCCATATAGCCAAAGCTTGAGCATCAACAAGTTTCAAGTGGTCACCATTAACAATCCTCCATAGATTCTTACTCCGAGAACATCAATCATTTTTCTCTTCCATGCAAGATAGTTAGGACCAACAAGTTCAGGAACATAAGCTACTTTTGAAGTCATAATGATATAAATATTGACAAGAAACCCAAATGATAGAAATGACAAGAGAAAGAAAGTGAATAACAGAAAACTGATATACTTTACTGTGAAAATCCTCACAGCAGATCTGAGAGATGTTGTATACCTCACAAGAGTAATTATGATTAAGCAGGAAAATAGAAGAAGAGTGAACAATACAGTATAATGAGCAACACAATAATATGGTACAGTAGAACTCGGATAGAAGCAATAATACTTCACACACACTATTTAATTAATCACAATATAGACAAATAAATAGTACAATGGTAGAGAGGATTCGAATTCCCAAGGTGGCAATTTGAATTAGCCTCTCAGAGTGATCATAAGATCAATAGAGTGTCATCGAAGCACAACTAGGTGTCTTCCTGATCATCGGATCACAACTGGAAGTTTTCATCATCATCAGTGGAGTCATCAATGCTTAAGTAACTGTCAACCATCAGTCAAACTAACTCTGTGTCATGTCCCAAATTTGGTTTTGGGTCACAATGGCCTAATCACATTGGCCCTATTCATGAGAGTTTGTCAAATTGATGCTAAATGTCAAATAATTGCCAAGGAGGAAAATTACTAGTTTCCTAGGTTTGGGGTGGAAGCTTTGGGATTTGGAATAATGGGGATAATAAATGATGTTTGAATATTAGAATGGCATAAATATTTAATAAAGGAGCTAAATAAATATATACAAGTGAAAATCAAAGTGGCATTTCATCATGAAGACACATGGAGGAAGTGGGACCCACATATGGCTAGATTTCCCCACTACATTTGACATCATTCTCTCACCAATTCGAATTCAAGGTGAATGGTAACATACTTGGGGGATTAAAAAAGGTATTATTCATTGCATGAATCATCCAAGGTTGAAATATAGAGGAAGAGTAACTCCCATGGAAGAGGAAGAGGCAATTTGGAGCTAGTGAGACACTTGGGCTAGATTCCCTAGCTTTATGACAACAATGATGAAGATGCTATCACACCTATGACACAAATCAGACCTGAAGGATGACATATGACATATATGACATGTCAGGGATAAAAATAGACTCCAAGAGGGCGCTCAAGGGTGTTAGGGCAGCTAAGATGCTTCCACATGTGATTTGGTGGAAGTGGGAGACTAGGAATTGTTGTACAAGTGGCGTTCTTTGGAATCTCTTCCCAACATGAGTTGGCATGAGTCTCTTGAAAGGAATTTGACCCATGGAGGACATTAGAAGTTTATAAATTTCAATAACAAAGAATGAAACCGGCTTTTGATCATTTGTAGAATTTGCAATTGCATTTGTGAAGAGGGAGAGCTAGTGGATGACTAGTTTCTTGCCTTAGCCAATTTCGAGGGTGAAAGATTCCCATCCAAGTTGGTAATTGGAAAGGCCATTCAAACCTTTCATTTGGAGCTTTAATGGAGTCTTTATTTGTAGGTGTAAGCTACAGGGCAGCTCATGGTTTCTTCTATTTCAGCTCACTCCTTCAACCATTTCCCATTTTGATGGCATATTCTTGATCCTTGAGGGAGGGCGTTTTTGGTGAGCTATTGTACTCTTTGGGGAAGCTTTTAATGCCCCATTTATTTTTTAATATGAAGTAAATACTCTGTTTTTCATCTCCAAAAATTTTCAGGTCGAAATTCCAAGTAGAAATGTATAAATCTCATTTTTAATGGAAGAACAATGCCATTTCCCCACTACTTTGTTGTGAGCCAATGTATTGATGATGATTTCGAATGAATGGATGATTATCTGATATATTTATGATCAATATACTGCCATGGATGTCTTATACAAGTTTCATGTACTTTACTTGAGCATTTGAAGCATTTTTACTTAGTTTAGTTGTATTGGGAGGTGAAATAGTGCCATTTCCCCAATGGTCGAATTGGGGATTTTTGCAGTTGAATGGGAGAGGGTGAGAACAGTTGTAATAATCCATTAATGGTGAATATGAGAATTTAATAAAATAAATAACACATTAAATACCTCTGTTCATAAATTTGAGTGGGTTTGGAGGCATTTGGGAAGCCATTTTCAGTACTTACCCCATGGGGATTTGAACCCCAAATTACTAGTAAAATTGCATAATTGGTCCAAAATATTAAGAGAGTTTGCAGAGGTATTTTGGTGGCCATATGTCATCCATAAAAATCATATTCCAGTTCTAATATCATTCATACACCTTCCTTGAATATTTGAAGGCATTTGGAGTCAATTTGAGACCTAGAGACCAATACTAGTCAAAGGGAAATCACTAGTAAAGTTACCTACATTGATCAGAATTGAAAGAGGATTTGCAAAAGTATTTTAAAGGTCCAAAGGCATCCCTGAAACAAATATTTATGTTCTAATATCATTCATATACCTTCTCAAAAGATTTGGGATCATTTGGGGCAAATTTGGGACCTAGGGAAAAAAGTGGAAAATTGCAATTTTAATAAAATTCATAACAAGGGACATTACAGTGGTATCAGAGCATGGTCCTTGCACCTGTGGATTAGGTACATATATTCAAGAATAATAGGAAGCCATGTCTTACTATTATGATGAATCCTATGAGTACAATTCTTATGAGGAATATGCAGATGCTTATGAGCAATATGAAGCAGACTGTGAATGGTACGAGGAAGAGGTGCCATCATGCAACACTTCTTACAATTTCAAGAGAAATAAAGATTATTCTTATGACTTTAAATCTGATGAATATGAGTGTGTCACACCAACCAAGGATAATTCTATGAGTGAGTTCCAAAGATGGAGAGCAAAATATAAAACCTTGCCTCAACAATATCAAAAATATCAACAATATCTTGCTTTTAGCAAAAATACACAAAATGCCATGTCTTTTGAGTACTTTGCTGAACATGTTTTTGAAAATAGGCCCAAAAATGAAGATGTGGAGTTAGTAAAGAAAGGTTTATGCCCTTCTTGTAAAGAACCTTGGAGTGAGTATCATACATGTGTGCATGAAATTATGTCCCACTTGAGGAGAGCTTTTGGGAATTCTTCAAAAAGAGATTCCAAAGATATTGATCATAAGGAAAACAAGGGGAAAAATGCATCATCTTGCTTGAAGGATAAAAATATGGAAGATCATGAAGAGACATCACAAGAGCATGAAGAAGATTCTGTTGAAAATATGGAAGATCATTTCGAGACACCTTCTAGCTTAGACATGAACCAAAGAGCATCTACTGATGGATGCTTAAACTATGAAGGAGTACCTACTGATGGGTGCTCACACCTCTATGTTGGTGACATAGAGATCACTTTTGAAAGTGTTGCTGAAATCCCAAGTTCCATTAAGCATGATAATGAAGACCTTGTAGCAGTTGAAGAAGAACCAATATCAACTTCCCCACCACCACTTGAGCTTCATGAAGTTGGTCCAAGAAAAAATGAAGAAGATGAGGAGGTTCATTTGTAAGAGCCTCATTTTCTTGAAGGGTCCTTAAAGATTCCCTCAGCATTCTCTATGACATTCAAGCATTGGTGTCAAATTCTTGTTGGAGAGCTACTTCATTGGAGGAAACATCCTTCATTGAAGACATGGAGAAGATTCAAAGAGCAATGTACAACATCAAAGGTAATTTCATGTCTTTGCTTTTTGATAGAAACCATTTGTTTGAGCTTAATGAATTGTTACATGATGCATACTTGAAGAATAATGAGGATATTCATAATCTCACAATTCAAAATGAGCAACTTCTTGAAACGTTGCAAGATACTTGTTTTTCCTCCTATGTTTCAGATTGTCAAATAGTAGATTATTTGGAGGATCTCATGACATGGTGGATCATGAGAAATGTGGTAATTTGATTGTGCTTAATGTGTTTGAAGATGAAATTGAAGAGATCCAAACACTTGATGTGGTGGAAGAGGAACTTGAATTGTCTCTTGATGAAGGTTATGCAATTTTTAAAGAAGATCATGATTCCTCTACATTGGAACCAATCTATGACAAAGGTTTCCCACTTTTGAAGGAGCTGCATGATACTACCCACATGGATCCTTTCCATGATGAAAATTCTGCACTTTTTGATCATTTGGGTGAGTTAGTTCATTCTCCTACATCCTACAATTCCATGTTTTGCAGTGTTAGTCTCAATGAAGTATGGGTGAAAGGGTTCTTTTTGATGGTGCCACATGAGGAGTATGGAACTCCTATATTTACCTTTTATGATGACATGGTTGGAGCACATTCTTCTTCACATTTGAAGCAACATTATTTGTCACTTTATGATGATGCAAATCTACATGGATGCACCTATGATATGCATTTGAGTCACTTGAAGATTCATGGTTTTTCTTGCTCAACACTTGATTCATTTGATGTTGGAGGAACTTCATCCAACACTTGGGAGAATAGATTTATGATTGGACAACATTTTTGTTGGCAGCCACATACTTTGTTATATTTTTATGATTCTCACATTCATGGACGTATGGGTGAGACTTCTCTGAGTCATTTGAAGTTTCCTTGTTTTTTCTGCTCATTATTTGGTTCAGATTTTAGTGGAGATTCTTCATTCACTTCTTGGATGAAAGAATACATGGTTGAATATTTTGATATCACATCCTTTTGAAGCAGGATTATAGGACATGGGATCCTCACCTATGTCATTGGAGCATATTTGATTGGTCACTTGAAGCTTGTATGCACTTGGAAAATGGTGGTCTACTTGCTTGGAGGTATAAGCACTTTCATGATTCTTTGATGAAGCATATCCTTTATGTACATTTTCATTATGTTTTTATGTACTTTGATGATATATATTTGGTACTCATGATGTTTGGAAGGATGCATACAAGAAAATGGGATCCAGGAATCCTCTTAACTAATGGTGTGGGTTGGAGAGCACTCTTAATTATTGGGGTGCAATACAAGCAATGGGACCCTGGAATAATTTTTATCTCATTGGTTTCATATTTTTTGGGGAAGCAAGCAGTATGGGAGATGGATTCCCCACTTAATAAAGTGATTTTAATCAGAGTAGTGCAGTAGCAAGCATGGTGGTTCCTCTCTAAAATCTTCATGGAAACTCAAAGACTCAAGGTTGGGCAATTCAATGGCAACTTCAAAGAATTATACAGAAAGCAAGTTCTTCAACACCCACATTTAAAATTGCTTGAGGACAAGCAATATTGGGAAGGGAGGATTTTTCATGTCCCAAATTTGGTATTGGGTCACAATGGCCTAATCACATTGGCCCTATTCATGAGAGTTTGTCAAATTGATGCTAAAGGTCAAATAATTGCCAAGGAGGAAAATTACTAGTTTCCTAGGTTTGGGGTGGAAGCTTTGGGATTTGGAATAATGGGGATAATAAATGATGTTTGAACATTAGAATGGAATAAATATTTAATAAAGGAGCTAAATAAATATATACAAGTGAAAATCAAAGTGGCATTTCATCATGAAGACACATGGAGGAAGTGGGACCCACATATGGCTAGATTTCCCCACTACATTTGGCATCATTCTCTCACCAATTCGAATTCAAGGTGAATGGTAACATAATTGGGGGAGTACAAAAGGTATTATTCATTGCATGACTCATCCAAGGTCAAAATATAGAGGAAGAGTAACTCCCATGGAAGAGGAAGAGGCAATTTGGAGCTAGTGAGACACTTGGGCTAGATTCCCTAGCTCTATGACAACAATGATGAAGATGCTATGACACCTATGACACAAATCAGACCTGAAGGATGACATATGACATATATGACATGTCATGGCTAAAAATAGACTCCAAGAGGGCGCTCAAGGGTGTTAGGGCAGCTAAGATGCTTCCACATGTGATTTGGTGGAAGTGGGAGACTAGGAATTGTTGTACAAGTGGCGTTCTTTGGAATCTCTTCCCAACATGAGTTGGCATGAGTCTCTTGAAAGGAATTTGACCCATGGAGGACATTAGAAGTTTATAAATTTCAATAACAAAGAATGAAACCGGATTTTGATCATTTGTAGAATTTGCAATTGCATTTGTGAAGAGGGAGAGCTAGTGGATGACTAGTTTCTTGCCTTAGCCAATTTCGAGGGTGAAAGATTCCCATCCAAGTTGGTAATTGGAAAGGCCATTCAGAACTTTCATTTGGAGCTTTAATGGAGTCTTTATTTGTAGTTGTAAGCTATAGGGCATCTCATGGTTTCTTCTATTGCAGCTCACTCCTTCAACCATTTCCCGTTTTGATGGCATATTCTTGATCCTTGAGGGAGGGCTTTTTTGGTGAGCTATTGTACTCTTTGGGGAAGCTTTTAATGCCTAATTTATTTTTTAATATGAAGTAAATACTCTGTTCTTCATATCCAAAAAGTTTCAGGTCTAAATTCCAAGTAGAAATGTATAAATCACATTTTTAATGGAAGAACAATGCCATTTCCCCACTACCTTGTTGTGAGCCAATGTATTGATGATGATTTCGAATGAATGGATGATTCTCTGATATATTTGTGATCAATTTACTGCCATGGATGTATTCTACAAGTATCATGTACTGTACTTGAGCATTTGCAGCATTTTAACTCAGTTTAGTTGTATTGGGAGGTGAAATAGTGCCATTTCCCCAAGGGTCGAATTGGGGATTTTTGCAGTTGAATGGGAGAGGGTGAGAATAGTTGTAATAATCCATTAATGGTGCATATGAGACTTTAATAAAATAATTAACACATTACATACCTCTGTTCATAAATTTGAGTGGGTTTGGAGGCATTTGGGAAGCCATTTTCAGTACTTACCCCATGGGGATTTGAACCCCAAATTACTAGTAAAATTGCATAATTGGTCCAGAATCTTAAGAGAGTTTGCAGAGGTCTTTTGGTGGCCATATGTCATAAATAAACATCATATTCAATTTCTAATATCATTCATACACATTCCTTGAATATTTGAAGGCATTTGGAGTCAATTTGAGACCTAGAGACCAATACTAGTCAAAGGGAAATCACTAGTAAAGTTACCTACATTGATCAGAATTGAAAGAGGATTTGCAGAAGTATTTTAAAGGTCCAAAGGAATCCATGAAACACATATTTATGTTCTAATATCATTCATATACCTTCTCATAATATTTGGGATCATTTGGGGCAAATTTGGGACCTAGATATCCAAACTAGTCAAAGGTCAAACTAGGAAAAAAAGTGGAAAATTGCAATTTTAATAAAATTCGTAACAAGGGACATTACACTCTGTTAGGTGTAACTGCGTTTAACTTAATGTAACTAAGTGGAACTGACTGTAACTAAGTGTAACTGAGTGACAACTGGACTGGTAGGTGAAGAAGGGCAAGTTGCTTCCTAAAATCAAGGAAGAAGGGCGCATTAAGCAACTAGAGGGATAAAAATGAATAGTGAGAAGCTCCTGGGGGATAGCTAATTGAGGGATAGGTGCTGGACTGATGACTGGGATGCATGCAAACCCTAGAATGCATGCAAACACTAAAAGTGCATGCATGACTGAAAATGTAAATGATCAAAATACTGGTGGGACTAGGATGGAGTATAGGAATATCCTAACACCCCCCATTAATCCATCATGGGCCTTGGTAACTAAGACCAAAGGTCACCCAATACAATGAATAATAACAATCAATAAACCAAGGAAGTGGAAAAATTTCATGGGAAACATACCCCCTCCTCAAAAGATAGACTGTAAGGAACACATAAAAATAAATGCTCCAAACTCAAGCAGGTGTGATGCTTGGTCATATGTCTGGAGGTATCTTCTTCTTGGGAAGAAGTGGATCATGCTCAAAAAGCATGTGCTTGTACTTTCTCTTCAGATCGAATGTGATGAGAAAAAATCCAACAGTATGAGAATGATCCTTGAACCTGTGATTTGAATCAGCTGAGGTAGGATCAAAATCATGAATATGCAGATAGTCTTTTGTCTTCTCCTTCGAACCATCATGGGTGAGATTATGCCAAAAAGAACCATCAAATAATAATTGCTTGAAATCCAAATAAGATTTAAGACTTGAAGAATAGTTTCTTGAGATATCCTTTGAACCAGTAGGGGTGAGATCAAAACTATCATATGCATAAGAAATTATCCCAAGCGAATGACAATGGTTTCTTGAGATCTCCTTTGAACCATAAGAGGTGAGATCAAAACCAATGGTCATATTCTTCAATGACCTTCTGAAAGCATGGAATTATGATCATATAGTAGTATAAAAGAGGAGATAGCTGGAGAGGAGTGAATGCATGACCTTCAATAGCTGTTTTGACCTCCGAAATAATCATGTGATCATGATGCAAATCAACAGACTCTGGTGCAAGAGAGGATTTAGGGCCTTCTGCAATATCTAGAGTGTGAGCTGGCACAAAAAGAGAAGAAGGTTTGAGCATGAGTGGAGAATCTGCAAGTTCTTTGTCAACAACTTCAATATGAGATGATACTAGTTCATGATTTGAGAGACCATCAAGGGGAGCAGATGCATCACTTTGTTTGCTTTCGAATGGGTTGGGACCAAGTCCTTCATTCTCTCTGCCAAATATTTCATCCAGGTGAGCCCATATCTCTTTTGGTGATGAAAAATCAGGGAGGTCATATAACATCCAATCAGACATAGCATCCAACATTGATCCAAAGGCTTCATCAACTTTATTTAACCAATCAATCTTCTCTTCAGAAGATTCGAACTCTCTTTCAAAACAACAGTCAAAGAGATCACGGCTCTTCAAGTATGCTATCATTTTTGGTTTCCAATCATCATAGCTGAGAGGAGAAAAAGGAGAAAGAGGAGTGATTTGTTCTGAATTCATTGAAGTTGTGGAAGACCTGCAAAAACAATATAGAATATCTGCAACTGCTACTGCTACAAGATGCAGAAACTGCTGCACTCGAAATCTTGGTAATAACCTACAAAAAACTCTCAAGAATGGAGATAAACAATACTCTCAACATGCTTTGATACCATGTGAAAATCCTCACAACAGATCTAAGAGATGATGTATACCTCACAAGAGTAATTATGATTAAGCAGCAAAATAGAAGAAGAGTGAACAATACAGTATAATGAACAACACAATAATATGGTACAATAGAACTTAGATAGAAGCAATAATACTTCACACACACTAGTTAATTAATCACAATATGGACAAATAAATAGTACAATGGTAGAGAGGATTTGAATGCCCAAGGTGGCAATTCGAATTAGCCTCTCAGAGTGGTCATAATATCAATAGAGTGTCATCGGAGCACAACTAGGTGTCCTCATGATCATCGGAGCACAACTGGAAGTCTTCATCATCATCAATGGAGTCATCAATGCTCAACTAACTGTCAACCATCAATCAAACGAACTCTGGTAGGTGTAATTGAGTGTAACTGACTGTAACTGAGTGACAACTAGACTGGTAGGTGAAGAAGGGCGAGTTGCTTCCTAAAATCAAGGAAGAAGGGCGCATTAAGTAACTAGAGGGCTAAAACTGAATAGTGAGAAGCTCCTGGGGGCTGGCTAACTGAGGGATAGGTGCTGGACTAATGACTGGGATGCATGCAAACCCTAAAAGTGCATGCATGACTGAAAATGTAAATGATCAAAATACTGGTGGGACTAGGATGGAGTATAGGAATATCCTAACATTTACCACACTGAACTACAGAAATGAAGTAGAAAAAACAGTAAAGGAAAGAAAATTTTACTTACAGCCCTTTTGAAAAGTGCCAAGAAAAGTCACTCGCGGGTTTTGTCACAGTGGACTTGTGAATAACACTGAAAAACATGGGTTCTGTATGGCAAGAGTCATAGTTACTCAAGGGTTGCGGTGTAATGGAGTTGCAGCTACTCGCAGGTATTTGCACTATAAGGTCATGGTTTTGCCGAAGCATTCGCGAGCTCAACACAGGATTGGTTGCAAATAAACTGAAGTAAACACGGGTTCGGCAGTGGAACAGTCGTGAGTATGCCAAAGCATATGTGGGTCTGCACACTTAGAGGCCATGAGTCTGCAGTGTATTTGCGCGTTCGCAGTAGGAACAGTCACGGTTAACCGTGGGTTTTGCGAAGAAAAAGTTGCGAGTGTACAAATTAAGGCCGAAAATAGTGTCGATTATGCTAAACACGGAAACCTGCACAAGGTCTACCAAACTTGGACAAAACCTGTCGTTTTGAAAATTGGAAGATAGATCTCCTTAAGGAGAATCCAAAAATCATATAGATCTACAAAAATAACATCAAGAAACCCTTGAAAAATTTCTGCAAAAATCTACACAACAAGGTTAGGGTTAGAAGTAAAAAACTTCAGGAACATGTCCATATCTGAAGAGAATCCTAATGGCTACTAGATAGAAAGCAAATCTACAATAAATAAACAATTCCCAAATGATAAAATATTGTTTGAAAGCAATAGAAGGTGCTAGATCATAGAAACAAGTTCTGATACCTTATCAGAGATATGGAACTAATTAAACTAGCTTACCTATCTATGCAACACAAATATATACCAACAATAAGTACAAAAAGAGAACAAGAGAAAATAGTACACCAGATATATGTGGTTCACCCAATTGGGCTACGTCCACAGGAAGGTAGTCTTCTATTATCTCAAGAATATCTCCCTCAATATTACAAGAGAGCAATGCCAATATCCCCAATACAATATAGCAATACTTGTGTGAATAAGTGTTACACCAAAATGTCGTCACCCTTGTGCAAGTGTCGCAAGTGTTGCAAGTGTCATCATCATGACCTAGTGTCGTCACCATGACCATTGCAAGTATCGTCATTATGACCAAGTGTCGTCATCATGACCAAGTGTCGTCATCATGACCGTTGTGATAATGTCATCATCTTGACCATTGTGTAAACTCTTTGCTCTAACCCCTAAACTCATTCTAGGCTAAAACACATCCAATTGAGAGATTTCCCTGCCTAGTTGACCTCTTTGAGTAGGCTGTCGCACTTCTCCTTCATCTAGGGTGCGACGTCGCAGTTCTTGGTCAACTAGGGTGAGACATTGTCGTAGGTTGTCCTCGGACAAATTGCGACGACCCCTTCTGTCGCTTTGTGTGCTCTACCAGGATGCGACGAGGTTGGTTAAAGGCTATTTTGGGGAGTCTCGAGGTCTTTCTAGAAGTTTGTTGAGGTGGATACCTATCCCTAGACTCTAGGTGAGGTGGCATTTTGGTTCCTAACCTAATGGGAGGATCCCTTAACCATCTCCCCCTAATACTCAACCTACCCTATCTCTTTAGCCCTATATAAACACCCACTCTCTCCATGGGAAAGGGGGGACGGTCTATGGTATCCTTATGCTGATAGAATCCATATTGGTGATTGGGAAGCTTGTACCACATTGGAGGCTTGGTTTGGACATGTTGGATGGAGGATGTGACATTGAGGCTTTGGTTGTAGCTTCATCCTTTTTATGTATTCCCACTTTTTAATACAGTTAATATAATCTCTTTCCATGAATGTTGTCTCATTGATGATGTTTGGAACTTTCTTCCTCAATTGTTAGTTTAGATAAGTTATTGTTTAGATATCTTGTACTGCTTGTGTTGTTTCCACATTGTCTTGACAGGTTTTGCAGCTGGAGATCTGACGACCGTGGGACTTGGAGCAATAACAAGAAGAAGGATCCACGATCTGAAAGGTATGATATCTAAGTACTCGATCTGTAACTAGATCTAGGAAATGAGTTTTGTATTCTGTTCTATTTGTTCTAGATTCACTTGAACTAGGGAGATCCGTCTCACGTCTGCTCGAGTGGATTGTCTGATAACAAATCTGGTGACCATACTGGGGAAAGACATTACTTTCTAGTTGTCATTTTGAATGATTATTTTCAATTGATTTCTTGCCAAGCCATTTTATTTGTCATTTGCTTAATTTTATTTCACTATCAGATCTTCACTGTGAAGAGTCTGATTACCTTCCTCTGAGTTTGTACTTTTCATTTTCAAACCAGTTCATTGCTCATTGTTTGGAGAATTCGTTCATTTTTTAACTTAGATCTCGCCTGTCACACTTGGTCAATATACACAGAGCGACACTGTGTCATTTTTTATCTCTGTTCTTTGCCTACTAGTCATTTGTCGCAACCCTTCCATTGGTATTCTATGACATCATCGCACTTCTCGCATTGCTGAACTGTGACGTAGCACTGTGTACAAGCACAAACTACGTCGATCTACCAAAATTTCCATACAGGAACCCCTTCTCCATTTCTTATTTGAGTTTTGGTTTGTGTGCAGACTCCTCTGCACTATACCTTCCACGTAGAGACCCTTTTGTCCAACAGTGTTTTGTTTGGCTTGTATTGGTTTTTGGGTCTTTTGAGATTTGGATTCATGTTTGGCCCTTTGAGTCAAAACTAGTGTTTTGCTTGCATTTTTAAGCGAAATGGGTTTTATTTTTGAAAAAAAATTCCCCCTCATGGCCAAGGGGGGCCATAAATCGTGCATCTGTTAGTCATTTTGACCCATCTCAAGGTTTTGAGATCATTTTTGGTTTGGCGTGATTGGCTTGTTTTAAAGACTTGAAGAGTGTGGGATATCCATGTATTTTTTAGCCTCTTTTTCTTGGGTTATGCATATTGTTTCCTTTACATGCTAATCTATCTAATGATTATTGGAAAAGATTGATTTTGTGTCTCCACTTTAGTTCAAAGAAAAGATTGATTTTGTCACTCTTTTACTATATTCATGAAATTGGAAAACATAAGTATTCTTCTTGCTTTAATTCGATCATTTGAAATTCTTGGTCTCACACTCATAAGAAGAATAAAGATTCATTTCAGTTTTGTGTACATTTGAGTTAGACATGATTATTAAGTTATTTTTTTTTGTATTGCATTTGATTGGAAACGTTTGTGGAATCCTTCTTTCCATAGCTTAGATGTGTCTTTTTCGAAGTGTAAAAAGATAGGAAATGAGTTATAATTATTGCATTTGGTAGATTTTAAGCCTTTCTTGAGTGTCTTTGAGTTGTTTGGGTGCTTGCCATTTTTTTTGGGAATTTTTGAATGATTAGAGTGTTGTAGATATCCTCTCACTTTCCATTTTTGATACATGCATGTGAAAATTGAAAGTGCTCCATTATTTTGTCTTATACATTGTTAAGATTAGTTGCATCTTTCATTTTCTTTGCGCTTTTTAGCTAATTATTGCAGAAATTTAGAATTATTGCACTCTAGGAAGGAATTCTTCTTTTCGCTACTACTTAAGTACTTTTGGTTTGAAAGAAAGAAAAATATCTCCTTGCCTTAAGTAGTTTTCATTGAAAAGGAAAGAAAAATGTGCATTATCATGTAGTTGAGGATTGCATTATGTTTACATTTATGTACTCACCTCATGCATCCACCTAACCATACAAGATAAAATTAATGCTAGCTTAGGTTAAAATCATTTAGTAGCTATGTGTATGTTAGAGACGTGTTTCGACGTCTTTAAGCGTGGCAGCTGTCGTTATTTTTCAACACTGTATTTCGGGGGTATTGTAGTCTTCCACGCACTTATCGGTATATTGAAGCTCTTTCATGTACCCACTAAGTACCACACGTACTTGGCGTATATTGAAAGGTGTTTCACGTACTCGGTAGTATATTGGAAGGTCTCTTGCCGAACAATTGTGCATTAGACAACACCACTACAGATTTGAGCTCCCATGTGCCTTGCGTATATCGGGAGACACCTTTAGGATTCCTGAAACCATTTGAGTTATCCATTTGGCTATCTTAACATTGCAATACACTGAGAAAAGGACTCAGGGAGATTACTACACACGTACCGTCCAAGTAATTGGGTATTTAGGAAAGGGTACGGTCCCAATCCTCCTTGTCATGTTTTACTATTGGGCCCTGTGGTATATAGCGATTTGTGATGTTTTGACAATCCTGTGAGGTTCCAGACTTTGAATACACTCCTATTCACATAGTTTGCTTGTTGCTTTTAGACATGAGTAGTGTTTTATTTGTGTGGTACTTTAGAGACTCTTAGGAAGTTTAGATATGGAAGACTCTTTCGGGACTACCAACCAAGAGGCCCCTTTCCAGGGTATGCCATTTGTTATTCCCCCTTGTGGAACTGTTGGTCCTCCCTTTATGGCTACGTTAAGTCTTCCTGGATTGACGATAGGATTACCAGTATGGTTATTCTCCAATCCAGTTACACCAAGTGCATCAATTGTGTCAAACCTAGGTCCTTCACCATATGAGCATCAATCTCATGGTGACCCCTCTCCTTCTTCATCGAAAGTTGAATTGGCTTCCATCTCTTGTTCTTCTCCTAAGGAAAACTCTAATGTTATTAAGAAGGTGGGTGAGAAGAAGAAGAAGAAAAGGAAGATTAAGAAGAAGAAGGATAAGAAAGAGACCAAGCGTCAACCATCTGCCTCTGATGGCACTCATTCTATGAGAACACCTCGTAAGCCCAAGTTCCCTTGCAAACTTTGCAAGGGTGTTCACCTTCTCAAGGATTGTCTTGGTCTTTCTTGTGTGTCAGAATTGTGGTCCAAAAACCCCAAACCAGTTGTATCATCAACGTTTGACCATCATTTTTTATGACACTCCCTCGACCAGTGACCCATTGGTGAAGGGTCGAAAGGGTAAAGTCCTATATCCTTGTTTGATATGCAAGGATATGCATCGTACTTTCCTTTGTCCAAGCATGGATGAAGCTTCATGGTGGTTGGAAGATATTACTAGTTCTCAATAGGTGCTTCCAACAAGTGATAGTAAGTTGTCCCTCGACCCCCCGCTGGTTGATCAAGTGATCGATTCAGTTTCATCTGTAATCGATCCCACTCTTCCTTCCGAGAGTGAAGTGATCGAGTCGATGTCATCTCCACTCAATCCCTCTCTTTCATTGGAGAAATCCCAGACTGAAGCAGTCACCATGACATAATCTTCGTCTCATTCTTATCTTCCAAGTGAGAGTGAATTGGAAACCGCTGATGTTTTCCTAGTCAGTTTAGAATGTCCTAGGCAAGGGGAAACCCTGTCCATTTCTACAGGACCCCCCCTAAGTACTGAGGTCATTTCCTTTGATTGGAATGGTCTAACAGAATCTCGTCTTCCTTTGAGTATTCCTTTTCAAATATCTGTAGGAGTTTCCGATAAAGAAATCTTTCGTACAATAGTTGATGAGGGAGCTTCTGTTAGTATTTTATCCTCAATTGATTGGAAAGCTATAGGTTCCCCTCAGCTTGTGCCAGTAACTGACCAGATTTTGGCTTTTAATAGAAGGCCTACCAGACCTTTAGGGATTCTCCCACAGTTACTTGTCACATTGAGAGGTAAAACTGTTTATGTTGATGTCATGCTTGTCCAAGGTCCTTTAGATTTCAATCTACTCCTTGGAATTGATTATGTCTATGCTATGAAAGCTGTCGTGTCCACACTCTTTCGAGTGATGTATTTTCCCTATGATGGGAGGATTGTGACCGTTGATCAACTTTCCTTCGTGACACCCAATCATCGCATGAATGCCAGTCATCAGACTTCCTTGAATGTTCCTCATGTTTTAGTGGTTTCTTCCCCCTGAGGATGGGGAGTACGAGCATAACTTACCTTTAGTTTCAAGCTTGCATAAAAATGAAACCATCCACTCGAGCATAGTTTTATTCCATTTCAAGCTCATTAAAAAATAAGATGGCCCCCCTTGAGCATAGTTTTATTCCATTTCAAGTTCGTCAAAAAATAAGATGGTCCCCCTCAAGCATAGTTATTGTCTATTTCAAGCTTGTGTAAAAATGAAATATATCTCCCTCCCATCGGTTCGAGTCTCTCTCTAGAATTAGAACTTGAACCTTCATTTCATCTGATTCTCATTTTCCCCCCTTGGAGAACATTTTCATATTAGTAGCCAGGTTGGTAGTTGGATTAGCAAGCAACATTTTCAGACGAAATGAAGCTTGGGGGGCATGCCACATGTCGTACCATTAGTAATCATGTTGAGGGATCACCACCATGTTAAGCTGCTAGAAATCATGCTGGGGGCATTTACCAACCTATGGGAATCATGTTGGGAAGGAACTCGTCAATGGGCCTTAACCTTGAGTAGAGTTTACCTTTGGATTTGAGCTCGTTAAAAAATGAAAACAGTAGTTTGAGCACAGATTAGTCTTTGATTGCAAGCTCGTTAAAAAATGGAATAGACCCCCTAAGCATAGTTTACCTTTGGTTTCAAGCTTGCATAAAAATGAGACCAGCTTCATGAGCATAGTTCCCTTTCTATGTCAAGCTCTTTAAAAAATGAAACAGGTCTTTTTGAGCAGAGTTCTATTCCTGTGTCAAGCTCATTAAAAAATGAAACATATCCTTTCCCTTTGAGTCAAGTCTCTTCATACACTTAGTACTTCAACCTTCTTTTCACCCGCCTATGCCTTAGGCGAATGAAATGAAGCTTGGGGGCATGTCTTCAACCTCTGGAAGTTACATTGAAGTCAAATCGATCGCCTCTTCATACCACGTTGGATCTAAGCCACTTACTTCTATCAATCATGCTGGGGGCATGTACCAACCTTTGGATTTCATGATGGGAAGAAGTTCACCATTGGGAACATTTTCGAGCATACTTTCCTTTTTTAGGTTTCGAGCTCATTAAACCATGAAAATTATCCTGAGCATAGTTCATTTTATGTTACAAGCTCGTTAAAAAATGAAGCAGACATCATGAGCATTCTTCCAACATGTCTTTGAGCTCGTTAAAAACAGTAAGATAGTCTTTGAGCTTACTTTTCACTTTTTTCGTGCTCTGGTTGAAACATGAAAAGTGGTTTGAGCTTAGTTTTTACTTTTTCGTGCTCTGGTTCAAACATGAAAAAGATTCCGAGTGCTTTTGATACCATTGTCATGCTCATTAAAAATTTGAGTAAAAAGGTGTGTCTAATGAGTATAGGTTTATCACTTTATCTGGCCTTGCTAGACTATTTACGGAAAAGGAACTATGCTGAGTTTACTTTTTCCTTTGGTGTACTCGGTCATCAACCATAACAAAGTTGTTCATGGAGTCCTTTTAAGCTCTTTTCAGACTCCCTAAATAGGAACAGATTGCCAAGCAAACTTGATTCTTTCACGATTGTAAAAGCATTTGAATGATTGTCTTTCTGGTGATAGTTTACCCCTTTTTCGGACCAGGAAGCACTATTTACGAAAAAGGAATATTCCAACCAACCATGGCTGGAAGAGTTCTCTCTCGCATTGTTTTACCCTTTTCCGGGAGAAGAGACTAAATTTACGAAAAAGGACCTTTTGGAGTCTCCTTTAGTTCTTTTCAGACTCTCTAAACATGAAATGACGCCGAGTTTTCCTTCTTTGGACTTGTTAAAATTCAAACATCAAAGGGCCCATTTTGGGATGAACCCCTCCTCTCCTAGGTTCATAAAATATTTGGGATTGGACTCATCTATGAGATGAGATATACCGAGCATCTGGTTACCCTCATCAAGCTCGTTAAAAACACATGAGGCACTCATCAATCATGATGGGGAGGCACTCATCAAGCATGATGGGGAAAAAGGGAATATTTTGTGTTACATCTTAATTATGGTAGTACATAGTCACTCTTGAACATGGCACTCGTTTGCATTTGCATTCAGTACTTGGGTAATCCATTTGTCTCCAAGTCCTATCAATTCCGTGAGTCTTATCACTCCTTTGGGTCATCCAAAGAATGCTTCCACCATCAGTCGCATTGGGAGTTAGTATCATTTTCGTCATGTCAATACTGCCAAGTCATGCCATGCCCATGTTCAAGAGATGTTTCATTACTCATCATCTGCAGTCAGTATACCTTCGATCAAGTTGGTCTACCTTGATTCAGTCTTTCACATTAACCTACCGTCCGATCTACACCAAACATCTGTTATCGAGTTTCATGTCGATGATGGGGGATTCATCATGGCCCTCCTTTGACGGGTTCATCCTCTTCGACTTCAAATCATCATCTGAGGATTGAACTTAGAAACCAACCAAGTACCTTGGGCCTGCATGTCTGAATGGAAGGTTACCTCGATTTCAACATGAGTTTACCTCATTGAATCTTGATTGAAAGATTCCATTATGCATTCGACTTCATCTCATTGATTCACGCTTGATGGTATGTACTGTGATACCTTGGGGATCATTGAAATTAATGGTGATTCCCCTCTCACTTGTTAACGATATACATTAATGACCAATAATCAAGTGGTTTCTACCATGTTCGACTCCAAAACATTGTAATCACATGGATAGATTCGTATCATTGCAAATTCAGCTTGAAGACCTCGGGGAAGTTCTTGCCTACCTGGGTTGAGATGGAGATTGTTTGAGATGCACAAATCCACTTTGTATTGGTCGTGACTGTGTTGTCAGTTCAGAGTTACACGGATCCACTTTTGTATTGGTCATGGCTGTGTTATCATCTCATCATGGATCTACGATTGTGTCTAGTAGCCATGATTTGTGTTCAGTCGGTCTTTACTATCATAGATCTACAGTGTATTGGTTGGCAACCATGTTTTATGTTGTATGAGACTTGTGGATCTCAGGTCACTTCTGTAGCAACTCCTTCCAACCAGCAAGTCCTTGCCATTTTTCTTATTATAAAGCATTTCATCTGTCTCATTCCATCAGCTTCATGCTTTGGGGGGCATTCTGTTACACCAAAATGTCGTCACCCTTGTGCAAGTATCGCAAGTGTTGCAAGTGTCGTCATCATGACCTAGTGTCGTCACCATGACCGTTGCAAGTATCATCATTATGACCAAGTGTCGTCATCATGACTATTGTGATAATGTTGTCATCTTGACCATTGTGTAAACTCTTTTCTCTGACCCCTAAACTCATTCTGGGCTAAAACACATCTAGCTGAGAGATTTCCCTGCCTAGTTGACCTCTTTGAGTAGGCTATCGCACTTCTCCTTCATCTAGGGTGCGACGTCGCATTTCTTGGTCAGCTAGGGTGAGACACTGTCGTAGGTTGTCCTCGGACAAAGTGTGATGACCCCCTCTGTCGCTCTGTGTCCTCTACTAGGATGTGACGAGGTTTGTTAAAGGCTATTTTGGGGAGTCTCGAGGCTTTCTAGAAGTTTTTTGAGGTGGAGACCTATCCGTAGACTCTAGGTGAGGTGGCATTTCGGTTCCTAACCTAATGGGATGATCCCTTAACAATCTCCCCCTAATCCTCAACCTACCCTATCTCTTTAGCCCTATATAAACACCCACTCCTTCCATGGGAAAGGGGGGAAGGTCTATGGTATCCTTATGCTAATAGAATCCATATTGGTGATTGGGAAGCTTGTACCACCTTGGAGGCTTGGATTGGACATGTTGGATGGAGGATGCAACGTTGAGGCCTTGGTTGTAGCTTCATCCTTTTTATGTATTCCCACTTTTTAATACAGTTAATATAATCTCTTTCCATGAATGTTGTATCATTGATGATGTTTAGAACTTTCGTCCTCAACTGTTAGTTTATATTAGTTATTGTTTAGATATCTTGTACTACTCGTGTTGTTTCCACATTGTCTTGATAGGTCTTGCAGTTGGAGATCTGACGACCGCGGGACTTAGAGAAACAACAAGGAGAAGGATTTGCGATCTGAAAGGTATGATATCTAAGTACTCGATCTGTAACTAGATCTAGGAAATGAGTTTTGTATTCTGTTTTATTTGTTCTAGATTCACTTGAACTGGGGAGATCCAGCTCACATCCGCTTGAGTGGATTGTCTGATAACAATAAGTAAAGATCATAATGAGTGATGCAACTTCCTTGACTCTATTACATACTAAGATATGAGGAGGAATTACTCTCACATATTACATGTGGGATAATATAATTCTCCATAATAACATCTCTTTATACAATAATGAATATCAAGAGTGTATTTTACCATAATGAATATGGGATATAATGTATTACTCTTTTACATAATATTGTGGATATCTTCCGACATAATACAAAGACATTATTACCTTCCAAGGAATATAAAATATTCCAACAAGTAGTAGGGAGCCTGATGCTCATCATGGTGTTGTACGAAAATTGATCCTATGACTAGGGTGAGGATACCAACATATTTAGTAAGGAGATATTTGTTTAACAATAGGTTCTACATGCTTTAATTAGATTTCTATAAAGGAAAATCAATCATTCTTCAAATACCAAGCAAGTAAGCAAAGATAGAAGAGAGAGAGAGAGAGAGAGAGAGAGGTGTACCTGTTTTATGAAGGTTGATCCTTGTTTATCCTTTATACCTTTTCAAACTTGCTCCTTAAGATGATTCCCAACTTGTAAAACATAAACCAAATACCTTCCTCAAAGATTTTGGTTACAAAAGGGATTAACTAAGAATCATAAAAACATATGCATAATATCAATAAACTTGAATGATGCTTTTATGATAAATAAATAGTTTTCAATGCTAATCAACCAAACATAACACTTTTAGTTTGGGGGAGGGAAATATGTCAAATCTCCATTACAATGGAATAGTAAAGTACAATTACCACTTCCACTACTTGACACCTTTTCAAACCAAAGACTAGGTTCCTCTGCTCTTGTACACCAACAATCCCACTCCCACACTTCTGAATGTACTCAATGGTGAAATCACTTGAGGGTAGTGACTTAAAAACTCAGGGAGACAATGATAAGGGACATGGGTCACTAAGATTGGATAGGTAATGGATGTAATAGGATGCAAGATTCCTCTACCATGATGATGCAATATGGGTGTCTGTTATAAGTCAAAATAGCACTTATCCATCTGTAACGATGTCAAAAGTTGTATGTCACACAAAAGGACATAATGGATTGAAGAGATTTGAAATTATATTTAGATTGTTGGCCCATCTTGATTCTAGTTCATTCATATTTTCCATTTTATCTATGATGGTTTGTGACATACGCACGAGTGATGGTCATGCAACTTGCGTGTTACACACATTCTATAGGTTTATCCACACGCATGTGCAAGAAAATGTTGCACGAGCACTCTACTAATGGGAAAAATGTGTGTTACACACATTATGATAGTTTTCCACTTGCATCCACCTCATTAAAATCTGAAAAATAAAATAAAAATAGAATGTGGGGTTTGTTTGGGTATTTCCTCATAACTCCCCTAACAGTTACAAAACCCCATATATTCGAGGTCTCATTCTGCTATTATAAAAACAAGTAATATTGGCCTTGAAGAGGACTTTTGACCTAGTTAGTAATGAAATGTTGGAAGATTTTTGTCTCCTCCTAATCCCCATTTATGTGACTGATATTTCCTTATCCCTATCACCTGAATATTGCTGGAGCATTGTGGAAAGAGAAGCAAGGGAACCTAGGATAAGGTTTCGTGAAGTTCCTCCTCATAGAAAGGTATAATTTTACTTGTTATTGTGATCAATAAAGACATCTTTCCTTTCCAATTTGTTGTTACAGACTGGTTCAATGAAATGTTCATCTTTTCTATTGAAACCTAATGTGTAGAGCTTGATAAGTATCAATGCACTAGTTTCAATTTATCTTCATGTTATTGTAGCCATTATTTTTGAGAAAGGTATCTTTAGTTTTTCAGGTGTTCCAAATCCAGAGATAAAGGTTGAGATCAGGATTGAATATCCAGTAAAAGCTAGGACCAGCCTTCATAAATAAGATACACAAGCTTGATCCTTTAGAATAATATTTCTCTTTGGAAAATGTTTGGATGCTTGTTGGACTATAGATGTTGATTTGGTATGTTCGAGTATGTTGATGGTCTCACCCTAGCCATAGGAATCATTTCCTTACAACAGAATTGGAGACTCTGCTGAGCAGTGGCCTATTCGCTTTAGGGATTTCCTACTTCTCTTCCAATTTATACCTTTGTTTTGACTTGTTTTTGAGTTGTTTATAAGTCTAGTGATTATGGTTTGATCTTAGACATACGATTCTGGCTTAGTTGTATTTTTTTTCAAATTTTCCAAGACACACACGCATGTGATAGTACTTGCATTTCCCTACCTATGCGTAGTTTGTGTTTAAATAATGTAACTTTGAAGAATATTCTACTTGTATTATTCCTCCTTCAGGAGATGTCTTTAATGTAAAATGTCATGAGGTAAAACCTCCATTGTAAGTCGGGTCATTAGCACCCAAAAGAATTTAATATAAATATTATTTGAGTCTCCCTAGAGAGGTCCACCCAGTTAAGTTAGTGAGTCTGACCTAGTTAGGTTAAATGTCAAGTAAAAGGCAAAAGTATAAATAGAGAGTGTTTCCTCTCATTTGTACCATTCACTCCCTCAAGCATTGTGCATTAGAGGAGAGAGGAAGATTGCGAAGGAGGAGGAGGATTTATCTTGGCTATAGAGTTTGGTTTTATATCTCTTCTTTATGAGACTTATTTCTTTGGGGAATTGTACTTTGGTAACCTATATTGAGGAAATTCTTGCTAGGTTTTCTTCCCTTGAGGGTTTCCCAAGATAAATTCAGTGTGTACCTTGTGATTGTGCGTATTTCAGAGATCCTATTTATGTTGTTATTGTGAATATGTATTAAATTCTAATGAAGTACAAATATAAGTTATTACAACATATAAACTTAACATGGTATCAGAGCTAGACTGAAAAGAGCAACTTTCACTAGGGTAAATCTCTCTCTCTCTTTGTCCGGAAACTAGTCATCTTGGAATTTTCGCTATAAATAAATTTTGGTAAAGGCTCGGGATCATAAAATTGGATAGACCAAATATGAAAGGTTAATGTACCTTGTGTACAATTTTCAGCCTCAGATTCACTGTACTTTAGGATATATGATCCATGAAAATTAGGGTTCTAGCCTCCTCCACAATTCAGTTTTAAACAGGTGACCTAAGGATAAATTCTATATCTAGGGATGGGAATATCCAAATCGAATTTAGTAAGATTTTCTAGAAAGTGAACAAACTCTAGTTTCTATGGTATGAGTTTCAGAACCCGAAGATGAAACAGTGACATGTGGAAGTCCATAAAAGTTCTCTATACTGAAACAGTCCATAAACAAGTCATCTTGGGAAACTTAGAATAAGTTCCACTTGGTGAATCCAATCATGCTCTAACCTTTGGGGTAGGATAGAGGATATATCATAATATCACATAACAAAGTTTTAGACCTATAGGAGCATACATTTAGGAGATACATCAGAATTAAGAGCCGAAAAATATGTAGTAGAAATTGAAGAAACTAGGGCATCATGTATTTTGCAGTCATGCCCACATATTTGGGAAAAGTATTACTTTGAGTAACTTGCGTTGAGGAGGTGTCTCTTTTCCTCCAATCAGTTTCTCAAGAGATCAAAGTTGAAAAATTAGGGTTTCTCTTTCAAACCCTAGGTCAAGCCAGAAGCAGTTCTTGGACAAGCAGTTTCATGAGGTCATGCTCATTCTTGAAAAACATGAGCTAGAAGGCTTCATAAAAGAAGAATACGAAAAGAAGAATAAAAAATAAATCATGCTCATTTTTTCGAATAAGAAGAATAAGAACCTCCCAGGAAGTTACCAAAGGAATAAGTTGAAGAATATGTCTTAGAATAGTGGTGCTTCAAAGCACTCTCTCCAATCTTGAAGAAAATGACTTCCCTCAGAAAGTTTCAATAGGAGAATAGGAGAAGCCACATACAAGCTTGATTCAGGAACCTCGATGAAGATGAAGGATAATACTTGATCAACATTATATATCATAAGCAAGGAAGGCACAGGAACTCAAAATCAGATGATGCAGTAGAGCTCACCATTAGACATTCTAGTAATCCCTACAAGGAGACTAGGATCAAAATAGATCATACCAAACAAACTAAGATAACTATTTGAATTGTCATTTTATCAAATTGTTTAAATGATATTGTTCAAGTGTGTACATATCTATATTCCTAGATTTAAAAAGTGTAGTATGCATAGTTGCATTAATGAACATTTTACTACTAATATGCATGTGACGGGTAAGTGGCCTATGGTATTATACAACATTCCATTGCTACTTATCTAGAGTGAAACCTCTTTGCTGACATATTGGGAGTAGTTGGTAGAGATGGAATGCATATAGAAAGTTACCGTATGAATACGGGATATGGATGAATGTTGTGTTGAAGCATTGGCTAAGATAGTTGCATGACTATGAGACCTATATCTTTATACATAAGAATTGATTTTATGAAATGTTTCTAATTAGGAAACTAAATTTGATTTATAGGAAATATCGTGTATAATCTCCTACAAGAGAATAATGACGAGACTTGTTCCAAAGAATGATGACATTCAAGAAGACTTATAAAATCAAGCATACTACAGATGAACAAAGTGAGAGTGAGCCGACTATAATAAGATGTTGTCTTAGTGGAAAATGATGCATATTACACTAGACAGATGGTGAAATTAAAGTAGAAGTAACCTCCAGAATTCAGAACTCTCTACAAAGAACCTCATGTGCCAATTTGAAGAAGTATATGAAGAATATGCAGCTCTTAGATTTGAAGAACCGATGAAAGAAGAAGCTCGCTACATAATTTGAGATGAAAGACCTTGGCTTGATGCATTATTTTATAGGTCTTGAAGTATGGTAGAGCCTAGAAGGAATCTTACTTAACCAAGGGAAGTATGCAGTAGAAATATTTGATATGGTAGAGCCCAGAAGGAATCTTACTTAACCAAGGGAAGTATGCAGTAGAAATATTTGATATGTCGGAGTGTAAAGCCATTGTAACACCCATGGATACAAATTTGAAGTTTCCGACTGATGCTTCATCATAGTTAGTGGATGTGACACTATACAGACAAATTATTGGGTCATTGATGTATATGCTTTGTTGTGAACACCTTGAGTCAATATTTGGTTCAACCCAGGCATGTTCACCTTGTAGCTGCAAAGCTTGTGATGAGGTACATAAAAAGTACGATAGAATATGATGTTTGATCATGAATTCAGACTGTACGGTTATACAGATCGGAGATATGGTGCAAAAGGGAGTTGCAAAGCTCCAATATGTGAGCATAGATGAGCAAGTTGCAGATATTTTGATTAAGCCTCTTTCTCATGTGAAGTTTGAGACCTTCCATGACAAGCTTGGTATAGTCCATAAGGACTTCCCTCGAAAGGGGGAGTAGTGTTGATGATACTATGGTGGCGCAGTTGGGAATGATCATCCTTAGACAATGATCCTGTAATTTTGAAAAGAAGGATAGTCTTAAATGTTGATCCTTAGACTAAAATCTCATAATTCTGAAAGGAAGGATTTTCTAAGATGTAAGTGGTGGAAAATGATCCCGTAATTCCAAAAGGAAGGATCGTCCAGTGTGTTGTAGTGGTAGCTCCGTAAATAATGGTTCCTGTAATTCAGAAAGGAAGGATTTTATGAGCACCACAGATGTTGTTGGACTAGAATCCTGTAATTCTAAAAGGAAGGATCACCAGAGTTGTTGGACTAAAATCCCGTAATTCTGAAAAGGAAGGATTTTCCAAGATCCCGTAATTCCGAAAGGAAGGATCACCATATTTGTTGGACCAGAATCCCATAATTCCAAAAGGAAGGATTTTCCAAGATCCCGTAATGCCGAAAGGAAGGATCACCAGATTTATCGGACTAGAATCATGTAATTCCGAAAGGAAGGATTGTCCAAGATCCCATAATTCCGAAAGGAAGGATCACTAGAGTTGTTGGAATAGAATACCATAATTACGAAAGGAAGGATTGTCCAAGTTCCCGTAATTTCGAAAGGAGAGATCACTAGAGTTGTGAAGGTTTGTCCAAGATCCCGTAATTACGAAAGGAAGGATCACCAGAGTTGTTGGACTAGAACCCCGTAATTCTGAAAGGAAGGATGTCCAAGATCCTGTAATTCCAAAAGGAAGGATCACCAGAGTTGTTGGACTAGAATCCCGTAATTCCGAAAGGAAGGATCACCAGAGTTGTTGGACTAGAACCCCGTAATTTCAAAAGGAATGATTATCCAAGATCTCGTAATTCCGAAAGGAATATCACTAGAAATGTTGGACTATAATATCATAATTACGAAAGGAAGGATTGTCCAAGATTCCGTAATTACGAAAGGAAGGATCACCAGGGTTGTTGGACTGAATCCCTAGTTCTAAAAGGAAGGATTGTCCATGATCCCTAGTTCTGAAAGGAAGGATCACCAGATGCCGTTGGAATGAATCCCTAGTTTCGAAAGGAAGGATTGTACATGATCCCTAGTTCCAAAAGGAAGGATCACCAGATGTTGTTGGAATGAATCCCTAGTTCTTAAAGGAAGGATTGTCCATGATCTCTAGTTTCGAAAGGAAGGATCATCAATGTCGTTGAACTTGATCCTGTAATTCAGAAAGGAAGGATCATGTTGGTTGTTGATTGATGTTTTTGTTTCAGTATTTACTTACTATTGACTGATGTTGTTGTTTCAGTATTCACTTACTGATGATTGGTGATGTTGTTCCAGTATTCATATACTGATGATGATGATACTTCAGCTCTATACTAAAGATGATAATGATGATACTTCAGCTCTGTACTGAAGATGATGATGATGATACTTCAACTATGTACTAAAGATGATGATGATGATACTTCAACTATGTATTGAAGATGATGATACTAATGATGATGATGTTCCAGATTCGTGCTGCATTTGATGATGTTACAGCAAGCTGTTTAGTTGTTGATATTGATGTTGTTAAAGAACTTCCAATGATTTATAGATGTACCAACCAATGTTCCAGATGATGTTGTTGATGATGCCTCCTCTTCCCTCCTTCCGATGATGTTGTGTAGAGCCACACCTGTTGTTGTTGATGTCAGTAGAATAACCTTCTTGTTAAGGGGGAGTGTTGAAATAATGTAACTTCGAAGAATATTCTACTTGTATTATTCCTCCTTTGGGAGATGTCTTTATTGTAAAAAGTCATGAGGTAAAACCTCCATTATAAGTCGGGTCATTAGTACCCAAAAGAGTGTAATATAAATAATATTTGATTCTCCCTATAGAGGTCGGCCTAGTTAAGTTAGTGAGGCCGACCTAGTTAGGTTAAATGTCAAGTAAAAGGTAAAGTATAAATAGAGAGTGTTTCCTCTCATTTGTACCATTCACTCACTCAAGCATTGCACATTAGAGGAGAGAGGAATATTGCGAAGGAGGAGGAGGATTTCTCTTGGCTCTAGAGTTTGGTTTTATCTCTCTTCTTTATGAGACTTATTTCTTTGGGGCATTGTACTTTGGTAATCTATATTGAGGAAGTTCTTGCTGGGTTTTCTTCCCCTTGAGGGTTTCCCAGGATAAATTGTTGTGTACCTTGTGATTGTGTGTCTTTCAGAGATCCTATTTATGTTGTTATTTTGAATATGTATTAAATTCTAATGAAGTAGGAATATAAGTTATTACAACATATAAATTTAACAATTTTCTCACTGCACAGTCGCATGTCACACGCATGTTGCAACACTTACAATTGTGCGTACTCCTATAGGTGGCAGTTTGTAATTTTTTTTGCTTAAATATTTAGTTTTTTCTTGGATCTTTATTGCATGAGATGACTTGTTTGAAGACTATTTTGAGGTTTTCTTAGGTTTTGAATACCTTTTTCATTCATTAAATTGCATTTGAAAATATCTTCTTAATAAATCCCTTAGGATGACAATTTTGCTTGGATTTTAGATGTTTTAATGGACCATGAGTCTTTGATGGATTGAAACCAGGGAGTGAAATTTGTCAGACCTTCTTTATGTTTCCTTTGAGGTTGTATTGGTTGGATCCTTGCTTGGTTGTGTATTTTCAAGTTTTCAAGTAACTTTTGGACTTAATTTTGTGTCTACTTGGAATGCTTCTGTGACTGTTGGGATTGAGGATTGAAGTGTGGAAGCCAATGTTGGTGTTTGAACACTTCTGTTTTCTTTTAACCTTAAGAATTTGTTGAGTGAAGAGTTTGTTTATCCATTAAAACTTGGTTTTTGAATATATTTGGAATAAGTTGCAGACTGCTTCAACCTTTGTGAAAGTGTAGTGCAACTTGTTTGCTTGTTCCCAGTCTGATTGTGGCCAAGTAAAACCAAATTACCTAGTTTGATTTAATGGAATTCCATCCTTCCTCTCCAAGTTGTGTACTTCCCTTTCTTGTATAAAGTGGAAGCTTAGGGTTGCATATTAATTCAGTCCCTAATTGCACAAATAAAAGTAAATTCCTTGTTTGAGTGGATGCTTATAAGTTGTTGATATACTTTTATCCATCTGGCTTAAGTAACATTTTGAAAATTTCCAAGTTTGTGGCTACTTCCACTTTCATAGTAAATATTAGATAGGTTGTTTGCATTAGTCTTTAGTTTTGATTGTTCATAGATTTGTCTTTTTATATATGATAAAAACAAAACAAAAGGTTTGGGTCTTTGTCGATTAGTTTGTACTCAATAAGCAAGATTTTCTCTTGATTTGCAAACATTTAGGACTGTTAGGGTGCAACTTATTTCAATATTTGTATAAATATTGCATTACATATACCAAAAATAAAAATATTTATTCATTTTGAATTAATTTAAGAAGAAAAAAGAAAAAGAAAAATTCATTATCTAGGATTACATTGTATAAAGCTTGCATTACATGAGATAAATTGAAAATGAAAAGAGCATTGTAGTGTGGGAAGGGTGCAACATTTTTCAGTTAAAAGAGGTTGAAAGGGTAGTAGGTTGCATTCATACTTCTTTTAGTAGAAAAATTTTTCTTTTGAAAAGCTCTTATTCACATATTTTTAACAAGCAAAAACTTGACGATAGAACCTTAGGTTTTCTTCTAGCTTAGAAACACATGTAGTAGCTAAGTTAGGGTTTTTGAGGTAGGGAGTTATGAGTTAACTCCTCCAAGACCATTTCAGATTGTCAAAGCATAGGTTTCTTTCAGTAGGGAGGAAATCCAACATTGTAAGGGTTGTGAAATTCCACAAGTGGGATCATAAAGTTGAACAAACCTCACTAATTTCACAAAGATTTTACATAAATAATTAAGAATAAAAGTTGTAAAATTCACTCATGAATTGAAACTGAGATAAAAAATTGTTGTTGCTCTATCATACAAAAAATAGTTGGTAAAAAAAAATGTTACAATACAGAGAATTTGATATCCTTAGATGGCATTTGAATTCATCTCAAATGGTAGGATTAGTTTGCATTGGAACCATCACCTGAAAAGGTCTAGTGGCCACTAATGATGAATGGCTAGTCAACTGGAGTAGGTTGGTGCATGAATGAGTCATTAGGTATAGAAAATAGGGGAGCATACTAGTTAACAAGGCAATCAAGGGAACAATGCACCTTAATTCATGGAACTGATTGTACTGACTCCTAAAATCATGCATGAGGGTGCATTTACACTTTAGTGATGTGGATAAGGAGACTAATAATGATCAAAATGGAGCAATAGGGGGTCAAAAACAAGGACTAGGTTCTAGGAGACTCAACTAGCAATGCAAGGAATTCATGCATGCAAAAACCATGTTGATATGGTTAGAATGTTCCAAAAAGGGTGTGTCCGGGAAGATCCTCTAACACAGGAGTTAAGCATGAGTTCGTGTGAGGTTTAGCTATTATGATATCCCTCCAATACTTAATCGAGCATCAACCAGGGATTTTACGTGTACGAGGACTTTCGACAGTACATAGTGCTATTGTAGATTTTCAAGATTAGTTATCCTGCCCATAGGTATGATCCCGGTCTGCCAATATTCCCCCAGATGCTATCTGCGACTTAGAAACCTTAGTATCCTGTATTTAGGGTCATACACAAGTTCTAGTAGAGAATTTGCTGCGACCACCTTGAGAAAACCTAGTGAATGGAGCACTAGTACCCTTGGATGGTGTTTTGCATATTTATCTGGGAAAACACTTGCACTAAGAAGGGAAACACGTCCAACTTAGGTAACTACTTTCAGATATCCACTAGTTAGACTTGGGCCCTGATCATCCCAGGCTAATATTTGGGAGACCCTATCTTTAGCTCTGTAGTGAATGGCACTGGTAGCCCAATGCTTTTCATTGTGTGGGTTGTTTTCTTGCTACAATCCCATAGGAAATTTTTAGTGTATGTTGGTTGTTGTTTTTCTTTTTTAGATCTCTCTTTTGAGCCTTCGAAAAGCCACCGTGGATAATCAACCTTTGTGTAGATATCATAGGTTAAAAGGATGCTCTCATAAATAGAGGGAAGTCCTTGCACCTAGACGAATGATAGATTATAATAGTCCACCCCCTCAGGGGGCAGGAGAAGAGAATCAAGAACCAAACACTCAAAAATCCAAGCAACAGAACAACTCCAGTTCTGCATAATTGGAAGCTCCTTAAGAGGAAGGCCATTTCAGTGATGTTGAAGGGAAAATTCCTAACTCTCCCTCAGTAGTCTCTTCTCAGTCAGAAGAAAACTTACAACTTCCTTCCATTGAATATATTACTAATCCTGCAGGATTTTTAAATCCTTCCCAAGATCCGAATTTCAGTCGAGAAATTGAGTTTGAGACTCTAGGACCTAATATTCCTTCATTAAATTGGTTTTCAATGGCTAGCTCTAGGGAAATACCCGATACTGGGGAAACAACCCCCTTAGTTAGTGTTGCATACACACACACACATAAGGAGGTGATGCAAATGCATCATCCACTATTAGTTATGGTTGGACTCCACCTTCATCAATGATCTTAAGTGGAGGACCTTCTTATGGCCTCCGTGGAACAAATCTTTTTCCCTTTGGAATGAATTTTTTAGGGTTTCAGTCCATACCAGCTTCAATGCCTCCTTTGTCAACTTACACTACTGCAATGGGTAGTGGCCCTTATGTACCTTTCAGTGGAATTGTTTCCAGTCCTAATCCTACCCATGTTTCAGGGAATAATACTATTTTTATAATGCCAAAGATAAATCCATCCTCCCAGGGTATGGGGGGCACAAATGTTAGTAACCATTTTTCGAAAAAAAATTCTTATTATAATTCTATTGGAATGGGGGATACTAATATAGGAATTCCTTATGGACAATATTTTCCATTTGGGAATCCTCCTCTTTCAAGCACAAATGGAATAAATGTAGTAAACCCAACCCTTACTTCACTATCTGGAAAACAATATGCATGAAATTTGGGTGGAACATCAGGATGGTTTAATCAATCGGTCTCACAAACTCAGTTCAATCAAAACTTTGGTCAGTATAATACAATGTTCAATACTCCAACTACAAATTAATGGACACCCAATGCTCTTGTATCTTGGAGTACCTTGGCACAAACAAAGTTGCAATTTTTTGCTACTCTTAACTTACTTGATTTGTCAAAGTTAACCAATGATCCAGTCATTCATAACCCCAGCCACCGCGCCCCCCCCCCCCTCCCTAAGAAGTTTCCTTCTGACATTCCTAAGTTTTAAGGTAAGCCTAAGGAAGACCCTTCAAACCACATGATGGCTTTTCATCTGTGGTATTCCTACAACTCATTTGTGGATTATTCTATTAGACTCAGACTCTTCCAGAGAAATTTGATAGGGATGGCAGCAAAGTGGTATGTTGAGTTACTACGGGCTTCTTTCCAAAATTTTGATTCCCTCGCGATGACATTTTTGAACCATTTTCAATTACCAATTCTCTAGGAAATGGGTATTGAGATTTTAACTTCATTATGCCAAGACAAATCCACGCATATTTTCGACCATACATGAGTGGCAGAGAAGGATTTTCATTAAGGTTCAAATTCTGGATGAATTATTAACATATGGGTTCATTAAGTTGTTACATATGTGTATTGTAAAGTATGTATCCCTTTCAGGGGTTCAGAATGTCATGTACCAAATTTGACATTGGGTCACAATGGCCTAATTATATTGGCCATATTCATTAGAGTTTGTCAAATTGATGCTAAAGGTCAAATAATTGACAAGGAGGGAAAATACTAGTTTCCTAGGTTTAGGGTGGAAGCTTTGGGATTGTGAATAATGGGGATAATAAATGATGTTGGAACATTATGATGGAATAAATATTTAATAAGGAGATAAATAAATATATACAAGTGAAAATCAAAGTGGCATTTGATCATGAAGACACATGGAGGAAGTGGGACCCACACAAGCTAGAATATATGTGCCACATGGCATCCTCTTCTTGCAATTTCAAATCTATGGGAAGCCTAATGTTCTTGGGATGAGTTATAAGGTCAATAATACTTGTCATGAGTCAATGAGGCCTAAATATAGAGGAAGAGTAACTCCCATGGAAGAGGAAGAGGCAAATTGGAGCTAGTGAGACACTTGGGGGCTAGATTCCCTAGCTCTATGACAACAATGATGAAGATGCTATGACACCTATGACACAAATCAGACCTGAAGGCTAACATATGGAATATATGACATGTCAGGGCTAAAAATAGACTCCAATAGGGCGCTCAAGGGTGTTAAGGTAGCTAAGATGCTTCCACATGTGATTTGGTGGAAGTGGGAGACTAGGAATTGTTGTACAAGTGGCGTTCTTTGGAATCTCTTCCCAAATTGAGTTGGCATGAATCTCTTGAAAGGAATTCGACCCATGGAGGACATTATAAGTTTATAAATTTCAATAACAAAGAATGAAACCATATTTTGATCATTTGTAGAATTTGCAATTGTATTTGTGAAGAGGGAGAGCTAGTGGATGACTAGTTTCTTGTCTTAGCCAATTTCGAGGGTGAAAGATTCCCATCCAAGTTGGTAATTGGAAAGGCCATTCAAACCTTTTATTTGGAGCTTTAATGAAGTATTTATTTGTAGGTGTAAGCTACAGGGCATCTCATGGTTTATTTTATTGCATCTCACTCCTTCAACCATTTCCAGTTTTGATGGCATATTCTTGATCCTTGAGGGAGGGCGTTTTTGGTGAGCTATTGTACTCTTTGGGGGAGATTATAATGCCCCATTAATTTTTTAATATGAAGTAAATACTCTTTTATTCATCTCCAGAAATTTTTAGGTCTAAATTCCAAGTAGAAATGTATAAATCTCATTTTTAATGAAAGAACAGTGCCATTTCCCCACTATTGTGTTGTGAACCAATGTAATGCTGATTATTTCGAATGAATGGATGATTATATAATGAATTTGTGATTAATGGACTGCAATGGATGTATTTTACAAGTTTCATGTACTGTACTTGAGCATTTGAAGTATTTTTACTCAGTTTAATTGCATCGGGAGAAGAAATAGTGCCATTTCCCCAAGGGTCGAATTGGTGATTTTTACAGCTGAATGGGAGAGGGTTGGAACATATATAATAATCAATTAATGGTTCACATGAGACATTAATAAAATCCTTAATACATTCAATACCTCTTTTCAGAAATTTGAGTGGGTTTGGAGGCATTTGGGAAGCCATTTTCAGTACTTACCCCAGGGGGATTTGAACCCCAAATTACTAGTAAAATTGCATACTTGGTCCAGAATATTAAGAGAGTTTGCAGAGGTCTTTTGGTGGCCATATATCATCCTGAAACATAATATTCAAGTCCTAATATCATTCATACTCCTTCCTTGAATATTTGAAGGCATTTGGAGTCAATTTGAGACCTAGAGACCAATACTAGTCAAAGGGAAATTACTAGTAAAGTTCCCTACATTGGCCAGAATTGAAAGACGATTTGAAGAATTATTTAAAGGTCTAAAAGCATCCATGAAACACATATTTATGTTCTAACATCATCCATATACCTTCCTAGAATATTTGGGAGCAATTGGAGCAATTTGGGGACCTAGAGCTCAAAACTAGTCAAAGGTCTAACTAGGGAAAAAAAGTGAAAAATTGTCATTTTAATAAAATTCCTAACAAGGGACATTAAAGTGGTATCAAAGCATGGTCCTTGAACCTATGGATTAGGTACATACATTCAAGAATAATTGGCAGCCATGTCTTACTATTATGATGAATCCTATGAGTACAATTCTTATGAGGAATATGCAGATGCTTATGAGCAATATGAAGTAGAATGTGAATGGTACGTGGAAGAGGTGCCATCATGCAACACTTCTTACAATTTCAAGAGAAATGAAGATTATTCTTATGACTCTAAATTTGATGAATATGAGTGTGTCACACCAACCAAGGATAATTCTATGAGTGAGTTCCAAAGATGGAGAGCAACATATAAAACCTTGCCCCAGCAATATAAAAAATATCAAGAATACGTTGCTTCAAGCAAAAATACACAAAATGCCATGTATTTTGAGTACTATGCTGAACATATTTTTGAAAATAGGCCCAAAAATGAAGATGTGGAGTTAGTAAAGAAAGGTTTATGCCCTTCTTGTAAAGAACCTTGGAGTGAGTATCATATATGTGTGCATGAAATTATGTCCCACTTGAGGAGAGCTTTTGGGAATTCTTCGAAAAGAGATTCCAAAGATATTGATCATAAGGAAAATAAGGGGAAAAATGCATCATCTTGCTTGAAGGATAAAAATGAAGAGACATCACAAGAGCATGAAGAAGATTCTATTGAAAATATGGAAGATCATTTCGAGACACCTTCTAGCTTAGACATGAACCAAAGAGCATCTACTAATGGATGCTTAAACTATGAAGGAGTACCTACTGATGGGTGCTCACACCTCTATGTTGGTGACATAGAGATCACTTTTGAAAGTGTTGCTGCAAGCACAAGTTCCATTAAGCATGATAATGAAGACCTTGTAGCAGTTGAAGAAGAACCAAGATCAACTTCCCCATCACCACTTGAGCTTCATGAAGTTGGTCCAAGCAAAAATGAAGAAGATGAGAAGGTTCATTTGCAAGAGCCTCATTTTCTTGAAGGGTCCTTAAAGATGAATGAAAATAAGATCCAAGAGTCCCTCAACATTCTCCATGACACTCAAGCATTGGTGTCAAATTCTTGTTGGAGAGCTACTTCATTGGAGGAAACATCCTTCCTTGAAGACATGGAGAAGATTCAAAGAGCAATGTGCCACATCAAAGGTAATTTCATGTCTTTGATTTTTGATAGAAACCATTTGTTTGAGATTAATGAATTGTTACATGATGCATACTTTAAGAATAATGAGGATATTCATAATCTCACAATTCAAAATGAGCAACTTCTTGAAAAGTTGCAAGATACTTGTTTTTCCTCCTATGTTTCAGATTGTCAAACGGTAGATTGTTTGGAGGATTCTCATGACATGGTGGATCATGAGAAATGTGGAAATTTGAATGTGATTAATGTGTTTGAAGATTAACATGAATATATCCAAACACTTGATGTGGTGGAAGAGGAATTTGAATTGTCTCTTGATGAAGGTTATGCAATTTTTAAAGAAGAGCATGATTCATCTACATTGGAACCAATCTATGACAAAGTTTTCACACTTTTGAAGGAGCTTCATGATACTACCCATATGGATCCTTCCCATGATGAAACTTTTACACTTTTTGATCATTTGGGTGAGTTAGTTCATTCTATTACATCCTACAATCCCATCTTTTGCAACATTAGTCTCAATGAAGTATGGGTGAAAGGGTTCTTTTTGATGGTGCCACGTGAGGAGTATGGAACTCCTAGATTTACCTTTTATGATGACATGGTTGGAGCACATTCTTATTCACATTTGCAGCATCATCATTTGTCACTTTATGATGATGCACATCTACATGGATGCACCTATGATATGCATTTGAGTCACTTGAAGACTCATGGTTTTTCTTGCTCAACACTTGGTTCATTTGATGTTAGAGGAACTTCATCCAACACTTGCGTGAATAGATTTATAATGGGAGAAAATTTTTGTTGGAAGCCACATACTTTGTTACATCTTTATGATTCTCATATTCATGGATGTATGGGTGAGACTTATTTGATTTCTTTTAAGTCTCCTTGTTTTTTATGCTCATTATTTGCTTCAGATTTTAGTGGAGATTCTTCATGCACTTCTTGGATGACGGAATACATGGCTGAATATTTTGATGCCTAGCACATCCATTTGGAGCAGAATTATAGGACATGGGATCCTCACCTATGTCATTGGAGCAAATTTGATGGGTGACTTGAAGATTGTATGCACTTGGAAAATGGTGGTCTACATGCTTGGAGGTATAAGCACTTTCATGACTTTTTGATGAAGCATATCCTTGATGTACATTTTCATTATGTTTTTATGTACTTTGACGATATATATTTTGTACTCATGATGTTTGGAAGAATGCATACAAGAAAGTGGGATCCAGGAATCCTCTTATTTGATGGTATGGGTTGGAGAGCACTCTTAATTGTTGCTGTACAATACAAGCAATGGAACCTTGGGATCATTTTTGTCTTATTGATTTCAATTTTTTTGGGAAACAAGTAGTATGGGGGATGGATTACCCTCTTAATAAAGTGATTTTAATCAGATTAGTGCAGCAGCATGCATGGTGGTTCCTCTCTAAAATCTTCATGGAAACTCAATGACTCAAGGTTGGGCAATTCAATGGCAACTTCAAAGAATTATATAGAAAGCAAGTTCTTCAACACCCATGTTTAAAATTGATTGAGGACAAGCAATATTTGGAAGGGAGGATTTTTCATGTCCCAAATTTTGCATTGGGTCACAATGGCCTAATCACATTGGCCATATTCATTAGAGTTTGTCAAATTGATGCTAAAGGTCAAATAATTGCCAAGGAGGGAAATTACTAGTTTCCTAGGTTTAGGGTGGAAGCTTTGGGATTGTGAATAATGGGGATAATAATTGATGTTGGAACATTAGGATGGAATAAATATTTAATAAGGAGATAAATAAATATATACAAGTGAAAATCAAAGTGGCATTTGATCATGAAGACACATGGAGGGAGTGGGATCCACATAAGCTAGAATATATGTGCCACATGGCATCCTCTTCTTGCAATTTCAAATCTATGGGAAGCCTAATGTTCTTGGAATGAGTTATAAGGTCAATAATACTTGTCATGAGTCAATGAGTTCTAAATATAGAATAAGAGTAACTCCCATGGAAGAGGAAGAGGCAATTTGGAGCTAGTGAGACACTTGGGCTAGATTCCCTAGCTCTATGACAACAATGTGAAGATGATTTGACACCTATGACACAAATCAGACCTGAAGGCTGACATATGACATATATGACATGTCATGGCTAAAAATAGACTCCAAGAAGATGCTCAAGGGTGTTAGGGTAGCTAAGATGCTTCCACATGTGATTTGGTGGAAGTGGGAGACTAGGAATTGTTGTACAAGTGGCATTCTTTGGAATCTATTCCCAACTTGAGTTGGCATGAGTCTCTTGGAAGGAATTAGACCCATGGAGGACATTAGAAGTTTAGAAATTTCAATAACAAAGAATGAAACCAGCTTTTTATCATTTGTAGGATTCGCAATTGCATTTGTGAAGAGGGAGAGCTAGTGGATGACTAGTTTCTTGCCTTATCCAATTTCGAGGGTGAAAGATTCTCATCCAATTTGGTAATTGGAAAGGCCATTCAGACCTTTCATTTGGAGATTTAATGAAGTATTTATTTTCAGGTGTAAGCTATAGGGTATCTCATGGTTTCCTTTATTGCAGCTCACTCCTTCAACCATTTCTAGTTTTGATGGCATATTCTTGATCCTTGAGGGAGGGCGTTTTTGGTGAGCTATTGTAATCTTTGGGGGAGCTCATAATGCCCCATTTATTTTTAAATATGAACTAAATACTCTTTTATTCATCTCCAGAAAGTTTCAGGTCTAAATTCCAAGTAGAAATGTATAAATCACATTTTTAATGAAAGAACAGTGCCATTTCTCCAGTATCTTGTTGTGAACCAATGTAATGCTAATTATTTCGAATGAATGGATGATTATCTGATGAATTTGTGATTAATGGAATGCCATTGATGTATTTTACAAGTTTCATGTACTGTACTTGAGCATTTGGAGTATTTTTACTCAGTTTAATTGCATTGGGAGAAGAAATAGTGCCATTTCCCCAAGGGTCGAATTGGTGATTTTTGTAGTTGAATGGGAGAGGGTTGGAATAGATATAATAATCAATTAATGGTGAAAATGAGACATTAATAACATACTTAATACATCAAATACCTATTTTCAGAAATTTGAGTGGGTTTGGAGGCATTTTGGGAGCCATTTTCAGTACTTACCCCAGGGGGATTTGAACCCCAAATTACTAGTAAAATTGCATACTTGGTCTAGGATCTTAAGAGAGTTTGAAAAGGTCTTTTGGTGGCCATATATCATCCCTGAAAATCATATTCAAGTCCTAATATCATTCATACTCCTTCCTTGAATATTTGAAGGCATTTGGAGTCAATTTGAGACCTAGAGACCAATACTAGTCAAAGGGAAATTACTAGTAAAGTTCCCTACATTGGCCAGAATTGAAAGAGGATTTGCAGAAGTATTTTAAATCTCTAAAAGCATCCCTGAAACACATATTTATGTTCTAAAATCATCCATATATATTCTCATAATATTTGGGAGCAATTGGAGCAATTTGGGGACCTAGAGCTCAAAACTAGTCAAAGGTTTAACTAGGGAAAAAAAGTGAAAAATTGCCATTTTAATAAAATTCCTAATAAGGGACATTACATAGAATGAGGAGTAGGCTATTATTAAATCTAAACAACTAGTTTTGGTTTATTCTCAATCCAGATTTCTATATGAGATATTGCTAAATTCTCCTAGAGTTGATACTGATCTAGCAAAACCTATACCAGGACCACATGTTGATGGCATGATTGGTTCAATAATGAATTCAATAGCTATCCAGGGTACACTCATGGTAGTGAAAAATTCACTGGTAGTTACTCCGAACAACCCGCAAAACCACAACCCTCCTTTGGATGTTTTGATAGTTCAAAAAATTGGTTCTAAGGGGAACCAAAAAACCAAAGGGAAAAATAACAAGAACAAAAAGTCATGGAATAAGGACAATAATAATGAAAACACCAATAATAATAAAAAATAATAATAATAAAGCTGGTATGGATAAGAAAGAGAAGGGTAAAGTGAAGTTTCCTTGTGTCTTATGTAAGGAATATCAATACTTAAATTATAAATGTCCTAAGATGGAAAAGGAACAAAGATTATTGGTTCAACAAGAAGGTTCAAACCAACATGTTGTGCTAACTAATCCATTTCCTCAGCCACAAAAATAGATGATTGCTATGACTCAGTCAAATCTCGGATCCTCGTAAGGGGGTAATCAAGGCCCCTCTCGTCAAGGGGGGAATTATGATCAAAGCCAACTTTATGTGTGAACAAGACATCCATCTCCAGACGAGAAGCAAGACATATGATATGACCTCGTCTGGATCGAAAGGAAAATAAATCTCTAAAGGTGATGTGGCTCCTCCATTATGAATAGAAAAACCACCAAATGACACTATGCCAAAGATACCAAGAGGTGTCATGAAAAAGGAGGTGTATAATCCTAATGCACGCATTGCATAACACTATAGCACAGTAGAGGATCTAGTGCAAGCTCTATGTGCAATGTCCATATAAGAAGTCTTGCAGAGTTGTCCAACTCAACACAAGAACTCACTGTCATCTTCAGGTGCTTTTGATTCCTTGGATAGTCAGATCATGAACTTCGATTGCGAGAATTGGAAACCTTGCTAACCTCATCAGGTAGATTTTCAAATTCAAGTCATTCTATAAATTCCACTATACATCATACAATTGTTGATGAAGGTGCCTCCACATGTGTAATGTATTTATCATGCTGGGATGCTATAAGGTCACATGACGTGGTTGCTCCAGTCACAATGTAAAATGATTTTGATGGGCACTTATTTAAACCTCACAGAATTATCCCGGTTCTTTCAATAGAGCTTGGGGGGGGGGAGATTACGGTAGAAGTGAAAGTGGTGGACTCTCCACTTGATTACAATATTCTACTAGGAAGGAGTTGGACCCAAGCCATGATGGATGTGGTGTCTTCAGTTTTTAGAGTCATCAAATTTCCTCATAATGGAAATATCATTACGATTGACCAACTATCATTTAACACCAATGGTTCAAATCATCAAAACAGCTCTAGCATCCCCTTAGTTGCTCATTCATCCAAAAATTGTGAAAATATTGGAGTGGGAATGTATCCTACGCTCATGGGAACTTTTAATCTTCCCCCACCCGACTTACATGCAAGTGCATCCCCAATACATGTAATTTCCACCGTTTCCATGTCTTCCAACATCACACATTTTAAAAATTAATATTTTAATGACCCATGGAGCCTGCAATCCATAGAAGCTGGATGCAATCGGATAAATCCAACTTTGTCTTCCCCTGAGATATCTTATCAAGCCATTGTTTCAAATGAAGCAGACTACAGTGGTATGTTAAAGAAATGTAACTGCGGAAGATATTCTAATTGTATTTGTTTATTATATTATTATTCCTCCTTCGGGAGATGTCATTGATGTAATTGGTCATTGAAAGAGTCAATGTAAACCCTCCTTTGTAAGTTGGGTCAATATTACCCTCAAGAGTTACATTAAATAATTTATTAAGTCTCCCTAAGTAAATTCGGCCCAGTCAGTTAGGAGAAGTCATCCCAATTAGGGTAAAAAAGTCACCCAACTGAAGAATATAAATAGAGGAGTTGAATTCCTTATTTGGAATCACTCTCACTCACTCATTCATTCAAGCAAGTTCACATAAGAGAGAGAGAGAGAGAGAGAGAGAGAGAGAGAAGTTCATTCGTGAAGAAAGAAGTTGTCTTGGGGTTTTACATTGTCTTGGTGATTTCTATATTGAGGAATTGTTTCGAGGTTTTCTCCCTTGTGGTTTCCCCGAGGAAAATATTGTGTTATTTGTGTTGTTGTGCTTGTCTTTATTTCAGTGAACCTATTTTTTTAATGTTATGATGCTAAACAAGTAAAAACTTAACATGGTATCAGATCGGGCATAAAAGAAAACATTGTGCAACTATTGCAACTGAAGAAACTAGGGTTTCTATTTCCGGTAACTCTCTCCATAGATCCGCTAAAAAATAGGGTGCATTCAACTCGCCTCATTGGGGCACATCTTTCTGTCGAAGCAGAATCCAATTTTGAGAATTTTCATTTATGGGCCTACCACCAAAGCTCGGAGAACTAGAGCATCAAATTTGTGGAGGATCTGCCCACATATATGGAAAAAGGAGTACACTACTCAACTCACCTTGGGGAGGTGCATCTATTCCTCCAAATAGTTTTTCAAGATCTCAAAGTTGAAAAATTAGGGTTTCTCTATTAAACCCTAGGTTAATCCAGAAGCAGTTTTTGGATAAGCAGTTTTACTGGTAAGTACTATCTCTCTATTTCCATTTGATGTTCTCATATTCTCAAAATGAAAAACAAAACCAAGCTTGATGAGAAGCTTGAGGGAGCTGATGATTTCAAAGCATGGAGATATAAATTCATGTTCATTCTTGAAGAACATGACCTAGAAGGATTCATAAAAGAGGAAGTTGTAGAACCAGAAGGAGATGAGGCCAAAGAAAAACACAAGAAGGATATGATCAAATCCAAGAGGATCATAGCTAGCTCTATTAAATATCACTTGATTCCTGAAGTGTATTCAAGGAAGACTCCAAAGGAAGTGTTTGATGCATTCTCCAATCTATTTGAAGGATTGGAACATCAACATAAAGATGACTTTGAGAAATCAACTCAAGGGTGTGAAGATTCAAAAATAAGAGACCATGCTGTCATACTTCACTAGGGTATCCCAGATTAAAGAACAATTAGAAGCTATTGGTGATATGACAAAAGAAGCAGAAGTTGTGATGACCACCTTGAATGGTCTCCCAAGGGATTGGGAACCTTTTGTTCGTGGCTTATGCTCTAGAAATAAATTGATCAAGTTCAGACAATTATGGGAAGAGTGTGTACAAGAAGAAGAAAGAATAGCAGTCAGAGAAGAAAAGTTAAATGACAATGAAGACCAAGCTTTGGCATCTCATACCAATGGAAAGAAAAAAAGGAAGGATCGTGAACATTCTCCTAGAATAACTCAAATATTTCAAAAGAACAAAAGGACTAAGAAATACTTCTCATCCTTTGAATGTTTTACTTGTCACAAGATGAGGCACATTGCTAGAAATTTTCCTCTCAAAGCTAAACAATTCGAGAAGAAGAATAAAAAATTTCATGCTCATGTAGCCGAAGATGATCAAAGGAAAACTAGAAGATGAATATTTCAGTGAAGAATATGTCTTAATTTCAGCTGTCACTGGTTCATTTTCTCATGGAAGTGACACTTGGCTCATGGATAGTGGAGCCTCTAAACATATTACAGGTTACAAAGATTCTCTCTCACATCTTGTGTAGAAAGATTCTCTACACAAAGTGAAGCTTGGAGACAATTACCAATGTATGATCAAAGGAATGGGACAAGCCTCTTATAAGTTGGATTTGGGAAAGTTTGTGAAGATGAAGGAAGTCCTATATGTCCCAGGTTTGAAAAAAAATCTCCTTTCTATCTTAGGTTTAGATAAGAAAAGTATCGGAGTTTCTTTTGTAGATAATGAAATCCTCATGTAGCCAAAAGGGAAAACAATAGATGATGCAGTTGTGATTTGAATTGAAGAAGGAGGAATCTACAAATTGAAGGGACATGTAGATTCAACTCTAATAGCTAGTACCATGAGTCCTTGTGAGTTTTGGCATAGAATACTCGATCATTTACATTGCAAAGCATTACCAATAGTGATCAAAGTGGTGATAGGATTACCCGAAATCTAGGTTGATCATGAAGGATTGTGCAAAGGATGTGCACAAGGAAAGAATACAAAGAATCCATTTGCAAGCAGTGACAGTAAGGCAAAAGGAATCTTGGATATTAATCATTCAGAAATTTGTGGACCAATGTCAAATACTTCTCTAAGCATGTATGTTTATTATGCTTCTTTCATTGATGATTATTCCCGCAAAACATGGATTTATTTCTTAAAGAATAAAGATGAAGTATTTGGAAAGTTCAAGGAGTTTAAGGCTCTTGTGGAAAACCTCTCTGAAAAGAGGATCAAGACCTTAAGGTCAGATAATGGAGGAGAATTCACAGCAAGTGAATTCAAATATTTCTGTAAAGAAGCTGGGATTAAGAGGGAGCTTACCATTCCCTATAATCCCCAACAAAATGGTGTAGCTGAAAGAAAGATTAGATCTATCATGGAAGTAGTAAAAGCCTTGATCCATGATCAATATCTACCTATGCACTTATGGGCTGAAGCAGTTAGAACCATAGTTATGTGCATAACAGAATCTCTCACAGTGCTCTTGGTAACAAGACTCCATAAGAGATGTTTACTGTTGAGAAGCCTGAAATCAGTCACCTGAAAATATTTGGTTTCCCAGTATTCATACACATTCCCAAAGAGAAGAGATCAAAGATGGAACCTTCAGAAAAGAAGGGGATATTTGTGGGATACAGTGAGAAATCAAATGCTTACTAAATCTACATACCAGGATATCATCAGATTGAACTCAGCATATATGTTACATTTGATGAGGATGTAACTTTTAACAAGTCTAACAAGACTCGTGAGAGTGAGGAGGAGCATGAATCTCCTAGAGTTACAAAACTAACAACACACCAGTAAGAAATGTTGAAGAAGAGAATGTACCATAGGATCATGATATGATTGAACCTCAAAGACCTGAGGAGCCACCTCATGAGATGATTTCACAAAAAAGAATACCAGCCTGGGCACAAGAAATAATTCAGGATGCAGAAAAGTATGGTGATCCAAAAGGAACATGCAAAGAAAGCAAGAAACCAAGGCTATACTCCAGTTATGTAGCCTTGATGTGCAACCTCGTTGATGAAGAACCTACATGTTTTGAAGAAGCAAAAAAGAAGAAGGAATGGTTAGATGTCATGGTTGAAGAATACCATTCCATCATAAAGAATGATGTTTGGGATGTGGTACCGAGACCAAAAGACAAATCACTAGAATATTCAAAATGGATTTTCAACAAATCATTCAATAGATGGAAGTATAGAAAAATAAAAGGTAATATTTGTAGCCTGGGGTTCTCTCAAAAGGAAGGAATTGATTATGAGGAGAATTTTGCTCCTGTGGCTAGATACACTTCAATAAGAACTGTCCTTGCTTTGACAGCTAAGATGAAATGGAAGTTACACCAGATGGACGTAAAGATAGCTTTTATGAATGGTAATATAGGATAGGAAATGCACATCGAACAACTGGAAGGTTTTGAAATAGATGACAGGAAGACACATGTGTGTAGATTGAAGAAGGAATTGTATGGAATGAAACAAGAACCCAGAGCGTGGTATGGAAGAATTGATGGTTTCTTGATGAGATTGGGATTTACCAAGAGTAAAGTAGATTCCAACCTTTATTATAAGGTTGTAGATGATGAACCCATGATATTATTATTGTATGTGGATGATTTATTCTTGAAAGGTGAAAATAATCCCATCTATGAATGTAAGAAGAAGCTTGCTTCAGAATTTGAGATGAAAGACCTTGGTAGGATGCATTACTTTTTAGGTCTTGAGGTGTGGCAGTGTCCAAACGAGATTTTCCTAAATTAGGGAAAGTATATTGTTGAGATCCTAAATATATTTGGGATGATGGATTGTAAGGCTATGACTACGCCGATGATGACAAAATTGAAGCTCTTAAATGATGCTTCATCAGATATAGTGGATGTTACATTGTATAGACAAATCATCGGCTCGTTGATGTATTTAAAAAATACAAGACCGGATATATGTTTTGTTGTGAACACCTTGAGTCAGTATATGGTAGAGCCTAGACATGTTCACTTGGTTGCAACAAAACATGTGATGAGGTACCTAAAGGGTAAATTGGATTATGGTATCAGATATGTATCAAATAATGAGATCAGATTGCACGGTTATATAGATTCAGATTGGGAAGGAAGTGACAAAGACAAAAAAAGAACTCCAGGTTGTTGTTTCAGTTTGGGATCAGGTATGATCTCATGGATCAGTAGAAAGAAGACCTGTGTTTCTCTCAGTAGGGCAGAAGCTTAATACATTGTAGCATGTTCATCTTGTAGCGAAGTAGTTTGGCTTCGCAAGATGTTGACAAGATTGTTTGATGTCAAGATAGATGTGATTGATATCCTTTGTGATAATCAGATTAGTATCAAGATGTCAGAAAACCCGATGTTCCATGATAAATCGAAGCATATCGAAATCAAGTATCACTACATCCAGGATATGATGCAGAAGGGAGTTGTAAAGCTCAAGTATGTTCCTACAGAGGAACAAGTTAATGATGTATTGACTAAGCCTCTGTCTCGAGTAAAGTTTGAATACTTTTGAGACAATATTGATGTGGTCCGAAAGGACCTCCCTCGAAAGAGGGAGTGATGATGATGATGTGGTTTCCTGGATCGATGGTGTGGAAGCTCAGTCTAGGATTAGTATTTTAGTATGACAAGGCTTGTTTGATCCCGAAAGGGATTGGTATGTCATCCTAACTAGGCCTATTTGATCCTAGGGAGATTGATATGTCTGACTAGGCTTGTTTGGTCCGAAAGGATTAGCAATTCAGACAAGGCCTGTTTGGTCCCTAGGTAGATCGGTATGTCTGAATAGGCTTGTTTGGTCCAAAAGGATTAGAAAGTCATAAAAGAACTATTTGATCTACCAGAGTGCTCACTATAGAGAAGTTCTAGATGTACACTGATAATGATGCTCCAACATTCACATGTTGATGATGATGATGTTGTTCCAAAATTCACATGTTGATGATGTCCCATCAGTTGCTTGCTGATGATGGCAATGATGATGATGTGCTGATAATGATGTTAATGATGATGATCTAGCAGTTCCATATTTATGATGATGATGATGCTCCAGATATATGATGTTGTTTCAAAACTTCCTATGACATACATAGATTCACTAGTTAGTTGTATAGTTGTTGATGTTGATGTCTATAGAATACCTATTAAATTTTGAGCATTAATTCACAATACTCTAGGATCTTTGCTGAGAGAATAACATATACAGTATATCAATGCATGACAATCACAATATGACAAGCATCACAAGAATCAAAAGCATAAGAGACAAGAGACACAGAGTTTCCGTGGGGAAAACCCTAAGGTGAAAAAACCCACAACTTCCTCAGAGATAGAGAGAGCAATGGCTCAACCAAAGTACAACCAAAATACACTAAGATAGTCTCCTAGTATCAGATGATCCTCCTCCTCACTAGTGCGCCACTTTCTGAGTGAAAGTGAGTTACTTTTCCGAGTGAGTAAAATAGAGATCTCCGATCTCTATTTATACTAACCTTTTTGACCAGTGACCTTATGGGGCCGACTTGTCTAGTTAGGTACATCCACATTATAATATATATAATTCAGGGCCGACGCCACATGGTGGTCTAATAACCCATCGGCAAGTACACACACTTGCGACACTTGTCAATCCACATGACGACACTTCCTTATAGAGGAATAACACATCTCTAATAAGGGTACAATAAATATATATGAAATACATTCCGAAGTTACATATACATCAACAATACCTTCCTAGTTAAGAGGGAGTGTTAAAGAAATGTAACCGTGGAAGATATTGTAATTGTATTTGTTTATTATATTATTATTCCTCCTTCAGGAGATGTCATTGATGTAATTGGTCATTGAAAGAGTCAATATAAACTCTCCTTTGTAATTTGGGTTAATAGTACCCTCAATAATTATATTAAATAAGTTATAAGTCTCCCTAAGTGAAGTTAGCGTAGTTAGGGTAACAAATTCACCCAACTGAAGAATATAAATAAGAAGTCGAATTCCTCATTTGGAATCACTCTCACTCACTCATTCACTCAAGCAAGTTTGCATAAGAGAGAGAGAGAGAAGCTCACTGGTGAAGAAATAAGTTGTCTTGGGGTTTTACATTGTCTTGGTGATTTCTATATTGAGGAAGTTTTGCGGGGTTTTGTCCCTTGTAGTTTCCCCAAGGAAAATCTTGAGCTATTTGTGTTGTTGTGCTTGTCTTTCTTTCAGTGATCCTATTGTTTTAATGTTACTATGCTAAACAAGTAAAATATTAACATGGTACTCATTCTAAGTTAGACATAAGTGACTAGTATTCAAAGCCCTTGTGAGATATCATTTATTTGTCAGGTCATGATCCATTAGACATTGTATTGCAATCAGACAAAGCAATTCTAGAGGAAATGTCTTTAAAGGACAAGCCATGTAAGGATATGCATCAACATGCATATTTCCTCCCAACTCATAATGATCTTAGAATTGACAATGATGGAATTACCAAGCCAGGACCCATGGATTGGTATGGGATCCTTCTAACTCCTTCACAAGACTATGTTGAAGGTAAAATGGAAAACATTTCCAAGACTATTCCTATCGACATTTATAGGACACCGGGTGTAGTTTAAAATGTTTTCATTGGTGTTGATTGTTCACTAGAAGAAATTGAGATATACACAACACTATTTAAGGAGTTTCAGGATATTTTTGCCTAGTCCTATGAATAAATTCCAGGAATTGACTCAACTATTGTCGAACATGATATTAAAACATATCCCAACGCTAAACCAGTTCAGCAAAAGCTTAGACATTTGAGTCCAAGGAAGGCCACTGCCGTTAAAGCAGAGGTTGAAAAATACTTCGACCAAACTTCATTTATCCAGTTCCCTTGACTTAGTGGGTATCGAAATTGGTACTTGTCGATAAAAAAAAAGGAAATATTCATGTATGCACATACTTTCAGGATTTAAACTTGGATTTCCCTAAATATAACTTTCCGACCCCATTCATCGATCAGATAATCAATGAATGTGTTGGCAACAATATTTTCTCCTTTATGGATGGCTTCTTAGGGTATAACCAAATCCAAATATGACCAGAAGATCAACACAAAATGACATCTATATGTCCTTGGGGAAAATTTGCGTATAGGAAAATGCCTTTTGGCTTGAAGAATGCCAGCACAACCTTCCAAAGATCTATGCCCTATGCATTCCATGAAATAAAGAAGATTGTCGAATCTTATCTTGATGACCTAACTGCGAAATATAAGAAGAGAGTAGATCACCCTAAGCATTTGCAATCTGTCTTTGATAGGTGCGTTACTATAGGATTTGTTTGAATCCTCACAAGTGTATCTTTTGTGTGGAATCTGGTCAGTTTATAGGGTTTATTGTATCCAAGGATGGCATCATGATAGATCCATTTAAGGTGGAGGTGATATTACAATTGCCACCCCCGTGAAACTTGAATCAACTACAAAGGCTACAAGGTAGAGGCAATTTCTTACAGCGGTTTGTTGCTAACTATGTTGAATTAACCAAAGGTTTCATGCACTTATTAAGGAAAGGGGTCCCATTTGTATGGGATGACAATGCTCAATGATCATTTGATGCATTGAAAAAGGATTTGGTGTATGCCCCTGTATTGAGTCCAACAAACTTCAATAGAGATTTTCTCCTTTATATAACAACATCTGAGTCAATGGTTGGCATGGTCTTAGTCCAAGAGGATGAATCTTATTGAGAACATGTCATCTACTACTTAAGTAAGAATTTAGTAGGACCTGAGTTGAGGTACTCGCACGTTGAGAAACTTGAGTTGGCTACTGTCCATGCATTCCAATGATTCAAACATTATATTCTACTTAGGAGAATAATTGTTATAGCCGATGTTAATCCATTTCAACATATTTTTTCCCGACAGATAATCGATGGAAAATACAACAGATGGATTGTTGTCTTACAAGAGTTAGACTTAGGGTTTGCGTCAACAAAATCCAAGAAATATTTAGCCTTCACAGAATTTGTCTGAATTAACTAGAGACAAATAGGGATCTGTTGAAGAAACATCATTAATTGATGAACACATATTCCTCATTAGCTCAGAAGGCCCCTGGTATGGTGATATTTTGATATATTTACAAAACCAAAGGGTCCCACCTCAATCTACTCGTGAACAATGACACAAGATATGGCACCATGTACGACATTATATTATCATTGGTGATACATTATATCATCGAGGTGTAGACAATATTCTTAGACATTGCCTTGTTCATGAAGAGTCTGAGAATTTTTTGAATGGTTTCCATAGTGGAGCATGTGGCGTTCATTTATTTGGGACGGAAACAACGCAGAAAATCCACCGCGCAGGATATTTTTGGCCCTCAATATTCAAAGATTTTCATGAGGCCATTAAGAAGTGTCACCTTTGCTAGACATTTGCTAAGAAAATGTGCTCACACCCTGCTCCTTTACATCCAGTTATAATTTTTTATCACTTCACCAAGTGGGGAATTGAATTTACCACATGCACCCCAACATCAGTAAATGGTCATACGTATATTATTGTGGTCGTAGACAACTTTACGAAGTGGTTAGAAGCGATGCCAACATTTCAATTTGATGGTGAAATTTTAGCACACTTTGTGTTCAATAAGATAATCACTTGATTCAATATACCTAGGTATATTGTAACCGATAACAGTTCCCATTTTCAAAATAAAATGATGTTAGGACTATCAGAAAAACTTGGTTTTCGCCAGGAATTCTCGTTGCCATACTATCCTCAGTCTAATTGCCAAGTAGAAGTTGTAAATAAATCTTTAAAAACCATGTTACAGATAATGGTAAACAAACATCAGTCCAATTGGCACATAATTCTCTATCCCTCTCTCTAGGCATATCGAACTTCCGTTAAGATTGCAACGAGATTCACTCCTTTCTAGTTAGTTCACGGAATCGAGGTTGTATTACCTATAGATTGTGAAATTATATCGCTCAAGTTAGTAGTGGAACTTCTACTTGACAACACCGATCTAGAAAAACACTTGTTGTATCTAGAACAACTAAATGAACATAGAAGAGACACGCTTACTGCTATTGAAGAAAACAAAAAACATGTTAAGGCATGATATGATAAAGAGATTTGTCTAAGGATCTTCTTAGAAGGATATCTTGCGTTATTTTATGATCAGAAACACGACGAGCTAGGAGACGGGAACTTCACATCACTGTGGATTGGCCCGTATATTGTTCGGAAAGTGTTGGATAAAGGGGCCTACGAACTTGAATATTATGATGGAAACACGTTAGGGTCCATAAATGGACTCTATCTCAAAAAATACTTTGCTTAGGCCTAGAATCTGGGAAAGCTGCTGTAAATAATGTACTATAGTGTATGATTGTAAGTTGGGCTCATATCAGTGGTGTGTTAAGTTAGGCTTCTATGCATGTGACATATGGATACGAGTTCACAAATATTTTTGGGTTATGCGGATGGGGCATGCCGGCATACCCGGAATATTTCTTTCGCCGCATGGGTCATTTGTGACCTGGAAGGCGAACGACTAAGCTCTAGTGGAGCATCTCTCAGCCCGACAACGAATAGCATTTCTGAGTATCGTTTCATCATCGAGTTGATGTATGAATCCATTATTAGAGGTATTAAACATTTAACCATCTATTTAGATTCACAATTGGCCATCTCCCAGTTGAATGGTATAAATAATGTCCAATGCCCGGTGTTGTTGCAAAAATTTCTACGAATTCGATTATTAGAAAGAGAATGCCATTCCATTACTTATATACACATACCAAGGACATACAATCATTTAACTAATATGATAGAAAACTACATTATTGATAGACATCTATACCATAATTCATCCACATGAGCATAAAACATAAAAAAATTGTACACACTATATATAGTACCGAGAAATCAATCTCTCTCTCTATATATAAGTAGATAAAAGGTACAAAAACATGAGACTGAGTCCAAAAATAAGAGTTTACACTACATTGGTGTAACTCATAATAAAAAATAGACAGATGGCCCTACACAATATAGACAACCAAGAGATAAAAAAATACATGAACCTATAAAAAATATCATTATTTAGACTCCTCATCAGCCTAGGTAGCCTCGACATCCCGGTAACATACTACACATGTCACTACTTTCTGAAGTAGCTTGAGCCATACAGGAGGTACACCAACCACTCACGGTTGCATCTCCATATGAAGCTGCCCAATATGAAGGGGACTAGCCTCTTTGGTCAATCCTGCAATATGGCTTTCTATTGTACCAAGCGTAGTTGTGTCTCCCACAGTAAGCAATGGTGCACGAACTAGGACTCTAGGATGGTCGTTAGGACAGACAAGACCAATATTTGCACAATGTAAAAACATCTCAGTCCTCACATCATAAAAATCATATAATTCTTAAAAACACAAAAAGTTAAATAAGAACAAAAGTAAAAAATCACCAATATTCTCTCAGGCACTTCTAGGAGGCAGTATCAAGTATGGATCTCCACGAAAATCTAATCCAGCATACGGAAACTCCTTGATAGCGGGTATATGATGACTCCACCAAGAATGGAAGTCATAATCAAAGCGAGTAGTGATAGATACACCACCATGCCTCATGAAAAGGTCACTCCATCAAACTAGCCGTGGCTCATGCCAGTCCAATCATGGAAGAGTAGTCCTGGGGCTCATACAAGGAATCTGCTCGAAGAAGAACGATACAAGAATGCTACCATTAAGATGACATGGATAATCATCATTAACACCATTGTTATTATCAATAGCTTTTTAGAAAAAGTGAAGTATCTATAGCCAAAAAAAATGTCCCTTCCATCCCGACCTTTCGTCAATTGATGCTTGAGGTTTACCAACAAACTACTCACCCAGTCAAATACCACTCCCTGCAAACACTCAACCCCTATATGCATCTGGTTGCGGGTAGCTAAGTGCAAGGTTGAGCTGTCAGATACTCTTGTGACAATGTTCAATATTACTTTAGGAAGAGAACTTGCAATATGGGAAAGAGGCGCCTGACTACCGGATTTCTAAGTTCCAGGAGTGCAATATGCATTCACATAGTCCTATACTGAAAGGGAACCCACTCCACAGAAGGTCCCTTTTAAGTTAACTACCTCCCCCAGCGAGATAAACCAGTAATGAAACAGATATCCTATAAAGTGATTTCAAATATTTCACCATGGAGATTGAAGACTCCCTGATCTATATCCCAATACCTCACTAACATCTCCAACAGTGTTCTTTGTTCCCTCATGTTTGTGGTGTGGAAAAATTTCAACAAACCACAACGCCTAAGTGCATTGAAGTCAAAGGATATATTAAGGTGTCCCTATCCAAGTCTTCACGCTCTCTCTCACGCCAAACCAACACCATCTCTGCAAAAAGTTAGGGTTCAATCCATTAGTGTTCAAGTAAAAAAAAATCACGCCACACATAGGTGGTAACTACCACAGTTGCGTACAACACGCAGGTGGAACGAGGCCCACTAGTGCGTATCAGGCTTACACATAGCCTGATACTTTCCCACTTGTGCATGCATCTTCACAAAAATAAAAGGAAACTAAATAACTCAAATAAACACTAAAAAACTAAAAATTTAGGTGCAAAATGAAGAGCATAGAGAGAGTAAGTACTTGCAAGTGATGGATTTGAAAATGATCCACCCAATCAACTGCAACAAGAATTCAAATTTTTAGGACTTTGGTAGCTTTCCAAGTGGTAAAATGCAAATGACTTAGTTCTTTTTCTTATTCACTATTTAAAAAAGAAATATTTTTATTTTTTCCTACTTTTTGTATAGTTTGTTATATTTTATTTATTTTTATATGATTACTAATGGGTCATTTGTGTTTTCAACGTGATTTTAATAAGCAGGAGGGAAACAATTATTGATTTTCGTTACTTAAAACATGGAATCCAAGGTCCAAACCCTTTTTACCCATATAGGATAGGTCATTTAACTAATGCATATTTCATTATGACCTTACCATTCATCATGCCATAGGACTTTTTACTCCATGGATTGCGGCTTTGAACCTCTTTAATACATTCTATCGGTCGTTGCTCTTTCATGGATAGAAAACTTATCACACATGGGCTGCCCTAGTTAGCACCTCATATCCATGGGCTGCCTTACCTATTGATATAAACTTGCATACTTTTACCTTGCTTCTAACCTCCTCATTAAAGGCTCCTACCATTTATGGAGTTTCTTTAAGCTTTTTTTTGTCTCCTTAAAACATGAAAAGATTGCCGAGCCAACTTGACTCTTTCATACTCATTAAAGTACTTGAAAGGTCATCTAGACGATATAATTGTAACCCTTTTCTGGACCGTTTAGATTAGATACGAAAAAGGAATACTCTAGTCATACGTTGCTAGAAGAGTTCTTTCTCACATTTTTTCCCATTTTTCGGGCGAGGAGACTAACTTTATGAAAATGGACATCTTGGAGTTTTCCTTAGGATTTTCAGACTCGAAATATGAAAACACCTGCGAGCATATACCAACTCAGGCTCGCTAAAAAATCCACGAGTAGGTGTATAGGTTTATTGTTTGATTTTTTCAGACTCTTTAAATATGAAAACACCGACGAGCATGAATAGATCTAGGCTCGATATTAAAATCCACAGATCAATATTTTATTGATTAATCTTCTATCTTGTCTTCAAACTCATAAAATAATGAAGAAAGTGTTGAGTTTTCTTTCCATGGTATCATTAAATTACACATAGATGGACCCTTTTAGGGATCTAACCCCTCCTTTTTTAGGTTCATTAAACATATGATAAGGGAGTCATCAATGGATGAGCTATATGGAGCATTCTTTATTTTTCACGCTCGTTAAACCATGACAAGTACAAAAAGAGAAAGGGAAAGGGAGGGTGTCTTATTTTACTGAAAATGGAAGCAAGTCCAAATTCATACTTGAACATAGAGCTCATTCCAAATCTACCACTGATTGGGTTTAGTTTCAGCCTTAGGGTGAACCTTATCCTCACTATGCTTACTCCCCCGATTGGTTACTCTTCCAATAATATGGCGAATTTGTCAATGTCTCCTACATTGTGGATTTTGTTCATCCATAGCTTCCTCAATCATCTATTTGCTCATTGTTCAAGGATGTCCCTTGCGTTAGATATTCTGCAATTTCCTTGACCTCATGTGTCGACCATTCCTTGGTGTCAGTATGTTGCATCATGTACCCAATCCTAATCCAAGAAAGAACAACCTTTGGTTGTTCCTCGTGTTGGATGACAGAGGACGCCTTAATGCCTCCCTTCCAATGGACTTCTTCCCATCGACTTCAAATCATCTTTCTCTGGGAATGAAGTTTAGAGTTTTGGTAGTACCTTGGGGGTTGCATTCACTAGTGGCAATTTCCCTTTCCGTCGAGTTATGGGGTTATGGGAATACATCAATGTCTCTTACTCAATGGATTCTTCAGGTGTTCAACTTCAAAAACATCTATTCACACCTATTATAATGTACTAGGTACCTTTGGGCCCATTTTCATTATTGGTGGGTTCCCTCGCATTTGTTAACGGTTTACATCAATGACCGGTAATCAAATGGTATCACCCATATTCGACTTCAGATCATTTTATTCACATTGTTAGGATTTGTACGCCAGCCATAGGAATGATTTCCTTACAAGAGTGTCCCCTTCATTGGTCCATCTCAACTCCTTTTATGATTGATGGAGATAGTTGCAGATGGTTTCCAATTATTTTAAAGAGTTACAACTGAGCACCGAACCGTTTGAAACCTATATAACCTCTCTAATTTAGAATTTTATATTTTTTCATGATTTTTGGAGGCACTCGTGCCTTGCTCAAGGGAAACCTGAATTTGATTCACTTGTAGCTAGTGTAGAAAGTGTGTTTGGGAAATTTTAGTTGCAACTTCATGGAATCAAGGAAAAATGAGTTTGGATCTTGCTTTTAGGGCTTAGGGCCATCATAAGGAGTCAAATCATAGACTCTTCCATATTTTAATGTCCTTTTTTGTGAACGGTCAATGACACTCAAGTGTTGTAATTTGAACTATCGTCACGGATAGAGAAGTGTCAATTTGAGCTATAATGTATGCCCCCTAATGTGTGAGGTCAAAAGGGGACCTGATTGTTCGGATATCCACATCATCTATTTCAGGATACATATCTATTTCAGGATCATCTATTTCAGGATACATATCTACTTCAGGATCTTGCATGATCTATTTCAGGATATGCAGCTGCATGCACTTGCATGCATCCCAGTCACCAGTTTGATGCCTCCGGCACCTTATCCACCTTCTTCTAGCACCCGGGAGCCACTTACCACAGAGTTTTAGCCCTCCTAAGCTGAAAGGTGCCCTCTTCTCACCTACTGCCAGAGAAGGGCGCACTTGTTCACCTACCACTGCAGATTCACTCCAGTTACATTCAGTTAGCTCCGATTCTACCTGATTTGAGGCTAGTTTCACTCCTGACTGACTGTTTCACCTCCGATTGACCTCCAGTTCGATTAGGTGACTTGTTCTGACTCCAGTTAGCCTCCCATGCGCCCCCACTGAGCCTCCAGATCCTATATCAGTGCTACACACTTCAGTTACACTTATTACACTCAGTTAGACTCAGATTGACACCTGGATGACTGGTTGTTGTGATTGATGAGCAACACCGATGATTGATGAGGACTCCTAGATAGAGTCAAGCTACTCCATTCTGTGATTTGAATGACCTTCTTAGGCAATTCGAATTGCTCAGTCATTGTGACAGTTTGTATTGTAATTCATTCACCCTTTCTGGGATAGAGAGCACTGCTGCATGTTTTGCACAGTTTTGCACCATATTTTCTATGTTCATCTATTGTGATTGATTTACTTGTTCATTAGATCTGCTGTGACTAATTTTACATGGTATCAGAGCCATTGCAGGGACAAGATCTCTTTTCTACAGGTGTTTATACAAGAAGATTTGACTGAATTGCTAAAAATTGCAAAAAGTTTGGCATGAGATATCTCAAGGGCATTCGCTCCTGTGCATGCAAAGCTTGAAAAATATTCCAATACCACTCCAGAAGCTTGAGTTACCACATAATTCCTGGATCTGATACATTGGACCTATTCAACATTGCTTGAAATCCAATCCCAGGTGTGATGCAACTCTCAAAGGGTGGATTGTTCGACCTTATTGTGGTTGTTTTGATGTGATTTGCAGGTTTATTGTCTCCTTCAAGTACACTCGCTATTTTCTGCATGCAAAGTTTCCTCCTTCAATTGCATTCGCTATAGTCTGCATGCAAGCTTCCTCTTCATCAGTTGACTCAATCCTTGCAATGGAATACTCTTCTTCAAAGCCTATCCTCACCCCATTCAATTATTTTGATTGGAAAGATGATATGGAGATCATATTACGTTCAAAAGGTTACTACCGAGTCACTCTTGGTCTTGAATTGGAGCCAAACAATGTAGCAGAAAGAACCAAACACTACAACAAGCTTGATGAAGCTTACGGTCTTCTTTGTCTCTCCATCTCCAAGGATCTTCACTTCCATCTCAGCGGATTGAAGACTCCAAAAGCCATATGGGAGCAACTTGAAACACTATTCGGCAAGCAGGATGAGCTTAGGGCTTTTCAATTAGAGAATGAATTGATTGGCCTTAATCCTGAGAATTTCGAGACCATCAATGAATTCTTCACAAAATTCAAGAACTTGAACTTGCAATTGAAGAACAGTGGTGTTATCAAAGAGGATAAACAGTTGATCCTCTCCATTCTAAGCAAGCTTGGGAAAGATTATTCGGTATTTGTCTCTACTTTCAATTCCGGTCAGCTAACTACCCCGAATTGGAAGATGCCTACCTTGAATGCCTTCATTGAGTCCGTTACGAAAGAGCATGACAAGTTGATTCAAATGGGGTCCATAAGATCCAAAGATTCAGCCCTATTTGTTCAAGGACACAAGATCTCGAATGGTAAAGGAAAGCTAAAGAAGGAGAAGCCCAAATTCGAGCCTCACAAGCAAAAAGACAAAGGCAAGCAAACGGATGCACCATCCAGTTCGAAATCCAAGCAAAAGGGCAAAGAAGGTAACCAAAAATCTAAATGTACTTATTGTAACCGTGGCTTTCATCCCGAAAGTTCATGTATGAAGAAGACTATAGATCAAATGGCCCTCCTTTTGGAAAAGAACAACATAACCCTTCCTGACGGTGCAAGGAAGAAGGATCGGAATGACGATCATGAAAGAGGACAAGCACTCATGGCAACGGTTTCGAAGCCCACTCTCTTGATAGATTCGGGTGCATCAAATCATATGGCTGCAAATATTGATTCTTTTTCCTCATTCGATCCAAACAGCTCCATCCCCATCCATTTGGGAGATGACTCAAAAATTTCTTCAAAGGGCAAAGGTACGATTCATGTAGATCATGGATGCTTTCAGAATGTTCTCTATGTGCCTTCCTTAGCTTCGAATATCCTTTCTGTGTATCAAATGACACACACTGGTGATCCAAAGAAAGTCACATTCAGCCCTAATACAGTTGAAATTTCTGATATCAAAAGTGGAAGACTAGTTGCGGTTGGAAAGGCAAACCACACCGCAAAATGTTATGAGTTTTCGCACTTTATTCCGCTTGCAAAGCCCACTGCTCTTCGCACACATGGTAATGAGGTTAGTAGGATTTGGCATGAAAGATTTGGACATCTAAATTATAAGTATTTGCTGCTGCTATCAAATAAATCCATGGTAGATGGGCTTCCACAACTCCGTTCCTCGAAGGGAATATGCACCGGTTGCATTATTGGGAAGCACCCCGAGCACAGATTCGACCGCGGCAAGGCTAGCAGAGCCTCTACTATTTTGGGATTGATCCATTCTGATATCAGTGGTCCGCTGCCCCATACGTCATTAAATGGTTCAAGGTATGTTTTGACATTTATTGACGATTTTTCCCGCTTTACATGGGTATTCTTTCTCAAAAACAAGTCAGAAGTGCTTGGAAAATTCAAGGATTTTAAGGCTTCTGTTGAGACCACCACTGAGAGCAAGATCAAAGCTCTTAGATCTGATAATGGTGGGGAATATATCAAGTCCGAGTTGCTGCAACTTTGTGCCCAAAGCGGAATCAAGATCCAACATACAGTTCCCTACACACCCCAGCAGAACGGTGTAGCGGAAAGGAAAAACCGGTCACTGAAAGAGATGGCTACATGCATGATTGAATCGAAAGGTTTGGCTGCAAATCTTTGGGCTGAAGCAATCAATGTTGCTGCATATATACAGAACCGTGTTCCACATTCATCCGTGAAAGGTATGACTCCTTTCGAAGCATTCTTTGGTCACAAACCGGATGTGTCAAATTTGAGAGTTTTTGGCTCTACTGCATGGGCTAGAATCCCTTCTAAGAAGAGACGAGCTTTGGATCCACAAAGTATCGAGTGCATATTGATAGGATATGGGGAAGAATCAAAAGCATATAAACTCATGGATATCAGATCTAAAAAGATATTCATAGAGCGCAGTGTGCAGTTTGAAGAACCGCTTCAAGAATTGCAACTAGTTGAGGAGAAAACTGCCGATTCACCGCCTTCACCAGAAGAAGATTCGAGCAGCGATAATGAAGGTATGAGTTCTGATATTTCTGATATTGTAGAAGCATATGATGATCATGACATATCAGGTTCAGAATCCGACCATTCAGATCCCCCTCAGTTACCAAAGTGGGCCCAAAACACTCTACAATCTGCTGGTTCTAGTCTTGGAAATCCTGCTGATCCGAGACGAACAAGAGGAGACTTTCAAAGGGCAGGTATGGCTCTTTCTATTGCTGATCCATTTCTTCCTGAGATTTGTTATTTGATGGCTGGTTCAGATCCCCAATCATACTATTCATCCCATCGAGATCCGAGATGGAAAAGTGCCATGGATGAAGAGTACAGTTCTCTTCAAAAGAACAATACATGGGAGCTAGTTTCTCTTCCACCTGGAAGAAAATTAGTGAAGTGTAAATGGGTCTACCATACTAAAGTTGCTGCTGATGGCACTATCAGCAAATATAAAGCAAGGTTGGTGGCAAAAGGTTTTTCCCAAGTCCAAGGAGTGGACTACACAGAGACCTTTGCACCGGTTGCAAAGATGGATTCCATCCGCCTTGTTTTAGCTATTGCCGCATCCAAGCACTGGGAAGTGCATCACATGGATGTCAAGAGTGCATTTTTACATGGAGACCTTGCTGAAGAGGTCTATATGCAGCAGCCAGAGGGTTATACATCAGATCCATCATTGGTTTGTAGATTGAAGAAATCTTTGTACGGGTTAAAACAGGCCCCAAGAGCTTGGTACGCAAAGATGGACTCCTTCCTTCTTTCTCAGAATTTCCAAAGATGCAAATCTGATCCGAATGTCTATCTTCAGTGAGTTAAAGGTAATTTGTTGGTTATTGTACTTTATGTTGATGATCTGCTTATTACTGGTAGCACACTTACTTCAATAAACAAGCTAAAATCTGCCTTAAATCTAGCTTTTGACATGAGCGATTTGGGCTTGCTGAGTCACTTTTTGGGCTTGGAGATAGCTCAAAATTTTGATGGGATCACTATATCTCAGCAAAAATATGCTTCTGACCTGTTATTGAAGTTTAATATGGCTGAATGTAAGGCAGCCCCGTTCCCATTCCTCTCAGGAATCAGTCTTGAGGAGGGAGATTCCACACCGCTTGCAGATTGCAGTATGTATCGACAGTTGATTGGTTCACTACTTTATTTGACACATTCACGGCCTGATATCTCATATGCCGTGAGTGCCGTGTCAAGATATATGCAGCAGCCACATGAGCTTCATTGGCGAGCATCCAAGCGGATCTTGCAGTATGTGCAAGGTACGAGACAGTTTGGCATACATTATGCTGCAGATTCTGAGCTAGATTTCATTGGTTTTACTGATTCAGATTGGGCAGGTGATAGCATTGATCGGAAGTCCACTTCCGGTTATGTTTTCATGATTGGTCATGGTGCTATTTGCTGGTCCAGCAAAAAGCAAGCAGCCATTGCACTTTCTTCAGCAGAGGCAGAGTATCGAGGGGCAGTCAATGCCTGCATTCAGGCAGTTTGGTTGCAGGGTATTCTTTCCGAGTTTGGTTTTGGTGGCACTACTTCGACTGTCCTATTTTGTGACAATCAAAGTGCTATCAAGATCTCCACAGATCCAGTTCAGCGGCAGAGGACCAAACACATTGAGATTCATATGCATTACATTCGACAGTTGGTGCATGACCGCACCATCATTCTGCAATATTGCCCTACTGATGAGCAAATTGCAGACATATTCACCAAGAGCTTCACTGAGAAGAAGTTCTCTTACCTCCGTTCACTGTTGGGGGTGAGTTCCATCATGGTGGAGACAGATTGATTCATTATTATGCTTTAGCTTGAGGGGGGGCTTTCTTCCCACTGGGTTTTCCCTCTTTCCTCACTTAGTTTATTTTCAGCATTTTTTGGATTATTGTATTGGGGTGACCTTTGGTCTTAGTTACCAGGGCCCCACATTATTTTAGTTGGCACATCATAGTCTAGCTTGAGGGGGGGTGTTCGGATATCCACATCATCTATTTCAGGATACATATCTATTTCAGGATCATCTATTTCAGGATACATATCTACTTCAGGATCTTGCATGATCTATTTCAGGATATGCAGCTGCATGCACTTGCATGCATCCCAGTCACCAGTTTGATGCCTCCAGCACCTTATCCACCTTCTTCTAGCACCCGGGAGCCACTTACCACAGAGTTTTAGCCCTCCTAAGCTGAAAGGCGCCCTCTTCTCACCTACTGCCAGAGAAGGGCGCACTTGTTCACCTACCACTGCAGATTCACTCCAGTTACATTCAGTTAGCTCCGATTCTCCCTGATTTGAGGCTAGTTTCACTCCTGACTGACTGTTTCACCTCCGATTGACCTCCAGTTCGATTAGGTGACTTGTTCTGACTCCAGTTAGCCTCCCATGCGCCCCCACTGAGCCTCCAGATCCTATATCAGTGCTACACACTTCAGTTACACTTATTACACTCAGTTAGACTCAAATTGACACCTGGATGACTGGTTGTTGTGATTGATGAGCAACACCGATGATTGATGAGGACTCCTAGATAGAGTCAAGCTACTCCATTCTGTGATTTGAATGACCTTCTTAGGCAATTCGAATTGCTCAGTCATTGTGACAGTTTGTATTGTAATTCATTCACCCTTTCTGGGATAGAGAGCACTGCTGCATGTTTTGCACAGTTTTGCACCATATTTTCTATGTTCATCTGTTGTGATTGATTTACTTGTTCATTAGATCTGCTGTGACTAATTTTACACTGATGGTGGAAATACATTATAATAGCCAATGGAATGAAATGTGGTGTTATAAAGGCCAGGTTCTCGATCATTAGCTCAAAAAGTACCTAAAGCAAAGGAAAAAGGTGTCGGACATACATTTCCCTGAGATGGACGTTTCCATGCTCAAAGTGTGATAGACCATAGATACTAGTTGTATACATTGTGGATCCATGACATATAGAGGATGTAGAAATCACATCCATGAAAAAATTACTTAGTGGATCCATGTGACATATATCAGAGTGGATCATGGCCATGAAAATGATACACAGTGTATCCATGTCAATCAGGAGATCATAGCCACAAACATATACACAGTGGATCTATGTTTGAACATGCATCGGGAGAAAAAAATGTAGCTAAGGTGAGTATTGGTTCTCCCAATGGTACCATTTTCATATGATGTATGGTACATTATTACGGAAATCGAGAAATATCTAAATGTGAGAATACTACTGTTGGCCCAAGGTCTTCCATCTAAACTGCAAAAAAGGTACAAATCATGTCCATCTGAATAGATGATATGAAGTTGAACATGAAGGACATCATTTGATTACCGATCATTGATGTATACTGTTAAAAAATGTGATGCAACCCACTGATGATGATAATGGGAACCGAGGTACCTAGTACATTCTAACAAGTGTAAATAGATGTCTTGGAGTCAAACACTTGTAGAATCGTCAAGGAGGATACATTGATGTATTCCAACTACTTGATGGAGAGGAAACTTTCCACTGGTGACTGCAATCCCTAAGGTACTACTAAGAATCTAACACTCGTTCCCAAAGCATGAAGTGTTGAATTTTATGGGAAGAGATCCATTGGAAGGGAGGCATTAGGGAATCCTCCATCAACCAACACAAGGAAATATTAGGGATTGATTTTCCTTAGAAAAGGGACTGGGACAAATTTTTGTAGAAAATACCACCAAGTATGTATCTCACATGCACCAAATGTAAATATCTCATGGAAGAGACTCCCTGAGGAACAACCAATAACAAGGGTGATGACTTCCACCAACGATGAAAATGGAATTGAAGGTACAACACGAATCCAAAAATGTTAATAAATGTTTTGACATTGAACATTATGGGAAACCAATTAATCAACGACCAATGATGAGTTGTCATCTATTGAGTGCAAGGTTACTTGTCAGTGATGTAAAGAGGAATAGGGTTTTATTACTTTAGATCAATTCCTTAGAGAAAATGAGTCATTGCTGATGAGACATGAGCGAATTCAATGGGGACCTTCTACACTAGCATGAGTACAAACACTAGACTTAAATGATACATGCTCAGAACAATTGGCATCAAGGAATCACCGAAATATGAGGTCAAGGCAATTGTAGAATGGTTGACATGGGATAGGAATATCCTTGCATAGTGAGCATGACACAGTAGTGACTTGGGAAGCTTTTGACATGAAGGGACCAACTATATAAATCCACAATGTAAGAGACATTGACAGATTCTACATATGATTGGAAGAATAACCAATCAAAGGAGTAACAACTTTGAGACAATCATTTAAATCCTGAGGCCGTACTAAGACCTAACTTCCTGATAAGAATCAAGACTAGTGCTTTGTTCAAGGATGAGCTGACTTGCTTCCACCATACAATAGACATTTGAGATATCCCCCCCCTTTCGTTTTTTTAAATATTTTATTTTTTGTGCCTTTTTCATATTATAAAGCCTAAAAAGGAATGAAACAATGCTATAGTATAGTGCAAGAAACAAGTGTCCATGGCATGCAACTATGTTCCGAGCACATGGAACAGACCTATGCAAAACAAAATGCAAAGCAGGTGATAGGAAAGAGGTGGACACTCATGATCACATTTCTTCTAGGGATACATTTCAGAATGCAAATGCAATAGATGCAAGTGACAAGCAACACAATGAATGAAATGGCATTATGAATGCTGCAACAAAGCATTAGGCATAGTTGTGCAAGTACTTGTGAGAAAAAGAAAATGCATAATGAAAAAAATGGGAGCCTTATAGGAAATGGAAAAAAAGAGATGTGAAAGAGAGGCATGAGGCTTCTTATCAAAGTCATGATAAAACTAAAAGGCTCCCAATCCTATGATAAAAAATCGGCATGGGAAATAAAATGGAAAGCGGGTGTTAACTGCAATGTCCCATGTTAGGTAGGCTCTTCTATCAGACTGATGCAAAATGCATATAGAGATGGTTGATGCACCAATATCCAACTGGTATGAACCTATGGAAAATTTGGGTGGAAAAAGGTTCAAATGCATCATAATAGAGGTGATGCCTAAACCTTTATGCAAATTTCCGAATATACCTGCCTGAATCGACAAATGTGTAAAGAGTGCTCCTTAAGAAACCATGAATCCAATATAAAATATTGTATCCAAGAAACAACAATACCATGATCATATCTATAAAATATGAAAAGAAAGATATGATAAGGGTCACTTTGGAGGAATGCTAGACTCGATGATAGCCTCTAGGAGAGCTTCGTCTAAGGCAAGTATGTCATCCTAGAGAGAACACATGTCAGAACATTCACCTAAACCAACAGGGTGGAGAACAAACTCCAATTTCCCCATTGGATGAATCACTTGGTCAACTGTCAGAACCAATTCCCAAGAAGGTGAGCATGAATCCAAAGGATTCTTCTCAGTAGTAGTTGGACAAAAGAGATATGAGGCCACATAATTCATTCGTGGCATGGTAGTGTATATTGAAACACTATAAACATACAAAGGGGATACTTGGATGTCTAAAGTCAGAATATGAAGTGGACCAACAAATGTAAGTTGAACAATAATGGAAATGCTTCCTTTGTGAGTAAAATGCATCACATGAAATAGCGTAGACACCAAAACATGTTGAAATTTGGTTGAGCTTTGATCTTTAATTCTTTTAGATGCAGCGACTTGAAGCAATGAGACAATTCAATCAATGAAATTCATACAACCATAACACAAGATATACCCTAGGGAAAATCCTCAAAATTATGAAAATAAAAACCTCAGCAATTCTTCTCGGTATAATATAATGGATAGAAGATAATGCTTTCTTTTACAATATAGCAGATTGGTTTCGGAAGATAAGAGATCACCAAACACTCTTGATGGAGATACATAAGCAATAGGGAAGAGAGATTAATCAGTTGTGTTCCCAACACAACAATAACAAGTACGAACAATACCCCGCACAAAGAGAAGCACATTGACTTCAATGGAGAAGAGAATTCACTTCACATTGGATTCATCAATCCCGTATAACATATTTATACATTATTCTCATCTATTTTTATATTCTAACTTCAGGATGAAATCACCCTCAAACTGGATGTATTAATCTTGCATGCAGAGGTGTGCTCCACTTCTCATTGTTAGGATATTTAGATACTTAGGAGTTAGTTAAGATCAACTTGTGTAATAGATCTGTTAGGAAAAGTGTGTTTCTTTAGTATGCATTAGTATGCATTTGTAAATACTTAAATTCGACGGTCACGATATGTTTTAGACATAGAGTGATCCGATGGCCCAAATTCTCTTAGATCATACCTACCCTTGATCCGTGGCTTAACACTCGATTGGTGCATGATCTCTATTTAAAGAGCATGGAGGGTCATTGGAAAGTTGATCAATTATGAGAAGCTCATTTGTAACTTTCTTTCTTTGCATAATAAATTGCTCCGTAGAAGCTATTTGGCCAGGGCCGTGGAGTGTTTCCCTCTCGAGGGTTTAAACCATGTCAAAACATCGGTGTATCGATCTGTGATCTGTTTGTGTGAAGTGGTTTCACTAGGTGTTTGGTCTTTTGGGTGTACCTTGTGTACTCGAACATGGTATCAGATCTTTTATGAAGAACCGCTTCCGGTTATGATCTAGATCTTGAACTGTTGTTGCAAAAACTTGAAAGGGTTTCTGGTTCTGATATTTCTGTGCATTTCTGTGGTGTGGGAGGTGTTCCATTGCTTCTGGAGCACCGTTTCCATTAGGAAATAGTTTTCGTTTGATCGAAAACGGTTTCTGGTTGCTTCAGAAATGCGTATTTCATCAGATCTGAAGGTATAATGTTACAGTGATGCTTTTTTTATTTATGTTTTAAAGAAAAAAAAAATCTCATATTTTATCAATTTTACTATTAGATTTTTTTAGTTTCAGATTTTTGCTTTCTCTATCTACGTATGTTTTTTGTCGTGCACCTTGTGCAATCTCGGTGAATTAGAAACTTAAAGGGAAAGGGTTTTTCTTAGCTGCGTATGCTCTTTGTTGTGCATCTTGTGCGATCTTGGCAAATCAGAAACAGAGAGAAAACGTAGAATTTCCGGGAAAGCTAACGAGATCTAACCCCAAAAGCGTGGAATTTTTTTGTTTTTGTTTTGGTTTATGGCGTGATTTGTAGGGAAAAAGGCAAGCACGAAAACCGAGCAAGAAGAGTTAAACAAAAAAAAAACCATTCCTCCTTCCCATATTTTACATACCTTTTAATGTAGCTCACTTGGTTCAAAGTTGCTTTATTCCTTAATAGGTCTTGAGTTCAAGTCTTAGGAAGTTACTTTTAAAAGAAAAAGTGCATGGAAATTCTATTTTCAAGTTACTTTATTGTAAAAGTGTATCTCACTTAAATAATAAAAAATAAAAATAAAAAGTGAGTCACTTAAGTTCATTTTTATTGTTGCAATATTTAAAGTAACATCATTGTAAAAGTGAAATCACTTATTTTACAAAAGTGATTCACTTAAAGCAACTTTCTTGTAAAGTGATTGTCAAAGGTTCATCTTGGGCAGAAGGGGGTTCTTTTTTTTAGCTGGTCATTCTCTATCTGCCACGTCACTATTGTGGACATCTTCAACGTTTTTTTTTGTTCAAGCATAACTTCATCATACAAAGTCAGTTTTCAGTGTCGTTTTTTTTTTTAAACTGCCTATTTTTTTTAGCTCTTCGCATCCAGACTATTAGTTTTTCTTTTTATAGCCATTAATTTGCAATATGGCCACCCCTTGTGATATTCTACTTACCAGTTCCAACTATTTCTCAAGGAAATCTCGTATGGAAGATGTTCTACAAAGTAGGAGACTTTTCAAAATTACCTCAGGAAAAGAAACAGAACCCACTGATGATGACAAGAAAATAAAATGGGCAAATAGATGTGATGAAGCTTGTGGATTGATTGGGATGTCAATCTTTACTGATTTGCGATTCCACATATCTTGAATTGATGAACCTGATGTTGCTTGGGACAAGTTGGAATCTGTGTTTGGTAAACACAATGAAATTCGAGGTCACCAACTCGAAAATGAGTTGATTTCTATAAATCCAAGTGATTTTTCATACATACAAGATTATTTATCTAAGGACAAAACTCTTAAACTCTTATGTGAAGAATGCAATATTAAGAGGGAAGACAAACAATGCATTTATCATATTCTTTCTAAACTTGGACCTGCATATTTTGTTTTTGTATCTACATTTTACTCCATGAAAGAATCCTTGAATGTAGCTAGTTATCAAGAGCCTAGTCTTAAATCCTTTTGTGATTCCTTGATTAGAGAGAAAGATAAGCTCATCCATCTTGGAATAATTAACAATGCAGATACATCTGGGAAAGCCTTATTGTTCCAATAGAAAGAAAAGTCCAAGCCTCCCAAGAAACAAAATTTTTGCAATAATAAGTCAAACAAGGGCCCCAAACCCTCTCAGTCAGCTCCTTCTTTAAAAAATGACAAAGGATCCAAGCCAAAAGGAAAGAAGACTGAGCGTCATTGCAACTATTGCGAGAAAGATAATCATGATGAATCTAAGTGTTTCAAGAAGATGGTAGCCTTGGAAGCAACAATGAAGAAGCACCATATCAGCCTAGATTTGCCTTCAGAATCTACCTCTCATAGACATGCACTTTGTGCTTCTGGTTATTCTTATAATGCATCTTCTTCTTCTACCTTTTTTAACGAAAAATCTACCGAAGACGGATCTAAGGCGTGATCTCCCTAGCTTAATGCAAGTCTAGAACAAATCAAACAAAATATAGATCTACTTTCCTAGATCAATAGAAGTGCAAACTAGTAGATAGATAGCTTACCTCATATTTGTAGATCCCTTTGCTCTTCGTTGATCCAATGCTCCAGCGTGATCAGATCTCCAGCTGCAACACCCTGTTGAACATATAGATACTAGCAAACAGTGAAAGCATACATTTCATATGATTGATCTAAGTTAACATTTAAGGAAGAAAACTCTAAACATTATCATCAATGAGACAACAGTTTATGGAAAGAGATTATATTAACTGTATAAAAAGTGGGAATACATAGAAAAGATGAAGATACAACCAAAGCCTCAACGTCGCATCCTCCATCCAACATGTCCAAGCCAAGCCTCCAAGATGGTACAAGCTTCCTAATCACCAATATGGGTCCTATCAGCATAAGGGTACCATAGACCTTCACCCCTCTCATGGAAAGAGTGGGTGTTTATATAGGGCTAAAGAGATAGGATAGGTTGAGGATTAGGGGGAGATGGTTAAGGGATCTTCCCATTAGGCTAGGAACCAAAATTCCACCTCACCTAGAGTCTAGGGATAGACCTCCACATCACTCATCTTCGAGAATGGGTTCGAAGACACTCTTTTATCCAAATAACTGACATCGTCGCAGGTTGCATTAGGACAACCTACGACATCGCATGTTGAAAAAGGATAGACTACAATGACCTTGTAAAGTAGGTCAGTTAAGCCCTCCAGTCATGGGAAACTTCAGGGATGTGTTTTTACTCTAAAATGGGTTTAGGTAACATAGCAAAGAGTTTACACAATGGTCAAGATGACGACATTATCACAACGGTCATGATGACAACACTTGGTCATAATGATGATACTTGCAATGGCCATGGTGATGACACTAGGTCAGGATGACGACACTTGCAACACTTGCGACACTTGCGACACTTGCACAAGGGTGACGACATTTTGGTGTAACAGAATGCCCCCCAAAGCATGAAGCTGATGGAATGAGACAGGTGAAATGCTTTGTAGTAATAAAAATGGCAAGGACTTGCTGGTTGGAAGGAGTTGCTGCAGAAATGACCTGAGATCCACAAGTCTCATACAACACAAAACATGGCTGCTGACCAATACATTGCAGATCCTTGATAGTAAAGACCGACTTAACACAATCATGGCTACTAGACACAATCGTAGATCCATGATGAGATGATAACACAGCCATGACCAATACAAAAGTGGATCCATGTAATATGACTCAATACAAACTCCATCGCAACCTGGGTAAAACATGACTCCCCAGGGTCTTCAAGCTGAACCTGCAATGATACGAATCTATCCATGTGATTACAAATGTCTTGACGTCGAACATGGTAGAAACCAATTGATTACCGGTTATTAATGTATACTGTTAACAAGTGCAATGGAAATCACCATTAATGTCAATGATTCCCAAGGTATCACAGTACATATCATCAAGAGTGAAGAAGTGAGTGGAAGTCGAATGCAAGATGAAATATTTCAATCAAGAGTCAATGATGTAAACTCATGTTGAAAGTGAGGTAACCTGCCATTGAGGCATGCAGGGCCAAGGTACTTGGTTGGTTTCTAATTTCAATCCTCGGATGATGATTTGAAGTCGATGAAGATGAACCCGTCGAAGGAGGGCCATGATGAATCCCCCATCATCGACATGAAACTCGATAACAGATGTTTGGTGTAGATCGGACAGTAGAGTAATGTGCAAGACTGACTCAAGGTAGACCAACATGATCGAAGGTATACTGACTGTAGAAGATGAGTAACAAATGTCTCTTGAACATGGGCATGGCATGACTTGGCAGTATTGACATGACGAGACTGATACCAATCCCTAATGCAACTAATGGTGGAAGCATTCTTTGGATGACCCAAAGGAGCGACACGACTCGTGGAATTGACAAGACTCGAGGACAAAAAGATTATCCATGTACTGAATGCAAATGCAAACGAGTGCCATGTTCAAGAGTGACTATGTACTGCCGTAATTAAGATGTAGCACGAAATCTTCCCTTTTTCCCCATCATGACTGATGAGTGCCTCATGTGTTTTTGACGAGCTTGATGAGGGTAACCAGATGCTCGGTATAGCTCATCTCATAGATGAGTCCAATCCCAAATGTTTTACGAACCTAGGAAAGGAGGGGTTCGTCCCATAATGGGCCCTTCAATGTTTAAAATTTAACGAATCTAGAGAAGGAAAACTCGGCGTCATTTCATGTTTAGAGAGTCTGAAAAGAACTAAAGGAAACTCCAACAGTCCTTTTTCGTAAAGTTAGCCTCATCGCCTAAAAAAGGGTAAAACAACGCGGGAGAGGACTCTTCCAGCCATGGTTGGTTGGAGTATACCTTTTTCGTAATTAGTGCTTGCTGGTCCGAAAAAGGGGTAAACTATCACCAGAAAGACGATCATTCAAATGCTTTTACAAGCGTGAAAGCATCAAGTTCGCTTGACAATCTTTTCCTATTTAGGGAGTCTGAAAAGAGCTTAAAAAGGACTCCATGAACAACTTTGTCATGGTTGATAACTGAGTACGACAAAGGAAAAAGTAAACTCGGCACAGTTCCTTTTCCATAAATAGTCTAGCGAGGCCGGATAAAGTGATAAACCTATACTCGTTAGACACACCTTTTTAACTCAAATTTTTAACGAGCACAAGAATCGTATCAAAAGCACTCAAAATATTTTTCATATTTGAACTAGAGCACGAAAAAGTAAAAAGTAAGCTCAAACCACTTTTTATGTTTCAACCAGAGCACGAAAAAAGTGAAAAGTAAGCTCGAATGCCATCTTACTGTTTTTAATGAGCTCGAAGATAGGTTGGAAGAATGCTCATGATGTCTGCTTCATTTTTTAACAAGCTTGTAACCAAAAAAATGAACTATGCTCGAGGTAATTTTCATGGTTTAATGAGCTCGAAACCTAAAAATGAAAGTATGCTCGAAAATGTTCCCAATGGTGGATTTCTACTCATCATGAAATCCAAAGTTTGGTGCATGCCCCCGACATGACTGCTAGAAGTAAGTGACTTAGCTCCAACGTGGTGTGGAGAGGTGATCAAGTTGACTTCAACGTAACTTTCAGAGGTTGAATACATGCCCCCAAGCTTCATTTCATTCGCCTAAGGCATAGGTGGATGAAAAGAAGGTTCAGGTACTAAGTCTACAAGAAGACTTGACTCAAAGGAAAAAGAGTTGTTTCATTTTTTAATGATCTTGACACAAGATTAGAACTCTGCTCATGGGGACCTATTTCATTTTTTAACGAGCTTGACATAGAATGGGAACTATGCTGATGGGAACCTATTTCATATTTTAACGAGCTTGACATAGAACGGGAACTATGCTCATGGTTAAGGTCCATTGACGGGTTCCTTCCCAACATGATTCCCAGGGGTTGGAAAATGCCCCCAGCATGATTGCTAGCGGCTTAACATGGTAGTGTTCCTTCAACATGATTGTTGACAGTACGACATGTGACATGTCCCCCAAGCTTCATTTCGTCTAAAAATGATGCTTACCCAACTACCAACCTGGCTACTAATATGAAAATTTCCACCAAGGGGGGGGAAATGAGAAACAGATGAAATGAAGGTTTGAGTTCTAAATCTAGCGAGAGACTCAAACCGATGGGAGGGAGATCTATTTCATTTTTACACAACCTTGAAATAGACGATAACTATGCTTGAGGTGACCCATCTTATTTTTTAACAAGCTTGAAATTGAATAAAACTATGGTCGAGGGGGCCCATCTTATTTTTTTAACGAGCTTGCAATGGAATAAAACTATGCTCAAGTGTATTGGTTTCATTTTTATGCAAGCTTGAAACCAAAGGTAAACTATGCTAGAGGGGTCTATCTCATTTTTTAATGAGCTTGAAATAGAATAGAACTATGCTCCAATGGATTGGTTTCATTTTTATGCAAGCTTGAAACCAAAGGTAAACTATGCTAGAGTGGTCGGTTTCATTTTTTAACGAGCTTGAAACATAACATAAACCGTGCTCATACACCCCATCCTCAGGGGGAAGAAACCACTAAAACATGCGGAACAGTCAGGGAAGTTTGATGACTAGGAGTCATATGATGAGTGGGTGTCACGTAGGAAAGCTGATCAATGGTCACAATCCTCCCATCATAGGGAAAATACATCACTCGAAAGAGTGTAGACACGACGGCTTTCATAGCATAGACATAATCGCGTCCAAGGAGTAGGTTGAAATCTAAAAGACCTTGGACAACCATGACATCAATATAAACAGTTTTACCTCTCAACGTGATAGGTAACTGCGGGAGAATCCCTAAAGGTCTGGTAGGCCTTCTATTAAAATCCAAAATCTGGTCAGTTACTGGCACAAGCTGAGGGGAACCTATAGCTTTCCAAGCAGTTGAGGATAAAATACTAACAGAAGCTCCCTCATCAACTATCGTACGAAATATTTATTTATCGAAAAATCCTACAGATATTTGAAAAGGAATACTCGAAGGAAGATGAGATTCTATTAGACCATTCCAATCAAAGGAAATGACCTCAGTACTTGGAGGGGGTCCTATAGAAATGGATAGGGTTTCCCCTTTCCTAGGACATTCTGAACTGACTAGGAAAACATTAGCGGTTTCCAATTCACTCTCACTTGGAAGATAAGAATGAGACGAAGATTGTGTCATGGTGACTGCTTTAGTCTGGACTTTCTCCAATAAAAGAGAGGGATCGAGTGGAGATGATAGCGACTTGATCACTTCACTCTCAGAAGGAAGAGTGGGACCAATTATAAATGAAACTGAATTGATCACTTGGTCAACCAGCGGGGGATCGAGGGAAAACTTACTATTGCTTGTTGGAAGCACCTGTTGAGAACTAGTAATATCTTCCAACCACCGTGAAGCTTCATCCATGCTTGGACAAAGGTAAGTACGATGCAAGCCCTTGCATATCCAGCAAGGTTCTGCAGCTCTACCCTTTCGACCCTTCACCAATGGGTCACTGGTTGAGGAAGTATCATCAACATGATGGTCAGAGGTTGACAACACAAGCGGTTTAGGGTTTTTAGACCACACTTCTGACACATGGGAAAGACCGGGACAATTTTTGAGAAGGTGATCACCCTTGCAAAGTTTGCAAGGGAACTTTGGCTTACAAGGTGTTCTCATGGAATGAGTGCCATCAGAGGCAGATGGTTGACGCGTGGTCTCTTTCTTAACCTTCTTCTTCTTAATATTCCCTTTCTTCTTCTTCACACTCACCTTCTTACTAACATCAGAGTTTTCAGTAGGAGAAGAGGAAGAGATGGAAGTCGATTCAACTTTCGACGGAGAAGGAGAAGGGTCACCATGAGATCGATGCTCATGTGGTGAAGGACCTAGGTTCAACACAATTGGTGAACTTGGTGTAATCGGATTGGAGAATAACCATACTAGTAATCCTATCGTCAATCCAGGAAGACTCAACGTAGCCATAAAGGGAGGACCAACAGTTTCACAAAAGGGAATAACAAATGGCATACCTTGGAAAGGTGCCTCTTGGTTGGTAGTCCTAGAAGAGTCTCCCATATCTAGACTTCCTAAGAGTCTCTAAAGTACCATACAAGTCAAGCACTACTCAATTCTAAAAGTAACAAGCAAACTGTGTGAATAGGAGTGGATTCAAAGTTTGGAACCTCACGGGATTATCAAGACATCGCAGACCAAGATATACTGCAGGGTCCAACAATATGACACGACAAGGAAGATTGGGACCGTACCCTTTCCTGCATACCCAATTACCTGGACAGTACGTGCGTTCTAATCTCCCCAAGTGTTGTTCTCGGTGTATTGCTTTGCCAAGACGGCCAAATGGTTAACTCAGTTGGTTTAAGGAATCCTAATGGTGTCTCCCTATATACTCAAGGTACATGGGAGCTCAAATCCGTAGTGGTGCTATCTAATGCACAGCCATTGGCACGAGACCTTCTGATATACGTGTCGAGTACGTGATACACCCTTCGATATACGCCAAGTACGGATTATGGTACTTGGTGGGTATGTGAAGGAGCTCGATATATCGATGTACGTGGAAGACTACAATACCCCCGGACTACAGTGCTAGCAAATAACGACAGCTGCCATGCTTAACGACGCCGGAACATGTCTCTAACTTACACACAGTTACTAAATGATTTTAACCTAAGCTAGCGTTAATTTTATCTTGTACTGTTAGGTGGATGCATGAGGTGAGTACATAAATGTAAACATAATGCAATCCTCAACTAGATGATAATGCACATTTTCCTTTCTTTTTCAATGAAAACTACTTAAGGTAGGGAGAGATTTTTCTTTCTTTCAAACCAAAAGTACTTAAGTAGTAGCGAAAAGAAGAATTCTTTCCTAGAGTGAAATAATTCTAACTTTCTACAATAATCAGCTAAAAAGCGCAAAGAAAATGAAAGATGCAACTAATCTTAACAATGTATAAGACAAAATAATGAAGCACTTTCACTTTTCAAATGCATGTACCAAAAATGAAATTTGATAACTCAACGCTTTTCATATCTATATACAGAAAGTGAGAAGATATCTACAACACTCTAATCTTTCAGAAATTCCCAAAGAAAAATGGCAAGCACCCAAACAATTCAAAGGCACTTAAGAAAGGCTCAACATTTACCAAATGCAATAATTATAACTCATTTCCTATCTTTTTACACTTGAAAAAGACACATTTAAGCTATGGAAAGAAGGATTCCATAAATGTTTCCAATTAAATGTAAGACAAAGATAAGCACTTAACAATCTTATATAACTCAAATGCATACAAATCTGAAACAAATCTTTCTTCTTCTTATGAGTGTGAGACCAAGAATTCCAAATGATCAACTTAAAGCAAGAAGAATACTTATGTTTTCCAATTTCATGAATATAGCAAAAGAGTGAAAAAATCAAGCTTTTCTTTGAACTAAAGTGGAGACAAAGAATCAATCTTTCCCAAAAATGATTGAATAGCTCATCATGTAAGGGAAACAAGATGCATAACCCAAGAAAGAGAGGCTCAAAAAGACATGGACATCCCACACTCTTCAAGTCTTTAAAACAAGCCAATCATGCCAAACCAAAAAATGATCTCAAAACCTTGAGATGGGTCAAAACGACTGGAAAATGCACGATTCATGGCCCCCTCGGCCATGAGGGGGAATTTTTTTTAAAAAATAGAACCCATTTCGCTTAAAAATGCAAGCAAGACACTAGTTTTTACTCGAGGGGCCAAACATGAATCCAAATCTCAAAAAGACCCAAAAACCAATACAAATAAGCCAAACAAAACACTGCTGGATAAAAGGGTCTCTGCCTGGAAGGTATAGTGCAGAGGAGTCTGCACACAAACCAAAACTCAAATCAGAAATGGAGAAAGGTACCTGTACGGAAAAAAATGGCAGATCGATGCACTTTGTCCTTATGCATAGTGCGACGTCGTAGTTCACTAGTGTGGGAAGTGCGACGACGTCGCAGTATACCAATGGAAGGGATGCGATGATTGACTAATAGGCAAAGAACATAGATAAAAAACAACACAGTGTCACTCTGGGTACACTGACCAGGTGCGACAGGCGAGATCTAAATCCAAAAATGAACCAATTCTCCAGATAATGAGCATAAAAAGGTCTACCAATGAGAAGTACAAACTGAAAGGAAGGCAATCAGACCCTTTAAAGCGAAGATTTGATGGTGAAAAGGATTAAGAGGCAAAAAGATGGCTTGCAAAAGCAATCAACTCAAAATGACTTCAAATTGAAAACTAAAACAATGTTCATTCCCCAGTATGGTCGCCAAATTTGTTAACGGACAATCTACCAAAGACAGATCTAAGGCGTGATCTCCCTAGCTTAATGCAAGTCTAGAACAAATCAAACAGAATATAGATCTACTTTCCTAGATCAATCGAAGTGCAAACTAGTAGATAGATAGCTTACCTCATATTTGCAGATCCCTTTACTCTTTGTTGATCCAATGCTCCAGCGTCGTCAGATCTCCAGCTGCAAGACCCTGTTGAACATATAGATACTAGCAAACAATGAAAGAATACATTTCATACGATTGATCTAAGTTAACAGTTAAGGAAGAAAACTCTAAACATCATCATCAATGAGACAATAGTTTATGGAAAGAGATTATATTAACTGTATAAAAAGTGGGAATACATAGAAAACATGAAGATACAACCAACGCCTCAACATCTCATCCTCCATCCAACATGTCCAAGCCAAGCCTCCAAGATGGTACAAGCTTCCTAATCACCAATATGGGTCCTATCAGCATAAGGGTACCATAGACCTTCCCCCCTCTCATGGAAAGAGTGGGTGTTTATATAGGGCTAAAGAGATAGGGTAGGTTGAGGATTAGGGGGAGATGGTTAAGGGATCTTCCCATTAGGCTAGGAACCGAAATGCCACCTCACCTAGAGTCTAGGGATAGACCTCCACATCACTCATCTTCGAGAATGGGTTCGAAGACACTCTTTTATCCAAATAACTGACATCGTCGCAGGTTGCATTAGGACAACCTACGACGTCGCATGTTGAAAAAGGGCAGACTGCAATGACCTTGTAAAGTAGGTCAGTTAATCCCTCCAATCATGGGAAACTTCAGGGATGCATTTTTACTCTAAAATGGGTTTAGGTAAAATAACAAAGAGTTTACACAATGGTCAAGATGACGACATTATCACAATGGTCATGATGACAACACTTGGTCATAATGATGATACTTGCAACGGCCATGTTGACGACACTAGGTCAGGATGACGACACTTGCAACACTTGCAACACTTGCGACACTTGCACAAGGGTGATGACATTTTGGTGTAACAACTTCAAATGAATGGCTCATTGATTCTGGAGCATGTTATCATATGGCTAAGGATCAAACCATCTTTTCTACTATGCAAGAATGTAACACCAAACAAATATTTGTTGGTGATGATAGATCTCTAAGTGTTGTAGGAGCTGGAACAGTTCCAGTAGATAATGGTCATTTCAGTGATGTACTATGTGTTCCAAGAATTTCCTGCAATTTGTTATAAGTCTATCAAATCACTCATTCTGGTGAAGGTTAAACTGTGATGTTTACACCTCAACAAGTTGTAATCAAGGATTTTAAAGATCCTCAATAGGTCCTAGCTACTGGAATTGTTGATGATATTACCAGGTTGTACAAGTTTAACAACTTTGGGTCATCACCTTTTCCTTCAGTTTTTGTTGCTCCCAGTGATAACTTGAGTAAACTTTGGCATGAGTGATTTGGTCACTTAAATTATCGCTCATTGCAACAACTATGTAAAGACAATATGGTGACAAGTCTTCCGATGGTATCTTGCAGGGATGGTGTTTGTTCCGGTTGTGTACTCGGAAACCATCATCGGGACAGTTTTGACAAACGTGCCTCTTGGCACGCCTCGGTTCCCTTGGAGCTTGTGCATAGTGACTTGTGTGGTCCTCTTCCATTTGCTTCCTTTTCTGGTTTCAAATATTTCTTAACTTTCATTGATGATTACACCAGATGCACTTGGGTTTATTTACTAAAACTTAAGAGCGAAGTATTTAACATGTTCTTGGCTTACAAGGCCCTTGTTGAAAAAAAATCTGGTCATCAAATTATTAAGTTAAGATCTGACAATGGAGGAGAATATGTTAACAAAAATTTCACTACTTTCTGCACTGAACAAGGTATCCAACAACAACACACTGTTCCATATACACCACAACAAAATGGCGTAGCTGAACAGAAGAACCGCACTTTAAAAGAAATGGCTAATTGTATGATCCAATCTAAGGGACTAAGTCTTCAATTTTGGGTTGAAGCCATTAATTGTGCAAATTACATAGTTAATCGCACCCCCACTAAAGCATTACAAGGTATCACACTGGAAGAAGCATGGAGTAAAATTTAACCAGATGTAAGTCACTTCCGTGTGTTTGGTAGTGAAGCATGGGCTCACATTCCGGATGAAAAATGGAAAGCATTGCAACCTAAAAGTGAAAAGTGCATATTTGTTGGATATTTTGAAGATGTAAAAGGTTATAGACTTCTTCAACCACATTTTCATGATGTAATCATTAGAAGAGATGTTAAATTTGTTGAAAATCTCTTGGCCTACGAGCCTAACTCAACGATTGTGCCATCTTTGGGCTGCGAGCCTGATTCAGTGATTGTGCCTTCTTCTTCTTTTTCCAACTTCCTTGACAGGTTTCCAACTCCAGTTTCCGATGGGTCTACAGAACTAAGTATGCATCAAATGGAAGTGTTGAAATACTTAAGGCAAGGTTAGTTGCCAAAGGTTTTTCCCAAGTTGAAGGGATTGACTACAATGAAACCTTCGCTCCTGTCGCAAAAATGAACTCCATCCGCCTTGTTCTTTCCCTTGCAGCCTTACACAACTGGGAAGTCTATCAAATGGATGTCAAGTCTGCCTTCTTACATGGTGATTTATAGGAGGAAATTTACATGGAACAACCTCCTGGATATGTTCAGAATAACTCTAGCCTTGTCTATTGCATTAAGAAATTCTTATATGGCCTTAAGCAAGCTCCTCGAGCTTGGTATGCCAAAATGGATAGCTTTTTCCTTGACACTAGTTTTTCTAGATGCCATTCTGACCTCAATGTCTATACCAAGAAAGTAGGAAACCATCTCATCATACTTGTTCTATATGTTGATGACCTTATTCTTACTGGTAGCTTCCCTAAGCTTATAACCCATGTGAAATCCAGTCTTAAGCAAAGTTTTGAAATGTCAGACTTAGGACATTTACATTATTTTCTTGGTCTCCAAGTCCTGCAAACCAAAGAAGGAATCTTTCTTTCTCAGTCTAAGTATGCTTATGACCTTCTTCATCGCTTTCACATGGAAGATTGTACACCTGCCCCTTCTCCCTTCCAATTCGGAGTCAAACTTTCTGCCACTTGTACTTCACTTGAATTAGATGCCACCTTGTATCGTCAGCTTATTGGTAGTCTTTTATACTTGAATCATTCCCGTCCTGACCTTTCCTTTTCCATTGGTCGTGTTTCCTGTTATATGCAAACACCTCATGAAAGTCACTGGAAAGCAGCTAAACGAATACTTCGATATATTCGAGGTACAATTCAGTTTGGGATTCATTACAGTACAGGGGGGGAATCTTTGTTGGTTGGTTTCATTGATTCAGATTGGGCTGGCAATCCTGATGATCGAAATTCTACAGCAAGTTATGTTTTCATCCTGGGATCTGGACTTGTCACTTGGGCTTGCAAGAAACAACAAGCCCTTGCTCTTTCTTTAGCAGAGGCAGAATATCGAGCTGCAGTTAATGCCAGTCAGGAAGCTTTATGGCTTCGACAGATCCTTTCAGAGTTTGGATTCGAGCAGTAGCAACCTACTCCACTTTGGTGGACAATCAAAGTGCCATCAAGATTGCCAAAGATCCATTCCTACATCAACACAGCAAACACATTGAGCTACATATGCAATTCATCATAAATCTTGTTCATGATCATGTTCTTGAAGTGCTCTTTTGTCCTACAGATGATCAAGTTGCAGACATCTTCACCAAGTCTCTTACAGAAGTGAAGTTTTCTAAACTTCGATCTATGTTAGGAGTTCAGGAACTTGTCATTAAGGGGGGATAGGCTCTAATGCCTCCTTCCTTCTCCTAATAGTGTCACTTTGTAAATCCTTCAATCCTATCCCAAGTTGTTTTTAAGGGGGGATGTTAGGATATTTAGACACTTAGGAGTTAGTTAAGATCAACTTGTGTAATAGATCTATTAGATAAAGTGTGTTTCTTTAGTATGCATTAGTATGCATTTGTAAATACTTAAATCCGACGGTCACAATATGTTTTAGACATAGAGTGATCCGATGACTCAACTTCTCTTAGATCATACCTACCCTTGATCCATGGCTTAACACCCGATTGGTCCATGATCTCTATTTAAAGAGAATGGAGGGTCATTGGAAAGTTGATCGATTATGAGAAGCTCATTTGTAACTTTCTTTCTTTGCAGAATAAATTGCTCCGTAGAAGCTATTTGGCCAGGGTCATGGAGTGTTTCCCTCTCGAGGGTTTAAACCATGTCAAAACATTGGTGTATCAATCTGTGATCTATTTGTGTGAAGTGGTTTCACTAGGTGTTTGGTCTTTTGGGAGTACCCTGTGTACCCGAACACTCATGCAGTGCTTTATCTCATTGAGTTGTCACTTAGGATGAACTTGCATCTTAACTGAAAGCTTTCCCACTTAGTTAGATGGATAACTTAAGTGTTGACATGCAAGTGTCACAACTCATGTGTCATCTTTTAGTTTAACCTAAGTGTTGTCATGCAATAACACTTAGTTAACTGAAATCATGCCGATTGATTTACTTGAAGAAATCATGCAATAACACATGTAATGGTGTTTTTTAGTTTTTAAGGGGTGGGGGTAATGTTTTGGTTTTTGTTTTGTTTTTTACTTTTATTTTAGGTTTTTAGTTTTTAATTATTTTTCCAATAGTTTGTTTTAATATTTTTTCAAATTTATTTTAGTTATTAATTTAAAAAAAATAGTTTTTCAAGATTGAATGTGTTTTTTTTCCAAAAATTTTAGAAGGTTTTTTTCACATTTCTTGTGTCTATTTTGTTTTTGTTTTTCAATTTTTTTCACAATATGCATGTTTTTTTAAAATTTGATTAATTTGTACCTTCTTAATTTTTTGTTTTCTAAAAAAATATTAAAAATTTGATTTTTCAGGAAAATTTAATCTGACAAAGGAAAGGGGTGCCACTAGTAGCACCTATTTTCAAGTCATAGGTTGACTTTGGCCTTTTTTTTGCAATGATGTCAATTAAGGCAATGACGCCAAACAAATTGTAGTTTTAGGGGTTGATTGCAGTGGCACCATACTGCATCGCCTAGGGATGCCAAAAAGGTTGTAATTTTGGCCACAAAAAAAAACTAGTGCTACTTATAGCATTACTTCTCAATTTGGTAGTCTATTTATGATTTTGTTTGCAAGGGCACTAGATAAGCTTTCAAAAAAGTTGTAAATCTAGCCCTAGAAAAAAAAGGGTGCTATTGGTAGCACCACTTTTCGAAACAAAGGTAAAAACAACTACTAACTGTGACCTCTAAAAAAATAAGAACTCGTGTGAGTTCTCATTTTATAGTATAACATGTTTTAGGTATTCACAGTTAGCCGAGGTAGGAAAAAAACCCTCAAGATTATGATGAATCACCTCCTCACAAGGATCGATTTCTTCTTCCCGACGTTCAGTCCCAAATAAATTATCCAAAGTAATCTTGTCATTTAATATAATATCATCTTGAAAATTACATGCATGACCTTCAATTAAACCCTCATCATGTAGATTAGGGAACAAGGAACGTTAGGATGGGGCGAGATGACATATCCCTAAGGAATGGGAATCTGATAGCTTTGCTTATGTGGTGCCTCGTTCCTGAGTTTTTTTTTTTTTTTTTTTTTTCTAAGTTCGTGAATACGACACTCATCAGAATTGATTATCCAAAAAATTAACCTTGTCCAAACATTCAGGTTTCATCTCGAAACAATAATTAATACAACCTACTACACCCTATAAATACAATCTTCTAGAAGCGAATTCATTTTCCAAAAGTCCATAATATAACTGTAGTTAACGATCCGATAACATCTTTGTTCAAAATAAAAATAATATTTATAACTAAGTTGAGACTCATCATAAATATGATTGATTTCAATTCCTCATTCCAATTCTATAATTCAAATGTTATACATATAACTTATTTATCTATAACCCGACACCACTTTCATAATTTTAGTCTTCAATCCCAATATTATAATCCTCTAGATACCTCCTACATTTAAGACATGTACACATCCTTAACTCATATCTATTAACCAATTTTCACATATAAACCCTCATCATGTAGATTAGGGAACAAGGAACGTTAGGATGGGGCGAGATGACATATCCCTAAGGAATGGGAATCTGATAGCTTTGCTTGAAATTGGTTGGGAAGATAGCATCGTCAAAAGGGAAAATACCATGGATGTCTTATGCATGAGGGAATTAGAATTAGGGACATTAATTGTATTTCTAATCATATCGAGAAGGGAGCTCGGGAGCTAGGGATAATCACCAAGAGACAAATTGTTGAGCATATCCTCTCACTTCTTCCTATATTGATCAATCTTGGCTAATCTCTTGACTTCCAATAATGCATAGCAGGTGTTGGGTTTATGATGTTCATCACATAAGTCAAACCAAGGGGGATTTGAAATGTCAAACATAGTCTTGAAAATATCAAAGAATTATTCCCAACCTTAGTTAGAAATTTCAAGCAAAGAATTTAACCATTTGGAAGCTTTGCAATAAGCATATGAGGAAAAATACAAACCATCAGGGAAGGATAAAAAATGTCATAGGCGAGACAATATTCGACAAATATTTTGATATATTTGTTAGAATTTTAGTGAGGTAGACCTATGAATTGGGGAAGGTCAACATTCAATCACCAAGTTCCCAGTCTATAATATGGAATACCTGGAGTATCGATGGGAATAAGAACATACCACCAAACATCAGTCATGATTGGACGATATATGACAAGAAGAGATGACGAAGCTAACCTATTAAGGGGTTGGATTATGAATAATTTGAAAGATAATCAGGAACTTCGTTCTCCAGCAGAATCGCCATTTTATGTTGATGCGTGGATTGACATGGGAAATAACATTGAAAAACACCCTTTCAGGGTTGGTTAAGGGAAATATGGGGATGTAAACCCAGGTGATGCTTAAATCCCTCATGGGATTAGATTCACCATGTTAGTTGATGGAACTACATGCATTAATGAATAAATGAGCACTATTAAGTTAACGAAATTGAATGCATTAACAATTAAAGAATTGAAAGTGTTAGTCATAAAAATATGTACAAAACTAACTAAGAAAAATTTGAAATAATTTTGAAAATGAAATAACTGGCTAATGGTGTTGGAACCAAAGGCTATGCAGGTTCACCACACCTATGGATCATTTGGAGACAATTAGTTGAAAGAAAACAGTTGACTGGAGGCTCGATTGCTTGGTCGAGTTAATGGTCGATGAAGTAGTGATCAAATCGACTAAAGCAACCGATTAATCAATGGGACGTTGTGGATTTCCTAGAAATTATTAGAAACAATGATATTTTTTGTGGACCAGATCCTCATCACTTCAAGGGATTTTGTTAGATTTGGAGGCTATAAAAAAACGAACCTATGGTTTGTATTGATATCAATCGATGTGATGTGATGTGAGATAATGCATTGTGATGTTTTGATCATAATGCGGTGTGCTTAAATGTTGTAAACAATATATTTAGACACCACCCCTCCTTTTGGAATACTTATTCATTTTGCTATTTTTTTCTGATGAATAGTTCAAAGGGTTCCCCAACATGGTATCATAGCTATTGGTTTTGAACTAGTCTGTTGTCTACGAATCGTGTTGAGTCGAATCTAGGATTGATTGAATCTGGGATGGAGATTTGGTGATAGATACCTTTGAAATTGGAACAAATCTGTTTAATATCAAAAGGATGGCTTCCAAGATAAAAACATGTTATTCTAAATGGTCATAACTATGCAATCTGGGCAGTAGATATGGAAACATTGTTGAAGAGCGGGGGACTATGGCAGTATACTAAGATCGTTATTCTAGATTTGACTAATGACTGGGCTATATTTTTATCAACGGTAAGAATGATGAGTCTGTTGGGGTCACCACGACCTACATTAGAGGAAATTCAGGGTCTAAAATGGGCCTTATAAAAAAATGTGCCATGGATGAGTTGGATTTCTCAAACCAATAGAATTTCAATAACTTTGGTCAACCATTATGGTTGAGTTAGACATATAGAAGTCAAAGATGCTTATGTGTCATAATTTTATTTGAAAATAACTAACTTCATATAAACCTCACCTTGGTTAAGATTTTGAAAAAAGTTCATCTCGAAATATGATAAATATACTTGAAATAATAAATATAGAGTATTTTATATTATCACTACTCCTGAGTTCTTTAAAATATAAATCTCACAACAATTAAGATGATAGTGGAGTAATTTTGAAATAATAAATATAAAGTATTTTATATTAGCACTACTTCTAAGTTCTTTAAAATATAAATCTTACATTAATTAAGATGATAGTGGAGTAATTTTGAATAATAAAAACATTTATATAATTAATCTCTTAAAAAAGATATTTAAAAAAGTATCATAAATAAAAAATAGGAGAGAGATAAAACAAGATTTTTCTATTTTTGCAATAGCGTTCTCCTCCGAACTCGTAATTTGACAGTTTTTATACCATTGGAAAGGTCTTGACGAGAGATACAATTTTTGTGTTTTTCTTTTTACGCGATTCTGCACTGATTTTCCGGGGCAGACATTTTTGTATTAAAATTGCCGCTCGTGAAAATTGGCGTGGAATATCGAAAAACTCAAAACATGAAAGTTGTAACTCTCATCAAGACCTTTGCAATGGTACCAAAAGAGTCAAATTCCGAGTTCGGAGGAGAACGTTATCGTAAAAATAGAGAAAACTTATTTTATCTCTCTTATTTTTTATTAATGATACTTTTGTAAATATATTTATTTTTATTTATAAGAAATTAATTATATAAATATTTTTATTATTTCAAAATTACTCCACTATCATCTTAATTAATGTGATATTTGTATTTTAAATGACTTGAAAGTAGTGATAATATAAAATAAAATAAAAATAGTAATTATTTATTTTTAATATTATTTTAATTATATTTTTTCATTATAATTTTTTTTTTAGTTTTAGATTTCATTAAATATATAAGAAGAAGTAGTGGTATATTTATTACAAAATTAAATAAATTATAATATAAATTTTAAAAAATTTACCACTATATAATTTATTGTGTATGCACAAGAATCTAAACATTTTATTCTTATTTTCAACCATCATCTCTTAACTCTACATTAACCCAACATACTTGTCAACTACCATTAATGAGGTATTATATGTTGACCTTCACTAGATAACACCTTTAACTTAGTGTAACATGGCATATTTGTAGTGTGACGTGGATTTTTCTTTCTTTCTTTATAAGGGCCATTTTAGATCCCAGATTTCCTCTAATGATTTCAAGGGAGATTCGTTTTCATACAAGTGAGATCGACTGCCCTCATTCCATTTGGAATAAGTTGAAGCCGATGTTCGACAAGGTTAATGAAAGTCAAGTGATGTAGATAAAGAAATTGTTGATCTTTCTAGAACCACATTCATTTGAAAGAATTGATAACTATTTGGCTCACATCAAAGAGCTATAGTTAAATTTGGGAAGATGTGGCCAGAGTTTTCCAAAGAAGGATGGAAATCTCATTGAGGTGGTCTTGATGAATTTGAGTACATCTTATGATGTATTATGCTCTGCATTTCATGCCAATTGTATGTCATGCAAAGAAGATGGCGAGGATTTCACCTTTGATACATTATGTGATTTAAGGTTGCTTGATGAAGGGAAGCTTGGTAGCAGACACTAGGCTCACTTTCTCAAAGGAAAGGTCAAGCAACTTTATAAAGAACATGATCGATCAAATAAGTGATAGGAGTGTATCGACCAACCTACTGCTATGAATATTTATTTAATATTAGTATTTATAAATTAATAGATTATTAGGTTACTAGTGAAAGGGCGTAACCCTTCACTATGCTTGATCAAGCCCTATAAAAGGCGATCTTATTGTAATTTATCAACATCATCTAATATATTATTCTTATTTATCATTCAATATGAGAGTCAGATTCGACTGATAACAGTCCAACCAGATACGGTTGCTGCATTTGGTATCAGAGCGGAACGCTCCTCCATCTGATCTGGGATTCAGCTCACACTCAGAGCGGACTCGCTCCTCCTTAGGTGAGCTTGGATTCGGTTCATTCCTCCATTTTGCTGCATCACTCACTCCATTCCACCTGCTGCACTTCCATCCACTCTTTCCCCCCAGTCATCCCACTCCACAGCTCCTCCACGCCCAACAAACTCCCCACCTGCTCTCCATCCTACACATTTTCCACCGCACTCCATCCACCTCTCCCACGCCTCCTCCACTCTCCACCTGCTCGCTTTCCCTCCTCCCCACTACCTTTGGACCGTGACTCCTCCCACAGCTCCCATCTCCTCCCGCATCCTCTCCCCCGCAGCTCCCATATCCTCCCATAGTCTCACCACCTCATATCCCCCGCAGCCCCCATCTCCTCCACTACTTTCGCAGGTCTCTCGAGCTCCCTCTGCGGCCTACTACGTGTTCTTCCCTCTACACCATCTTTCCCATCTGAATCTTCTGCACCATCCTTCCCATCCCGCTATTCTTTCACCTCTACAATTCTACCTCAACATCCCTCCACCTCCGTCCACCTGCACCACCATTCCATCCTCACGCGCTTCAACACCATCAACTTCAACTCTCGCGCTGCTCCCAACAGTCGCCAACCTCCACGTCGTCCCTCGGCCTCCACCTCCACGACCTGCAGAAAAACGAAAAAAAAAAAAAAAAAAAATAATATAATATAATATATTATATTAATTCAAATATATTGTAATATAATATATTTTATTATAAAAAAAATATATTATATTTAATATTATAATATTTGTTTAAAAAAAAAAACTATATACAAAATATTATATAGTTTATGAAAAAATAAAAATAATATTAATTATTTAATTAATTAATATATTATTATTCAAAATTTCACCTTAAAAGGCCCAAATAGCATTCTACAAACGTCCATGGCATCTTATAGTAAGAGTGACAAATTCATAGATCTCCTTGAGGAAATCCTTAAAGACATAGATGAAATAAAGAAAACTATGGACGAAACATTTAAAGTAAATGTAGATGGAGGTGAAAATCATGTAGAAGAAGCCACCCAAGTTGATGAAAAAAAGGAAGATAGAGTAGGCTAGTATGTCACAATCACAAACACATGAAGGACATATATCATCACAAAGACAGCTATAAAGAACATCAAGGGAAGCAACTATAATATCTATCAGACACAAGATAAGACCGGTGTTCTTATGAGCATTATAAGCACAAGGAGCCCGTTCAAGGGGACTCGCACAAAATGTGTTGGGGATAACAACACGAAAATAATTAAGGTCATAATGTATGTTGAGCATGTTCAATTGACGACAAACATAGTTAAAAGAAGCAATCACACAAGTAGAAATAGCGTAAACAAAACTTCACCAAGTTTGTACTTATTGCAAATACCAAGACATAATAATCAAAATGAGGCAATGGTTGTAATCAAAATCGCACCTCTCAAGTCATCAGTGCGATATAGAGCCAGAATAAAAATACGACATTAGGAAAATACTTAAGCTTTGAGGACAAAGCTTTCCTAAGGGGAAGGAAATGCTGTGAATATTTATTTAATAACTTATTATTTATAAATTAATAGATTAATAGGTTACTAATGAAAGGGCATAACTCTTCATTATGCTTGATCAAGCCCTATAAAAGGCGATCTCATTGTAATTTATCAACATCATCTAATATATTATTCTTATTTATCATTCAATATGAGAGTTGGATTCGACTAATAACAATCCAACCAGATACGATTGCTACACCTACTAAAAAAAGACTGATGAGTCGACGTTGACCAAGAAGAATAGAAAGAAGAAAACGTGTCACTATTGTAAAAGTGGGAGAGGTGGAGAAAACTTGTTGGAAGAAAACAAAGGATTTGGAAAAAAAGGTCAATCATCTTGAAAAAGGCGTGTCGACCGGTCCCTCGATCAACTAACCTGCAGACAATTTCACCTTTTTTGTCAGCACTTTCGAAGTGTTTCATTCTCACACCACTCAGATTGAGTGGATAATCGATTATGGTTGCACTCGTCATATGGCTAAGCATGTTTTTCTATTCTCTTCCTTAAGTGGAGCTCTAGAACAAAAAATTTATGTAGCTAATGATTATGCTCTCACGGTCGTTGAAAGCAGAGATGTTTAATGTCAACATGGTCAAATCTCCATTGTCTATCATGTGCCTAGCTTGAGCGCAAACTCCCCGTTAGTTGCTCAATTTACATAGACTGGTAATATTGTTGAGTTTTGGTCATATCACTTCATCATAAAGGATCTAAGGCTTGGGGGGGCATCGGTTACTTCAAGATATTTAGATCCCAAAGACTAGCTATACAAGTTATGTGACTCTCCTAGGAATAATTTTTGATCGACTGGATCGAATGCACTCATTGCTCAAACCAACGACATAAGTTGAATTTGGCATGAACTACTTGGACATTTAAACTTTCGAAGTTTGAATATGATGGTAACAAATAATATGGTTAGTAGTCTCCCAAAAATTGTTCCACTTGATGGATTTTGTAGAGGATGAATGCTTTGAAAGCATCATCATGCACCTTTTGATTTTGGGAAAGCATGGCGAGCATACAACCAATTAGAACTTGTTCATAGTGATCTGTGTTGCATAGACAAACCCTCACTGGCAAGTACAATGTATATTTTAACTTTCATTAATGATTTCTCCATATTTACAAGGGTCTATTTCTTAGAAAATAAAGGCCATGTCTTTGAATGATTCAAGGAATTTAGGTAAATGTCCATCGAAATCCCTCCAGAGCATGACTTGTATCGTTTGGATTCATTGCTTTCCTCCTTCAACAAGACTCTACAATGTTCGGGTATGTTTCCTAGAGACTAATCAGTTGTGTCAACGACTCAAGTGAAAACAAAATCGAATCCCATAGCCGCGCGACGATGGCATTACCTAAGTAACACTAATCATCGGCTCGATGGAACTTTGTTTGTTGGGAACATATCCCTTCTTTCATCTACGGGATGCCTACTCGGTGCTATCAATACTTGTGGTGTGTTGTCTTCCTCTCGGCCTCATTTCCACCCATACTTTGACTATACATAGCTCCTACATTTTCTCTTTCAACATACATATGTAATAACCACGAGAAATTTATTATATCCTTTAAACATGATGATGGTGCACATATGATGATTTAAAATGTGATAAAGATAATATAATGCAGTATAAACAGAAACATGCTCTTTGAATTCGCATTTTTTGATAAGGTAAACATTAGTCGCCTCAACGTGGACTCACTTGCAATAGTTGATGGAGAGATCGTTGTTATCTATGTTGATTAAATGCCTAGGTTACGAGAATCCTATGCGGAATGATTGTTCTACCCACCTGCTAGATGCTCCTGGTAATCTTGTGCATTGAAATGTTGAATGTGCAGAACCCGACTGAACTATGGTGGCATAATGCCCGGAGTCACTACACATTTCGGGTGTAATCGCCAATACATTGGCTTCCTGTGAGCGTTGGAGGAACGAGATGAAATTACCCCAGCCGCCTACCTCTATTTTGCAAGTTGTCAAAAACCCTAACACACTGGTCTAAAACAACCATAGTCACCTGTGCATGCTATGGAGATTTTTTGTGATGTGTTACTATCTCTCTGGTCATGTCACTATGTTTTAATGCCTGTAAATTGTTTAGGGTACACTCCACCAGCAGTCTACTCTCTTTGTGATTGTCCACCTATTAATTGTGATTGTCCATCTATTAATTTGGTTCCTCAGTGTAGTGCTTGTTTCCTGCACAATGCAAAGTGTGCAAGCTGTTTGAGATCCAACTGCCCAACCAGCCTGCTGCCCCTCTACATTAAATGACCTGTAGCAAACTGGATAATATTCGACTTTTGAGAACCTTTAGGGACCTCCACAATGGAATCCTGAATTAATCCCTTGCTAATTAATTAATTGTCGAGAGTGTGGCGACGGTTGAATATGACATGTTGCTTATTAACCAATGGGCTCTTGCTTTCAGGTGTTTTAATAAACCATTTGCATGGAGAATCAATCCAAAACTTAGCTAGCTTAATTGGAATTTTACTACATATACAACGTAAGGAACCTCCCACCTCTCAAACCTGTTGACCCAGTTGTGCATTAGTCACTCTTCTATCCACGGCTTCCCCTGTGTGCTCTCAATTCGTGCAAACCTCTGCACTATCCACCTCTGCGTTCTGACTATGTTTGTTTAATACATCCCCTACCTATGCCAGTGATTGCCTAAGTTGCCTCCACGTCCAGTGTGCCTTTATAGCGACTCTCTTTTTTTATATTTTCTTTTTCGTGTAAGCAACCCGTATATTCCATGATCATGAGTTTGTAAACGCAATAGGGGAAGAGGGAATTTTATTTTATTTTGTGGGATAGATCCCTCAGTTTTATTATTGGAATTTCGAACATAAGACCCACATGAGGGGAGGGGAGGGGAGGGGAGGGCTTTGGGAGAGTAACAAAAAAAACTCTTATTGTTTAGGGAAATAATTGTGCTTTAAAACCTTAGAAGCATCTCTGAAAAAATTGACAAATGGAGTGCCTTTTATTATAAACAAAATTGTAAAGGTTCATTCCTTGAGGTGAAAAGCATACGACTTTTATTATTATGGAACTTTAGCGAGTAAGGTAAAAGGGAGGGGAATCTTTCTTTTTGAATGTAGGCATGACGTCAAGGGTATATGACTAAATAACATTGACAAAATTTGTTCGATAAGATGTAAATATATCTGACATGATGAAATTTTGGAAGAGTGCACATGCTATACAACTTGATGAGAATTCTATCCATAAAAACTCATATTTTTGCATAAAAAACACAAAAAAACAACCCCGAATCAAAAAGTGGTGCTATGCAAAAATATGAGTTTTTATGGATAGAGTTCTCATCAAGTTGTATAGCATGTAGCACCACTTTTTTTTGGTTGAAAATATAGACATAGACCAAAACAATCATTATTGTTGTTCACAAAAACCTTAAAATCAAGCCCCAAATTGAAAACTAATGCTACCAATAGCACACTTTTTAAAAAAATGGCATTATTATATCATTGTATCATTATTTAAAATTATATTTATTAAATCTCTTTCATATTTTTGCACCAAAACACCAAAAATCAACTCCAAAACAAAAAATGGTGATACTAGTATCACCCTCTTTATATGAGGAGATACATTTACAACTTTCTGGAAAGCAGGGGTGGTATCGTTGTAATCAAACTCTTGAATTGATCTCTAGATCTAAAAGTGGATCTCCTAGAATCACTTTTATTTTTAGTTGAGATTAAAATTTAAAAAACAATAACTTGAAAAAAAAACATAATTAAAAAGAAAAAAGAAAAAATATCGAATTTCAAAAACACAAAACTTATTAAAAAAAATAAAAAACCATATTTTAAAAAACTTAAAAAAATACTTATTGAAAGAAAATTTATAAACAAATTTTTTTAAAATAAATCCAAAACAAATGTAAAAAAAATAAAAAATGAAATACATATTTAAATGATTAAAAAACATTTAAGAAATAAATTTTTTTTTAATTTCAATTGAATTTAAAAAAATTAAATAAAATTTCATTTAAAAAACAATTGAAAAACATCTATTTTAAAATTTTAAAATTTAAAAAAAACTAAAATTCTTTAAGAACAATTAATGAAAATTTATGAAAAATTAAAAAATAAAAAATAAACTAAATACAAAGTTTTAACCAAAATTAAAAATTAAAAATTTAAATTAAAAATAAATAAAAAAAACACCTCCCCGAAACACTCTCCCGCCCACCCCCACCTCTCCCCAATCCTCCTCCCTCCTCTCCCCCCTCTCCTTCCGCACCCCCTCTCTCCTCTCCTCCCTCTCCCCCTCCCTTCCCCCGTGCCCTCCCCCTCTCCCCCCTATGCTCCCCCTCCCCCTCCCCTTTCCCACGTCCCCTCCCCACTCCCCCCTCCGCCCTCCGTCTCCCTCCCCCTCCCCACCTCCCCCTCCGTCCCCCCCCTCCCCACATCGTGAGACCATGCTCTCGCCCCCCTTGCGGCCTAGCGCGATTCTGAGAATCACACCGCCACAAAGGCCGCTCCTCCTTCCACCCATGGGTCGCCCCTTTGCGATGGCACAATTCTCGGTATCGCATCAGGCCGCAAGGGGGGCCGAGAGCATGGGCTCAAAGTCTGGGGAGTGGGAGGGGGGAGTGGGGAGGCGGAGGAATATAGAGGGCATAGGGGGGAGTGGGGAGGGGGCAGGGGAGAGGGGAGGGGGAGGACAAGTGGAGGGGGGAGAGGGGGAGGGCACGGGGGAAGGGAGTGGGAGACAGGGGAGAGGAGGGAGGCAGAAGGGGTAGGAGAGGGGGGAGAGGAGGGAGGAAGGAGGGGGCGGGGGGGGGGGGGGGGGGCGGGTGGGTGGGTCAGTTAGTTTTTGTATTTTTTTTATTCAAAATTTATATTTATAAAATTTGTTTTTTGGGCGGGCGGGTGGGTGGGTCGGTTAGTTTTTGTATTTTTTTTTATTCAAAATTTATATTTATAAAATTTGTTTTTTTAAATTTAAAATTTTTATTTCTTTTAAATTTTAAATTTTAATTTTTAATTCATTTTGTTTTTTTATAATTTATAATTTATAATTTATAATTTTTTAATTTTGAATTGTTTTTTGTTATTTAGTTTTTATATATATATATAAATTTTATCTTAAAACCTAGAAAATAATAATTCTACGCAATGAAAAGGACTTAAAAAAAATGAAATGATTTTCTTTTCTTTTTTTTTTTCAATTTTTTGCATAAAAATGATTTATTTAAGAGATAAGTTTAAGTAAAATTTTCCAAAATATATATATATATATTTTTAATCTAACTAGCTTCTAAAAGTTAAAAAAAATTGAAAATGTATATATTTTTTCACCATAACTAGCTACTAAATATATTGTTTTTGTAAAATTTGAAAAAATGCATTTGTAAATAAAAATTACAGTTTTTCTATGACAAAGAAGTTTCAAAATCGCAAAAAAATTGTTCAAAATGAAAAATGGTGCTACCAGTATACACACTTTTTTAAACGGAGGTAAAAATAACTACTAAAATTGACCCCCCAAAAACGAGAACAATGTCAGGTTCTCGCCAAGTTGTATAATATGTTAGTGATGCAGGGGTCAAATGATGACGCTTTTGACGAAACTAAACATGGTCGTGATGAGTAGTTTGCTCTAGATGTTATGGTGGAGACGAAATAGGATACCGATCTCCTTAAGTGAGTTTTCCTTTGATATTATGTTTCGACATTCTGAAATCATGTCGATGTTGAGACATCAACAACTCTTTAGACTTTGATGATGTGTTATTTGTTCCAAGTCTTAGGAAGAATGTTCTTTTGATTTTGGTTGTGGAAGATAAGGGCTATGCGATAGAGTTCAAGAGTCAACAATTCCTCATAAGACTGAAGGAGTCTACCCCAGGATTAGTTCAGGTAATTGGGGTTAGGGAAGGAAATTTAAAGAGGTTATAGGGTGAACCTGTTTGACCCTTATACATAACACAAATAACTTGTGAGAGTTATGGAATGAGAGGATGGGGCAATTGCATTACCAAGCACTGCTTACTCTAAGGGAAATCGTCACAGGCCTTCCAGAATTTATCATTGAGCAACAAGGTGTATGCAGAAAGTGCACACTTGTAAAGCATGCCAAGGTTTGTTTCCAAGTAGTGAGCACATGACTAAGAGGATTATATATCTAGTCCATTCATATGTATGTAGACAGATGTCAGTAGCATCAATCACAGGAAGCATGCACTATGTTTCCTTCATTAATGACATCTCTTGAAAAACTTGGATCTACTTCTTAAAGACCAAGGATGACTTCTTTAGTAGGTTTCAAGAGTTTGAAGTTCTTGTGGAGAACCAAAAAGGAAAGAAGATGAAATTTTTGAGATCAGATAATGGGGGTTAGTATTTTTAAGGATTTCTTTACAGACGCAGGAATCAAGAGGGAGTTCACTTTTATGTACAACCCATAGTAGAACAGGGTTGTAGTGGAAGAATTGATACATCATAGGGGTTGCTAAGGCCATGATACATGATCAGGATTTTTCGATGTTTCTATGGACATAAGAATGCAATGCAACAATCTACATCCACATGATTTTGGAGGAAAAGACACCAGAGGAAGCATTCACTGGTGTGAAGCTAGAGGTGAGTCATTTTTGTATCTTTGATTGTCCATTTTACATCCTTGATTGTCCATTTTACATCCATATACTACTCAAGAAAAGAACCAATTTAGAGCGCTCTAGCAAGAAGGGTTTGTTTGTTGGTTACAGTGAGACTTAAAAATCCAACAAGATCTATATTCCAAGGGAGAGAAAGACAATTGTAAGTAGGAATGTAAATTTTGAGGAATACTTTGCATCTAGGAAGTCTCATGAGCCCATTCCAATGGTAGAGGATGAGGAGTATAAAGCTACAAAATTCACTAGCGACTTCCAGTTCAAGGAAACAACCTTCATATGCAGAGTAGCCACCAAATCCTACTATTTCTATCAGGAGACCTTGATGATTCACAAAAAAATTGAGGGATGATCGGGAGCATGTTGAGGATCTTGGGAGTTCATTCAAGAGAGTAAACCTCCAAAGAAGTTCCCAAACTAAATGGAATTGATGAGCAACATCATAGATTCTACGCCTTCCAATTTTTAGGAGGAACAAACCAACAAGTTTGGAGGGACACCATGGTGGAGTACACCTCCATCATGAACAATGATGTTTGAGACATTGTGCCTAGACTAGAGAGGAAATTAATAGTGAATTGTAGATGGCTATACAACATAAAGCATGCAACAAATGGAAACATAGAGAAGTACATAGTGAGGTTTGTGACGAGAGGGTTGTCCCAAAAAGAGGGAGTGGATTACGAGGAGACCTTTGCTCCAATCACTAGGTATACTTATATTAGAGTGGTGACATCCTTAGTCTCCATTATGGAATGGCAGATACATCAAATGAATGTTAATACATCTTTCTTCATTGGGATAATATTTGAGGAAGAAGTGTACATCAAGCAACCTCAGAACTTTGAGGTCAACGGGAAGGAGTCCCATGTTTTCAGGCTAAAAAAGGATGTGTATGGACTCAAGTAGGAAACACGGGCATGGTATTCCAAAATCAATGGATACTTGCGGAGTATGGGTTTCAAAAACAATGAATCAGATCCCAACTTATATTTTATATTTGTTAAGGTTGATCTACTCATTTGGTGTTGTATGTAGATGATTGTTTCTTATAGGTTCATAGAAGCTCAATGCAGGGTGCAAGGAGGATATTGATAGTTGATTTCAAGATCAAGAACATTGGCATGATGCATTATTTATTGGGGTTAGAGGGTTGGTAGAGACCAAGGAATATTTTTCTTGGTCAAGATAATTATGTAATTGATATCATGAGAGATTTTAGATGGAGGAATGCAAAACCACGGCCATGCCTATGATCACTAATCTAAACAAATTCACTACTTCAAATTCAGATATGGTGAATCCCACATTGTATAGGTAGATGATAGGTTCCTTGATGTATCTAGTCAACACTAGGACATATATATGTTTTGTAGTGAACACCTTGAGCCAGTTCATGGTGGAGTCGAGGTAGGAGAATTGGGTAGCAACAAAACATGTTCTAAGATACTTGAAGGGCACATAGGAGTATGGTTTAGATGTATTGGAGATGTTGAGGTGAAGTTCTATGGATATAGAGACTTAAATTGGGAAAGTAGTGTATCAGACAAGAAGAGCACCTCAAGGTGTTCCTCTAGCTTGGAATTAGAAATGGTATCTTGGTATGGATGGAAGCATAATTCCATGGAACTCAACTCAGCAGAGATGTATATGGCAACTAATATAGTTAGTTGTGAGGCCATGTAGCTTTTCAAGTTGCTAAAAGGTTTATTTGATCAGGAGTTGGATCCCTTCATGTTGATTTACTGTGATAATCAGAGTTGTATCAAACTCTCTAAGAATCAAGTTGTTAATGATATATCAATGCACATTGATCTCAGATATCACTTCATTTGAGGCAAGATTAAGAAGCGAGCAATGAAGCTCCAATATGTACCCACAGATCAGTATGTTGTTGATATTTTGACTAAGCTCTTAGAAAAATGGAAGCTTGAAGCATTCCAAGACAAACTTGGATTGGTGCAAAATTCGTTCCTCCCTAAGAGAGAGTGTTAATGTTTGTAGCTCAGATAGGAACTTCCACACAGGTTTAGTGTCAAATGTCTGTGAATTCATCCAAGTCAAATCTATATTTTAATTCATTTTATTAATAAAGTGAAAGTCTTAGAAAGTTATATTTAGTTTTTGAGTCTAATAAAATGTATTTTTAATACATTAGTGATTTAGATTAATCTCAACCATAAATCTCGTCGAGAGATCAAAGTTTTGGTAGATTAGGTTTTTAACTAAAGTATAAAGGAAGCTCAAAGTATACGGTAAAGACACATTCATTCTTTGCTCAAAGATAGTTTGGTTGGAAGGTGAAGAAACTCATTTGAGGAGAGAAGTTAGAGAGTCGAAGAGGAGCCCAGGTCAGCAACTAGGCATATTTAAGTGAGCAAGGAGGAGGTACAACATATTCGTCCAATAGATCTATACAGTCATATGGTTCTATACAAAATTATATACAAACATGTCAATGCATCCATACAGAATATGTATGTACAATCATACGAACATTCGTATAGCAGGAAAACAAACACCAGGTTGTTTTCTCGGTTCTAGAGGGTCCTTTACCTCAGTAAATGTGTAGATTTGTTCCATTTGAGGGTACCATAAAGCTACATGTTTTGGAAGCTATGGATGTTTCCTTATAAGATTTAATCTATTAATGAAAATATGTTTTGGATTAAATTTTGTGTGTATTGTGTTTATGCTTTCGTTTTTCATTTTCCTACGAAATGTGTGAATATTGTTATGTGAAGAATTTACTTTCTACAAATTAAAGTTTATTAATTTGAGAACATAAGGATGACATTCACTTAGGGTTAGGAAAATTTACATTTAACTCAAGTATAACGGTAGTTCAAGGTAGAGGGTAAAGCCACATTCATTCTAGACTCGAAAATAATTTGGTCGAAAGGTGAAGAAACTCATATGAGGAGTCAAAATAGAGCACCAAAGAGGAGCCTGGTTCAACAACCAAGCAAATTTTAATGAGCAGGAAATGGAAGCAGTAGATCTATACATTTGTATGGATCTATACAGTACTTTTGATGGGTTAATCTTGACTGGCATAGAGCAAGTTAACCGAAATTGGTTATTGTTGTTATGAAACCATGGTATTGGGAAAACTATATATTTTCTTGTGGAATTCTTGTGATCAAAGCCTATAAAGAGGTTGGTCGTACTTCATTGTATAATGCAATACACTCATTGATGGATGAGGATATAGCCATGGCGGTAGAGCCATGCTCAACCTGTCTTGCTTGAATTTGGCCAAGGGGCATAATGAAGATTTTTTGTTGGTTTTTCTCTATTAAGGGTTTCCATAATAAAATCATGTTGTCTATCATGTGCATGATTTTATGGTTTTCTTTATTGTTGTTGGAGCCTAATCCTTGGTGTTAGTATTATTGTGCACCATTCATGTCCAAAGAAGATCAATAGTCATTAAGGGGAGACCAAGAGTCACCCAAGAGTCCAAGAGACCACTTGGGAAGTTGAATCCAATAGTCATCTCATTGTATAAATATGTACATTATTAATGATATTAAGTGTGCTTTCATGCCTATTCTTCTTGTCTTCATGAATTATTTCCTATTGTCCCAATGGGGCACCTAACCTTGGTATTAGAGATGTTGTAATAATGTGGCCTATGACTTGCATTCTGTCCTTATCAGACTGCCCACATAAACCTGGTCCCATTTGCCAACTCTGTCATATTTCTAAGTTGAGTGTTTCTGCATATTGTAGTCAATCTGCATGCCCATCCTAGCCCTTACCTGCTCCAATTTGGTGTATGTGTTTCCTCCCTACCATACTATGTTAGATAGTCTACCATTCGATAGGTTCTAACATGAATGAGCCTTTGTCCTGTGGTCTGAATTATGAAATTATTCTTTGTGTGAGCATGAACGTTTCTTCCCTACATCTTTATGTTCATCTAGCATTTTAATTATTCTATCAGAACCTATCATAATATTTTGGTCTGGCATTATTTCTGTACATTATTGTTTCCTTCCTGTTGAAGCCCTAGGTATGTAGGTTGTTGGAAAGTTGTCCAAGGCTAGCAACAGAGGGTTAAAACCCAATATGAAAGGCTTCAAAAAGCTTTGCGCAAGAGCAGTTCTATCCCCAGACTGTTTGGTATAATTAACTCCCACAGATATTAGGCCTCTGCTAGCACTTAAATCGGTTGATCCTGAAAGGATCTAACTTCCTGTAAGGGAAGTTTGAAGTGCTCTATCTCTAGAAGTGAGTTTGCTTTAAAGGAAATTTAAACCAAGTTAGATCTAAATTAAAGAGATGTGTTTTAATGTGCATGATAACTTGATTTGAATTTTAATAAGTATTTTCACCAGTTTGAGAGAAATGTGAAGTGGATATTTACTTATTAGATTAAGGTACAACTAGAAAACGAAAATCAAATGATTGTAGCTTAAGGATTGAAGCACATGCAAGATTATCTTGTGTATGAAATGCTAATTGAAAAATTGGCATTAATTTAATATATATGTTTGTCATTTGCAGAAATAGATAAATGATTTAAATAAATGAATTCACTTAAAACATAAAGACACAGATCATAAGTCAAGACATATCTGGGTTACAAATGAATGCATAAATTATGGTTGCAAAATTAAAACAATGTACTTTCATAAGCTGAAGTGAAAATCAAAACTCATCAAACAAATTTGATAAATTAACAAAAGAGATATCAAGAGAAAACTAATTGTATTTCTTCAAGGTTGCAAAAAATTATAATCTTTTATGAATTAGAGTCTCTCCAGTTCTCTTTCGATGATTTTCCCCTCCTCCGCTATGAGATCTCTACCCTTTAAATATTAATTACAAAATATATAAAAAGGGTAAACTTCCCATAAAATAGGGATTACAAAATCAAACTAATCTAAGAATAACCAAGGGCACCTTGCCACTTGGTCCAAACTTCTAACAGCTCATCCACATTTGGATAATTAGCCAACTCGAGTCCCAACTGGGCATCACACATAAAGGAATCCATCTCATTCTTGGCTAATGTGTGCCAAGTACGTAGAAAAATATGGACCTTTCCTTCTAGGCTTACAGGTTGCTTGATGAATTTGTCAACTTCTGAAATCCCTATGTGCTCGAGTTGTTGAATCTACTCTTTGACCTGCTCACATCTACTATCAACCTATTCAATCATCAGCTTTGATGGACAATCCTTCTCAATGAGATCCATAGCAAGAAACTATAGCTTAACCATGATACTATCTGTAGTATACCGTCTTCTTCCACATATTGCTTGTGCCTTCTTGATTATTTCTTCAACCATGTCAGAAGTATTTTGCCAGGCATTCAAAGATGCTCTGATTCTTCTGAACTTGAAGCTATCCAAAACTAAGATGTCCTCTGGTTTGTCTTTGATATACCTTTTCCAATCAACAATGTCATCAATAGCTTTAGAATCTTTTTTCCTTTTGTCAATGTGTTTCTCAAGAATAATAGACATTCGCTCAAAAGCGTTATGAGTTTCCTGAATTTCATTCAGGGAACTAAATAAATTAGCTAAGAGTTTGTGGTGCTCCTCATTTAATTTATTAGCCAAGTCCCTGAACTCTTCTTGAGAAAACCTGGAGAAAGAAAAGGTGGCTACATTGGCAGCTGCATCTTTCAACTATTGTTCCAACACAACTATCTTCTCCACATTTGCAGTGTTTAGGACTTCAACATCCGGCAATTGAACCTGGAGAGAAGTGTTTTGTTCTTGCAAATCCTTGAGCTGATTTTCATATTGATTTCTCAATTCATGAATGTGATATTCATGTTCTTCATTAACTTTGATCAACTACTCCTGAAGCTTCTTCAACTCCTCTTTCTTGATGTCAATTTCATTATTCAATGAAGTAACTGAATCAAAATTGGCTCCAACAAATTCCCCCATACCTGCAACAGTGTCTAATGCCTCCTGTTGGATGTCATCGGACTGTTTGGCCCAAATTATCTGATCAGGAATAGGTGCTTGCATCATAGTTGACTCCCTGCTTCTCTTATTGCCTCTTTTAACCACTGCCTTAGCTGATTTGTTGTAAAAAAAATTCCCAAGGGAAACCACGGTATCATATTCGGAATCAACTATCAAATCAGTTGAAGATGTAGCAATATTACCTGTTGCAACTAATGGAGCTATCTGCATAACAATGGAATTAGGGATAGACATGGTGATCTGGGAGGTAGATGGAGAAGAAGGGGTGATCGCAAAAACTTATGGTACAGAAGTTGGAGAAGTAGTTGAAGTGAGAATTTCAAAAAGAGAAGTAGGAGGAATGGTTGGAGATGGTTGTAGAGAAACAGTTGGAAACTAGATCTCAGTAACTATTGGTGGTAAGGTGGAAGGTGGGACTGGCAAGGTTGGATGTGAAGTAGTGATGGAGGTTAGTGCAACAAATAATTGAGATATGGTGGATGGTGGTAGTGCAGCCTCAAAATATGAGGTGTAAGGAAGCTCAACAGAAGAGAGTGCGAGTGTATAAGTTAACACATCAATAGTAGTGGTGACTTTAGGAAAGTGGTCATCTGGAATGGGAACATCCATCACTATGCTGTCAAGCAAATCAACAACTGCCTGAGAACCTTCAGTTATCTCTTGTACAACAGGAACAGGAGGAAGTCTTTCATCTTCTGCATCACTGTCCTCAATGTTCAGTGTAGGTATTTGAGATACAGGAGTTTGAATCTTCTTCCTCTTTGTTGGAGTGCTCGCAACAACCACTTGAGTATCAAGTACTGAAGTCATTTGTGCCAATTTCTTCTTCAACTGTTCAGATGTTTGAATCAACACCTTCAGTTCTGCAATAGGTTTCAATTTTGGATCATCCTCCATAAGGCCCTTACCCTTGCCTTCATCTGGATATGTTAACATCAATGGAGAACTTGCCTTTTGGGCTTCTTTCTCTTCTATGTCCTTTTTGGTCTGCTCTTCAAGTTGTAGTTCCGTTTTCCTGTAACTTGAAACCTTAGTCTTGAGCTCCTGTTGGTATTGAATAATGAAACTTTATTCTTCATTGGTTTTATCCCTAACCAGGACTCCAGAAGAGAGATTTACTCCCTAGTAAATAGAGTCATCAGGGGTATACTCATGGGCATAGGTGGTATTCATGTGTTCTTGGGAAAAGTGGGCAGCCAAGAATGCCTTGGGATCATGCATCCTTTTGGGGGCTTGTCCCAACTTTAAAGGATCAATATTCTTTCTCAATACTACAACATATGTTAAGGTTGCAATAACCATAGGCACAAGGTTCAAAGGGAATTTAGGCCATCCCTTTCTTTTGGGTCCAGTCAGCTTGATGAGTACCCCATCTGTAACAGTTTGGAAGGCTATTTATTCAAGCAACAGTCTGTTTGGGACTATCCTTGGCAGCAAATGCACTGTGGTACTTCCCCAAAATCTGATATAGGAGAAAGATTCTCCCACATACCAGTCACCAATTGTGGGGATGAGAGTTTTGATATTAGGAGAGAAGGCAAGTGCATCTTCCCTAAATATCTGGTGATAAATACTTCGAAAGAAGTGATCACAAATATCATATAGTAAAGGCACATAGTTTTCCCACAATGTTGAGCAATATATATGAACTAGAAGAGCTAACGGGGTCCAATTCCATCCCATGAAAGGGTACTGTAATTCTGAGTAGAACACATCAATAACATAGGCTGAATAAAAGAAAGGAGGCTTCCTTGAAGCCGAGGTTTTCTGATACCGCTCAATTGTTTTCTTTAACTCCATTGATAGAATTGAAGCCCAATTGAATGACTCCCCAGTTGTGAGGACGTGATGGGATAGAGGTGCCCATTCGGATTTGAACACAAAACAGTTGGATAGCTCGTACAACTTGCAAAGCATGGCTTCTAGGAGGGAAAAAGGTTCCTTAATGTTAAAATTTGAGCATTAATTCACAATACTCTTGGAGCTTTACTGAGAGAATAACATATACAGTATATCAATGCATAACAATCACAATAAGCATGACAAGCATCACAAGAATCAAAAGCATGAGAGACAAGAAACATAGAGTTTCCATGGGGAAAACCCTAAGGTGAAAAACCCCACAACTTCCTCAGAGATAGAGAGAGCAATGGCTCAACCAAAGTATATCCAAAATACACTTGAGATAGTCTCCTAGAGCAGATGATCCTCCTCCTCACTAGTGCGCCACTTTCTGAGTGAGAGAAGTGTGTCTTTCCGAATGATCCAAATAGAGATCTCCCGATCTCTATTTATACTTAACCTATTTGGCCAATGACCTTATGGGGTTGACTTGTCTATCTAGATACATCCACAATATAATATATATTTTAGGGCTGACACCACACATTGGTGCTCTAATAACCCATCGGCAAGTACACACACTTGCGACACTTGTCAATCCACATGACAACACTTCATTATAGAGGAATAACACATCTCTTATAAGGGTACAATAAATATATATGAAATACATAGATGAAATACATTCCGAAGTTACATATACATCAACACTCCCTCTTAACTAGGAAGGTATTTCTCAACACAGTTCTGTTAGACAAGTCTTCTTCTCAGGATCATCGTCATCGATGCATCGTCATCATCATCATTACTGCTACTGCTATATCAACCAATCTCTGACTCTACTCGTCATAGGAAGTTCTACAGAGCCAGTCCTTTTTCATACTGGATGTAGGCCCACCACCTGCGGGTCTTCATCATCTGTGCGAACGGTCTGATAGAGGTGGCATCTAAGGACTAATTTTATGTGCGGATGCAATACCGGAAAGAGTATCCCAGGAACATTTATGTGCCTAAGCATGCCCGACAAGATCTCCCAGGACTGATTACATGCATCTCCTCCACAATACCTTTAAAGAGCATCCCAGCAACATTTATGTGCCACATCACGACCGAAAAGATCTCTAAAGAGCATCCCAGGACTTATTACGAGCATACAGCTCAACCTCTCGGATCTCCAGGACTGATTACATGTGGATAGACAAAACCTTTAAAGAGCATCCCAGGAACATTTATGTGCCATAGCACGACCGGAAATATCTCTAAAGAGCATCCCAGGACTAATTACGAGCACATAGCTCAACCTCTCGGATCTCCAGGACTGATTACATGTCTCCATAGTAATACCTCATCACAGGACTGATTACAAGCACACAGCTCAACCTATCAGATATCTGAGGACTGATTACATACTACATAGCAATACTAGAAAGAGTACCCCAGGAACATTTATGTGCCACAGCACGACCGGCAAGATCCCCCAGGACTGATTACATGTTATTTGCACAACCTGCCACATATCATCTCTAACCTCCAAGTATCAACCTGATACTCATGATCCAATGGATCATCATCGCACGAGGCATCATCCTGATGCCCATGATCATATTGATCATCATCACTTGTACCATCCTGGTACATATCATATGGAGCAACATCCTGAAGCTCATCATCATGATCAACTTGATCATACAATGCATCCACCTAATGCACACCAAGTATATACCTAATACATATCATCATACATGATCCACCTGATCATACAGTGTATCCACCTGATACAAATACAAATACATGATACATATCAACATACATGATCTACTTGATCACACAATGTATCCACCTGATACAGATACATGGTCCAAGCATCCAACATGATGCATATACAAATACATACAAATGATCCAACCGATCATATCCAACATCCAACATGATGCGTACATACATATAAATGATCCAACTGATCATATCCAGCATCAACATGATGCATACATACATACAAATATAAATGATCCAACTGATCATATCCAGCATCAAAACGATGCGTACATACATACAAATATAAATGATCCAACTGATCATATCCAACATCCAACATGATGCATATACAGAGCAGTAACTGGAGCATCATCCTGATACTCATCATCCAGCGCTTACATCCACAGCCATGTGAAGGATCCTCCTTCCAACATGCTTGGGATGGCTTCAGCAGATGTGTCCATCACTTCTTCCTGGAAGTGTCATCAATCTGAAGAACACCAAGCCTCTCCCTGAAGTACTCAAACTTCACCCTGGCTAGTGTCTTCGTCAGCAAATCTACAATTTGCTCGTCCGTCGCAACATACAAGAGCTTCACGGCTCCTCTCTGCACCATATCCCCGATATAGTGATATTTGATCTCTATGTGTTTTGACCTGTCATGAAACACTGGGTTCTCAGACAGCTTCACACAAATCTGGTTATCGCAGAATATACCAGTAGCATCCAATGGGAGATCAAATAACTCAGACAGTAGCTTCCATAGCCATACTGCCTCACAACTAGCTGAACAGGTTGCAACATACTCTGCCTCAGTTGTACTCAGTGCTACGCAGGACTGCTTCCTACTAAACCAAGAGATCACACCTGATCCCATACTGAAGCAGCACCCAGATGTGCTCTTCCTATCTGCATCACTGCTAGCCCAATCTGAATCAACATAACCCTGCAGGTTAAACTTTTGATTCGCTTCATACTTGAGCCCATAATCCACTGTACCCTTCAGGTACCTCAGAATATGCTTTACAGCAACCAAATGAACACTCCTCGGATCCGTCAGGAACTGGCTCAATGTGTTCACTGCAAAGCAAATATCTGGTATCGTGTTCGTCAGCTACATCAAGGAGCCAATCATCTGACGATACATAGAGACATCAACTGGCTCAGATGAAGCATCACATAGAATATTTAGATTCGATGCCATGGGTGGTGGCCATGGCCTTGCAATCCATCATCCCAAATCTCTTCAGAATATCTACTGTGTACTTCCCTTGACCAAGGAAGATGCCACCTAAATTCTGCAACACCTCCATACCTAGGAAATAATGCATCATTCCCAAATCTTTCATATCGAACCCAGCAGCAAGCTTCCTCTTAGTATCTGCAATCAATCTGTCATCTCCTGTTACAAATGAGTCATCCACATACAGGAGTAGAATCATAGGATTCCCTTCCTCAACCTTGTAGTAGAGGTTGGAATCTGCTTTACTCTTGGTAAATCCCAAGCTAGATAGGAAACTGTCCATCCTACCATACCAAGTTCTGGGAGCTTGCTTCAAGCCATACAAGGCTTTCTTCAATCTGCACACATATGACTCCTTGTCGTGTATTTCAAAACCGAGTGGCTGCTCCATGTATACCTCCTCTTCAACTACACCATTCAAGAAAGCAGTCTTGACATCCATCTGGTGTATTTTCCATTTCATTGCTGTAGCCAGGGCAAGTACTGTTCTGATGGAAGTATACCTGGCTACAGGTGAAAAAGTTTCTTCATAATCTATTCTCTCTTTCTGAGAGAAGCCACGAGCTACGAATCTTGCTTTGTATTTCTCTACACTGCCATTTGCAGCATGCTTGATTTTGTAGATCCATTTGGAAGTCACAACAGACTTCTCTTTAGGTCTTGGGACAACATCCCAAACATCATTCTTCATTATTTATTGGTATTCCTCAACCATGGAATCCTTCCATTCTTTCTTTTTCGCTGCTTCTTCATAACTGGAAGGTTCTTTGTTCATAATGTCACAGAGTAAAGCAACATAGCTGGTATGTGATCTGGTTCTCTTCTTTGCTCTGTGTTCTTCTTCTAGAATGCCAAATATTTATGCATCTTGAATGAGGCCTCTAGCCCATGTAGGTTTCCTCTTGTGAGAGTTATCCTCACGGGATGGATCTACAGGTTCTTGCGGATCTTCAAACTCATGAACAACTTCTGGAATTGCTTCAGTCATGGTAGTGTCTTGAAATCTAGTTTCCTTAGGTTCTTCAAAAACTTCGATAGGTGCCTTCCTTGATTTGATGAATGCTGAGTTTTCATCAAATGTTACATCCCTACTGACATCAATCTTCTTGAACCCTAGAAAGTATATTCTGTAAGCCTTCAAGCTTTCACTGTAACCCACAAAGATACCCTTCTTTCCTGAAGGATCTAGTTTGGTCCTCTTTTCCTTTGGGACATGAGTGTATACTGGACAACCAAATATTCTGAGATGGATGACTTCAGGTTTCTTACCAGAAAAGACCTCTTCTGGTGTCTTGTTGTCCAATATCTTGTGGGGTGTTTTGTTCTGCACATATATAGTTGTTCTAGCTGCTTCTGCCCATAGATGCATAGGTAGATCCTGGTCATGCAACATTGCCCTTGCTGCTTCCATGATTGTTCTGTTCTTCCTTTCTGCAACTCCATTCTGTTGAGGATTATAAGGAGCAGTCAACTCCCTCTTAATCCTTGAATCACTGCAAAGCTTCTTGAAGTCACCTGAGGTGAATTCTCCATCATTGTCGGATCTGAATGTTTTGATCTTTTTGTCAGTTTGATTCTCCATCAAGGTTTTGAATTCCTTGAACTTATCAAACACCTCATCTTTGTTTTTCAAGAAGTATACCCAAGTCTTCCTGGAGAAGTCATCAATAAATGAGACATAGTAAACATACCCACTTAGAGAACTAGATGACATAGGACCACATACATCTGAGTGGATGATTTCCAGGATATCTTTTGCCTTGCTTTCACTGCTTGGGAAAGCCTTCTTAATATTCTTACCTATTGCACATCCTTTGCAAACACCTTCATGTTTGGTCTTGATTTAAGGAAGACCCTCTACAGCCTTGCTTGCAATTGGAAGTGCCCTATGGTGCATATGAGCAAGTCTTCTATGCCAAAGTTCACTTGGATCCATAGATTCATGCACCATGGCATGTTCAGGTTGTCCTTTTAATTTATACAAACCTCCCTCTTGATCTCCAATCACAACGGCATCATCCATGGTATTTCCCTTTGGCCAGATTAGGACTTGGCCATCCACAAATGCAACCCTCATACTTTTTGTATCCAATGCAAAGATGGAGAGTAAGTTCTTCTTGAGACCAGGTACATAAAGACTTCTTTCATCTTCAAAGATTTTCCAGAATCTAGGTTGTAGGAGGCTTCACCACTTCTTTTGATGGGATATTGATAATCATCCCCAAGTTTCACTTTATGGGGTGAGTCTTGTTCAGACAGATTTACAAAGGATTCTTTAAACCTAGTCATGTGTTTAGAAGCCCCACTGTTAATTAACCAATCATTACAACCATGGGATATAGTACCTGTGAGAGCAGAGATTAGAACATACTCTTCTTCACTTGATGAGTCATCATTACTATCATCACTTTCTACCCTAGCCTTCTTCTTTGGAGGTTCATCATCTTCGGCAGCATGAGCATGGTACCTTCTTTTGTTACCCTTCTTCTTCTTGCTGGAGTTGTTGTTGTGTTTGTCCCTTTTGTTCTTGGGACATTCTAAAGCAAAGTGACCGTTCTCATTACAAGTGGAACACCTTAGATCTTTCTTGTCTTTGTGAAAATGATGAGAAGATTTCTTCTTGTGATGGGATGTCTCCCTCTTGAACTTGCCATTCTTAGTGTGAGCTGTGAGAGCTTGATCTTCATTTCCCATCTTCTCTTCTCTTGCCACAAGCCTTGCTTCTTCTTGAGAACATTCCTCCCATAATCTGCTGAAGGAGATTAACTTCTTTCTGGCACAGATCCCCTGGATAAAAGAGTCCCATGACCTAGGTAGGCCATTCAAAGTAGTCATAACAATTTCACCATTCTCCACCATTTCATCTACAACTTCAAGTTGTTCCTTGATCTGAGAGACCTTGGAGAAATAGGATTGAATGGTTTCTCCATTTGACATCTTGACCCCTTTCAATTGATTCCGCAGGGTCATCTTCCGATTTATGTTCTTTCCTTCAAATAGCTTGGTTAAAGAGTCAAACATAGCCTTGGGTGTCTTTAGAGAAGACACAAGGGGTATGAGATGGTCTTTGATAGAATAAGCAATGATTCTCTTTGCCTTGACCAAGTTCTTGTTATGCAATACCTTAGCCTCTTCATCCTCTGGGATAGGGATGTCTTCTTTTATATATGAGTCCAACTCATTCTCTTCCAGGATTAACCCAATCCTATACTTCCAAGCTCGAAAGTTATCAGCCCCTTCAAGCTTATCCTCAAGCTTGGTGTGGTGAGACATCTTAAAGAGTAATTCAAATGAAATAGAAAAGATTTAGGTCTTACCACTTGAAATGCTGAAAAACTGGATCTGGTCCCGGATTAGGGTTTGTCAGAAAAACCCTAAAAATTCAAAATGTGAATTTCAACTTTTTGAAAGGATAGAAAGATGTGCCTTGATGAGCTGATCAGCCTCGTGTATTCAGAACTTGACATTAGCAAAGCTTTACCCTTCAGATTTTCCTTTTTGTCCTCCCGAGTTCACTCGGGAGAGCCCTGAATTAGGGTTTGAGTTTCCCGGAGATCTACCTAGCCAAAAATCTCGATCCAAAGCTCTAAAATTCAATTTTTGCAAGGAGCTTCCAGCTATGGCTTCAGATTTCAAAAATTCCTATTTTTGTGGAAACCCTAATTTTGAGAGCCAAATCTGAAAATGCTCATAATTGAATTCTAATTGGACAGATACATTCTCCTTGATGAGTAGAGTCAATCGACTATACTGCTTTTCCAAAAACTATGGAGAGAAACCCAATAAACAAGAAACTCAAGTTTCCGTCACTGCGAAATGTCTTCTTCTCAGGTTAGCTCTGATACCATGTTAAAATTTGAGCATTAATTCACAATACTCTTGGATCTTTACTGAGAGAATAACATATAAAGTATATCAATGCATAACAATCACAATAAGCATGACAAGCATCACAAGAATCAAAAGCGTGAGAGACAAGAGACATAGAGTTTCCGTGGGGAAAAGCCTAAGGTGAAAAACCCCACAACTTCCTCAAAGATAGAGAGAGCAATGGCTCAACCAAAGTACAACCAAAATACACTTGAGATAATCTCCTAGAGTAGATGATCCTCCTCCTCACTAGTGCGCCACTTTCTGAGTGAGAGAAGTGTGTCTTTCCGAATGATCCAAATAGAGATCTCCCGATGTCTATTTATACTTAACCTGTTTGGCCAGTGACCTTATGGGGTCGACTTGTCTATCTAGATACATCCACAATATAATATATATTTTAGGGCCGACCCCACACATGGTGGTCTAATAACCCATCGGAAAGTACACACACTTGCGACACTTGTCAATCCACATGACGACACTTCCTTATAGAGGAATAACACATCTCTTATAATGTACAATAAATATATATGAAATACATAGATGAAATACATTCCGAAGTTACAATACATCAACACTTAAACCATGAGATAGGGTATCATTGTCGGATCTGGGTATAAATTTGGCTTAGTTATTCATCCATGACTTTATCATCTCGTCAAATTTAAACCTGGTCTTGACAAAATCCAAGAAAGAGGCATTAAGAAGTTGGGTAGCCGGCTTAAGGGCATAAACTCTAATGAAAACTTTAGGGCGAAAAGTGGCCAATAGGGAACCTGCACTATTGTTAAAGGAACAGTCTTTAGGGTTCACGTGATCAATTATCCACTTGACTGCATCTGTGTAAGGGAGAAGGGTAGCTCTAGCTGCTATGTCATGTAACTGAGAATCCCTAATTTTCTCATAGACAGACTGGTTATCTTGGATTTCCGACAGGTCATCGTTATAAAAAATGGCATAAATTCAAGACCAGTCTATCTAAGAATTTGCATTACTCTCAACATGTCAGCAAAGAGGTTTCATTCTAGATAAGTAGCAATGGAATGTTGTACAGTCCCATAATCCACTTACCCATTGAAATAGGTTTCCGAGACTCTGTCACTGGTATCGGCCAGAATGCCAAAGTTGGGGTCTTTGTTTATCGGGTCTTTCTGTGCTGTTTTGGAATGAGTAAATTAAAAAAAATAAAAAACAGTTTGAAAATGATGAAAAACCATAAACAACCAATAAGAAAGGACAGAAAACCGACCTATGCTAACGAGAATAGCAGAAAAATAGCCCTAGTAAAAATTTGCGGTAAAGATCCTTGACGTACGTAATTCTCAAAATTGAAAAATGTTAAAAGAAAATAGAAAATTCGACATATTTAACAATTTCATCGGATGAAATATGGACCGTAGGATGACAAAAATCAACGGCTAAGATCTAACATGCGGGATGCGGAAAAAGAGTTGTGGAACTTTATTTTTTGCAAATATGTGCATTCTTTCCACAATCCACAATGCAGGTTGCGGGTTGTGGAAACACAACTCTAAATATTAATAACAAAAGTTTCCAAAATACGCAATTGTGAGTTGCGGAAATGCAAACGAAACAATTTAAAATAATGATCTTTCCGCATTCCGCAATCCGCAATTGTGGGTTGCGGATTGCGGAAAAGCAAAATGCAGATTTATTCCTCAAACACTTTCCGCAATTTGCAATTGTGGGTTGTGGAAACATAAAGTGCAAATTTATTTTGAAACACTTCTCGCAATCTGCAATTGCGGGTTGCGGGAGAGAAAAACCACATTTATTGAAAATCATTTTCGCATCCGCAATCCACATTGCGGATTGTGGGTTGCGGAAAGAAAAAGTTTCAAATCCAAAAACCAAGCTTCCGCAATCGGCATTGCGGATTGCGGGTTGCGGAAAGGACACACTTTTGGGAAAATTATTGCTTTCCGCAACTCACAAAAAACACACAAAAATGAATGAATTTTCGAAGGGAAAATTATTAACTGAATCAAATCATGACAAAGACATAAGAAACATGATTGGCATGATGAAAACCCCAAAGTGAACAAGGAATTTAAACATTACCTTAGTAAATGAAAAAATTGTGGCTCCCATGTTTTAATGAAAACATGGGATCTGTTTTACTTACAACACTTCCTAATGCATGGCACATTTGTTTATGATTCTACCATTCCAGTCATTCTTCCTAGTGTGTAACATTATATCTCTGCATAGTCTGTCGTGCCAGACATGAATTGCTAGATAACGTTTGGTCTTTTTCCTGATGACTACACTAGGTTTTTTTGACCCAAAATTCGAAGGCCAAAATGTCGGATTTTCTACATCTTGTTGTCGACCATCCAACAACCTTCATATTTTTTTAACGTCGGTCCAAATTTGGCTGATATATGATGATAGGTCTCCCATTGGATATCTGACAACACATTCCAGTCAGAGATCCGACAACTCACACTTAATATGAAGTCAGAATATCCGATGGCTATCACTTAATATGAAGTCAGATATCTGACGGCTATCACTTAATATGAAGTCGGATATCCGACGACTGTTCCATGAGAAAAGGGTTGATATCCGATGTTCTTAGCCATAGATGGTATGGCAAGAACGTTGGATATCTAAGGTGTGGAAGTCGGATATCCGATGACCATTCCAAGAGAAAAGGGCTGATATCCGACGTTCTTAGCTGTCGGTGGTATGGAAAGAACGTCGGATATCTAAGGCATGGATGTCGGATATCCGACGACTGTTCCATGAGAAAAGGGTTGATATCCGACCTTCTTAGCTGTCGGTGGTTTGGCAAGAACGTCGGATATCTAAGGCGTGGAAGTCGGATATCCGAAGACCATATGGTAATTTAAAAAAATACACTATTATGTTCTGATCAAATTTGATGGGTGGGTCTTAATTTTTATTGGAAGGGCATTTGTTCTTGGATCCCTTCAAAAGACTTTCAACAAGTTTCTCGTGTTTCCAGGCATATGGTTGAAAGACTTGCTATTGGACAACTATCCCTCGGAGGGGGGTCATGGAAATCCTTTATTAGGGAAAGCACGTTAAGTTAAAGTTTATGTCAGATTTTGGATTTCAGAAAGTTAAAGCATTGTAAAAGAAAACAAAATCAACATAATGGAAGCTAAGTTCTTACGCTTGATTTTTGTTGAGCAGGCCTATAAAAGGGCTAAGACAATAATCACACGACACGTTGATATTCTTCACAAGTTATTAGATCTTCTCATTGAGAAGAAATATGTAGACTGTGAGGAATTGATGAGGCTATTTATAGATGTCAAGGACGAACTCTATTTTACGAAAATCAATGTATTTGTAACCGCTAAAACCATTTTTTTGGCTAATTGAAGAAAAAAAAGGTTTACACAAAGTAGTCTCTATATTGGTGGCATGATAACTGATACAACAAGTTCCACATACTAAATCTAAATCTAAATAAGTAAAGATGATATAAAGTGAACATCTAGCTATAGCAATGAAAGTGAAACCAATTTTAAATCTAGTTAAGTGAAACAGAAGTGAACATTAATCTAAATATGTAAAGATTAAAAGATTTTATTTATTTATATATATATTTATATATATATATATATATATATAGGAGAATTAGTAGATGATCAAGATATCATGACTTTTTCCTCTCACCATTCGAGTATTATTCCTTGACAGAAAATTTAAACAATAGTTAACAAAAAGATAGACCAAAGCAATAAGCATTGCAATACAACTGAAAAAATCCTATGTATTTTTATTACTTGGAATTTGTGAACTTGATTTAATATATTATACATTAGTGTTAAAAAGGAAAAAGATGTGAAAAACACTTCAAATTTTGATGAAGTGCCTTCAATGTAGGCCAATACAGCCTAATTGAGATTGGTTGTCGACATTTGGAAACGATTCTCTAATGCTTGCATCTCACTCAATCTCTATAACAATGTCAATTTGAATGGTAGCCTATGTGTGAAAACACAACCTTCATGAACTATCCAACATCTATTTTCTCCAACATCTGTTATTGAGTTCCAATGAACCCCCATTATAATTAACATTTGTTTACCAATCCCTAATACATATACACTATGGAAATATTCACTTGGAAGATAAATGAAAACTATTAAATAGGAGTTTCCCTTGATCTCCTCCATGGACTTATGTCCACTCATTGATAGCATTGAACTTCAGCTTTCTTATAACTCTCTATCAAATTTATTATACTTGGGTTAGGGATACAAACAACCTCTCATCCTGTTTAGTCTTCACTCTCCACATTATTTTCCCCAGAAAAAGAGACGAGATATATTCTCTATTGCATGAAGATTGGACATAATGGAGAGGATGCAAATGATCTAGAGGATTTGAGACATATCTCATTCAAATAATCTCAAGGAGATTCCAAGCAAATTAAAGAGAAGGTTAAGGATATTGATTCTAGTGCATCATTTACTCAGCCTTTGAAGTTGTGGAAACTCGAAATTGGTTATGAGGAGCAACCAAACATCAAGACAAGCTCCAAGAAATTGTCAAAATTTAAATGACACACAAGTGGGTTGTGGAAAGCCAACATCGTAGCCATTCATTGAGCTCCTCTTTGTTTCGAGAATAATTTAATATTCTCTACTAAACAGGGCCAACCATGTGAAGGTGGAAGCTCTTATGGCCCCTCCCCCCCTCACATCACTCTCAATTCCCCATACCCAATGCATGTACCTCAAAAAAAAGTTTACGTGCAAATTCATGCATACTTCATCATGAACTTTCATCTACCATTCATTCAATAAAGGCTAACATTCATTAAACCATTGTTTCATTTAGTCAACACATTCATTCAATAAAAGATAACATTCAATAAACCATTCATTCATTCTGTCAACACATTCATTCAATAAAAGTTGACATTCAATAAAGGTAACAGTTTACTACACTGAAACATTAAACCATTAAACCATTCATTAAACCATTCATTCATTTATTAGGCCAAAAATCATGGACGATATATTATTATCAAAAATAATTAGACGACGTTTTTCCAGTCACTTCTTTTTAGTTTTTCTTCTCTTTTGTTGTACTGCATAATCTCTAATAAGACCATCTTGATCTAGGCTTTCTCCTCCAGTTATTGGTTCTTCATCAGGTGCTTGTCATGATGTCTGCATCCTAGAGTGTTGATCTAGATGTGGATTTTGCGGCAAGGGGTTCGGATTTGCTGCAACAATGTGAAAATGTTACATCATTATATTTTTATATTGTAATGACAAGTATTTCATTTAAAAAAAAAATTACAAAGGTGTTTTTTTACCTGTTGTGGCCACATAATGTTATTCATGTTCTTGTCCAGGCTCAACCTGTATAGTTTGACCCTCTACATGCTCTGCAATTGAAATATGGTGAACTACAATCAATGTTCACCATTTGCAATCCTATACATAAAATTGTAGCATATGAATAAATCCTTTACCAGGATTCAAAGCATGATCTTCTATTTGTTGTTGTCCCTCCTCGACATTAAGGGGATCATTGCATTCCTACTCAAAATAGAGTCAATATTTTATGTCAAGTATTTATAACGAATAGGTTGCACAAGCAATAAATCTTCATTAAACTATATAGATTTTATATACCCATGCACCACATGGATTGGTACCAGAAGACTATGTTTGCCTAGATAAGATTTTTCGGCGTTCAACAACAACTCCAAAGCCATGTTGGAAACCAAGCTTCATGTCTTCCGCAGTGACCACTTCATTGAATCGGTCGGCCTGCATATTTGCATAACATCGTTAATTAACATTTTGCGGTGCAATAAAATGAAAAATAATTTTCAATTTATTATTTGTATACATTATTGGTTTTTCGAAACTTACAGTTCGTGCCACCAAATTGAATAACCACCAGGCCCAAGCTTGTGCTGACCTATTTTTTCCAGTCTTTCCTTTGTGGCCTTTGAAGTGTCTGATAGCCTATGCAAGTGTTGAAATACGTTAGATGTTCCAAATTCGATATAGAAATAAATAATAATAAGGTTTAGAATTACATTGCGGAAAGTATTGCATACCTCCCTATGCCTGGTGGTATCTTTCCTTCTTTCCTCTGAGCCCTCTCCTTTCCATATTCCAATAGAGCTTTCCACTCTATTGCTGGAATCATTGGAGGGCGCTCATACCTATGGGTTTTTTCCATGTGGGTCCTATATTGGTCTCGGACAACCTTCATATGTTGTCCAGCCTTTTTCAGGACCTAGGCTTGATTGAAGGTCTTGTCACCGAATAGGCCAACTAATTGATTAGTGAGGTCATCTTTTAAATATTTCGGTTGTGTATTCCACCTTGTTTGGATGGTGGGCCTGAAGATATACAAGGACAAGTCATTCATTTGTTTATAGAAAACATCATTTCTTGCAAAACGATCATGCCATGATCATAATTATTTGAAAAAAACATTTTATCGGTATATTACAATTAAATTATAAACACTAACTTGATCAACATATATTAATTACCTGGGATCTTCTCAATCTTTATTGGGATGAGATTTTCGTCCACCAAAAATGTTGCCTCCATTGTTCCTGTGCTAGTGACACGGGAAGATCCCGGAAATGCAGCTAGGGCGATATCAATATTACTAAGAGTCTCAGTGTCGACCCCTTCTTTTGGACGATCTGGTGTGCATTGGTCACTGGCGGCCGGTGCACTCACAGTTGGGGTCCGTGGTGTTTCGAAACATGTTGCCGACTATTCAGTCGACAACAATGGTGAAGGAGTCGATGCACGTGGAGTCATTTGCTCATGATGCGACGTCTCTCCACGAGCCTTGCTGGGGCCAACACCTCCTTGACCACTATTGTGTGGTCCCTGATAATTTTGTAAATATAAACCACATTTTATACGTTTAGTACTATCATATAAAAGAGAAAATTATAAAGTTATAAATGAATTATTTTATGATTCAAGATTCCTCAACTTACTTGCAAGGTTTTAGATCTTTGTTCCAACAATTCAATCCTTGCTCTAATCTGGCTTGTTTACGGAACCCTGATTAGTAGAGAAATGATTTCCGCACTATATTTATTCAACATTTTTTCTATCATCTTAAACAGGTCCATGGCTTCACCAATTTTGTCGGTATTGTTAACCAGCATCTCAGCCACTTCAAGATCTATTGAATATTCTTGTGATGTTGTTTCATACATCAATTCACTAGGCTCTAACAAAAATATATAAAACACTACCGAGTTCTATCATGATAGATTCCTAAAATTATATTAACAAAAGATATCTATCATGATAGATTCCTAAAATTACAACTAGGTTTACTTGATGCCTGGATGATGGGGTCGTATGATCCACAACTATGGACTTGCCCCGATCATCAGGGCCCTACAAAAAAGAAGTAGAAAACACTATCATAACGAAACCAATATACACACGAAAAATACATAACAAAATAAACATTATGTTACGTATTATATCGGTACAATTCCAATGAATTATGCTTGCAACCTCGAGGATCGTGATCCACTCATCGGATCAATGGTCATAGCTGACTTGCCCCGATCTGCTAATATCTGGGAGCTGCCCCTTACAAAACCCTAAATAAAAAACATAGTGAAAGTCACCTAAACGAATCCAAAACTATTCATGAAAAAACACATCAAAAAAAAATATTATTCATATAATTATAGTTTTACTATTACAAAGATGTATACCTATTGTGTCGAGGCGGGTATGGTATGGTCTACTGTGACCCTTACATAACCGTCCTGCATTAAAAACATAGAGAAAATTACCTAAAGGAAACCAAAATATTCATTGAAACATCAATATAATGAGAAAACATTGTGACATATTTAAATTGTACAATTAAAATCGGGTTTACCTATTTCCCCGAGGCTGTTGTCATATGATGAACATTTAGGCGGCTTTACCGATCAACGTTCTGCATAAATAGTAGATAACATTATATAAACCAAACCAATATACTAATAATGAAAAAACAAAGCAAAAAAAACTCGTTATTTTTACTATTACAAAGATGTATACCTGCTCCCTCGAGGAAGATGTACTCCTCCAACCATATGCTGGCTGGGATTTTTCCCGATCACTAGCCTGCGAAGTAAATATGGAAAATTTAAACGAAATAAAGTAACAAAAAATCCTCAAGATGTTAAATTCATTAATAAAAGGTCGGGTAAATTTTTATATGTACCACTCCCATTGTAACTATGTTTGTATCTACTTGATTCAAATTGTAATTAATAAGCAACCCTTCCCCTGTAGATATTGATTTAATGGCACATACAAAAACATGGTTTCCTTCACGCCCCTCAAATTCGCAGTTTGGTTGCTTAATTGTAGACCTTGGTTGTGTACTGTTTATAAACCCCGCAATATTCCCTGTGGCCTTTGGCCTTCCGTCAATGTACAATGTTGCTCCTTTATTTTGATCTTTGTCTTTCAACTGTAAATAGTTTGCTAACAATCCATATCTACGCATACTTTGTGTATATTGGACCAGGTGCATCCAATCTTTGTAGTTGTAGCAGGGTCCAACTGTAACATCCCCATTATTGACCCCATTACATTCAAATGTATTTGATGCAATATTGTTACGAAATCATGGTGAGGAGCTCAAGGCCAAGGCCCCGCCATCGAGTTATTGATGCATATGCTTTGCGTGTTAGCCAGGCACATTGGAAATTCAAATATCATGTAATATGCATTTTAATAAAAATACCCACAACTAGCTATGCAATGCAACAAAGAGATGGGGGCATGATTTCACAAGGAATTGGGAGGGAAAACATTCAAACCCTTGAGCCACTAGAGTCAAGCCAAGTGTCAATGAGAGAACCCATCAAACCCTCAACTACCCATGTTGACTTTTGTACCCAACCATTGATTTCTCCTAAGAGTTGGTCGAGGTAGTTAATGCCTTGGGAATGGGGAAGTATGGCTGTCCAAATTTGGGTATGGGCAAGCCACCCTTTATGGAAAAACGTGTTTGTCTCCTTGGGCAAGAAAAGAGCCATGAATTTCTCCCCCAAGCCATTATCCATGATCATTCTTCCTCCCTCACGAGTTTAGAGCTACCTGGGTGTCTTCTAGGCATGTTGTAGCATTTTCTTCATTTCTCCAGTAGAGAAGGGCGTTTTTCTGTGTTGTATACCAGTGGGGAAGAAGGGAAATCGAATGGGGGTTCAATAGAGACCGTGTTGGGCTGTTGAAGGCTGAGATATTTGGGGAAGAAATCGTTTTTTTTCCCCCTATGGTTGTTTGCCCATCCCACAATCCGTTTTTGGGTTGGGAACGTTTTTGGGAAAACCCATGGCCATTTTATTTGTAAATCCCACTGTCTAAAATGTGTATCCATGCCCCTGTTTGTGCTTACTGTGCGAGAGAAGAGTATGTTGGGTATGGGTATGGGTATCCATGGCTTGGGCTTGAGCTTGAGTGCGATAATATAGGGTTCAATTGTAGCCTGATAAACCTAGCTATGGACTGGCTTGGCTCAGATGGAATGATTAATTGGTTGTGAGAGAGTGAATGTCCCCTTTTCCTTGAAGGAATCATGCCCAACTCAGGGGTGGCCTTCGGACGGACTTAGTATAAGCTGTCGAAGAGCCTATGGCTGGGTGGAATGTTGCAGCGACATAGCTAGTTGCTTGGGCAGTTGCAAAAATGAAGATAAGTTTTTTTTTTTATGCCTCTATATTTACTTATGCACTATATTAATTCAATAACTGTTGATATGCTGTATGCATGAGTAATGTGTGTGGATGTTATTTTCATTCCGCTGTGCATAGTTGATTTGTTTACATCTGCACATACATATTTTTATTTATATGAATCTAACTAATGGGCTGAGATCATGTGAAAGTCTTGAATTTGGCATCATGTACCCTGCCTTGCATTGGTCAAATGGGTGGGTACATGACACCAACATACTCCATCAATTATGTACATGTACCGTAACGAACCTTTATGCCATCCATGCAAAATAAACCCAAACCATGTAATGACGATGGTGCAATTTGATATATCCTCTCGTCCACACAAAAATCTGTGTTTATTGGAGGAAGATCCTTGGGTACCCATTGTTTCACTAAATGTTTGTACCTCAAGGGCACCTCGATGTCTCCTATTGTCTCATCATCATAGGAACATGACCCCCCTTGAGTGAGAAAATATTCCATGCGTTTATGGAATTTTCTTTTGGTCTTTTGACATATAGTCGATAAAACTCTTGTAGACCTACTGGATGTGTCACTTTCCTCTAGCCTTCCTAAACTCCCCTCGCTCGAGGAAGACAGATCTGAAAAATACATGTTTGGTTCTACCTGCATCATGGAAATTTTTTTTAGATAGGACCGCAAGGCATAGCGCCTCTTAAAAGGTGACGTGTAGTTCCTTTTATAAGGTGACTTGTACCACATTCCCTTTCTCAAAATGTAGGTATTCAAGTGATGAGGAAGATGATCACTTTATCTTTCTTAGGAGTAGAAATTCATGCAATTATGAGCTGTCTTTTATTGCTCCTTTGGGTCTTGAGTCCCATATCACACCATCTAACTCTCTTTGTCGTCATGGCCCTAAAGTCTCTCTCATCCCATCAGTTTGGGTTCATCACCTTGGTAATTGAATTACACTCACATTTAGTAAGATATTTATGTTTAGCAATAATAATATAAAATAAAAATAACTAACCATTATGGAAAACTTCTAAAAGTTTTTATGACTTTCAAAACTAAGATCTTTGAGGTGGTTAATAAGTGTTCACAAATCTTCAAAAACAATATTTTATATAATGTTGTGAAACTTGTATAATCTTATTCAAAATCTAAACTGAAATACAGAATGAGACAAAACTCGAAGGCCTCAAATGGTTCTCTACCTAAAACTTAGAAAGGACAGGCCCACTCTCTTAGCTGAATGGAATCTTATTATGACAATCTGAATGGACAAGCCCCACTCATATCCAAATACTTTTGAGATATTTACAACTCATGGGAGTATGGGGGACCATATAATTCTTGAAAGACATTGGATTCAGTATCCCATGCCTTTGAATAAACAAACCTTAGGACCACGCATCTAATTTGACGCATGTGGACTTCTATGCGGGTTTTGACAAGCCATTGTTCTTTCTTTTGAATGTAGTACTAAAGGATTTGATCCTTAGTAATATTTGTCTGCAAAATATATTTGACTTGTTCGAGAGATTCTCCAACGTCCCGTTTTAGATTATAAATAACAACTGGTTCTAATGCTGTCAAGTTGATGCCGAATGACTGCCAACAGTCTCTCATCCAATCAGGGCCGTAGAATGGAGGATCCTCATGGATATGTGTACTTTGATGTCCAAACTTTAGCATGGTATAATATGTTATATCTGTATTTTCTTTTCTCAAGAAATCCCACCATAATTTTTTATATTTTTCATAAGTGTGGGTAGTACTTGGAAACTAGAGACTAGCATCTTGATGTGGACATGCTTTCAAAGAACGTATCTGGTTAATACAGTAATATTGATGGTCTAGTTGTAGATTGGGGTGATATGTAGAGACCTCTGTTGTGATTAAGTTAAGATCATGGTAGAGGTGTGTTAACCAATTGCTTTCATCAGTTGCTTTTCTTAGGGAGTTATTGTAAATCATCTCTGGTACAATATTGGATCCCATAGGCATTCTTCTGAGTTCTGGCACTAGTATAATAAAATCATCAGATCCCTGTAAGTTAGCATCTAATAATTCAGTATGTCTAAACTCCCACCTAGGTTTCCAATCTTGCATATAATCCAACCAACTCATATTATCATTAATAGTATAGATATGATGTTTTCCTCTGGTCCAAGCAGAGATTTCCATGTTTACTTGTGAGTTATGGGCCCACTGGATTCCGCTTCAACCTTCTACGATCGCTTGCTTGGGGCTCGTTTGCTCTAGGATCACTTGTTTCAGGATCGCGTCAAATATTCTCTTGCATAATTCTGTGTCAAATATTCTCTTGTTAACAATTTGATAACTTAAGTCTTACCAACACATATTTGATTACCTGGGTGTAGACGTTTCCTGTAATCTACTTAGACGTTTCTTGTAATCTACTTAGAAGAGTTACTTTCAGAAATGACTGTGCCTCTTAGAGGCCAGTCAACTCTAGGAACCAAGTGACCCTATTATAGGGTTAGTACAAACCAGAGAGAGAGATATGACTGGGATATGGTACATTCAATCAAATAAATTCAATGACAGTCAAAAGGATAGTACAATCACAATAAATATGAGCTCACATCTAGTAGACTAAGGCCAAAGAGACTCACGACCTCCAGTAAGGTACAAGGACCAACCAAAGGGTACAAAAACCAACTAGTAAGGTACAAGTGAAAAAGAAAAGAGTGGGTATAAAGACTCATAACAATTTGGACAAATGGGGTGTACTACCTCAAAATGTCGACAAACTACCATAGTTATACCCACAAGACCAAAAACATAAAAGGCAGTACAAATCAAAAGATAACTCAAGATGAGTAAAAGACCCAAAAGGTAAGAGGCAAGGTACCACAAAAAAATGAAAGGACCAAAATGAAAGGACAAGGTACCACAACACCAATAAACAACAAGGTGTAAGGACCAAAAGTAAATCAACCATTGTGGGGAAGGTACAAATAAGGTCAAATATATATTGCAATAGCTCCTTGTAACTACCTGTTATTTGAAATGCCAAAGAGATGGAAGGTCAAATATATGCAATAACTCCTTGTAACTACCTCTTATATGCAATATCTCCTTGTAACTACCTCTTGTAATCAAATGGGACCTCCAAAAGGTATGATAGCAAGCAATCTTCCTAACTAAGGTCTAGAGGGTAACATAAGTGGGTATAAAGACTCATAACAATTTGGACAAAGGGGGTGTACCTCAAATGTGGACAAACTACCATAGTACCCACAAGACCAAAAACATAAAAGGTGGTACAAATCAAAAGATAACCCAAGATGAGTAAAAGACCCAAAAGGTAAAAGGCAAGGTACCACAAAAATATTATCAACAAAATGAAAGGACCATAAGACAATCAACCAAGGTGGGGTACAACCAATCATCTCTCTCTCAAATGTACCATTGTTCCATATAACCTGAAATTCCATCATCACAATAAAAGAAAAATTCCACACAGATGATGTGATCACGTGGTCCTCTAGACTACTCCTAAGTCAAGTGTTAGTGGCTCCATCAAGGGGTGTCCAGTCCCTTGAGAAGACCATCTAACTCAATCATTTAGAAGACCTAGGAGAAGAGGACATCACACATCATCAGATAATTGGTAACTGACTATGTAACAACTCAAAAACCCTAAAGCAACTGAGCATGCAGAAGGGGACCTAGGAAAAGACAAGGTTCGCATGCCAAAAAAGCAAGCTAAAAAAACTGTATTGGGACCGGTGTCACAGTAAGCGAGTTGAAACAAAAGTGGCTAGAATGCCAACAAGAAACACTAAAAAGAAAAAGGCCCTCTAAAAAGGTGAAATAACAAGAAATCTTCCTAACTAGGAGCTGGAGACCTCGACAAATCGTATCCTTCACAAGGTGATGAAATCCAAGTCGAACAATACGAAATGAGAGACCAATAATGGAAGGATATCCCTCTACCGAAAGGGATCCTGGGTAAAAGAGTCCTAGAAGAAAAGTCACTAAGCTACCTCATTCATGACACGTCGAAAAAGGTTTTCGGCACTTTTGTCTTATCACCTCTGTATCACGGCAGAGTACAAGGAAGACAATGGATCGATATGCCTTAGGCGCTAAGTGGAGTGCAACATTCCACAAAGTCCATCCAGAATCAATCCTCACGGCTTAACCCCCGAAAAAACGAGAGGCCCCTCCACAAACTGGTCGATGACCGTGTCAATAAATACTAGAGGATTTTAGTACCCTAGAGGACAACAACTATGTCTTATATGAAAATGACAAGGGGGAATTATTTGGATGGCTATCCCCGGTGTCCTACCTAACTACCAAATTCTTTTTATCCTCAAGCGAGGTTAAAGTGTGTTGAGTTAGCGAGTTAAATTTTAATGGTTGTATTACTTAGTCGGGTGATGGAAGTGCAGCTCATGGTGTGATGACTGACTTAAACCACGCAAAATCATATGAATCAAATAATCCTTTCCTTTCAATGAATGCTAGCTAAGGTAAGGAGAGAGTTCTTTCAAACTATAAATACTCTTTCAAATTAAATGAATCCAACAATAACTTTCTTCTACTTCTAATGGAATTTTTTTTTTTGATGTGGAAATACATTCATCCGCTATCAATGGTTGATTGGATCAAATTGCCAAATATTTTTTTTTCTAACACATCCATTGTTTAGAAATATTTAGTCCATCCTTTCCCATTGGTTGGGAACCAAATAACCACTTGGAAGGTAGGAAATGGAAGGAACACTAGACTTGGGGTTTATTCAATTCATTATCCATACAAGGAGATAATGAATTTTCATAGGTTAAATAGGGACTAAGAGATAATGCAGACATAGTTCCTACACAATTAACAATTATAGATTATGCATAGCAACTAATGATTAGCTTAATATAGCAAGGTGATACTTGATAAAAACCACCTAAATTTCTAGGAAAAAGTAGTGTCTAGATCAGTTACCCACCGATGTCTATAAATTTCTACCTTGTTGTATAATTTTTTTGGAAATAAGGAAAAAAAAACAGATATTTCTTTATATCCTTAAAGCTCTACCTTCCCATATAGTTGTATTTTGTGTTGTTTGTTTGAACTGTGCAATGTGCTCTATTGATGATTTGGTTCTTAGATTAGCTAGAACCATATCTATTCAATGAATGAAATCATGATAATATTTTTAGGAGACCCTTGTTCTTGTCATAGAAACTAGACAAAATCACAAAACCCATCTACTATTTAAGTTTAAAGTCCAAAAGCAAGTTTAAAGAAAAATAAAAATCAAGTTTCAATCTGGACTGAACTCAAGACACTAAAGAATTCATGATGGTTTGATTGAAGTCTGAAGTATGATGCATGCTTACCTTTTATGAATTTACTAACCTTGATGAAGTTGATTTATCATATCAAATAAGGGGAGTCTAGTCGTGATGACAATTTGTTTTACAAAGAAGATTATGATAGACGGAAACTTTACATAAGAAAAACTTGATGATAAATGATCAAAAAATCAGAAGCTGAGCAATATTTTTTTTTAAAGACCTTGGCACACGATGAGTCCATGGATTTGGAGGATGGACTCAAAGGTATATGATGGTCACTCCAAACAAGTCCTAGGATCATACTTTAACAACTGGTATGAATCATCCATCTACTCTTGTATTGAAGAACGTAGGATGCAAACCTGATAATAGTGACTCTGTAATATGTATATAAAAAGAGAAGGCAGGCAGATAACACCAGTTCAACTTGAGAAGGAGTACCAAGATTGGTTAAAAGCTAATGAAATACAGAGATGAAGTTTGGAAAGTGTGAGGTGTTACATTTAGGCTAAAAATATGCAAGTTGATAAGTTGAGCTTGACATGTTTAGAAACAACAACTAGAGCATGCTTAAAGAAGTGCAAAAATTGGAATTCAGCCTGATTTAAGAAATAGTTTGATAAATATGTATGTGTTAGGGGAATTTAAGAAAGAGTTTGATAAATAATAATGATTAAAGATGAAATGATACAATGAAAAGGATTCCTTTCTATAGAATGATACAATGAAATCCAATTTTAAGAAGATGAAGACTTTAAAACAAATCATAATAGCCTGAAATATTTCCTAAACCAGAACAACAAAAATGGGTAAGCAAAATCCAAGTTCCATTTTCTGTCGAGATGGCTTACAAATTGATTTAACTTTGACCACAATGGCACCAACCACAATTTTATGCCAATCCGTCAAATGTTTCGTTACTTTGCACCCTGGGGTCACTTTCTGGCAATTCTCATCTTCAAGCCGCCTCGATGGAAAACGTAACTTGGATTTTGCTTATGCATGCATGCTCTAGAGGAATTGAAGAAATCCAAAGAAAAGAATGCGTTGCAGGAAAAATACTAGAATAATTTAAGAAAGAGAAACATGAATAATCACATGTGTGTTTTAAATATGTATATGTATATACTTTAAGTTGAAAAATATAAACCCCTAATGTCATAGACAGATCCACTGCTGCCAGCATTCATCCATAGCCTTGGCGGGGTTGTCTTTTATTCAGTTTTACCTGAGTGCTCTAGTCCCAAATAATCATAATAAGAGGATCTATTACCATAATTAAAAATTAATGCTAATCTAGATAAAGATGGTATGTTGGGTGGGGAAGCAAGTCTAAAACTCCTTAATATTAAGGGATGATGTAAATATTTTGATGACAACTAGTTTCATCAATCTTTAAAAGAAAATTCAATTATTTGTGTTTATGATTATTGTTCTTAAAGTATTTGGATAATGATAAAAAAAATTGGATAATTTATTTGGATAATGAATAATGAAACAGAGGTCATAAAAACATGAAACCTCTGCTAGCAATCTCAACATTCAACAATATATGTATTAACAACACGAATAATATTGAATCTGCTGCTCAAATATTTGTATTATATCAAGACATAATTACACATATTGGAATAGATGTGGCCAAGACATAAGGGAAAATAATTTACAGAGGAAGAAACATCTCGGCAATGAATCTGCAATCTTAATCTCACAAAATTCCATTACATGTATAGGTTTCATCGACTCGACAATCCCTTAAACTACCTCTAAAAATTTCCATCCTTTATTAATAAGTTCGATGTTCCTTTTATAGCCATCATACAGTGCTGTTTTTAGCTAAATATTTCACACAAAGATGATATGTGGTGGTTTGAGTTCTCATCCATGGGAATAGAGCTCATGAAACATTTATCTTCCTGCTTTCAATATTTATCTAGGAGTTTCTTTTGCACACCCACGTTGTACCTACACTATATGTACCTTTTAGTTCTTAAATTTGCATGGCATAAAGGTTCCTTTTGTGCTCATAAATTTGGCTATTCCACAAAACCACAACATATGGCACCATATGTTGGTCATTGTCAAAAGGTTTTCATGAGATAAACTAATAGTTTACAATACACCATGCATCGAAAGGTAAACAATACCCTCAAAAACCTTGGAAGACAATCTTATCATGTTTATAATGGATTTGTGGTGGATTGGACATGAATAGCACAACTGCATGGGGTTTGAATGTGGTAGCTTATGGGTGGGGCAATTAGGGTGATCCTATTGGTTCTGGAGTCATAGAAGCACAAACTGCAGGTCCGAGTTCTAAAGGTGGAGCTGACATTCAACCTCTGCAGGTTGACGAGACAGTGAGATTTGATGACATTGGTGGTCTTTCTGACTACATTGATGTGCTAAAAGAAATGGTATTTTTCCCTCTTCTCTATCCTGATTTCTTTGCCAATTACCACATCACCCCTCTAAGGGGTGTTTTATTGTGTGGCCCTCCTGGAACAGGGAAAACATTGATTGCAAGGGCTTTGTCATGGATTGATTTTATGTTTTGTTGCAAATATTGATTTTGTGATTAAGTACATAACCAATTTTTTTTAGAGTTGGTTGGTTTGAATAATTCTAATTTCTACCTTAAGCATTCACATTTCTAATTTCTATTTGTGACCTCTAGCATTTATACCATAATAAAGATGTTTCTACAGAGGGAGTAGAAAAAGGCTTGAAGAGGTAAAATTCCTCAAACTTTTTACTGAAGCAATGATTATCTTCAAAATTCTTATGATATTGCAACTTGTTTCAACCCTCCATTATCAGCCTCTTTTTGCTTGTATGGAACCATTGTGGCAACTTATGGGGAGTCTATTAAACATAGTAAAAAATTATCTACACATAGTCAATTCTTGGGTTTAGAGGAGGCATGAACATTGCAAGTAGGAGGCATCAATTATAGTCATTCACACTCTGCCTCATTACAACTAAAACAAACTATTTTGTGGTAGCTGGAAGTATTGGAAAGATGAGAAATTTCATTGTCTGTGGTTCATTGTTAGCTAAATACCCTTGCTATGAAAAGGAACTATATGCCCCAGTGTAGACAATGAAAAAGTAGATGCACTATTTATTGGTTAAGGAGACCATTACCCATTTTTCCACCAACCTAGTCTTGAATAACTGCAAAATGAAAGTAAATTAGAGAAAGTAAGGGATTGATGTGATGTCTACAATTATAATTTTATATGGTGATTATATATAAGAATGTCACTACCAAAAATTTGGTTGATTTCTTATCAAGACCAGTAACACCAAAGGTAACAATGGCCTTGAGAAGATCCACTTACCCATGAGGCATGCAAAGAAGAATATGTTGAAGACGAAGACTTCAAAGGGGTGTATCAACAACTACAAGGTCATCACAAAGTGGTAGATGGAGACAATGGCGATTATCACCATATCCAACATGAGTTACTCTTTAAGGTGGGGAAGATGTGTGTTACATAACATGAGACTCTGAAATTCTCAATACAACAGAACATGAGACATTGTTCAAACATTCAACAGAAAGTGAATGTTTGTTTGAGTTTCAGATCACAATAAGCATGTGAAGAGTGAGAAGGTGGATATATCCTCAATGTACAATATTATAATTTTTGGCATCCCAAGCATTATGACTATGTGTGGGTGTTCATAAAAATCCCTTGGGGAGGAATGGCATTGCATTAATGACCAATTTCTCTATATGTAGAGACCGTGGAATTTATGATGTAGATACTTATTTATCCTTGGACTCGGGTTCTAAATAATCATAGTTGTGTTCCTACATATTAATGTTAATATCCCTTTCATGCATGTAGACATTAGCATTAAAGGTGTTTCCCTCTTATGCAGGGGTACCTTGATTTCCCCCTTGTAGGAGTGTTGGGTTATTCAGAACCCTAGAAATAAGTTGTTAGACTTGAGGAAGAAAAGCATTTGTTAGCACAATAGTATGCTAAGTCATGGCTTGATGTTCCAGCAAGCATTGTGCTTCCTCCATTTTGGGACATTGGTGAGTGAGATGATCTTCTTGGCATAACTTGCATGGGAATTTCACTTTCTTTTTCTCTTTTTTGTCCCCACCAACATTGTTATTGTTGTTTGAATTATTTCTAAATACTTTATTTTTTTTGTTTACCTTTATATTTTCCTACATCCTACTAGTTCCCTTTCTAATCAAACTACTGAACATAGATGAATTTGGAGGTTTGGTGTAGCACTAGTGGAATTTTCATTACTTTGAACAATAGTTGTCATATTAGTGCGTAAGAACATTTTTCCCAATTGACTAGACATTTGTCTTACTACATCATTCTCTATAGAACCAATTATAGAACCAATCATGCCACTAGCATGTGGTATTAGCTCTGGATTTGTTTGGCCCATTTCATATCTCAACACATTTGGAAAAATTTCATATAGAATCCTAAACTTACAATAAACTAGTTCTAACTATTGGGCTTTAACAACAATATTTTCTTCCATCTTGACCTAGGAAAGGGAGCCATCCTTGGCTATACAGGGGAACAAAAAATTAAAAAATAGCCTACCAGGAAAACATCAAGGATATGAGCTTTAATCATATGTATCCTCCTTCTCCATTCATTTATGTGATTAGAGATATGGGTGGTAGCTTCTTTTATAAATGATGTCATCATATCTATCCCAATTCTGTACTAGATTGGAAACCGAAAGTGTGAGAAATGTCATAGCCAAACATTTGAAATCACTATAAGGAAATATTTGGAGATCACTATAAGAAATGTCATGATGCCCTTTTGATTTTTTCACTGTCTTGAGTTGATAAGAAGAGGTGACAGGTTGAGAAGCTGATGAGTAGAAAAGACTAAGTTTCCCTAAATTGGCCTACAATGTTATCTACTCAAGGCTCCAAATGATGACCTTTCAAGGTTTTTCCACTGCTTTTTCAACCTTTTTAGCACAATTTCTACTTCAGAAGACAATATCAAATCTGTATACTATTGTTTTGGAGTCTGAACTAAACTCAGTGTTTCCCAGGGCTGGATGTTAGGGTTGTCTTCATGCCCAGAATTGCTGCTACTTATCCAAAATTCAATGTCTTAGGGATTCTCTTTGTTATTTATGCCCAAAACTTGGAGGATGATACCTCTAGAATTTTGATACCCCAGATCATCCCCTAGTTGTTGCTTCTGATCATTACTATTATTTGCTGATGTCACAAGGTATAGAATTGAGGCTTACGGCTGGAATTATGGCGTTTTAGGGCCTCATGAGATGTAGCTTCAATTATTTACTGATGTAGCTGTTCGGATATCCACATCATCTTTTTCAGGATCTTGAATGCAATTAGGGTTTGCATGCACTTGCATGCATCCCAGTCACCAGTTTGATGCCTCCGGCACCTTAGCCACCTCATTCTAGCACCCGGGAGCCACTTACTACAGAGTTTTAGCCCTCCTAGGCTGAAAGGTGCCCACTTCTCATCTACTGCCAGAGAAGGGCGCACTTGTTCACCTACCACTGCAGTTCCACTTCAGTTACATTCAGTTAGCTCCGATTCTCCCTGATTTGAGGCTAGTTTCACTCCCGACTGACTGTTTCACTTCCGTTGGACCTCCAGATTGACTAGATGACTTGTTTTGACTTCAGTTAGCCTCCCATGCGCCCCCACTAAGCCTCCTTCTCCTTAATCAGTGCTACACACTTCAGTTACACTTATTACACTCAGTTAGACTTAGATTGACACCTGGATGACTGGTTCTTGTGCATTGATGACCACCACCGATTGATGATGAGGACTCCTAGTTGGAGTCAAGCTACTCCATTCAGTGATTCGAATGGCCTACTTAGTCAATTCGAATTGCTCATTGACAGAAATTGTATTCTATTGTAATTCATTCACCCTTTCTGGGATATTGAGCACTGTTGCATGTTTTGCACAGTTTTGCACCATATTTTCTATGTTCATCTGTTGTGATTGATTTACTTGTTCATTAGATCTGCTGTGACTAATTTTACATGGTATCAGATCCATTGCAGGGACAAGATCTCTTTTCTACAAGTGTTTGTACAAGAAGATTTGACTGAATTGCTCAAATTGCAAAAAGTTTTGGCATGAGATATCTCAAGGGCATTCACTCCTGTGCATGCAAAGCTTAAAAATACTTCCAATACCACTCCAGAAGCTTGAGTTTCCACATAATTCCTGGATCTGACATTGGACCCATTCAACATTGTTTGATCTCCAATCCCAGGTGTGATGCAACTCTAAAAGGGTGGATTGTTCGACCTTACGGTTCTTGGTTTGATTGTGATTTGCAGGTTATCAAGCTCCTCTTTTGCATTCGCTACACTGTGCATGCAAACTCCTCTTTTGCATTCGCTACACTCTGCATGCAAGCTCATCTACATTAGTTTGACTCGCTCCTAGCAATTGAATACTCTTCTTCAAAGCCTATCCTCACCCCATTCAATTATTTTGATTGGAAAGATGATATGGAGATCATATTACGTTCAAAAGGTTACTACCGAGTCACTCTTGGTCTTGAATTGGAGCCAAACAATGTGTCAGATCGAACCAAACACTACAACAAGCTTGATGAAGCTTATGGTCTTCTTTGTCTCTCCATCTCCAAAGATCTTCACTTCCATCTCAGCGGATTGAAGACTCCAAAAGCTATATGGGAGCAACTTGAAACATTATTTGGCAAGCAGGATGAGCTTAGGGCTTTTCAATTAGAGAATGAATTGATTGGCCTTAATCCTGAGAATTTCGAGACCATCAATGAATTCTTCACAAAATTCAAGAACTTGAACTTGCAATTGAAGAACAATGGAGTTATCAAAGCGGATAAACAATTGATCCTCTCCATTCTAAGCAAGCTTGGGAAAGATTATTCGGTATTTGTCTCTACTTTCAATTCCGGTCGGCTAACTACCCCTAATTGGAAGATGCCTACCTTGAATGCCTTCATTGAGTCCGTCACAAAAGAGCATGACAAGTTGATTCAAATGGGGTCCATAAGCTCCAAAGATTCAGCCCTATATGTTCAAGGACCCAAGATCTCGAATGGTAAAGGAAAGCAAAAGAAGGAGAAGCCCAAATTCGAGCCTCACAAGCAAAAAGACAAAGGCAAGCAAACGGATGCACCATCCAGTTTGAAATCCAAGCAAAAGGGCAAAGAAGGTAACCAAAAATCTAAATGTACTTATTGTAACCGTGGCTTTCATCCCGAAAGTTCATGTATGAAGAAGACTATAGATCAAATGGCCCTCCTTTTGGAAAAGAACAACATAACCCTTCCTGACGGTGCAAGGAAGAAGGATAGGAATGATGATCATGAAAGAGGACAAGCACTCATGGCAACAGTTTCGAAGCCCACTACTCTCTTGATAGATTCGGGTGCATCAAATCATATGGCTGCAAATATTGATTCTTTTTCCTCATTCGATCCAAACAGCTCCATCCCCATCCATTTGGGAGATGACTCAAAAATTTCTTCAAAGGGCAAAGGTACGATTCATGTAGAACATGGAAGCTTTCAGAATGTTCTCTATGTGCCTTCCTTGGCTTCAAATCTCCTTTCTGTGTATCAAATGACACACATTGGTGAACCAAAGCAAGTTACATTCAGCCCTAATACAGTTGAAATTTCTGATATCAAAAGTGGAAGACTAGTTGCAGTCGGAAAGGCAAATCACACTGCAAAATGCTATGAGTTTTCACACTTTATTCCGCTTGCAAAGCCCACTGCTCTTCACACACATGGTAATGAGGTTAGTAGGATTTGGCATGAAATATTTGGACATCTTAATTATAAGTATTTGCTGCTGTTATCAAACAAATCCATGGTAGATGGGCTTCCACAACTCCGTTCCTCGAAGGGAATATGCACTGGTTGCATCATTGGGAAGCACCCCGAGCACAGATTCGACCGCAGCAAAGCTAGCAGAGCTTCTACTATTTTGGGATTGATCCATTCTGATATCAGTGGTCCGCTGCCCCATATGTCATTAAATGGTTCAAGGTATGTTTTGACATTTATTGATGATTTTTCCCGCTTTACATGGGTATTCTTTCTCAAAAACAAGTCAGAAGTGCTTGGAAAATTCAAGGATTTTAAGGCTTCTGTTGAGACCACCACTGAGAGCAAGATCAAATCTCTTAGATCTGATAATGGTGGGGAATATATCAAGTCCGAGTTTCTGCAACTTTGTGCCCAAAGCGGAATTAAGATCCAACATACAGTTCCCTACACACCCCAGCAGAACGGTGTAGCGGAAAGGAAAAATCGGTCACTGAAAGAGATGGCTACATGCATGATTGAATCAAAAGGTTTGGCTGAAAATATTTGGGCTGAAGCAATCAATGTTGCTGCATATATACAGAACCGTGTTCCACATTCATCCGTGAAAGGTATGACTCCTTTCTAAGCATTCTTTGGTCACAAACCGGATGTGTCAAATTTGAGAGTTTTTGGCTCTACTGCATGGGCTAGAATTCCTTCTGAGAAGAGACGAGCTTTGGATCCACAAAGTATCAAGTGCATATTTATAGGATATGGGAAGAATCAAAATCATATAAACTCATGGATTTCATATCTAAAAAGATATTCATCGAGCGCAGTGTGCAATTTGACGAACCGCTTCAAGAATTGCAACTAGTCGAGGAGAAGACTGCCGATTCACCGCCTTCACCAGAAGAAGATCCGAGTAGCGATAATGAAGGTATGAGTTCTGATATTTCTGATATTGTAGCAGCATATGATGATCATGACATATCAGGTTCGGAATCCGACCATTATGATCCTCCTCAGTTACCAAAGTGGGCCCAAAACACTCTACATTCTGCTGGTTCGAATCTTGGAAATCCTGCTGATCCGAGACGAACAAGAGGAGACTTTCAAAGAGCAGGTATGGCTCTTTCTATTGCTGATCCATTTCTTCCTGAGATTTTTTATTTGATGGCTGTTTCAGATCCTACATCATACTATTCTGCTCATCGAGATCCGAGATGGAAAAGTGCCATGGATGAAGAGTACAGTTCTCTTCAAAAGAACAACACATGGGAGCTAGTTTCTCTTCCACCTGGAAGAAAATTAGTGAAGTGTAAATGGGTCTACCGTACTAAAGTTGATGCTGATGGCACTATCAGCAAATATAAAGCAAGTTTGGTGGCAAAAGGTTTCTCCCAAGTCCAAGGAGTGGACTACACTGAGACCTTTGCACCAGTTGCAAAGATGGATTCCATCCGCCTTGTTTTAGCTATTGCCGCATCCAAGCACTGGGAAGTGCACCACATGGATGTGAAGAGTGCATTTTTACATGGAGACCTTGCTGAAGAGGTCTATATGCAACAGCCAGAAGGTTATACATCAGATCCATCATTGGTTTGTAGATTGAATAAATCTTTGTACGGGTTAAAACAGGCCCCAAGAGCTTGGTACGCAAAGATGGACTCCTTCCTTCTTTCTCCGAATTTCCAAAGGTGCAAATCTGATCCAAATGTGTATCTTCAGCGAGTTAAAGGTAATTTGTTGGTTATTGTACTTTATGTTGATGATATGCTTATTACTGGTAGCACACTTACTTCAATGAACAAGCTAAAATCTGCCTTAAATCTAGCTTTTGACATGAGCGATTTGGGCTTGCTGAGTCATTTTTTGGGCTTGGAGATAGCTCAAAATTTTGATGGGATCACTATATCTCAGAAAAAATATGCTTCCAACCTATTATTGAAGTTTAATATGGCTGAATGTAAGGCAGCCCCATTCCCATTCCTCTCAGGAATCAGTCTTGAGGAGGGAGATTCTACACCGCTTGCAGATTGCAGTATGTATCGATAGTTGATTGGTTCACTACTTTATTTGACACACTCACGGCCTGATATCTCATATGCCGTGAGTGCCGTGTCAAGATATATGCAGCAGCCACATGAGCTTCATTGGCGAGCAGCCAAGCGGATCTTGCAGTATGTGCAAGGTACGAGACAGTTTGGCATACATTATGCTGCATATTCTGAGCTAGATTTCATTGGTTTTACTGATTCAGATTGGGAAGGTGATAGCATTGATCGGAAGTCCACTTCCGGTTATGTTTTCATGATTGGTCATGGTGCTATTTGCTGGTCCAGCAAAAAGCAAGCAGCCATTGCACTTTCTTCAGCAGAGGCAGAGTATCGAGGGGCAGTCAATGCCTGCATTCAGGCAGTTTGGTTGCAGGGTATTCTTTCCGAGTTTGGTTTTGGTGGAACTACTTCGACTGTCCTATTTTGTGACAATCAAAGTGCTATCAAAATCTCCACAGATCCAGTTCAGCGGCAGAGGACCAAACACATTGAGATTCATATGCATTACATTCGACAGTTGGTGCATGACCGCACCATCATTCTGCAATATTGCCCTACTAATGAGCAAATTGCAGACATCTTCACCAAGAGCTTCACTGAGAAGAATTTCTCTTACCTCCGTTCACTGTTGGGGGTGAGTTCCATCATGGTGGAGATAGATTGATTCATTATTATGCTTTAGCTTGAGGGGGGGCTTTCTTCCCACTGGGTTTTCCCTCTTTCCTCACTTAGTTTATTTTCAGCATTTTTTGGATTATTGTATTGGGGTGACCTTTGGTCTTAGTTACCAGGGCCCCACATTATTTTTGTTGGCACATCATAGTCTAGCTTGAGGGGGGGTGTTCGGATATCCACATCATCTTTTTCAGGATCTTGCATGCAATTAGGGTTTGCATGCAGAATCTAGGGTTTGCATGCACTTGCATGCATCCCAGTCACCAGTTTGATGCCTCCAGCACCTTAGCCACCTCATTCTAGCACCCGGGAGCCACTTACTACAGAGTTTTAGCCCTCCTAGGCTGAAAGGTGCCCACTTCTCACCTACTACTAGAGAAGGGCGCACTTGTTCACCTACCACTGCAGTTCCACTTCAGTTACATTCAGTTAGCTCCAATTCTCCCTGATTTGAGGCTAGTTTCACTCCCGACTGACTGTTTCACTTCCGTTGGACCTCCAGATTGACTAGATGACTTGTTCTGACTTCAGTTAGCCTCCCATGCACCCCCACTGAGCCTCCTTCTCCTTAATCAGTGCTACACACTTCAGTTACACTTATTACACTCAGTTAGACTCAGATTGACACCTGGATGACTGGTTCTTGTGCATTGATGACCACCACCGATTGATGATGAGGACTCCTAGTTGGAGTCAAGCTACTCCATTCAGTGATTTGAATGGCCTACTTAGTCAATTCGAATTGCTCATTGACAAAAATTGTATTATATTGTAATTCATTCACCCTTTCTGGGATATTGAGCACTGTTGCATGTTTTGCACAGTTTTGCACCATATTTTCTATGTTCATCTGTTGTGATTGATTTACTTGTTCATTAGATCTGCTGTGACTAATTTTACAGTAGCAGCATGAGATTTTGCTCCTTATGTCGTTTTAGGGCCTCCTAAAAAACAAGTGATGGGGCAAGTTTTAGCTGGTTGGGATCCCAAGAGGAATTTCGGGAGGTTCAAGTGTGTAAACTTGCCTTGGGCCTATTTTCTTACATTTTCACAAAATTGACATCCAACCAAACTCTATCGCACATAAAATGGTAAATAAAATTGGATTCTTATCGATTTGGGAGGCATTGTAGCTTCTATGGCTTCTCGACCTTCTCGACGACCTCCTTGACCTTGTTTGTGACCTCCTGAACCTCCTCGATCTCGTCTTCAACCTCCTCGACCTCCTCTTCAACCTCCTCAACCACCTTCACCTCCTCGACCTCCTCAACCACCTTCACCTCCTCAACCTCCTCGAACTCCTCTGCAGCCTCCTCAACCTCCTCTACAACCTCCTAGAGCTCCTTTTCCACCTTTGTGGTAACCTCTGCGACCTCCTCGCCCTCTTCTGCGAATTATGAGAAAGCTGCGAGCTATGGATGGATGGATTAAAGCCGAAGGTGAAAATGTGCTTTGCCAGTGGGAGGGAGATTTCACTGTAATGGTTCACGCGAGTCTAATAGTTCTAGCATGAGAGGGAGCAAAGTTCAAGCATGAGCAAGTAAATTAGTTTTTGTTTTGTTTTTTTTTTAAGTTTTTAATGTTATATATATATATATATAAACTATATATTAATATAAAACTTAAAATAAAAACTACAAAACTTTAAAAAAAACTATAAACTATATATAAATATAAATATAACAAAATATAAAAGAAACTACAAAACTTTAAAAAAATGCAAAACTAAAACTAAAACTAAATAAAATATATATATATATATAGGAGCCATCTAAAAGTGCGACAATTTCGCCCGTCTAGCCAAAACTTGATCGGAATTCAACGATATGAAAACTAAAAATCCAACGATTTGTGTTGATTAAATCGTTTTTATGAACATCTAGATGAATTCAACACCCTTGAAAACCCCAAGGCATCCAAATTATGCAGGCTTAATACTATTATTTGAGATTCTAAAAATTCTATCCTGGATTCTAGCAAATTCGTGTCTGAAAATATGATTTTCTCTAGGCGAAATCGTAGCAATTTTTAGACAACCGATTCCTTGTTTGGGCCTATGATGCCAATTACCTAATGTGAAATTCTTGTTCTTGTTGCTATTTGATTCATTATGTTTTTGTTGTGTAATGTCATATGTTTTCCAAATTCGGGGACTAGTTTCGACACTATTCACTGAGATGAGACAAATTATATGTGGGCACAATTAAGTAGATCTGATGATCAAATTCCCATAGCCTAAAGGCTCCACACCATTTGGTATAAGAGAAAACTAGTCCCGACTAGTCGAAGATTTATTGCGTTGTTTCTCTCTGCAGTTTAAAAGCACATAAGCCCATAAAAAAGATTGTGCAAGAAAATCACATGATTTATTCAAAATCACATTGGCTCTCCTTGGAATTGTTGATGCTGATGAAGATGTCAATGTAATCATCTTGGTATTGTCTTTCCAATGAGGTTTCCATAATAAGTGAGACCTAAGTTTGATTCCCTCCCTCAAGAAAAAATAAAAGCATCTATAGTTAAAATATGGGAATAAGATGGAAATGGAACAAAATGCTTTTACCTATGCACATGCTTTTACTCATTTAAATTTTGCATAACTTAATATTTTACATAGGAACAAAATGGTTAATGCGATACCATATATTAAACTAGAAATTATATTATATGAAGAGTGTCTTGTGAGAAGGGAACATATGTAACAATTCCTAAAGGAAAAACATGGATAACAATAGGAGGAGATAAAAAGGAGTGGTGAGAAAGAAGTCAAAATCCTAACATTTGCAACAAGAAGGGGAAGAAGGAAAGTCTACAATTCCTAGAATATATTACTAGAATTGTAACGAGGATGGAGAAAGTGGTAAACTTAGCGATTTTTTTCCTCATGAGCAAAATCATAAATTCTTCTTCATTGAAAACAAGATCACTTGGAGATTGCTCAAATTGTCAAAAGTTAAGAATGCCATTCACTACAAATGGGACCCATTCTCTTTGGCCAACAACATGGAAAGGAATGCCAAATACACTCCTAATTTTAATTTGGAGGATCATACATGTACAATTGATTTTATGGATTGGTTTGATGTGAAATTGCAAGTAATAAATACAACTATGAAGAATTAGGTGGTGGTGGACTCAATTCCCTTCTTGGGCATATCATTTAGTTTATTTTCTACATATTCAATTCCCTCGATGGTAGAAATGAAGAAACTAGTCTCTTCACCTCTTCAAGACTCATAGGACATTAAAACAATAACAAGTGGCGGTGATAACAACGACATCGATGATGATGATGATGATGATGGTGATGATGATGATGATGATGAGGAGGAGGAGGAGGATGATGATGGATATGATGATGATGATGCTGATGATGATGACGGCGACGATGATGATGATGATGATGATGAAGATGGTGATGGCGATGATGATGATGATGATGATGATTATGATGATGATGAAGATGATGATGAAGACGATGATGAAGACAATGATGATGACGATGATAATGAAGATGATGATGATGAATATTAAGATGATGATGATGATGATGATGAATCTGATGACCTTGCCATACCACCGATGGCAAGAGGCATCGAATATCAGACTTCTGACTTCAAAAGAATCCGACGATCTTGCTAAACCATCGACGACAAACGACAAACGACGATGACGACGATGATGATGATGATGAGGATGATGAAGATTATGATGAAGACGATGATGATGATGATGATGACGATGATGATTATGATGATGACGATGATGATGAGGATGATGATGATGATGATGATGATGATGATGATGATGAGGATGATGATGAGGATGATGACGATGATAAAGAAGATGATGATGATGATGATGATGGTGGTGGTGGTGGTGGTGGTGATGGAGACGACAACATCAATGATGATTATGATCATGATGATGATGACGATGATGCTGCTGATGATGGATCCAATGACCTCACCATACCATTGAAGGCAAGAGGTGTCGGATATCAAACTTATGACTTCAAAAGAATCCGATGACGACAACATCCATGATGATGATGGTGATGATGATGAGGATGATGATAATGACGATGATGAGGATGATGAAGGTGGTATTTTTTTTTATGCTCCAATGGTTAGTGTCAGTAATGTTTGATTCTGGAAACCCTCTCACACCGTCAATGCATGTGTCTAGTCTAACCATGCCAAATTTCAGTCCAAGCCAACACATATTTAAAATATTTCAACGTTGGCCCCATGTATCACATTATTTAATCTATTGGTATGGTTTTTGATGATGCAATGGTTAGTTTCAGTCATGTTTGATTCTGGAAACCCTCCCACACCGTCAATGCATGCGTTTAGTCTTACCATGCCAAATTTCAGTCCAAGCCAACACATATTTAAAAATTTTCAATGTTGGCCCCATGTAGCACATTAGTTAATCTATATGTATGGTTTTTGATGCTCCAATGGTTAGTGTCAGTCATGTTTGAGTCTGGAAACCCTCCCACACCGTCAATGCATGTGTCTAGTCTAACCATGCCAAATTTTAGTCTAAGCCAGCACATATTTAAAAATTTCAACATTGGCCCCATGTATCACATTATTTAATCTATAGGTATGGTTTTTGATGATGCAATGGTTAGTGTCATTCATGTGTGAGTCTGGAAACTCTTTCACACTGTCAATGCATGCGTCTAGTCTAACCATGCCAAATTTTAGTCCAAGCCAGCACATATTTAAAAAAATTTAACATTGGCCCCATGTAGCACATTAATTAATCTATAGGTATGGTTTTTTATGCTCCAATGGTTAGTGTCAGTCATGTTTCAGTCTGGAAACCCTCCCACAATGTCAATTCATGCGTCTAGTCTAACCATGCCAAATTTCAGTCCAAGACAGCACACATTTAAAAAATTTCAACATTGGCCCCATGAAAAAACTTTTGATGGGAAACAACTTGGAAACAACTTGGGAAAATAGATTATCCTTGATGGTAGAAATGAAGAAATGATGATGATGATGATAATTATGATGACGATGATGAGGATGATGATGATGATGATGATGATGATGATGATGATGATGATAAATATGAAGATGATGATGATGATGAATCTGACGACCTCTCCATACCACCGACGACAAGAGGCGTCATAAATCAGACTTCTAACTTCAAAATAATCCGATGAGCTCACTAAACCACCGACGACAAACGTCATTGGTCTTTCCAGGTAGCTATGTCGAATATCATACAACGATGATGTTCGTGATTAAGCACACCATTTGGGTTAGCATGATAATTGTGCATTTCCTTACTAATCTTCTCTCTGTTTCGAGAATAATTTAATATTCTCTACTAAAAAGGGACAACCACATGAAGGTGGAAGCTCTTATGGCCCCTCCCCCCCCCTCACATCACTCTCAATTCCCCATAACTCGACAAAAATATACTCTATAACAAGCAATGTTTCTAATTATAACATACAGGAAAATGGAAACTCACTAAGAAATAGTTAATTTATTATACGTATTGGCAAAAAAATTCAATATTTCTATCGCAAAATTAAATCAAAATATATAGATTAGAGATATTACTGCATACCTCGTACACTTCAATGGACTTCATCATCTTCTCCATTCGAGTCATCATCTATATCATTCGATGATCTAGATTCAACATTGTAAGGATTGGACATATCATCATCGTCGTCGATGTCAGTTACGATCATCATGTCATTTTTTGATATCATCTTCATGGACATTGTCTGATACATCATTTGATTCAATAAATTCTTCGACATCTTCTTCTGGAACATGATCATCTAACTCATGTTGATCATGATCATCTTCAACGACGTCTTCTTCTTCAAGAACGTCTTCATTACCTTCATCTACATTATACTTTACCAGCCTTCCCCTTGGATCATGTCTCACAGCAAATGACCAACCCGCTCTACCTGGAACCTCAGAGTAAAATACCTATTCACATTGGGTCGAAAGAACAAAGGGCTCCGTTCCTGGCTCAAACAACCTTGTATTTACCATGGTAAATCCATTATCATGTTCAATAATTATTTTATCGGGATCACATTGATTCAATCGACACTTGTACCATTTGACAACGAACATAAATACCTTGAAGGAGTTAAAGTCATAATGAACAATCTCTTCCAGATACCCATAGTATCAATTTTCAGAGAGTTCTGGATGTCTGTCACCTGTAGAAGAAACATTGGTCACCTCAAAGACTGCAGATATCCCACAATCTGATTTTTTCTTCGTTTCATCCAACTTTTTGATGCGATATCTACAACCATTGCACCACATAGCCTTGTGGTGTTTTACGACAACAAGGCATACAGGAAAATATTACATAATGATCCAATCTTTATGATTAACTAGTGCATGTTTATAATGCCATACATGGAAAAAAATCAGCATGTACAACGACAATATTTTTTATAGAAAAATAAATAGTGTGGTTGATTAATATGTTTACCTGCTTATCTTTTAAACCTCTTGCTAAATCGATTTCCCTTTGTGTTAGATTGGTATCTCCATTGCGATGTGTAGCTTTAACCAATGAAGCCACACCTTCCCATGATATTCCATGACTAGATTGTTCACATCATTCAATCCATACCTTCATCCAGTCAAGATTGTTTGTGATGTATAAATGAATTGCATCCCACTCTCGACCAACTGTTTGATGACAATAAAATTAAAATTCAATACAAATGTATAGTCACTTAACATGAAAGCTAGTATATTATTACACTCTAAATTGATGCAAAATATTGAATATAAAAATAGAATATGTGTTATATTACCTTTCCCCTTCGGGTACTCCCCTTCGAAATATTTATTGGAGTCCAAATCACAAATGTGACGTAAATTGAGCTTTGACACTAATATTGGAAGATATTCACTAATATACAACATGTTTTGGTATACCATATATCCCTCCTATTGGAAACTTGGCTTGAAGGATTGGCATTGATGGAAATCAGGGATATGCAGATGACATGGTTTGTGATGGTACCAAGGAACCTAGTGCATATAGCATCCCTGCAGATATGTTAAAGCATGTGAGAAGAAACATGGAGTTAGACATGACAAAATAGAAGAGAGACAAAGCAGTATGTCAAATAATGCATGCTTTGAAGACATTTGTGAAGGCTATGGTATTACATTGAGAAGAGTTGTCTTCTTAATATATGAAAGCACGGATGGATTAGCAATGTTGTGTATCTCTGCATTGGAAGATTGTAGTATTGCGTTGAATTTCTAGCATGCAAGCCCAGGCTACACATAGAGATATTGGACACTTTCTGAATCCAATACATATGGAGGAATTATAGTTTGGTGTCTGCGCAATTTCCAAGGGAAAGTTCTACATGAGTGATATTTCCATCTCCTAAGCATCGGTTGTGTTGTGTTGTTGTTGGTAAATGCATTGAAGACTAACTAGTGCATTGAATGACTGTGGAAAGGAATTGTTGGATAACCCTGGCGATGTGGAGCCTCTTCCAAGTGCTAAGATACCTCCCTTATTGCAACTATTGATTTGGTGGTAGGTCCTGTTGAAGGACGCTACCTTTGAAAGAGCCATTGTAGTAGTAGCAACATGTGAGAAGACCCATCAAGTGATCTGAACATTTGTTGGTGCTTCGATTACCTGCACGGACTGAATCCACCAAGTTTTTGAATATCGTGACCATAATTGAAGTGTTTGAAGACCAACCTTGATTTGGATGGCTGCGTCGAAGTTTTATTTAATCCAGTGAATATTTTGAAGCTTCCTTGATACTCGTTGGCATGAGGAGTCTCTCTTTTCTAGGTGAGGTGTGAACTTTGCAATCTCAGACCGCCTTCCTTCATTGTTGTGTGAGTTTGGATGTACCACACTGAAATCACCTTGGGAACATTTGCATTGAAATTGTGGTCACCAAACCCCTAAATGTTGCGTGGAGATATCTGTCTACTATGTGACCTGCATCCCTGTGAAGTTGTGCGGATATGAAGGAGTTAGGGTTGCTTTCCATCTAGTCATTTTTTCCATCATCATGATCATTCTCTATGAGATGCCAACAATGGGATTGTAAGATGGAGACCGTGGTGTAATTTTTGGTAGGTGAATCTCAGTGGCCTGTTTCCTTGGCCTCGTTCCCACGTATTTAAGAAACACCATTTATCCTTGTTGTCAACATTGAGGTGTGGAGCCAAAACCCTAGTTTTTGGAGTAGTTTCACATCGAGTTCAAACTGGTGGTATCCAACTTCATGAAGAACGGTTGTGGGAAAATCTAGGCTAGTAAGATCTGCGTTTAAATTATCTGAAGGACGATGGTGCTTAGTGTTGCAATATTTTACTGGAGGATTACCATCGGAGATAAAATAATATTTTTTATGAAGACATAACAAAATATCAAAGAAACTCATTGCATCTCCATAATTCTTGTACGTAGACTATGCATGAATACTGTTGGCTTCATTGATGACAATGATCATAAATTTGGTGCCTTTGGCAAACTTCTATTTGAATATTGAGAAGTTGCCTCACGACTAGTGCAATTGTTGGTGCGATGGTGTATGAAGAATGCTAGAGCCTAAATATTCGGGCTTCTTCTATCAAGAACCAATACCAACTGTACGTGAGATAAATGTTGATGATTTAAGTCCTGTTCGTTTTCCTTTGAGCGCCTTATGAACTACAAACAGAAAGGAGATGATGGAGTTAGCAGGGCATTGGCCGGTGATCGTGTTGCTTATAATATGGATTCGGATGGTGAAGAATGGATTAGGCAATTCAATAGTGCTAATGTTGTCGATAAATATCTCAATGCTAATAAGGCTGCTGCAAATGGAACTCCAAATCACCTTTTCGACTCAAGCTCTGTAATTGATGCATTGAGGTGGGCATTGACTTGGAAAATGTGTCATTGAAGTGGACGATGACATGGCAGTAAGTATGGTCGAGGTGGATAGAGAATGTGGTAGTGCGATGGATAGAGATGTGTGAAGTTTTGATTGCAAACTCACCATGCAAGAAAAATTATATTTCCCATTGTGATAGGGTTATGGTCATATGAAGTGATTGATGATTTAGAAGCCCTTGTCAAGTTTTACAACAATGAAGTCAACGAAGTTTTATGAAGAATAAACAATTTATTAAGTTGCATGTTGTTAAGAATAGCAATATAAAAATTAAGTGACATATTATAAAACAAAAAGAGACATATCTTTTGAAAAGTCACCATGTTTTATAAAAAATAAGGAAGTGATGTTTTATTTAAAAATGAAGGGGGAATCACAATAAAATATTAGTTAAATTATTAATGAAGAGACACGTCTTGTTTCGAAAAGATATGATGATATTTTTTAAGATGATTCAAGTTCCAAGAAGCATATATAAACTTGAAGTCAGATTGTAAGAGAGTGTGTCTCGATGAATTATAAAATATATCTTGGTGGATATTCTATTATTGATATGGACCTTGTGTTCATTCAAACAGATTGGTGCCTGTAATCAAGTTGGAGCCTGAATGAGGATTGGATTCCTCTCTACATGTTAGGTCATGTATACAAGCTGGGTCTTGTAAGAGAACTGGGTTTCTCAATCTAGCTGGTTCTAGATCATTAATGCTATGTAATGTAAAATTCTATTTAATAGAAAGATATCTGACATATTCATATATGTGTTGTTTTTCATATGTGTTGTATATTTCATATATATATTTATAATTGGTAAATGTCATGATTGATTAAATTAGTGATTTGGAAAAATATTTTTAAGTTTTAAGAGACACTGATTCACCCCCCCCCTCTCAGTGTCTGAGACCTGTTCTACACCTCCATCATAGAACCCTCAGCATATTCTCGTTGTCTGACCAAACCCTTCATAAATTTCAAGTGCCTCTCAACCATCCACATGGAACTTGAGTGTGCAGGTCCACACAATTAAATCTCCTCAACTTGGTGTATGAGGTAGTGTTCCTGTGCATTGAAAAATGCCAAAGGTAGATGCTTCTGCATTTCACACATGAGACGAGGAATTTCTCTCCTCCAATACTTTATGTCTTCTTTAGATGACAACCATCTACAAGTGACATGACAACCCAATCAAGATGAGATATTTAAAGGAAAAAAACATTATATTACATAACATGAATTAGAGAACAAAAATCAAATATAAGTTCTATGTTGAATTAAACAAACACTAAGCGCATGGAAAAAATCACCACTTACCTCATGTATTTCCTGAGATTATATATTATTTTTTTGACATTGTTGTCGAAATTGTCTGAGATAGAGAGAGGTAGAAAATACTGTAACAATATACAAATTGTTTCATTTTTTCGACAAAGAGTAGACAAACAAAAATACCAACCATATTCACTGGAATAGAAAAAAAAATTAAATGCATACCATAATAATTACCTTCATGAAGACATGCCAATCGTGCATTTTCACCTCTGCGAAATCACCTTTCTTTGTTATGATATTCTTCATGTTCGCACAAAATCCGGTGGGAAAGTTAATTTTTCACATGACTTCTTTTACAACATTACTTTGCCGGTCTGTTAACATCCATGGAAGTGAGTTTATATTAATTTGCTCTCCATTTCTATGAAATTGAATGACATCTTTCATTGCATGGTTGCTATCTTGAATGTCTTTGCAAATTTTGACAATTTTTTCTTTCTCACTCCTTCCATCCAATATTCGCCATAATGTTTCAGTCACATTCTTTCCGATATGCATTGTATCAAATAGATGAGCAATTTGTAGGTTCTCATAGTAGGGAAACCTACTAAATTGTCTAGGATAACTTTTCATTCCTCGTGGAAGCCCATTAATGCCTTCATGATCACATGAACGACAATCATGAATAGTAGTTTATAAAGAAAATACATAAATCAATTTCAATTACAATAAACAACACATAATAAAAAATACAATATAACATTTCATATACGATGATTCATACATACCTTGAATATTTCTATTATATTGCAACTTCGATAGGTGAGGTGTCATTCTCTGCGGTTTTAATGCAGTCTCTTGCTTTCCATTTGTTAACACCCAAAAAGTGCTCACCAGCTCATTTCCCTATTCACATGACCCATTTGTCCACTTTTTCACCATCAGAGCCTCTAAAACCATCAAAAGGTCACCAGAAGACCTTAGTACACCCCTTTTTCCACCCAAAAATGAATATTTTCCTTAAAAAAAGCATAAAAAACCCTCAAAAAGGGTCCATAATTCCCAAAAATATTAAAAAGGGAATAAAAATAATAAAAATATTCAAAAAAGGAAAAAGGAGGGAAAAGTACCTAAACCATGTTGGTCAATACCATTGGTTTCCACAAAACCACAAATGGTATTCCCCACCACCAAAACCTATAAAAAGGTGGTAGGGGCTCCTCATTTCACATCCATTCCTATTCCTATCCTCATGCTGCCAAAATATCCCTCGAGCTTTTGGCCATTGTAGCAACCTTGGAGAAAGGACCCTTTGGAGTTTGGAGCTGCTCATCCTTGGAGCTTCTCAACCATCTTCATCATTTGGAGGTATTACTATTGCAAGCACTTGCTTGCCCCCATTTTCAATACAAATTTATTTTCTACATTTCTTGTTCTTGTTTTTTAATTCAAAGATGCACATGCCAGTTTAGTTTATTGTTTTTGCTTTATATTGAAACTGCTGCTACTAGTTAGCAGGTGCCCATAGCACTAAGCCTGGTTGCAAAACCAGGCCAACAGTTTTTGGCGACTCCGCTGCCTTTCGAATCTTTAGATCTCACTTTTGCTTTAGATCTTAATTTTTGATTGTATTAGGTTGTTTAATTCATAGATCTGCCACCCTAGACAGCAGATCCATTGCTGTTCTAGATCTTGGCCCATTTTTTAGCCATTAACAGCCCGAAATTCTCAATTTTTGGGTTCGTTTTTCGGCTTCCGCGTACGGATTTCGCCTCGCATATTTTTGCCCAACAGTCGCGCGGCTCATCGCGACTGCGCGGCTCTTTTCCTCACGGTTCACCGCGGCTTCACGGCCCATTAGCGCGCTGCACATCGTGGCTTCGTGAATCTTTTCCGCGCTGCACATCATGACTGTGTGACAAAATCCCACGCTGCACATCGCGACTTCGCGGTCAAAACCCGTGCTGCCCATCGCAACTGTGCGACAAAAACCCACGCGGTCCATCGCAGCTGTTCTGTCAAAACCCGCGATGCTAATTTTTTCATTCGGCGGAATTGTTTAAAAAATTAATTTCTTACTGTATTTTCTGCCCACATAGCACATTTTCCAGTAGTAGAAATCCTGCATATTTTGCAGCCATAGAAAAATTTTACTATTTAGAATGCACCTTTGAAAGAAGTCTTTTTAAAAATTTTCATAAATTGAAAGAAGGATTTCTTTTTGCATTTTTATCTAATTTTAAAATTTTTGCTGTTTACTTCTTTAAATATTTTGCCCATAGCAATTTGTGAAAATGAAATCCATTTATTTCGTAAAGAAGTTACATTATTTGCTTTCCTATTTCAAAAGATCCTTTGTTTTTTGAATAGTCTTTGAAAAGCATTTAATTTCCAATTATTGAAAAAGTCATAACATTTGCTTTTTATTTCAAAAGATCCTTTGTTTTTTGAATACTTAGCATTTACTTTTTCAATTTCAATTTAAAATATCACACGTGCACCCAATCAAACACTAATTTTAAACTGAGCCTTAAAACTTACCCTAATTTCAACCCACTTTTAACCCCACTTGGGGAACACTAAAAGAACTTTGTAGCTAGGTAGTATTGAGGGGATAGGTGTTCCAATAACACCCCTCAGTTATTACATCTGAGACATAGTAGTTGTCCATTAGGGAGCTAAAATCTCTTAGTATTTATTGGCACGGTCACAACCGGTTTGTGGGAAGGCCTCTCCCCTAGGAGGGTTGAAGTCGCGAGGATGGTTCCGGAAGCCTGAGTGGAATACCGAAATCCATTCAGTAACCGAAGGGCTACCATTCATAGTTCTCGGGATATCCCTGTATGGGGGTATTGTGCTAAAAGGACCAAACGGCAGATTTACCTTTTCTCGACGTGTCATGAACGGAGTATCCTAGTAGCCATTCTTTAGGATTGATTACCCGGTGTCCCTCCCGGTAGGGGGATATCTAGCCGTTGACTCAACACTCATATTGTCTGACTTGGATTTCATCACCTTGCAGAGAATATCGTTTGTTGATTCACAATACTTTTAGTTAGGTGTTTGCATGATTCAACCCACCTTTGGTCTAGTTACACCTATTTTTTCTAGAAGCTATTTGCATGTTGGTACTTTGACCATTTTTTGCATCCCTCCACTTATTATAGCACAGCTGCTGTAATAAGTGCCTTTTTGAGATTGATTTTTTGGCCTGAGAGCCTTCATTTTCACTCCCCTTCTTGCACCCTTGGTTGCATTAGGGTTTTGAGTTTTCTATACATTACCATTTTACACCATACATATTTTTACACATAAAATTATTTCTCACCATTAAGAATTTTAGACGCTCTCGTCGTCTTCAGGGCGAACTCCCAGAGTTCAGTCTACTTGGCTCTCCACGTCACCGATGTAGGGCCTTATCCCTTGACTCGACACATCGTCGGTCAACTATACGGTCATCCGATTCTGACACGCCTCGCTTCACTTCTGATTCTGAGGCAGAATCTGAAAACCCCACTGCGTTATTCCCAACCAACCTTATGGCTAGGACACCATTTGACCCACTTTTTACCAGCACCATAGGATAGACGTCTACGAACCCTGCTACTGTGGTGCCATCTACATCAACACCCACCCCCCTAGGTATGCCTAATATGGGCAACACTCCCCCTTTAGGAATGCCCAACACAGGGCCACCTCCTGTTATAGGAATTCCCAACGCAGGGCCACCACCTGTTATGGGTATGCCCAACATAGGGGTCACACCCCCTCTGAGTACCACAACCCAGATTCCAGGAATCACCACTACTATTCCTAACCCAATTGTAACCCATGTTGCATTTGGAAGCGCTGGCCCATACCAGACCACACCTATTGGAGGACACATACCTTCAATACCAAGCATACCCCTAGGCGCTACTGGACCCCTACATCATACCACCATGACTAGTCATGTCCCAGTCACTACGCCACATACATATGCTACCTTACCTTACATGGAAAGTCTAAACTTACTAGACTTAGCCAGGCTCACCAATGATCCTATCAGACATGATCCTGCGTGGCCTCACATGCCCACCAAACTCCCCTCCGACATCCCTAAGTTTGAGGGCAAGGTAGGTGAGGACCCCCAGAACCATATCATGTCCTTCCATCTATGGTGTTCCTCCAACTCCATAGTGGATGACTCTATCTACCTCCGTCTATTACAGCGCACCTTCACTGGCTCTGCATCCAAGTGGTATATCGAGCAGCCCCATGGTACCCATGCCACCTTTACCTCCCTTGCCTCAACCTTCTTACAGTTCTTTCAGTTACCTGTCCGCTACGATGCGGGCGTCGAGATCCTACTGTCTTGTAGATAGAACACGGCCACCCACATCACTGACCACATTCATGAGTGGCGTCGATGCCGAAACCTCTGCAAAATCAAGTTAGACGACCGTATCTTCCTAGATTGGTTTCTAAATCCCCTCCTCCCTCTCATTGCAAAGGATGTGGCATCCGAAAGACCCCAGTCTGAAGAAGAGGCCATCCTCAAAGCCCAATAGTTTGATCTCATTTACGCCCAGTCGGGTTATCTGTATACCATTATACCAGACGCCCCTCGGGGTGAGTCATCCCAACACGATGCGCCGGGGGAATCCCATGCCGCAGATGGCATCATTGGTCGTATGACCTCGCAACCCCAACCCTTTTCCATTGAACATCCTAACCATGGTCCCGACCTTTCACGGGCTACATCTCAATCTGGAGCAACCAATTCATATGCTCCCATGGCACATCACCACCATACACATGGACCTTCATGTCCACCTCAGTGCTTTGGTCACACACCACCCGCATACGCCCCCCAAGCCGCACCTCAACCACTGTACTACCCACAGCTAGCTGCGACAGCGAACCCAACACCTCCAATAGCTCAGGGTTACCAACAACCCCAGCAGGTATCTGGTCCACTCCCAACCCCACCAGTATATTATCCACCACAACTTGCTCCCGCACCTGCGGCGAACCAAAATCCTCCCACTGCTCAAGGGCAAGTGTACACACAGCAAAACCAGCCACAAAACCAAAATAACCAATGCAACCAAGGTGCACAACACAACCGTGGAAGAGGACGTAACCGCGGTAATAACCAACAGCATCAGCAAGGTCCTCCACCTGCCAATCCTCCGCAAAATAATAATGCTGTGCCTCCCAACCAGAATCTGGATCGTAATCCCAAGCAGCCTAGAAATAATAACCTCAGAACAAACCACCCTTGTTCTATCTGCGGGGTCTATGGTCATTACACCCATTCTTGCCCACATTTGGAGCGAGCTCGGCAACTCTGGACCGACGATGCCCATCGTCAAGGGCAAGCAGCTCCTCAGCCACCACCCAACCCTCCACCACCTCAACATCAACCTTTGGTGTTGCAAAACCCCTTTCCAAACCAGGGTGTAGTGAACACTCAGCCATTAGCTCCCCCTCAGGGAAATGTTCCACTACAACAGATCACTTATGTAGCCCCTGATCAACCCATGTTCGATTCAGGTACTCACCATTTGTTGATGATGTCAACTACCGATGCCAACCTCCAAACCCATCGAAATCAATATGGCTCCACCTCTGAAGCCCCTCCCGTCGACAAGAACACTAACATTAATCCCACAGATCAGACGTTACATATACCCCTGACTCCGCTTGATGGCGCTCCCAAAGCACCTCATTTCCCACTTCGTCGCATCAATAATAACCCCAATGCTCGAGATGCATCAAATTACAGCATTGTCGACGACTTAGCCCAGTCTCCTGCAGCCATGTCTGCTTTGGAAGTCTTAAAAAACTGTCCTTCGCAGCGCAAGACTTTGCTCTCTGCCATTGGCGCTATTGACCCCAATGATTCACAACTGATCGCATTCGATTCAGACCAGTCCGAACCACGACTTCCTTCCAGTTTAGCATTCCAAGTTTCTGTTTCTGTTCGGAATCTTGTCATCCATTGGTGCATTATCGATGAAGGGGCCTCTACATGCATCATGTCCACATTCGTTTGGCAGAAGTTGGGATCTCCTACTCTCCAGTAGTCCACCACTGCGTTGCAAGCTTACGACGACCGTTCGGCACAACCCCAAGGTCTCTTACCTAATGTCCCCGTCCAGCTCGCGGGTAAAACCGTGCTCATTGACATTGAGGTCATCAATGCCCAACTTGACTACAACCTTTTACTTGGTCGTAGTTACATATATGACATGCAGGCGGTTGCCTCATCCGTTTTTCATACCATGCAGTTCCCCCATGAGGGACGTGTGGTCAAGGTGGACCAACTCACCTATCATGATCCCAAGGCCCCCGCTGCACCTGAAAATGTTCTCCCCATGGTTGAACAACCTGTTTGTGGTGCAACTACCTCATTCATTTCCTCAGTAGGGCCCAGACTTTACTCCGAGGCGCCGATGACCTCTACATTCCAGTCCATTCCACCACAGTCCCTAGAAACCCACATCGCAGACCTCTGTACCCTTTCACAGAATACACAAACATCCGGTAATCAACCCTCCTTGTTACCTAAACCACCATTGGTACCTAGTCACATTGGGGTTACACCCATCCACACAATCCCCTTTCTATTCCCTCCTTCGGGTGTAGTAAGTGCTCCAGTTATGGCTACCCTTAGTCTCCCCGGGTTAACATTGGGATTACCCGTGTGGTATATTTCACCTCCCGTTCCCCCGTCGACACCAAATGTCATCCTACAACCAGTGCAACCCATTGCCACTTCTACCCAACCACCTCCGGGTATCACTACTCCTCCGTCATTTACGAATCCCCCTCCTCTCATCAGGCCCACTGGGGGCAGAGGCCCACAACCATACACTGCAGTGCCCCCGCCCAAAGCAGTTAAACCTCCTCCCGTATTCGTGCTCCTCCCAAATGCTTGTTGTGTGATGAGTTAGGCCATCCAACCCATCAGTGTCCACAGTTACCTGCATTACAGGAACATATGCAAATGCTGGACGACGACCCCAACATCCCGGTGGTAAAACTCGATCCAAACCCCATGCCTCGTGACAAATCACTGCATACCAACCACCCTTGTGCGATATGCTGTATTTACAGCCACTACTCACATCACTGCCCTGATATCCCATATTACAGAGCAGCTCTCTACGAGATGAATAATTTAGACCTTGAGATGGTGCCCCCCACAATTGAGGAAATTCATCCCCCACCATCTTCCTCCTTGGAAGAAATTAACACCATTTACACGGTTTCCACTGGATACCCCTCTGTCTGGTCAGCCCCTTCCGTTGATCCCTTAGACACACATGTTCAACCCTTTCAAATCGACGAGGAAACCACATGTCCACAACATGGGGGCAGGCCCAAAACCTTGCTTACTCATCATCATCGTGATTCTTGTTGGAGATACTGGGGGCATCCACCCCACAAAGGGAATCCCCCATCATCATATCATCACTTCAGTATGCCACCATAGCCCACAGCCTCATGGTATAACACCCCGCCAGTAGTTGCTCAATGCCCTATTGATCTCTCTCTGAGACAACATCTGCACCACATTGACACCTATGAGTTAGGGGGCATAATAGATTACCTCAACCCCGGGATAGGGGGCATGATCAATCATTTTGAACCTTCCCCATCATCTCTATCTCAACACCTCAATGAGCCCATCGTTCAAACCAACACATATGTGATCCACAATCGCAAACTCCATGCACATAGCATGGGGGCAGGTCATTAACCCTGCTCACTTTTTCATATTCGTGATCTCAACCATTTTTGAGGTCACGTGTTACTTGTATATTTGATTTGATTTTATACACATAGTATTTCCCCCCGCGGGTCATCATTTCTCCCCACCACTGCATCCTTGGCTTGGTGGGCTCACCTTTATTTGTAGCCATTTTTTAACCTACTTATTTGCTTTGACCATTCCAGAGTCCTTATGACCTCCGTTTTTCGCACCATTTGAACCGTAGGATTCATATTTCCATGCCCGTGATGATGCTTGAGACCATTTCTCACTCTCACGCCCATATTTTTTGGGCATTTTTTCCATGCCCCCTCGTCGCCTCGATTTGCGTGCCACATCGGCCGTCGTCCGTTTTTGACAAGTTTGATATCGTCAGATTCAGTTTTCTGCGCTCGTGATGATGCTTGAGATCATTTCTTGCTCTTACCCCATAATTTTTGGTCATTTTTTCAAAATGCGACTCATCACCTTGGTTTGCATGCCACATTGGTCGTTGCCCCTTTTTGACAATCTTTATGTCACCGGATCTAGTTTTCCGCACTCATGACGATGCTTGAGACCTTTTCTCGCTCTCATCAATCCCTTTTTGTTCAGTATAATTTTACCCCTTTTTCGGGCCGAGCAATCCCTTTTACGAAAAAGGCACTTAGGGAGTTTTTGTTAAGCTCTTTTATGACTCCTAAAACAATGAAAAGATCGTAGTATATTAACTAGATCGTAAAATTAAATGCAAATAAAGTGGAAATTATAATTACATACCGCAAAAATGGGTTAACCCTGAGGCATCATGTATTGTCCATACAAGCATTGCATGGAATTGAAACTGCCTTTGTCGTATTGGTCTAGATACATCATACATAGTGATGCCATTCCATAACTTTAGTAGCTCCTCAATAAGAGGTTTGATATATACATTCATATCTTTGACTTGGTACTTACCTAATTGATTTGAACATATAAAAAATATAATTATGAGACGTACCATTTAGATATATAAACCAAATTGCACAATAGAAAAACATTAAGTATATATATGACATTATGCGACAAAATACGACAAATGAGATACCACTACATTAAAAAAAACTATAGACACAACATACCTGGAACAATCATCGACAACATTATGTGCTCCCTCTTTATTGTCAACCATGGAGGAATGTTATTGTTGATAACAAAAATAGGCCACACCAAGTAAACGGATCTCATCTCTGCAAATGGATTGACACCATCTACTGCCAAATAAATCCTAATATTACAAGGTTCTTCTTTAAAGTGAGGCCATTTTTCCTTCATATCTCTAAATGCAAACCCATCTACAGGCATCTGAATAATGTCATCTTGACTTCTATTCCATGCATGGTAATCCATAAACTGCGCTATGTTTTTGCACCTGAACAGTCATTGCAAACATGGAATAATGGGAATATAATGTAGAACCTTGCGAGGCACCTTTTTTGTTACTTGATCTATTCGATATATACTGATATGACATTCAGGACATTCTGTTGCAAATTCATTCTAATTATAATATAGAACATGTGTTGAATTTAAACCAAATAGACAAGCAAGATCTCTGATAGAAACACAATCACAAGATAAACACACTATATATCCTGGGAAACCCTCATGGGGTAGAAAACCCAGTAAAGCTTTCCTCAATAAGATGATCAACCAAAATACAAGATGTGCTCCTTCCTCCTAAGTCTCCTTAGCAGATCTCCTCAACTAGTGCGCACTCTTCCACAAGTGAGTGAATGATATAATGAGGAGTTCACCTCCTCTATTTATACTTGAATCTCAACTGACTAATAGACCTGTTGGGGCCGACCTCACCTGGAGAAGTCTAATAACCCCTAAAATATAACTACAGGGCCGACCCACACATGGTGGGTCTAATAACCCTAGTTAATACTAACCCTCGGAGGAATAAACATCTCCGGATACATAATAGGGTTACCTCGGAGGGATGAAACATCTCCGGAATAATAAAGTACAAATATAATATTCTTTGAAGTTACAATATTTAACACTCCCCCTTAACGAGAAGGATATTATAACAGCATCTGCAGGAGCATGGAGTCACTATACATGATACATCTATAAATCATTGGAAGCTTTCTTCAATTTGACTTCATTAGTAACTCAAGCAGTTACTAGTACATTAACATCAACATCACGATCAGCAGCATCGTCATCACATAATCAGCAGCGTCGTCATCATACGATCAGCAGTATCGTCATCACACGATCAGCAGCACCGTCATCACACGATCAGTAGCATCGTTATCACACGATCAGCAGCATCGTCATCATATGATCAGCAGCATCGTCATCACACAATCAGCAGCATCGTCATCACATGATCAGCAGCATCGTCATCACACGATCACACGATCAGCAGCATCGTCATCACATGATCAGCAGCATCGTCATCACACGATCAGCAGCATCGTCATCACACGATCACACGATCAGCAGCATCGTCATCACATGATCAGCAGCATCGTCATCACACGATCAGTAGCACACGATCAGCAGCATCGTCATCACACAATCATATTTAAGACTATCCCTCCTGGATTTGCTGTCTAAGGATGATTTGTCCAACCACAATCATATTTAAGACTATCCCTCCTGGATTTGCTGTCTAAGGATGATTAGTCCAATCACAATCATATTTAAGACTATCCCTCCTGGATTTGCTGTCTAAGGATGATTAGTCCAACAATTCATTTAGGACTATCCTTCCTTTCGGAATTACTGGATTTACTGTCCAAGGATGATTTAATCCAACCACAATTCATTTAGGACTATCCTTCCTTTCGGAATTACTGGATTTACTGTCCAAGGATGATTTAATCCAACCACAATTCATTTAGGACTATCCTTCCTTTCGGAATTACTGGATTTACTGTCCAAGGATGATTTAATCCAACCACAATTCATTTAGGACTATCCTTCCTTTCGGAATTACTGGATTTACTGTCCAAGGATGATTTAATCCAACCACAATTCATTTAGGACTATCCTTCCTTTCGGAATTACTGGATTTACTGTCCAAGGATGATTTAATCCAACCACAATTCATTTAGGACTATCCTTCCTTTCGGAATTTCTGGATTTACTGTCCAAGGATGATTTAATCCACACAATTCATTCTCGGAGACCTTACGTCTACGACTCTCTTTAGGACTGATAGTCCAGGGATGATCCAATCCCCTCAAGTCCATCAAAGACTTCATTCTCGGAGACCTTGCGTCTACGGTTCTCTTTAGGACTGAAAGTCCAGGGATGATCCAATCCCCTCAAGTCCATCAAGGACTTCATTCTCGGAGACCTTACGTCTACGGCTCTCTTTAGGACTGAAAGTCCAGGGATGATCCAATCCCCTCAACTGTCCACTAAGGACTTCATTCTCGGAGACCTTACGTCTACGGTTCTCTTTAGGACTGAAAGTCCAGGGATGATCCAATCCCCTCAACTGTCCACTAAGGACTTCATTCTCGGAGACCTTACGTCTACGGTTCTCTTTAGGACTGAAAGTCCAGGGATGATCCAATCCCCTCAACTGTCCACTAAGGACTTCATTCTCGGAGACCTTACGTCTACGGTTCTCTTTAGGACTGAAAGTCCAGGGATGATCCAATCCCCTCAACTGTATTCTTATCCATACAGGTACAATCATGTATCACATCAAACCATGTATACATCTCATCAAAACATGTACATATCACATCGAAACATATGTACATCAAAACATGTATACATCACTAATCAAAACATGTATACATCACATCGAAACATATGTACATCAAAACATGTATACATCACTAATCAAAACATGTATACATCACATCAAAACATATGTGCATCAAAACATGTATACATCACTAATCAAAACATGTATACATCACATCAAAACATATGTGCATCAAAACATGTATACATCACTAATCAAAACATGTATACATCACATCAAAACATATGTGCATCAAAACATGTATACATCACTAATCAAAACATGTATACATCACATCAAAACATATGTGCATCAAAACATGTATACATCACTAATCAAAACATGTATACATCACATCAAAACATATGTGCATCAAAACATGTATACATCACTAATCAAAACATGTACACATCACATTAAAACATGTGTACTTCTAGCATAAATGATATGTAAGAGATCTAAATCTAAATAAATGTAGGTAGCTAACAAAACAGAAAGTAAATGATAGTAATACTATACTACTCCCCCTTTCGAGGAAGGTCCTTCTGAACTAAACCAAGCTTGTCTCGAAAGTACTCAAACTTCACTCGAGACAGAGGTTTAGTTAAGATATCAGCAACCTGCTCCTCAGTGCTTATATACTCAAGCTTGATGGCTCCTCTCTGCACCATGTCTCGTATATAGAAGTAACGGATCTCAATGTGTTTTGACTTATCATGGAACACAGGATTTTCAGTCATCTTAATGCAGCTTTGATTGTCACACATAATCACAGTGGGATCCATTTCTAAGTCAAAGATTCCAGATAAGAGTTTCCGAAGCCACACTGCTTCACAGCTGGCAGAACAAGCAGCTATATATTCTGCTTCAGCGGTACTGAGGTCCACACTAGATTGTTTCTTGCTGAACCAGGAGACCATGGCAGATCCAAGACCATAACACCCACCTGAAGTACTTTTTCTGTCTGAGACACTACCTGCCCAATCAGAATCTGAGAAACCATGCAACTTGAGTTCATTGCCTCCAAGATAGTAAAGGCCAAAGTCCACTATACCTTTTAGGTACCTCATGATATGCTTTGCAGCTATAAGGTGAACCTTTCTAGGTTCTACTTGAAACTGACTGAGAGTATTTACAGCAAAGCATATATCAGGCCTAGTATTTGTCAAGTACATCAATGATCCAATGATTTGTCTATATAGGGTTATATCCACTATTTCTGACGAATCATTAGCTAACAGTTTTAAGTTGGAGTCCATGGGAGTGGCCATAGCTTTACACTCCAACATATCAAATCTTTTGAGGATCTCCACAGTATACTTACCTTGATTTAGAAAGATCCCTTTTGGCTCTTGCCACACTTCTAGGCCTAAGAAGTAGTGCATTAGTCCGAGATCTTTCATCTCGAATTCTGAAGAAAGCTTCTTCTTGCTTTCAATGATTTGTTTCTCATTTCCTGTTAGAAATAGATCATCTACATATAATAGCAATATAACAGGTTCATCATTCATTACTTTAAGATAGAGGTTGGGGTCAGCTTTACTTTTGGTAAAGCCCATGCTTAATAGGAAACTGTCAATTCTTCCATACCAAGCTCTGGGAGCTTGCTTCAAGCCATATAATGCCTTTTTCAGTTTGCATACATGGGTCCTTCCGTCTTTGACCTCAAAACCTTGAGGTTGTTCTATATATACTTCTTCTTCAATTACACCATTCAGAAAAGCTGTCTTAACATCCATTTGGTGCAATTTCCATTTCATCATGGATGCAAGTGCCATGATTGTTCTAATTGAAGTATACCTAGCAACAGGTGCAAAAGTTTCTTCATAGTCAATTCCCTCCTTCTGAGAGAATCCTCTGGCTACAAATCTTGCCTTGTACTTTTCAATGCTACCATCTGCAGCATGCTTTATCTTAAAAATCCATTTGGAGGAAACCATACTTTTATCTTTTGGTTTGGGAACTATATCCCAAACATCATTTTTCATTATTGACTGATATTCTTCTGTCATTGCTTCTACCCATTCTTTCTTTTGAGCTGCCTCTTCATAGCTGGTAGGTAGTTGATCCACAAGATCACACATCAAAGCCATATAGTTGGTTACTAGTTTTGGTTTCTTCCTTTCTCTAGTGGAACCTTCGGGAGCACCATATCTTTCAGCTCCTTGAATGATATCTCTAGCCCATGCTGGTCTTCTCTTCCTAGATAAATCTGCTACAGGAGGTTCTTGTGGTTCCAGCATGTCATGATCCTCTGGTGTATCCTCTTCAGGGACATGAACAGTCTCTGAGACTCTGGGAGAAGAATCTTCTTCATAAACTTCTTCAAGTTGACACTTCCTGGATTTCTTGAGAGCTGCTTCCTCATCAAAGGTTACATCTCTACTTATTTCTATATGATGAAAACCTGGTATGTAGATTCTGAAGGCTTTGGAAGTTTCACAATAACCAACAAACATTCCCTTCTTTCCTGAGGGATCCAACTTGGTTCTCTTTTCTTTTGGAATGTGGATGTACACAGGACACCCAAATATTTTGAGATGACTTACCTCAGGCTTCTTACCTGTAAACACTTCTTCTGGAGTTTTGAATTCAAGAGCACTGTGAGATAATCTATTTTGCACATAAACTGCTGTCTTGGCTGCTTCAGCCCATAGATACATGGGAAGATCCTGGTCATGTATCATAGTCTTCACAGCTTCCATGATGGTTCTATTTTTCCTTTCTGCAACCCCATTTTGTTGGGGATTGTAGGGAGTGGTTAGTTCTCTCTTGATTCCAGCTTCTCTACAAAATTCTTCAAACTCTTTTGAAGTATATTCTCCACCATTATCTGTTCTGAGAATCTTGATTTTCTTTTCTGTGAGATTCTCTATTAGAGCCTTGAATTCTTTGAACTTTCCAAAGACTTCATTCTTTCCTTTTAGAAAGTAAATCCAAGTTTTCCTTGAATGATCATCAATGAAAGAAAGGTAGTATTCAAAACCACTTAAAGAGGTGGTGGGCATTGGACCACATACATCTGAGTGTATTAACTCCAAGATACTCTTAGTTTTTGTTTCACTCTTTGGAAAGGGGTTCTTGACATTCTTCCCTTTCTTACATCCTTTACAAGAGCCATTATGATCCACCTTCAAGTCTGGTAGTCCTATGACTACCTTGCTTACATAGGGTAAGGCTTTGTAGTTAATGTGAGCCAGTCTTCTATGCCATAGCTCACTGGGACTAGAAGTTTCATGAACAAGGGCAGCTTCTGGATGACCCTTGAGTTTATACAAGCCTCCTTCTTCTTCACCAATGACAATTGCATCCTTAATGGATTTGCCTTTGGACCACATTAACACTTGTCCATCAATGAATGCAACTCTATAGCCTTTCTTGTCCAAAGCTGATATTGAAAGTAAATTCTTCTTCAACCCTGGAACATACAAAACTTCTTTCATTTTCATGGGGGTTCCAGAATCAAGTTTGTAGTTTGCTTCTCCAACTCCCTTAATGGGATACTGATAGTTATCTCCAAGAGATACCTTTAGTGGAGAGGTCTTTTCTTCAAGACTTGATAAAGTCTTCTTTTGTCCTGTCATGTGCTTTGAGGCACCACTATCAATTACCCATGTGTCTTCTCCTGGTGTTATAGATCCAGAGAGTGCGGAGAAAAGAACATACTCTTCTGCATCTTCTTCTTCATTTCTTCTAGATCTTCTTTTGGAGAAAGTCCTTTCTTCATCTTCTTCTTCTTTTCTAGATCTTTTCTTGAGAGGCCTTTCTTCTTCAACTTCTTCTTCACTCTCATCTTCTGCAAGATGTGCATGATGTCTTCTGTGTTGAGTACCCTTAATCTTTTTGCTAGGACAATCTTTGGCAATGTGTCCTAATTTGTGACAAATGAAACATTGGTATGAGGAGTAGTCTCTTCCTTGGAAGGGTCCTCTTTTCTTTTGAAATCTCTGTGGAGGATGAGACTCCTTTTGACTATCCTTCTTAAAGTAGGGTCGATTCTTTCTTCTCTTGGTATGGGTGGCCAAAGCTTGGTCATCTTCCTTGAGCAATGCCTCTCTGTTGGCAACCCTAGCCTCTTCTTGAACACAATCCTCCCATACTACATCAAACTTCATGCTTTCTTTTCTAGCACACATGGTTTGGATGAAGGATTCCCATGATCTAGTGAGACCATTTAGAGCTGTCATCACAAGTTCATCTTCATCAAGAGTATCACCAATGGCATCTAGTTGCTCTTTGATTAGAGAGACTCTTGAGAAGTAGTCTTGAATGGATTCTCCTTTGTGCATCTTGGTACTCTTCAACTGAGTCCTTAGATTCATCTTTCTGTTGATGTTCTTCCCTTCATACATTCTTCCTAGGGCATCATACATTTCCTTTGGAGTCTTCTTGGAAGACACTTGGGGAATCAAGTGGTCTTTAATTGAATCAGCTATGATTCTCTTTTCCCTAATCATATCCTTCCTGTGTTTTTCCTTGGCTTCATCTTCTTCTGGTTCTGCAACCTCCTCCTTGATATAATGAGCAAGGTCATTCTCTTCAAGAATGAGACCAATTCTGTATTTCCATGCCCGGAAATTCTCTAAGCCTTCTAGCTTGTCTTCAAGCTTAGTATTTGGAGCCATATTCTCTTGGGGGAGTCCAAGAGACAGAGTAGACTTACTTGGAAAGTTACTTTTCACTTTTCCGGAAACTGAAACAGAATTTTATCGCACTTTTGGTAGAATTAGGGTTTGCAATTCCCGGAGTTCTACTTAACCAAAAAGTTCGATCTATAGCTTAAAAGAATGCTCTTGATAAGGGTTATCCAGCCATGCAATCAGAAATAAAAAATTCCAACTTTTTTCTGAAACCAAAATCTGTCGTATCGCACTTTTGGTAGAATTAGGGTTTGCAATTCCCGGAGTTCTACCCAACCAAAAAGTTCGATCTAGAGCTTAAAAGAAAGGTATTGAGGAGGGCTATCCAGCCATGCAACCAAAAATCAATAATACCAACTTTGGGCTGAAACCCTAACTTCACCAAAAAGATAGAGAGAGAGAATCTTACCTTGTGAAAGATGTCCTATTCAGTCTAGCTCTGATACCATGTTGAATTTAAACCAAATAGACAAGCAAGATCTCTGATAGAAACACAATCACAAGATAAACACACTATATATCCTGGGAAACCCTCATGGGGTAGAAAACCCAGTAAAGCTTTCCTCAATAAGATGATCAACCAAAATACAAGATGTGCTCCTTCCTCCTAAGTCTCCTTAGCAGATCTCCTCAACTAGTGCGCACTCTTCCACAAGTGAGTGAATGATATAATGAGGAGTTCACCTCCTCTATTTATACTTGAATCTCAACTGACTAATAGACCTGTTGGGGCCGACCTCACCTGGAGAAGTCTAATAACCCCTAAAATATAACTACAGGGCCGACCCACACATGGTGGGTCTAATAACCCTAGTTAATACTAACCCTCGGAGGAATAAACATCTCCGGATACATAATAGGGTTACCTCGGAGGGATGAAACATCTCCGGAATAATAAAGTACAAATATAATATTCTTTGAAGTTACAATATTTAACAACATGGTCATCGATATGTGCAAGGTAAAATATTTGACGGCGGTAACAATGTATATTCACCTATCATGCTACAAAAAATTAAAATAAAAATCTAGTTAATATAATATATAAATAATATTAATGAAACACATTTCATCCGTATTAATTTGACTTATGAATTAACAATAAATATATATTATGCGATGGAATATATTACATATCTTAACATCCGTGAGACTGATATGTTTGAAAGACCATTCATAACCTTCAAGTTCATTATCAACAATATAGCAGAGAGAAGATTTGTCTTGGAGCCCTCATAAAGGGGTTCGTATACCTTCTCAAGAAGAGGTATATCATGAATATCATCAAAATGATGATCATCATCCATTATAGAATTAAATGAATTATGGATCAAAGTATTTGTAACATCATCTTCAACTATGTTATCTTCTTCAATAAGATCATTAACTTGTTCTCCATTAATATTCATAGCTACATGTTCCTCCGGTACTTGTTCTCGTCAAAGCACTTCCTCCGAACGATATGCCGTAGGATGTCTTTCCTTTATAATTACATGAAACAATCAATAGATAAAAGTTAATATAAGAAATTCAAATGCAAAATGTAAACATTTTTGTGATGCATTTAAAATGTAACAAATTTTGTAATGTTGGGATGAAAAGAAGAATGGCCAATTGTATCGTTGGTCATATAGGTGCATCCAAACTATATATCCAAGAGGCATAATAATTGACCCAATTACTGAGCAAAGCTACTCAATATAACTCAAAATTTCCCATACTGTCCACTAAGGTAAGATAAACGATGCTAAGTGCTTTCCCCGATGAGTGGGTTAGTCTCACTAACGAACAAATAAATGAGTTATTCTACTATACCCTAGATTCAACATGAACAAAAGAAAAAATTATTATAATAAATAATAAATATTAATTAAATAATATTTATTGTCCATGTTAGTCCCCATCTATTGAAACCACGATCAATAGATATAAGTTAATATAAGAAATATTAAAATAATACATACATTTACAAAAGCAATCAAAATAAAAACATATATAATGCAAAACTTACAAATGGGTGATATTTATGTCCCCCCTGAGCGTGTCCATGTTCCCTACAATGTTTTGTGGTGGTTGTGATCAAAACTCTTCTCCTCTTAAAGCCCTTGCATTGACTACATGGACAATAGCATTTCCCATCACCCCTTCTTTCAACTCCTTCCCACAATCTATCAAGCAATTGTCGATTTTGTTTGTCTGGATCAAGAATAGTGCTAGTTGACATTTTCTCGTAAAGCTCTTGAATGAAGATTATCGATCTTAGAAAATAAAGCTCACACTTCGCTCGCTTTAATCACAAAAACAATGGAAATAATGAAAAACAGTCCATTGAATAAAAAAACTTCCGCAAACCGTCGCTTGTATAGCAAACATGTCAGAATGTTTCAATATTTATAGGTTTTAAAATATAACCTCCCATCAGATATTTGATGACTTGAACTTGGTTACCGTTGGAGAGTAGTTGTCAGATATTCGACATGCTAGGGCTATCACATAACTTCAGATATCCAACTCCCGGGAACGTTAAACGATGGTCGGATATCCGACATCCGCGGGCTTAATATGAGGTCGGATATCCGATGACATTGGTTACTATTCCAAGGGCCTTGTCTAATATCCAAAGGACGTTGGATATCCGACGGGCCCTTCACTCAAATTAAAAAAAAAATCAAATTTTGTTATTTTGAAGGTGAAATCCGACGACAACAACCTTTTCATCGGATGTCGTCGGATTTTGGGTTCAAATCTTGTAGTGCTACCATGTGGAGCATGAGTCCTTTTTCATAGTGATGCATGGATACTATATCTTTTACCACCCTTTATCCACTATGTGATCCTTCAGTTTGTTCTGTAGCGCATTCATTCAAGTTCGGGCTACAACTTCTTCATTCTTTGAAACCGCAACCTAGAGGATTCCACTTTGGTGCTTCAAAACCATGTTCTACAAATTTGTGGAGTTGCAATCTCACCTGAGACTGTTTGAAAGCGAGAGCATGTTGATGAAGAGCTCTTGTAATATAAATTTCTAAAGCATTGTGCCTTTTGTTGAGTGGAGAAATCTGTGTGGGAGAATATTTGGAGGACTACAACCTAGTTTGGGAGCTGCGACCCAGACCTGCAAGACTTTGCTCTCCATTTTGATGCTCGTTGGCACTCAATAGTGTGTGGACTGAATCTGCTTCCATCTTAATCATGTCCTCTATCTTTTGGATCTCCTGGAACTACTAATTCTTTCAACAGTGTTGCAGCTTCTCCATGAGCCACGACTCCACTCAACTCTTGTTGTGTGATTATCATCCAGTTGGAGCCTATTCAGACTTAATGTTAGGTATTGTTCTCGTTATACTGCATGGAGGTAAAACAATTTTGTGCTACATTTTGTGTCGTTGCAAAACCCTAATTCGCACTATTCGTGGAGTTGTACATGAAGAATCCACGGGGGCTTAACTAGAAGGCAATATAATACCACGTTCATTCATATTGCAGTATTAAATATTCATGAAAACCTAAAAATTATATTGCTTATATATTAAGGGGCAAAGGGTTTTTTGTATTTAATGTAACGATACAAAAATACATTGGGGTCTTTTTTATATGGGTGGGCTGACAAATATCCGCCAAATGGAGATGGCGGGATCACGGCCGGATGAGAAATTGGGTTGAGACAAGGCTCAGGCTTACCAGTACGTAGGGAAATCGTGTCTTGAGGCATGCTTAAGGCCAGGGGGTTTCGTGGTGAAGTGGGTTTTCAGTCAATCATAGTCGAGAGACAATGGTCATTAATAGCCAATTGTTACCAATAACACTCAACCAGTTGTTACCAATAGCCTTGGGAGGCTCTAAGCCTCCAGGGCCTGTTATAGGCCCTCGATAGGCCTTAGGGGCTTGAATACCCAACCACTTGTGACTATTACAGGACTTGGGAGGTTTAGTTAGCCTCCTAGATCTTGTTACAGGCACTAGGGGCTTGGATACCTACCCCACAACATGCTTAGTCAGCGATTGGGGAACTGTAACATGCAATCTAAATGTTGTACTATGTGCATTGGCTCTAGTGACATACAAGAAGTGATATCCTATCTCTTCATTAGACCATTAGATGTTGCAAATCATAATGATATGTGGTTGAGTAGTTGCATTGTGGGTGAAATAATGTGCATCCACAATATACATCGAAAGAAGCAAGGTGCATTGTAGAATGCATGTGGGGTCATAAGAGGGGTATCATATCAATATACTAGGTAGAAATATAAAGGGGTATAAAAAATGTTAATGACAAATTGATACATACAATATCTAGTTAAAATAGGGGTTTTTTTAAATTAGGAAGGCATATTGGGAGGGGGTTCAAAAAATGATTTTGGAAGGTATTTTCCAATATTTAGTGAAATTAGGGGTATTGTTTCATATGACATGAACGAACGTGCTATGATAGCGGTTTATTGAGTGAAGCCCCCATGGAAGACTCTAGCCATCTCAAGAGACCCTTTCAGCTTCATCACTATTTGTCTTGAACTGCTGCTCATCAATTGCTTGGTTGTCATATTCAACACACACAATATGATTAATGTGAAATTGAATACCTCATGAAGCTAGTTTTTACTGGAGATTACATTGAAGAGGTTTCCATTTATTCTTGTGACAATTGGACCGTTAGTGGTGTGCACATATTTGGTCGCATTAGTATACTACCTTGCAAGACCGCTTTCTCTTTCGGTCATTGTAAAGCTGCTTTGTGAAAAAAACATTGGTAAGATATCTATAGGCCCGGGTTCACCTACAATAGTTTTTCATCATGATCACTAGTTGGAATGTGAAGTTTTGGAACTAGAATGTATTGCAAAGTATTCTTGGGTTTTCTCTTCTAGTGTAAGTAAAAGTTTTTGTAGTTTTTTGAGAAATACATCCTATTTTTCAAAGAGTTGCATATCAGCCTTTTCAAGAGCCTATGTGTGAAAAAGCCGAACCCTAGCTCCTCCATATTGCTTCATGGTGTAACATGATCCCAATTTGATGATATGAGAAGGTGAAACATTGGAACAAAAGGATGCATAGAGACAAAATCATAAACCCTAATTTGTGGAAGAGAGATAATGTGAAGCATCCCATTGCTAGTGTGTTGTGATAAGAGCTGTACACAGTGTATAAACTCTCTCCAAGTGAGTGAAGGCTATCCAGTGCGACCTTCAGATGAAACTGTAACAACGATATTAGTGATATGACGGTTATGTTTGTTGGGAATTGTTACCTACATAGAGTTGAAATATTGACTGTATAATAAGACCATTCTTCTCTCATCGTTCACAACTAGTGCATCATGTTGCACGAAGTTTTCCTTGTTGTTGCATTGAAGTTGCTGAACGCCGTCATGAAGACTCACGGGGGCGTCACTAGAAGGAAATATAATACCACATTCATTCATATTGCGGTATTAAATATTCATGAAAACCTAAAAATTATATTGCTTATATATTAAGGGGCAAAGGGTTTTTTAATTTTATGTAACAATACAAAAATACTTTGGGGTATTTTTTATATGGATGGGATGACAAATATCCACCAAATGGAGATGGCGGGATCACGACTGGATGAGAAATCGGGTTGAGGCAAGGCTCGGGATTACTAGTACGCAGGGAAATCACGTCTTGAGGCATGCTTGAGGCCAGGGGGTTTCATGATGAAGTGGGTTTCCAGTCGATCATAGTTGAGAGACAATGGTCATTGACAGCCAATTGTTACCAATAGCACTCAACCAGTTGTTACCAATAGCCTTGGGAGGCTCTAAGCCTCCAGGGCCTGTTATAGGCCCTCGATAGGCCTTGGGGGCATGAATACCCAACCACTCGTGCCTATTACAGGCCTTGGGAGGTTTAGTCATCCTCTTAGATCTTGTTATAGGCCCTGAGGGCTTGGATACCTAGCCCACAATAGGCTTAGTCAGCGATTGGGGAATTGTAACATGCAATCTAAATGTTGTACTATGTGCATTGGCTCTAGTGACATACAAGAAGTGATCTCCTATCTCTTTATTTGACCATTAAATACATTGCAAATCATAATGATATGTGGTTGAGTAATTGCATTGTGGGTGAAGTAATATGCATCCACAATATACATCGAAAAAAGCAAGGTGCATTGTAGAATACATGTGGGGTCATAAGAGGGGTATCATATCAATATATTAGGTAGAAATATAAAGGGGTATAAAAAATGTTAATGAAAAAATTGATACATACAATATCTAGTGAAAATATGGGTTTTTTAAATTGGGAAAGCATATTGGGTGGGGGTAAAAAAACAATTTTGGAAGGTATTTTCCAATTTTTAGTGAAATTAGGGGTATTGTTTCATATGCCATGAACAAACGTGTTATGAAAGTGGTTTATTGAGTGAATCCCCCATGTGAAGAATCCATCAATGTGTCTTCAAGATGAGATTGGTGCATATATTATTTTTCGACTGATTTTGGTGGTGGTATCTATCCACTTGAATACCTACTGCAATACATTTTGGATATTTTTCTGTAATTATATGGTTCGAAGAGTTGTGTTATGGTGGAACGTGGACTACATTTTTCAGAGCATCAAAAGTTTAAAGACTACTTAGTACCATACCTTGGCTGCCTGCTACTTCACTTAAGGAGTTGCACTGAAGTTCATTTGTATGAACTCTCCTTGTAGTGTCCCTTTTTAATAATTTGGAAAAATTGCAATTTTTGGTAAAATTCGAACCTTGGACTAGTGATGACTCAAGTTCTTCCAAATGACTCCTAAGGATTTCGAATTGAGTCTGAGAGTGTTTGAAGGGTATTAGGACATAAAAATGAATCTAATGGGTGCTTATAAACTATCAAAATACTTCCACAACCTTCATTTGAATTCGATAGAAAAATGGGAAATTTACTAGTAGTTTCAATGTTCAAACCCCCAAGGGTAGGGGACACTAATGGGTTCCCAAATGCAGTACGACCCTCCCAAATTTCAGAACAGAGACATGGATTAGTTATATGACTTCAATGGGAACCCAAATGCATCATTAATCAGTTCCTAAAGGCTATTGCAACTTCCACAAAACATATATTTGTAAACATTTCATTGCATAGGGGGGAATGTGAGAAAAACGCTATAACTTGCTATGAAATTTGAGACAAATGTCGCAAGTGATGGACAAGTTTGTCATTGATGACAACACATTAATGACAAAGAGTGATGACTTGTAAAAAGGAAAAGGACAAGGCAAGCAAGTATCATGACATGTCATGAAGGACAAAGGCAAGTTGGACAAAGGACAATGACTTGGAAGACAAAGCACTATGGACAAGCATGACAAAGGATGATTGATGATAAGGCATACATGAAGGCCATGAGAAGCATATGACATGGAAAGAAGCATTGAAGACTTGGAGAGGGATAATGGCATGGAAAATACTTTAGAAGGAAAGAAGGATAATGACATGGCATCGGATGGCATGAAGTATGACATGGAAAAAACGATGGAGGACAGGAAATGCATGGATGAAAAGTGGCGGGAAAAGAAGTGATGACAAGTAGAAAGACATGTTGTGGTTCAGTGGTTTTATCTTCATATCAGGGTGGTAGGATGGGGAAAGGAGAACTAGGGAGCAAAGGCTTTGTTGGGTAAAATATATGCTATCGAATTCAACACTTAATTTGTCAACCCGGGAAGGTAGCTTGTGAGATGAAAACACTATATGTGCAGGATTAAATCCTATTCTAATCTAAGTTAACTAGATATGAAAATGAACTAATCATGCAACTACATGATGTTAAACTATATGCATGACTATCATGATTTAAATGCAAAAATCCAATCTATCCTTATGAAAGCAGGGAAACTATTTAACAACTGGAATTCAAATCTATTCTACTGCTATGCTAACCTATTCTATGAAATGAAATTGCAACAACTAATCTAGGAAAGAAGACACTTTGTCTGAAAGCAATCTAATCTAATGAAAGTAAATTTAACTACTCAAAATAGACAACAAATCAACTAATCTATTTCATGAATGCATGAACTATATGCTTATGCAGGCATGAGAATTTACTTAACCATGTGATTAACTACAAACACAAACAATGAAATTAACTATGAAGGCAAATCTGAAACCAATTACTGTAAAACAAGAAATTAGGATACAAGTGAAAAGAGCAATTAATCTATCTATTCTATGAGCGAAACTACTCTATATTTTCAAAAGAGAAAACTAACCCATTATCCTACTCTAGTTATCGAATCTTTATGCAATTGTATAAAGCAAATTGAAACACTAATCTAAGGACCAAGTGTAAGCAAATACTTTGCGAGGAATCATAAACTAATGTAAGCAAACTAGTTTAACAAATCTAATCTAATCAACAACTAATCTATGAACTTGAAATATTTAAGACTAAGATTCTCAATCTATTAATCATTAGCTCTATTCAAATTTAAAATCCTAATGCTAACTAAGTACTCTCACATCTAAGATCTACAAAGCATTCAAACTTCAAGCCCTAATGCAATTGCAAAAATGAAATAATGTTCAAACTGACTTCAATACAATCCTACCTCTAAAGCATACCCTTGCAAATGAAAATAACTAATGAAAATCACTCATACTCAGAAACTGAATTACGTAAGCAAAAAACCATATCATGACACAGAAAGCAGAAAACGATGTAATGACACAGAAAACATAACATGTGACAGAAAGTGAACTAGAAATGGATTTCTCTTTTAATGTCTTAATGCTTTTGTCAAATTAATAGATTTCCTTATCATGAGTTTTAATAAGTTTTATATCATCATAGAGTTCACTTGTTCAATTCAATGAATTACTACTTATAATTGAAACTATTCGAAATAAAATTTGCATTTAAAACTACAATAAAATAAATGAGATTTGCAAAGGATGCTTATCACTAAGTCTAAGGCTATATAAAAATTACTAAAAGAAATACTCTAATTAATTTAGAGTTTAAACTATGATAAAATAAAGGAAGCAAAGGAGATCTGCGGATCCTATATTTAAAGAAGATACAACTAAATCTATTCCATTAATAAACTCAAATTTGCAGAAAGAAATGCATGAATCTAAAGCTAGAATCCAAAACAGAAAGAATACTAGAATTTAAAGCTATAGTAAAACAAATACAGTCCAAATCTATAAAATTAGAAATTCAAAACAATGCCTTAAGTAAATCTATCCAGACATCCGAGCTCGTTTCTACATCATCAAACACTATTCTATACATGAATTAAAATTACAAGGGAAGGGCTTATGGTATTCTTGGTGGATCCTTTCCAATAAGACCACAAGTCCTTAAACGACCTATAGAATAAAAATCTAAGCTACAGACATATAATAAGATGAAGAAAACATTAAAATAGAAACAATTTTAAATTACAATCTACAGGATCAGATATATCATTACTGAAAGTAAAATAACATCATATCAGTCAACGTTTGTTATATTTATAAAACCAGCATTGGATCAGCGCAATTCTTCAAACAGTCATCCATTCATTCCTTTTTTTGTCTATTACATTACGATCCATGGTTTTGTAGCTCAGAGGCTAGGATAACTAATCCCGATTTTCTAGTAACAGAGCCTATCTTCTATTTAATAATACAACCGTTTTACAAAAGGTAAATGATTCCTTTAAGTGATGACTAATTCCTTTATTCTCGCAAGATGCTCTGAACTCATTATCTAAGAACAGATCTTCAGTTCTATGGCATGTAGTGCCTAGAGATGAAGATCTCATTGATTGCATGTGAGTCATCGATGAGAGATACGGTTTTGGCTTGAGCAAGCTGGCAGCACCTGAAGTATAGAAAATATCCCACGATATCTAATCTGCTGCTGAAATCAAAACATGATGCATAATCCAATCTAATGAGTCACAAGCTTCAAAGAATTGTATTTAATCATTAAATTAAAGGAAATCAAAGAGTTTTGATAAATAATTATACCTGACTATACTTGCTGGATAAATAGGTGAATATATGAAAATATGGATGGATTTATAGGGTAAATTGATCAAATGAAGAGGTCAAAAGAGGATTTGGAGGATGAAAAGAGTGTCAATTTGGTGAGCCAACACTCTCCCATGCCTGAGTATTTGCATGTCCCCATGCAAACAAGCCTCTTTAGAAGCTTCAAAATTTTCAAAACTAATTTTCAATCCTTCTAACAAAACTTAGGTGTATTGACAATGATATTCAATTTTCCACTGGCCTGTTCTCTGGTGAGCCAGCACTTTCTCTCTCCCATACCTGTGTAGTTGCATGTCCTCATGCAAACATGCCTGTTAGAAGCTTCAAAATTGCGAAATTGGGCTTGACAAAACTTATGATGTTTTGGCAGTAATATTTAGTTTCTCACTGGCTTGATTTCTTATGGATTTGAGTTTCTTCTTTAGCATGCTGATGTGAGCAAGATGTTTTAAGGCCTCTACTTTCCAAGTCCTTCCTACCTTTGCAGGGCGTTTATTTGCATCAATTGTCTTCTTGCGCTTGGTGACCAATTTCTCATATTTCTTTGCAAGTTTAAGACCACATGCCCTTAATTATTTGATGGTTTCCTGATACTCTTTGACAGACACCTTCAGCTATGCATTCTCAGCCTTAATGTGCCGATCAAGAACATTATACTCTTCCAGTGATAATTTTAGCTGTTCTATTTCCCTCTCTTTTTCCTGGGTTTGAGCAATTACATCGGCCATAGGTACAGTGATAGGGATTTCAGGATTAGGCAGGTCGTCTTCAGAAGTGCCATAATCGAACTGATGAAGATCAAATACTTCAGGGTTATATTCGACATGACTAGGTTTAGAAGACAGTGGGTCATGAGTAGGCTGAGTATATTCAAATTCAAAACGGTCACTATGGGGAAGATTTAATGAAGGAAAATCGAATTAAGGGAAATCGTTGTGGAGAGAATCATGCTTGGGCACAAGAGGGTTCTGAGGAGACTTTCTTCTTTTTCTTAAAGGGTTTCGGGTCTGACTCAGGGGATTCTTCTAGATCAATCAAAACGGATGGCTGTATATTGAAGGCTGGATTGGAGGGTTTAACAAGCTGACTAGCCATACTTATGGTGGTTCTGCGTGGTACTATGGGTTCTACAATAGTGGTGTTTTTAGACTGACGTCCTCTCTTTTTCAATACAGAGGAGAAAATTTCAATTAGGGGTGGTTCCAGTTCTTGGTCAGGAATAGGTTCTAATTCATCCTGAGGAGAAAATTGGATGTGTGGAGAAGGAGGTCTTTCAGATGAAGGAAGACCTCGAACTCTGTTCACAAAATTAGCCCAGGTATCCTTACAAATACGTAATTCATCCTCAATGAGAATTTTGATCAACCCGTGATGGTAGAGACAGTTATAAGGATTCCCAGAATGCTTTTGAACCCGTCTTGACATCTTAGCTAAAATTTTGCACAATAAATATGGGAAATTTATTTCCAATTCAGATTCAAAATGAAAGAGCAGGCAGACATGGTAATTCAGAGTAGTTACATACCTCCCCTCGCAGGTTAAGTATTTTTGCAGCACATAAAGCACATTGCACCATTCATCCTTCATCCAGTCACGAGGGAAACCCTTTTTCCAACTTGCAGACTGATGCTCCTCCTTTAAAAACCTGGTACATGATGTGCGTTCTATAGGTTTATTTTTAAACCACCGTTCCCCTCGACAAGGTAAGCCGGAGGAATGATAATTTTTTTTCTTAGACACTGCCATGATAAAATTTCCCATGCACACTACTTTCCCATCAAATCTTTGTGCAAAATATAGTGTGATTTCATCATCATACCCTTGAAATTTCTGAAAGAACTTATACCAATTTGTGCCTTCAAACCTCTCTTTACATGCATTAAACTCAGGAAGGCCTTCTAACACTGAGATAGAAATCGTCTCATGGCATTCAAATCCCTTCTGCCTCATAATTTGCTTGACACTATGCTTAGATTGGAAATTGGATAGAAGACAGAGGATGAAATATGTCAGTGGGAGAATGGTGGAGATTACTAGGTAGGCATGTGATAAATCTCAACAGATTTTCTCAAGGCTTCTAATGCTGTGAATGAAGTGGTAAGTGATAAGCTCGAGCTGTATTTAACCATCATTCAAATGCATGGTGTGAAAAAAAATGTTGGGCTGTTACTGTAATGATAAACTTATTGTGCACGGAAACACAAAGAGGGGGTCAAATTATGAATGGATAAAATATAAACATCATCATATTCTTTTAAAGTGAATAAGATCTTCATCTCTAGGCACTATGTACCATAGAGATGAAGATCTATCTATAAGTTATAGGGGGTTACAGAATGATGATGACAAACAAAAGTATGGTAGGAAGGGTGTAAATTATATAATGGTATTCAAAGGATAGAAAGAAATAGGCTGAGCAAGTATTGTAAGCATAGTTATTGAAATTTCCTTAGATTTAATGAAATAAATATATTCAAGGAAAGAATCATTACCTCATATAAGATTTACCTTATGAGACCAAGTTCTTCAGGAATACCTTGGTTGTCAAAAGTTTCTGCTGCATACTGTAATTACTGTGACAAAATGGGATTTCTGTAGCAAAATAAGATTTTCTGTTTTCAATTGCACAAGATATTGTGTTGCTACAAGACTGAGAATGACACTTCTGATAGGTTTTCAAATGTATGTGTTGAATGTTACTGGACTGCTGTAGAGAACAGAGGAATAGACTTCCCTTCTTCAAAGTGAAAGCTACAACTGCTGCAACTGTCCATGATTATTGAGTAATGAACTGCAAGGACTTCATCCATGTCCTTTTCTTTGTGCAAGTCTACCACTGTGAATAAATTTTGTTGGTGTCGAACATAGGTAGAAATCATTGGATTACCAACCAATGAGGATAGTTGTTAACCGATGCGAGATATTCCACCCTTAATGTTAGTGGAAATCAAGGCACTTGATACATCCTAACAGCCATGAATAGATTTGTTGAAGTTGAATGAACTATAGAATTCATTTGTCAAGAAACATTAATGTATTTCCTTAACATATGACAAGGATACCTGCAATTAATGCATGCAGGCTCCAAGGTACCCACTGATGTCTTAAGTTTCAAACCCAGAAAATGTTCTGAAGTCGATGGGTTGAAACTTGCTGGAAGGAGAGCCTTAATAAACTCTCTCATCATCCAGCTGAGCACAAAACTTAAAATGATTTTGCAGAAATGAAGTAGACATCACCAACATACATTATTATGGAGTCTATCCAGCCAGTCACCTAGTTTTCTAACTAGACCCCTGCTAGACTGTGCCAGACAAACTGGTTTTCACAGTAAAGCTTATTTTTCTCTTTACTTTTATTCTTATTCTTTTTTTTTCTCTTTTTATTATTATTATTTCCTATACTACCCCATTCTACTGGAAGTAAAAAGACTCTTTCAAGTATATGCATACTTCCAGTGTAACCACCTATGAATCAGGATTTCTAAAACATTCTTGTTCACATAAAGTACATGAACAAATACCCAAATATGAAGAACCAGCTTCTCATGTGATCTGCATTTCAAAAGTTGCTGAAAAGTAAAAGGTTGGAGTTGGGAAACTAATTCAGTCCATGATTTAATAGATTCTTGATTTGCTTGGCTTCCTCCTTCAGTATCCTTTATTTCTAAGCCAAGTTGATATTCTTCCTCTGGTACCAGGCAAGCAAGAAATTCTGTAATTTCAGGTTCTAATTGTTGTTCTTCCTTAGCTACTATCCATGATTATTGGGCTCCTTCATCAAACGAGGAAGGATAGATGAATAGACCTCCATGCTGAGAAAACTTATTAATTTGATGCCCTTTTTGGGAGAAGAATTCTTCTTCAGACATGGATCTAATGCTGCAACAAGGATTGAAGAAACTCCTTGTGGTAATAAGCCCTTCTCTGTTCAACAAATTCTTGAACATCCTCAAAATTGTACTGGTTCAAATGTCCTGCTTCATAGATGGGTCAGTAGCAAGTTTCTTACAACACCCAAATGATTTTAAAGTTCGAATTTTAAAGCTAGAATTAAACTATTTGCAGAAAAAACTATTTATGCATAAAATCAAATGCATGTATTACAGAAATGTAAATAACTTGAAAGCAAAGAAACTAAATTAAAATTAAGTGTTGTGAGTGCAACTGGCCTAAATTTTATGCAATAAAAAATCAATATTGAAATTAAAGCAATCAGACTTTCCACTATGAAACCATAAAAAAAAACATTCCTACTTGAAAGAAATCTTACTTTTGTTGAAGAAAAAGTACTCTTGCACACTATTGAAAGAAAAACACACTTGAATCAAAAGTAACTGTAGGAAAATAAACTACCTAAATAAAAGCATATAAACTATGTGAGAGTACACTATCTATATTTGCAGAAAGGGAAACATACAAACTTGTGCGGAAAAGGAACAACAAGGCTTTGGGGCACCCCACTATAGTGGATGTGCAGGTTCTTACCTCTCGTCTTACCGCTATCCCCTCCCCCTTGTTGTGTAATGAAAAAGAAGCCTATCTACCTAGACTCCAACCCCTTTAGCACCTCCCCGACAACGGCGCCAAAATGTTGGGTAAAATATATGTTATCTAATTCAACACTTAATTTGTCAACCCAAGAAGGTAGCTTGTGAGATGCAAACACTATATGTGCAGGATTAAAGCCTATTCTAATCTAAGTTAACTATGCACTAATCATGCAACTACATGATGTTAAACTACATGCATGACTATCATGATTTAAATGCAAAAATCCAATCTATCCTTATGAAAGTAGGGAAACTATTTAACAACTGGAATTCAAATCTAGTCTACTGCTATGCTAACCTATTCTATGAAATGAAATTGCAACAACTAATCTAGGAAAGCAGTCGCTTGGTACAAAAGCAATCTAATCTAATGAAAGTAAATTTAACTACTCAAAACATACAACAAATCAACTAAGCTATTTCATGAATGCATGAACTATATGCTTATGCAGGGATGAGAATTTACTTAACCATGTGATTAACTACAAAAGCAAACACTGAAATTAACTATGAAGGCAAATCTGAAACCAATTACTGTAAAACAGGAAATTATGCTACAAGTGAAAAGAGCAATTAATCTATCTATTCAATGAGCAAAACTACTCTATATTTTCAAAAGAGCAAACTAACCAATTATCCTACTCTAGTTATCGAATCTTTATGCAATTGTATAAAGCAAATTGAAACACTAATCTAAGGACCAAGTGTAAGCAAATACTTTGCGAGGAATCATAAACTAATGTAAGCAAACTAGTTTGACAAATCTGATCCAATCAACAACTAATCTATGAACTTGAAAGATTTAAGACTAAGATTCTCAATCTATTAATCATTAACTCTATTCAAATTTAAAATCCTAATGCTAACTAAGTACTCTCACATCTAAGATCTACAAAGCATTCAAACTTCAATCCCTAATGTAATTGCAAAAATGAAATAATGTTCAAACTGACTTCAATACAATCCTACCTCTAAAGCATACCCTTGCAAATGAAAATAACTAATGAAAATCACTCATACTCAGAAACTGAATTACGTAAGCAGAAAACCATATCATGACACAGAAAGTAGAAAACTATGTAATGACACAGAAAACAGAAGATGACACAAAAAACAGAACATGTGACAGAAAGTGAACTAGAAATGGATTTCTCATTTAATGTCTTAATTCTTTTGTCAAATTAATAGATTTCCTTATCATGAGTTTTAATAAGTTTTATATCAGCATAGAGTTCACTGGTTCAATTCAATGAATTACCACTTATAATTGAAACTATTCGAAATAAAATTTTCATTTAAAAATACAATAAAATAAATGAGATTTGCAAAGGATGCTTATCACTAAGTCTAAGGCTATATAAAAATTACTGAAAGAAATACTCTAATTAATTTAGAGTTTAAACTATGATAAAATAAAGGAAGCAAAGGAGATCTGCAAATCCTATATTTAAAGAAGATACAACTAAATCTATTCCATTTATAAACTCAAATTTGCAGAAAGAAATGTATGAATCTAAAGCTAGAATAAAAAACATAAAGAATACTAGAATTTAAAGCTACAGTAAAAAAAATATAGTCCAAATCTATAAAATTAGAAATTCAAAACAATGCCTTAAGTAAATCTATCCAGACATCCGAGCTCGTTTGTACATCATCAAACACTATTCTATACATGAATTAAAATTAAAGAGGAAGGGCTTATGGTCTTCTTGGTGGATCCTTGCCAATAAGACCACAAGTCCTTAAACGACTTGCAGAATAAAACTCTAAGCTACAGACATATAATAAGATGAAGAAAACATTAAAAAACAGAAACAATTTTAAATTACAATCTAAAAGATTAGATATATCATTACTGAAAGTAAAATAACATCATATTAGCCAACCTCTTTTTTATTTATAAAGCTAGCACTGGAGCAACGCAATTCTTCAAACAAACGTCCATTCATTCCTTTTTTTGTTTATTACATTATGATCCATGGTTTTGTAGCTTAGAGGCTAGGATAACTAATCCAAATTTTCTAGTAACAGAGCCTATCTTCTATTTAATAATACAACTGTTTTACAAAAGGTAAATGATTCCTTTAAGTGATGACTAATTCCTTCATTCTCGAAAGATGCTCTGAAATCATTATCTAATAACAGATCTTCACTCTATGGAACGTAGTGCCTAGAGATGAAGATCTCATTGATTGCATGTGAGTCATCGATGAGAGATATGGTTTTGGCTTGAGCAAGCTGGCAGCACCTGAAGTATAGAAAATCTCCCACGATATCTAATCTGCTACTGAAATCAAAGCATGCTGCAGAATCCAATCTAATGAGTCACGAGCTTCCAAGAATTATATTTAATCATTAAATTAAAGGAAATCAAAGAGTTTTGATAAATAATTATACTTGACTATACTTGCTGGATAAATAGGTGAATATATGAAAATATGGATGGATTTATAGGGCAAATTTCAAATGAAGAGGTCAAAAGAGGATTTGGAGGATGAAAAGAGTGTCAATTTGGTGAGCCAACAGGCTTCCTTCAGGTTGAGCCTGTAAACCAGGGGGTTGTAGCCTCCTTCTGGTTGTAGCTAGAGAACTAGGGAGTTGGAGCTTCCTTCAGGTTGTAGCCTGTAAACTAGGGGGTTGTAGCCTCCTTCCAATTTTAGCTTGCGAATTGAAGTCTTTATACCAAAGAGGGTTGTTTCCTCCTTCCATTTGTTGCTAGTAAATTATTATTATAAAGGATTCAATGGTTTTTTTCCTAGGATTTGGGTTTCCACATAAAAATCTTGTGCACTATGTTTTGTTATGCTTTCCATGTGATGATGATATGATGATATGTAATTGTTAATAATGTTGATGATATAATGACAATGTGGTAATGCATTAATGAATGATGTATTGAATAAGTTGTTGATAATTGTTAAAGTTGAAAAAGTGTGAAAAGGTTATGCACACTGTTCACCCCCCCCTCTTAATGTGCTCGGTGTGTCCAACAATTGGTATTAGAGCGAACCTTCACAAAATCCTTACCAGCTTGAAGGAGATCCTTGACACACCATGGAGCTCAAAGTGAATGGATTGTCTTGTGGGACAAATTACTTGATTTGGAAAATGAGAATGCGGGCCTAGCTTGAAGCAGAAGGTGTTGGGATATGGCAGCCAGTGCTTACATGGTACAATCATCTAAAGAATGTGAAAACAACAGCCCATAAGGAAGCAAATAAAAATAATTCAATGGCTATGGAATCCATTCTTGAAGGCTTATTAGATTCCATGAAAGAGAATATTGGAAAGTGCAGCACTACTAAGGAACTATGGCTCAAAATAGAACATCTCTACTCGTCTAAGGAACATGACGAAGAAGTTATGAAACTCATGACTACAGATCTGACAGATCTCCAAAAGGAGAAAATAGGAAAGTGCAACTCAATTGAAGAACTTTCACCAAAGATAGATCAACTCGATTCCACTGAAGACTAGAAAGTGACAGCTTCATAGAGTATTCAGTACAAGATCCAGGTAAGTTTGAAGAAAATGATATTACTAATGCTTTGCAAAAAATTGAAAAACTCTGTAAACAGAACTAGGCATTACAAGAGAAATTTGAAAAATATGAGCAAGAGAAATATGAAGAGAATAAAAAGGCCACAAAGAATATTGCTGATCTGAAACACCAAATCGAAGAAACTCAACAAGCATTCAACAGTCAACTACAAGAAAGGAATGCGGAGATCGGCTCCTTGAAAAATGAACTTGACAGATTGAAAAATGAAGTGGCTCAGCAAATATTCAATAGTCAACTACAAGAAAGGAACACAAAGATCAACTCCTTGAAAAATGAACTTGACAGATTGAAAAATAAAGTGGCCAACTTGAAAGAAACTAATGAGATCTTCCAAGCAAGAGAGGCTTGGATTGATTTCTTAAAGGATGAATTAGAAAAAACAACTGCTACAAACATGAAGCAGTCCCTAGAGTTAATATCCTAAAAAGTCAATTGGAAGAGGTCAAGAAAACTACAGAAGCTCAGCTACTGGAATAGAAGAAAATTATTCAAGAAAAAGAGCTCGAGATCATTTCTTTGAAAAAGGAAATGAAAAAGACAACTGCTACAAATTTGAAGTTTAAAAAGAGTTCATTAACCCTAGATGACATCCTCAACTACCAAAGATCACCACATGTCAAGAATGGGTTAGGCTATGATAAAGAAGAGATTACTGAAGAGAAAAATACAGAAAAGAGGCCTTGAAGTTATGCTAATATTATGAAGAGTATTAAGCATGGTGAAGAAAACAAGATAGATAATGCTCAAACTCAGCAAAACAAGGAAACTTTTCCAAAACCAAGAAGGACCATGCCACAAAGAAGGCTATTTGTTCCCAGGTATGAAAAGGCATTTTTTTGGCTATTGTTTTTCTTGCAATAAGTTTGGACATTAGGCTGTGGATTGCAGAACTTGGGGAAGATCCACTCAGTCGAGAACTAGAGGTACAAGTGCTTACACTCAATGCTAAAATTTTCATCACTATGGTCATATGGAAAGATATTGCAGGCTAAGGATCAACAAAGTATGGAGAAGGAAAGAACAAGTTCAAGATACTAAAAAAAATCTGTCTAGAGAAGAGAAAGAAAAGGAGACATGTCAGAATGATGCTGAGAGGCAAGAAGAAAAGATCCAAAATCTAGATGATATAGTGTTCAAGAATAAAGTTGATTTATGCAAAGTAGATGGTTGTTGTATGGCAAGCCATACTTGAATTCTTTTAAAAGACTTTAATTATACCTTGAGTTCATTATTGGAGGATGAACTCACCTGGTAAATGATGGTTGCTCCAAGGAAGTAACAGGTCCTAGGATCGGGTTTGCACAAGGAAAACCAAAGCAAGGCAGAATTGAAGTTTGTTGGGAGTATTGAAAATCTACAAGGAAGCACCAGTTTAAGGCAGGCATATGTACTAAAACATATCTCTATGGTCAAGAAAGACTGTTGTAATATTGGAGTTCAATAAAACATGTTATTACATTCTGGTAATGGTTGAAGAATTGATCTCAATACATGCTTATATTTTATTGGATATATTTGGCAAGAAATTCTTCATGAAACACTTATTTGAAGAGGACTAAGGATGACAAGACTTCGATAGAAAATGCCATACATATCAAGGATTGGAGAGAGAATTCTAAATAAAAGGTTCATAATTCCATGAAGACTTGAAAGTTAGTTTGGAGCAAACTCGGGTAGTTAAACACATCACTGTGGTGAACTGAGGCAAGGTGAAGGTGAAGATATCAATCCCAACATAAGAGTAAATACAGATTCAAATTGAAGTAGAGAAGATGATTTTGAGGATAGCAGGAGAACTACAGTAGATTGAAGCAGGCTTGTTCACTCAGCAACAACAACAATTAGAAGAAATCTCAAAAGCATCATTTTTCAAGTCCTATTGAAAGCATAGAAGAAGATCTTCAAAACAATACGAAGAGTACAGTAAGAATCCGAACTCATTGACTTAGCAACATGAAGACCAAGTGACAGAATTGAAGGATTAAAGCATTGATGATTTAGTAATAAGACTAAACATAATAGAATTATGATGAAGTTTTAAGATAAGGTGTTTCAATTTACAAGAGCATACTTGAAGGGGGAGTAGACAGATGAAGTAGAACTGATCAAGCCAAATCTAATAGACACCAGCAAGTCAGGAAGATTCAAAGAGAAGATATCTAAAGATAGGGGGAGCAATATGGAATACAACAACAAAATTGTACCAGATTTGAAGAGAAAAATTCATCTCGGCCTGCCATATCTGAAATACAAATAATTGAAGATGGCAAGGATGATCTCAAAGAATCACACCCAACACAATCAAAGGGGGATATCAGCAAATGAGAAGGTTTACATGGTATAATTTCATTCAAAGATACAATTTTTGGGGTATTGTGAAGCTTTTGATGGCTAGATGATTAGCCCTTTGTCATTAATGCCAAAAGGGGAGAAAAATTAAAGGAGAAGGTTTCCATCAATGACAAAGGGGGAGATTGATGGTCAAGGTTGTCATTTATTACAACACATTAATGACAAAGAGTGATGACTTGGAAAAAGGATAAGGACAAGGCAAGCAAGTAGCATGACATGTCATGAAGGACAAAGGAAATATGGACAAAGGACAATGACTTGAAAGACAAAGAACTATGGTCAAGCATGACAAAGGATGATTGATGATAGGATGATTGATGATAAGGAATACATGAAGGACATGACAAGCATACGACATGGAAAGCAACATTGAAGACTTGGAGAGAGATAATGGCATGGACAAGACTTGAGAAGGAAAGAAGGATAATTACATGGCATCGGATGGCATGAAGTATGATATGGAAAAAACAATGGAGGACGAGTAATGCATGGATGACAAGTGGCAAGAAAAGCAGTGATGACAAGTAGCAAGACATGAAGGGCATTTTGCACAAGGGCTTCATGCATATTTAATGGTCATGCGGGAATTTCTACAAGAACCTTGCGGGCATTTTTGTACCTTGTGTGGGCATATTTATAGCCCTTGCGGGCATAATTGGACACCCCTTGCTGGCATTTGCTGGAGGAGCACTTGGGCATATGAAAGGCCCCTTGTAGGCATAATCAAGTAGCCCCTGCGGGCACATATGAAGGCATAAACACAAGCCCTTGTGAGCATTTGAAGGATGGCCCTTGCGGGCATAATTAAGACCCCATGTTGCCATTTTGAAATGGCCTTGTGGTCATTTCAAAAATATTTAAAGAGCAGAAAATGACGTGGCTCATAAGATCAAATGATGGACACCCAATTAAATCATATTTGATTTATTTGAATGATCAAAAATAAATATTTATTTATTTGAAAAGAGACCAAATGATGTGGCATAAAAATGACATGGGTTGGTTGGCTTATCTCCCTGAATGAGGGACGATTACATTAAATAAATCATTATTGATTATTTAATGATAAAAATAAAAATAAGAAGACAAGTCGGCCTCCAAATTTTATGAATAAAAAAAAAAGTATAAATAGAGACATATCTCTAATTTGAAAATAGAGTTTTTTTGTGTGGAATATTTCGGATGCATAAGTAGCTCTGATTTTCATGGGTCAGGATGAGCACTGTCTCAATGGAGTAGCAGCAGTAGTAGAAGCAGTGGGAGCAACAATGTAATAATCTCTTATTTTTATTTCTGAGTTGGCTGGTTGATGAAGACATGCTAGTAAATTGAATGATGGATAGAGTAGATATGAGGAGCAAAAAATGATTTTTTATTTTCTCTTTCTCCTGATGAAGCTTGGTGCTGGACAGAATGATGATCTGACCTTCTCTTTCTCTAATTATTGGGCTCAATTAAGGCAGTAGCTTTGTGATTAAGGACATGATGACAGTTTAACTTGATAAGGATAGTTTGATGATATTCTGGCCATGGAGAGTTCGGGTGAAACACTTGTTAATAGCTTGAATTCATTTACAACCCAGTGATATGACAGCTAACAACACAGAATCTTGATAACAATGACATCTACAACAAATGAAATGATTATTTTTCTGTGAACAAAATGATGTACAGAATGATGATAATGATAACCCTGATTTGACAGAGATCAATTTGATATGACTGAGACCTGAATCCTCTAATAGATCAGATTGATGACATCATAGTGACTTGACATGTTGATGACATGAATGTGGACAGAATAATGAAATGTTGAGTTGTATGAATAGATGGGTTTAATCAGGTGGACTGAATTTGGTATACAATTGGTTGAACTCATATTTACAGATTCATATGATGTGAACAAGCAGATTGATTGTTACGGCTAGCTCGATTGATTGGTATAGCTAACAGTGTGGCACAGTTGTGGTTCGATGGTTCTATCTTTATATCAGGGTGGTAGGATGAGGCAAGGAGAACTAGAGAGCTAAGGCTTCCTTCAGGCTGTAGCCTATAAACTAGGGGGTTGTAGCCTCCTTCTGGTTGTAGCCACAGAACTAGAGAGTTGGAGATTCCTTCAGGTTGTAGCCTGTAAACTAGGGGGTTGTAGCCTCCTTCCAATTTTAGCTAGAGAATTGAAGTATTTGTACCAAAAGGGGTTGTTTCCTCCTTCCAGTTGTTGCCGGTAGATTATTATTATAAAGGCTTTAGTGGTTTTTTCCCCAGGATTTGGGATTCCACATAAAAATCTTGTGCACTATGTTTTGTTATGTTTCCCATGTGAAGTTGATATGATGATATATAATTGTTAATATTGTTGATGATATAATGACAATGTGGTAATGCATTAATGAATGATGTATTGAATAAGATGCTGATAATTGTTAAAGTTGAAAAAGTGTGAAAAGGTTGTGCACACTGGTCACCCCCCCCTCTCAGTGTGCTTGGTGTGTCCAATAGCAAGGACCCGCAGAAGGTATATGAGACTTATTCAATACATTAATGGCTATCCAAACAACACTTAAAACCATAGATATTGACTGAAATAATTTGATACCAAACAACTTCAACTCTTACAACAAGATATGTGGGAAAATGGCACCATTCATACATAGTTTGGAATTTACACATAGTTTCACTGGGATATTCGACCTGAGGTTCATATGAGAATCAAATATAGATTGTATACATCATATTACAAATAAATGGGGCCCCTTGGACTTCCCCAAAGAGATCAACATCTCACCATGTGCGCCCTTCCTCCAAGAGCAAGAGTATAGAGATAAAAGTGAGAGAGATGTGGGAACAAGTTGAAGGAGAAATGGTCACGAGCAACCCTATAGCTTCAACATGTAAACAAATGTCTTCATACAGCTCCATTGAAAGGTCTGAATGGCCTCTCCAATTTCCAATTATGATGGGAATCTTCCACCCTCGAAATTGGTACTAAGGCAAGAAGCATAAACATCCACCTTGCATGGAAAAGCTATGCTCTCCAATTTTTCCAAATGAGAAATGATCAAAAGCTGGTCTCATTATTTATTCTTGTCTTTTATTAGCCTCCCAAGACCTCCATGGCTCGAATTCCCTCCAAGCGCTTCATTCTAACTCGAATTAGGGAGAGATTAGCATGAGTGCCACTTGTCCAACAATTCCTAGTCTTCATCTTCCATCCATTTGAATGGGTGGGAATCTTGGCTTCCATAACTCCCTTGTGCATCCTCTTGGAGGCTATTTTATCATTGACATGTCATATAGGTCAGATGTCAACAATCAGGTTTGATCATTTTCATAAGTGTCATAGAATATTCATCATGGTTGTCATAGAAGCTAGGGAATCTAGCCCAAGTGTCACAATACCTCTAAGATGCCTCTTCCTCTTACATGGGAGTTACTCTTCCACTCAAATTCGACCCTCATTGAGTCATGCCAAGTATAATTCCCTTCCAACTCCCCCAAGAATGTTAGACTCCACCTTGGATTCGAATGAGTGAGAGTAGGATGCCATATGGCATGGAGAATATTTCCTTGTGTGGGTCCCACACCACCTATGCCCCCTCATGACCAAGTGCCACCTTATTTTCTTATTAATAATATTTATTTAACCCCTTTTAATATATATTTGTCAATCTAATGTCCATTTGGAGTCTTATAGCTCCCTCATTCCAAGTCTAAATGTTTCCACCCCAACCAAGGGAACTAGTAGATTGGTGGATTTTTTCCCTTCATGAGATTTATTTGGATGAGGACATTACAGTCCTCCCCACCCAAGATTGTTTTCCATCAAGCAATTTCAAATTGGGATGCTGCAAAATTTTTTCCTCTTCCCATGTGGCATCCTCACTTGGAAAATATTTCCATTGTACCAAATATTCTCTTATGATTCTGCTCCTCAATTTCCTTTCTCTTGTCTTCAAAAAATTTTCTGGAATGAGTATGGTTTGTCCTTCATCATCTAATGGAGGGAGTGTTTTTGAAATAGAAATTTGCTGACCAATAGCCTTTTTAAGGCATGAAACATGAAATACATTGTGGATTTTTCTATCTTCCTGAAGTTCTATCCCATAAGCTACCTCCCCAACCTTTCAAACTATTTTGTATGGACCGTAAAACCTTGATTTAAGATTTTATGAGCCTTTCCCTTTTAAGGTGGTTTGCTTATATGACTGCAGCCTCAAATAAACCAAATCATTTACATGAAAAGTTCTTTCCTTCCTATGTTGAGCCACATATTTTTTTGTTTATTTTGGGCAACCTACAAATTGTCTTTTAAAAGCTTCAAAATCTATTGAATTTACTCAACCCAATATTTAGCTTTTGGAGCTCTATTATCACCAAAAATGTGATCAACAAAGGTGAGTGCTTCATAACCATAAATTGCTTTGAAAGGAGACATGCCAATTGACATATGGAAAGTAGTATTGTAGCAAAACTGACCCAAATGTAGCCATTTAACCCATGCTTTATGTTGCTCACCAACATAGTTCCTCAAGTAACCCTCCAACCATTGGTTCACACTTTCTATTTGGCCATCAGTTTGAGGATGATAGCTTGTACTAGGAGTCAACTGAGTGCCCACCAACTTAAAGAATTCTTTCCAAAAAGCACTCATAAATCTGTTATCCCTGTCACTCATAATGTTTTTTGGAAGTCCATGCAATCTGAAAATATCTCTAAAGAATAGCTCAGCCACTTGTGCAACAGTAAAAGAGGATGTAATAGTAAAGAAATGAGCAAATTTGGTGAGTCTATCCACCACAACATAAATAAAATCCTTATCAAGAGACTTGGGAAAACCTATGATGAAATCCATTGAGATGCTTTCCCATTTTTGTTCTGGAATGGGCAATGGTTGTAGTAGACCAATAGGATGGGTTTATTCAACTTTGTTTTGCTAACATATATTGCATTCATTCACATAATTTAAAACATCTTCTTTCATCCCTTTCCAAGAGAACCTTTGTCTTAATTGACTATATGTTTTAAAGAAACTAGGATGACCGGCTAAAGGAGAATCACGAGCTTCCTTCAAGATCTTGTGCTTTAGGTTCTAACCATGAACTAAGTATATTCGGTCCTTATAGTAGATTAGGCCATTCAATATTTTGTATCTATCATCTCCTTTGACCCCATCTAACACATCACAAGCAAATTTATCTTTGGCATACTCTACTATTAGCATATCATTACAATCTTTTGAAATTTCCATAAGGGAAAATGAAGGTCTCCTAGAAAATGCATCTGCTACAATATTATTCTTCCCTTTTACATATTCAATGTCAAATCAACATCTTGGACCTTACCTACCCATTTTTGTTTTCTTTCATTGAGATCCTTTTGTGTGAGGAAGTGCTTTAAACTGTTATGATCAGTTTTGACCACAAACTTGTTCCCCACCAAATATTGTCTAAACTTGGCCAAGGCATGCATGATGGCTAACATTTCTTTGTCATATATGGAGTAGAGCTTCTCATGTGGTTTCAATTTTTTGCTCTCAAAAGCTATGGGGTGTTTATTTTTCTTTAGGACCGCCCCTGTTCCTTCCCCTGATGCATCACATTCCAAAACAAATGGTTTAGAAAAATCTGTTAATGCAAGTACTAGACAATTACTCATTACCTATTTCATTCTTTGGAAATCCTTTTCATCCTCTTCATCCCATTTCAAAGCATCATTCTTGGTCAAATTAGTAAGGGGATCAGTTAGTTTGGAAAACGCATTCACAAAATTCCTATAGTAAGTGCATATCCCAATGAAGCATCTCAATTCAGTGATGTTCTTGGGTGATGGCCATTCAAGAATAGTCTTTATTTTCTCCAAGTACACCTTTACTCCATCTTTTCCAATGATGTGCCCAAGATACAAAATTTATTTCTACCCAAACTTACTCTTGGACAACTTAGCAAACAAAGATTGTTCATGCAAGATTTTCAATACAACTTCTAAATGGTGCAAATGTTCCTCTCATGTATTACTGTAAATCAAAATATCATCAAAGAAAACAAAAAAAAAACTTATGGAGCTTATTGAAAAATATTTTGTTCATGCATGATTGGAAGGTGGTTGGAGCATTGGTCAAACCAAAATGCATGACAAGAAATTCAAAATGACCATAGTGACATCTAAAAGCAGTTTTCTGCACATCCTCCTCCTTCATTCGAATCTGATTGTAACCAGATCTAAGATGAATTTTGGAAAAGAAATTTTCTCCAAATAGCTCATCCATGAGGTCATCTATCCTAGGGATGGGATATCTATTATTTATTGTCTTCTTGTTTAGAGCTCTAAAATCAATGCACATCCTTAGGGTTCCATCTTTTTTCTTCACCAAAAAAATTGAAGAAGCATAGGGACTTGAGCTTGGTATAATGAGTCCCAATCCCAAGAGTTCTTGAAGAGCCTTCTCAATCTCATCTCTAAACCTTTTTGGCTGTCTATATGGGGTTATTTGTATAGGTGAAGTACCCACCTCCAAAACAATGGTGTGCTCAACTCCTATGCCAGGTGGCCTTTCTAGGAGGAAGGTCTCCACAAACCCTTTCATATTTGTGTAGTAGTTGTCTTATCTCCCTTGGATGTTCTACAATATTTATGTTTGGCTTGGGGTAAGTGATGAAACATTCAGCAACCCATTCAATTTCCACATGCCTCAATATGGACCTCATACTGTGGGAAGACACCACTTGATTTGGATAGGTGTGCATTCCTCTCACTACCCTTTGTTTCCCTTCTGAATCCTGGAACTTAATTTCAAGTATTTGGTAGTTCACTATATGTTCTCCTATAGAGTACAACCATTGTACTCCCAAAACCACATTTGTATCAGCAACATTCACCACATAGAAGCTATCAGTAAATGTGTAATTACCTATGGTAAGTTGTAGCCTTGGAATCCATGTTTTGCATTCCATAGAATTGTTACTTGGAATGATGAGTGTGAACCTATCAAATGCTTCAGTAGGTAACTTCCTCCTATCCACAAAGGCTGCATCAATGAAGTTATGAGTCGTTCCTCCATTAACCAATACCAAAACTCTCTGCCCTTGTACCACTCCCTTGCATCGAATGGTGTGAAAACGAGGAACTCTTGAAATCACTGCCATTCTCCCTTTTTCGGGTGATGGATGCTCTTCTTCTGTTGTGTCATATCCCTCTTATTGGGCTGAAAGTTGTTCTTCTTCCTCCATGTCCCCTTCATCATCAAAAAATACTTCAATGAATTGTGCTTTCCCCTTAGCACTTTTATGCCTTGGTACCCATGGTTGAAAGCATGTGTAACATAGTTTCTTTCTTCTGAGCTCTTCCTTGATTGGTCCCTCTTTCTTGTCCTTCCCAAATGAATCTTTTTTCCATGGTTTCTTGTCAAATTTGAACTTGGAAGTAAAATTGGGCGTGGGAGGATACTTTGTCTTGGGTGGCACATTTTGCAGATCTCTTGCCAAGTTCATGGTATCTTTCAATGAAGTAGTTTTGTGAGCTTTAACTAAACCTTTCAAAGGTTTAGCCAATCCTTCAGTAAAGAGAAATACCAATCGAACCATAGATACATAAACCACCTTAACTGATATTTTTTGAAATTCCAACATGTACTCATCAGGGGTTCCAGTTTGCTTCAATTGTGCTAGTGCCTTGAAAGGCGTTTTCGGGTCTTTTTGCTCAAATATTTCCAATAACATGTTAACAAATTCTTCATATGATGTGACCTGATCATGTCCAAAGGTTTTAATTCCATGGAACCACCAGTCATTGGCTTCTCCCTCAAGATGCAAAATAGCTATTTTTAGAGCATCCTCTTCAACCATTGGATTCAACTGAAAATATACATCTAACTTTTGTATCCAAGTATTTGTAGAACCTTGAGATGAGTCATCAAAGGTAGGAAGGGGAATTTTACCTATGGCATAATTCAATTCTTTATTTTGGAAAGGATTTTTATTACCCCGCCCCCATCTTGAGCTTGTTTGAGACAGTAAAGAATTGAGAAACTGGTAAGGTCCTCCTACAATCTTCACTCAATTGTTTCCATTCTGCTAGAACTTCTTGCATTCCATATTGGGTGTGAAGATACTCTTTGGTCTCAATAAAATTGAGTGTGGTGGATCTTGTTGAGCTCTAGGATTCATTGCGTCGATTATGAGGCCCTATCTTTGAGAAAATGCTTCCACCAAATCCCTTCTTTTCCTCAAGAGGGGAACTACTGTTGCCTCCTATTTCCAATTTGCTTCCAATTTGAAAAGCCATCAATTCGAACCCTTTCATTATCTACCTTGTCATGTCTTCAAAAAATGGCTTCATTAATTTCATAAACTTTTCTTTCTCCTCCATATCTTAGGTTCCTTTCTTATCCTTAGCCATAGTATCACGAGAGTGCACCTCTTCTCATGCTTCTTCCTCTTCACCAAAGGTACTTTCAGTTTCGGTTTCTAAGGGTGGGGGATGACTTCTTGACCTCATAAATGGTCACTCAAGTTAGGTGCAAGGATCATGCTTTGATACCACTTGTAGTGTCCCTTTTTAAATAATCTGGAAAAATTACAATTTTTGGTCAAATTCGAACCTTGGACTAGTGATGACTCAAGTGCTTCCAAATGACTCCTAAGTTTTTCGAATTGGGTTTGAGAGTGTTTGAAGGGTATTAGGACATAAAAATGAATATAATGGGTGCTTATACACTATCAAAATACATCTTCAACCTTCATTTGAATTCACGAGAAAAATGGGAAATTTACTAGTAGTTTCGATGTTTAAACCCCCAAGGGTAGGGGACACTAATGGATTCCCAAATGCAGTACGAACCTCCCAAATTTCATAATAGAGACATGGATTAGTTATATGAATTCAATGGTCACCCAAATTCATCATTAATCAGTTCCTAAATGCTACTTCAACTTCCATAAAACAGAGATTTGTAAACATGTCATTACATAGGGGGGAATGTGAGAAAAGCACTATAACTTGCTATGAAATTTGAGATAAATGTCCCAAGGATCTGCATAAAGTATATATATTTCTTTAGTACATTAATGGCTCTCCAAACAACACTTAAAACCACATATATTGACTAAAACAATTCGATACCAAACAACCTCAACTCTTACAACAAGATATGTGGGAAAATGGCACCATTCATACATAGTTTGGCATTTACACATAGTTTCACTTGGATATTCGACTTGAGGTTCATATGAGAATCAAATAAAGAGTGTAGACATAATATTACAAATAAATTGGGCCTCTTTGAATTCCCCAAAGAGATCATCATCTCACAATGTGCGCCCTTCCTCCAAGAGCAAGAATATAGAGAGAAAAGTGAGAGAGATGTGGGAACAAGTTGAAGGAGAAACGGTCACGAGAAACCATGTAGCTTCAACCTGTAAACAAATGTATTCATACAGATCCAATGAAAGGTCTGAATGGACTCTCCAATTTCCAATTAGGATGGGAATCTTGCACCCTCGAAATTGGTACTAAGGAAAGAAGGATAAACATCCACCCTTCATGGACAAGCTATGCTCTCAAATTTTTCCAAATGATAAATTATCAAAAGCTAGCATCATTCTTTCTTCTTGTATTTTATTAGCCTCCCAATACCTCCATGGCTCTAATTCCCTCCAAGATCTTCATCCCAAATCGAATTAGGGAGAGATTCCCATGAGTTCCACTTTCCCAACAATTCCTAGTCTTCCTCTTCCATCCATTTGAATGGGGGGGGATCGGGGCTGCAATAACTCCCTTGTGCACCCTCTTGGAGGCTATTTTTATCCCTGATATGTCATATAGGTCAGATGTTAGCAATCAAGTATGATCCTTATCATCAGTGTCATATAATATTCATCATGGTTGTCATAGAAGCTAGGGAATCTAGCCCAAGTGTCACAATACCTCTAAGATTCCTATTCCTCTTCCATGGGAGTTACTCTTCCACTCAAATTCGACCCTCATTGAGTCATACCAAGTATAATTCCCTTCCAAATCCCCCAAGGGTTACACCTAAAATATTACCATCATGAGATTCAGTTTATACATCCCTAAAGTTTCCTTGACAAAGTCATTAACCTGGAAGAGATATAAACTCATTCACAATAGGTTTTGATAGGTTGTCACGGGTTGTCCTCATGCAACCTGCAACGTCGCAGCTTGTCCTCTTGCAGGGTACGACGATGTCAGTTAATGGACAAAAATAGCTTCTTCGAGCCCATTCTCGAAACCAGTTGGCATGGATCCCTATCCCTGACCTTTTGGGAGAGCTAGCACACGGTTCCTAACTTCTTGGAAGGATCCCCTATCTCTCTCTGATCATATCTCAACCTATTCTATCCATACCCTATCCACTTAGTCCTATATAAATGAAGCTCACTCCCATATCAGGGGGAGGAAGTCTATAGTGTCTACATGCTGGTGAAATCACTTTAGAGAGATCTCTACTCATCCATTGAGAGACTCACACTTCCTTGGAGGTCATGGCATTGGTTTGGATGGAGAAGGATTGCTTCATTAAGCCTCTGTTGTAGTCGTTCTCTTCTATGTACTTTCCCTATTTTTACAGTAATATAAATGCTTTCCACCAATATTGTTGTGTTGATGATATTGTGTAGTTTACCTAATTAACTGTTTACTTAGATATGTTATTGTTTATATGCTTTTTAATCGTTTGTCTTGTTATATGTGTCTTGGTAGGTCTTGCAGCTGAGATCTAATGACCGCGAGGTGTGGAACAACATCCAGAAGAAAGGGCTACAGACTTAAGGCAAGACATCTAATAACTTGATCCTTGACTAGATCTAGGAAAGTGGTTTATAGTCTGTTCTATTTGTTCTAGTATCACATTGAGCTAGGGAGATTTGGCTCGCGTCCGCTCAAGTGGATTGTCCATCAAACAAATCTGGCAACCATACTGGGGAAGAACATTTTTTGTAGTTGTCAATTTGAATGTCATTTTCAGTTGATTTCTTGTTACAAGCCATTTCATTTGTCATTTGCCTCTTAAACTGGTTTCACCATCAGATCTTCACTTTGAAGAGTTTGATTACCTTACTTTGAGTCTTCATTTTCATTTTCTAAACCATTTTATTTCTCATCTCTTAGAGGTTTGTTGATCCTAGAATTTGGATCTCGCCCGTCGCAGCTGGTCAATGGAGATAGAGCGACACTGTGTCATTTTTTATCTCTGTTCTCTGTCTGTTGGTTTGTCGTCACAACCCCTTCATTGGTGTACTGTGACATCGTCGCACTTCTCGCATTGGTAAATTGCGATGTCGCACTGTGTACAAGAACAGACTGCGCCGATCTGTCCAAATTGGAATATGGACATCCTTCCTCCTTCTTTTTGAATTTGAGTTTTGGTTTAGTTTGCATACCTCTTTGTGCTGCAAGATCTAGCCAGATACCCCATTTTGATTTGTATGTGAAGTGTTTGGTCTTCTTTTGGAGTTGTTATGGGTTATGTCTTGGACAAGTCTAATATTTGGTAGTGGTGGACACTCTGGTCTCCCCCACCTTCATCCACTCCCCCTTGCATTCCCTCCTCTCCTTGCCGGATCTGGTCATTGTATTGGATCAGTTTCCGGACCTCATTTCCATACATTTTTTTAGCTTTGCTTGCTTTAGTGTTGCTTGCTATTGATTGATTTTGAGTGTTTGTGTGTACTTTCAGTCCATATGAGTGCTTGTCTTTTCTTGAGATTTTCTGAGTCATTGGAGTGCTGCAAGTAATCTTTTCTTTTCAATATTTGTGTGTAAAAGCATCGTTGTCATCAAATTGTTATTTTGATATATCCATTGAAAAATCAAAAGTACTTCATTTCCATCATTTTTCAAGTTCATTTGAAAGATTGTATATGAATTGGAACATCTCATTTGTAGATCTTTGGGAAAGTTGAAATAAAGTTAAATCATTTGCATTTTTCACGAATTATGAGTTGCTCATTTTCTTGAAAAAATCAAGTTCATATCAAGTTTTGCAAAGTAGTTCCGTGCTTGAAAAGTTGCGTGCATCTTTTGGTTTTTATGTTTTTAGGCCATCATAGTGAAAGTGAAAAGCTTGCATACTCTACTTAGAACTTCTCTCTTTTCATCACTTAGCATCATTTTTGTTTTGAAAAGATAAAAGAAAAAGAAAAAACATGTTTTGATTTGGTTTAGTAGTGTTGTCATCTTTGTGTTTCGCTCGAAAAAGGAAAAGAATACTTCATAGTCATTTTTTGGTAGATTTGGGTTTGTGTTGCATTTTGTTGTTTTGGAAATAATATTGGAAAGAAAAAGAAATTTCTCCCTCCCATACATATAGTTCATTAAAAGAAAAGCATATTTCTTGCATGTAGTTAGGACCTGCATTATGTTTACATTTATGTACTCACCTCATGCATTCACCTAACCGTCCGATAAAATTAACGGTAGAACTAGGGTAATATTTTTAGTAACTTGTGTGTAAGTTAGAGACGTGTTCCAGCGTCGTTAAGCATGGCAGCTGTCGTTATTTGCCAGCACTGTATTCCGGGGGTATTGTAGTCTTCCATGTACTTATCAGTATATTGAATCTCTTTCACGTACCCACCAAGTCTCTTAAGTACTTGGCATATATCGAAAGGTGTTTCACGTACTCGGTAGTATATAGGAAGGTCTCTTGCTGTATGGTTGTGCATTAGACAACACCACTATGGATTTGAGCTCCCACGTACCTTGCGTATATCGGAAGACACCCCTAGGATTCCTGAGACCAACTGAGTTAACCTTTTGGCCATCTTGGCAGAGCAATACACCGAGAACAACACTCGGGGAGCTACTACGCACGTACTATGAGGTAGTTAGGATATACGGCCAGGGGTACAGTCCTAATCCTCCCTGGTTAGTGCTCTGAAAAATTGGGCTAAGTATAACTATTGGACCCTGGAGTATATCATGAGTTGCAAAGCCTTGATAATCCCATGAGGTTCCAGACCTTTGAATCCACTCTTATCACATAAGTTTTCTTGTGGCCTCACTTTGTGTAGGGTTTTGTCTGGTATGCTTTTATTTTGTTTAGCTTTCCTTAGGAGAAACTTTTGTTTTAGTCACTCTGGCTGACTTTCCTTGGAGAAGGTCTCGTAGGATTCAGAACTTACCACAAGAATATCCCCTTAACTAGGAGGTAATTTCAAAGGTAAGAATGGACCTATAAGCCAGGGTCGGGTCACATGAAGTGGAAAACCCCACTTTGAATGTTGGAGCACATATGTTTCCTCCAGATTCACCTGCCTCTCATCCCCCGCAGGGTGAAGAGGCACAAATTTCCACTTCACAACACTTACCTCCCGTTTCACTGGGAGAGCCTGGATCATTGGAATGATTAAATTCTCCCTAGGATGACCCTGCAGCAGTCGCTGGTCCTGCTGCAGCTTATTGGACCTCATCTGGAAGCCACCTAGTGGCTCATTTTGTCGTTGCACCTCCACCTACCTAGACCACTCCAGAAGGTACTCGACCAACTAGTTGGCCCAGTTCCTTCAAGATTTTAAGACCTCTTCGTGAATGCTTGGAACATTTACGTTCCTTGGGTGACGAATCTCGACGACAACATCTCGCATATATGACCAGGTATAAAGACATCCCGATTCACACGGTATCTTTTGATTCATCGGAAACATCTATCCACAACCTGACCATCAGTGAGACTGGAAAACCCTCACAGGAACCCAACCCTACTTCCCAACCTGTTGAAGGACAAAAGTATAACACACATGTTACTACTATGGTTGCGTTACTTGCTCCTCCCCCACCTCAAAACTAGCGCAGAGGATACTCTTTACCCCCTACTTTCCTTCCAACTAATGTTAATCCTACAGTAGATAATCAACAACTTGTGTTGGGTCAACCAACACCTCTTGGTCAGCATGTTGTCACTGGGGGGAAACCCCCATCTCCTAACCCCGACCCAGGAACAGGAGTCCCCATCAGACCTTCCATTGGCACTACACTCCCCTCCGGCCCAACCACCTTAGGATTATCCCATGTTGGAGGTCCGTCCAATGTAATCCAACCACCATGGAGTCAAGCGTATCCGAGTTATGTTAACCTTGTGCCGGGTCAATTCAATCCCTGAAACAAACTCTATGGGATACCTTATCCTGGAAACCCATACACTCTATGGGGGAAGCAGAATGTTTTACAACATGGACCTCTACCAACTATCCCTCCGGTACCACCACCCCCAACTGGTCCACCCCCACCTCCCACTAGAGGCGGTGGGCCCACTTTGGATTCGGGAGGAGGCGGACCTCTACCTTCGGGCGGAGACCCATCTCATCCCACACATAACGGCCCCCACCCTTCCGACAGTAGAGGGAATGGTCCAACCCCCTGGAGGAGGTGGCAGAGGCCTGTCCCATTATGGTAGTGGTGGAGGAGGACCACACCCTTCAGGTGGCAGTAGTGGCCCACCACCCCCTCCTGGCGGAGGCGGTGGTGGATCTTATTATTACGGTGGTGGTGATGATGGTGGCCCCCACCCTTCTGGTGGTGGAGGTGGCCCACCACCCCCTACAAGGGGAGGAGGTGGAGGAACACCTTATTATGGCAGAATTGGTGGTGGAGGACCTTACCCTTATGGTGGTGGTGGCAGAGGTGGTCCATGCCCCCTTCTCGGTAGAGGCGCTAGGGGACCACCTTATTACAGTGAACCTCCACCTCCTCCCGGCGGCGATGGTGGCCCTCCACCCCCTCCCAATGGTGGCAGTGGAGCTCCACCTCCTCCCAGTGGTGGTGGACCCCCACCTTACGGTAACAGACCACCTTACTATGGCGACAGACCTACATTTGGTCTGGGCAGCCCGTACCCCTATGGTCAGTTTCCTCCTGGTTCACCCTATGGTCAGTCGATACAAGGTCCCAATGGTCCTTACATGCCTTATTAGTACTATCAATACCCGCATCCTAATCCACAACTTCCCTTTTTGGCTACTTTGGACCTGCCTGTCCTATCTCACATGACCAACGACCCCATTTACCACGGAACTAATTGGCCACCCCTTCCGATGAAACTTCCATCTGATATCCAAAAATTTGATGGCAAGCCAGGTGAGGATCCTAAAAACCATGTGATGACATACCACTTATGGTATTCATCCAACTCCTTGGTTCGGCTACCAAGTGGTATATTGAACTACCACCCCATTCCCTTCCTGACTTTGGTTCTCTGGCTATGAATTTTTTGACTCATTTCCAACTGCCTATATAGTATGAAATAGGTATAGAGCTTTTAACCTCGCTTCGTCAAAATACCACTACTCACATCTCAGATCATATACATGAGTGGAAGAGGATACAACGTTTGATTAAAACTCCTATTCTAGACTAACTCCTAGTGGAATGGTTCACGAAGTCTCTCATTCATACCATAGCTCAATATGTTTCCATGGGAGGGGCTATCACCGAAGAACAAGCCATCGCCCGTGCCCATCTACTAGACTTAGTCTACGGTCAGTCTGGCACGTTGTTTAATATTCTTCCTGACGCCCCCTGTAACACGTACGACCCCACGAAACCATCCAAGGGACACCAAGATGATGGCATCATTGGATCCCTTAACACCCAGCCTCCTTCTCAAACTATTGGACCGTTGAACCCACAAGGTTCTTCCTCATTACTAACACAGGTTGTTCACGGCACCACCAAATCATCCACTCCTACTGTCACCAAAGAAGTGAATTCTGTTTCATTAGCTTCACCTCAAAAGTCTGGTGGTAAGAAGAAGAACAAAGGTAAACCTAAGAAATATTCCACCCAACAAGAACAAAAGAGCACCCTTGATGATACCAAACAGAAAAGGAAGCTAAAATATCCTTGTTTTCTATGTGGTGATGACCACTTATCTAAAGAGTGCCCCCATAGAGACGAAGTTCAAAAGTTTCTTAAGGGAAAACCCACACCTGCAGTTCTCAATGATCCCTTCCTTGCTCAAAATCAGCAATTGATTGCTCGCACCTCTCCTTCCCAAGGAGAAGCATCCACCACCGCACATGTTCTCATGATGCATAGCAATACCATCAACTTGAACACCCATTCTCGTTCGTATGACTCTGTTCCGACAAAGGAACATGTTGGAAGTAATACTGAAAAAGATTCCACTTTGATGCCTAACGTCACCATGCCAGCTGCTCCTGTCACCATTGAGAAGCCCTCTTTCGATTCAGTGTTGCGTCCACCCAAAAGCACGATTAGAAAATCAGTTTTCAATCCCAATGCTCGGGTTGCTCAAAACTACAACATTGTAGAGGACCTACCACAAGGTCCTTGTGCTATGTTGACGCTCGAGGTCTTGCAAAACTATCCTAATCAGCGCAAGACTCTCCTCACTTCCATCGGTGCAGCTGACCCAGATTCATTGAATACCATCATGTTCCATCTGAAGTACTTCAAACCAAGGCTATCCCATCATTTCGCATTTCAAGTTGCTACAAACATTGTTGAGAAGACAATCCATCGTACCATTTTGGACGAAGGTGCCCCTACGTCAGTCATGTCAATCTCATGCTGGAGAGCCATTGGCTCTCCTGAGTTGAATCGTTCTCCTACCACTTTGAGAGCCTTCGACAGACGTGGATTTCAACCTCATGGGATGTTACAAGCTTTAGTAGTCGAGTTGGGGGGAAAGACCGCAACCATTAACGTGGAAGTGGTCATTGCCCCGTTGGATTACAACATTTTGCTTGGTCATAATTGGTTTTACGCCATGACTGCGGTCGCATCATCTGTCTTCTGCATAGTACAATTCCCCCATCAAGGCCGAATTGTCACAGTCGACCAACTAGATTTCTGCACACCTGACACCCCTACTCACCCAATCGATAACGTTCCATCAATTAGACAGTCCTCACAAACGTATGAGAGCCTGGGGGTCGGCCTCATCAAGGATTCATCCATTATGGGCCTCTTTCCTGCTTCGGATCCCCCAAATCATGTTGCCATGGTGAACATGATCTCCTTGCAGATATCATCTATCCCCAACTCCATTGATTCATGGCTTGTACCTGACGAAGCCACCACACTCTCGATTGGAAACACCATGTCTATGTCACCCGCTAAACTCATGTACGAGGCTATCCAGTTAGCACCTGAGGACGACTTAGTTGTGGCCTCCACTTCGTTTTCTCTACAACAAACATCATCCGACCCCCTCCTATAGACTTTTCATTATGATGAGTCCATTATGGAAATCATGAGTGCGGATGATCCTCCGCGGGAAGACCTCCATCATCGTTCGTCTTTCCTTCCCTTTTTAGACACTATGGAGAATAGCATTAGCAATATATTCACACCGGATGTCTACTATGGCTCTCAGTCCTCAATACTCACATGTCAAATGGACTCCGAAGGCAACCTAGCCAACATTGAGCCTACCACTTTGATAGACATTTCAGTTACTCCTAGTGTAGTGGAACACATTCAGTTTTTCTAGAAGTGTTCCCCTGATGAATTCATTGCTTACACGACCTTATTCAAGCGATTCCGAGATGTGTTCACTTGGACCTATGAGGAGATTCCTGGGATAGACCCCACCATTGTTCTACACGAAATCAAAACCTATCCCGATGTCAAACCTGTCCACCAAAAGTTGTGACCTGTACACCCTCGGAAGACTACGACAATCAAGGCAAAGATTCAGAAACTCTTGAAGGTCGGCTTCATCTACCCTGTTCCATTGACAGAATGGGTCTCAAACATAGTCCCTGTTAATAAAAAGTAGGGGACCATCGGTTTCTGTGTCGATTATTGGGATCTCAACAAAGCTTGTCCCAAGGACAACTACCCAACTCCCTTTATCGACCAGATTATCAACAATTGTGCTGGAAGTGTCATTTTTTCATTCATGGATGGATTTTTCGGATACAACTAGATTGAGATCCACCCCGCTGACCAACACAATACTGCTATCATCTACCCTTGGGGAATGTTTGCATACTGTAAACTTCCATTTGGTCTTAAAAATGCTGGTGCCACATTCCAGCGGGCCATGCCGTATGCCTTCCATGATGTGAAGGACTTTGTGGAACCCTACTTGGATGATCTCCCTACCCATTCAAAGCAGCGTGAGTTCCACATAGATCATCTGACGACCGTTTTCCTTAGATGCAGGCAGTACAATATCCATCTGAATCCTCATAAATGTATTTTCTGTGTCGAGTCAGGACACCTCTTAGGATTTACTATCTCAAAAGACTGGATCCGAATTGATCCCTTGAAGGTGGAAGCCATCGTCACTCTTCCACCTCCAACTAACATTACGGAACTTCAGAGTCTACAAGGAAGAGCAACTTATTTAAGGCATTTTGTCTGTAAATGTTGGTTGCAGCACTGTTCTAGAGGTTTTCTAATGTAGAGCCAGGTACTTCGCGATACAAAATACCAACAAAACCCATATTCACCATCCCTTTAGGCAACAGATTGCAAGCAACCTAAGGTCTCACCTGAGGTGAAGATGAGGGGGTGGTTGCAGAAACAGGTTTCCACAACCAGGTGGTGCGATTGATTCAACTGATTAATGCACAACGCGGTGATAGACTGCGCAGCTACGTTTAGTGGTTGCATGGAGTCTCCTACTCCACGTCGAATATCTTCAGGAACAAGGATATTTCCACCCTCAGCACGTCCAGAGGCCTCGTAGTGGGGTTTATGAGACTTAATCACTTCTACTCAACCTTATTAGACAGCCTTTAAGCATTCATCATTATTTTAGACTGATAAACATCATGATCTATGCAAATGAGTGAGATACGTAGTGTTGTGTGCTTGATACTGCGATTCACTCCTAACAATTAACTGTGTGGTTATCTCATTGATCCATTCATTTGAAACTTATAGGGGATTGCCTGCTATCATTCGTCCATACATGAGCTATTAACATCTTATTCCATTCCTTCCGCGGAGAATATAGATAAAAATAAACACATATAAGATAACAGTAACCTCATGCATGCACTGTAAGTAAATTAAATAACAAATTAATAATAATCATGCACAACAATCACATAACAAAATGGTTTAACGTGGTTCATCCCCCCGGATGGGAATCTACATTCACAAGAAATGTTGTTTATTATTTAGGAAAGGGTACAATAGTTCTTTCGTCTGCGCACTCAGCTGCAGAGCCTTTACAATGCTTTTATCTAACATATCTTACAATATTCAATAATATTAACCAAATGAGAGTTAACCATTTTCCTTTACAAAATTGCCTTATATATAGATCAAGACCTATAGGTCATGTCTTTACATTTTACGAAGGCAGAACCCTTAGGTTTACAAAACTGTCGCGGTTTTCCCAAAATCGGACTACTGATATTTGGTAGTGGATCATCTGTTATATGTGAGCCAATAGGTTGCTTCTGCCGATCTATTCCTTTCTTTCTGACCTTAGATGACTTGTTCAAGTAGTAGTAGTCTTCTTCCCATTGTGATCAGTCACGTACCTCTGATCTGCACCTACCCACTGCTTGGTAGTTATCAACGATCTTTGCCAAAAATAGGTCTTCTGTGACCTAACCAAAATAACTGCCTTCATCCATAGATGTTGTGCTTAGCTAGATCTTTGTTGACATGGCACATCATGACGCTGTACTTGTAGCACCAACCTTGCATCTCCTCTGACACTATGCTACGCGCAACTTCGCAGCATACCAAAATTTATCCCAAAATTGTTCAAACTTAATTGCGCTTAGCTTCACAGTTCTCACAATACTTCCTGTTCAAAATTGCCCCATTTGGGCTAGGCCCAACAGGCCCCTAACACTTACTTGTGGCTCACCCCCGAGCCACCTAGAAATCCTTGAAGGTGTTCCACTGACTGTGGGCTGATTTTTGTAGCGAACTCCTTGAATGTGTGAGTCAACTTTTCTACTGTGGCCTTCGTATCTTGTTCAATTTGCCCAATTGTTTCCACCATCTCTATTGTTATCTCCTGGCCGATCTGGCCTTCCACCTGCTCTTGATTCTAGTTCAGCTCCTTCAACTTTTCTTCGATCTCCTGTGAGATCGTGCCAGCGTCTTCTAATAATGTATGTGACTTATCGCCCATTTCTGTCTCCTTCTCCCACAACGCTTTAACTTCCTTCTTGAGGTTGTTGATTTTCCTGTACTTGAGGAGTTTCTCCCTTGCTGGTAGCACCTTAACCTCCTCACCCATCTTCTCTAGTACTTCTTTTTTTCCTTCACTTCCTTCTTTACTTCCTGTAATTGTTGATCTTCTTCAAGGGTACTAAATGCCTTTAGTGCTATTTCCAGTAGACTCTGGCACTTAGTGACTTCGATAGCAATATTCTGTGCCGTGGTCTTCACTACTCCTTATCTCAACTATTATTCATCTGGTGGAGTCTGTGGATTAATTTGCGCTTTCAGGGTAGCAATTTCAGATTCATGGAGAATCTTCATGTCTTCCTTCTCAGTCCTTAAGCTATTGACCAAATCGCCACTCTTGACGATGGTATGTGCTAGTTCTGTTTGAATTTCAAACTGATCTATATTACCTGCAACGTCAGTGATCGTGTTCTCCAATCTTAGTCGATGATCTGTTTCATCTTGTAATTGCATAGTATTTCATGAGCTCTCTTCCTCAAGTTGCCTTTGTAACTCTGCTTGTCCTTTCAGTGCTTCTATGGTTCTATCATGCATTTCTTCACCTAGTTTCATTTGTAAGTAATGGAGTTCTGGCAATGGTATGGTTGCAAGATCAAGCTCCACACACTCTACATTAGCATTGCTTGGTCTTGTAATGGAAATTTGATAGATAGTGACTGCAAAAGGACAATATGGGACCTCGCAGGAACTGTTATTTGCTGTTGTGAATTCCCCGCAGACCCTTTTCCAGCTGCTAACTCATGGTGCAATGGTAATCTTTTTCCGACTTCATCAAATTTTTGGGATATCCCTTGTAGTGTAGTCAGGTTTTGCTTTAAGCTGTCTTGAATTTCCTTTTCCTTCTTTTCTTTGTCTGTCAAAAGTTCCTCCATTTGTTCAGTTACCCTCGCGGCAATCATTAAATAATCATCTTCGTGAAGCACTGTGTCTAATTGGTCTTTGTTTGCTTTCTGCTTCTTCCTTGTTTCCTTGTGCCCCGAAGGACTTCCAACATCCTTCCTTTTTCCTGACTCTTTATCTTCTACAATGGGACATGGGATAGGGTTATCCTCGCCAGAATCACTTTCAATATCCACGAACTTAACTCGAAATTCAGCTGGCCATTCTTTTATTAAGTTCTCAATATCTTCCTCGTACATATGGTAGTTTCCAGGGTACCAATCAACATTCTTCTTCTGCGCCTTGGGTGAAATGGAGATGCATTTCATTGCAGCATAAAAATTTATAATACAGATATATTTGCTTGTCACTTGCTTTGGTATGCGAGGTGTAAGCATGATGGCCCTGCGCAGCTAGTTGTAATATGTGTAAAACACCAGCATTGTCTCGTGCTGTCTTTCTGGATTCAGGCTCGCCCATAGATTCTGAAATCTAGCCCCTCTGCAATCTGAAGTGTTTGTGACCACTCCGACATAGTGCTTCGGTTCCCTCCACCCTAGGAAGCCGATCAATATGATTAGCCAGGTAAATTGAAAATATCCACCATTGATTTGTTTATCATTGAGTTCTTCAAGGAATTCATTTAATAGAAATTGGGACCAACTGAATTCTTGTCCCTCGGTGGCTACAGCGCCAAGCAGTACTGCGCCTGTGTTTACTTCTAAAGGTCTGCACTTCCTTAATATTTTTCCCGCTAACAGCTGCGTGACAAACCTTATTGCATCATCCTTTATGTCATCCATCTGGAATCCTCGCTTCCCTTTGACCACAGATTGTGTTTGGTTCATTAATGTTGCCACCTCTTTATCCTTTGTCTTTCCCTGGAAGAAATTCCTTGGGTCTTCTCCCCTTTTGCTTAATCCAGTTATACGGTGGATTAAGTCAATTTTTGTAGTGCTCTGGTTTTTACAGCAGAGCACTGTGTAAAATTTCAAGTTTAATTTTCTACGTTTTAACTTTACCAGTTTATGGAAGTAAATTTCTAAGAATTACTATGTGCCTAAATAATATTTAGTGTACTGTCGTGTTTTCTTTTATCACCTTACATTCGTAATTTAAAATAGACAAACATACCAATATTTTCTTTCCAACAATCATGTTCTAGCATAAGAATATGTTTCACAACTCAGCAAATCAGTAAATAGCAGTAAATCAGTAAATAGCAGTAAATCAGTAAATAGCAAGTGATGCATGTTTACAGTAAGTTTAAGCATAATAGTAAATAACGGAAATTACCTGATGCTGATGCTAACCGTAAGTTGTAGCACGTTGTATAACCCCTTAGACAGCCAAACTGAAGTGTCCACCCTACCGACCAGCTATAATCTTGCTGGCCCTTGGAAATCAAAGGATTTCCAAGCCCCCGAGCCCACAATCTGATAATCCCGAGAGCAGTGTTTCCTTCCGTTCTCAAAATTCTTCTGTTCTCCAATCAAACTTTCTGTTCTCCCAATCTTCTGTTCTCAAAACTTCTTTTCCTCCCCCAATCAAAAAACCCCCCTGTATATACATGTCCATCCTCGAGAAGGCCTTGGGCTTACACCACCGCCCCAAACTCCCCCTCTCGAGCCCCTCAAACCTTTACTCCTTTCCCTAGTTCATTCATCCACGTCTCATTATAAAAATGTATAATTAATTACTCTTATGGAAAATTCATTTGGTTTTGGATTGACGGTCGTAATTATTTATTACGGTGGGAATTATCACCCCAAGGTTATCCATTCGAGACAAGTTTCATTAAATACAAGCCTATCCGCCATCCTTGATATTTTAATGTTATTAATGTAATTAATAAAATATTATATAATTAGTTTCCCCCTTGTCAACTTGGACATGATGTGTCTTAATGATCCACCTTATCCGTCGAGACTACTTAGCTTGAGGTTTAAATTCCAAGATTAACATTGGATAATTAAATATCCATTTTCCATCACATCACGTTTATTCCAAAAATGATTATCTTATTATGGCTAACTTTTGAAATGGAATTAATCACACAATATTAATTTATAAATCAATATTTTAAATCTTACTTATATTGCATTTGTTACGATAGGGATATAAATGTTTGCTGGAATATCATTTATTAATTAATAATAATAATTAAATCACCCTTTGACAATAATAAAAGGTGAATCAATCATAGTATTCTTAATTATTTGTTCATCACATGGGTACCCTATCATCAACATAGCATCCTTTTTCTTATAAACAAAGCACTTGTGAGGGCTTAAACAATTTTACTAATTACTTAGACACTATCATTACCCTATTCACAACAGTTCTTCTATGACAATGTTAACTGACGATACTTGTCTTAGTTTATTATTACAATGTTTTCATATAATTACTAATTCACTTATTTACACATTGACAACCTAACCATTCATTACCTAAGTTGATTGATGTATCCTTAACTGAGTTATCTATGACATTTATACTACTATTCAAGCATGACAAGTATGTTATACACCAGTAATATTGTACACATACAAGGTGTGCATGCATGGCCAGTGTATGCACATGTCGGACATGTACTATAAACAAACCCCATTCCGCCTATGCATACTTGCTAACTAACAATAGTATCTACCCCCATGCAGAAGAGCAAGCATAATCTATAGTATAATTACTTTAACATCCTCGGTTATTTAACAGTTAACCCTTTACGATTTAACATCATTGTCTTTATGTTTACATTAGTTTAATCAATCAAGTACAGGAAGGGTGCCTACTTCCACTAACTCAGAATCAAGGAATACTAAACCCCCAACAGTGCTAACTAACACATCCTCCCTTCATAACCTACGTCCAGCATCCTCCCTATCCTTCCTCTGCTAGTACAACAGTGGATGTCGGACTCACCGATCTGACCACATAGAACTTGAGAGCGATAGCGTCGGCTGAACAGCGGACCTATCCTCCCCTAGCAGGCATCCGACAATCGTCATCACAACAACATGGGGAGCGTGTCTCAGCACGGCCCTCCCACGACCTCGGGTCTCATGGAAACATAGGGTGGGAAACACATCCATCCCTCTCAACATACTGGGCCTACGCCCTTATCAACTCATACTTGCTGCTATCGGGATTATCAGTTTGTGTTATCGTATCCTCATTTTGGCTGCTAAGATTTGCTGTATGAACATGTTTTTCCTTTCCAATATATATCAGATCAAGTAACTGGCTATCCCATAGCCCCTGTGTCCTGTAGGTTAGTGTTTTGCAAAATACAATTTATAGAAAGCATTTTCCATTGATCGCCAATTGATCCATGTTATCATTTTATTTCATGTATCTTTTTAGCTCATCATAGATGCGTATGACATATAACATTTCAGCAATTCATATAAGAAGATGGTATCCACGTACCGAATCATATATTTCACATTTCATTAAGGAAAACATATAAACATATACTGCAATTGTAAAATAAGGAAATCATATGATAATCATGACATCATAACTGCACAACATAGTAACATCATAATCATGGTGAAATCATAAGACAGAGTAACATCATATAATGAGGTCCAATATAGTTTACTCAGTCGAGCTGAGTTCGACAAAATATATAAGAAGTAAAGTATGGTGTGTCTAACTAATAAATATGCCAAATCAAAATATGGGCATTACATACACCCACCCTTCGGGAAACTTCGTCCCGAAGTTATGGTCAAAATAGTGAGGGAAAATCTCGACGCATGGTCTCTGCGTCCTCCCAGGTAGCAGACCCGGGGCTATACTTGTCCCATTGGACCTTAACTTGGTCCACATGGCGACTACGGAGCTGTCGAACCCTACGATCAAGTATACGTAATGGTTCGACCCTGAAGGTTCCCTCGTCCGAGACCTGCAATTCCTTCCAATGAATTTTGTGAGTCTCATCAGCTATGTAATGTCGTAATACAGAAACATGAAATACATTATGAGTTTTATGCAAGTGGGGGTGGCAGCGCGAGACGATAAGCAACTGGTCCGATTTTCTCAAGAATCTCAAATGGACCTATAAAGCGAGGTGACAACTTGGTACCCTTCCCAAACCGAATGGTACTTTTATTTGGTCTGATGCGAATAAATACACGATCCCCTACTCCATAAGTTCTATCTGATCTGTGTGCATCAGCGTAACTCTTTTGCCTATCCTGTGCTTCCTTCAGCCGCTGCCTAATCTGTATCACTTGCTCCTCCATTTCCTGAATTAATTCAGGCCCAATTAAAACTCGATCCTCTAACCTGTCCCAACTGAGTGGTGTCCTACACGGCCTCCCATACAATGCCTGATATGGCGGCATACCAATGGAGCTGTGATGACTATTGTTGTATGCAAACTCCACTAAAGGAAGATATTTCTCCCACTGTGTCTGCTGATCCATAACATACATGCTAAGCATGTCCTCCATCACTTGATTCACCCTCTTAGTCTGTCCATCTGCCTCGGGGTGATAAGCTGAGCTTAAGTTCAATTGTGTCCCTAATGCTGACTGCATGCTTGTCCAAAATCTGGAGGTGAACTTAGGGTCTCTGTCAGAGATTATCTTTTTAGGGACTCCATGAAGACGTACAATCTCATTTATGAATACCCTTGCCACATCTGTCACATCATAGGTGTCTCTGACTGGAATGAAGTGAGCACTTTTGGTCAGTTTGTCGACTACCACCAAAATAGCATTATGTCTCAGAGATGTGAGTGGTAATCCTACAACGAAGTCCATGGAAATGACTTCCCATTTAGTCATAGGGATATCATGCGGTTGTAGGAGACCGGCCGGGTGACGATGATCTGCCTTCACTTGTTGACACTCCAGGCACTTCGAAACAAAATCCACTACATCCATCTTCATACCTGGCCAAAAGAAGAGTTGCTTCATGTCAGCATACATCTTCTTCACCCCTGGGTGCGCACAGTAATGTGATCTATGGGCCTCTCTAAGGATTGTTTTCCTGATATCACCTTCCTTAGGAACATACATCCTTCCCTGATACCGCAACAATCCATCTTCCTCAAGATGGTACCCATCATACTTCAATTCCTGTTCCTTTCCATTCTGAATAGCTGAGGTTACTTTTAGATACCAACTATCGCCCAATAGTTGTCCTAGTACCCTTTCCCTCAAGTCAACCTTCAAGGGAATTAAGGAGAAAAGTCTCAGCCTTCGGCTTAGAGCGTCTGCCACCACATTCTCCTTTCCTTTGATGTAAGAGATACCAAAGTCATACTCACTCATGAACTCACTCCATCTCCTTTGCCTAGCATTCAAATCCCTTTGGGTAAATATGTACTGCAAGCTCTGATGGTCTGTTTTAAGGGTGAAGCTTCTACCAACTAGGTAGTGCCTCCATAATTTTAGTGCCAACATTACTGCTGCCAATTCTAGATCATGCGTGGCATACTGCTCCTCATGAGGTTTCAACTTTCGAGATGCATAAGCTATTACCCCACCTTCCTGCATCAACACCGCTCCTAATCCTTGCTTCGAGGCATCGGTGCATACCATGAAATCTTTATCCATGTCAGGTACCCGCAAGATCGGTGCACTTGTCAACAATCTTTTTAACTCTGTAAAAGCGGCATCGCATTCATCGATCCATTCATACCGGATTCCCTTGCGTTGCAAGGTGGTAATAGGTTTTGCAATAAAATCATATCCTTAGTTGTTCAATCAGATACAGGCGGAACTAAAATGTAAGTATTCATACACTTATACTTATGCATAAGAAATAACTTGCATCATGAGATAGCAAATTGTCAGGATTAGCGCGGTAAAATCTATAGTCGTCTTTATTTAAACAATCTTGTCATGGTGTTCAGCTCGTCGTGCTGGTCTGAACGGTGTCTTGCTTTTGAGATTTCGGGCCTCTTTCATTCCTTCGACTAGGAGTTGAAATCTCGGCAAAATTTTTAATATCTCTATTTTAGTTAACCTTAAATGTTACCTTTAATCTAAACAACTTAATTTACATTAATTGTTTAAACCTCAACCAATCATAGTTAAGTTTAATACTAAAAACATATATTTTAACAACATATGTTATAATTAAATTAATTAATTAAAATTAAAATCATAGTAAGGTTTAATACTAAAAATTAAAATTCCTATAAGGCATATATTTTAACAACGTATGTTATAACAAAATTAAATTAATTAATTAATTAATTAATTTTTTTATAATACATATAATCTAACAAAATATAAATAATTAAAATTTTTTATTTTTTTATAAAACATACATTCTATGAGAATATATAAAATAATTTAAACTTTAATATAACCTATATTATGACAGAAAAGTAAAATTAATTTTTATTTTACATATATTCTAACCAAAATGTGAATAAATTTAATTTTCGTAAAACATATATTCTATCATAATATATATAACAATAAATTTAAACTAGCCCTACACCTTCCTATATCTAAAGGCTCGAACGCCACGCGGCCTTTCACCGCCATGCAAGGAGCGAGTCCGCATGAAGGACACGCGGTCTCTCCAGGCAGCCCACCGCCCTCGGAAAGTGGGGGAAACCCTAAATAGGGTCAATCCCCAAGACGCGGCCATTTTCACCCTCTCTCCTGGAGTTTTAGCTCTGCAACTCAAATGCAAGCTCGCTTAGGGTTTGAGAATCAAATGCAAGCTCGCTTAGGGTTTGAGAAAGGAAGGAGCTCTCCATTTTTCTACCGCAGAACACTACTGTCAGACCTGCTATTGTAAAGAATGAACGGGATTTACCCTTTCATTTCTGGTGTTTTATGGCTATTACTATCCCTGTTATGTTTCCTTTCTGCGAGTATTTCATATCCTTATTGCCTTATTCTATTTCTATTTCTGGCAGTCCACGGAAATCAAACCTGGGTGGTGGATATGGGAATTTTCAGCCTCTTACGCTTTCCACAGTGGCACAGCATGAAACAACTAACGATTCGGTTGAAAACACGAGTATCGAGCAGAGACTGCTATACCACATATCACTTGTGAACCATCTTCTGGAATAAGGATGGAACGTAATATTATTCAGTCACCAGCATTAGTTCAGTTGAAGCAGCGCTTTTTCCCAGCTACATTATATGAAACTCCTATGGCCACATCTTATCTTTCTGGTGGAGGTCACTTTAGTAAATAGTCACGAGCAATAGCAACTACATCAACCACGAAAGACGGCCAGGATGAAGGCAATTCCTCTGATGGTGATGATCCTGTTCAGGAAGTAGCCCCTCGAATCAAATTTAAAGGGCTCTCCAAAACTGCAAAGCACATAATGCAGCTTTTTCCATTGTAGATTCTGGATGTAGAGGCAGTGCACGCTGTAAAAAAAAAGAAAGGGAGATTCCAGATATCAAGCCAGGTCATATTGTACAGCTCAAAGTGGAAGTGCCTGAGAATAAGCGTAGAGTTTCAATCCTTAAGGGAATAGTCGTGGCAAGACGAAATGCTGGTTTGAATTCAACTTTTAGAATCCGGAGACAAGTTGCTGGTGTTGGAGTGGAGTCCGTTTTTCCTCTGTAAGTAATAATAATTGTTGAGACGGATATTCACTGTGCCACATCCCTGCTGTCAAATATACTAACAGCCAACAGACTAGCGAGGAACAACCGCGTGAAGAGGATAACACGACTCAGAATTGGCACTGGAATTCATCGATTTGCCCTCAAATTTTCGTCCAGCGGAACTTGAGATCATATCAGGGCCTGCGAAACGTTTCTGGGATTTTTACCGGCTTTCTTTCGCGGGAAATCTGTCGAGAAGGGGAAAATCGATGGTGTTGAGGCGATGAAATAAGTTGCGGTAATCGCGGATCCCTCTTTTACAGAATGAATTTTGATGAAAATTTCGGTCCTCCTTTGTCTTCAGATTACCGATCGAAGGATATTTGCCGGGGCAAACTTTAAGGGGGATTATTATCCCTAAAATTTGAGGTTAATTGTAGGAAACGGTGCTTGAATTGCGGTTTCAAGAGAAGGGATCTGGGGAGCAATGGAGACGGGAAACAGAGATAAGCAGTCGCAGGGGGCATTTTGTGTTCGGGTTCGATATCGTGTTCTGTTTGTTTGGAGGCAGTCTCCGACAGAGGGGAGAGATCGATTGCCAAGCTCAAATGCGGGCATCATTTTCATTTAGGTAATTTTCCTTATATTCCTGCTTTCGCCCCAAAAATGATGATGAGAAAAATCCCTCAGCGTTTGACCCTAGGTCCTTTGTTGTCTGTTCTCGTTATATTTATTGTTCAAGAATAATCTATGTACTATGTATTATGTAGTATGAGATGTTATGAGCCAAACTTGGAATCTGTTTTCTTTAAGAATAACAAGCCAAATATGAGGCGCCAACCAGGAATATCAGGTCTTCAAAATGCTGCTGCAGCTCGTGATAAATACAGGGAGCTTGGGGAAAATGTAGCTACTATACGGAAAGACCTTATGAAAGAGCAACTTGCGACTTTCAGGGCACAACTCGAAGAGTTTGCTCGTAAACACAAGAATGATATAAAGAAGAATCCTGCATTCAGGTCACAATTTCATGAGATGTGTGCCAAGGTTGGAGTGGATCCACTTGCGTCAAACAAGGGATTTTGGGCTGAACTGTTAGGAATTGGTGATTTCTATTATGAACTTGGAGTCCAGATTGTTGATATTTGTTTGGCCACACGAGCTCACAATGGAGGGCTGATTGAGCTAGAGGAGCTGCGATCTCTTCTCTCCAAGAGACGGAGATCCTCTCGTGAAGCTATATCAGAAGATGATTGTTTGCGTGCCATTAGTAAACTTAAGGCACTGGGCAGTGGATTTGAAGTATTTTCTGTTGGGAAGAAGAAACTTGTCCGTTCTGTTCCTACGGAATTAAATAAGGGCCATAATGAAATTCTGGAAATGGCTCAGGTATGTTTTGCAAAACTTGTAGTTTTGAAATTGAAAAGACAGACTGATTACATTAAATAAATTATACTTTGTTGTTTTGTATTATACGGGAAAATTTCGATTTAATGATTGAATTTGACTGCATATTTAGTGATTAATTTAATAACACACTCCTTGGAAGTTGTCTCTTTGTTTTTTTTTTTTGGGGGGGGGAGATTGCCAAGATTTCTGTCAAATATCAAACTCTCTGTCCTTTCTGTTTTGCATTAGCTTTTTCCTTCCATCATTTCTGACTGCAAACCCCAAGATTTGCAGATATTATTAGTTTTGATTTCGAGGTAGACATAATACTTTCTGTGGGTTGAGTATGAGGAGATTATAACATAAAACCACGTATTTTGACAGTGGAATTTAATAAAATATCTAAATATTTATTTTCTTTGGATATTCTTCTTGATCTCATCAAAGACATATGACTGCATTCTAAAATGTGCAGACATCATTAGTTTCTCTTGTGTGAGTTCCGAATGTTGGTGGTTATTGCTTTTAACTTTTCACTTTTAAGTGCTTGATTGAATGGTTAAAACAATATTTTAACTCAGTGGGAGATTGTAAGGGTACAATAGCTATGATTTTCACTGCTTAGTTTTACATATAAGCTGTCCTAAAGTGGCGTGTTGGTCTAGAAATCATTTTAGCTAGTTAGGAGTTCTATAAATATATGGAGGTTTTCATTTGCGGTAATGTATGCTGTTTTTATTTACTGTTCATATTTCTGATTGATTATACAGGTGCATTATATTAAGGTTTGTTGGGAGTAGGTTCCAGGATGATGCATGGAGTCATGGACTATGTCATAGTTATAGATTCTTTTGGCATGTTATATTTGATTGGTTACTAAATGCATCTAAATTTTAAACTGTGTTTGAAATATGGTTTTATTGCATATATGAGGATTGAAAACATGAAAACCTAATAGGAAAACATGAGGCTCAAAACCTTAGACTGGCTTAGACTTAAGATATAGAATGCCAGGATGTATAAGTTTAGTGTCCAATATATATATATATATATTTGTAATGTAATTGTTGTTATCGTTGTGCAGGTACCTTGAAAGATGACTATGGCTGGAGGTCAAGTAGGTAAATTATCAAGTAAATTTTCTAGGTGAAGCATGAATAGGCCTGTAGGTTCAAGAGTCTGAACAAAGGCTCTGATACCATCTGTAGTGCTCTGGTTTTTACAGCAGAGCACTGTGTAAAATTTCAAGTTTAATTTTCTACGTTTTAACTTTACCAGTTTATGGAAGTAAATTTCTAAGAATTACTATGTGCCTAAATAATATTTAGTGTACTGTCGTGTTTTCTTTTATCACCTTACATTCGTAATTTAAAATAGACAAACATACCAATATTTTCTTTCCAACAATCATGTTCTAGCATAAGAATATGTTTCACAACTCAGCAAATCAGTAAATAGCAGTAAATCAGTAAATAGCAGTAAATCAGTAAATAGCAAGTGATGCATGTTTACAGTAAGTTTAAGCATAATAGTAAATAACGGAAATTACCTGATGCTGATGCTAACCGTAAGTTGTAGCACGTTGTATAACCCCTTAGATAGCCAAACTGAAGTGTCCACCCTACCGACCAGCTATAATCTTGCTGGCCCTTGGAAATCAAAGGATTTCCAAGCCCCCGAGCCCACAATCTGATAATCCCGAGAGCAGTGTTTCCTTCCGTTCTCAAAATTCTTCTGTTCTCCAATCAAACTTTCTGTTCTCAAAACTTCTTTTCCTCCCCCAATCAAAAAACCCCCCTGTATATACATGTCCATCCTCGAGAAGGCCTTGGGCTTACACCACCGCCCCAAACTCCCCCTCTCGAGCCCCTCAAACCTTTACTCCTTTCCCTAGTTCATTCATCCACGTCTCATTATAAAAATGTATAATTAATTACTCTTATGGAAAATTCATTTGGTTTTGGATTGACGGTCGTAATTATTTATTACGGTGGGAATTATCACCCCAAGGTTATCCATTCGAGACAAGTTTCATTAAATACAAGCCTATCCGCCATCCTTGATATTTTAATGTTATTAATGTAATTAATAAAATATTATATAATTAGTTTCCCCCTTGTCAACTTGGACATGATGTGTCTTAATGATCCACCTTATCCGTCGAGACTACTTAGCTTGAGGTTTAAATTCCAAGATTAACATTGGATAATTAAATATCCATTTTCCATCACATCACGTTTATTCCAAAAATGATTATCTTATTATGGCTAACTTTTGAAATGGAATTAATCACACAATATTAATTTATAAATCAATATTTTAAATCTTACTTATATTGCATTTGTTACGATAGGGATATAAATGTTTGCTGGAATATCATTTATTAATTAATAATAATAATTAAATCACCCTTTGACAATAATAAAAGGTGAATCAATCATAGTATTCTTAATTATTTGTTCATCACATGGGTACCCTATCATCAACATAGCATCCTTTTTCTTATAAACAAAGCACTTGTGAGGGCTTAAACAATTTTACTAATTACTTAGACACTATCATTACCCTATTCACAACAGTTCTTCTATGACAATGTTAACTGACGATACTTGTCTTAGTTTATTATTACAATGTTTTCATATAATTACTAATTCACTTATTTACACATTGACAACCTAACCATTCATTACCTAAGTTGATTGATGTATCCTTAACTGAGTTATCTATGACATTTATACTACTATTCAAGCATGACAAGTATGTTATACACCAGTAATATTGTACACATACAAGGTGTGCATGCATGGCCAGTGTATGCACATGTCGGACATGTACTATAAACAAACCCCATTCCTCCTATGCATACTTGCTAACTAACAATAGTATCTACCCCCATGCAGAAGAGCAAGCATAATCTATAGTATAATTACTTTAACATCCTCGGTTATTTAACAGTTAACCCTTTACGATTTAACATCATTGTCTTTATGTTTACATTAGTTTAATCAATCAAGTACAGGAAGGGTGCCTACTTCCACTAACTCAGAATCAAGGAATACTAAACCCCCAACAGTGCTAACTAACACATCCTCCCTTCATAACCTACGTCCAGCATCCTCCCTATCCTTCCTCTGCTAGTACAACAGTGGATGTCGGACTCACCGATCTGACCACATAGAACTTGAGAGCGATAGCGTCGGCTGAACAGCGGACCTATCCTCCCCTAGCAGGCATCCGACAATCGTCATCACAACAACATGGGGAGCGTGTCTCAGCACGGCCCTCCCACGACCTCGGGTCTCATGGAAACATAGGGTGGGAAACACATCCATCCCTCTCAACATACTGGGCCTACGCCCTTATCAACTCATACTTGCTGCTATCGGGATTATCAGTTTGTGTTATCGTATCCTCATTTTGGCTGCTAAGATTTGCTGTATGAACATGTTTTTCCTTTCCAATATATATCAGATCAAGTAACTGGCTATCCCATAGCCCCTGTGTCCTGTAGGTTAGTGTTTTGCAAAATACAATTTATAGAAAGCATTTTCCATTGATCGCCAATTGATCCATGTTATCATTTTATTTCATGTATCTTTTTAGCTCATCATAGATGCGTATGACATATAACATTTCAGCAATTCATATAAGAAGATGGTATCCACGTACCGAATCATATATTTCACATTTCATTAAGGAAAACATATAAACATATACTGCAATTGTAAAATAAGGAAATCATATGATAATCATGACATCATAACTGCACAACATAGTAACATCATAATCATGGTGAAATCATAAGACAGAGTAACATCATATAATGAGGTCCAATATAGTTTACTCAGTCGAGCTGAGTTCGACAAAATATATAAGAAGTAAAGTATGGTGTGTCTAACTAATAAATATGCCGAATCAAAATATGGGCATTACAATTTTTAGGTAGATATTCTGGTCTAGCCATAAATATCCTTGGTGGATGCGAGCCATAAGAGTTCACACCACCGCGTTGAGATCCGGTGATTTGTTGAAATGTGGAAGCCTTAGCAGGTTGAGCAGCCTCGACTTTGCTACTCCTGACAACCAGCTCTCGGCGACCAAGGTTAGGTCATCCTTCGCATTCTTCTTCCAGCACATGTATTTGTTGGGCTAGAACTGTGGGAACTTTGGTTCAGTTGGCTTCTCCTTCTGCATTGCTAGCAGATCATAATCCTCCCATTTGCAATCTGGAATCTTTCCTAACAAATTTTTGTCTACCTTAACATGCTTTCATATAAGTGAGAGTGGTATCTCATACTTTGGGCTCTTCAGCAGTCTAATGACTGGCGCATCAACTGCACACGGCGAGATGTAGTCTGGAGTTATAGTTAACGATATCTCTTTATCAGCAAGGGGCTTTTTTGGCCCTACCGAACTTGTCTGTGGTAGTTTTGATCTGGGCATTGCTAGATTTTTCCCTTTGTCTTGCATTGAGGGGCCGTGTCTTGGTGATCTCCTTGGATTTTGTTCTGATTCCTTAACGATTTTCTTGTTTGGGGTTCTCATTAATTCATCAATTCCTCTATGTTGGAACAACCTCACAGTCTCTTCAACCGTGAATTCTTCTTCAAATAAAAATTTCTTAGGCATGCAAATAGTTTCAACAGTTGTAGAAAGCTTATGAAAAATAGCTCAGACAGAAGTATTTGCAGAAAATTCTAAGTGTTTGATACGCCCACAAGATGATGAGCAGTGTTATTTATAGGCGCGGCGAATCCTCCTCCGCACCCTTGAATGACTAGATATGCATTTAATGGTGGTATCCATTGGGAAAATCCGGTTGCCTTTGTTGTCTTGTCTTTCAAAATTGTGATCAAAACGGCTATTTGTGCTTTAAATGCCCAAGCGGTCGGCAGGGAATTACTGTATAACGGCTATATTCCCAACCGACACTTGTAACGGCTATTTTCTGGATTCTTGCTTTGAACTGCGCAGCAAGTCATCGTTGGTTCTGCGTAGTGATTTCGCGGCATATAATTTCTTTTCTTTCCAATTGCTGCTTTTTGGATGTCGCAACAGGCGCATTGTTTCTTTTCTTTTTCTCTCTTTTTTTTTTCAACGCGGGGCACTGTATAGATCTATCTCTATTAGTCTATGTTCAGACTTTTTCACAATTTCTAGTGCCCAATTCTGACCACACTTGGCACCTAGAAACTTTTACTTCTTTTGATCATTATGGATGCTGCGAAGCAGGACTATCGCAGTAAAGCTTTAGTCTGCTCCCATGTATCAGATTGGGTAATGAATCACCAGCTAAAGTGGCTAACTGGACTGTGCCACCATTAGTAACATCTATTACAGTATATGGTCCAAGCCAATGCATTTTAAATTTTCCAGGAAACTTCATGAATTTACTATCATACAGTAGGACTAGGTCACCTACCTGAAAAGACTTATTCTTGATGTGGTGATTGTGCCATGCTTTTTCTCATTCTTTCTACACTTGCTGGTGGAATCCTATGATGAAGCACTCTTCTTCCAACCCAACCAAGTGTGACAGCCTTTCTTCTAGTGCTTTGTGATATGCCATCCCTATAAATGCAGCTATTCTCAAGCTGGGTAGAATGTACTCCATAAGCATTATTGCTTCTTGTTCATAAGCCAATCTGAAAGGTGCATGTCGAGTTAATTTCTTGCATGTCGTTCTGTATGCCCATAATACTGAAGGAATGCACAGGTCCCAGTCATCGCGTTTTACATTGCATACCTTGGTTAGTGCATTCTCAAGTACTTTATTAAATGCTTCAACAGTACCATTCGCTTGTGGATGATAAGGCGTACTGCACTGATGATGGATGTGGAATTCTTTAGTCAAAGCTTCAATAGTTCTGTTCAAAAAATAAGTACCATGATCACTCATCAAAATATTTGGGCATCCAAATCATGTAAGGATATTCTCAAAAATAAATTGTGTGGCTGTAGCTGCGCTACAATCCTTGACTGGTTTTGCTTCTGCCCATCTAGTGAGGTAGTTAGTTGCTGTAATAATATACCTCGCACCACTTCTTTTTCCCGGTGGGTTAATAGGTCCCACAAAATCAATTGCCCACTTCTCGAATGCCTGCAAGGTCAGCTAAGGATTCAACGGCATTTCATCTCTTCTTGACGGTTTCCCTGTCCTCTGACAGACATCGAAGTTCTGGCAATGTTCTTTGGAGTCCTTATGGACTGTAGGCCACCATAGCCCTGCACACAGTATCTTCTGTGCAGTAGCCCTTCCTGGATAATGACCTCCTGCGGCTCCTGAATGTGCCTCAGCTAATACAAGTGGCTTCTCGTGTTCTAATACAAATCTTCGCAGTACTTCATTAGGTCCTAACTTATAGAGTTGTCCTACAATAATGGTGAAGTCTGGGGTTCATACTACCAGCTGCTTCTTTTGCTGCGCAGTAAATTCAGTAGGTGCGAACCCAGTAGTTAGAAAGTCAATGATATCCTGATAATAATCATCGGCGATCTGTATAGCAAACAATTGTGCATCGGGCAAATTGTCTTCTAGATTCATTGGTTCCTCTCCTGACTCGATCCTTGATAGATGATCAAGGCCTAAATTTAATCTACATGGTTTAACTATTATTTCAAAATCATACTCTTGGAAGAGTAAGAGCCATCTGCATATTCGCCCCCCTAACACTGGCTTATTGACTAGGTATTTCAATGCAGAATGGTCAGTAAACATTGAAAAGTGCACACCAAGCAAATAGTGTCTGAATTTCTGTAGTGCATATACCATTACAAGTCCTTCCCTTTCAGTAGTGGTATAGTTCTTCTCAGCAGATGACAGCTTTCTGCTCGAAAATGCAATGGGATGATCAATTCCTCCTTCTCCTCGCTACGCAAGAATGATACCCAATGTTATACATGAAGCATCAACATGTACATGAAATGGCTTTTCCCAATCTGGAAAAACTAGGATCGGCGCGGTGACCATTTTTTCTTTCAATGTGTCGAATCCTTTCTCGCAATACTCATTCCAAATGAATGGTGCATCCTTTTTCAAAAGCTTCTCCATTGCTGCGGTTATCTGTGCATACCCCTTTATGAATTTCCTGTAGTATCCAATATGCCCTAGTGTAGTGTGCAATTGTGTAACTGAATTTGGTGTAGGTAAATTTACAATAACTACGATCTTCCCTGGATCAACCATTAACCCTTGCTTACACACAATGTGTCCCAGTAGAATCCCATAAGGAACACAGAAAATACATTTCTTTAAATTCAATGAAATCTGATATTGTCTACATTTTTCTAGCATCATTCTGAGGTTCACGGCATGGTTCTTCAATAAGCCAATGGTTCTTCAATAAGCCAAAAATGGTCCAATCATCAAAGTAAACTTCTAAAAACTTGTGGATGAAGTCTTTGAATGTTGTGATCACTAATCTTGAAAATATGGTTGGTGCATTCTTCAAGCCAAAAGGCATCACTGTATACTGAAATGACCTCCATTCAGTTGCAAAAGTGGTTTTGTGCCTATCGGCTGGATCAATTTTTATCTGATGGTATCCAGAAAATCCATCAATAAAAGAGTATGCTTCATTCCCTCCAACGTTATCAAGAACTTCATCGGTAAAAGGTGTAGTAAATGGATCATGCATAGAGGCATCATTCAACTTTCTAAGGTCAACACAGATTCTAATCTCACCCTTTGTTTTCTTGTCTTGGATTACCATTGGGCATATCCATTCAGATTCTTCAACCGGCTCAATAATTCTTGCATCGAGCATCTTATCGAGTTCTTCCTAAACTCGTTCTTTGTAGCATGGATTCAGTCTATATGGCCTTTGTTTAGTAGGTTTCGCTCCGGGCTTAAGGGGAATTCTCATGACTCCTAAGTCTCCTAGAATACCTTTCATCTCTGTGAACTTTGTCAGGAATAATTCCTGATATTCCTGTAATATAGCTGCGATTTCTACAACTCTGTCATCATTCCAGTAGTCTCCTATTGCTGCGAACTTCGGCTCTTCACTAGTACCGATGTTCACTTTCTTTGTCTTGACCGGTCCACTTATATCAGGAATCTCTAATGGAGGCCCTTCTACCTCACGTATTCCTTCTGATTTAGGGATTTTTATATTGCGCGGATCCTCCTCATCACTGTCTTTCTTATCTTCATATTTTCCAGCTACGTTATAACAGCCCATGACTTGTTCTGTTTGTTCTGTGCAATCTGGTTGGATACTCGCAAGTACATTGCTTGTGTCCAAAACTCTTCTAGTGTTATCATTTCTTCTTTGCGATGTGGGCTAAATATGTTTTCCTTGATCAATTGTAGCACGTCATGTATAGTCTGCTGGTCATCTTGGAAACTAAAATCCTTCTAGAAGGTCGCAGTAAGGATGGACCAATCCATGGTTCCTGTGCGCATCTCCTCTTGTAGGTACCAGTTTTTTGGAATAGGCTCCTGCAATGTATGCACAAAGAGATGTACCCATTTTGTCTGCAGTATTTCCTTCCAAGCTTGTATACAAGCTACGATATGATCTCCTGGATCCCTCTAGCCATTATATTTCTCAAATGGTAGTGTGACCTTATCAGCAAATCTAATCTGTAGTTTTATTCTGCACTGGTCCCAAGTTGTCATTGTCTTTTTGTGTGTAGCCCACCATTTGGCAGGTTTTTCTCTGAGTGCCATGTCTAATACTGAGACGCGATGTTCATCTACCACTGCTACAGTGTATTCTTTGATAAATGAATAGACGTTAGCTCTACCATCATAAGTGGAGATTGGAATCACCTGCTTTCCAATCCAACAGAGTGACTTTGTAATTGTCGCGCATCTCTTGGCAAATACTTCATGCATTTTGTGTTTCTAGTTTTCTAATCCTGCATCTGAGTCTGAGATGCAAGAGTTATCGCAGCGCCAACTGAGCGTTCCATCAGTAGTAGGATCAATATAATCTACATCATTTGATGTCATTTGATAGATACGGTCAAGGTCTTGGGCTCTGTACTCTTCTTGAATAGGTTAAACATATCGCTCCCCCTGTGAAGGATCCAATGGTGCAATGACCCTTATGTCATTGCCTTCAAATATCATTTTCATTGTTTTCAGATTGATGACAGTGGAGTTCGTCATTGCCTAATCGATTCCCAGTAGTGCTGGATAAGGATTGCCATCATCCACAATTTCAATTACTTTGAAGTCTGCATAACTTCACACTCCATCAATGTCGACAATGGTGTTGATTAACCTTCCCAATGTTATAACTATGCCCTAGTTAGCCATTCTTAGCTGTATAGGTGACCATTGTAACTTTGGTTTTCCCATCGCCTGCCATGTCTGCTTGGTTAAGTCATTCACTTCAGATCCAAGATCAAGAATGATCTCATCCATCTCATAATCTCCTATCTGTGCAGTGAATCGCATCTCCCTGCCGGTTCTTTTGAGACTTCTAATGTTATGTACTGCGCCATGTGCTATTCCTTTCTTACTGCATGATTTGTACTGATTTATCAGTTTTTTGAATTCCATAAGAGTGTCCTTGTTTTTTAATAACTTGATGCAGCTTTGTAGAAACTGCGCAACAAAATTAGAGGTATCTGGTGTAGTGCATGTCTGATCATATGCCAGTGGCATATCTTGTATTTGTGGTTCTTGACTTCACAGCGGAATCCTTGGTGATGTAGGTGGTGGTTGTTTAAACATGTCCCGTGCTTCCTTGAATATTTATTTGTTTTTCTGTAAGTTCATTGGAGGTGCTTTCCGAAGTGCTTTTCTTATCCCTACTGTTTCTCTAGGGTTTTTCTTAGGATCAGTTGTTCCAGAAGTCGAGGCTTCTGTGCTACTGTCTTTTCCTGTATCAGCGCCACTTCGCGTTACTGCATTGACACTATAACCTGTAGGTTTGTTCTATGATGTGATCAACTGGATATTAGGGTTCGGTGATTCTGTTCTTCTCCTCGAGTCTGCATTTTTACCTCAAGCACCAGACAATCTTCAATCACATGATCAAATGATTTACAGTAGTTGCATGTGGTGCATGGATTAGTACATTCTCTGGATATGTGACCTGGCTGGCCATAGTTATAGCATATTACCTGGCCTTGTCCACTTCCTTGATTTTGACCAGTATTTCTTCCTCTCCCATGATATCCACCACCGCGGCCTCTATATCCTCCTTGATCATAGTGGGTGTTCTCTTGCTTTGGCTGATTTTCCTCTTGAACACGGTACATTCCAGCACCTCGCATTGCTTCCATATCTCGCTTTCTTTCGTTCATCAGTTCATAAGCATGACAGTTGGACTCATCATGTCCAACTGACTTACAGAAATTGCAGTATAAGTTTTTAGGTGTTTTTACATATTTTTGTATCAGGTAGCAGTCCTCAGGTCTGTGTCCTCTGCTTCTACAAATTTCACACCATGGCGCCTAGTTCTGATTCATATTTATTGGGTTTGGTGTGCCACTGTTAAGGTATTCTTGAAATATGGGGCAAGGTTCTCTAGTGTGGCCCTCTCCTTTGCATCCTGTGCACCAAAATTCATGTTGTTGTTCATGTCTCTGCTCTTTTCCATTCTTCATACCTTGTAACTCTAATGTTAAGGTAGCCAATTGGTTCTGGATCTGTATCATCCCCGAACTACTTTCTCCAATTGGTGAATCTTCCAACTTCATTGTGATCTCCAAGGCCTCAACTTGAGATACAACCTTCTATTGCATTAGTGGTTGTCTGATGTGGGGCAATAGCGCAGCAATGAACCATTCTTGATGCTGTTGTGGAGCTATAACAAAGTTCACTTAGTCCAACAATGTTTGGAATTTTTGGTCGAATTCCCAGACCGATTCAGTAGGATTTTGCTTGATTTCTTTCAACTCCGTTATACACTGTGATTTTAATTTGGGTTTCTTAAACTCGGTTGCAATCGAGATCTTGATATCTGCTAAGGTTCTTGGCTGTGCTTGAGAATACTTCATAAACCAATGCAGCACTCTGTCTCTGAAAGTAGTTATGAGTTGCGCTCTCTTGATAGCATCATTTGTCACTTGCTTAACACTCCACATGGCTTTGCATAGAAACTAGTGCTAATCAGGGTCTTCCTAACCCGTTCCTTTGAATATTGGCAGTTTTATATCATTATCTGTCATTCTGCTTCCAGATTTTGTACTATTCTGAGAATGATTCCCTGTGACAAAAGTAGATACAGGTTGCTGGATCATGCTAGGGATAGTATTATGGGGAATCGGCTGAGATGTAGTGCTGTGATTACTTGGTCCTGCGGTGTTAGTAGTATTACTAAGCTGTGGGATGGGTTGCGCGATGCTCGCAGTGGATGGGTTATGGACTGATTGATTCTGAGGTATAATGCGCTGGATTGTGGCTGATAACTGAGTGTTCTTAGTATTGAGGTCACATTGAATTTCGGTATCTATACGATTTCTAGAGGATGTGGGTTTATTCTCGTTAGTAAGCTTGTATCTCTTTCCACTTCTCAAAGTATGGTTTTCTTCATCAGAATCAAAGTATGTGTTCTCTACCATGACAGATTTTGAACTATTGTTGCATTCTTAAAACACCTTTCTCAGCTAAAAGCATTTTAATGTATAGGGTTAGGTTTTTCAAGAACTTACCTCTGAATCCTTCAAAAAAGTATGCTTCATCTTGGCTATATGATTTCAGCGTATCTACATCAAACTCGGTCACAAAACCTTCTAGTATGCTATCAACCCAAAAGTTGACTGCTCATGACAGTTGGCTATCGATTGCTTTGAGTTTTTCAGTAAGCTCCGGACTCCACTCCGTAGGTAATCTACCTTGGGAGAAATTCTTTCTTTCTGCTAGGCGTGATATCCACTCATGTAGCTCGTTTGAAAATGATGCCCAAAAAAATTCATGGATGTCTCTCCACAAGTATCTATTCAACCACTGTACGTCAGATAGACGTGGATGTCTGTTTTCTTTCTTTGCAAAGTCTCTTTCGATCTTATCGCACCAGGCCTAGATTTCTTTCTTTTATGGATGCCAACTGTCAGACATTACGTTTCTGAATACACTATCGCATCACCAGTCTTAGCGCGGAAACGGAACAATTGGTTGGTCGCAGCACTGTTCTAGAGGTTTTCCAATGTAGACCTAGGTACTTCACAGTACAAAATACCAAAAAAACCCCTATTCACCAGCCCTTTTGGCAACAGACTGCAAGCAGCCTGAGGTCTCACCTGAGGCGAAGTTGAGGGGGTGGTTGCATAAATAGGTTTCCACAACCAGGTGGTGCGATTGATTCAGTTGATTAATGCACAACGCAGTGACGGATTGCGCAGCTACATTTAGTGGTTGCACGGATTCTCCTACTCTGCGTCGAATATCTTCAGGAACAAGGATATTTGCATCCTCAACGTGTCTAGAGGCCACGCAGTGGGGTTTATGAGACTTAATCACTTCTACTCAACCTTATTCAATAGCCTTTAAGCATTCATCATTATTTTAGACTGATAAACATCATGATCTATGTAGATGAGTGAGATACACAGTGCTATGTTCTTGATACCGCAATTCACTCCTAACAATTAACTATGTGGTTATCTCATTGATCCATTCATTTGAAACTTATAGGGGATTTCCTGCTATCATTCATCCATACATGAGATATTAACATCTTATTCCATCCCTTCCGTGGAGAATATAGATAAAAATAAACACATATAAGATAACAGTAACCTCATGCATGCACTGTAAGTAAATTAAATAACAAATTAATAATAATCATGCACAACAATCACATAACACAATGGTTTAACGTAGTTCACCCCCCGGATGGGAAGCTATGTCCACAAGAACTATTTTTTATTATTTAGAAAAGGGTACAACAGTTCTTTCGTCTGCGCACTCAGCTGCAGAGCCTTTACAATTCTTTTATCTAACAAATCTTACAATATTCAATAATATTAACCAAATGAGAGTTAACCCTTTTCCTTTACAAAATTTCCTTATATATAGATCAAGACCTGTAGGTCATGTCTTTACATTTTACGAAGGCAGAACCCTTAGGTTTACAAAACTGTCACGGTTTTCCCAAAACTGGATTACTGATATCTGGCAGCGGATCTTCTGTTATATGCGCACCAATAGGCTTCTTCCACCGATCTATTGCTTCTTTTCCGGCCTTAGATGACTGGTTCAAGTAGTAGTAGTCTTCTTCCCATTGTGATCAGTCACCTACCTCCGATATGCACCTACCCACTGCTTGGTAGTTATCGACGATCTTTGCCAAAAATAGGTCTTCTGTGACCTAACCAAAATAACTGCCTTCATCCGTCAATGCTGTGCTTAGCTGGATCTTTGTTGACGTGGCACATCACGGCACTGTACTCCTCACAGTACCAACCTTGCATCTCCTCTGACACTATGCTGCACGCAACTTCACAGCATACCAAAAATTATCCCAAAATTGTTCAAACTTAACTGCGCTTAGCTCTGTAGTTCTCACAATACTTCCTGTTCAAAATTTCCCCATCTGGGCCAATCCCAACAGTAATTTCGCACAAAAGACGTAGGGTTACATGAGATTGATGAAAAAGGACATACCATTCATTTGGGATGACCAAGCTCAACAATCTTTTGATACTTTGAAACATGCCATTACGCATGCCCCTGTGCTCCAACCACTAAATTACTATCGAGATTACATTCTATACCTTACTGCTTCCGATACCACCATTGCTATGGTCCTGGTACAGGAAGATCAAAACACAAAAGAACATGTGATATACTACGCCAGTAAAGGTCTTATTGACGTTGAAATGCGGTATTCACATGTTGAGAAGCTCGCTCTCGTGGCGGTTATCATTTTGCAGAAGTTCTGACATAACATTTTGCTCCGCACCACCACCATCATCGCCGATTCGAACCCCATGTACCACATTCTGACATGTCAGGTTCTTGGGGGCAAGTATTCACACTGGATCGTGATACTGCAAGAATTTGATCTTTTGTTCGAAAAGGATAAGTCTAATAAGTATTTGGTGTTTGCTGAGCTCATCTGCGACCTCCCCTATACTGATGTTGAATATGATCCCAATGACTCTTTTTTGGATGAGTCATTGTTTCTTATCAATACATATGATCTGTGCTATGAAGATATCACTTTATATCTTCAAACCCAACGCTTCATCCCTCACTTGTCTCGTAACGACCATCGTCGAATATGCCACCATGCAAAGTATTACTTGATTGTCAGTGATACTTTGTATGGTCGTGGTATCAATTCTATTATTCAACACTATCTGACTCATGATGAGGTTGAACATATCCTAAATGACTATCACGCCGGGGCTTGTGGTGGTCATCTCTCTGGGATGGCTACAACCCATAAGATTCTTCGTGCGGGATATTATTTGCCGACTATATTTAAAGATTGTATCGAGGCCGTAAAAAAATGTCCTCCATGTCAACATTTTCATACCAAAAAGTGCACCCATCCCACCCCATTACACTCGGTTATTTCCATTGGCCCCTTCGCTAAATGGGGCATCGATTTCATGCATTGTAAGCCTACCTCGGTGGGGGGGCATAGTTACATCATCGTAGCCGTGGACTACTTTAGAAAGTGGGCCGAGGTAATGCCTACATACATGAAGGACAACAAGACCGCTGCACTCTTCATGTTCAATCATGTCATAGTGCAGTTCAAAGTTCCTCAGTCTATAGTTACCTACCATGGTTCTCACTTTTAGAATCACATGGTTGAAGAATTGAGCCAAAGATTGGGTTTTTGCCACAAAAACTCAATGCCCTACTACCCACAATCCAACGGACATGTCAAGGTGATCAACAAGGTTTTGAAAACTATGGTCCTACATATGGTGGGTACACACGAGTCCAACTGGAATAATATGCTCTTTTCAACATTATGGGCCTACCGAACTTCAGTTAAGACTGCCACAGGATTTACTCCCTTCCAACTAGTGTATGGATTGGAGGCTGTCCTACCGATTGGGTGCGATATTCCATCCCTCCAACTCGCCGTCGAACTTCTTCCTAACACTACTGCCAAGGAAGAACCATTCATTTACCTAGAGAAGCTTGATGAGTCTCGCTGAGATGCCGCTCTTTCCAATGAGGTGCACAAGAAATGCATCAAAGCACAATACGACAAGTCAGTAGAACCTCGTATCTTTAATGAGGGTGATTTGGTCCTTACATATGACCAAAAACACGATAAGCTAGGGGCAGGAAAGTTCGAGTCCATGTGGCACAGACCTTACATTGTTAAATGTGTTTTGGAGAAGGGATCCTACGAGCTCGAGGATTACGACGGAATATATTTAGGTGAACCCAACAACAGGATTTACCTGAAGAAGTACTATGCCTAAACTTTTCATTCGTATTCATTTTGTGTATATTGTACATGGCGTGTGTGTTTTTTGTGTGGTGTGACACGTTTATTTTAGTGTGTCTCAATCTTGTTTCTGCTTCTTATACCATGTTATGTCTGCATGTGCAGATGGCAACTTGCTATGGATTCATGGATAGCGCCAACCGGCATACTCATAACCTTGCTTCGACAACCTGGGTACTGTATTCCCCAACAGGTGAGCTCATTAGCTTAGGAGGAAAATATCTTGGATTCGCAACCAACAATGCCACAGAGTACCAGGCGGTGATTGGAACGCTAATTGACGCTCTTTCCTTGGGTATGAACCACATTATCATATATTTGGATTCACAACTAGTGGTTTCCCATCTCAACCGGATCTACGCTATCTATGATCCCACTCTACTCCATCTCTTCAAACGAGTCCATCTCCTGGAAAGGTCCTTTGAATCTGTTTAATACCTGCACATTCCACGAGACATGAACAAAGTTGCTGACTCGATGGCCAACTTCATTTTGGATTGGTACATCGCACACACATAATTCAAAGCATTCATAACATGTAAATCATCCATTGTATATAAGAAAGCACATAAACAAGATCACAGCATTCATTCATTTAAAACACATAATGTATAAAACCGCTAGAAATGTCTGTATATATATATATATATAAATCGTAAAAAGTAGTGCTGGTACAAAATCTGAAGAATGACAACTTTCAGTGAATCTCTACAAAAATCTGATGCCTCATGGCTTTCATTAAGTACAAAATCTGAGGCTTCTAAGCCCTCCATACATACATAGTAACAACATCAAGCATGACGCCTATCCTGTGCACCCCTATATCTAGCATCTCTCTCCTGTTGAACTTGGAAGCAGTCCACTACCCGCGCCACCCTGCGGAGCAATGCGTTGAAGTGCATGGACGCCCCAACTGCATACCTCTGCATGGGCCATGGTAAATCATCCACTACCGGCTCAGGAACAGCTAATGTCAACCTACTCAAGTTCTCGTAAACATCCTCCATCTCTACAATGGTGGCATAAGCAGCTAGGGGCATGGCTGCTCCCTCTCCTCTCCTTGTAAGAAGAGAAACTCCTACTGGTCGCACGGGGCCCACATCTGCACACACATGTTGTTAACTTATCAGCACTATAATAAAAAAAATTATAAATGCACAAAACTAAAAGTACAAGGGTTATTTGTTCTTACCTATATCTCCCCATGCTGGTCCCTCGGGCAGTGCCAAGTATGGGTCATCCATGTAGTCCATACCGCTATATGGGTAATCCTCTACCATGAGCAACTTGCCCTCTAGCCAGGTGAAGAACTCAGTACCATATGCGATGATGGGACCCCACCATGTCGGGCCATCACCTCTGTCCATCTAGCCATGTGAGGATCCTTTGGATCCCTGTCATCCAATGGTACCTGCAGGCACAAGAGGAGAACCCGCTCCAATAGGAAAGAGATCGCTATTGACCCATAGCTAAACTGTTTGAGCTCTCCCCACCGACACTTGGTCAGTTGAGCGGATGTTAGCAAGGAGTCCCTTGCACCAGTTGAAGACCTTTGGAGACATACAGTCCTTCGCATATAGCATTTGAGACCTAGTGGCTAGGTGAGACGCTTAGCTCCCTACTATCCTCACGATAGTAAAAAGAATGACACGCAGTGGATGATCTCGTACCTCTTTAATGGGAATCTTCCCACTAGAAGCACAGGTATGAGGAGTACGATGCTGCAGGATCATGTTATCCATGGTCTTATCACTTCCCCATGATCCAGTAAGAGTCACATTGTCCCCCCTCTGGGACAATCCAGTCAAAAAGTAGATGTCCTCGACATCTATGGTAAGTACATGCTCACCTATCATAAATACTATTAAGCCGCATCCCAACATCTAAGCATATGAGTCAGCAGGGGGATTTGGGCCCTCATGCCCTGGATCTAGAAGAACTTCAGAAGACCACAGTTCCTCAATGTCGTCACGCATTGTGGATCGTTTGCATCTTGTATGTCATCTACCTCATGTTCTCGTTCACGCCACTCTAAGACTATTTTGGCTTCTACTAACCTGCAAAGAGGAGCATTTAAACATCATTAGCACTCACTTCAACCACTGGAAATTCATATTTTGGGCTAGGTTTGTGTTTGGGGTTGGACATTTCCACCGTCGCACCCCGTCATTTATGACAATGCGATGTCATCGCAGTCCAACTTTATAGGATTTGCGACGACTCGGTCTCATAGCAGTTCCCGAAAGGGTAGACTGCGACGACCCAAGGACGCAATGGCCCTTCACAAACCAAGCTAAAAACCAAAAAAATGGAGTAATATCAAAATTGTAAACCACTAGAAATGTGCTGGATGAAGTTTAGAGTTACTTGCTCTCGAAATCGACAAGTGAACGTTTGGCTCCAAATTACACTTCTTCTCCCCAATTTGGAAAATGAACAATGGTAACTATATTTGGCCCATTTTTTCTATTTATAAACAAAATGGAATATTCTTTTTCAATTATTTGATGCTTTTTAGGTCATTTTCTACAGTTTGGATCATTTTTATTGCATTTGAACACCCGGTTGACTATTTGACCTAGTTTTCAAGTGTACAGGAGTTGTTAAATGTTCTTTTGTGCCATTCTCGCATTGGAATGGTCATCTTAGGTATGAACACCCCTTGTGTATTTTTGTCATTATTTTTTATCTGTTAGATTGTAATTATTTAATGATGATGAGCTTACTCTTTGCTCTTTCTCATGCTCTTAAAACCATGAGAATAAGTTATCGAGTTATGATGTATCACTTTTTCGGGCTCGTTAAACTCCTATGGAAAAGGACCCCCCGGAGTCTATCTTTAAGCTCTTTTTAGGCTCTCGAAATATGAAAATATTGCCAAGCGAACTTGTCACGTTCATGCTTGTTAAAGTATTTGAATGGTCATCTTCCTGGTGATAGTTTAACCATTTTTCGGACTAGGGGGCACTACTTATGAAAAAGGTATACTCCAACCAATCATGACTGGAAGAGTCCTCTCCCGCGTTGTTTTACCCTTTTTTCGAGTGATGAGGCTAACTTTACGAAAAAGGACCATTGGAGTCTTCTTTAGTTATTTTCAAACTCTCTAAACATGAAATGACGACCGATTTTTACCTTCTATGGACTCGTTAAAATTTCACATTGAAGGGCCCGTCATGGGACGAACCCCTCCTATCCCAGGTTCGGAAAATATTTGGGATTGGACTCATCTATGAAATGAGCTATACCGAGCATCTGGTTACCCTCATTAAGCTCGTAAAAAACACATGAGGCACTCATCATTCAATATGGGGAAAAAGTAAAGCTTTTATGTTACACCCTTTATCAGTGACAGTACCTAGTCATTCTTGAACATGGCACTCATTTGCATTTGCATTTGCATATTACACTTGGATCATTCATTTGTCCTCAAGTTTTACCTACTTCTGGAGTCTTGTTACTCCTTTGACTCATTCAAAGAAAGCTTCCATCCTTAGTTGCATTAGGAGTTGGTATCATACTCGTCATGTCAACACTGCCAAGTCATGCCATGACCATGTTCAACAATACTCTCACCATTCATTATCTGTAGTCAATACACCTTCCATCATGTCGATCTATTCTGAGTCAGTATTGTATGTTACTGTACCATCTGATCTTCTCTACACATCCTTTTTCATGTTTCATGTCGATGATGGGGGATACATCATGGCCCTCCTTCGACGGATTCATCATTGTCGACTTCAACACATCATCCGGGCATTGAATCTAGAAACCAACCAAGTACCTTGGCCCTGCATGCCTCAATGGTAGGTTACCTCGCTTTCAACATGAGTTTACATCATTGAATCTTGATTGAAATATTTCATCTTGCGTTCGACTTCAACTCATTTATTCATGCTTGGTGATATTTACTGTGATACCTTGGGGATCATTGACATTAATGGTGATTTCCATCGTGCTTGTTAACGGTATACATCAATGATTGGTAATCAAGTGGTTCCTACCATGTTCGATGCCAAGAAATTTGTAATCACATGGATAGATTCGTATCATTGTGGGTTCAGCTTGAAGACCCTAGGGAGACCTATTTTACCCATGTTGCGATGGAGATTGTATTGAGTCATATTACACGGATCCACATTTGTATTGGTCGTGGCTATGTTATCATCTCGTCATGGATCTACACATGTGTCTAATAGCCATGATTGTGTTCAGTCGGTCATTACTACCATGGATCTGCATTGTATTGGTCGGAAGCCATGTTGTACATCATATGAGACTGTATACTCAGAGTCAATTGTATAGCAGCGGCATTCTTCGTCCGACGAGCCATTGGCATTCCCTCTGTCAAAGCATTTCACCTGTCCAAATTTCAACAGCTTCATGCTTTGGGGGGCATTCTGTTACACCTAAAATATTACCATCATGAGATTCATTGTATACATCCCTAAAGTTTCCTTGATTAAGTCATTAACCTGGAAGAGATATAAACTCATTCACACTAGGTTTTGAGAGGTCGTCACAGGTTGTCCTCATGCAACCTACGACGTCGCAGCTTGTCCTCTTGCAGGGTGCGACAATGTCAATTAATGGAAAAAAATAGCTTCTTCGAGCCCATTCTCTAATCCAGTTGACATGGATCCCTATCCCTGACCTTTCAGGAGAGCTGGCACTCAGTTCCTAACCTCTTGGAAGGATCCCCTATCTCTCTCCTATCATATCTCAAACTACTCTATCCATACCCTATCCACTTAGTCCTATATAAATGAAGCTCACTCCCATATCAGGGGGAGGAAGTCTATAGTGTCTACATGCTAGTGAAATCACTTTAGAGATATCTCTAATCATCCATTGAGAGACTCACACTTCCTTGGAGGTCATGGCATTAGCTTGGATGGAGAAGTATTGCTTCATTAAGCCTCGGTTGTAGTCGTTCTCTTCTATGTACTTTCCCTATTTTTATAGTAATATAAACACTTTCCACCAATATTGTTGTGTTGATGATATTGTGTAGTTTACCTACTTAACTGTTTACTTAGATCTGTTACTATTTAGATGCTTTTTACTCGTTTGTCTTGTTCTGTGTGTCTTGGCAGGTCTTGCAGTTGATATTTGACGACCGCGAGGTGTGGAACAACATCCAGAAGAAAGGGCTACAAACTTAAGGTAAGACATCTAATAACTTGATCCTTAACTAGATCTAGGAAAGTGGTTTATAGTTTGTTCTATTTGTTCTAGTATAGCATTGAGCTAGGGAGATCCAACTCGTGTCCGCTCGAGTGGATTGTCCATCAAACACCAAGAACATTAGACTTCACCTTGGATTCAAATGGGTGAGAGTAGGATGCCATGTGGCATGGAGAATATTTCCTTGTGTGGATCCCACACCACCTATGCACCCTCATGACCAAGTGCCACCTTATTTTCTTATTAATAATATTTATTTAACTCATTTTAATATATATTTGTCAAGCTAATGTCCATTTGGAGTCTTATAGCTCCCTTATTCCAAGTCTAAATGTTTTCACCCCAACCTAGGGAACTAGCAGATTGGTGTAATTTTTCCCTTCATGAGATTTATTTGGATGGGGACATTACACTCCTCTCTACCCAATGGTGTGTTACGGGATGCCTCTCCAACACTTGGTAATTGTCAACCAGATTTATTTTGAGTTCATGTATGTTGGAATATTCTCACCATCATTTTTGTATTTTGAATGCATGCATCTAGTCATCAGTATGGAAGTCTCCCAGCACCTAGTCCTTATTTTGCAGCCCCCAGGAGCCTGTTTTCACTCAGTTTTAACCCTCCTAGCCAATGATGCGCCCTTGTTTTCATTACTGGAGTACAAGTGTGCCTTATTCCACCTATTTAGGAGTTACTTCAGTTAGTTAGTTGGTTCATGACTCAGTTCCTTAATTTAGGGGATGATTGATCAGTTAACTGGTTGAAGCACTTAGATAGGAACCTACTGAGACTAATTGAGCTCTATTGACTACTGACAGCTCCTCATGTCCCCACATTGGAGTCTCCTTCCCTACATTAGTGCCCATGCACTCAATTAGAATTAGTTAGACTCATTTAACTGACTATTTGACTTTTGTGACCACTGCCACTGGTTTGGATGATGTCTCCAATGTTATCGAAGTTACACACTGAGGATACTTCGAATGACCTTAGAGGCATTCAAATCCATTTGATTGTATTCAGTTATTATTCACATTACAGAGTGCCATCTTACAACTGATGTATGATATAGCAGTTTTTCTCCATTTTCTTTGTAATGAGTGATTATTGATTCAACATTTCTTCTTCTTCTTTCCGCACTACATGAGTAAATTCTAGTGAGGTCTGCTACTGCTAAGTGATCCTACTTCTGAAATATTACATGGTATCAGAGCTGACAACAACTATTCGAGCTGCAGCAATTCCTTGAGTAGTTATCTTTCATTGAGCACCAGAAGCCTCTGGGTTTCCACAATAAATCCTAGTGTTATTTACTTGAATTCACTGGAGAAATCCAGTGAGGTCTAGCCAGGTGTGAAGGACCCAGTCACATGTGCTTAGTGTCCTAAGGCAGTGTTCAATTCAAATTGCAACAGATCTCCATTTACAATTCTCATTTGTTTTGCAGGTTATACCATCATTCGAATCCATCTTCAACAGATTCGAATTCAGCAGCTACTATGGATCTCCATTGTTTTTGCAGGTTATTCGAAGTTCTTTGCAGTTGCAGCAGTTTCCTGTAGTTGTAGCAGTTTGAATTTTTCTGCAGTTGCAAAAGATTCCTACAGTTGCAGTAGTTTTGATGTCTTCTACAGTTGCAACAGTTTTCTACAGTTGCTGTTGTTTTATGTAGTTGCAACAATAGATTCGAATTCAACCACAGCTTCATGGATCTGGAAGTAATTCAATTGGAATATTCTCACCATCATTTTTGTATTTTGCATGCATGCATGCAATTATACATGCATCCATTCATCTACATGCATTTGTGTGCAATTGCATGCATCCATACATCATTATGGAAGTCTCCCAGCACCTAGTCCTTATTTTTTAGCCCCCAGGAACCTGTTTCTGCTCAGTTGTATCCCTCCTAGCCACTGATGCACCCTTGTTCTCATCATTGGAGCACAAGTGCGCCTTATTCCACCTATTTAGGAGCTACTTCAGTTAGTTGGTTGGTTGATGACTCAGTTCCTTAATTTAGGGGATGATTGATCAGTTAACTTAAATGGTAGGGATCTGGTAACTAAGAAAATGAGTTAATCCGGGAAGTGAGAACATGTTGTAATCTGTTGGAATATTCTCACCATCATTTTTGTATTTTGTGCCCTTGTTTTCATCACTGGAGCACAAGTGTGCCTTATTCCACCTATTTAGGAGTTACTTCAATTAGTTGGTTGGTTGATGACTCGGTTCCTTAATTTAGGGGATGATTGATGAGTTAACTGAAATGGTAGGGATCTGGTAACTGAGAACATGAGTTAATCCGGGAAGTGAGAACATGTAATTTGTTGGAATATTCTCACCATCATTTTTGTATTTTGCATGCATGCATGCAATTTTGCATGCATCCAATCATTTGCATGCAATTTCATGCATCTAGACATCAGCATGGAAGTCTCCCAACACCTAGTCCTTATTTTTCAGCCCCCAAGAGCCTGTTTCTGCTCTATTTTATCCCTCCTAGCCATTGATGTGCCCTTGTTTTCATCACTGGAGCACAAGTGCGCCTTATTCCACCTATTTAGGAGTTACTTCAGTTAGTTTGTTGGTTGATGACTCAGTTCCTTAATTTAGGGGATGATTGATGAGTTAACTGACTGAAGCACTTAGATAGGCAGCTACTGAGACTAGTTGAGCTCTACTGACTACTGATAGTTCCTCATGTGCCCACATTGGAGTCTCCTTCCCTAGATCAATGCCCATGCACTCAGTTAGACTCATTTGACTGACTATTTGACTTTTGTGACCACTGCCACTGGTTTGGATGATGTCTCCAATGTTATCCAAGCTACACACTAAGGATAATTCGAATGACCTTAGAGGCATTCGAATCCATTTGATTGTATTCAGTTATTATTCACATTACAGAGTGCCAGCTTACAATTGATGTATGATACAACAATTTTTCTCCATTTTCTGTGTAATGAGTGATTATTGATTCATCATTTCTTCTTCTTCTTTCTGCACTACATGAGTAAATTCTAGTGAGGTCTGCTACTACTGAGTGATCCTACTTCTGAAATATTACAATTTAACTGCTGCATTTTTTTGGTAGAGGCTACTATTGTTAGTCTACATTGTGATTTTGGAAGTCTGCATACTTTTCAAAAGATTGTGGATCTAAACATTGAATTGAGTTTGAGCTGGAGCTTCATTGTACATATGCACAAAGGTGAAACCTCTCTCTTATGAACACATTGGTAAATATTTTCATGAATGTTAAGCTACCTTGGACATGGAACAATTGAAGGGGATTCACGACCTTTGCGATAAAGAAAGTTGTGTTTTGACTTAGAAATTGACTTGTGAAGTTATCTCTGAGTTAATACTATTGTGCCCTCCATTTTCAAGCTAAATATTGAAGACTGCAGATATTTATTCATTGTAAAGACTCTTTGGAGATTTGCATTCTCATCAGTGGACTGGTATGCTGCTACAGAATTGATTTGCATGTTGTTGCAAAATTTCTATGAAATTGTTTTTTTTTAGTGCCGCAGAATTGATTTTAATATTGTTGTAAATTGAATTGGCATATTGTTGTAGAATTAAATTTGTGTTGCAGAATGTGTATGTAGACCAGCATAGTGCACATAATTTCTTGAAATGCACTATGCAATATTGATAGCTCTTTCTCTATTAGGCAGTTATCCTAAATCATAGAGAAGATAAGTTGCAGCTAATTGATAGAAGTGAGCTTGCAGAGAAGATTCGAGATCAGTTTGGTGTTCCCACTTGAAGGATCCAAGCAATTTTGCAACTTGTTTCTACAGCTACTCCAAAAGAAGAGAAGTTTTACATCAACCTGGTATAGCAGATTCCTCAATTCAACAATCATTAGTGTAACTTGAAACTGTGATTTGTTTGTAAGTTCTAATATTTGTTTTGGTGCTTACATATGTGTTTCTGTACAGTACCAAAATGAAGTCAAGTTGAATTGCACATTTTATGTGGGCGCATTTCCAGTTGAGACCGACACCCCTCACCTTTTAAGTTTGAATATGTTGAAACATTACTTGTAAAGGGCGGAGTTGCAAGAAGCCCTCAATCTGATTGAGTCTTTGTACTTGGTCCTACCTGCACAAGGAGGCTTCAAACTATCCTCAAAATGTCTAATACAGAAGAAACATTAGAGTTGTTGAATACTCTAGTACATTCAACTGCAGACGACTCAATCACAATCAACAAAAACACACTCCAAATTGTAATCAATCAACTACAAAATTTGAAAGCAAAAGAGGAAGATGCACAACACAAGAATCAACATTCTGAACTAGTGCTTGTTCAAAATAACCCTTTGTTTGAATATGATTCCTATCAGCTACTAGAAAAAAATGAAATCATGTCATATGTACAACCTATTCAGAGTTCCAGATGTCAACATTGTGACAGAGTTGGCCATATAAAATATTAGTGTTTTGATCTTCATCCTTGTCGACATTGCGAGAAGCACAACCATTCTTCAAATCAGTGTGTGAAGCTGAAGAAACCTGCAATAGTGAAACTTGCAACAAATTATTGTGCTACTTCATATTGTGTACCTGGAATAGGGGAACATGATGTCAGGATTCAAGTTTCGAAGCCTTGTCCCTCTGACAACAAACACTCACATCCTTCCTCAAGTAAGTCATATCAAGCAATCCTAAGCCATAATGAGTTTGGGAGGCCACCAGATTGAGAGATGCATGTATTCTGAAGATAGAAGACAACCATGCCATAGAGTACTCATGTGTTTTGTGTCTAGTTTTGACACCATGAGACTCTCCTCTCCTCACATTGTTCCTGACAGGGGGAATGAATATCGTGAGAAACAAGCGAGCAAGTACAAGTGATACAAAACAAGCAAGCCTTTGAAGAGCTATCTTCCACTCAGCTCCAGAGTTGGTGGTCATCCTAAAACTGCTACTATTGAGAGCACCTTCGATTAGTAGAAGACGTTGCAGGCTTCTAGCTAACTTACTTGGAAAAATATTGTCAAGCTGGAAATGTTCAGCAAGTGGTAGTTGCTCACTTCATGTTTTCAGCTCTATAGTTGGTTTAGGAACCCATGTCTTTACTTTGTTGGTATATTGTTGTTGGACGCATATGGTTTGTAAGATGTCCCATAGTATTTGTTGATCCATAGTATTGGACGCATATGCTTTGTAAGTTGTCTCGTAGTATTATATGTCCCATGGTATTGACCCATAGTATTGTTGCATAGACTAGTATATAAATTCATGTTGATGCCAATGAAGGAACCTTGAAGTTATTTGTATTGAGCTTGCTCAAAGGAGGTTTCCCCCTCAAAGTGGATTGCAATCAATAAAATATTTGGTGATCTCATATATTGTGCATTTTATCAATTAATTGTTGCAGGTTCCTCACATCTGGTATCAGAGCACTTTCCTTGGCTCGTTGCATGAAATTTCTACCAATTTTTTTTTCGCATTTGTTGCAAGTTCGGATCTGGGAATAATCCCTATCCACTTGTTTTGCGGACAATCTACTGAGAGCATACTCAAGGCCTGATCTCCCTAGCTTAACGTAAGTCTAGAAAAAATAGGACAGAACATAAAATACTTTCCTAGATCATATAGAAGTACAAATGTAAGAGTAGATCGTTTACCTTAGATTTGTAGATCCCTTTCTCCTTGTTGGTAGGCGGTTTGGTAAGATGGTGTCGCAGCATCTCCGATGTTGCAACAAGGCAGAAGATGCCGCGAAAGGTGATGAGTGGAAGATTATTTTGTGCATGTGTGGGTCAATTGTACCGCGGATTACAGGTTTTGGGTCATTTGGACCACATATTATGTACTGTTGAGTCAGTTATACTACAGAATGCAGGTTTTTGGTTGGTTTTGGACTAGGTCAGTTAGATATTGGGTCAATTGTGCATAGTGTCAGTTAGAAAGTCATTAGTAAGTGGACAAGAGTTTTAAGGAGAAATCCTATATATAGATAAGAATTGTAAGTGTTGAGAAGAGAATTGGATGGAGAACAATGTGAAGCTTTGATGTTGTCTATATGATTTCCGGTTATGTTTTGATGTCAAGAGTCATTGCTGAGATCTAGTTTTTGCAAAGACATTGTATCTAGGTTGACAATGATAATATGATGAAGCTATTTTGGTACAATCTTTGTGTGCAATCTGTTCAGTTATGGTAATGTGATGTTGCACTTTACAAATAATGTCATGCTTCTTTGATGCGATACTTGTGTTTTGATTACTGTTGTTGCAATGATGAATGTTCGGGTTGAATATTGCATTACTACTATGTTCAATGCTTAAAGATATCTGTCCTGGTGTTGTAATAAGTTTAAGTACTATAGCCACAACCATCCTCCTTCATTTGGTGGAAACATGGTTCCATCCACTCTCCCTTGATCACCTCGGGTGAGGCCTCATATGCTCTATAGGTGTTGTTGGGAAGGGTCAAACCTGTTCGAGCTGGTGCTCAGGGAGATCACGGTGGGTTGGTGTTGACAGCGATGAGAACCCCTGTCGACTGGGTTTGAGTCAATAAATGGTTCCGTTGTTGGGACCGTGTACAAAGTGAAAGGAGGATATGTTGTGGCACCTGACGAAACCAGAGATCCAAGAATGGTTTGATCAGAAGTTGCAAGAATTCGCTGAAGAGGAAAGCCGAAACACTCAATTGACAGTAGGATAGTGGGTAGATAGATACATTCATGATGGATCGCACGAATGGTTTTTCTGTGAATTCCCGGTCCTATTGTTCGAATGGTTGGCAAAGTTGACCTTCCAAAAAAAGAACTTCCAAGGTGGTGAACCGATGATCTGGACGCTCGAATTGATTCAGGAGCTACAAGAATTTGATAATAAAGCATCGTGGCTATCAAAGTGTGGTTCGATAGCATCCTAGAGGGCTACATCACAGAGTTTGCAGTTGATACTCACAGGTCCTATAGTGAAGCCGAAAGATATTTTTTCTGCAAACCTCAGGGCTGGTTTTTACTGTCGCTTCAACTGTCAATCAAGATGCTTATTTGTGAAAAAGGTATATTGAAGATGCATCTTGATCAGTAGACAACCTGGTGGGTGGAGGCCGTGGGTACCGCAATAGTTGGGTAGTGCTATGTTGGGGGGCGGTGCATGGAATGTTAAGGAGTAGATGGGTGCAGGTCATGATGAGACCATGAGTGAAGCTGAGGAAGGAAGTGGTCTTACAAGGGGAGGAGCGAGGTTTCAACAGGAAAAGAGGCAGAGGATAGGAGAAGGTCCTGCTGCGGTCAAACTGTAAGACTGTGAAGGAATACCACATGGGATGAAGCAACCTCATAGTCCTGACAAGGACAACCAGGCTATGCCTAGGATAGAGGCAGGACCAAACCCCAACACCAACTTTCCCACACCTCTGCTCACTATCTCTCAGATAGCAAGAAATACCAATTCGACACCGCCAAGTTCATTGATTCCACAAAATTTAATTGGTAGTAGTACAGCGAAAGGAGGAAGGAATCCCAGAATGACGGGCGATGATGCTAAGTTACCATTGTTCCACAAGAGTGTGACAGACAACCCGGAATAGTACTGGTTTTTGTTTGATGTGGTATGGACCATAAAACAGATCACTGATGATGCTATTAAAAAAGGATAGTTAGCGATGACTCTGCGAGGTAGTGCATTAGATTGGTTTATGAAGTTTCTTCTAGTCCCTAGAGGATCCCCAGAGAAGTCGCTGAATGAGATTCGAGATGGGCTGATTGCCGAACTTAGAAGGCCCAAGTATGAGGCTCAATATATTACAGAATTGAAAGAAATTAAGCAGGATCCCCATGAGACGGTATGGGATTTCGACCAGCGATTCAAGACGCTGATGGCAAAGGTTAGTTTTGATATGAGTGCCGTACAACATAAAGAATGGTTCATCGTGCCTCTACTACCACATATTCGGTTACCACTGATGCAACAAAACATCTCGACTCCCAATGAAGCTCTGTAGATTGCAATGCGATTGGAGGCATCGCCGATTGGATAAAATGCAGCCGAGATGTCGCAGATACAAACACAGCTTGCTAACTTAACGTTACAACTACAAGATTTAAAGAAGGGCAAGGAGCAGCGCAAAGATTGTTGGTGTATGCGATGTCGAGGGGAAGGGCATACGAAGGACAATTGCCCATACTTCCACAATTATTTGGTTTCAGGAGCGCCAAATCCATTGAATGGTGGTGGCATGCCATGGTGTCGCATCTGCCAGGTATATGGGCACAGTCATGACAATTTCCCTTATTCTCTAGTAGCTGGACTTTCCCTTATTCTCTAGTAGCTGGACTTTCCGTTACACTCGGTTATTTCCATTGGCCCCTTCGCTAAATGGGGCATCGATTTCATGCATTGTAAGCCTACCTCGGTGGGGGGGCATAGTTACATCATCGTAGCCGTGGACTACTTTAGAAAGTGGGCCGAGGTAATGCCTACATACACGAAGGACAACAAGACCGCTGCACTCTTCATGTTCAATCATGTCATAGTGCAGTTCGAAGTTCCTCAGTCTATAGTTACCTACCATGGTTCTCACTTTCAGAATCACATGGTTGAAGAATTGAGCCAAAGATTGGGTTTTTGCCACGAAAACTCAATGCCCTACTACCCACAGTACAACGGACATGTCAAGGTGATCAACAAGGTTTTGAAAACTATGGTCCAACATATGGTGGGTACACACGAGTCCAACTGGAATAATATGCTCTTTTCAACATTATGGGCCTACCGAACTTCAGTTAAGACCGCCACAGGATTTACTCCCTTCCAACTAGTGTATGGATTGGAGGCTGTCCTACCAATTGGGTGCGATATTCCATCCCTCCAACTCGCCGTCGAACTTCTTCCTAACACTACTGCCAAGGAAGAACCATTCATTTACCTAGAGAAGCTTGATGAGTCTCGCTGAGATGCCGCTCTTGCCAATGAGGCGCACAGGAAATGCATCAAAGCACAATACGACAAGTCAGTAGAACCTCGTATCTTTAATGAGGGTGATTTGGTCCTTACATATGACCAAAAACATGACAAGCTAGGGGCAGGAAAGTTCGAGTCCATGTGGCACAGACCTTACATTGTTAAATGTGTTTTGGAGAAGGGATCCTACGAGCTCGAGGATTACGACGGAATATATTTAGGTGAACCCAGCAACATGATTTACCTGAAGAAGTACTATGCCTAAACTTTTCACTCGTAGTCATTTTGTGTATATTGTACATGGTGTGTGTGTTTTTTGTGTGGTGTGACACGTTTATTTTAGTGTGTCTCAATCTTGTTTCTACTTCTTATACCATGTTATGTCTGCATGTGCAGATGGAAACTTGCTATGGATTCATGGATAGCGCCAACCGGCATACTCATAACCTTGCTTCGACAACCTGGGTATTGTATTCCCCAACAGGTGAGCTCATTAGCTTAGGAGGAAACTATCTTCGATTCGCAACCAACAATGCCACAGAGTACCAGGCGGTGATTGGAACGCTAATTGACGCTCTTTCCTTGGGTATGAACCACATTATCATATATTTGGATTCACAACTAGTGGTTTCCCATCTCAACCGGATCTACGCTATCTATGATCCCACTCTACTCCATCTCTTCAAACGAGTCCATCTCCTGGAAAGGTCCTTTGAATCTGTTTAATACCTGCACATTCCACGAGACATGAACAAAGTTGCTGACTCGATGGCCAACTTCATTTTGGATTGGTACATCGCACACACATAATTCAAAGCATTCATAACATGTAAATCATCCATTGTATATAAGAAAGCACATAAACAAGATCACAGCATTCATTCATTTAAAACACATAATGTATAAAACCGCTAGAAATGTCTGTATATATATATATATATATAAATCGTAAAAAGTAGTGCTGGTACAAAATCTGAAGAATGACAACTTTCAGTGAATCTCTACAAAAATCTGACGCCTCATGGCTTTCATTAAGTACAAAATCTGAGGCTTCTAAGCCCTCCATACATACATAGTAACAACATCAAGCATGACGCCTATCCTGTGCACCCCTATATCTAGCATCTCTCTCCTGTTGAACTTGGAAGCAGTCCACTACCTGCGCCACCCTGCGGAGCAATGCGTTGAAGTGCACGGACGCCCCAACTGCATACCTCTGCATGGGCCATGGTAAATCATCCACTACCGGCTCAGGAACAGCTAATGTCAACCTACTCAAGTTCTCGTAAACATCCTCCATCTCTACGATGGCGGCATAAGCAGCTAGGGGCATGGCTGCTCCCTCTCCTCTCCTTGTAAGAAGAGAAACTCCTACTGGTCACACGGGGCCCACATCTGCACACACATGTTGTTAACTTATCAGCACTATAATAAAAAAAATTATAAATGCACAAAACTAAAAGTACAAGGGTTATTTGTTCTTACCTATATCTCCCCATGCTGGTCCCTCGGGCAGTGCCAAGTATGGGTCATCCATGTAGTCCATACCGTTGTATGGGTAATCCTCTACCATGAGCAACTTGCCCTCTAGCCAGGTGAAGAACTCAGTACCATATGCGATGATGGGACCCCACCATGTCGGGACATCACCTCTGTCCATCTAGCCATGTGAGGATCCTTTGGATCCCTGTCATCCAATGGTACCTGCAGGCACAAGAGGAGAACCTGCTCCAATAGGAAAGAGATCACTATTGACCCATAGCTAAACTGTTTGAGATCTCCCCACCGACACTTGGTCAGTTGAGCGGATGTTAGCAAGGAGTCCCTTGCACCAGTTGAAGACCTTTGGAGACATACAGTCCTTCGCGTATAGCATTTGAGACCTAGTTGCTAGGTGAGCCGCTTAGCTCCCTACTATCCTCACGATAGTAAAAAGAATGACACGCAGTGGACGATCTCGTACCTCTTTAATGGGAATCTTCCCACTAGAAGCACAGGTATGAGGAGTACGATGCTGCAGGATCATGTTATCCATGGTCCAATCACTTCCCCATGATCCAGTAAGAGTCACATTGTCCCCCCTCTGGGACAATCCAGTCAAAAAGTAGATGTCCTCGACATCTATGGTAAGTACATGCTCACCGATCATAAAATACTATTAAGCCGCATCCCAACATCTAAGCATATGAGTCAGCAGGGGGATTTGGGCCCTCATGCCCTGGATCTGGAAGAACTTCAGAAGACCACAGTTCCTCAATGTCGTCACGCATTGTGGATCGTTTGCAGCTTGTATGTCATCTACCTCATGTTCTCGTTCACGCCACTCTAAGACTATTTTGGCTTCTACTAACCTGCAAAGAGGAGCATTTAAACATCATTAGCACTCACTTCAACCACTGGAAATTCATATTTTGGGCTAGGTTTGTGTTTGGGGTTGGACATTTCCACCGTCGCACCCCGTCATTTATGACAATGCGATGTCATCGCAGTCCAACTTTATAGGATTTGCGACGACTCGGTCTCGTAGCAGTTCCCGAAAGGGTAGACTGCGACGACCCAAGGACGCAATGGCCCTTCACAAACCAAGCTAAAAACCAAAAAAATGGAGTAATATCAAAATTGTAAACCACTAGAAATGTGCTGGATGAAGTTTAGAGTTACTTGCTCTCGAAATCGACAAGTGAACGTTTGGCTCCAAATTACACTTCTTCTCCCCAATTTGGAAAATGAACAATGGTAACTATATTTGGCCCATTTTTTCTATTTATAAACAAAATGGAATATTCTTTTTCAATTATTTGATGCTTTTTAGGTCATTTTCTACAGTTTGGATCATTTTTATTGCATTTGAACACCCGGTTGACTATTTGACCTAGTTTTCAAGTGTACAGGAGTTGTTAAATGTTCTTTTGTGCCATTCTCGCATTGGAATGGTCATCTTAGGTATGAACACCCCTTGTGTATTTTTGTCATTATTTTTTATCCGTTAGATTGTAATTATTTAATGATGATGAGCTTACTCTTTGCTCTTTCTCATGCTCTTAAAACCATGAGAATAAGTTATCGAGTTATGATGTATCACTTTTTCGGGCTCGTTAAACTCCTATGGAAAAGGACCCCCCGGAGTCTATCTTTAAGCTCTTTTTAAGCTCTCGAAATATGAAAAGATTGCCAAGCGAACTTGTCACATTCATGCTTGTTAAAGTATTTGAATGGTCATCTTCCTGGTGATATTTTAACCATTTTTCGGACTAGGGGGCACTACTTATGAAAAAGGTATACTCCATCCAATCATGACTGGAAGAGTCCTCTCCCGCGTTGTTTTACCCTTTTTTCGAGTGATGAGGCTAACTTTACGAAAAAGGACCATTGGAGTCTTCTTTAGTTCTTTTCAAACTCTCTAAACATGAAATGACGACCGATTTTTACCTTCTATGGACTCGTTAAAATTTCACATTGAAGGGCCCGTCATGGGACGAACCCCTCCTATCCCAGGTTCGGAAAATATTTGGGATTGGACTCATCTATGAAATGAGCTATACCGAGCATCTGGTTACCCTCATTAAGCTCGTAAAAAATACATGAGGCACTCATCATTCAATATGGGGAAAAAGTAAAGCTTTTATGTTACACCCTTTATCAGTGACAGTACCTAGTCATTCTTGAACATGGCACTCATTTGCATTTGCATTTGCATATTACACTTGGATCATTCATTTGTCCTCAAGTTTTACCTACTTTTGGAGTCTTGTTACTCCTTTGACTCATTCAAAGAAAGCTTCCATCCTTAGTTGCATTAGGAGTTGGTATCATACTCGTCATGTCAACACTGCCAAGTCATGCCATGACCATGTTCAACAATACTCTCACCATTCATTATCTGTAGTCAATACACCTTCCATCATGTCGATCTATTCTGAGTCAGTATTGTATGTTACTGTACCATTTGATCTTCTCTACACATCCTTTTTCATGTTTCATGTCGATGATGGGGGATACATCATGGCCCTCCTTCGACGGATTCATCATTGTCGACTTCAACACATCATCCGGGCATTGAATCTAGAAACCAACCAAGTACCTTGGCCCTGCATGCCTCAATGGTAGGTTACCTCGCTTTCAACATGAGTTTACATCATTGAATCTTGATTGAAATATTTCATCTTGCATTCGACTTCAACTCATTTATTCATGCTTGGTGATATGTACTGTGATACCTTGGGGATCATTGACATTAATGGTGATTTCCATCGTGCTTGTTAACGGTATACATCAATGATTGGTAATCAAGTGGTTTCTACCATGTTCGATGCCAAGAAATTTGTAATCACATGGATAGATTCGTATCATTGTGGGTTCAGCTTGAAGACCCTAGGGAGTCCTATTTTACCCAGGTTGCGATGGAGATTGTATTGAGTCATATTACACGGATCCACATTTGTATTGGTCGTGGCTATGTTATCATCTCATCATGGATCTACACATGTGTCTAATAGCCATGATTGTGTTCAGTCGGTCATTACTACCATGGATCTGCATTGTATTGGTCGGAAGCCATGTTGTACATCATATGAGACTGTATACTCAGAGTCAATTGTATAGCAGCGGCATTCTTCGTCCGATGAGCCATTGGCATTCCCTCTGTCAAAGCATTTCACCTGTCCAAATTTCAACAGCTTCATGCTTGGGGGGCATTCTGTTACACCTAAAATATTACCATCATGAGATTCATTGTATACATCCCTAAAGTTTCCTTGATTAAGTCATTAACCTGGAAGAGATATAAACTCATTCACACTAGGTTTTGAGAGGTCGTCACAGGTTGTCCTCATGCAACCTACGACGTCGCAGCTTGTCCTCTTGCAGGGTGCGACAATGTCAATTAATGGAAAAAAATAGCTTCTTCGAGCCCATTCTCTAATCCAGTTGACATGGATCCCTATCCCTGACCTTTCAGGAGAGCTGGCACTCAGTTCCTAACCTCTTGGAAGGATCCCCTATCTCTCTCCTATCATATCTCAAACTACTCTATCCATACCCTATCCACTTAGTCCTATATAAATGAAGCTCACTCCCATATCAGGGGGAGGAAGTCTATAGTGTCTACATGCTAGTGAAATCACTTTAGAGAGATCTCTAATCATCCATTGAGAGAATCACACTTCGTTGGAGGTCATGGCATTAGCTTGGATGGAGAAGTATTGCTTCATTAAGCCTCGGTTGTAGTCATTCTCTTCTATGTACTTTCCCTATTTTTATAGTAATATAAACGCTTTCCACCAATATTGTTGTGTTGATGATATTGTGTAGTTTACCTACTTAACTGTTTACTTAGATCTGTTACTATTTAGATGCTTTTTACTCGTTTGTCTTGTTCTGTGTGTCTTGGCAGGTCTTGCAGTTGATATTTGACGACCGTGAGGTGTGGAACAACATCCAGAAGAAAGGGCTACAAACTTAAGGTAAGACATCTAATAACTTGATCCTTAACTAGATCTAGGAAAGTGGTTTATAGTTTGTTCTATTTGTTCTAGTATAGCATTGAGCTAGGGAGATCCAACTCGTGTCCGCTCGAGTGGATTGTCCATCAAACACCAAGAACATGAGACTTCACCTTGGATTCAAATGGGTGAGAGTAGGATCCCATGTGGCATGGAGAATATTTCCTTGTGTGGATCCCACACCACCTATGCACCCTCATGACCAAGTGCCACCTTATTTTCTTATTAATAATATTTATTTAACTCATTTTAATATATATTTTTCAAGCTAATGTCCATTTGGAGTCTTATAGCTCCCTTATTCCAAGTCTAAATGTTTTCACCCCAACCTAGGGAACTAGCAGATTGGTGTAATTTTTCCCTTCATGAGATTTATTTGGATGGGGACATTACACTCCTCTCTACCCAATGGTGTGTTACGGGATGCCTCTCCAACACTTGGTAATTGTCAACCAGATTTATTTTGAGGTCATGTATGTTGGAATATTCTCACCATCATTTTTGTATTTTGAATGCATGCATCTAGTCATCAGTATGGAGGTCTCCCAGCACCTAGTCCTTATTTTGCAGCCCCCAGGAGCCTGTTTTCACTCAGTTTTAACCCTCCTAGCCAATGATGCGCCCTTGTTTTCATTACTGGAGTACAAGTGTGCCTTATTCCACCTATTTAGGAGTTACTTCAGTTAGTTAGTTGGTTCATGACTCAGTTCCTTAATTTAGGGGAAGATTGATCAGTTAACTGGTTGAAGCACTTAGATAGGCACCTACTGAGACTAATTGAGCTCTATTGACTACTGACAGCTCCTCATGTCCCCAAATTGGAGTCTCCTTCCCTACATCAGTGCCCATGCACTCAATTAGAATTAGTTAGACTCATTTAACTGACTATTTGACTTTTGTGACCACTGCCACTGGTTTGGATGATGTCTCCAATGTTATCCCAGTTACACACTGAGGATACTTCGAATGACCTTAGAGGCATTCAAATCCATTTGATTGTATTCAGTTATTATTCACATTACAGAGTGCCATCTTACAACTGATGTATGATATAGCAGTTTTTCTCCATTTTCTTTGTAATGAGTGATTATTGATTCAACATTTCTTCTTCTTCTTTCCGCACTACATGAGTAAATTCTAGTGAGGTCTGCTACTGCTAAGTGATCCTACTTCTGAAATATTACATGGTATCAGAGCTGACAACAACTATTCGAGTTGCAGCAATTCCTTGAGTAGTTATCTTTCATTGAGCACCAGAAGCCTCTGGGTTTCCACAACAAATCCTAGTGTTATTTCCTTGAATTCACTGGAGAAATCCAGTGAGGTCTAGCCAGGTGTGAAGGACCCAGTCACATGTGCTTAGTGTCCTAAGGCAGTGTTCAATTCAAATTGCAACAGATCTCCATTTACAATTCTCATTTGTTTTGCAGGTTATACCATCATTCGAATCCATCTTCAACAGATTCGAATTCAGCAGCTACTATGGATCTCCATTGTTTTTGCAGGTTATTCGAAGTTCTTTGCAGTTGCAGCAGTTTCCTGTAGTTGTAGCAGTTTGAATTTTTCTGCAGTTGCAAAAGATTCCTACAGTTGCAGTAGTTTTGATGTCTTCTACAGTTGCAACAGTTTTCTACAGTTGCTGTTGTTTTATGTAGTTGCAACAATAGATTCGAATTCAACCACAGCTTCATGGATCTGGAAGTAATTCAATTGGAATATTCTCACCATCATTTTTGTATTTTGCATGCATGCATGCAATTATACATGCATCCATTCATCTACATGCATTTGTGTGCAATTGCATGCATCCATACATCATTATGGAAGTCTCCCAGCACCTAGTCCTTATTTTTTAGCCCCCAGGAACCTGTTTCTGCTCAGTTGTATCCCTCCTAGCCACTGATGCACCCTTGTTCTCATCATTGGAGCACAAGTGCGCCTTATTCCACCTATTTAGGAGCTACTTCAGTTAGTTGGTTGGTTGATGACTCAGTTCCTTAATTTAGGTGATGATTGATCAGTTAACTTAAATGGTAGGGATCTGGTAACTGAGAACATGAGTTAATCCGGGAAGTGAGAACATGTAATTTGTTGGAATATTCTCACCATCATTTTTGTATTTTGCATGCATGCATGCAATTCTGCATGCATCCAATCATTTGCATGCAATTTCATGCATCTAGACATCAGCATGGAAGTCTCCCAACACCTAGTCCTTATTTTTTAGCCCCCAAGAGCCTGTTTCTGCTCTATTTTATCCCTCGTAGCCATTGATGTGCCCTTGTTTTCATCACTGGAGCACAAGTGCGCCTTATTCCACCTATTTAGGAGTTACTTCAGTTAGTTTGTTGGTTGATGACTCAGTTCCTTAATTTAGGGGATGATTGATGAGTTAACTGACTGAAGCACTTAGATAGGCAACTACTGAGACTAGTTGAGCTCTACTGACTACTGATAGTTCCTCATGTGCCCACATTGGAGTCTCCTTCCCTAGATCAATGCCCATGCACTCAGTTAGACTCATTTGACTGACTATTTGACTTTTGTGACCACTGCCACTGGTTTGGATGATGTCTCCAATGTTATCCAAGCTACACACTAAGGATAATTTGAATGACCTTAGAGGCATTCGAATCCATTTGATTGTATTCAGTTATTATTCACATTACAGAGTGCCAGCTTACAATTGATGTATGATACAACAATTTTTCTCCATTTTCTGTGTAATGAGTGATTATTGATTCATCATTTCTTCTTCTTCTTTCTGCACTACATGAGTAAATTCTAGTGAGGTCTGCTACTACTGAGTGATCCTACTTCTGAAATATTACAATTTAACTACTGCATTTTTTTGGTAGAGGCTACTATTGTTAGTCTACATTGTGATTTTGGAAGTCTGCATACTTTTCAAAAGATTGTGGATCTAAACATTGAATTGAGTTTGAGCTGGAGCTTCATTGTACATATGCACAAAGGTGAAACCTCTCTCTTATGAACACATTGGTAAATATTTTCATGAATGTTAAGCTACCTTGGACATGGAACAATTGAAGGGGATTCACGACCTTTGCGATAAAGAAAGTTGTGTTTTGACTTAGAAATTGACTTGTGAAGTTATCTCTGAGTTAAGACTATTGCGCCCTCCATTTTCAAGCTAAATATTGAAGACTGCAGATATTTATTCATTGTAAAGACTCTTTGGAGATTTGCATTCTCATCAGTGGACTGGTATGCTGCTACAGAATTGATTTGCATGTTGTTGCAAAATTTCTATGAAATTGTTTTTTTTTAGTGCCGCAGAATTGATTTTAATATTGTTGTAAATTGAATTGGCATATTGTTGTAGAATTAAATTTGTGTTGCAGAATGTGTATGTAGACCAGCATAGTGCACATAATTTCTTGAAATGCACTATGCAATATTGATAGCTCTTTCTCTATTCGGCAGTTATCCTAAATCTTAGAGAAGATAAGTTGCAGCTAATTGATAGAAGTGAGCTTGCAGAGAAGATTCGAGATCAGTTTGGTGTTCCCACTTGAAGGATCCAAGCAATTTTGCAACTTGTTTCTACAGCTACTCCAAAAGAAGAGAAGTTTTACATCAACTTGGTATAGCAGATTCCTCAATTCAACAATCATTAGTGTAACTTGAAACTGTGATTTGTTTGTAAGTTCTAATATTTGTTTTGGTGCTTACATATGTGTTTCTGTACAGTACCAAAATGAAGTCAAGTTGAATTGCACATTTTATGTGGGCGTATTTCCAGTTGAGAACGACACCCCTCACCTTTTAAGTTTGAATTTGTTGAAACATTGCTTGTAAAGGGCGGAGTTGCAAGAAGCCCTCAATCTGATTGAGTCTTTGTACTTGGTCCTACCTGCACAAGGAGGCTTCAAACTATCCTCAAAATGTCTAATACAGAAGAAACATTAGAGTTGTTGAATACTCTAGTACATTCAACTGCAGACGACTCAATCACAATCAACGAAAACACACTCCAAATTGTAATCAATCAACTACAAAATTTGAAAGCAAAAGAGGAAGATGCACAACACAAGGATCAACATTCTGAACTAGTGCTTGTTCAAAATAACCCTTTGTTTGAATATGATTCCTATCAGATACTAGAAAAAAATGAAATCATGTCATATGTACAACCTATTCAGAGTTCCAGATGTCAACATTGTGACAGAGTTGGCCATATAAAATATTAGTGTTTTGATCTTCATCCTTGTCGACATTGTGAGAAGCACAACCATTCTTCAAATCAGTGTGTGAAGCTGAAGAAACCTGCAATAGTGAAACTTGCAACAAATTATTGTGCTACTTCATATTGTGTACCTGGAATAGGGGAACATGATGTCAGGATTCAAGTTTCGAAGCCTTGTCCCTCTGACAACAAACACTCACATCCTTCCTCAAGTAAGTCATATCAAGCAATCCTAAGCCATAATGAGTTTGGGAGGCCACCAGATTCAGAGATGCATGTATTTTGAATATAGAAGACAACCATGCCATAGAGTACTCATGTGTTTTGTGTCTAGTTTTGACACCATGAGACTCTCCTCTCCTCACATTGTTCCTGACAGGGGAAATGAATATCGTGAGAAACAAGCGAGCAAGTACAAGTGATACAAAACAAGCAAGCCTTTGAAGAGCTATCTTCCACTCAGCTCCAGAGTTGGTGGTCATCCTAAAACTGCTACTATTGAGAGCACCTTCGATTAGTAGAAGACGTTGCAGGCTTCTAGCTAACTTACTTGGAAAAATATTGTCAAGCTGGAAATGTTCAGCAAGTGGTAGTTGCTCACTTCATGTTTTCAGCTCTATAGTTGGTTTAGGAACCCATGTCTTTACTTTGTTGGTATATTGTTGTTGGACGCATATGGTTTGCAAGATGTCCCATAGTATTTGTTGATCCATAGTTTGTATTATCCCATAGTATTGATCCATAGTATTGGACGCATATGCTTTGTAAGTTGTCTCGTAGTATTATATGTCCCATGGTATTGACCCATAGTATTGTTGCATAGACTAGTATATAAATTCATGTTGATGCCAATGAAGGAACCTTGAAGTTATTTGTATTGAGCTTGCTCAAAGGAGGTTTCCCCCTCAAAGTGGATTGCAATCAATAAAATATTTGGTGATCTCATATATTGTGCATTTTATCAATTAATTGTTGCAGGTTCCTCACATCTGGTATCAGAGCACTTTCTTTGGCTCGTTGCATGAAATTTCTACCAAATTTTTTTTCGCATTTGTTGCAAGTTCGGATCTGGGAATAATCCCTATCCACTTGTTTTGCGGACAATCTACTGAGAGCATACTCAAGGCCTGATCTCCCTAGCTTAACGTAAGTCTAGAAAAAATAGGACAGAACATAAAATACTTTCCTAGATCATATAGAAGTACAAATGTAAGAGTAGATCGTTTACCTTAGATTTGTAGATCCCTTTCTCCTTGTTGGTAGGCGGTTTGGTAAGATGGTGTCGCAGCATCTCCGATGTTGCAACAAGGTAGAAGATGCCGCGAAAGGTGATGAGCGGAAGATTATTTTGTGCATGTGTGGGTCAATTGTACCGCGGATTACAGGTTTTGGGTCATTTGGACCACATATTATGTACTGTTGAGTCAGTTATACTACAGAATGCAGGTTTTTGGTTGGTTTTGGACTAGGTCAGTTAGATATTGGGTCAATTGTGCATAGTGTCAGTTAGAAAGTCATTAGTAAGTGGACAAGAGTTGTAAGGAGAAATCCTATATATAGATAAGAATTGTAAGTGTTGAGAAGAGAATTGGATGGAGAACAATGTGAAGCTTTGATGTTGTCTATATGATTTTCGGGTATGTTTTGATGTCAAGAGTCATCGCTGAGATCTAGTTTTTGCAAAGACATTGTATCTAGGTTGACAATGATAATATGATGAAGCTATTTTGGTACAATCTCTGTGTGCAATCTGTTCAGTTATGGTAATGTGATGTTGCACTTTACAAATAATGTCATGCTTCTTTGATGCGATACTTGTGTTTTGATTACTGTTGTTGCAATGATGAATGTTCGGGTTGAATATTGCATTACTACTATGTTCAATGCTTAAAGATATCCGTCCTGGTGTTGTAATAAGTTTAAGTACTATAGCCACAACCATCCTCCTTCATTTGGTGGAAACATGGTTCCGTCCACTCTCCCTTGATCACCTCGGGTGAGGCCTCATATGCTCTATAGGTGTTGTTGGGAAGGGTCAAACCTGTTCGAGCTGGTGCTCAGGGAGATCACGGTGGGTTGGTGTTGACAGCGATGATGCAGTTGATACTCACAGGTCCTATAGTGAAGCCGAAAGATATTTTTTCTGCAAACCTCAGGGCTGGTTTTTACTGTCGCTTCAACTGTCAATCAAGATGCTTATTTGTGAAAAAGGTATATTGAAGATGCATCTTGATCAGTAGACAACCTGGTGGGTGGAGGCCGTGGGTACCGCAATAGTTGGGTAGTGCTATGTTGGGGGGCGGTGCATGGAATGTTAAGGAGTAGATGGGTGCAGGTCATGATGAGACCATGAGTGAAGCTGAGGAAGGAAGTGGTCTTACAAGGGGAGGAGCGAGGTTTCAACAGGAAAAGAGGCAGAGGATAGGAGAAGGTCCTGCTGCGGTCGAAGTGCAAGACTGTGAAGGAATACCACATGGGATGAAGCAACCTCATAGTCCTGACAAGGACAACCAGGCTATGCCTAGGATAGAGGCAGGACCAAACCCCAACACCAACTTTCCCACACCTCTGCTCACTATCTCTCAGATAGCAAGAAATACCAATTCGACACCGCCAAGTTCATTGATTCCACAAAATTTAATTGGTAGTAGTACAACGAAAGGAGGAAGGAATCCCAGAATGACGGGCGATGATGCTAAGTTACCATTGTTCCACAAGAGTGTGACAGACAACCCAGAATAGTACTGGTTTTTGTTTGAAGTGGTATGGACCATAAAACAGATCACTGATGATGCTGTTAAAAAAGGATATTTAGCGATGACTCTGCGAGGTCGTGCATTAGATTGGTTTATGAAGTTTGTTCTAGTCCCTAGAGGATCCCCAGAGAAGTCGCTGAATGAGATTCGAGATGGGCTGATTGCCGAACTTAGAAGGCCCAAGTCTGAGGCTTAATATATTACAGAATTGAAAGAAATTAAGCAGGATCCCCATGAGACGGTATGGGATTTTGACCAGCGATTCAAGACGTTGATGGAAAAGGTTAGTTTTTATATGAGCGCCGTACAACATAAAGAATGGTTCATCGTGGCTCTACTACCACATATTCGGTTACCACTGATGCAACAAAACATCTCGACTCCCAATGAAGCTCTGTAGATTGCAATGCGATTGGAGGCGTCGCCGATTGGATAAAATGCAGCCGAGATGTCGCAGATACAAACACAGCTTGCTAACTTAACGTTACAACTACAAGATTTAAAGAAGGGCAAGGAGCAGCGCAAAGATTGTTGGTGTATGCGATGTCGAGGGGAAGGGCATACGAAGGACAATTGCCCATACTTCCACAATTATTTGGTTTCAGGAGCGCCAAATCCATTGAATGGTGGTAGCATGCCATGGTGTCGCATCTGCCAGGTATATGGGCACAGTCATGACAATTTCCCTTATATGCAGAAAATGGTTACCACCCCGAGGAATCTTTATTGTACATTCTGCAAATCGGTGGGTCACGATGATAAGGATTTCCGTGCATATGGGTTTCTACAAGAAAGAATGTGTGATGCGTTCTATGTAAAGGATGACCACCGTACCATACAACATCCACAACCACAGGTAGCCCAGCCGCTACCTCAACTGCAGATTCAGTTTGTACCATAGCAATAGCAACCGCCACAGTACATGCCGCAATATGCTAAGATGCAGATGGCTCCACAATAGCCACAATATGTATAGCAACCACAGTGTGCACAACAAGGGCAAGGGATGCAACCAGCACCAATGCAGCAACAGTTTAACCAACCACAGTACCAGCAGTAGGGAGGATTCCGGGGAGGACATGGCGGAGGATTTGGTCGTGGAGGAGGATGAGGTTGTCATAGACCTGTTCAATGCTATCACTGTGCGGTATGGGGACACTATCACTAGGACTTCCCACTACTTCAGAACCAGTGTACGTTCTATTTTGTTAACGATCATACAGTTGAGAATTGTCCACAGTTGATTGCATGATGGCAGGCAGGGAACACTCCCTAGTTGCAGACATAGCCCCAGGTACTGCAGCCCAGTCAGCAGCAAGTACAGCAACAAGTGGAGAACCAGAATCTGTGGCCGAATCAGAACATAAGTCAAAATGTAAATCAACCTGGGAATGTACCACTGAATCAGCCATAGGGTGCAAACATCGCAACAATTTCTGTAGAACCAAGACCTCAAGATGCTTCCATTTTTGTGGTCACTCAAGGACGAAAGACAACTGGCCAAGACAGCTCAATGATCCGGTTAGCTAGACAAAAGAAGGTATCATTTGACATTGATTTGGAGTGGGAGACGTTTCTTCAAACACGACGTGCACTAGAAAACGATCAAGTTAAAGTTGTTGTGTACGACATTCCCTCTACTTTTGATGCTACTTCGGAGGCCAGCCCGTCACAATGGTCCAGCATGCTTCGAGCATTTTTGGAACATTGTTTGTCCCTGGAAAGAGATCACGACGTTGTTGCTGCGATTGAAGCTTTGTTGCGATGACCGGCCCAGGACCGACAAGAGCTCGTGGTCAATTCCCTGCAACGACGGAAGACAGGTAAGGAGATGTGGATGAATATTCAAATTGGCGACTACGATGTTGATTTGGTTATTCTGGACCTTGGTTCGGATGTCAACATCTTGACCAAGCAGGCTTGGTAGAAGATGGGGAGCCCCCCATTGAGCTGGTCTCCTGTACAGCTTCAATTAGCTAATCACGCTAAAGTAACACCAATTGAGAGAGTTCTGCGAATGGTGGTGGACATCGAGGGAATGAAAAAATATGCCAACTTTGATGTAATAGAAGCAGTCAAGGGAGGAAGCTCTTATCCAGCATTACTGGGGATTGGATGGGCTAATGATAGTGGAGCTGTAATCAACTTCAAGCGACGGATGATGACTTTTGAAAATCGCGATCTCAGAGTTATCGCCCCGTTGGATCTAGCTGAAGGACGTCGCTACATAGAGCCAGTAAATGATGACGATCCCAGTGGATGGGACCATGCATTCAATATTTTTGAAGATTATATCCATCTAACTTCCAACAGCGAGCTACGATGGCGCAGCGACAACTCTGATGATGCACTAGAATATTGGTAGAATCGCTTGCACGAGGTATCATTCCATAAGTGCTGGTTGATCACACAGTCATTATGTCATATCACAATTGAAATGATTGCACTACCCATATACAAAGTGCTACCTGGCTTATCTAAATTTTTGACGGAGTTTGAAGCAAGAGTTTCCGAACCTCAACGATTGTTGGCGTTGAATGAGGCATTGAAGGCTGCTCCAGCATGCTGGTGGGAAACACATAAGGCCTCAATTGATGGATGGCCAAAATGCCGAATATTGATGATGGTACGCTTTGGTGATACTGAGGTTTACCACACTGTAAAGTACTATGGTTGGACTGATCTGGGTGGTCACTTGATGGAATGTCAACGACTATGGGTATCACGACCAAAAGATGAGTGGGTCCATGCTTTTATCCATACTTTGGATGAGATGCCACGTTCATGGCATATTGCAGTTAAGTTGCGAGGGGAAATTTCTACTTGGCTAGAGCTCATAGTGTGTTTTACCCATACTTTCAGTTTTGTGGATGCCGATCCAGAGGTTAATAATGCATTATAGCTCATCCGGGATGTAATTCTGTAGGTTGTCCCGGTAGCATACCCTGCATATCCGCACATGCACTGCCAGATATAGTCTCTCATGGAGTGCTTCAATATCAGTGGTGGGCCAGAAGATGGTGATGATCCGTGGAATGTGAATATCTCGGAGTCAGAAGGAAGTCGTGCTATGGTACCACCTGATGCGCCAAGCAACCCGATCAGTCAGCCGCTGAAGATTCGTAAGATTAATATTGGGACAGAGGACACTCCAAATTTCACAAATGTCAGGGATTACTGGGATGATGAGCTGATAAGCAAGGTCACTGATATGCTCCATGAGTTTTAGGATGTCTTTCCGACAAAGTTTTTCGACATGAAGGGGATCCTGGGCGACTTAGGGGAAATGAAGATTCCATTAAAACCAGATGTTAATCCGGCTCGACAACAACCCTATCGACTAAATCCGTGACATAAGGAGAGGGTCAAGGTAGAACTTGATTGCATGCTGGATGCTGGTATCATCGAACCTATCGAGGAGTCAGACTGGATTAGTCCTATGGTGGTACAAGATAAGAAGACTGGCGAGGTGCGCATTTGCGTCGACCTTAGGAAGCTAAATGATGCATGTTTGCACGATCCGTTTCCAACCCCGTTTACCGACGAAGTGCTAGAAGGAGTGGGTGTCCAGGAGATGTACTCTTTCACAGATGGGTTCTCTAGCTACCATCAGATCCACATTGCCAAATAAGACCACCATAAGACAACTTTTGTTACCGAATGGGGATGCTTTCAATACACTGTAATGTCGTTTGGTTTGAAGAATGCACCTGCAATATTTTCGCGGGTTGTCGTCGCTGCCTTCAAATATTTCATTCAAAAGTTTTTACAGGTCTACATGGATGATTAGACGATCTACGAGCTAGTCTGCGATCATCTGGCGAATCTGCGGTTGATGTTGGAGTGATGCCGACAGCACCAGATATCGCTGAATTTAAAACAATGCATCTTTTGTGCACCGTTTGGCATACTGTTGGGTCATATTGTATCTAAGCAAGGATTGTTGGTTGACCGAGAAAATATTGCGCTTATTCTAAGTTTGACACCATCGACTACTGTCAAGCAGTTACGGGTGACGTTGGGACACACAGGGTACTATTGCAAGTTCATCATGGGTTATGCTGCGATTACTGCCCCTATGGAGAAATTTTTGAAGAATGATGCGGCATTCCAGTGGATCCCACAATGTCAGGATAGCTTTGAAACACTGAAGGCGAAGATGGCGTCGGCACCAATATTGGTATTTCCGGACTGGAGTAAGGAATTCCATGTCCATGTTGTTGCCTCATTGATTATGTTGGGTGTCGTATTGGCTCAACCAAGAGAAGATAATCTTGATCATCCTATTGCTTTTTCCAGTCGGAAGCTATCCTCCACTGAAAGGAATTACACTACTACTGAGCGAGAAGGTCTGGAAATGGTCTATGCACTACAAAAGTTCAGACACTATTTGTTGGGTGGGCACTTTAAAATGTTCACCGACCATTTTGCGTTGAAATACCTAGTCAATAAGCCTGTGTTGGGGGGGAAGATATGCCGTTGGCTACTTCTTTTTCAGGAATTTGATTTTGAAATCATTGTGAAGCCCGGCCAGTTGAATGCCGATCCTGATCATCTCTCGCGGATTGATACAGGAGAAGAGCCGACCAACATTGAAGATGGTTTGCCAGATGCTCAACTATTTCGGATTAAGGTTGCAGATAGCTACTTTACAGAAATCATTCAGTTTCTGACAACTGGTACTGCACCAGACAAGTTCACCACCAATATGAAGAAGCAGTTGGTAGTCAAGGCTGCAGAATTTTAGCTAATTGCAGGAGAGTTATACAAAATGGGTGTCAATGAGGTATTGCACAGATGTGTCTTACCGCATGAGCAAGCACAAATATTAGCAAAAGCACATGGAGGAGTAGCTGGAGGACACTATGGTGGTAGGGCGACTGCTAGGAAAGTGCTGCGTGTCGGGCTGTGGTGGCCCACACTGCATAATGATGCGACAGACTATGAGCAGTCCTGTGATGTCTGTCAGGGAACTAGCAAACCATCCCGACACGATGAAATGCCACTCATGCCTCAGTTGACATTGCAGTCGTTCGACAAATGGGCAGTAGATTTTGTAGGTCCAATCAATCCACCAGGGAAGCGCACGGGTGCGCACTACATTATCACAGCGATAAAGTATTTGACTCGATGGGAAGACGCAGCACCAGTAGTTGATTGTTCTGCAGCAATGGCGGCGCAATTTTTGTTCGATAACATCATCACCCATTTCGGTTGCCCCAAGATACTGCTGAGTGACCAGGGCAGCCACTTTCTCAATCGCACCATCAGCTCATTGACGAAGGAATTGTAGATCCAGCATAAGAAGAGTACACCCTACCATCTGCAAGAAAATGGCACCATGGAGGCCTTCAACAAGGTATTGGAGCATGTGCTGACAAAGGTGTGTAACGTGAATCGCGATGACTGGGATCTCAAAATCCCAATAGTCTTGTGGGCCTATCGCACCACATGTAAACAGCTGACAAGGCAGACACCATTTAAGCTGGTGTATGGACAAGAAGCAATTATGCCCATGGAGTATATTGTCCCGAGTCTGTGCATCACGGCCGCAACAGGCATGGATGATGCAACGACACTAAATGAACGTCTAGAGCAGTTGGTGAAGTTGGAGGAAGATTGGTTCATCGCTGGGTTCCACCAGGGGGTAGAGAAGGATTTCCAGAAGGCATGGCATGACAAACACATCAAAAACAAATAATTTCAGCAAGGCGAATTGGTGTTGTTGTATGACAGCAAGTTTATGAAACATCCAGGAAAATTGCAGATACATTGGCTTGGTCCATATCGCATTAGTAGTATTACTTCAGGGGGTGTGGTTTAGCTGCAGCAGCTGGACGGGGAGATGCTCCCAAAAATTGGTGAATGGTCATGGGTTGAAGCCCTATCAGTCGATATTGGAACAGTGCGATGCCTGAGTCACATTGGGAAAAAAAAATGGCAAATTGATTGGTGGCAGGATGGCACACCAATAGAAAAATAAATGCGCAAGCAGGAGGGCTTGTGCTGCAAGTGGAGAGCAACCTGTGCCAAATGGCAGCGTTACGATAAGGTCAAATCAACAATAAATGCCAAAATTTAAGCAGTTAAATTAACGGTGTGTGTTCGAATGATGGGCATTAATGGCGGATCCGGTCGATCGGCTGACAGGATCGACGATGGATTTGAATCATTAATACAGGATTTTGGTTGAATTAATGCATGATTTCATGATGATTATGAAGGATTTGGCTAGAAGCTATAAAACCGGGGAGGAGTTGGTCGGAAAGCCTCGAGATTTTCGTTGATAAGTGCCTGTGCAGAGCATAAACTTGGTGATGTGTTGGGCAAGGTTCGATTGAATTTGCAGAATGGTGTTCGGACGAACCCGCTATTAGTTATAAGCACTGCGAGGTATGCCAGGCGAACTGGAGACAGTTGAGATTAGCAGTGAAGTGGAGTCTCCCTTCATCCCAGCGGTTGTCAAGCAAGAAGTTGTGTCATCCGAAGCTGTTGATCTTGGAGCCGAAGTTGCAAATATGCCAGTGGGAGCATCAGTTATTGCTAAGAGACGGCAGGGGGGTTAGCACTCTGAGTCCCCATAGAGTAAGAGTGTGCTTCGGTTATCCACCATGACGGTAGGCGAAGCTCCGGAGCAGGTGGGGCAGTCTAGTCACTGCATTCACGAGTCTACCCCATGGGCGGGACTATCAGTCGGTGACATCCTTGGGTATATCCCTGCCAAATTGCAAGTAGCTAAACCCTGTTGAACATGTGATAGACCACGAGAAGTGAAAGTATATATCTCATATGATATATCTAAGCTAACAGTTAAGGAGGAAACCTCTAAACATCATCAAGGAGACAACATTTATGGAAAGAAATTATATTAACTATATTGAAGAGTGGAGAAGTACAATAGAAAAGAAGGTTACAACCATCGCCTTAACGCTACAAGCTCCTTCCTACAATCCATGCCAAAGCTTCTAGAGATAAGTGGATGTTCCCCAAGCTAGAGTATTAGATCTATTGAGCTTGATTTCACCAGCATAAGAGTACCATAGATTTCCTCCCTTTGGGATGGGAGTGAGCTTCATTTAAATAGGACTAAGTGGATAGGGTATGGATAGGATAGGTTGTTCCCCAAGCTAGAGTATTAGATCTATTGATCTTGATTTCACCAACATAAGAGTACCATAGACTTCCTCCCTTTGGGATGGGAGTGAGCTTCATTTAAATAGGACTAAGTGGATAGGGTATGGATATGATAGGTTGAGATATGATACGAGAGGCTTAAGGGATCTTTCCAAGGTGATAGGAATCAAGTTCCAGCTCCCCCAAGAGGTCAGGGATAGGGTCCCAAGTTAGCAAGCTTTGAGAAGGGGCTCGGAGGGCTATTTTTGTCCATTAACTGACATCGGCGCACCTTGCAATAGAGAAAGCTGCGACGTCGCATGCTGCATGAATGCAACCTGCGATGACCTCTCAAAACCTAGTACAAATGGGTACAAATCCTTCCAGGTTAATCCCTCAATCAAGGTAACTCCAGGGGTGTATACACTGAATCTCATGATGGGAAGATTTTAGGTGTAATAGAATGCCCCCCAAAGCATGAAGCTATTGAAAGATAGACAGGTGAAATGCTTTTATAGAAGGAATGGAAATAGACTTGTCGGACGAAGGATGTTGTTGTAGTATAACTGACTCTGAGTATATAGTCTCAAATGACTTACAACATGGCTGCTGACCAATACAATACAAATCCATGGTAGTAATGAATGACTAAACACAATCATGGCTACTAGACACAAGCATAGATCCATGATGAGATAATAACACAGCCACGACCAATACAAATGTGGATATGTGTGATAAAACTCAATACAAACTCCATTGCAACCTGGGTAAAATATGACTTCCTAGGGTCTTCAAGTTGAACCCGCAATGATATGAATCTATCCATGTGATTACAAAGGCCTTGACATCAAACATGGTAGAAACCACTTGATTACCGGTCATTGATGTAAACTGTTAACAAGCGCAAGGGAGATCAACATTAATGTCAGTGATTCCCAAGGTATCACAATACATGTAACATCTCGAAAAATACCAAAATTTAAAATTTTTTATAATAGCAATAATTATCAAAGTCCTTAATGCGGAACATATAAATTAATTAGATTTCTTAACTAAGATAATTAATAACGATGACACGTCATACCTCTCCAATAGATATGCATAAAAATACAATTTACAGATTTGCTATTTTTATGCATAAAAATACAATTTACAGATTTGCTTAAGTTCTAAATATGATTAAATGTTGTACATAGTTTGTACTATTATGATGTTCTTTGATGAAGTACTGATAGTTTGTTTGTATGTTGACGAAGGGGTCCTATGAGGTACCCTAGAGTTTACTTAGCTACATTTAGCTAAGGCATTTGAATCTTGTTTCCATGTGCAGACCACAGGTAAGAAATTCTACGACAACATGTGTTAAGAGTACATGTGTCTTTCAATTCATCATCAATGTAAAATTAGAATGCTAAGTACTTCCTTGCGAAACAAGTTACTGGAAGTATGGATACTTGGTTCTAAAACTAGTTTGTATGCTGACTTTCAAAACTCTTTAGTGTTATGATTTCACATTGTCCAAGTATTTGTTATAATGCTACAATTATTAACATATGACTATTGTCATTATTATCGAAACAGTGATACCAATATCTATTGATAAAGCTATTAGAAAGCTTGTAGAAAATAGTGTTTCTACTTTGGAACTATCATTACGTCTTGATTCTACAGAACTTAGACTATTCTAAGTCTTGAGTTAATTATTTGATTATCATTACACAATTAATATATGAATGGTCTAGTGACTAGTGTTATGAACTCAGCATTATAGTGTATAATGTTACCATTTAAACTATGCCTTAGGTATTACATCTATCAAATAAACTTTGCAATACATGGCTAGCATATTAAAATGTGTATCAGTTATCTATAACTATAGGCTCACACTATTATTATGAATTGGAAAATTATAACTATCGTATGAAATCTATAATGTATATAGTATCTAATTCTACTTTTGGAAAGTTAGAATCCTAACTATATCTATGGTCTCCATTATCAATGATTAACAATATATATATATATGGCTAAGCTTTATTCTATATAAATATATACCCGAGCCTTAGTAAATGAATTGTTAACATTATATAGTGATTATACAATCACACCAAACGTTGGCATACAATACATTATTACGATGCATAACAATAAACTTTAGAGACTAAAAAGAAATACGATCCACGGGTATAAAAATGAAATTATTTTGATGTTGACAGGGTATTATCTTGACATGCTTTCCAAGCTGGCATTGACAGGACTAGCATTAACATCGTTCCATGGTTGAGTGATGTGGAAGCCTAGTTGTAAGGTATTCACATGGTTTGTGTTTGAAATGAGCATCACCACGAGCTGAGCTATGCCATGCACTGGCTCTCAATTTGCTTACTTGGAAATTGGTAGATGAAGCAATTAATACAATATTGATTGCAATCGTGGTTCGATAATCAACATGCCTTAACTGGCAGATCTCCCACCGTTGATCTCTGCAAGATATGGGGCTGTGAATGAAACCCTATCTATGCATTGGTAAGTAATGGAAAAAATGGTTTTCGACATTCATTGTTGCATTTTTAGTGGAAGGTCATGGAGTCGACCGTCTATTGCAATGTAGGGTTTTAGAGTTGGTTGAGAGGAGGACTCCTTCCTCGATTTCAAACCTTGGACCTGTAAGGATAGTTCTAATGGTTGCAAACTCACAATCTTGTGCCATAGCACTACGATACAGCCTGGAAGTTGTGTGATTTCTCTTCTGTCAGTTGTTGTATTCATAGTTGAACTGGGTTTCAATCCTCCAGTTTGTCAAAACATCTTCTGTAGTTAAATCATGGATTGCTATCTAGTGCCATTAGGCTTCGTCGTTTTTACTGTGTGGTGTGCCAAAGTTCAAGGCTTCATTTTCTAAAGGTAGGTTCTGATGATAATGATACTAATACTATGTTACTTATTTTCATTCTTGCATTTTATTGTTTTAACCTCTCCGAACTATGAACTTTGCAGGTACCCACTTCATAGAACGATTCCTATGCATAAGAATTGGAAAATAGAAATCTACTACTGCTTCCTGGTAAGCTACAGTGGTTCTCGAAACCTCGTAGGTGCCCTTTTGCATGGTTTTGATGGTGACTAGTATGTGCCAAGAGTTGGAACTATTCGACTTTGTTTTCGGAGATGGTCGAGCATTGAGTTCTAAAGTCTTAATTTGGTACATACTATACAGAGGGTAATCCTCATTTGTTTAAGTTGCTTTTTGGCTATTTGATGCCTAGCTACGTTGTTGTTAAGAACTTCACCCTTGTTTTTGTTCTCCTAAAAGTCAAGGGTAAAACCCTGTGTAGTTTATGGTTCTTGCCCTCGTTTAAACGTTTTGGTTGAAAAGGGTTAAAATTTTGTGTAATGTTGGGAACCTTGACAGGTCCGTAATGTAAACTATGTTATACTTTTTGAATGTTTAATGAGAGCCGAGGGTTCTCCTGTTCTAAAGACAATGGCTCGCTTGAAATGAAAGGACTTGTTTTAAAGTTAATGGTTGAGGAAATAATTGTATAACTGTTATGCGATGCCGAACAACGATAGTTGTTTTTGGCCGAGGGTTAAGGTTTGCATAACTGTAATAGTTGTTCCCTATACTTTTGTTATCGTTATTGATATTCATGTTTTTGGAATCGTGATGAGATAGTTTAGCTGCGAATTGTTTTTGGAATGGCTACTCCACGGTGTTCTATTGTAAATCAGGATTGAAACCCTACCTGTAGCTTTCGTTTGTTATCTGGCTTGTATTGAACTTTTGTACTCGAGAGTTAACCTTTGCAACAAATGTTTTCGATGTTGTGTATGCCTTCTTACTAGGGTTATGAGCTATCGATAGACATTAGTACAGAGTTGTGCTTTCTGCTAAGTGACGAATACTGTCTTGTAGTAGTCTCGAAATGTTAGTTAGGGTTTGGAAAATCGATAGCTGTTAGGGTGAAAAAAGAAATGTCTAAAGTTTTCCATGAATGGATTGAGAAGAAAATTATGAACTGTGTAAACAGAAAACTAGGGTCTGTAGTATCTTAGGGTTTGATACTATTGTGTAGATATTCAATAATTGAAGTCAAAGGTGAAAGTTAGTGAAGAAATAAAATATGTATAATTGTAACAAATCTATACAGAGATTAATTCTTGTAGCTGCTATAATTCTTGAAAATATAATTGCTTGAAAAACATGAAATGTATCATATTGAAATGCATTTGCTTACTATCTGAACTAGATAGAGTTAAAATGAAATATAAAGAACTATGTAGAAATAAAATATGTTTTTCTTTTATCTAATAATCATATGAATTCTATGCAGTTGTTGATACTATATTGTAATGTTTACTGTGTTTAAATATATGGCAGAAATATAACAAGAGCACTACTGTATTCATATTTCCAATCAATGGCATTCAGCCTATCTCTCATCTTTCCTAATTTATTTCTCTATACTGGAGTACGATGCGAAGAACAACATGGGGAAAAATATAGAGATGTTTATCGATTCAATTATTTCACAAAGCGTTTTCACTCAGAATCATACTTAAATTAGAAAATAAAATAATCTCTTTTACATGACTGAATTTAAAAATTCTAATATGCAGAAACATTTAACTGTAAACAAAAGTAGGAACAGTAAAACCTGGTTGACTATAGGAGAAACATACAGCCCAAGGAACCTATTCCACCCAACCTATTCTCGAAGACAGTCAAGTTACTTTCCTTAGGACCCTCGAGCCTGTTCACTGAACCACCAGGAGGAAGATTCTGTAAAAGTCTTAGTACATCAACTTGCAATAGAATGTAGATTGTCTAGTCATCAAGACTCAACAGTCAAAGAGATCTGCACCAGCACCTCTGGTTTTCCTTCTCAGTATATTTAGAAGACTCACAGTTGCACTCTCACATAGCCTCCCTATTCGAATCTCTCAGTGATCACCTGATGCACTTGAGGAATATTTCTGTAGAAAATATTGTAAGGGGCTGCTTTCCCAATTTGAATTGCCTTATGTAGGATGCCTAGGCCTTTTAGTGGTTAACTGGTCATTAATGAGCTACCTACTCTCTTCCACCCACCTGGGGGATAATGCCACAAATTTAGGGGTAGTTGTCCCATAAACAACAGCTAGTGGTGGAGTGAAAATGCTGCCATCTGTCCCATACCTTCTAACAGCTTCCATTCCTCCTAGTGGGTCAGTGAACACTCATTTAACAGTTCCCTTGGGTGTTTGTCTCCAACTTTAATTTATTAAATAATAATAATCAGTAATTACAATTATCCTTGACCAAACTTGGTCATAATTACAAAACTTTGTAATTAAAATTTAACATAAATTATTTTTCAAAATAAAATAATATTCTCATAATTTGGGTAGGTGACATACACCTCCCCTTAAGTCTCAACATCGTCCTTGATGTTGGTTAATCACTCTTTGAGTGTTCATGAAACAAAGTTGGGTATGCTTCCCGCATACTATTCACCAACTCCCAGGTTGCTTCTTATGGGCTAAGGTGCTTCCATTGCACCTTTACTTGCCCAATGGTGTGATTCTGGAGTAGCGTTTCCTTCCTTCCGAGGATATAGTCCGGTTCCACTTGAAAATCGCCGTCTTGTCCCACATGTACATCATTCCAATTTACAACATGATTAGCATCATGCACATACTTCTTTAAAAATGATATATGAAAAACATTATGTATCTTTAAATTTGGTGGCAAAGCTAGTTGGTATGCCACTGGTCCAACCTTTAACAATATTTCGAAAGGACCACAATACTTGGGTGCCAACTTGGCACAGCTTCCCAATTTCAATGAACTCTTTTTTGGTATTACCTTAAGAAAAACATGTTCAACAACCTACAACTCTTTATGAGTCCTTCTAAGACCTGCTTGACTCTTTTTCCTATCTTGGGCAGCTTTAAGATTTCTTTGTACCTGTTTCACAATTAGTTCTAATTCCTGCAACAATTCAGAATGACATGATGGGCTTCTAACCAGTCCATTCCTATTATAATAACATAGGATACTAAAGGTGAAACATTCAACTTGGTTTGTGTCTTTAACTGATTCATGGATAAAGCACAACTTTCAATAAAATCCGATACTTTCCTTTTTGTTCGTGTTGCTAGTCTAACTAACCAGGATTTACTGAATTTTTCTGTTTTCAATTTAAAACTTTCTACAATATATGGTGATATATAACTTAAGTTAGCACCTAGATCAATCAAACTAGTAACATGATGATTTTGTAGCATACCTTCAATCTCTACCATATAGATTTGATGATCTGCTTGCCTATTGTCCAGTGCTTCATTAATTTTGGGCATATCCCTTGCCAAGTCTCCAACTGTAGGTTCAGTCTGTATGGAATGGATATTGTTAGCTGTCCGCTCCCTCTTGGGGCATTCTGATGCATAATGGGGACCTTGACACTCAAAACATTTGATAGGTACCTTTTGATCATTAGTTCTGGTAGCATTGAGAGTGTTTCTAGGAGCTGAAAAATTCTGCTGCTGACTGTTTCTGGGAATGTTTCCTTGAAAACTCCAATTCTGAAAATTTTTCTTTTGGAAACTAGAATTTCCACTAAACCTAAAATTTTTCATTTTCAGCTCAAAATTTTTGGGTTTATGACTTTTCAAGTTTGATATTCCTTCTCTTTTTCGATTAGTGTCATAACAGAAAGTTGTTTTCCTCATGGCCTCTTCTAAGGTCTTTGGATTGTCATACTCGATTATGTCCTTGATGTTGAAAGGTAGACAGCTCAGGTATCTTTGGATCTTTGGTTTTTCTTCCACAAGGTATGGCACATATCTCAGCAAATTCAGAAATTTATTGTTCATTTCTTTCATGTTCATACTTCCCAGCTTTAAGTCATAGAACTCCTTTGATTTTTCTTCATAGTATTGTTCAGATAAGAACTTCTTTTTGAAGTACCATTTGAAAGTACTCCAATTCACATCTTTGTCCTTGATTCCCTTCACTCTTTTGATGTCCTGCCACCAAATATCTGCCTTCCCAATCAAGTTGTAGATTTCCATCTTTGCCTTCAATGATTCTGAGTAATCCTAAATTTGGAAGTACTTCTTCATGCCGGACAGCCAAGCTTCTACTGTCTCTCCTTTCTCAGTTTCACCATTGAAGGTTGGGGGTTTGATTTTCTTAAACTCCCCTGCAATATGTTCATACTGTTTGTGACTTTTTCTTTTGGGTTTGTAGTCTCCTCCACTGCTATCACTTGAATAATTTCTTTTCTTTTTCCGTTTTTCATGGGCAGCTTCTTATGATGTTGAAATGCTATTTGCATCATTAGTTCTCACTTTCTTACCCTTGTCTCGATGAGGTAAATCTTCAATCTTAGAGGTATTTTCAATTTCTCTATCCTGTTCATCAGTTGGGCATTATTCGAATAGTACTTGATTAAGTTCCTCTTGTGCCTTCATAATTTTCTCATTGTCTTGTTTTACAGATCTGATTTCTGCCTTTAACTCTTGAAATGCTCGTAATAATTCTGACGAATTGTCATTTAATTTGCCGTGGAATTCTTCTTCATAATGTTGTCCCGTGCTATGACTGTTGGGTCGAAATCTATCTTCTAAATGTTTAGTTGATCCTTCCATACCTGTAACTTAACATAATTTATGTATAACACAAATAGTTTAAATTTTTGAATTAGTAAAATTTCTGCTATAAATAAATTTTCTGTTGCGTGTTCTTGGACCTTTTTCAAGCCTAGAATTTGAACATGAGCTCTGATACCACATGTAACATCCCGAAAATACAAAAATTTAAAATTTTTTATAATAGCAATAATTATCAAAGTCCTTAATGTGGAACATATAAATTAATTAGATTTCTTAACTAAGATAATTAATAACGATGACATGTCATACTTCTCCAATAAATATGATATAATTGTATTTGCTATTTCATATTTAAGCAGATGTTAATCTCCTTAACGAGAGATCTTTTTATGATTATGCATAAGAATAAAATTTACAGATTTGCTTAAGTTCTAAATATGGTTACATGTTGTACATAGTTTGTACTTTATGATATTATTTGATGAAGTGCTGACAGTTTGTTTGTATGTTGACGAAGGGGTCCTATGAGGTACCTTGGAGTTTACTTAGATACGTTTAGTTAAGGCATTTGAATCTTGTTTCCATGTGCAGACCGCAAGTAAGAAATTCTATGACAACATGTGTTAAGAGTACATGTGTCTTTCAATTCATCGTCAATGTAAAATTAGAATGCTAAGTAATTCCTTGCGAAACAAGTTACAGGAGGTATGGATACATGGTTCTAAAACTAGTTTGTATGTTGACTTTCAAAACTCTTCAGTGTTATGATTTCACACCGTCCAAGTATTTGTTATAATGCTACAATTATTAACATATGACTATTGTCATTATTATCAAAACAGTGATACCAATATCTATTGATAAAGCTATTAGAAAGCTTGTAGAAAATAGTGTTTATACTTTGGAACTATCATTATGTCTTGATTCTACAGAACTTAGACTATTCTAACTCCCGAGTTCATTATTTGATTATCATTACACAATTAATATATGAACGGTCTAGTGACTAGTGTTATGAACTCAGCATTATAGTGTATAACGTTACCATTTAAACTATGCCTTAGGTATTACATCTATCAAATAAAATTTTCAATACATGGCTAGCATATTAAAATGTGTATCAGTTATCTATAACTATAGGCTCACACTATTATTATGAATTGGAAAATTATAACTATTGTATGAAATCTATAATGTATATAGTATCTAATTCTACTTTTGCAAAGTTAGAATCCTAACTATATCTATGGTCTCCATTATCAATGATTAACAATATATATATATGCCTAAGATTTATTCTATATAAATCTATACCCGAGCCTTAGTAAATGAATTGTTAACATTATATAGTGATTATCCAATCACACCAAACGTTGGCATACAATACATTATTATGATGCAAAACAATAAACTTTAGAAACTAAAAACAAATACGATCCATGGGTATAACAATGCAATTATTTTGATGTTGACAGGGTATTATCTTGACATGCTTTCCAAGCTGGCATTGACAAGCCTAGAATTAACATCAACCCACGATTGAGTGATGTGGAAGCCCAGTTGTAAGGTATTCACGTAGTTTGTGTTTGAAATGAACATCACCGCGAGCTGAGCTGTGCCATGCACTGGCTCTCAATCTGCTTACTTGGCAATTGGTAGATGAAGTAATTAATGCAATATTGATTGCAATCGTGGTTCGATAATCAGCGTGCCTTAACTAGCAGATCTCCCACCATTGATCTCTGCAAGATCTGGGGCTGTGAATGAAACCCTATCCATGCATTGGTAAGTAAAGGAAAAAACGGTTTTCGGCATTCATTGTTGCGTTTTTGGTGGAAGTTCGTGGAGCCAACCGTCTGCTGCAATGTAGGGTTTTAGAGTTGGTTGAGAGGAGGAATCCTTACTCGGTTTCGAACCTTGGACCTGTGAGAATAGTTTTAATGGCTATAGGCTCACAATCTTGTGCCATAGCACTATGATACGGCCTGGAAGTTGTGTGTGATTTTTCTTCTGTTAGTTGTTGTATTCATAGTTGAACTGGGTTTCGATCCTCCAGTTTGTGAAAAGATCTTCTGTGGTTAAATCGTGGATTGTTGTCCAGTGCCATTAGTGTTCGTCATTTTTACTGTGTGGTGTGCCAAAGTTCAAGAATTCATTTTCTAAAGGTAAGTTCTAATGATAATGCTGCTAATACTGTGTTACTTGTTTTCATTCTTGCATTTTATTGTTTTAACCTCTCTGAACTGTGAACTTTGTAGGTACCCACTTCATAGAACAATTCCTATGCATAAGAATTGGAAAATGGAAATATGCTACTACTTCCTGGTAAGCTCCTTTCGTTCTCGAAACCTCATAGGTGCCCTTTTGCATGGTTTTGATGGTGACTACAGTTTGTCGAGAGTTGGAACTATTCGACTTTGTTTTCGGTGATGGCTAAGTATTGAGTTCTAAATTCTTAATTTGATACATACTATACAGAGGGTAACCCTCATTTGTTTAAGTTGCTTTTTGGCTATTTGATGCCTGGTTGCGTCGTTGTTAAGAACTTCACCCTTGTTTTTGTTCTGCTAAAAGTTAAGGGTAAAACCCTGTGTAGTTTATGCTTCTTGCCCTCATTTAAACGTTTTGGTTGACAAGGGTTAAACTTCTGTGTAATGTTGGGAACCTTGACAGGTCTATAATGTAAACTCTATTATACTTTTTGAATGTCAAATGAGAGCCAAGGGTTCTCCTGTTCTAAAGACAATGGCTCGCTTGAAATGAGAGGACTTGTTTTAAAGTTAATGGTTATGGAAATAATTTATAACTATTATGTGATGCCGAACAATGATAGTTGTTTTTGGCCGAGGGTTAAGGTTTGCATAACTGTAATAGTTGTTCCCTGTACTTTTGTTATCATTATTGATATTCATGTTTTTGGAATCGTGATGAGATAGTTCAACTGCTAATTGTTTTTGGAATGGATATGCTACAGTGTTCTATTGTAAATCACGATTGAAACCCTACCTGTAGCTTTCGTTTGCTATCTGGCTTGTATTGAACTTTTGTACTCGAGACTTAACCTTTGCAACAAATTTTTTCGATGTTGTGTATGTGTTCTTACTAGGGTTATGAGCTATCGATAGACATTAGTACAGAGTCGTGCTTTTTTCTAAGTGATGAATATTGTCTTGTAGTAGTCTCAAAATGTTAGTTAGGGTTTGGGAAATCTATAGCTGTTAGGTTCAGAAAAGAAATGTCTAAAGTTTGCCATGAATGGCTTGAGAAGAAAATTATGAACTCTGTAAAAAGAAAACTAGGGTCTGTAGTATCTTAGGGTTTGATACTACTGTGTAGATATTCAATAATTGAAGTCAATGGTGAAAGTTAGTGAAGAAATAAAATATGTATAATTGTAACAAATCTATACAGAGATTAATTCTTGTAGCTGCTATAATTCTTGAAAATATAATTGCTTGAAAAACATGAAATGTATCATATTGAAATGAATTTGCTTACTATCTGAAATAGATAGAGTTAAAAGGAAATATAAAGAACTGTGCAGAAATAAAATATGTTTTTCTTTTATCTAATAATCACATGAATTCTATGCAGCTGTTGATACTATACTGTAATGTTTACTGTGTTTAAATATATGGCAAAATTATAACAAGAGCACTAATGTATTCATATTTCCAATCAATGGCATTCATCCTATCTCTCATCTTTCTTAATTTACTTCTCTATACTGGAGTGCGATGTAGAGACCAGCAAGGGGAAAAATATAGAGATGGTTATCGAATAAATTATTTCACAAAGCTTTTTCACTCAGAATCATACTTAGATCAGATAATAAAATAATCTCTTTTACATGACTGAGTTTAAAAATTCTACTATGCAGAAACATTTAACTGTAAACAAAAGTAGGAACGGTAGAAACTGGTTGACTGTAGGAGAAACAAATAGCCCAAGGAACCTATTCCACCCAACCTATTCCTGAAGACAGCCAAGTTACATGCCTTAGGACCCCCAAGCCTATTCATTGAACCACCAGGAGGAAGATTCTATAGAAGTCTTAGTACATCAACTTGCAATAGAATGTAGATTTTCTAGTCATCAAGACTCAGCAGTTAAAGAGACCTGCACCAACACCTCTGGTTTTCCTTCTTAGTATATTTAGCAAACTCACAGTTGCACTCTCACATAGCCTCCCTATCTGATTCTCTCAATGATCACCTGATGCAATTGAGGAATATTTCTGCAGAAAATATTGTAAGGGGGATGCTTGCCCAATTCGAATTGCCTTATGTAGGCTGCTTAGGCCTTTTAGTGGTTAACTAGTCATTAATGAGCTACCTGCTCTGTTCCACCCATCTGGGGGATAATGCCACAAATTTAGGGGTAGTTTTCCCATAAACAACAGCTAGTGGTGGAGTGAAAATGTTGCCATCTGTCCCATACCTTCTAATAGCTTCCATTCCTCCTAGTGGGTTAGTGAACACTCATTTAACAGTTCCCTTGGGTGTTTGTCTCCAAATTTAATTTATTAAATAATAATAATCAGTAATTACAATTATCCTTGACCAAACTTGGTCATAATTACAAAACTTTGTAATTAAAATTTAACATAAAGTATTTTGCAAAATAAAATAATATTCTCAGAATTTGGGTAGGTGACAGACACCCCCCCTTAAGTCTCAACATCATCCTCGATGTTGGTTAATCACTCTCTAAGTGTTCCTGAAACAGAGTTGGGTATGTTGGCCCACATACTACTCTCCAACTTCTAGGTTTCCTCTTCTGGGATAAGGTGCTTCCATTACACCATTACCTGCCCAATGGTGCGATTCCGGAATAGAGTTTCCCTCCTTTCGAGGATACAGTCCGGTTCCACCTGAAAATCGTCGTCTTGTCCCACCTGTACATCATTCCAATTTACAACATGAGTAGCATCATGCACATACTTCTTTAAAAATGATATATGAAAAACATTATGTATCTTTAAATTTGGTGGCAAAGCCAGTTGGTATGCCACTGGTCCAACCTTTAACAATATTTCAAAACGACCACAATACCTGGGTTCCAACTTGGAACAGCTTCCCAATTTCAATGAACTCTTTTTCGGTCTTACCTTAAGAAAAACATGTTCACAAAGCTGCAACTCTTTATGAGTCCTTCTAAGATCTGCTTGACTCTTTTGCCTATCTTGAGCAGCTTTAAGATTTCTGTTAAATTTTTAGTATTAAATCACAATACTATAGGATCTTTGCTGAGAGAATAACATCTACAGTATATCAATGCATGACAATCATAATATGACAAGCATCACAAGCATCACAAGAATCAAAAGCATAGAGACAAGAGACACAGAGTTTCCGTGGGGAAAACCCTAAGGTGAAAAACCCCACAACTTCCTCAGAGATAGAGAGAGCAATGGCTCAACCAAAATACAACCAAATAATACAGAGATAGTCTCCTAGCAGATGATCCTCCTTCTCCTCACTAGTGCGCCACTTTTCAGAGAGAGAGATAGATACTTTTCCGAGTGAGTAAAATAGAGATCTCCTATCTCTATTTATACTCACCTTTTTTCCCAGTGACCTACTGGGGCCGACTTGTCTACTTGAGTATATCCACATTATATTATATATTAATTAGGGCCGACCCCATAAGGTGGTCTAATAACCCATCGGCAAGTACACCCACTTGCGACACTTGTCAATCCACATGACGACACTTCCTTATAGAGGAATAACACATCTCTTATAAGGGTACAATAAATATATATATAATACACAGATGAAATACATTCCGAAGTTACATATACATCAACACTCCCTCTTAACTAGGAAGGTATTTCTCGACACAGATCTGCTAGGCAAGTCTTCTACTCTGGATCATCGTCATCGATGCATCGTCATCATCATCGTCACTGCTGCTACTATCTCATCCAATCTCTGTCTCTACTCATCATAGGAAGTTCTACAGAGCCAGTCCTTTTTCATACTGGATGTAGGTCCACCACCTGCAGGTCTTCGTCATCACTGGCCATACTGTGGAATCCTCAGGACTTTTACATGCGTCACAAAACCTCGCAAGAGCATCCCAGGCTGTTACGAGCACACAGCTCTACCTATAGGATCTCCCAGGGCAACGATTTACATGTGACCTCACCACAAAACCTCGCAAGAGCATCCCAGGCTGTTACGAGCACACAGCTCTACCTATAGGATCTCCCAGGGCAACGAATTACATGTGGTCATGGAAAAACCTCGCAAGAGCATCCCAGGACTGATTACGGGCACACAGCCCAACCTATCGGATCTCCCAGGGAAACGAATTACATGCCATAGGACAAAACCTCGCAAGAGCATCTGCCAGATATCCCAGGGAAACGAATTACATGCCATAGGCAAAACCTGATCCACGGCCACAGAGTATCAGCTTGATACTCACCATACATCATCCTGATGTATCCATGATCATCCTGATCATCATCACTGCAACGTCCTGCTGCATGTCATCTGGAGCAACATCCTGAAGCTCGTCATCTATGATCATCCTGATCATCATCACTGCAACGTCCTGCTGCATGTCATCTGGAGCAACATCCTGAAGCTCGTCATCTATGATCATCCTGATCATCACTGCAACATCCTGCTGCATGTCATCTGGAGCAACATCCTGAAGCTCGTCATCTATGATCATCCTGATCATCACTGCAACATCCTGCTGCATGTCATCTGGAGCAACATCCTGAAGCTCGTCATCTACGATCATCCTGATCATCATCACTGCAACGTCCTGTTGCATGTCATCTGGAGCAACATCCTGAAGCTCGTCATCTACGATCATCCTGATCATCATCACTGCAACGTCCTGCTGCATGTCATCTGGAGCAACATCCTGAAGCTCGTTATCTACGATCATCCTGATCATCATCACTGCAACGTCCTGCTGCATGTCATCTGGAGCAACATCCTGAAGCTCGTTATCTACGATCATCCTGATCATCAATGCAACATCCTGCTGCATACCAAGTATCTACCTGATACATATCATCATACATGATCCTCCTGATCATCAATGCAACATCCTGCTACATGCCAAGTATCTACCTGATACATATCATCATACATGATCCTTCTGATCATCAATGTATCCACCTGATACAAATACAAAACATATGATATATATCATCATACATGATCCACCTGATCATACAATGTATCCACCTGATACATATACAGATACATGGTCCAAGCATCCAACATGATGCATATAAAATACATACACATGATCCAACTGATCATATCCAGCATCCAACATGATGCGTACATACATACATAAAATGATCCAACTGATCATATCCAGCATCCAACATGATGCGTACACACATACATAAAATGATCCAACTGATCATATCCAACATCCAACATGATGCGTACATACATACATAAAATGATCCAACTGATCACATCCAGCATCCAACATGATGCGTACATACATACATAAAATGATCTAACTGATCATATCAAGCAGAAACTAGAACATCATCCTGATGTTCATCATCCAGCGCTTACATCCACAGCCATGTGAAGGATCCTCCTTCCAACATGCTTGGAATGGCTTCAGCAGATGTGTCCATCACTTCTTCCTCGAAGTGTCCTCGATCTGAATAACGCCAAGCCTCTCTCTGAAGTACTCGAACTTCACCCTGGCTAGTGGCTTCGTCAGCACATCTGCAATCTGCTCGTCCGTCGCAACATACAGGAGCTTCACAGCTCCTCTCTGCACCATATCCCTGATATAGTGGTATTTGATCTCTATGTGTTTCGACCTGTCATGAAACACTGGGTTCTCGGACAGCTTCACACAACTCTGGTTATCACAGAAGATACCAGTAGCTTCCAACGGGAGATCAAATAACTCAGACAGTAGTTTCCGTAGCCATACTGCCTCACAACTAGCTGAACAGGCTGCAACATACTCTGCCTCAGCTGTACTCAGTGCTACGCAGGACTGCTTCCTGCTAAACCAAGAGACCACACCTGATCCCATACTGAAGCAACACCCAGATGTGCTCTTCCTATCTGCAGCATTGCCAGCCCAATCTGAATCAACATAACCCTGCAGGTTAAACTTTTGATTCGCCTCATATCTGAGCCCATAATCCACTGTACCCTTCAGGTACCTCAGAACATGCTTTACAGCAACCAGGTGAACACTCCTCGGATCTGTCAGGAACTGGCTCAATGTGTTCACAGCAAAGCAAATATCTGGTCTCGTGTTCATCAGGTACATCAATGACCCAATAATCTGACGATACATAGAAACATCAACTGGCTCAGATGAAGCATCACAAAGAAGCTTCAGATTCGATGCCATAGGTGTGGCCATGGATTTGCAATCCATCATCCCAAATCTCTTCAGGATATCTACTGTGTACTTCCCTTGACCAAGGAAGATCCCACCTGCATTCTGCCACACCTCCATGCCTAGGAAATAGTGCATCATTCCCAAATCTTTCATATCGAATTCAGCTGCAAGCTTCCTCTTGGTATCTGCAATCATTCTGTCATCTCCTGTCACAAATAGGTCATCCACATATAGTAGTAGAATCACAGGATTCCCTTCCTCAACCTTGTAGTAAAGGTTGGAATCCGCTTTACTCTTGGTAAAGCCCAAACTAGATAGGAAACTGTCCATCCTACCATACCAGGTTCTGGGAGCTTGCTTCAAGCCATACAAGGCTTTCTTTAATCTGCATACATAAGATTCCCTGTCATGTATTTCAAAGCCGAGTGGCTGTTCCACATATACTTCCTCTTCTACTACACCGTTCAGGAAAGCAGTCTTGACATCCATCTGGTGTATCTTCCATTTCATTGCTGCAGCCAGGGCAAGTACTGTTCTGATGGAAGTATATCTGGCTACAGGTGCAAAGGTTTCTTCATAGTCTATTCCTTCCTTCTGAGAGAAACCACGAGCTACGAATCTTGCTTTATATTTTTCCACACTGCCATCTGCAGCATGCTTGATTTTGTAGATCCTCTTGGAAGTCACAACAGACTTCCCTTTAGGTCTTGGGACAACATCCCAAACATCATTCTTCATAAATGATTGGTATTCCTCAACCATAGCATCCTTCCATTCTTTCTTTTCTGCTGCCTCTTCATAACTGGAAGGCTCTTTGTTCATGATGTCACAGAGTAAAGCAACATAACTGGTGTGTGATCTGGTTCTCTTCTTTGCTCTGTGTTCTTCTTCTGGAATGCCAAATCTTTCTGCATCATGAATGAGCTCTCTAGCCCATACAGGTTTCCTCTTGTGAGAGTTATCCTCACGGGGTGGATCTACAGGTTCTTGTGGATCTTCAAACTCACGAGCAGTTTCTGGAACTGCTTCAGTCATGGTAGTGTCCTGAAATCTTGTTTCCTTAGGTTCTTCATAAACTTCGGTAGGTGCCTTTCTTGATTTGATGAATGCTGAATTCTCATCAAATGTTACATCCCTGCTGACATCAATCTTCTTGAACCCTGGAAAATATATTCTGTAAGCCTTCGAGCTTTCACTATAACCCACAAAGATGCCCTTCTTTCCTGAAGGATCTAGTTTAGTCCTCTTCTCTTTTGGAACATGAGTATATACTGGACAACCGAATATTCTGAGATGGCTGACTTCAGGTTTCTTACCAGAAAAGACCTCTTCTGGTGTCTTGTTGTCCAATATCTTGTGGGGTGTTCTGTTCTGCACATATACAGCTGTTCTAGCTGCTTCTGCCCATAGATGCATAGGAAGATCCTGGTCATGCAACATTGCCCTTGCTGCTTCCATGATGGTTCTGTTCTTCCTTTCTGCAACTCCATTCTGTTGAGGATTATAAGGAGCAGTCAACTCCCTCTTAATCCCTGAATCACTGCAAAGCTTCTTGAAGTCATTTGAGGTGAATTCTCCACCATTGTCGGATCTGAAAGTTTTGATCTTCTTGTCAGTTTGATTCTCCATCAAGTTTTTAAATTCCTTGAATTTGTCAAGCACCTCATCTTTGCCTTTCAAGAAGTATACCCAAGTCTTTCTGGAGAATTCATCAATAAATGATACATAGTAAACATACCCACTTAGGGAACTAGATGACATGGGGCCACATACATCTGAGTGGATGATTTCTAGAATGTCTTTTGCCTTGCTTTCACTGCTTGGGAAAGCCTTCTTAATGTTCTTACCTTTTGCACATCCTTTGCAAACACCTTCATGTTTGGTCTTGATTTCAGGAAGACCTTCTACAACCTTGCTTGCAATTGGAAGTGCTCTATAGTGCATGTGAGCAAGTCTCCTATGCCAAAGTTCACTGGGCTCCATGGATTCATGTACCATGGCATGTTCAGGTTGACCCTTTAATTTATACAAGCCTCCCTCTTGCTCTCCAATCACTACTGCATCATCAATAGTCTTTCCCTTTGGCCACATTAGAACTTGGCCATCAACAAATGCAACCCTCATACCTTTTGCATCTAAAGTAGAGATGGAGAGTAAGTTTTTCTTGAGCCCAGGTACATAGAGGACTTCCTTCATCTTCAGAGATTTTCCAGAATCTAGGTTGTAAGAGGCTTCACCACTTCCTTTGATTGGGTATTGATAATCATCCCCAAGTTTCACCTTATGGGGTGATTCATGTTCAGAAAGGTTCACAAAAGATTCCTTGAACCCAGTCATGTGTTTGGAAGCCCCACTATCAATCAACCAATCATTACAACCATGGGAGATGGTACCAGTGAGTGCAGAGATCAGAACATACTCTTCTTCACTTGATGAATCATCATCACTACTACTTTCTGCCTTAGCCTTCTTCTTTGGGGGTTCATCATCTTCAGCAGCATGAGCATGAAACCTTCTTTTGCTGCCCTTCTTCTTCTTACTAGGATTTTTGTTATTATCCCTTTTGTTCTTAGGACAATCTGAAGCAAAGTGACCCTTCTCATTGCATGTGAAACATCTTAGGTCTTTCCTGTTCTTCTTTTGATGGGACCTATTGAGGCGAGAGGGATCCTTCTTGATTTTGCTTCTTTTGGTGTGAGCTGCAAGAGCTTGATCTTCTCCTCCCATCTTTTCCTCACGAGCTATAAGTCTAGCTTCTTCTTGAGAGCATTATTCTCAAAGTCTACTGAAGGAGATCAACTTCTTCCTTGCACAAATTCCTTGAATAAAGGAATCCCATGACCTGGGTAGGCCATTTAGAGTAGTCATCACCACCTCACCATTCTCCACCATTTCATCTACTGCTTCTAATTGTTCCTTGATCTGAGAGACCCTTGAAAAGTAAGATTGAATGGTTTCTCCATTCTGAAACTTCACTGCTTTCAATTGGTTCCGCAGGGTCATCTTCCGATTTATGTTCTTTCCTTCAAATAGCTTGGTCAAAGATTCAAACATCTCTTTGGGTGTCTTGAGAGAAGACACATGGGGTATAAGATGGTCTTTGATAGAATCAGCAATGATTCTCTTTGCCTTGACCAAGTTCTTCTTGTGCAATGCCTTGGCCTCTTCATCCTCTGGGATAGGAATGTCTTCTTTCACATATGAGTCCAACTCATGCTCTTCCAGGATTAGCCCAATCCTATACTTCCAGGCTCGGAAGTTATCAGCCCCTTCAAGCTTATCCTCAAGCTTGGTGTGAAGAGACATCTTTAAGAGTACTTCAAATGGAAATAGAAGAGATTTAGAACTTACCGCTTGAAGTGTTGAAAACTGGATCTGGTCCCGGATTAGGGTTTGTCAGAGAAACCCTAAAAATTCAAAATGTGAGTTTCAAAATTCCGAAAGGATAGAAAGATGCGCCTTGGAGAGCTGATCAGCCTAGTACATTCAGAATTTGAGATCAGCAAAGTCTTGCCCTTCAGAATTGCCTTTTTGTCCTCCCGAGTTCACTAGGGAGAGCCCTGAATTAGGGTTTGAGTTTCCCGGAGATCTACTTAGCCAAAAATCTCGATCCAAAGCTCAAACCTTCGATTTTTGCAAGGAGCTTCTAGTTGTACCTTCAGTTTCCAGAAATTCCTATTTTTGTGGAAACCCTAATTTTTAGGGCCAAAACTGAAAATGCTCGGAACGGAAATCTGATTGGAAAGAAAGATGCGCCTTGATGAGTAAATCCAATCTACTATACTGAATTTCAAAAATCTGTGGAGAGAAACCCAATAAACAAGGAATACAAGCTTCCGTCACTGCAAAATGTCTTCTTCTCAGTTAAGCTCTGATACCATGTTAAATTTTTAGTATTAAATCACAATACTATAGGATCTTTGTTGAGAGAATAACATCTATAGTATATCAATGCATGACAATCATAATATGACAAGCATCACAAGCATCACAAGAATCAAAAGCATAGAGACAAAAGACACAGAGTTTCCGTGGGGAAAACCCTAAGGTGAAAAACCCCACAACTTCCTCAGAGATAGAGAGAGCAATGGCTCAACCAAAATACAACCAAATAATACAGAGATAGTCTCCTAGCAGATGATCCTCCTTCTCCTCACTAGTGCGCCACTTTTCAGAGAGAGAGATAGATACTTTTTCGAGTGAGTAAAATAGAGATCTCCTATCTCTATTTATACTCACCTTTTTTCCCAGTGACCTACTGGGGCCGACTTGTCTACTTGAGTACATCCACATTATATTATATATTAATTAGGGCCGACCCCATAAGGTGGTCTAATAACCCATCGGCAAGTACACCCACTTGCGACACTTGTCAATCCACATGACGACACTTCCTTATAGAGGAATAACACATCTCTTATAAGGGTACAATAAATATATATATAATACACAGATGAAATACATTCCGAAGTTACATATACATCAACAATTTCTTTGTACCTATTTCACAATTAGTTTTAATTCCTACAACAATTCAGAATGACATGATGGGCTTCTAACCAGTCCATTCCTCTTATAATATAATAGGATCCTAAAGGTGAAACATTCAACTTGGTTTGTGTCTTTAACTGATTCATGGATAAAGCACAACTTTCAATAAAATCCGATACTTTCCTTTTTGTTCTTGTTCCTAGTCTAACTAACCAGGATTTACTAAATTTTTATGTTTTCAATTTAAAACTTTCTACAATATCTGGTGATATATAACTTAAGCTAGCACCTGGAACAATCAAAATAGTAACAGGATGATTTTGTAGCATACCTTCAATCTCTAGCATAGAGATTTGGTGATCTGCTTTCATGTTGTCTAGTGTTGCATTAATTTTGGGCATCTCCCTTGCTAAGTCTCCAACTGTAGGTTCAATCTGTATGGAATGGATATTGTTAGATGTCGACTTCCTCTTGGGCATTTTGATGCATAATGGGGACCTTGACACTCAAAACATTTGATAGGTGTCTTTTGATCATTAGTTCTGGTAGCATTGGGAGTGTTTCTAGGAGCTGTAAAATTTTGCTACTGACTGTATCTAGGACTGTTTCCTCGAAAATTCCGATTCTAAAATTTTTTCTTTTGGAAACCAGAATTCCCACTAAACCTAAAATTTTTCTTTTTCAACTCAAAATTGTTGGGTTTATGACTTTTCCAGTTTGATATTCCTTCTCTTTTCCGATTAGTGTCATAACAGAAAGTTTCTTTCCTCATGGCCTCTTCTAAGGTCTTTGGATTGTCATACTCGTTTATTTCCTTGATGTTGAAAGGTAGACAACTCAAGTATCTTTGGATCTTTGGTTTTTCTTCCACGAGGTATGGCACATATCTCAACAAATTCAGAAATTTACTGTTCATTTCTTTCATGTTCATACTTCCCAGCTTTAAGTCATAGAACTCCTTTGATTTTTCTTCATAGTATTGTTCAGATAAAAACTTTTTTTTGAAATACCGTTTGAAAGTACTCCAATTCACATCCTTTTCCTTGATTCCCTTCACTCTTTTGATGTCCTTCCACCAAATATCTGCATTCCCATTCAAGTTGTAGATTGCCATATTTTCCTTCAATGATTCTGAGTAATCATAAATTTGGAAGTACTTCTTCATGCCAGACATCCAAGCTTCTTCTATCTCTCCTTTCTCAGTTTCACCATTGAAGATTGGGGGTTTGATTTTCTTAAACTCCCTTGAAATCTATTCATACTGTTTGTGAATTTTTCTTTTGGGTTCGTAGTCTCCTTCGCTGCTATCACTTGAATAATTTCTTTTCTTTTTCCATTTTTCATGGGTAGCTTCTTATGATGTTGAAATGTTGTTTGCATCATCAGTTTTCACTTTCTTACCCCTGTCTCGATGAGGTAAATCTTCAATCTTAGAAGTATTTTCAATTTCTCTATCTTGTTTGTCAATTGGGAATTGTTCGAACAGTACTTGATTAAGTTCCTCTTGTGCCTTCATAATTTTCTCATTGTCTTGTTTTACAGATCTGATTTATGCCTTTAACTCTTGAAATGCTCGTAATAATTCTGATGAATTGTCATTTAATTCGCCATGGAATTCTTCCTCATAATGATGTCCTGTGCTATGAATGTTGGGTGAAAATCTATCTTCTAAATGTTCAGTTGATCCTTCCATACCTGTAACTTAAAATAATTTCAGTATAACACAAATAATTTAAATTTTTGAATTAGTAAAATTTATGTTGTAAATAAATTTTTTGTTGCATGTTCTTGGACCTTTTTCAGGCCTAGAGTTCGAACATGAGCTCTGATACCAAATGTAACATCCCGAAAAATACAAAAATTTAAAATTTTTTATAAGAGCAATAGTTATCAAAGTCCTTAATGCAGAATATATAAATTAATTAGATTTATTAACTAAGATAATTAATAACGATGAAATGTCATAATTCTCCAATAAATATGATATAATTGTATTTTCTATTTCAGATTTAAGTGGATGTTAATCTCCTTAACGAGAGATATTTTTATGATTATGCATAAGAATACAATTTACAGATTTGCTTAAGTTCTAAATATGATTACATGCTGTACATATTTTGTACTATTATGATGTTCTTTGATGAAGTGCTGACAGTTTGTTTGTATGTTGATGAAGGGGTCCTACGAGGTACCCCAGAGTTTACTTAGCTACGTATAGCTAAGGCATTTGAATCATGTTTCCATGTGCAGACCGCAGGTAAGAAATTCTACGACAACATGTGTTAAGAGTACATGTGTCTTTCAATTCATCACCAATGTAAAATTAGAATGCTAAGTACTTCCTTGCGAAACAAGGTACTGGAGGTATGGATACTTGGTTCTAAAACTAGTTTGTATGCTGACTTTCAAAACTCTTCGGTGTTATGATTTCACGTCGTCCAAGTATTTGTTATAATGTTGCAATTATTAACATATGACTATTGTCATTATTATCAAAACAGTGATACCAATATCTATTGATAAAACAATTAGAAAGCTTGTAGAAAATAGTGTTTATACTTTGGAACTATCATTATGTCTTGATTCTACAGAACTTAGACTATTCTAAGTCCCGAGTTCATTATTTGATTATCATTACACAGTTAATATATGAATGGTCTAGTGACTAGTGTTATGAACTCAGCATTATAGTGTATAACGTTGCCATTTAAACTATGCCTTAGGTATTACATCTATCAAATAAACTTTGCAATACATGGCTAGCATATTAAAATGTGTATCACTTATCTATAACTATGGGCTCACACTATTATTATGAATTGGAAAAAATAACTATTGTATGAAATCTATAATGTATATAATATCTAATTCTACTTTTGCAAAGTTAGAATCCTAACTATATCTATGGTCTCCATTATCAATGATTAACAATATATATATATATATATGGCTAAGATTTATTCTATATAAATCTATACCCGAGCCTTAGTAAATGAATTGTTAACATTATATAGTGATTATACAATCACACCAAACGTTGGCATACAGTACATTATTACGATGCATAACAATAAACTTTAGAGACTAAAAAGAAATACGATCCACGGGTATAACAATGCAATTATTTTGATGTTGACAGGGTATTATCTTGACATGCTTTCCAAGCTGGCGTTGACAGGCCTAGCATTAACATCATTCCACGGTTGAGTGATGTGGAAGCCCAGTTCTAAGGTATTCATGTGGTTTGTGTTTGAAATGAGCATCACCACGAGCTGAGCTATGCCATGCACTGGCTCTCAATCCGCTTAATTGGCAATTGGTAGATGAAGTAATTAATGCAATATTGATTGCAATCGTGGTTCGATAATCAGCGTGCCTTAACTGGAAGATATCCCACCATTGATCTCTGTAAGATATGGGGCTGTGAATGAAACCCTATCCACACATTGGTAAGTAATGGAAAAAATGGTTTTCAGCATTCATTGTTGCGTTTTTGGTGGAAGGTCGTGGAGCTGACCGTCTGCTGCAATGTAGGGTTTTAGAGTTGGTTGAGAGGAGGACTCCTTCCTCGGTTTCAAACCTTGGGCCTGTGAGGATAGTTTTAATGGTTGTAGACTCACAATCTTGTGCCATAGCACTACGATACAGCCTGGAAGTTGTGTGTGATTTTTCTTCTGTCAGTTATTGTATTCATAGTTGAGCTAGGTTTTGATCCTCCAGTTTGTGAAAATATCTTCTATGGTTAAATCGTGGATTGTTGTCCAATGCCATTAGGCTTCGTCGTTTTTACTGTGTGGTGTGCCAAAGTTCAAGGATTCATTTTCTAAAGGTAAGTTCTGACGTTAATGCTACTAATACTGTGTTACTTGTTTTCATTCTTGCATTTTATTGTTTTAACCTCTCCGAACTATGAACTTTGCAGGTACCAACTTCATAGAATGATTCCTATGCATAAGAATTGGAAAATGGAATTTGCTACTGCTTCTTGGTAAACTCCGATGGTTCTCGAAACCTTGTAGGTGCCCTTTTGCATGGTTTTGATGGTGACTACTATGTGCCGAGAGTTGGAACTATTCGACTTTGTTTTCGGTGATGGCCAAGTATTGAGTTCTAAAGTCTTAATTTGATACATACTATACAGAGGGTAACCCTCATTTGTTTAAGTTGATTTTTGGCTATTTGATGCTTGGCTGCATCGTTGCTAAAACTTCGCCCTTGTTTTTGTTCTGCTAAAAGTCAAGGGTAAAACCCTATGTAGTTTATCGTTCTTTCCCTCGTTTAAACGTTTTGGTTGACAAGGGTTAAACTTTTTTGTAATGTTGGGAACCTTGACAGGTCCGTAATGTAAACTCCGTTATACTTTTTGAATGTGAAATGAGAGCCGAGGGTTCTCCTGTTCTAAAGACAATGGCTCGCTTGAAATGAAAGGACTTGTTTTAAAGTTAATGGTTGAGGAAATAATTGTATAACTATTATGTGATGCCGAACAACGATAATTGTTTTGGGCTAGGCTTAAGGTTTGCATAACTGTAATAGTTGTTCCCTGTACTTTTGTTATCATTATTGATATTCATGTTTTTGGAATCGTGATGAGATAGTTCAGCTGCTAATTGTTTTTGGAATGGCTACGCCAGAGTGTTCTATTGTAAATCACAATTGAACCCTACCTGTAGCTTTCATTTGCTATCTGGCTTATATTGAACTTTTGTACTCGAGACTTAACCTTTGCAAGAAATGTTTTTGATGTTGTGTATGTGTTCTCACTAGGGTTATGAGCTAGGGTTATGAGGGTGTATGTGTTCTTACTAGGGTTAGGGTTATGAGCTAGTACAAAGTCGTTCTTTTTGCTAAGTGATTAATATTATCTTGTAGTAGTCTCGAAATGTTAGTTAGGGTTTGGGAAATCTATAGCTGTTAGGTTCAAAAAAGAAATGTCTAAAGTTTGCCATGAATGGCTTGAGAAGAAAATTATGAACTCTGTAAACAAGAAACTAGGGTCTGTAGTATCTTAGGGTTTGATACTACTGTGTAGATATTCAATAATTGAAGTCAATGGTGAAAGTTAGTGAAGAAATAAAATATGTATAATTGTAACAAATCTATACAGAGATTAATTCTTGCAGCTGCTATAATTCTTGAAAATATAATTGCTTGAAAAACATGAAATGTATCATATTGAAATGCATTTGCTTACTATCTGAACTAGATAGAGTTAAAAGGAAATATAAAGAACTGTGCAGAAATAAAATATGCTTTTATTTTATCTAATAATCATATGAATTCTATGCAGCTGTTGATACTATACTATAATGTTTACTATGTTTAAATATATGGCAAAATTATAACAAGAGCACTACTGTATTCATATTTCCAATCAGTGGCATTCAGCCTATCTCTCATCTTTCTTAATTTTCTTCTCTATACTGGAGTACGATGTAGAGAACGGCATGGGGAAAAATATAGAGATGGTTATCGATTCAATTATTTCACAAAGATTTTTCACTCAAAATCATACTTAGATCAGAAAATAAAATAATCTCTTTTACATGACTGAGTTTAAAAATTCTACTATGCAGAAACATTTAACTGTAAACAAAAGTAGGAACAGTAAAACCTGGTTCACTATAGGAGAAACAAACAGACCAAGGAACCTGTTCCACCCAACCTATTCCTGAAGACAACCAAGTTACTTTCCTTAGGACCCTCGAGCCTGTTCACTAAACCAACAGGAGGAAGATTCTGTAGAAGTCTTAGTACATCAACTTGCAATAGAATGTAGATTGTCCAGTCATCAAGACTCAGCAGTCAAAGAGACCTGCACCAGCATCTCTGGTTTTCCTTCTCAGTATATTTAGAAGACTCACAATTGCACTCTCACATAGCCTCCCTATTCGAATCTCTCAGTGATCACTTGATGCACTTGAGGAATATTTCTACAGAAAATATTGTAAGGGGGATGCTTGCCCAATTTGAATTGCCTTATGTAGGCTTCCTAGGCCTTTTAGTGGTTAACTGGTCATTAATGAGCTCCCTGCTCTCTTCCACCCACCTGGGGGATAATGCCACAAATTTAGGGGTAGTTGTCCCATAACCAACAGCTAGTGGTGGAGTGCAAATGCTGCCATCTGTCCCATACCTTCTAATAGCTTCCATTCCTCCTAGTGGGTTAGTGAACACTCATTTAATAGTTCCCTTGGGTGTTTGTCTCCTACTTTAATCTATTAAATAATAATAATTAGTAATTACAATTATCCTTGACCAAACTTGGTCATAATTACAAAACTTTGTAATTAAAATTTAACATAAAGTATTTTGCAAAATAAAATAATATTCTCAGAATTTGGGTAGGAGATAGTATATATCACCAAGCGTGAATACGTGAGTTGAATTTGAACGCAAGATGAAATCTTGCAATCAAGAGTCAATGATGTAAACTCATGTTGAAAGCGAGGTAACCTACCATTGAGGTATGTAGGGCCAAGGTACTTGGTTGGTTTCTAGATTCAATCCTCAGATGATGAGTTGATGTTGACAAGGATGAATCCGTTGAAGGTGTTGATGTATATGTAACTTCAGAATGTATTTCACATATATGTATATTGTATTCCTATAGAGATGTTATTATTCCTCTATACGGAAGTGTCGTAATTTATATTGTAAGTGTCATGACTTATACTTGATGGGTTATTAGACCACCTTGTTTGGGGTCGGCCCTGTATAAGTCATGTGGTTCAAAGGGTTATTAGACCACCCTATTGGGGGTCGGCCATGTGGGTCAAAGGGTTATTAGACCACCCTATTGGGGGTCGGACCACTCAGCATTATGTTATGTGGTTAAGTTCGAGCCTACATGAGTTAGGTAAAAAGGAAAGTCAAGTCAAGTATAAATAGAGTGCGGGAGGCACTCTATTTACTCACTCACTTCTCACACATGCACTCAAGGAGGAGTGGCACACTTATGGAGGAGGAGGATCTGCTGCTAGGTTATGGCTATCTCTCTTGGTTGGTTGTATCATTGCTCTATCTATCTCTGAGGAAGTTATTGGGGTTTTTCACCTTTATGGTTTTCCCCAAGTAAATCTTTGTGTCTCTTGTGTGATTGATATGCTGTAGATATGCTGTACATGTTGTTCTCTCAGTTAAGATCCTAAATCATATTGAAGTAAATTCAGAAAATTTAACAGAAGGAGGGCCATGATGAATCCCCCATCAATCGACACAAAACATGACATAAAATGTGTAGAGTAGATCGTATGGTACAGTAACATGCAAGACTGACTCAGAGTATACCATCATGGTGACCGGCGTACTAATTGCAGATGATAAATGGTGGACGTATTCTTAAACATGGGCATGGCATGACTTGGCAGTATTGACATGACGAGTACAACACTAACTCCTAATGCAACTGATGATGGAAGCTTTCTTTGAATGAGTCAAAGGATCAATGAGACTAAGGAAGTAGGTAAAACTTGAGGACAAATGGATGACCCAAGTACAATATGCAAATGCAAATGAGTGCCATGTTCAAGAATGACTACGTACTGCCACTAACAAAGTGTGTAACATAAAAGCATTCCTTTTTCCCCATTATGAATGATGAGTGTCTCATGTGTTTTTTACGAGCTTGACGAGGGTAACCAGATGCTCGATATAGCTCATCTCATAGATGAGTCCAATCCCAAATATTTTTGAACCTAGGATAGGAGGGGTTCATCCCATGGCGGGCCCTTCAATGTAAGAGTTTAACAAGTCCATAGAAGGTAAACTCGGTCATCATTTCATGTTTAGAGAGTTTGAAAAGAACTAAAGAAGACACCAATGGTCATTTTTCATAAAATTAGCCTCATCGCCCAAAAAAAGGGTAAAACAACGAGGGAGAGGACTCTTCCAGTCATGATTAGATGGAGTATACCTTTTTCATAAGTAGTGCCCCCTGGTCCGAAAAAGGGGTAAACTACCACCAGGAAGACGACCATTCAAATACTTTAACAAGTGTGAAAGTGACAAGTTCGCTTGGCAATATTTTCGGTTTTCGAGAGCCTGAAAAGAGCTTAAAGGTAGACTCCGGGGGGTATCCTTTTCCGTAGAAGTTTAACGAGCTCGGAAAAGTGATAAATCGTAACTTCGTACTTATTCTCATAGTTTCAAGAGCACAAGAACAAATGAAGAGTAAGCTCATCATCATAAAATAATTACAATCTAACTATTGCAAAATAATGACAAAACATTAAGGGATTTGTCCATACCTAAGATGACCATTGTAACGCGAGAAACAGCACAAAATACCACTTAACAACTCCTGCACACTTGGAAACTAGGTCAAATAGTCAACCGATATTCCAAATATGATCAAAGATGATTAAAACTATAGCAAATGACTTCAAAGCATCAAATATTTGAAAAAGGAATATTCTATTTCACTTATAAATAGAAAAATAGGTCAAATATAGTCACCATTGTTTCATTTGCCAATTTGGGAGAAGAAGTGCCAATTTGGAGCCAAAATTTCACTTATCGATTCCGGGAGCTACAAGCCACCATTTCACCCACTGTTTGGAGCAGGTAAGCCTAAACTTCACCCAACAAAATTGTAGTGGATTACATTTTGATTTTAGGTCCATTTTTTAGGTTTTTTTTAATTTATGGAGGGCTATTGTGCCCTTGGCTCATTGCAGTTTTCCCTTTCAGGAACTGCGACAAGACCAACTCGACGCAAGTCCCAAAAACATGGAGTGCGACGTCATCGCACTGTGTGCAATAGCACAGTGCGATGGCAGAAACGCATATCCCAACCATCAATTTAAACCCAAAAGGTGGACTTCCTGTGGTTGAAGTGAGGTCTAACAGTGTTTAAATGCCCACCTGTTGTGTGGAAAATGCACCTATAGTTCAGGGGAGAAACTACCAACTTACGGTGATAAAGATAGACTTACAAGAATTCTGCAAGTACAACAAATAAATTAAGAGATTAGGGTTTATATATGTAGGTACCTTATCTAGAAGGTTGATCCTAGCTTTGCCTCCCTCGCTCTTCAATACTTATCCAGTGTTGCAATGCCCAGACCTGCAAAACAACTTGATACCTTTCTCAAATACATTTGACTACACATATAAGACTGATATTCATAATAGAAGAAGACATCAGATTATAAACAAACTGTAATCAAATCTGAGACACATTAATAGGTCATATTTGGAAAGAGAAGAATGTCTGATCTTTATTGATGAATGAAAGCAAGTACATAAAGTTATACCTTCCTTCAACCTTGGCACTTCACGAAACCTAGATTCAAGGTCTCCTGCTTCCATTCTCCAAGGATCCCAGCCTCTAACCAGTAGTGCTAGGGTTTATCAGAAACTAAGCACAAGAGAGGGGGATGAGGGTCTCCATTCCTCCAGCATAACAATATTGTAGACTTGGTCCCCTCACATGGCCCTTCTACCCTCCTTATATAGTCAGTGAGGAAGAGGAAAAGAAGTTATAACCGTTCAAGAGGTTTCCCAACCAACTTAACTTACTCGAATTTTGAGATTTTGACCAAAACAGGGGTGTACTCTACTCCACAGTAGACAAAGTAGCGTACATATGGAGTTGAGCGCTACTATTTCATAGTGGAGTAGCGCTCAAGAGCTTTGAGCGCTACTATTGTACACTAGAGTAGGGTAGACACACTACTATCATGCCTGTGTACCAGCGCTCATGTTAAAAAATGGCCAAAAATAGGCTTTTCTGCTCATTTTCAGGAGATGGTTTGGTCTAGAAAAATGTTCCTAAGAGTCATATACATCAAATGGGTCAAGAATGAGGTAATTTCAACCATTTTTAGTGTCCCAAATGACTCCTCCATCCACAAATGTCCTGCTGTGTGACTGAAACTTGATCTCAAGAAGTGTCGTCATGCGACCAAGGGAAGCAAGTATCGTCACGGACAGAGAGGTGTCATTTCAAGCTATAACATATGCCCCTTAATGTATGAGGTCAGAGGGAGTGTGGGAAACGATGGCTGAAATGCATTATAAATAACAAAGAGTTGAATCATGGAGGAATGGAGAAACCAAGAATCATAAGCTCAAATGAAGTACCTGAAAGCAAAGGCAATGTCAGACAAACTTATCCTTGGGGTAACTGTCCATGTTCAAATGGTGGAACATGACCTCCAAGAGGATACAATAATGATCCAAAATACTGATTCATATATCATGGCCACTAAAAATACAAGCGTGGATCCATGAGGAACATAAGTGTAAACATAGCCACATAAACACAAGGTGGATCTATGTCAAAATTGGAGAACATAGCCATAGAGAACAAGCTGGATCTATGTCTCATCAAGAGCCAAAAAGAGTGTGGCTCAGTCTTATGCAACTTGGGCGATAACATAAATGAGGTGATGCTATCGAGGATCCCAAGGTCTTCATCCAAAAACAACCCAAGGTACAAACCTATCCATGCGAATAAATGAGTTGATGTCAAACATGAGAGGTATCGTTTGATTACCAGCCATTGATATATACCATTAACAAACGTGAGGGTGTCCACCAATAATGAAAATGGAACCCAAGGTACCTAGTACATTCAAGCAAGTGTGAATAGATGGTCTTTCCATCGAACACTTGATGAATCCATCAGATAGGAGACATTGATGTATTCCCATCTATCCAATAGCGAGGGAAACTTCCATTAATGACTACAATCCCCAAGGCACTAACCGAAACTCTAAACTTCATTCCCATAGTACAATGAGTTGAAGTCGATGGGAAGAAGCCCGTTGGAAGGGAGGCCTTAATGCATCCCCCATCATCCAACATGAGGGACACTCAAAAGGTATGAGCTGCTTTGGAGTAGGACTAAACACATGATGAAACATACTGACACCAAGGAATGGCCGACACATGAGGTCAAGGCAACTACAGAATGGCCGACACAGGTTATATCCTTGAACAATGAGCATGACACAAGAGTGACTTAGGCAGCTTTGAACATAAAGAGACCATGATACAAATCTGCAATGTAGGAGACATTAATAGATTCTCCATATGATTGGAAGACTAACCAAACGGAGGAGTAAGAACTCTGAGATCAAGTTTATCCTAAGGCCAACACTAGAACCCAACTTGTTTGATAGACTCAAAACAGGTGCTTTGTTCAAGGAGATAGTTGACTTGCTGCCATCATATTGAAAGATATTTTAAAATTCTTCCCTTCCCTTTCCTTTTTCATTTTTTAATGAGCTTGACAAAGAACTAAAGCATGCTCGATGGTATTTTCATATTTAAGGAGTCTAAAAAACATAGAGGAAAACTCCATACACCTATCCATGGATTTTATATTGAGCTCGGATTGGTCTGTGCTCGGCGGTGTTTTCTTGCTTATAGAGTTGAAAAACTTAAACAGTCCTCTATACACCTATCCATGGATTTTATATCGAGCCTAGATTGGTATGTGCTCAGCGGTGTTTTCTTGTTTATAGAGTTGAAAAACTTAAACAGTCCTCTATACACCTATCCATGGATTTTATATCGAGCCCGGATTGGTATGTGCTTGACAGTGTTTTCTTGTTTATAGAGTTGAAAAACTTAAACAGTCCTCTATACACCATCTCGTGGATTTCACATCGAGCCCGAGTAGGTGAATGCTCGCTTGGTGTTTTCACATTTTGAGAGTCTGAAAACCCTAAAGACGAATCCAAAGGTCCTTTTTCGTAAAGTTAGTCTCCTTCCCTGAAAAAGTGTAAAATAATGGAAGAAGAACTCTTTTAGCGCATACCAAAGTATACCTAGAGTATACCTTTTCCGTAAATTATCCACCAAGGCCTGGAAAAGGGGTAATTCTATACCTAAGTGGATGTCGATTCATTTATTTTAACGAGCCCAAAAAGACAACTATGCTCGGAAAATTTTTCCTATTTAAGGAGTCTGAAAAGGGCTTAAAAGAACTCCATAGGGATCTTTTTCGTAAAGGTTTAACGAGTCCGAAAAAAGTAAACTCATGACCTCCTTACTGTTTTTAATGAGCTCAAAGGAGATAGGAAAATGCTCATAAATTCCTTACTATTTTTAATGAGCTCGAAGTGAAGATGAAAGAAATGCTCATAGCCTCCTTATTGTTTTTAACGAGCTCAAAGGAAAGGTGAAATAAATGCTCGTAAACTACTTACTATTTTTAACGAGCTCGAAGTAAAGGTAGAAGAATGCTCGAAATGGGAGGAGACGAGTGTCAGGGACATGCAAAACTAGCTCCAAGCGCATGGAACAAAGCTATGCCTAATGCAAGGAACATGAGCAAGATAAGGACACTCAGGGTGTGTCCCCTCTAGGTAAAAGGTGTCAAATTGCGAAGGCAAAATGATATAGGGCTTAGCGGAAATGAGATCAGAGATGGAGGCTTATATAACGAGCTAAAAGCGTGGAAGCTAGCATCGAGCTCATTAGCGCAAGCGGGATCATAACAGATGCATATGCAACTTGAACACAAAGATGGGAGCCTTATCAGGGATGGCCATAAATATATGAGGAAGAAAGATATGAGGCTTCTTCTTAAAGTCATGGTAAATCTAAAAAGACTCTCGAGCCTATGAGAAAAACTTAGCATGGGCACCAAAATGGAATAAGGGTGCTGACTAGGGTGACCCATGTTAGGTAGGCTCTACTGTCGGACTGGTGCACAATGCATAAAGAGATGGCTAACACACCAATATCCAACAGGTTCGACCCTATGGCGAATTCGGATGGCAAAAGGTTCAAATGCAACATAACAGCACGGAAGCCTAAACCTATATGCAAGGTTCCGAATATACCTGACAAGGTCGCACAAGGTGTTAAAAGAGACCAGTAAGCAAGTATAAATCCAGCTAAGAATCCTGTCTCCAAGAAACATCAGTACCAAGATCATATCTAAAACATATGTAAAGAAAGACCCGATACAAGTCACTGTGGTAGAAATACTTTCAACTTCATTATCATCAACAATAGGCATAAACAAAGCAGAGTTTTGAAATGAAGACTCTATGGTACCCAAGCCCGAGGACTTACTATCAACAAGATCAAATTCAGGATGAAGATCAAAGTTGAAGGACATGATGGAATCTGCGGGAACACCGAGTTGAAAATTCTAGAAGCATAATCAAACTCAGCAAGAACACCTATTTGCGGATCTATAAGAGAGTCCAAAGACTCAACAGTAGGAAGATCAGACTTTAAGGTCAAACCGGGGATGGACATGACTGCGACTGGATCAACATCCAAGTGAATGGCAGACTGTACTATAGACTCTAGGAAAACTTCATCGGAAGGAAGCATATCATCCCAGATAGAATACATATCTAAACATTCAGATGGAGGTATCACTTGGTCAAAAGCTGGGACTAAGTCCCAAGAAGGTAAGCATGAACTCAAAGACTTCTTCTCAGTAGCAGTTGAACTCAAGGAACAATATTCCACATAACTTTCATGTGACATAGTAGTGCCTAATGACGAGGGATTTGACTGGTCTACAATTGGGTAATAAGGAGGATCAACGAATGCAAGCTGGTCGATAGTGATGATGCTTTCGTTATGAGGGAAATTCATCACACGAAAGAGCGTAGACACCACAGCATGCATAGCATAAATGTAATCACGCCCGAGGATCATATCAAAGTCCATAGAGTCCTTTAAAACCATAAAATCAACTAAGACTGTTTTTCCACCCAAAGTAACAAGTGCCTGGCGGAGGAATCCGATCGGTTCACTAGGTCTTCTATCAAAGGTCAACGGCCAATTAGTAGCTGGAATAACATTAGGGAAACCCAAATCTCTCCAAGCATAAGTGGATAAGATACTAACAGAAGCACCTTCATCAACAATGCATCGATCAACCGTATGGTTCCCAATATCAACCTTTATCTGGAAAGGTGTCGAAGAAGGAAGACAAGGCTCGGCTAGACTATTCCAATCAAAGGAAACAATCCTAGGGCTTGGTAGGTGTTCACATGGCACAGATGAAGTGCCCCCTTTTTTAGGAATATCCAAACTAGTAATGCAGAAGACTTCAGCAGTAGGTGCATCAATCTCCGAAGGACTAATGGGATTGGTCAAAGATTGCATTGATTCGATCACTTCACTCTCCGAAAGGAAGAGTGGGGTCGACCAAAGATTGCATTGGTTCAATCAATTTATCAACCAAAGGTTGATCTGACTGCATGGAATATATAGACAACTCAGGAAAAGAGGTTCCTTCAGACATGGACCACACTCTTCATGCCTCTGGAATGGCAGGGCATCGGTGAGTAAGGTGATATCCCTTACAAAGTTTACAAGGGAACTTTGGTTTCCGTCCTATAGGTTGATACTCCTTTACAATGTCAGTACTCTCAGCATGATTAGCATTGGCTGACATCTTGCCCCCAGCATGACTCACAGAGGCTGGCTGCTCATAAGCATCAGACTTTTGAACTAAGGACCACACTTTTTGCACTTTTGGAAGTACAGGGCACAAGTAAGTAAGGTGATCTCCCTCGCAAAACTTACAAGGGAGCTTAAGCTTCTATTTGTTTGGTTTGTTGACAATGTCAACTCCCTCAGCATGACTTGCAGTGGCTGATATGGTGTCTCTAGTATGACTCACAGGAACTGGTGACTTGTCATTAATATGACTAGCAGTGATCAATGATGTGTCCTCAACATGAATGACGGTGGTTGAAGACAAACTTTCAATATGATTTTCAGTGACTAAAAGTTTTCTCCCAGCATGACCTCTAGAGGCTGGGTAGGTGCCCCCTACATGATTTGCAGAGGTAGGGTGCTTTCCCCCAGCATGATTTCTAGAGGCTAGGTTGCTGCCCCCATTGTTTTGGCATCTTCTTCCTATTCTTCCCCTGTCTATTCCTTTTAGACTGTTGGCTACTAGTATTGCTACTTTCACCACATGAGGTAGAAGGAGGAGGAGAAGATGTTACTGGAAGAGGAGGCACAAAGTTCTGATGCTCTTGATTTGAGGTGCTCACAAGAGAAGCATCAAGAGCATGCAAGGCATTCGGAGTGGAAAACAACCAAACCAGCAGTGCAATAGTGAATCCAGGAAGATTCAGAGTATCCATTAAGGGAGCACCAATGTTTCCAATGAATGGAACAGCACAAGGATCCCCTGGAACAGGGGTATTTTGATTAGCACTTGCCGGAATGCTAGACATAGTTTCCTACTCGAATGAACAAGAAGTTCTCTAAGGCAAACTATAACAAGTAGCACAAAGAGCACACCACTAAAAAAAGGTCTAGGTAAATCAAACCAGGCAAACAGATGCCTTCCGGAGAAGAGTCTGGGATGATGAGGGCCCAGAACAGATCAACGAAGAATGAAGAACAGTTACCCGGGATCCACAATACAATGACTAAGGGTGTGAGCACTGGAATCACCCAATCGCCCTCCCAAAGACCTGCAAGGGATTTCCTCTCATGTCTGTCCTAGGTACAGCAAATATACCCTCCGCTGTCACCTGTGTATGAACATATGGTCAGATACTAAGGATACCACCACACTGAAAACTCCTGGGGGAACAGTCTCTAGTCGAATCAGAAGGCACGGGCAAGGTAACTGAGCCAGAAACTCAAAAGAGTCCCCAAACGCGATCCAATCCTGGTATATGCTCGAAACAGAAAGAAGGAGGAGTATTCCCAACAATCTGATCTCACAAGACCTACTGCATATATCCCAGGCAAGCTTTGAATGAAGTGGGTTTACCTGCGATAGTCGAACTACGATTTTTGCGTAATGTGTGATCTTGGGTGGTTTAAGGTGTTTTAAACCCAAGATCCTAACCAAGACTAGATGGTGTAGTGTAACCTAGAAAAGAAAATGTTACTAGTACATTTTATTAGATTTCATTTTAAAGGTTACTTGCTTACTCAAAAAGGTAGTGGGTGTGTGAGAGTGGTTATAATAGAGATAGAGTACTCAAAATGAAATATTTACCACCAAACAAATCTTTTCTTTTCAATGCAAGTCTTAAAATTATGATATAGAATGCATATGCAAATGCAATTTTTAATCTTTCGAATGCAAAAAAGGTAAACATAAAGTCTAAACTCAAAACCTAAGAATGCAGCTACTCAAACAAATAGGTATGCAAAAGAAAACTTGTTCTTTTTTATGCAAAGCACTCTAAAATCTTTTAAGCCATTTGCAAGGTACTCTATTCAGAATATAAATCAAAATTCTTCATGCTTTCCAAAGGTAAGAAACAAAACTGAAACTAACCTACTATCAAAGCAAAGCAAAGAAAACTTTCAGGTTCTCTTTATTGAAACATTAAAAGCTACCAAATATGACTTTCAAATTCTTATTGATGTAAGCATGCCAAACATTGGGAAAAGAGTACAAAAACTACTTTTAGACCCAAACAAAGAAAATGACCTATGAAGAAGTATGGTTTGGTAAATTCAGGTTTGCACATAAACAATGCAAACAAGGTCTTGAACAACAGCCAAAACACTTGAGCTTTCACTACAAAAGAAAACTAAAAGCATAAGGGAGGATAAAAAACCAATCTAAAAGAGAAATTTCACTCAAATAGATACAAACAGGGTCAAGAAGACTCAATAGGTTTCAAATCCAGTGGAAGTGGGGTAAGCAGGTTCAGTCAGACACAAATTAGGGTACAAAACACCAAACGGGTCCACAACCCCCCGACTTGGGTCAACAAGCCCCAAAACTTTCCAAACAAGCCCAAATTGATCAAAAGAGGTTCAAATCATGAATGTAGGATCAGTACAAGGATGGGAGACCACTTACATGGGTTTAACACAGGCCTAGGGTCATCAGGGACCACAAAAATGCAGCCAAAACCCCTAAATTTGGGTCCACAACCCAAAAACTCAAAAAATTTAAACCCAAATTTTGAGCGCTACTGTGTATGAAGGAGACTAGCACCCAGGGCACTACTATACTACACAACAGTAGCATACAGGTTGAAAAAATTGAAAAAATGGGGTTAAAACCCCCCACACCTGAGTCCACAAGGGTTTGCAAGGGTCGGGAAGGGTCTGTAAAAGCCCAGCAGGGTCAAACAGAGCCTACTAACTGATTCTAATCAAGAAATTGAACAAATACCTTCAAACAAAACTAAAGAAATGACCTTGGATACCCCTAAGCAGTTAGGCTTTCCCCAGTGGAGTCGCCATTCTGTTGTGGGGAAAATGCACCTATAGTTCAGGGGAGAAACTACCAACTTACAGTGATAAAGATAGACTTACAAGCATTCTACATGTACAACAAATAAATGAAGATATTGGGGTTTAGATATGTAGGTACCTTATTCAAAAGGTTGATCCTAGCTTTTCCTCCCTCGCTCTTCAATACTTATCCAGTGTCGCAATGCCCAGACCTGCAAAACAACTTGATACCATTCTCAAATACATTTGACTACACATATAAGACTGATATTCATAATAGAAGAAGACATCAGATTATAAACAAACTGTAATCAAATCTGACACACATTAATAGGTCATTTTTGGAAAGAGAAGAATGTCTGATCTTTATTGATGAATGAAAGAAAGTACATAAAGTTATACCTTCCTTCAAGCTTGGCACTTCACAAAACCTAGATTCAAGGTCTCCTGCTTCCGTTCTCCAAGGATCCCAGCCTCTAACCAGCAGTGCTAGGGTTTATCATAAACTAAGCACAAGAGAGGGGGATGAGGGTCTCCTTTCCTCCAGCATAACAATATTGTAGACTTGGTCCCCTCACATGGCCCTTCTACCCTCCTTATATAGTCAGTGAGGAAGAGGAAAACAAGTTATAACCCCTCAAGAGGTTTCCCAACCAACTTAACTTACTCGAATTTCAAGATTTTGACCAAAACAGGGGTGTACTCTACTCCACAGTAGACAAAGTAGTGTACATATGGAGTTGAGCGCTACTATTTCACAGTGGAATAGCGCTCAATAGGTTTGGGTGCTACTATTGTACACTAGAGTAGGGTACACACGCTACTATCATGCCTGTGTACCAGCGCTCGTACAATGTGGTTCATACCCAAGGAAATAACATCGGTTAAGGTCCCAATTACCGCCTGATACTCTGCAGCATTGTTGGTTGCAAATCCAAGGAAACTTCCTCCTGAGCTGATGAGCTCGCTTGTTGGGGAATACAGTACCCAGGCTACCGAGGCAAGGTTACGGGTATGCCATTGGTGCCATCCACGAATCCGTAGCATGTTTCCATCTGCACACGCAGACAGAACATGGTATAAGAAGCAGAAACAAGATCTAAAGACACTCAAAAATAAACGCGTCACACCACACAAAAACACACAAACATGCCATGTACAGTATATACAAGAAAGTCTATGCATGATAGGTTCAGGCATAGTACCTTTTCAGGTAAAGCCCATTACGGGGCTCACCCAAAGATATTTCGTCATAGTCTTCAAGCTCGTAAGCTCCCTTTTCCAAAACACGTTTGATAATGTAAGGTCCGTGCCACATGGACTCGAACTTTCCTACTCCTAGTTTGTCATGTTTCTAGTCGTATGTGAGGACCAGGTCACCCTCGTTGAAGATACGAGGTTCAACTGACTTGTTGTATTGAGATTTGATGTGTTTCTTGTGCACTTCGTTAGCAAGAGAAGCATCTCGGTGGGACTCGTCAAGTTTTGCTAAGTACAGGAGACATTCTTCCTCGGCAGTAGTCTTAGGAAGAAGTTCGACAGCAAGTTGCAGAGACGAAATTTCGTACTCTATAGGAAGAACAACCTCCAATCCATACACAATTTGAAAAGGAGTGAAACCTGTGGCGGTTTTTATGGAAGTTTTGTAGGCCCATAATGCTGAAAAGAGCATATTATGCCAGTTGGACTTATGCATACCTACCATCCTTTGGACCATGGTTGTCAAGACCTTGTTAATGGCCTCAACTTTTCCATTGGACTGCGGGTAGTAAGGTGTTGAGTTTTCATGGTGAAAACCCAATCTATTGCTCAGTTCATCAACCATATGGTTCTGAAAATGAGAACCATGATCGGTAACTATCTCCTGAGGAACTCCAAACCGCGCTATTACATTATTGAACATGAAGAGTGCGGTGGTTTTGTTGTCGTTTTGGTATGTAGGCATTTCCTCGGTCCACTTTGTGAAGTAATCCACAGCTACAATGATGTAACAATGCCCCCCAGCCGAGGTAGGCTTACAATGCATAAAATTGATGCCCCATTTTGAGAAGGGGCCCATGGCAATAACCGGGTGTAATGGGGCGGGATGGGTGCGCTTATTCGTATGGAAGTGTTGACATGGAGGACATATTTTCAAAGCCTCAATACAATCTTTGAAGATAGTAGGCCAATAATATCCTACGCACAAAATCTTCCGGGATGTAGCCATCCAAGAGAGGTGACTGCCACATGCCCCAACGTGATAGTCATTTAGAACGCATTCAACCTCATCGTGAGTTAGACAACGTTGAAGAATTCAATCGATGCCACGGTGGTACAAAGTATCACGGATGATCAGATAATACTTCGCATGGTGATGTATTCGATGACGATCATCGGGAGAGAGTTGAGGGTTGAAGCATTGGGTTTGAAGATATAATGAAATATCCCCATACCACGGATTAGTCGTACTGATGAGAAACAACGATTCATCCAGAAAAGAGTCATTGTGCTCAACTTCTACATCAAAACGGGGAAGATCACAAATAAGCTTAGCAAACACCAAGGACTTTTTAGACTTGGCTTTCTTGAAAAGAAGGTCAAATTCTTGCAGTATCACAATCCAGCTTGAGTACTTCCCCCCAAGCACCTGACGTGTTAGTACGTGGTACATGGGGTTCAAGTCTGCAATGATGGTGGTGGTGCGGAGCAAGATATAGTGTTGGAACTTTTGGACAGTGATAACTTCCGCGAGAGCAAGCTTCTCGACATGTGAATATCTAGTTTCAACGTCAATGAGACCCTTACCCACATAGTATATTACATGTTCCTAGGCGTTTTGATCCTTCTATACCAGGAACATGGCGATAGTGGTAGCAAACGCAGAGAGATATAAGATGTAATCTCAAAAATAGTTTGGCGGTTGGATTACGAGGGCATGCGTGATGGCATGTTTGATGCTGTAGAAGGATTTTTGAGCTTGATCATCCCAAATGAACGAGACGTCCTTCTTAAGAAATTTTATATACCTCTTAGTATTCTCCACGAAGTTACAAACAAAATGCCTTAAATAAGTCACCTTCCCTTGGATACTTTGAAGTTCCATCACATCAGTTGGAGGTGGTAGGTTGACAATGGCCTCCACCTTTAAGGGATCGATGCGAATCCCATCCTTCGAGACAATAAACCCTAAGAGGCATCCAGACTCAATGCAAAAGATACACTTATGAGGATTCAGACAGATATTGTACCATCTGCATCTGAGGAAAATGGTCGTCAGATGGTCCATGTGGAACTCACACTGCTTCGAATGAGCAGGGAGATCGTCCAGGTAAGGTTCCACAAAGTCGTTAATGTCATGGAAGGCATATGACATGGCCCGTTGGAACGTGGCACCAGCGTTTTTAAGGCCAAACGGGAGTTTGTGATATGCAAATGTCCCCCAAGGACAGATGAAATCTGTCTTATGTTGGTCGACTGGGTTGATCTCAATCTGGTTATAACCAGAAAATCCATCCATGAATGAAAAGATGATTCCTTCAGCACAATTATCAATAATATGGTCAATGAACGGGATCGGGTAGTTGTCCTTCGGACAAGCCTTATTAAGGTCCTGATAATCGACACAAACGTGAATGGTACCCTGTTTTTTGTTCACAGGGACAACGTTTGAGACCCAATCTGTCAAGGGGACAGGATAGATGAAGCCAGCTTTTAAGAGCTTTTCAATCTCTACCTTAATCGTCACAGTCTTCCAGGGGTGTACCGGTTGCAACTTTTGACGTACAGGTTTGATGTCGGGATAGGTTTTTTTTTCATGAGAAACAATCACGGGGTCTATCCCAGGCATCTCCTCATAGGACCAAGCGAAAACGTCTCGAAATCGCTTAAATAAGGCAATACCAATAGCTATTTCTTCAAGGGAACACTTCTAGCCTATGCGAATGTGTTCCACTACATCGTGTTCCACTACACCAGGTTTCACCGAGATGTCTACCGCGGTGGTAGGCTCAATGTTGGCCAAGTTTCCCTCAGTGTCCGAAAGACATGTGAGTATGGGGGAATGAGGGAACGGGTAGGTATTTGGTGAAAATATGGTGCTAATGTTGTCCTCTATGTACTCCAAAGGAGGAAGAAAAGACGACCTATGGTGGAGGTCATCCCATGGACCATCATCAACATTCATAACTTCCATGATGGAATCATCTGAATGAAAAGTCTGAAGTAAGAGATTAGGTAGAGATGATGCCCATCGTAGAGAATAGGATGGGGAAGTCACAGTTAAGTGGTTCTCCGACGCTGACTGGATAGCCTCGTAAATACATTCAGTGGGTGAAAGAGGCATTGCGTCTTCAATCAGGTGTGTTGTGGCTTTGTCAGGTACAAGCCAAGTATCAGTGGAGTGAGATGAAATCTCTGTGGAGATCATGTTCACCGAGGAAACATGATTAGGGGGGTCTGAAATTGGAAAAACGCCCATGAGAGATGAATCTTTCAAAAGGCCAACCCCTATACTCTCATACTATTTTGACGTTTGTCCAATTGAAGGAACATGGTCACCAGGATGAGTATTAGTGTCCGGTGTGCAAAAATCTAATTGGTCAATAGTAACAATTCGTCCTTGGTGGGGATATTGTACTACATGGAAGACTGAAGAGGCTACTGCCTACATGGCGTAAAACCAATTGTGACCAAGCAAGAGATTATAATCTATCGAGGTCGAGACCACTTCCACATTAATGGTTACGGTCTTTCCGCCCAACTCAACTTCGAGAGCTTGTAGGATCCCATGAGGTTTAAAGCCATGCCCATTGAATTCTTTCAATGTGGTAGGAGAATGATTCAATTCAAGAGAGCCGATGGCTCTCCAATAGGCGATCGACGTGACAGAAGTAGAGGTGTCTTCGTCCAAAATGGAACAATGGACAATTTTCCCAGCAATGTTCATAGCCACTTGAAATGTGAGCTGATGGGAAAGCCTCGGCTTGGCATAGTCAAGTCAGAACATGATGGTATTCAAAGAATCAGGTTCGACTGCACCGATTGCTGCAAGGAGAGTTTTGCATTGATTAGGACAATTCTGTAAAACTTCCAGGGTGGACATGGAACAAGGAGCTTGTGCCAAGTCCTCTACGATATTGTAATTCTGTGTTTCCCAAGCATTAGGATTGAAAACAGCTTTTCAAATCGTGATTTTGGGTGGTCGCAATATCGAATCTAAGGACGGCTTCTCAATGGTGAGAGAAATCGATGGTATAGTGACATCAGGTAAGGAGTTGGAATATTTTTCAGTATTACTTCCAACATGTTCCTTTGAACGAACTGAGTTGTATGATCACGAGTGAGTGTTCAAATTGATTGTTTTGTTACGCACCATGAGAACATGCACGGTATTGGATGGTTCCCCTTTGGCTGGGGGGGGGTTGAGCAATCATTCGTTGATTTTGAGTGGGAAACGGATCGTTGAGGACTGCGGGAGTCGGTTTACCCCTACGACACTTTTGAACTTTGTCTCTATGGGGACACTCTTTGGAGAAGTGATCATCTCCGCACAGTAGACAAGGATACTTTAGTTTCCGTTTCTGTTTGGTGTCGTCAGGAGTGCTCTTTTGTTCCTGCTGGGCAGAAGACTTATTAGGTTTCCCTTTGTTCTTCTTCTTACCGCTTGACTTTTGAGATGAAGCTGATTGGACAGAATTCACCTCTTCAGTTACAGCAGGAGTAGTCGATTTGGTGGTGTTGTTCCCAGCCTGAGTTGGTAATGGGGAGGAACCATGAAGGTTGGACGATCAAACAGTGTTAGAAGTAAGCTGGGTGTTAAGGGATCCAATGATGCCATTTGTTTGGGGTCCCTTAGGAGGTTTCGTGGGGTCATAAGTGTTGCGGGGTGCATCAGGAAGAATTTCAAATAGCGTGCCCGATTGAGCATAGACCAAGTCTAGGTAATGGGCATGAGCGATAGCTTGTTCTTCAGTGACAGCACCACCCATGGCGACTGTTAGAAAAACAGGATCGCAGAGCAATAACAATAAACAGAAATGCAAATATAATTACACACACACTACAAGAGAGACACAAATATATCGTGGTTCACCCCAACTTGGGCTACATCCACATGGAAGTTGCCAGTCCTTATTATTATTACCGTCCAGCAAGGTGAAGGGATACAACATGCAGCACAGCCACTGCACTTCCTCTTCACTGTCTCATAGTCTCTCTTCTGATCTCAAAGATATTTACAATGCATAAAACCTCATACATCATTCTTAAAACCTAATAAAAATGTAGAATGGGTGTACAGTCCTGCAGGGTGCACGGCTAAGACAATATCATCTATGAGACTGGAAGATCTGGCTCCACAACCAACATGCGACATCTCGAGCTATGTGAGGGATGAGAGACTTCATAAACCAATCTATTAGGAGTTGGTCTAGAATGGGATCCTTAATCAAGCGTCTTCTCCTCCGCCACTCATGTATATGAGTAGAGATAGGAGTAGCGTTATTCTGGCGGAGAGAGGTGAGAAGGTTCGTACTAGTTTTGTACCGTATAGGCAGTTGGAAGTGAGTCAAAAAGTTCATAGCAAGAGAACCAAAATCATGAAAAGAATGAGGTGGTAGTTCGATATACCACTTGGTAGCCAAACCAGTGAGAGTCTGTTGAAATAACCTCAAACGGATCGAGTCGTCCATCAGGGAGTTGGATGAACACCATAAATGGTATGTCATCACATGGTGTTTCGGATCCTCATCCGGCTTGCCATTAAACTTAGAGATATCCGATGGAAGTTTCACTGGAATCAAGGACCAATTAGTTTCATGGTAGATGGGGTCGTTCATCGGTTGAGATAGATCAGGTAGGTCTAAAGTAGCCAAAAAGGGAAGTTATTGATTAGGTTACGGGTACTGGTAGTACTGGTAAGGCATGTAAAAATCGGTAGGACCTCGTATTGACTGATTAAAGGGTGACCACAGAGGAAACTGACCATAGGGGGGTGTGCTGCTAGGACCGTAATGCGGTCTGCCACCATAAGGTGTTCCATTCCAATAAGGTGGGGGTCCAACTCCACCACCGGGAGGAGGTAGAGGTCCATTGCCACCGCCGGGAGGAGGTGGGGGTCCATAACCATAATAAGGTGGCCCGCCACCGCCTCCGCCTAGAGGGGGTGGTGGACCACCTCTGCCGCAAGAAGGATGGGGGCCCCCACCACCTCCGCCACTGGAAGGATGAGGGTCTCCACCACCACCACCGCCACCATAATAATTAGATCCGCCACCGCCTCCACCTGGAGGGGGTGGTGGACCACCTCCACCGCCCGAAGGGAAATGTCCTCCTCCACCATAATAGGGTGGTCCTCTGTCACCTCTGCTTGGGGGGGTGGTGGACCATTCCCGCCACCGTCGGAAGGGTGGGGGCCATTGTTGGTCAAATGAGTTGGACCTCGCCAGAAGGGAGAGGTACGCCTCCTCCAAAGTTAGGTGGGGGCCCGCCGCCTCCAACAGGAGGTGGGGATGGACCGATCGGGCATGGTGGTGCTTAAGGGATAGTTGGTTGGGGTCTATGTTGTAAAACAGGTTGTTTCCCCCATAGAGTGTAGGGATTTCCAGGATAGGGTATCCCGTATGGTGCATTTTCGGGATTAGATTGGCCCAGCGCAGGGTTAATAGAACCTGGATACACTTGACTCCATGAGGGTTGAGTTACATTGGATGGCCCCCCAACATGAGATAATCCCATGGTGGATGGTCTAGTGGGTTGGGGAGGTCTATTGGGGATTCCACCGCCTACGTTCTAGTTAGGAAACGGGGGTTCCCCCCCAGCCACAATAGGCTGACCACTATTCAAAGGTTGAACCAACATAGGTTGTTGATTAGCTACCATAGTAATAACGTTACCAATGAGATAATCCGGGGGAATGGAGTATCCTCCCCTCGAATTTTGGGGTATGGGAGGAGCTGGTAAAGTAACTGTGGTAGTAATAGGTGTGTTGGACTGTTGTCCTTCAACCTATTGGTTCACTTGAAGTGCAAGACTGGACTCTTGCGAGGGTTGACCAGTCTCATTAATGGTCATATTGTGGAGGGATGGTTCGGGTGAACCAAAAGATATCGGATGAACTGAGGTGTCTCTATAACTAGGTCATTGCTCGAGACTTTGTCTTCGAAGTTCATCACCCCTAACACGTAATCGTTCCAGACGATCATGAATGGGGCCTAAAATATCGGTGAGGTTGGGCCTGTAGAAGGGTCTAGAGAGTTCTAGAGTAGTCCAGTTGGGTGGGGATGCGATGGCAAATGAGCCATTGGCTGACCAGTAGAATATGTCCAATAGGCTGCAACTAGACTAGAAGCTACTGTGGGGTCGTCCTGGGGTTGATTTATCCATTCCAATGATCCAGCCTCTCCTGGCATAATTGCCGGGAGGGTGTCATCTTGTGAAGTAGAAATGTCCACCTCTTCACCCTGTGGGGGGTTTGAGGTGGATGAATTTGGTGGAGTTGGGGGAAACAAAAGTCCCCCAACATTCAGGGTGGGGTTTTCAACTTCAGTAACTACGACCATGTTATGTTGATCCATTCTTACCCTCGAAATAACCTCTGAATTAAGGGGATATTCGGGTGATAAGTTTAAGATCCTACGGGATCTTCTCTAGGGAAAATCCTCCAGAGCATTAGGAAAATCAGCCAAGGTGGCTAAAACAGCATTTCTCCTAAGGGTATGCTACAAAAGAAAAGCAGTCTAGAAAAACCTACTCAAACTAAGGCAATAGGTAGACTTATGTGACAGATTGGATTCAAAGTTTGGAACCTCACAGGATTATCAAGGCATCGCAAACCGCTATATACTGCAAGGTCCAACAATATGACACGACAAGGAGGATTGGGACCATACACTTGCCTGCATACTCGATTACCTGGACAATACATGCATTCTAATCTCCCCGAGTGTTGTTCTCAGTGTATTGCTTTGCCAAGATGGCCAAATGGTTAACTCAGTTGGTTTCAGGAATCCTAGTGGTGTCTCCTGATATACGCAAGGTACGTGGGAGCTCAAATCCGTATTGGTGTTGTCTAATGCACAACCATTTGGCAAGAGACCTTCCGATATACTACCGAGCACGTGATACACCCTTCGATATATGCCAAGTACGGATTATGGTACTTGGTGGGTATGTGAAGGAGCTCAATATACTGATAAGTATGTGGAAGACTACAATACCCCTGGGATAAAGTGCTGGAAAATAACGACAGCTTCCACGCTTAACGACACCGGAACACGTCTCTAACTTACACACAAGTTGCTAAAAGTTTTACCTAGTTCTACCGTTAATTTTATTTGGACGGTTAGGTGAATGCATGAGGTGAGTACATAATCGGAAGCATAATGCAAGTCCTAGCTACATGCATGAAATATTCTTTTCTTTCGATGAATGCTACCTATGGGAGGGAGAAATCTTTTCTTTTCCAACAATTTTACCAAAACAAAAGCAATGCAATAATTCCCAATTCAAACAAGTTTGACTATAAAAGCATTCTTTTCATTTTGTGCGAAACACAAGAATCATAACACTACTAATCCAAATCGCAACATTTTTTCCTTTTCTTTTCCTTTTCAAAACGAAAATGATGTTAGGTAAGGAAAAGCGAGAATTCTAAGATGGAGTATGCAAGCTTTTCAACTTCACTTTCAATCGCCTAAAAGCAGTAAGAATTAAAAATGTGTCTATCTTTCCTTAGGATGGAACTAATTTTGCAAAAACTGAAGTAAACTTTGGATTTTTCGAGAAAATGAGACACTCATAATTCCAGAAAAACACAAGCGATCACACATTCATTCAATTTTTACAAAAATGCATAAGCAAAACATTTCAATGCACAAACAATTTTCTTCAACAATGCTTGAGAAATGATGGGAAAGAGGCACTTTTAAATTTTTAATGGATGTATCAAAATATTAACTTGATAAAAACTACGCTTTTAGATGTAAATGACTGAAAGAAAAACACTACTTGCATCACTTAGTGCACTCAAAAAACTCAAGAAAAGACAAGCACTCAATCAAACTAAAAGACACACTTGACTCAAAGTCAGACAGTAGCAAGCAAACCAAGTAAGCAAAGCTCAAAAAATAATGTGAATGAGGTCTGGGAGCTGACCTGATGCAGTAACCAGATCAATTGAGGAGAGGATGGAATGCAAGGGTGAGCGGATGAAGGTGGAGGAGAAAAGAGTATCCACCACTACCAGTTCTCAAACTTGTCCAAGACGGAACCCAAAATCAATCCAAACAAAACCAAACACTCAACACACAAATCAAAGATGGGATCTCTGGCTGGATCTTGCAGCACAGAGGGAGTTCATACAGCAAACCAAGCTGAGATCAACAAATGGAGAGGGGATTCCTGCATGAAAAATTCGACAAATCGACGCACTCTGTGCTTGTACACAGTGCGACATCGCAGTTCACCAATGCGGGGAGTGCGATGGTGTCGCAGTATACCTGTGAGAGGACTGCGACGAGTGGCTAACAGACAAAGAACAGAGACACAGTGTCACTATGTTTTCACTAACCAGGTGTGACAGGTGAGATCTAAGTTAAAAAATGAATCAAATCCCCAAGCAGTGAACTATGAAATGGTTTGAAAATGAGTAGTACAAACTCAGAGGAAGCAGATCAGAGTCTTTAAGATGAAGATCTTATAGTGAAATCAACTCAAGAAGCAAATGATGAAAAAAAGGCTTGTGTCAAGCAATCAACTGAAAATGACTCTCAGATTGACAACTACAGAACAAGATACCTCCCCAGTATGGTTGCCAAATCTGTTTTGTGGACAATCTACCGAGAGCGGACTCAAGGCCTGATCTCCCTAGCTTAACGTAAGTCTAGAACAAATAGGACAGAACATAAAATACTTTCCTAGATCATATAGAAGTACAAATATAAGAGTAGATCGTTTACCTTAGATTTGTAGATCCCTTTCTCCTTCATTGATCCAATGATCCAACGCTGCCAGATTGCAAGTAGCTAAATCCTGTTGAACATGTGACAGACCATGAGAACTGAAAGCATATATCTCATATGATAGATCTAAGCTAACAGTTAAGGAGGAAAGCTCTAAACATCATCAAGGAGACAACATTTATGGAAAGCAATTATATTAACTGTATTGAAGAGTGGAGAAGTACAATAGAAAAGAAGGTTACAACCATTGCCTTAACGCTGCAAGCTCCTTCCGACAAGACATGCCAAAGCTCCTAGAGAGAAGTGGATATTCCCCAATCTAGAGTATTAGATCTATTGAACTTGATTTCATCAGCATAAGAGTACCATAGACTTCCTCCATTTGGGATGGGAGTGAGCTTCATTTAAATAGGACTAAGTGGATAGGGTATGGATAGGATAGGTTGAGATAGGATAGGAGAGGGTTACAGGATCTTTCCAAGGTGATAGGAATTGAGTGCCAGCTCCGCCAAGAGGTCAGGGATAGGGTCCCAAGTCAGCAAGCTTCGAGAAGGGGCTCGAAGGGCTATTTTTGTCCATTAACTGACATCAGCGCACCTTGCAATAGAGAAAGTTGTGACATTGCATGCTACATGAATGCAACCTGCGATGACCTCTCAAAACCTAATACGAATGGGTACAAATCCTTCCAGGTTAATCCCTCAAACAAGGTAACTCCAGGGGTGTATACACTAAATCTCATGATGGGAAAATTTTAAGTGTAACACCGCTTAACTATGGGAAGTACTTGGGCATAAGCCCTAAAACACATTGTGCGGAGTACCATAGGAACCCTAAAGTAGCTGGCCCATTGAGAGGACCTTCCAGCAAAAAGGGCAATGATCCCTACCTGATTGACTAGTTCCCACCCATGAGGTAAACCAAGAGCTGTCATTAGTGGAAAAGCGGTTATAAGTTTTACCTGAGCCATGGAGTGAGGGATATTACCCCAATACGCAAGCCATCAGACAACATTGGTGGCTGAGTGAAACCCCTAAACCATTAGGAAGCCGAGCATATGCAGTCCATATCTATTTTCAGTTGATAAATTGTAGATTTCCTCTGTCCAAAGTTGTTTCTGATCACTTACACATCTTTTTAGATCTATCTGTTGTCGATCCCTTCCATGTCGTTTCAGATCCATCTGTTTCTGATCCCTTTCACGTTGTTGCAGATCCATTTGTTTCCATTTTTTCGCTATGTCTCCCTTCATTGAACTTTATTTCCCTTGAAAATTCCCTAACACCCCTGCAATCCTAGTCTACATATTTCATTCTTGAGGACCCTATCCCCAATTCCACTTCCCAAAGCCAGAAATCCCACATCTGTCTATTTTTAGGGTTTGCCATAACTTCTTCAATTTTCACCCACTCTCCTTCAAATTTTACCACAGTGTTCATTTCCTATTTCTGCTTCTTTGTCCCTCTCTGCCAAATTTTCTCATTATTTCACCCTGCTTCTGAAATCCCCATTTTTTGCTTCCCTATCCATCAGAAAGTGTCCAAAACCTCGTCAAACCCAAATTATCCATCCGATTTTTTCCCAAATCCAAATTTTCCTTTACTAAAATAGTTTTTGTTTTTGTTTTTCTACCCATTCAAAAAAAAAACTCTTGGTTATGGTCTTCACCCGTGCAGGAGCACAAATCATGTAGGAAGAACTTACAACCCTCAAATCCAAACTCCAAGATCTGGATGAAAAATTTCTCAGCCTCCATCTTTAGCATTCAGCCATGAACAATAACTGACCGCCAGATGTTAAATATTAACCAGGAAAATGATCAGAGAGAAATGCATGCAAAGGTTTGCATGCATGTAGGCAAAAGTGAAATTTGCATGCAACTATTTTAGGTTTTTGGTAAACCTAACTTCACAATGAGATGTTATAAGGAAGACAAGAGATGACTTTCTTCAGTAGAGAGACTATTGATCTGAGATAGATCATGAGAGAGGAGGACGACTTTCCTTAAGTAGGAGGATGCATTCCTCAAGGATGGAGGAGCTCGTATCGCATCCGGTAGAGCGTTTGAGTGTTTGTAACTTGCAGAGTATATTCGTCTCAGAGATTGAGGAAGATCAATGATGATCAGAGCTCAGATCTGCTGAGATCTGATTCAGTATAAGTCATTCATCATTTGAGGGAGGGCGCACTTGTGCATGCAAAGGAGGACGTTTTCAATTAGAGGGCAGACTTCAGATTGAGCGGAGCAGAGTAGAGGATAGAGAGAGATAGATCAGATAGAGGCGGATGCAAGGATACTCAGATCCACTTTTGCAGTTAGGGCACATTCCTTCAGTGCATGCATCAGTTGGATGCATGCAAATCTAGGTTTTGCCTGAAGAAATTTTTGAGGTAACCCTGTATTGTACTTGTCTCATTTCCTATATGCTCTAGGCACGAGAGAGAAGATAGCCCCACAGTTTGTTGGTTTTCCCCAAAAGTGTTCCAGGGTACATCTGTTGTTTATGTATGATTGCATTTATATTTTCAATTGTTAAATGCAGATCGAGTTGTTTGAGTTTATATTAATGTTGTATTGATATCGAGACTCATACTGCTTGAGATCTTAGGGCGATCCAGAGGCAGTAGTGATCTCTGGATCAAATATTGACATGGTGTCAAAGCCCTGGTAAGGATCAGGGAGTGCTTTCATACTCAAATCTATAGCTGGAGCATCAGATCTACATCATGGGGGAAAAGCAAATTGTTTGCACTTCTTGCTCTGCTATGGATATTGATGAGTGTACTACCGATAGGATTGATAGGGATATGGATCTTAACTCCTGTCAATCATTGATGGCCTCCACTTCTAGTGTATGGTACATAGACAGTGGAGCTTCGAGTCATATGACAGGTATTCGCAGATATTTTTCTGACCTAACAGAGGATGGGATAGATATTGAGGTTGTCCTGGGATACAAATCTACAGTCAAGGCTATAGGACGAGGAATTGTGTCCTTCTAGAAAGACTCTGGAGAACATATGAGAGTTCGTGATGTTCTATATGTTCCAGGTCTTAAGAAAAACTTGATCTCCGTTTCTACCATTGAAGATCAAGGACTATGGGTGATGTTCAGATATGGAAATGTGTTAGTTCATCCAAAGGGATCCAAGGTTGCCTCAGCTGAGAGGATTGGAGTCCACTGTGGGAAGCTATATAAACTAAACTTCCAACTTCATCATGCCCTAATTCATAGCAGTTGGGATGAGGGATGTGATCCCTGTGAGCTTTGGCACAGAAGGATGGCTCATCTGCACCATCTGGCTCTAAAGATTCTGAGAGAGATTGTTATAGGAGTACCTGAGTTCAGCACTAAGCACATTGATTTGTGTAAGGGGTGTGCTCTTGGAAAGTACATCAAGATTGCATTTCCCATGAGTGAAACTAGAGATACAAGAGCTCTTGATTTTATTCATTCTGACTTTTGTGGTCTGATGTCCACAACATCACTGAAAGGATACAAGTACTATGTGTCTTTCATTGATGACTATTCTAGGAAGACCCGGATCTACTTCCTGAAGAGCAAAGAGTCTAAGGAAGTTTTGTAGAAGTTTCAGGAGTTCAAGGCTCTTGTGGAAAAAAAGACAGAAAGAAGAATAAGATCTTCAGATCTGATAATGGGGGAGAGTACACCTCCACTAAGTTCAATAAGTTATGAACTTAGGAAGGCATCAAGAGACAGTTGATTGTTCCTTATACACCTCAACAGAATGGGGTGGCTGAGAGGAAGAATGAGGCCATTATTGGAGCTGCGAGATCCATGTTGCATGATCAGGGATTTCTTTTTTTCCTTTGGGATGAAGAATGAAACACTACAGCCTACATTCAGAACAGGAGCCCCCATAAGGCTTTGGGGGAGAGGACCCCCAAGGAGGCCTTCTCTAGGAAGAAACCTGAAGTTGGGCACTTCATGATTTTTGGATGCCTCACCTACTCTCATGTTCCTTCGAATAAAAGGACAAAGCTGGAATCCACTGCAGAAAGATGAATTCTGGTTGGGTATGATGAGACTTCAAAGGCCTATCACATTTACATCCCTGCTCTCAAAAAGACTGTTGTGAGGTAGGATGTGAAGTTCGAGGAGGATTGGGCCTTTCATAATTCATGTGAGTCAGAGAAGATAAAATAGCAACTTGCTATATCCCTACTTGACACAGGACAGAGTACTGCTCAGAAGTCAACAGGGTCCCAAGTGTCTAGAGTGACAGATGCACAAGATATGGTTTCCACGGGCACATGAGTAGGAACTGGCACAAGATCTCAGGTTGGTGATCAACTGAGAACAAGATCCCAGATTACAGGTTATCAAGCTATAAGATCAACAGCTACTGGAACCTCTACTGGAGGTACTCACTCACATATAGGATATTTGGACGAGGATGAGGAGTTCTCATCTCAGGATGTCACTTCAGGAAAGAGGAAGCCCAAGTGGCTTCAGGATACCTTAAAGGATGCTCAAGCAGTAGGAACTCCCGAGAAAGATGTGAGAGAAAGAAAGGCTCCAGAGAGATTTTGCAGTTACTTAGCTCTAGTAAGCAGCATCAATGAGTCAGAACCTTCCTCATACGAACAAGTAGCAGGAAAGCAGGTTTGGAGAGATGCCATGTTGGAAGAGTATGCTTCCATCATGAAGAATGATGTCTGGGAAGTGGTACCCAGACTAGAAGGAAAATATGTAGTCACCTCCAGATGGCTCTATAAGATTAAGTATGCAACAGATGGCAGCATTGAGAAATACAAAGCCAAGTTTGTGGCTAGAGGGTTCTCACAGATAGAGGGAGTTGACTTTGAGGAGACATTTGCTCCCGTGGCCAAGTATTCTTCCATCAGGACTGTGATTTTAGTTGCGGAAGAAAAGGGATGGAAGATTCATCAGATGGATGTCAAGACAGCTTTCCTCAATGGACTCATAGAGGAGGAGGTTTACATGGAGCAGCCTGAGGGCTTTGAGGTACTTGAGAGAGAGTCTCATGTGTGCAAATTGAAGAAAGCTCTATATGGATTAAAACAGGCACCCGGAGCTTGGTATTCTAGGATAGATAACTATTTGCAGTAGCTAGGGTTTCAGAAGAGTGAAGCATATCCAAATCTCTACTTCATCGCAGTGAAAGGGGATCCTCTTATCCTTGTGCTTTATGTAGATGATCTGTTTATCAGAGGGGCAGAAAAACTCATCAGTGATTGCAAGACGGACCTTGCATCTGAGTTTGAGATGAAGGATATAGGACTGATGCATTACTTCCTAGGGATGGAATTCTGGCAGGAGGATGGGCATATCTTTCTCAGTTAGGGAAAGTATGCAATGGACATTCTTAAGAGATTTCAGATGCATGATTGCAAGCCTATGAATACCCCTATGACGACCAACTGGAAGAAGCAAGTGGCTTCTGAGAGTAAGTTGGTTGATTCCACTAAGTATAGATAGCTCATCGGTTCCTTTATGTACTTGGTCAACACCAGACCAGATTTGAGCTTTGCTGTCAACACCTTGAGTCAGTACATGGTAGAACCCAAAGATGTGCACTGGCTAGAAGCAAAGCATGTTTTGAGATACATCAGTGGAACAGCATAGTACGGACTGACTTATGTGGGATAGGGAGAAGTCCAGCTTGTGGGGTTCACAGATTCATACTAGGCAAGGAATGTAGGTGACAGGAAAATCACCTCCTAGTGTTGCTTCAGCTTAGGTTCGGCAGTTGTCTCATGGTTCAGTAGGAAGCAGCAGTCTGTTGCATTAAGCTATGCTAAGGCATAATATATGGTGGCTAGCTTAGACAGTTGTGAATCCATCTGGCTTTGCAAGATGTTGGTGAGTCTATTTGATCAGCAGTTTGAGCCTATGGTGATTCAATATGACAATCAGAGTTGCATCAAACTCACTGAGAATCCAGTGTTTCATGATCGATCCAAACACATTGAGATCAGATATCACTTTATTCATGATCATATTCAAAAGGGAGCAATTGAGCTACAGTACATTTCTACAAATGAGTAGGTTGCAGACATTCTGACGAAGTCTTTGATGAAGACTAAGTTTGAGTACTTCAAGGAGAAGATGTAAGTGGTACAGAATCCTTTCCTGGTTAAGAGGGAGTGTTAAAACATTAACCAGGAAAATGATTGGAGAGAAATGTATGCAAAGGTTTGCATGCATGCATGCAAAAGTGAGTTTTTCATGCAACTGTTTTAGGTTTTTGGTAAATCTAACTGTTGGCTGCTTTTCTGGGCAGACCCAGGTTTTAATGAAGCGCAGCAACAAAACCCCTTGGCACACTGGCCCTTTCGGCAACGAGCTGCGCAGCAGCTCGAGGTCTCACCCGAAGTGGCTATGGGGGGGTTAAGGAATCAGGTTTCCTTAACCGTGGTGACGCGGAGATTGTTCTTTTTCTCTTCTTCTTCTTAAAATATCGGCGGTCGGACCCTCCCGCAGGCCGCTCGGCGCAGCTGCGTGGATTCCTTCCTTGGCAGGTCTACTGCGCAGTTTCTCCTCTCTAACGCAGCAGGCAACTATCCCTTGGGTCGATGCGCTAGACACTTCCTCGCCCTTCACATCCAGCACAGTAACGCAGTCTGCCCTCGCCGCAGCGACCGTGCGTTACTACTTCTTTAGTACTTAAGACACTTATAGTTATCAAGGGATCTTCCCAACTCGCTCAAACAGTCACAAAGATAAGACAGAAGTCTTGCATACACAAATAATGAACTCTAAATAGTTATCATTCACACAACATTATAACAAGAAGATATAAGTGAAGCTCATCTCCTCGAGGAAAACCACGTCCACGGGAGCGTTACATTAACCAGAAAATGATAGAGTTATACAATATGCTGCGCACACAGCTGCAGCCTTAGATCTTACAGGAAACTCCACGCACACAGCTGGGAGCCCTTTTCTCAGTCAAGTCTCCTCTCTATGGAGATTACAAAGGCACAGACGTCGACTCAGACTGTCTGGCAACTCAGGGATTAGCTCCTCGGCTATCCGATTTCCTCTCTAGTTCTACGCACTGGGTATAAAATACAATGAAGGATAATCAACACATGATCTATCCTTTAGACTGGCTCTCTAACAGTCTAGTATCTAACTCTCTAATTCTCCGAAAGGAAGGAACTGAAGGAACCTCTACCCATTACAATGATTCATATATATCGGTGGCCATGACGGTCACACCTTTACAAAACTGTGGGCCTTTCCCAACAGTGATTCCCAAAAACCCTAACCACGCACATGGCTAGGTGTACTGTAGGCGCCGCTTGCAGTCACGTCGCCGCTTCCTGCAGGCTCCGTGAATTCTGGCGCAGATTGTGGGTATGGGCAATCGTCCTTCGCCTTCAATGCTCTGGTCCGTTGCTCCTCCTTGATCCGAGCAACCATAACTTCTGTACTAAGCCTTTAAATGAGGGTAGCTGAGCCCTCTACTCCATCGCCTTATTTATTATGGTAGCTGAGCCACCTTCATTCTTCGATGACGTGCGCGCGATCTCCGCAATTTCCGGTCCGTGATCTGCGCTGAGATCATCCATCTGGCACCGTACTGCGCACCGTCTCCTTCTTACCCAAACTTAGTGCTTGTCCCAAAATTAGCACTTTCCTTCCATACTCGTGCTTTTTCCCAAAATTCGCAGCTTTTACTATAGCTGCGACCTTGGCCCCAACAGGCCCCCAACACTCACTTGTGGCTCACCCTCGAGCCACTCGCACTAGCGCGTGGTTGTTTGATTTGCGCATCTGCGTTTGCTTGAATCTCCGCGAATGTTTTCTGCCATTTCGCAATAGCGGAGTCCAATTCCTCGATACACTCATCAGCTGTTTGCACTGTTTCTGCGGTCGTTTCATCTTTAGTGAGTGTATCAATGAGCTCTTGAGACTCGGTAATTTCTTTGATTTTTGTCTCAACCTGGCCAACGATTTCAGCATACTCATCCATGAATGGCTGAATGCTGTTGGTGAGCTTCTCATCTTCAGTTCTGAGCTTGTGCAGTTGCTGCTGCATTTTGCGCACTTCGCCCATTTTCTTCATCTTTGGCAAGCCTGTTAAGGACTTAGCTTCTTCATTCAGAACAGTGAGAGACTGTTCTGCAGCTTGCACCTGTTCTGATAGTCCCACTTTAAAAGGGAGGTTCACAAGCTCTGACCATGCTTCCATAGCCTGGTCCATCAGGTTCTTGGCTTCCTGTACTCGACCTTTCATTCGTGTGGAAGCTCTGCTCAATGCTTCAAATTGTACCTGCGCATCATCCGTAAGATGTGCAGCAACGCGAGCTTCTAGCTCAGCAATCTGGGTTTTATGGCCTTCTGCCATAGCAGCTATTTCTTGCTCCAGGGTTTTCGCCCTTTCGCCAATAATTTGAACTTTTGCAACCAGAGGGAGGTCTGGTTGAATCTCGCAAGCCGGCAATTCCTGGGCAATTTCTTCTATTGCGTTTCTGATGCCGGTGTCTTGCGCCTCATAGAGTGCAAGCTTCGCAGAGATATTCTTATGACTTTCCTTCAGCTCTATCTCCTGCGATTGCAGTCGTTGGTTTGCCTGGAAAGTAGAGAGCTCTCTAGCTCTCAACTCAAGAGAAACTTTCTCCTGTACAAGCTGTAGGGTTTCTATAGGAATCATAGACAAATTAATTTCTACAGGTCCAACTGTGCTTACCTGTAGTTCAGCTAGAGGATCTGGAAGTGTCATGCTGGTAGGCGGAATATGCACGACAGTGTGCCTTTCTGTGAGTTCTTCAACTCGCTCATCAGTTGGAACTGGTTGTGGCGCCTGCGAAGTAGATGCTGGCGCATGGGTCTGCGCAATCCTTCCTGCGAGACCTTTTAGTTCTACAAATTGTAAGTCTAGAGCACTTCGGATGTGAGCATGCATGTTCCTCATCTCACGAAATTGCTCTTTCAAGTATTTGTCGACCTCCGAGGGAATGGCCTCAGTGGGATGCGACACTTTCTGCTTCTTTGTGGCTGGTTCTGTTGAGCCTTCATCGCTTCTTTGCTCAGGGGCTTCCTTGCCCTTATCCTTTTCTTGCGCAGCGGCGGGTGGCATCGCAGGTGCGATGTCAGCTGCTGCTCTCCATTCATCCGACCACGACTTAATGGTTTCTTCGACATCTTCTGTGGTCATCCTGTAAAGACCTAGCGCCCAGTCACCTGGAATGTCGCAAGGCCGAAGGTAGAGTTGATGGATGTCGGCAGTAAAAGCCAACTTGCCTTCATACAATGTGGCTGTCTCCTCGCTCAACCTTGGCATATCTTGTATGGTATCTCGGAGGAGATAGTAGTACTCACAAAAAACAGCGCGATTCATCTTGCGCTTCGCGGGATTAGGGGAATCCCAGAGGTTGATGTAGCGCATGCCGGCAACCTCTCCTGCGCGGCGTGGACGGAACTGAGTATTTGGGGGCTCCTTCCACCCTACGAGAGCGCATAGAATTAGAAGCCACGAAAAATGGAATGATTGGCCTGGATTGTCCTGCACATTCAGGCAATCAGCCAAAAAAGAATTCAGCAGGAAGAGAGACCAGTTGTACTGTTCTCCCTCCGTAGCTGCGATAGCGAGCTCGACGACAGCTCCAGTAACTTCTTTCAGTCGGCACTTTGTGAGAAGTCTGCCTGCAAGCAGACTTCCTGTGAAGCGAAGTGCCTCATCTTCAACGGTCGTGAGGTCATAAGCCCGACCTCCTCTTGTCAAGTTATATTTCTGGACCAGCTTTGCAGCTAATTTTTGGTCCTTCTCCTTTCCCACAAAATGGATGTTGGGATCCTTACCAACCTTGGATAGACCGGTGATACGGTGTATCAAATCAACATTTAGATCAATTGGCCTTCCGAGCCAAAGGTAACCTCCATGAACGCAGGATAGCAGTGTTTTAACGACTGCGTTCACTTCATTGCTACGCCCAAAGTGCGGTAGCTTCAACAAATTCAAGAGTCCAGGGCGCTCAAGATTTGCTGCAAATCCCTTCGGGATAAACTCATCAACCTGCCTGGTGGGATTATGGACGATATCCAGATATCGGTCCAACTGAAACTGAGGATATGTCTTATAGTCTCCAAGGTTAAAATCAGAGAATTTAACCAATGGAATGTTTCCCAATAGTTGGCCTTCTACCCGCACACTAGCCGGTAGTGGCGGTAGCGGAATTGGATACTTTGCATTCTTCGGAATCTGTACATCCGGCGCATCATCTGGACGCGGCGGAATGTAGTTCACCATAGACGCGAGCGGCTCTGGAACAGGTTCCTCCGGCTGCTGCTGAGATGCTCTTGTGCCTGGAGATGTTCTGGGATCAGTAGCACCGGGGTGTACGTAGGTCGAAGCCGTCACCGGAGTGGCCATGTCGAAATCTAAGCCTCGGCGCAGAAATTGACGAACAACTTCTTCAGTTGATAAGTTCTCCGTTGTGAACCAATGTAAATAACAAAACTCTGGACAGCAAATGGCGGAACTGCGTTGGGTATAGACTCTGAAAACAAGGGGAAATACTCTGCACACTCGGCTCTGAAAACAATACTTTGGGTCTTCAAACACAACTATGCAACTCGAGACAGTAACCTGAAATTGATACAAGTGTGAGGTATTTATAGCCAGCGGGGTTAGTAAATGCGACCAAGTGGGGTAACGTAGCTATAGGCAGCTACAGATGAGTTGACAACACGCTATCCTCCTTGCCGTAGCGGTGCATTTAGTGTGATTGACGGGTTCTGACAGCCTTCCGGGAGAAGCTAATGCTTTTGGCGCCTGGGTTAAATGCAAATCTTTCGGAGATTAAGCCGAATCCGTCAGAACGGGTAGAATTAAATAGCGGCCTTATCCTTCATTTATTCAAACGCGGCTACATAACTGCTGTAATTCAAAATTTTCGGCGGGTCATTTCAACTTAGGAAACTGTGCCTCTATGGGTCCACAACAAAACTCTTTTCAGCGGCAAATTATGAAAGGGGACTTCGCAAGAGCGATAGTCCAATGGTCCATAAAGCAAAACTTCGCCAGAGCGGACCGCTAAGCTTTGTTCAAGCAATTTTTATTCAGGATGCGCGGATATTTCAAGGAACTGCGCAGGAAGCTGGGAACTGAGGGTGTGTCGCAGCTTCCGTGTAGACTAAATGCGATGTCTCTTTCAACTACACTGGGCATCTGCATTCTTGAGTAATATATTATGTCGACAGGGCGGAGTGGCCGTCGCAATAAAGCTTAAGCCGACTCCCATTTATCATTGCAGGTAGTAGTTCTCCATTCAGCTTTGCAAGCTGAACTGCGCCTCCGTCTGTTATTTTTATTATCTGAAAAGGACCTAACCAATGCACACGAAACTTACCTGGAAACTTGATGAATTTACTATCATAAAGGAGTACCAAGTCTCCTTCTTCAAAGTGCTTATGCTTAATGTGCCTGTCATGCCAAGCTTTCTGTCTTGCCTTCTGTACCTGTTGATGAAATCCGGCCAAAAGTCTGTCTTCTTCTAAGGAGAGCAGTTGCGAAAGTCTTTCATTCATAGTGTCAGGATCTGCCATTTCTGTAATTTGCGCAATTCGGAGACTGGGAACAATGTATTCCATGGGCATAACTGCTTCTTGTCCATACACCAAGCTGAAAGGTGTGTGACCTGTTAGTTTCTTGCAAGTAGTTCTGTAAGCCCATAATACAGCTGTGACTCTAAGGTCCCAATCATCTCTTTGTTGATTACAGATTTTCGTCAGGGCATTCTCAAGAATCTTATTGAATGCTTCCACCGTACCATTAGCTTGAGGATGGTAGGGTGTACTCTTATGGTGATTAATTTGAAATTCTTGAGTAAGGGCCTCTATAGTCTCATTGAGGAAATGTGTACCTTGATCACTCATGAGGATCACCGGGCATCCAAACCTAGTGATAATGTTCTCGAAAATGAACTGCGCGGCAGTAGCAGCGTCGCAGTTCTTAACTGGCTTCGCCTCAGCCCATCTGGTGAGGTATTCAGTAGCTGTAATGATATATCTTGCGCCAGTTCTTTTTCCTGGTGGGTTAATAGGTCCTACAAAGTCAATGGCCCATTTATCAAAAGCACGCAGTGTGATCTGGGGTCTTAGCGGCATTTCATCTCTCCTTGAGGGTTTTCCTGTGCGCTGGCACACATCGCAACATTTACAGAATTCCTTAGTATCCTTGTGCAATGTCGGCCACCAAAGTCCTGCGGCTAATATTTTCTGCGCAGTCGGCTTTCCTGCGAAATGGCCTCCTGCGGTACCTGAGTGCGCTTCTGTGATGATAGAGCTCTTTTCATGTGGTAAGATACATCTGCGCAAAATTTCGTCAGGGCCCAACTTATAAAGCTGGCCTGCTATCAAAGTGAAGTCTGCGGCTCGAACAACAAGTTGCTTCTTTTGCTGGATTGTAAACTCAGCCGGCGCTTGTCCGGTAGTGAGAAACTTAAGAATATCAGAATAATATTCGTCTGCTGCTTGGATATAAAATAACTGTGCGTCAGGAAGATTGTCCTCCAGACTCGTAGGTTCCTCTCCTGACTCTATTCTGGATAGATGGTCAGGCCCTGCATTCAATCTGCCTGGCTTTACAATAACCTCAAAATCATACTCTTGAAAGAGCAGTAGCCATCTGCAAATTCTGCCTCCTAAAACTGGTTTATTGACCAAATATTTCAAAGCAGAATGGTCAGTATACATTTTAAAGTGAGCTCCTAACAGGTAGTGTCTGAATTTCTGTAAGGCATACACCATAGCTAGTCCTTCCCTTTCTGTAGTGGTGTAATTCTTCTCAGCTGTAGATAGCTTTCTGCTGGAGTAAGCAATTGGGTGGTCAATACTTCCTTCTCCAGACTGTGTAAGCACGATTCCTAATGCTATGGAAGAAGCATCAACATGAACATGAAAAGGTTTTCTCCAATCCGGGAAAACTAGAATAGGCGCTGTGATCATCTTTTCTTTAAGTGTGTCCAAGCTCTGTTGGCATTCTTCTGTCCATTGGAACTTCGAATCCTTCTTCAGCAATCTTTCCATAGGTGCTGTGATCCTTGCATATCCTTTGATGAATTTTCTGTAGTATCCTGTATGTCCCAATGTAGTGCGCAATTGCTTAACTGAGTTGGGCGCAGGTAAATTAGCAATGATGGCAACCTTTGCAGGATCCATCAGAAGTCCTTGTCTGCATACAATATGTCCCAACAAAATACCAAAGGGCGCACAAAATATACATTTTTTCAAGTTAAGGGAAATCTGATGCTGTCGACATTTTTCTAGCATCATGCGCAGATTCGCAATATGGTTCTTTAGTAAACCAAATACAGTCCAGTCATCAAAATAGACTTCTAAAAACTTGTGGATAAATTCTTTAAAAACAGCAACAACGACTCTAGAGAAGATAGCAGGTGCATTTTTAAGACCAAAGGGCATTACCGTATACTGGAATGAGCCCCATTCAGTTGCAAAAGTAGTCTTGTGGCGGTCGTCCGGATGGATTCTGATCTGATGATATCCCGAGAAACCATCAGTGAAAGAGTAAGCCTCTTGTCCTCCAACATTATCAAGTACTTCATCTGTGAAAGGAGTGGGGAATGGGTCGTGCGCTGATGCATCATTGAGTTTGCGCAAGTCGACACAAATTCTTATTTCACCTTTCGTTTTCTTTTCTTGGACCACCATAGGACTAATCCAATCGCTTTCCTCTACTGGCTCAATAATACCTGCTGCAAGCATCTTATCAATTTCTTCTTTGACTTTTTCTTTGTAGCGCGGGTTCAACCTGTATGGGCGCTGCTTTACTGGCTTGGCATCTGGTTTCAGAGGTATGCGCATCACTCCTAAGTCTCCTAGGATGCCTTTCATTTCTGTGAACTTGGTAGGAAAGATATCCTGGTAGTCACGTAATAAATCTGAAACATGCGCAACAGTTTCATCATCCCAATAGTCTCCTATAGAAGCAAACTTTGGGTCAGCTTCTGTGCCAATGTTAACTTTCTTGAGCTTGACGTGTTCTGTGATGGCAGGAATATCAAGCTCAGGACTTTCAATATTGCGCGTCCCTTCTGATTCTGGGATATTGATGTTACGAGGATCATCCTCCTCATCTTCGGCGGTGAAGTTATAACATTCCAGGGCATGTTCTATCTGGACAGCCCAATCTGGTTGGGAATATTCTGTTACTAGACCTGGTTCAAATACCTTCTTTTTAATACACTTCAGAGCCTGATCAATGCTTGGATGTTCTGACTCAAAGCTAAAGGTAAGTTGAAAGCTTTCTATCATAAGATCCCAAGTAAGAGTGCCTTTGCGCAATTCTATTTCAGTATACCAATTCCTTGGACTTGTATCCAATGTGTGGATGAATTGGTGAACCCACTCATCTTCCGGAATATCTGACCATTGCTGAATACATGCTTCAATGTGTGACCTGGGGTCACTCTGTCCTTCATATTTGCGTAGCGCTTCGGCTGTAGTGTCCTGAAATCTGCGCAGTATCAATCTGCGACAGTCTGTCCATGTATGAATATTCTCCTTGTGCGCAATCCACCATCTTGCGGGTGTAGCACGCAATGCTATATCTAGTGCCTGTATGCGCTGCGGTTCTGGAAGCTTTTGTTCATATTCCTGTATGAATTTAGTTACTTCAGTTAAGCCATCAAAAGTTGGAGTATCAATTAATTCTGTGCCAATCCATCGAATGGATTTAGTCATCATGGCGCAACGTCTTGCAGAAACCTCATGTAGACGATTCTGCCAGTTTTCCAATCCTGCATCTGAATCTGATGTGCACGAGCTATCACATCGCCAGCTGATATGGCCGTCTGCTGTGGGGTTGACATAGTCACTGTGGTTAGTGGTCATCTGATACAAGCTTTCCATGTGGCGCGCTGCCTCTTCTGCGTGAATGGGTTCTATATATCTTGGTCCTTGAATAGGATCAAGAGGTGCGATGACCCTGATCTGGTCATCCTCAAAGGTCATCTGTCTTTTCTTCAGGTTAATGACAGCCAAATTATCAAGTGCCCAGTCTATTCCTAACAGCGCTGGGTATGGTCTACTATCATCCATAATTTTGATTACTTCAAAATCTGCAGAGCTTCTTACTCCTTCAATATCAATAGGTACATTGGGTAATCTGCCCAATGGAGAGACTCGTTGCTGATTTGCGAGTCTTAGCTGGATAGGGGATCTTGTAAGCTGAGGGCTTCCCATCTGTTCCCATGTCTGCATAGTGAGAACATTGGCTTCTGAGCCCAAATCTAACATGACTTCGTCCATTTCAAATGCTCCAATCTGCGCTGTGAGCCTCATCTCTTTTCCTGTTCTAGTGTGACTCCTAATCTGGTGAACAGCACACTGCGGTGTGTTCGTCGAAGCAGAGTGTTGGCACTGATCCAACAGGTGTTGGAGTTCTAGAGTTGCTTGTTCATTGCGCAACAATTTTAAACATTGTCGCAGGAACGCATGAACACTGCCTAGTGCATGCTCCTTATCGTCATCAGGTCTTCCAGCTGTAGTGGCTTGTTCTTGTACCAGGTTGTCTTGTCTTAGCACTTGCGATCTATTAATGGTCTGTGGAATTGCGGCAGAACTTGAAGCTCTCGGATCTGAGAAATACTCTTGAGCTTGCTTAAATGCTTCTTTTTGCTTCTGTAGGTTAAGTGGGGCTGGTTTAATGTTAGCGCGGCGCACCCATTGCGTCGCTTGCTTTCCCGTTCCCATCTCTTGCGCACCAGTGGTAGCTCCACTGCGTGTCACTATATTAACTGTAGGGTCTGGTTCTCTTTTTTCTGCTCCAATCAACTGGATATTCTGATTGACCTGTGGTGTCTTTGCTTGCATCTTAGCCTGTAACTGAGGGCATTCTTCAATGATATGGTCAGAAGATTTACAATACCTGCAGAGGGTTGTAGGATTTTGGCAATCCCTAGCAAAATGACCTTGTGTTCCGCAATTATAACAAGTGATCTGTCCTCTTCCGCGACCAAAATTTGTTGTGCGTCCGCGTCCTCTGTAATTTGCTGCTCGGGCGTCCCGAGTTTGGTCATAAGGTGGTCCTGCTGTGGGTCCTTGTGTCTCTGCTTGTACCCTATAGATATCATGCTTTCTTTCTATCATAAGATCATATGCTCTACAATTGTTCTCATCATGACCTACTGATTTACAAAAATTACAATATAGATTCTTTGGAGTTTGTACATATTTCTGAAGTAAGTGGCATTCTTGTGGTCTATGACCTCTAGTTCTGCAGATTTCACACCAAGGCCCTTGTGCCTGTGGTAAAGGATTAGGTGCTCCAGTTGCAATATAGTCTATGAAAACAGGACAATGGTCCTTTGAATGACCTTGGGCTTTACATTTTGTACACCAAATTTCTTCCTTGATCTCCTTGCCTTTCTTAATATCATGCACTTGCAAGGTTAAGTTTGCTAATTGGTTCTGTAAGTGCGCAACATCGTTGCTTGTTCCTGCAATTGGTGAAGCTTCTAGTTTCATAGCCATTTCTAGGGCTTGTTCCTGAGTATTGAGATTCTGTTGCATAAGGGGAAGTCTAATGTGTGGAAGCAGTGCAGCAATAAACCATTCTTTATGTTGCTGTGGTGCAAACTCGAAGCTTACTTGATCTATCAAGGCTTTGAACTTCTGGTCAAAGTCCCATACTGATTCTGTAGGTAACTGTTTGATGTCTTTGAGCTCTGTTATACACTGTGATTCTGACTTAGGTTTCTTAAATTCCCGAATCATAGCATTTCTTACCTCAGCAAGCGTCCTATTCTGTGCTGCTGAGTATTTCATGAACCAAGTCAAGGCTCTTTCTCTTAGTGTGGTTGCTAACTGAACCAGTTTAACAGCATCGTCATTAATTTGCTTGATTGTCCAAATGGCTTCACATAAGAACCAGTGCTGCTCAGGGTCCTCTATCCCTGTTCCTCTAAAAGTTGGTAGCTTCATGTCATCACCCATCCTTCTTGCACGGGTTTGAGGTGGAGGTACTGTAGCAGTGCCTCCGGGATGGTTAAACAAAGGTGGTACAGAGGTACTAGAAGTACCGTGTGGGCTACTAGAAGGTGTTACTGTAGGATTATACTGAGCTCCGTCTGGTTTTTGCGGTGTAAAGGGGTAATACGGGATATGAGCACTCCCTTGTCTTTCTCTATGGCTTGCTCTAGGGACTTGGCTATTGTCTGGGCTAGACTCAAAAGGATATTGGTCAAGGCCTACTTTATATCGTTTTCCACTACGAGTGCAACCAATAACTTCAGGATCACTATCAGAATCTACGGACATTACTTGACTATGCTATTCATCAGAAGCAATACATAGCTTTCCTTTTTCATACAGAAGCATTTTAATCCATAAGTTCAGAGAATTTAAGAACTTACCTCTGTATACTTGGAAGAAACTCCTCTCAGCTTCACTGAAACTCTTTCTTGTATCGACTGCAAATTCGGTAATGAAACCTTCCAGTAGACTATTCAACCAAAAGTCTACTGTGCGGGAAACAGAATTGTCTATCTGCTTCACAATACTGACTAGCTCAGGCGTCCACGTGACGGGTCGATCAACATGCAGCGTAGGTGTAGAATCTGCTAACTTGGCTATCCAAGCGTGTAACTCCAATGCAAACGTAACAAAGAAAATTTCGTAAAGGTCAGCATAAATATACTTCTGTAACCAATCTTCTGTTTGAAGCGTAGGGCTTCTATTTTCTTGTTCAGCAAACTCTTTAGCCTTTAAATCAAACCAATCTCCAATTTCCTTAGCTGTAGGATTCCAGTAACACATTTGTTAACTGAGCAAGTCTCAGTGTAACAGAACCTTATGTTGTCTTCAGCAACAATCTTAGATGTCACGTAACTAGTAAGTCTTTCAACAAGAAGTCACAAGGCAACGGAACCATTTGTTGGCTCAATCAACAGGGTTCAAAGCCGTGGAAGTAATGTGATCAAAAAGTCATAAGACAACAGAACCATTTGTTGGTCACTAGGCAACGGAACCATTTGTTAGCTCCTCAATCTCGCGCGTCGCCAAAATAACAAGTCTCATTCGCGCGGCAACGGAACCATTTGTTAGCTCCTCAATCTCGCGCGTCGCCAAAATGACAAGTCTCATTCGCGCGGCAACGGAACCATTTGTTAGCTGCTTGATCTCGCGCGTCACTGGAATAAGAAGTCTTGCTCATGCGGCAACGGAACCATTTGTTGGCTGCTTTTCTGGGCAGACCCGGGTTTTAATGAAGCGCAGCAACAAAACCCCTTGGCACACTGGCCCTTTCGGCAACGAGCTGCGCAGCAGCTCGAGGTCTCACCCGAAGTGGCTATGGGGGGGTTAAGGAATCAGGTTTCCTTAACCGTGGTGACGCGGAGATTGTTCTTTTTCTCTTCTTCTTCTTAAAATATCGGCGGTCGGACCCTCCCGCAGGCCGCTCGGCGCAGCTGCGTGGATTCCTTCCTTGGCAGGTCTACTGCGCAGTTTCTCCTCTCTAACGCAGCAGGCAACTATCCCTTGGGTCGATGCGCTAGACACTTCCTCGCCCTTCACATCCAGCACAGTAACGCAGTCTGCCCTCGCCGCAGCGACCGTGCGTTACTACTTCTTTAGTACTTAAGACACTTATAGTTATCAAGGGATCTTCCCAACTCGCTCAAACAATCACAAAGATAAGACAGAAGTCTTGCATACACAAATAACGAACTCTAAATAGTTATCATTCACACAACATTATAACAAGAAGATATAAGTGAAGCTCATCTCCTCGAGGAAAACCACGTCCACGGGAGCGTTACATTAACCAGAAAATGATAGAGTTATACAATATGCTGCGCACACAGCTGCAGCCTTAGATCTTACAGGAAACTCCACGCACACAGCTGGGAGCCCTTTTCTCAGTCAAGTCTCCTCTCTATGGAGATTACAAAGGCACAGACGTCGACTCAGACTGTCTGGCAACTCAGGGATTAGCTCCTCGGCTATCCGATTTCCTCTCTAGTTCTACGCACTGGGTAGAAAATACAATGAAGGATAATCAACACATGATCTATCCTTTAGACTGGCTCTCTAACAGTCTAGTATCTAACTCTCTAATTCTCCGAAAGGAAGGAACTGAAGGAACCTCTACCCATTACAATGATTCATATATATCGGTGGCCATGACGGTCACACCTTTACAAAACTGTGGGCCTTTCCCAACAGTGATTCCCAAAAACCCTAACCACGCACATGGCTAGGTGTACTGTAGGCGCCGCTTGCAGTCAGGTCGCCGCTTCCTGCAGGCTCCGTGAATTCCGGCGCAGATTGTGGGTATGGGCGATCGTCCTTCGCCTTCAATGCTCTGGTCCGTTGCTCCTCCTTGATCCGAGCAACCATAACTTTTGTACTAAGCCTTTAAATGAGGGTAGCTGAGCCCTCTACTCCATCGCCTTATTTATTATGGTAGCTGAGCCACCTTCATTCTTCGATGACGTGCGCGCGATCTCTGCAATTTTCGGTCCGTGATCTGCGCTGAGATCATCCATCTGGCACCGTACTGCGCACCGTCTCCTTCTTACCCAAACTTAGTGCTTGTCCCAAAATTAGCACTTTCCTTCCATACTCGTGCTTTTTCCCAAAATTCGCAGCTTTTACTATAGCTGCGACCTTGGCCCCAACACTAACTTCACAATGAGATGTTATAAGGAAGACAGGAGGTGAATGTCTTCAATAGAGACACTATTGATCTGAGATAGATCATGAAAGAGGAGGACGAGTTTCCTTGAGTAGGAGGATGCATTCCTCAAGGAGGGAGGAGCTCGTACCGCATCTGGTAGAGCATTTGAGTGTATGTAACTTGCAAAGTATCTTCATCTCAGAGATTGAGGAAGATCAGTGACGATCAGAGCTCAAATCTGCTGAGATCTGATTCAGTACAAGTCATTCATCATTTGAGGGAGGGCACACTTGTGCATGCAGAGGAGGACATTTTCAGTCAGAGGGAAGAATTCAGATCGAGCAGAGCATAGCAGAGGATAGAGGGAAACAGATCAAATAGAGGCGAATGCAGGGATAGCCAGATCCAGATTTACAGTTAGGGCACATTCCTTCAGTGCATGCATTAGCTGGATGCATGCAAATCTAGGTTTTTCCTAAAGAAATTTTTGAGGTAACCCTGTATTGTACTTGTCTCATTTCATATATGCTCTAGGATCGAGAGAGAAGATAGCCCCACAGTTTGTTGGTTTTCCCCGAAAGGGTTCCAGGGTACATCTATTGTTTATGTATGATTTCATTTATATTTTCAGTTGTTAAATGCATATCTAGTTGTTTGAGTTTATATTAATGTTGTATTGATATCGAGACTCATACTGCTTGAGATCTTAGGGCGATCCAGAGGGAGTAGTGATCTATGGATCAAATATTTACACCAGAATCTTCCGTAGCCACTGGGTTCTCTTCTTCCAACAATTTTTGTGGGCCGAAGCTTGAATTTCCTCGCTTCAATGGTACTGATTCAACTAGATGGATATACTGGGCAGACCAATATTTTAGTCTGCATAATACTTTTGATGTCCACAAAGTTCCACTTGCATCCTTTCATTTAAAATAGGAAGCCCTTCAATGGTACCGTTGGTACATCAAATCTCATCATCAGCTAAACTGGACAGATCTTTTCCAACTCCTTTTGCAACGATTTGGTCATAGTGCTTTTGATGACTTCACAGGATCACTCACTAAACTTCGTCAAATTGGCACTATGAGAGAGTATCAGATAGGATTTGAGAAACTGGCCAATCACACAGAAGGATTGTCTGATGAATTCTACAGGAGTTGTTTTATTAGTGGTCTCAAGGATGAAATCCGCTCAGAAGTTAAAATTTTCTATCCCAACACAATTATGGAAGTCCTACGGTGGCTAAGTTGACAGAAGACAAGATCGCATCCCAACAACGCTCCAAAACCACCTTTGTTCCCTTCAGAACTATGGGTTTCCAACGACCTCCCATCACGCCAGCTTCTCGACCAACTCCTATTAAGAATTTGTCTGGAGCAGATGTGTGGGCACGCCGAGAAAAAGGGCTTTATTATAATTGTGATGAGAAATTCACTTGGGGGCATAGATGTGTTGAGCAAAAGCTCTATCTCTTGCATGTGGATTCTCTACATGCCTCTAAACTTGGTGAAGATGCTCCAGATATAATAGATGATCAGGTCGACATTCAGCAACCACTTGTTGAGCCCCCATCTCAGGATGACCAACCAGAGATATCTCTCCATGCTTTATCTGGCGTCACCACCCCCCAAACAATGTTGGTCAGGGATTACTTCAAGAATCTCCCTCTTACCATAGTCATTGATTCTGGTAGCACTCATAACTTCATTGACCCTCGAATCGCCAAACAAGCTAATTTTTTTTCCATCCTTGCTCCAACTTTGAAGTCATGGTTTCCAATGGGGGCACCTTACCTTGAAAGGGGAAGTGTCACAATGTGTATCTCTATAGAAGATTATAACTTGCATTCTGACATGTTTTCCTTGGCCTTAGGCGGATGTGATGTGGTTTTGGTTGTTTGATGGTTACGCACACTTGGACCCATCTTAAGGGATTTTGCTAAAATTTGGATGCAGTTTTCACTCAATGGGAAAAACACACATTTACAGGCTTACAACCAGGGTCTCTCCGCATCATCAGTTCACATCGCCTAGAAAAGCTCCTTAAGAAGAATTCACAAGGTGTCATCACTCAACTCCATTCCATTCAGATGCACCCATCAACGGTCTCCAGTACTCCCTTGGATCTCCAACAAATTTTGGATAGATATGCAAGTGTCTTTGCTGAACCAGTGGGATTTTCACCTTCAAGAGACCATTCAGGTAAGAATTTAGCCGCTATGTTGCATGCAGTACAGACCTGGTAGCCTTAGCTATTCAGGAATTCTTTCTGCATCAAGAATGCTTAACAGAGTCTACAATATTTCCTGGAACAACAGGTCTCCTCACCCGCACAACTGAAATGGGTTCACCAACTCCTGAGTTATGCTTATGGGATCACTTACATGACGGGTTAGGACAATTTCGTGGTAGACGCTCTTTCTCTCACATTTGATTACCAAGTTTCTCTTTCAACTATTTCTATGCATGTTCGAAATTGGTTGCAATCTATTCAACAAGGCTATGTTAATGAATCCTCCTTATCTCAATTCATCCAACGGTTGGACAACAACCCTTCTATTGTACCACATTACTCTTGGGATGGCACTTCCTTGAGATACAAGGGTCATCTCGTGCTTCCCCAGAGAATAGATCTTCAACAGAATATCTTCTATGAACTCCATGTGTTTCCATTGGTCAGGCACTCCGGGTTCCTCCAAACGTATGAGCGGGAACAACATACTTTCTTTTGGAATGGAATGAAAAGGACAATTCAATAGGTGGTGGCTGCATATGATATTTCTAGCTCCTTCTAGGATCGCTCGAACCCATACCCATCCCTACACGAATCTGGACAGATATGTCTCTGGAATTCATTGAAGGGCTCCCTAAATATGGAGGGAAGATTAACATTACCAATAAATGTTTGGAAACTTATCTTCATTGCTTCACCTTTGAACAACAACCTCAATGGCCAAAATGGCTCCTTCTCACTGAAATGTGATACCCTACTGCATCTAAAATTACTCCATATGAAGAAATCTATGGTCAGGCACTGCCATTTCTTCTTCCATACACCCTCAACAGTGCACCAGTTCAGGAAATTGACATGGTTCTTCGCAACCACGATCAGATTCTTCGCATTTTGCAGGACACTCCTCACATGGCTAGAATTCGAATGAAACAACAAGTCGATCAACACCGTTCTGAGTGCACTTTTCTAGCAATTGATATGGTTTTTATTTGTCTACAGCCTTCCAAGAAATCCTCTCTGACACTCAAAGGGCATCCACTTCTCTCTCTCTATCATAGAGGTATTCATTCAATGGCACGACATGTAACTAGAGGATGCTACATGGGCACCACTCCTTCAGATTCAGCATCAATTTCCACATCTAAAGCTTTGAGGACAAAGCTTTTTCTAAGGGAGAGGGGATGTTAGGAGCCCATGTATTTACTTTGTTGGTATATTGTTGTTGGATGCATATCCTTTGTAATATGTCCCATAGTATTTGTTGATCCATAGTTTGTATTATTCCATAGTATTGGATGCATATCCTTTGTAAGTCGTCCTGTAGTATTATATGTCCCATGGTATTGACCCATAGTATTTCCACATAGACTAGTATATAAATTTGTGTTGATGCCCATGAAGGCACCGTGAAGTTATTTTTATTGAGCTTGCTCAAGGGAGGTTTCCCCTTCGAAGTGGCCTGCGATCAATAAAATATTCTGTGATCTCATATATTGTGCATTTTATCAATTAATTGTTGCAAGTTCCTCACAATACCGTGAGAAACAAGCAAGCAAGTATAAGTGATACAGAACAAGCGAGCCTGTGAAGAGCTATCTTCCACTCAGCTCCAGAGTTGGTGGTCATCCTAAAACTACTAGTATTGAGAGAACCTTCGATTAGCAGAAGATGTTGCAGGCTTCTAGCTAACTTACTTGGCAAAAGACTGTCAAGCTGGAAATGTTTAGCAAGTGTTAGTTGCTCACTTCATGTTTTCAGCTCTCCAATTGGTTTGTGGTCATCCTAAAACCATCATTCTAAACAAAACCTCTGAGCCTTCGTGCCAAATTCCAGATAACCTCTGAGCAAATGTTGTCGCCAAGTTCTAGAGTTTGTGGTCAACCTTAAACCACACAAATAGTAGAATATTTCAGCTTCTGCCAGTGCCTTTTGGTTGGTGGTCAGCCAAAACTATCCTTTCAGAGAGATCTTGTATTTAGCAGAAGCCATTGTAAGCTTCTAGCTAACCTTCTTGGTAAAGGATGTTCAGAAGGTGGTAGCTTGTTTTTGCCAATGTAACTTTGGAAGATATTCATTTTTATTTTAAATTTATATTATTATTGTATTTTATTTGTACTCGACGGAGATGTTTTTCCTTCATTCAACGATGTCATTATTATGATTGGTCATGCAATACTATTGAGGTAAAAGCATCCATTTTAAGTCGGGGCAATATCACCCTAAAGGTCAAATGTAAATTGTATTATTGAGTCTCCCTAGGAGAGGTCAGCCCAGTCAAGTTAGTCAAGCTGACCTAATTAAGAAAAAGGTCACCCAAACATAAAGTATAAATAGATAGGCTTCTCTCTCATTTGGACACACCACTCACTCACTCAATTTTCCATAAGCAAGAGAGAGAAGACAAGTTCGTTGCGGGAAAAAGAGAGAGAGCTGCAAAATAATTCTTATTTTTAGTTTTTCCATTTTGTGATATTGTATTAGTGACGAATCTATCTTTCAGGAAGTTGCAGGGTTTTCTCCTTTATGGTTTCCCTGAGGAAAACTATTGTGTATATTGTGTTTTGTTGTGCTTGTTATTCTTTCAGTTAAATCTCCTAGTTGAATTGAATTAAAGTACAAACTCTAACATGGTATCAGAGCTAACCTGAAAAGAAGGAATTATGAAGCAGGGGGGAACTAGGGATTCCTAGTTCAAGGTATTCTTTCCACAAATCAGCAGAAAAAGAGGGCTAGGCTAACTCAACCTAGGAGAGCGCACCGTTTGGAGGAAGCAGAACTCAATTCGGATTATTTTCATTTTTGACCTAGTCACTAATGCCGAGAGAAACTAGGGAATCATGTTCCGGGCACTTTCCTCCATAGATTATCCTAAAAGGGAGTTCAATTCAAATCGCCCTAGGAGGGCACATATTCTTGTGAAAGATAAATTCAAAACTGAGAATTTTCATTTTTGGCCATGTCACTACTGCCAAGGGAAAACTAGGGCATCAATTATTTTGCAATTATGTCCATAGATTTGGGAAAAGGAGTACATTGGACAACTCACCTTGAGGAGGTGCATCTTCCTATCCAATCAGAAGTTCAAAATTCCAACTTTGGAACTTAAGGTTTCTCTGACAAACTCTAGGCCAACCTACTCCAGAACCATGTTGGGCATCTCAAATTGGTAAGACCTAAATATATGTTATTTCCATTTGAGGTTCTCATTTCAAAATGAATCACCACACCAAGCTTGAGGATAAGCTTGAGGGAGCTGACAACTTTTGAGCATGGAAGTATAGGATTGCTCTTGTCCTCAAAGAAAATGATTTGGAAAAATATGTTAGTGAGGAGGTTCCAGCACCAAAGGGAGATGAAGCAAAGTCTATCCACAAGAATAACTTGGTCAAGGCCAACAGAATTATTGCAGACTCCATTAAAGATCATCTCATTCCCCATGTGTCATCCTTGAAGGAACCCAAGGAGATGTTCGATGCTTTGACAAAGTTATTCGAAGGGAAGAACATCAATCAGAAGATGGCATTAAGGAACCGGCTCAAGAATGTGAAGATACTAAACTCAAATACCATGCAATCCTACTTCACAAGGGTCTCTCAAATCAATGAAAAAATTGAAGCAGTTGAAGAAAAAGTAGAATAATGAGAGATCGTTATGACCACCTTGAATGGTCTCCCAAGATCATGGGACTCATTCATTCAAGGAATATGTGCCAGGAAGAAGTTGATCACCTTCAGCAGACTATGGGAAGAATACACCCAAGAAGAAGCTCGACTAGTAGCAAGAGAAGAGAAGATTGGAGCTGATGATGACCAAGCTCTAACTGCTCATGCTAAGAAGAGTCATAACAATAGGAAGGACCATCATCACAAAAGAAGGCCCAATAGGAATCATGTACCTAGAATGGATATCTCCAGTATCAGATGTTACACATGTGATGAGAAGGGACACTACTCAAGAAATTGTCCCAGAAATCAAAGATCCTCCAAGAAGACTAACAAGAAGAGACATCATGCTCACACCACTGAAGATGATGAACCAATAAATAAAAGAACAAGAGAACAATGGGATGATTCTTCAAGTGATGAAGAATACATATTATGATGAATAAATAAGAAGGTCACACAGAGTCTACCCCAGTACAAAGAACAAGTGATCTACAATGTAGAATACTTGCTCAACATTTTCGATCATAAGCAAGAAAAGCACAGGTCCTCAGAATCATACGATGAAGTAGAGCACAATGTCAGAGACTCCAGTAGTTCCTGCAAGAAAGAAAAGATCAAGAGGGAGTCCACCCAACAACCAAACAAAGATAAGTATTTGAATTGCCATTTCTTGTATATCTAATTAATTAAATGATATTGTTCAATCGTGTACATACTTATGTTCCTAGAGTTGGGATATGAATTATGCATGTTAGAAAAGTTGCATTAATGAACAGAATACTACTAATATGCAAGTAACGAGTAAGTGGCCTATGGTACTGTACAACATTCCATTGCTACTTATCTAGAATGAAACCTCTTTGCTGACATGCTGAGAGTAGTGCACACTCTTAATAATGTTCTGGTAGAGATGGAAGGCATCTAGAAAGTTACCGTATGAATACGAGATATGGATGAATGTTGTGTTGAAGCATTGGTTAAGATAGTTGCATGACTGTGTGACCTATGCATAAGAATTTGTTTTGAAAATTATGAAATGCTTCTAATCACGCAACTAAATTGACCTGTAGGAAAGATCGTGAGAAACTTGTGATGATGATTTAGCTATAACATTCAAGAAGATTTATGGATTCAAGATGAAAAACCTGAACTAGAGACATAGTTATGTAAAATACAATTCAAGAAGATCATGAAGACCATGACATGGAAGAACCACAAAAACCTAAATATCCACCTCGTGAGAAGGACTCCCACAAGAGAATACCAACATGGGCACGAGAAGCAATACAAGATGCAGAGAAGTATGGTGCTCCAGATGGGATGCATAGAGAAAGAAAGAGACCTAGACCATACTGCAGTTATGTGGCCCTACTATGTGACATCATTGATAAAGAAACTTCCAACTACAAGGAATCAATAGAGAAGAAAGAATGGAAGGATTCCATGATCGAGGAGTACCATTTTATTATGAAGAATGATGTTTGGTAGATAGTTACGAGACCATAAGGGATGTCTGTTGTGACTTCGAAATGGATCTACAAGATCAAGCATGCTGCAGATGGTAGTATTCAAAAACACAAGGTAAGATTTGTGGCACGTGGCTTCTCTCAGAAAGAAGGCATAGACTACGAGGATACATTTGCACCTGTATAAAGATACACTTCCATCAGATCTATACTTACATTGGTTGCAGTAATGAAATGGAAGGTACACCAGATGGACATCAAGACAACATTCTTGAATGGTGTAGTAGAAGAGGAAGTGTACATGGAGCATCCACTGGGATTTGAGACACATGACAGATAGACTCATGTGTTCAAGTTAAAGAAATCCTTGTACAAATTGAAGCAAGTACCTAGGACGTGGTATGGAAGGATGGACAACTTCCTGATGAGATTAGGATTTACCAAGAGTAAAGCAGATTCCAACCTTTACTTCAAGGTTGAAGGCAGAAGACAAGCGATACTTCTACTATATGTAGATGACATGTTTCTAATAGGTGAGGATGAGCTCATTATATATGCAAAGAGGAGGCTTGCTGTAGAGTTCGTGATGAAGGACCTAGGGATGATGCATTATTTCTTAGGCATGGAGGTGTGGCAGAGTGCGGATGGAATATTCCTTGGTCAAGGAAATTATGCAGTGGAGATTCTGAAGAGGTTCAGAATGATGGATTGCAAGGAAATGGCCACACCAATGGCATATAACTTGATGCTACTGTGTGATGCTTCATCAAAGACAGTTGATGCCATGATGTATCGGCATATGATTGGTTCATTGATGTACCCTACGAAGAGAAGGCTAGACATATGCTTTGATATGAACACGCTGAGCCAGTTCCTAGATGATCTAAGACATGTTCACTTGATTGTTGCAAATCATATATTGAGGTACCTGAAGGGTACAATTGAGTATGGGCTCAAGTATGAGGCGAATCAAAGATTAACCTGCATGGTTATGTTGATTCGGATTGGGCAGGCAGTGCCACAGATAGGAAGAGCACCTCAGGATGTTGCTTCATTATGACATCTGGTATGATCTCCTAGTTTAGTAGGAAGCAGTCATGCATGGTGCTAAGTATAGCCGAAGCAAATTATTTTGCAGCTTGTTCGACCAGTTGTGAGGCAGTATGGCTTCGGAAAATACTATGAGATTTGTTTGATCTCGATTTAGAGGTGAGTTGTATCTTCTGTGACAACTATAGTTGTGTGAAGTTGTCCAAGAACCCGATGTTCCATGAAAAGTTGAAGCATATTGAGATTAAGTACCACTATATCTGGGATATGGTGCAGAGAGGAGTAGTGAAGCTCTAGTATGTGGCGATAGATGAGCATATAGTCAATGTGTTGACCAATTCGTTAGCCAGAGTGAAGTTTGAATACTTCAGAGAGAGGCTTGGTGTTATCTAGATTGAGATTCTTAGAAAGAGGGAGTGATGAGACTGGAAGACACAGATGCACTAGAGTTGGTTCTCTCATGGTGGAAGACGTGGGTGGTCCTTCATACGTAACGCACCTAGGGTTCTCCTGGGTGTACTTCCATGATGGATAAGACGCAGAGATGGTTCTTGCATGGTGGAAGACACAGGTGATCCTTGGGATGTAATGCACCTAGGGTGCTCCTAGTTGTACTCCCATGCTGGAGACGCTGAGAGATCCATCGGTCACAAAGACACTTTTGTGTTCCTAGGTTGGTTCTCACATGGTGAAAGACGTAGGTGGTCTTTTTATCACACAACTTATAGTTGTCCCTAAAGGTTACCCTATCCAAGAAAACATAGGTGTTGGAAAACTAAAGAGATGACCCAAGAGATGCCATGGTTCCCAATGCAATTGGGTGTCATGTTAACCGAGGCACTCTTTGCTTTAGATCAAGCCTTAGCAAGACCAAGAGGGGAGACCCTATCTTAGCCAATGAAGGCTAGCGAACCTAATCAAGACCTCCTAGGGAAATTTGATGATGATAAAATAGAAGATCAAGATAGGATTAGATCTAGATCTAAAATGGATAAGTGGACCCAATGAGTTAGGGCTTGGTTGAAGAGGATTTGGGAAGGACAAATGTTCAACCAAGCATGAATAAGGGTCACTTATAGGTTTAAACAAGTAGATCTAGATGGATCTAATGCCAAAATAGAAGTACCCAAGTGGGGCCCACCCTTAAAAGATGGAAAATGGTCCAAATGGGGCCCACAAGGTCAAAATCGAGATTAATTGGAACTAGGGGGTATGCTATGATATGGATCTATGGATTTGAGAAGAAAAGAGCAATACCCACAAATGGATATGGCAAATGGCCACCTACCCAACAAGTGCGACCTCGTTTAGCGAGGCCCAGTGCCTTAGATAAGGGGGTAAATGGAGTCGGATGTCCACCAAAATTTAGATCGGGAATGTTAAGATGATTATTAAGGTGGGTTTCAATTATTAAGCCCAAATGTTTGCTATATCTCCATAGATATGAAAAATAAAAAATACAAGGGTTTTGAGTTTAAGGGTTTTGGTGATCAATTGGATGAAAGACAAGAAAATGGATACATACCTTGTAGATCTTACTTCAAATGATTGCGGATACCTTGCACATAGATGATCCTTGCATTTAGTTACAATTCCAAGCTAGATCCAAGTGATTCCAAGCAAAAGCATCCAAGCTCGAGGAGGAAAACGCCTCACTCACATATAGGATATTGGGACGAGGATGAGGAGTTCTCATCTCAAGATGTCACTTCAGGAAAGAGGAATCCCAAGTGGCTTCAGGATACCTTAAAGGATGCTCAAGCAGTAGGAACTCCCGAGAAAGATGTGAGAGAAAGAAAGGCTCCAGAGAGATTTTGCAGTTACTTAGCTCTAGTAAGCAGCATCAATGAGTCAGAACCTTCCTCATACGAACAAGTAGCAGGAAAGCAGGTTTGGAGAGATGCCATGTTGGAAGAGTATGCTTCCATCATGAAGAATGATGTCTGGGAAGTGGTACCCAGACTAGAAGGAAAATATGTAGTCACCTCCAGATGGCTCTATAAGATTAAGTATGCAACAGATGGCAGCATTGAGAAATACAAAGCCAAGTTTGTGGCTAGAGGGTTCTCACAGATAGAGGGAGTTGACTTTGAGGAGACATTTGCTCCCGTGGCTAAGTATTCTTCCATCAGGACTGTGATTTTAGTTGCGGAAGAAAAGGGATGGAAGATTCATCAGATGGATGTCAAGACAGCTTTCCTCAATGGACTCATAGAGGAGGAGGTTTACATGGAGCGGCCTGAGGGCTTTGAGGTACTTGAGAGAGAGTCTCATGTGTGCAAATTGAAGAAAGCTCTATATGGATTAAAACAGGCACCCGGAGCTTGGTATTCTAGGATAGATAACTATTTGCAGTAGCTAGGGTTTCAGAAGAGTGAAGCATATCCAAATCTCTACTTCATCGCAGTGAAAGGGGATCCTCTTATCCTTGTGCTTTATGTAGATGATCTGTTTATCACAGGGGCAGAAAAACTCATCAGTGATTGCAAGACGGACCTTGCATCTGAGTTTGAGATGAAGGATATAGGACTGATGCATTACTTCCTAGGGATGGAATTCTGGCAGGAGGATGGGCATATCTTTCTCAGTTAGGGAAAGTATGCAATGGACATTCTGAAGAGATTTCAGATGCATGATTGCAAGCCTATGAATACCCCTATGACGACCAACTGGAAGAAGCAAGTGGCTTCTGAGAGTAAGTTGGTTGATTCCACTAAGTATAGATAGCTCATCGGTTCCTTTATGTACTTGGTCAACACCAGACCAGATTTGAGCTTTGCTGTCAACACCTTGAGTCAGTACATGGTAGAACCCAAAGATGTGCACTGGCTAGAAGCAAAGCATGTTTTGAGATACATCAGTGGAACAGCATAGTACGGACTGACTTATGTGGGATAGGGAGAAGTCCAGCTTGTGGGGTTCACAGATTCAGACTAGGCAAGGAATGTAGGTGACAGGAAAATCACCTCCTAGTGTTGCTTCAGCTTAGGTTCGGCAGTTGTCTCATGGTTCAGTAGGAAGCAGCAATCTGTTGCATTAAGCTATGCTAAGGCATAATATATGGCGGCTAGCTTAGACAGTTGTGAATCCATCTGGCTTTGCAAGATGTTGGTGAGTCTATTTGATCAGCAGTTTGAGCCTACGGTGATTCACTATGACAATCAGAGTTGCATCAAACTCACTGAGAATCCAGTGTTTCATGATCGATCCAAACACATTGAGATCAGATATCACTTTATTCATGATCATATTCAAAAGGGAGCAGTTGAGCTACAGTACATTTCTACAAATGAGTAGGTTGCAGACATTCTGACGAAGTCTTTGATGAAGACTAAGTTTGAGTACTTCAAGGAGAAGATGGAAGTGGTACAGAATCCTTTCCTGGTTAAGAGGGAGTGTTAAAACATTAGCCAGGAAAATGATTGGAGAGAAATGTATGCAAAGGTTTGCATGCATGCATGCAAAAGTGAGTTTTTCATGCAACTGTTTTAGGTTTTTGGTAAATCTAACTTCACAATGAGATGTTATAAGGAAGACAGGAGGTGAATGTCTTCAATAGAGACACTATTGATCTGAGATAGATCATGAAAGAGGAGGACGAGTTTCCTTGAGTAGGAGGATGCATTCCTCAAGGAGGGAGGAGCTCGTACCGCATCTGGTAGAGCATTTGAGTGTATGTAACTTGCAAAGTATCTTCATCTCAGAGATTGAGGAAGATCAGTGACGATCAGAGCTCAAATCTGCTGAGATCTGATTCAGTACAAGTCATTCATCATTTGAGGGAGGGCACACTTGTGCATGCAGAGGAGGACATTTTCAGTCAGAGGGAAGAATTCAGATCGAGCAGAGCATAGCAGAGGATAGAGGGAAACAGATCAAATAGAGGCGAATGCAGGGATAGCCAGATCCAGATTTACAGTTAGGGCACATTCCTTCAGTGCATGCATTAGCTGGATGCATGCAAATCTAGGTTTTTCCTAAAGAAATTTTTGAGGTAACCCTGTATTGTACTTGTCTCATTTCATATATGCTCTAGGATCGAGAGAGAAGATAGCCCCACAGTTTGTTGGTTTTCCCGGAAAGGGTTCCAGGGTACATCTATTGTTTATGTATGATTTCATTTATATTTTCAGTTGTTAAATGCATATCTAGTTGTTTGAGTTTATATTAATGTTGTATTGATATCGAGACTCATACTGCTTGAGATCTTAGGGCGATCCAGAGGGAGTAGTGATGTATGGATCAAATATTTACACCAGAATCTTCCGTAGCCACTGGGTTCTCTTCTTCCAACAATTTTTGTGGGCCGAAGCTTGAATTTCCTCGCTTCAATGGTACTGATTCAACTAGATGGATATAATGGGCAGACCAATATTTTAGTCTGCATAATACTTTTGATGTCCACAAAGTTCCACTTGCATCCTTTCATTTCAAATAGGAAGCCCTTCAATGGTACCGTTGGTACATCAAATCTCATCATGAGCTAAATAGGACAGATCTTTTCCAACTCCTTTTGCAACGATTTGGTCATAGTGCTTTTGATGACTTCACAGGATCACTCACTAAACTTCGTCAAATTGGCACTATGAGAGAGTATCAGATAGGATTTGAGAAACTGGCCAATCGCACAGAAGGATTGTCTGATGAATTCTACAGGAGTTGTTTTATTAGTGGTCTCAAGGATGAAATCCGCTCAGAAGTTAAAATTTTCTATCCCAACACAATTATGGAAGTCCTACGGTGGCTAAGTTGACAGAAGACAAGATCGCATCCCAACAACGCTCCAAAACCACCTTTGTTCCCTTCAGAACTATGGGTTTCCAACGACCTCCCATCACGCCAGCTTCTCGACCAACTCCTATTAAGAATTTGTCTGGAGCAGATATGTGGGCACGCCGAGAAAAAGGGCTTTATTATAATTGTGATGAGAAATTCACTTGGGGGCATAGATGTGTGGAGCAAAAGCTCTATCTCTTGGATGTGGATTCTCTACCTGCCTCTAAACTTGGTGAAGATGCTCCAGATATAATAGATGATCAGGTCGACATTCAGCAACCACTTGTTGAGCCCCCATCTCAGGATGACCAACCAGAGATATCTCTCCATGCTTTATCTGGCGTCACCACCGCCCAAACAATGTTGGTCAGGGATTACTTCAAGAATCTCCCTCTTACCATAGTCATTGATTCTGGTAGCACTCATAACTTCATTGACCCTCGAATCGCCAAACAAGCTAATTTTTTTTCCATCCTTGCTCCAACTTTGAAGTCATGGTTTCCAATGGGGGCACCTTACCTTGAAAGGGGAAGTGTCACAATGTGTATCTCTATAGAATATTCTACTTGCATTCTGACATGTTTTCCTTGGCCTTAGGCGGATGTGATGTGGTTTTGGTTGTTTGATGGTTACGCACACTTGGACCCATCTTATGGGATTTTGCTAAAATTTGGATGCAGTTTTCACTCAATGGGAAAAACACACATTTATAGGCTTACAACCAGGGTCTCTCCGCATCATCAGTTCACATCGCCTAGAAAATCTCCTTAAGAAGAATTCACAAGGTGTCATCACTCAACTCCATTCCATTCAGATGCACCCATCAACGGTCTCCACTACTCCCTTAGATCTCCAACAAATTTTGGATAGATATGCAAGTGTCTTTGCTGAACCAGTGGGATTTTCGCCTTCAAGAGACCATTCAGGTAAGAATTTAGCCGCTATGTTGCATGCAGTACAGACCTGGTAGCCTTAGCTATTCAGGAATTCTTTCTGCATCAAGAATGCTCACCAGAGTCTACAATATTTCCTGGAACAACAGGTCTCCTCACCCGCACAACTGAAATGGGTTCACCAACTCCTGAGTTATGCTTATGGGATCACTTACATGACGGGTTAGGACAATTTCGTGGTAGACGCTCTTTCTCTCACATTTGATTACCAAGTTTCTCTTTCAACTATTTCTATGCATGTTCGAAATCGGTTGCAATCTATTCAACAAGGCTATGTTAATGAATCCTCCTTATCTCAATTCATCCAACGGTTGGACAACAACCCTTCTATTGTACCACATTACTCTTGGGATGGCACTTCCTTGAGATACAAGGGTCATCTCGTGCTTCCCCAGAGAATAGATGTTCAACAGAATATCTTCTATGAACTCCATGTGTTTCCATTGGTCAGGCACTCCGGGTTCCTCCAAACGTATGAGCGGGAACAACATACTTTCTTTTGGAAGGGAATGAAAAGGACAATTCAATATGTGGTGGCTGCATATGATATTTCTAGCTCCTTCTAGGATCGCTCGAACCCATACCCATCCCTACACGAATCTGGACAGATATGTCTCTGGAATTCATTGAAGGGCTCCCTAAATATGGAGGGAAGATTAACATTACCAATAAATGTTTGGAAACTTATCTTCATTGCTTCACCTTTGAACAACAACCTCAATGGCCAAAATGGCTCCTTCTCACTGAAATGTGATACCCTACTGCATCTAAAATTACTCCATATGAAGAAATCTATGGTCAGGAACTGCCATTTCTTCTTCCATACACCCTCAACAGTGCACCAGTTCAGGAAATTGACATGGTTCTTCGCAACCACGATCAGATTCTTCGCATTTTGCAGGACACTCCTCACATGGCTAGAATTCGAATGAAACAACAAGTCGATCAACACCGTTCTGAGTGCACTTTTCTAGCAATTGATATGGTTTTTATTTGTCTACAGCCTTCCAAGAAATCCTCTCTGACACTCAAAGGGCATCCACTTCTCTCTCTCTATCATAGAGGTATTCATTCAATGGCACGACATGTAACTAGAGGATGCTACATGGGCACCACTCCTTCAGATTCAGCATCAATTTCCACATCTAAAGCTTTGAGGACAAAGCTTTTTCTAAGGGAGAGGGGATGTTAGGAGCCCATGTATTTACTTTGTTGGTATATTGTTGTTGGATGCATATCCTTTGTAATATGTCCCATAGTATTTGTTGATCCATAGTTTGTATTATTCCATAGTATTGGATGCATATCCTTTGTAAGTCGTCCTGTAGTATTATATGTCCCATGGTATTGACCCATAGTATTTCCACATAGACTAGTATATAAATTTGTGTTGATGCCCATGAAGGCACCGTGAAGTTATTTTTATTGAGCTTGCTCAAGGGAGGTTTCCCCTTCGAAGTGGCCTGCGATCAATAAAATATTCTGTGATCTCATATATTGTGCATTTTATCAATTAATTGTTGCAAGTTCCTCACAATACCGTGAGAAACAAGCAAGCAAGTATAAGTGATACAGAACAAGCGAGCCTGTGAAGAGCTATCTTCCACTCAGCTCCAGAGTTGGTGGTCATCCTAAAACTACTAGTATTGAGAGAACCTTCGATTAGCAGAAGATGTTGCAGGCTTCTAGCTAACTTACTTGGCAAAAGACTGTCAAGCTGGAAATGTTTAGCAAGTGTTAGTTGCTCACTTCATGTTTTCAGCTCTCCAATTGGTTTGTGGTCATCCTAAAACCATCATTCTAAACAAAACCTCTAAGCCTTCGTGCCAAATTCCAGATAACCTCTGAGCAAATGTTGTCGCCAAGTTCTAGAGTTTGTGGTCAACCTTAAACCACACAAATAGTAGAATATTTCAGCTTCTGCCAGTGCCTTTTGGTTGGTGGTCAGCCAAAACTATCCTTTCAGAGAGATCTTGTATTTAGCAGAAGCCATTGTAAGCTTCTAGCTAACCTTCTTGGTAAAGGATGTTCAGAAGGTGGTAGCTTGTTTTTGCCAATGTAACTTTGGAAGATATTCATTTTTATTTTAAATTTATATTATTATTGTATTTTATTTGTACTCGACGGAGATGTTTTTCCTTCATTCAACGATGTCATTATTATGATTGGTCATGCAATACTATTGAGGTAAAAGCATCCATTTTAAGTCGGGGCAATATCACCCTAAAGGTCAAATGTAAATTGTATTATTGAGTCTCCCTAGGAGAGGTCAGCCCAGTCAAGTTAGTCAAGCTGACCTAATTAAGAAAAAGGTCACCCAAACATAAAGTATAAATAGAGAGGCTTCTCTCTCATTTGGACACACCACTCACTCACTCTATTTTCCATAAGCAAGAGAGAGAAGACAAGTTCGTTGCGGGAAAAAGAGAGAGAGCTGCAAAATAATTCTTATTTTTAGTTTTTCCATTTTGTGATATTGTATTAGTGACGAATCTATCTTTCAGGAAGTTGCAGGGTTTTCTCCTTTATGGTTTCCCTGAGGAAAACTATTGTGTATATTGTGTTTTGTTGTGCTTGTTATTCTTTCAGTTAAATCTCCTAGTTGAATTGAATTAAAGTACAAACTCTAACATGGTATCAGAGCTAACCTGAAAAGAAGGAATTATGAAGCAGGGGGGAACTAGGGCTTCCTAGTTCAAGGTATTCTTTCCACAAATCAGCAGAAAAAGAGGGCTAGGCTAACTCAACCTAGGAGAGCGCACCGTTTGGAGGAAGCAGAACTCAATTCGGATTATTTTAATTTTTGACCTAGTCACTAATGCCGAGAGAAACTAGGGAATCATGTTCCGGGCACTTTCCTCCATAGATTATCCTAAAAGGGAGTTCAATTCAAATCGCCCTAGGAGGGCACATATTCTTGTGAAAGATAAATTCAAAACTGAGAATTTTCATTTTTGGCCATGTCACTACTGCCAAGGGAAAACTAGGGCATCAATTATTTTGCAATTATGTCCATAGATTTGGGAAAAGGAGTACATTGGACAACTCACCTTGAGGAGGTGCATCTTCCTATCCAATCAGAAGTTCAAAATTCCAACTTTGGAACTTAAGGTTTCTCTGACAAACTCTAGGCCAACCTACTCCAGAACCATGTTGGGCATCTCAAATTGGTAAGACCTAAATATATGTTATTTCCATTTGAGGTTCTCATTTCAAAATGAATCACCACACCAAGCTTGAGGATAAGCTTGAGGGAGCTGACAACTTTTGAGCATGGAAGTATAGGATTGCTCTTGTCCTCAAAGAAAATGATTTGGAAAAATATGTTAGTGAGGAGGTTCCAGCACCAAAGGGAGATGAAGCGAAGTCTATCCACAAGAATAACTTGGTCAAGGCCAACAGAATTATTGCAGACTCCATTAAAGATCATCTCATTCCCCATGTGTCATCCTTGAAGGAACCCAAGGAGATGTTCGATGCTTTGACAAAGTTATTCGAAGGGAAGAACATCAATCAGAAGATGGCATTAAGGAACCGGCTCAAGAATGTGAAGATACTAAACTCAAATACCATGCAATCCTACTTCACAAGGGTCTCTCAAATCAATGAAAAAATTGAAGCAGTTGAAGAAAAAGTAGAATAATGAGAGATCGTTATGACCACCTTGAATGGTCTCCCAAGATCATGGGACTCATTCATTCAAGGAATATGTGCCAGGAAGAAGTTGATCACCTTCAGCAGACTATGGGAAGAATACACCCAAGAAGAAGCTCGACTAGTAGCAAGAGAAGAGAAGATTGGAGCTGATGATGACCAAGCTCTAACTGCTCATGCTAAGAAGAGTCATAACAATAGGAAGGACCATCATCACAAAAGAAGGCCCAATAGGAATCATGTACCTAGAATGGATATCTCCAGTATCAGATGTTACACATGTGATGAGAAGGGACACTACTCAAGAAATTGTCCCAGAAATCAAAGATCCTCCAAGAAGACTAACAAGAAGAGACATCATGCTCACACCACTGAAGATGATGAACCAATAAATAAAAGAACAAGAGAACAATGGGATGATTCTTCAAGTGATGAAGAATACATATTATGATGAATAAATAAGAAGGTCACACAGAGTCTACCCCAGTACAAAGAACAAGTGATCTACAATGTAGAATACTTGCTCAACATTTTCGATCATAAGCAAGAAAAGCACAGGTCCTCAGAATCATACGATGAAGTAGAGCACAATGTCAGAGACTCCAGTAGTTCTTGCAAGAAAGAAAAGATCAAGAGGGAGTCCACCCAACAACCAAACAAAGATAAGTATTTGAATTGCCATTTCTTGTATATCTAATTAATTAAATGATATTGTTCAATCGTGTACATACTTATGTTCCTAGAGTTGGGATATGAATTATGCATGTTAGAAAAGTTGCATTAATGAACAGAATACTACTAATATGCAAGTAACGAGTAAGTGGCCTATGGTACTGTACAACATTCCATTGCTACTTATCTAGAATGAAACCTCTTTGCTGACATGCTGAGAGTAGTGCACACTCTTAATAATGTTCTGGTAGAGATGGAAGGCATCTAGAAAGTTACCGTATGAATACGAGATATGGATGAATGTTGTGTTGAATCATTGGTTAAGATAGTTGCATGACTGTGTGACCTATGCATAAGAATTTATTTTGAAAATTATGAAATGCTTCTAATCACGCAACTAAATTGACCTGTAGGAAAGATCGTGAGAAACTTGTGATGATGATTTAGCTATAACATTCAAGAAGATTTATGGATTCAAGATGAAAAACCTGAACTAGAGACATAGTTATGTAAAATACAATTCAAGAAGATCATGAAGACCATGACATGGAAGAACCACAAAAACCTAAAGATCCACCTCGTGAGAAGGACTCTCACAAGAGAATACCAACATGGGCACGAGAAGCAATACAAGATGCAGAGAAGTATGGTGCTCCAGATGGGATGCATAGAGAAATAAAGAGACCTAGACCATACTGCAGTTATGTGGCCCTACTATGTGACATCATTGATAAAGAAACTTCCAACTACAAGGAATCAATAGAGAAGAAAGAATGGAAGGATGCCATGATCGAGGAGTACCATTTTATTATGAAGAATGATGTTTGGTAGATAGTTACGAGACCATAAGGGATGTCTGTTGTTACTTCGAAATGGATCTACAAGATCAAGCATGCTGCAGATGGTAGTATTCAAAAACACAAGGTAAGATTTGTGGCACGTGGCTTCTCTCAGAAAGAAGGCATAGACTACGAGGATACATTTGCACCTGTATAAAGATACACTTCCATCAGATCTATACTTACATTGGTTGCAGTAATGAAATGGAAGGTACACCAGATGGACATCAAGACAACATTCTTGAATGGTGTAGTAGAAGAGGAAGTGTACATGGAGCATCCACTGGGATTTGAGACACATGACAGATAGACTCATGTGTTCAAGTTAAAGAAATCCTTGTACAAATTGAAGCAAGTACCTAGGACGTGGTATGGAAGGATGGACAACTTCCTGATGAGATTAGGATTTACCAAGAGTAAAGCAGATTCCAACCTTTACTTCAAGGTTGAAGGCAGAAGACAAGCGATACTTCTACTATATGTAGATGACATGTTTCTAATAGGTGAGGATGAGCTCATTATATATGCAAAGAGGAGGCTTGCTGTAGAGTTCGTGATGAAGGACCTAGGGATGATGCATTATTTCTTAGGCATGGAGGTGTGGCAGAGTGCGGATGGAATATTCCTTGGTCAAGGAAATTATGCAGTGGAGATTCTGAAGAGGTTCAGAATGATGGATTGCAAGGAAATGGCCACACCAATGGCATATAACTTGATGCTACTGTGTGATGCTTCATCAAAGACAGTTGATGCCATGATGTATCGGCATATGATTGGTTCATTGATGTACCCTACGAAGAGAAGGCTAGACATATGCTTTGATATGAACACGCTGAGCCAGTTCCTAGATGATCTAAGACATGTTCACTTGATTGTTGCAAATCATATATTGAGGTACCTGAAGGGTACAATTGAGTATGGGCTCAAGTATGAGGCGAATCAAAGATTAACCTGCATGGTTATGTTGATTCGGATTGGGCAGGCAGTGCCACAGATAGGAAGAGCACCTCAGGATGTTGCTTCATTATGACATCTGGTATGATCTCCTAGTTTAGTAGGAAGCAGTCATGCATGGTGCTAAGTATAGCCGAAGCAAATTATTTTGCAGCTTGTTCGACCAGTTGTGAGGCAGTATGGCTTCGGAAAATACTATGAGATTTGTTTGATCTCGATTTAGAGGTGAGTTGTATCTTCTGTGACAACTATAGTTGTGTGAAGTTGTCCAAGAACCCGATGTTCCATGAAAAGTTGAAGCATATTGAGATTAAGTACCACTATATCTGGGATATGGTGCAGAGAGGAGTAGTGAAGCTCTAGTATGTGGCGATAGATGAGCATATAGTCAATGTGTTGACCAATTCGTTAGCCAGAGTGAAGTTTGAATACTTCAGAGAGAGGCTTGGTGTTATCTAGATTGAGATTCTTAGAAAGAGGGAGTGATGAGACTGGAAGACACAGATGCACTAGAGTTGGTTCTCTCATGGTGGAAGACGTGGGTGGTCCTTCATACGTAACGCACCTAGGGTTCTCCTGGGTGTACTTCCATGATGGATAAGACGCAGAGATGGTTCTTGCATGGTGGAAGACACAGGTGATCCTTGGGATGTAATGCACCTAGGGTGCTCCTAGTTGTACTCCCATGCTGGAGACGCTGAGAGATCCATCGGTCACAAAGACACTTTTGTGTTCCTAGGTTGGTTCTCACATGGTGAAAGACGTAGGTGGCCTTTTTATCACACAACTTATAGTTGTCCCTAAAGGTTACCCTATCCAAGACAACAGAGGTGTTGGAAAACTAAAGAGATGACCCAAGAGATGCCATGGTTCCCAATGCAATTGGGTGTCATGTTAACCGAGGCACTCTTTGCTTTAGATCAAGCCTTAGCAATACCAAGAGGGGAGACCCTATCTTAGCCAATGAAGGCTAGCGAACCTAATCAAGACCTCCTAGGGAAATTTGATGATGATAAAATAGAAGATCAAGATAGGATTAGATCTAGATCTAAAATGGATAAGTGGACCCAATGAGTTAGGGCTTGGTTGAAGAGGATTTGGGAAGGACAAATGTTCAACCAAGCATGAATAAGGGTCACTTATAGGTTTAAACAAGTAGATCTAGATGGATCTAATGCCAAAATAGAAGTACCCAAGTGGGGCCCACCCTTAAAAGATGGAAAATGGTCCAAATGGGGCCCACAAGGTCAAAATCGAGATTAATTGGAACTAGGGGGTATGCTATGATATGGATCTATGGATTTGAGAAGAAAAGAGCAATACCCACAAATGGATATGGCAAATGGCCACCTACCCAACAAGTGCGACCTCGTTTAGCGAGGCCCAGTGCCTTAGATAAGGGGGTAAATGGAGTCGGATGTCCACCAAAATTTAGATCGGGAATGTTAAGATGATTATTAAGGTGGGTTTCAATTATTAAGCCCAAATGTTTGCTATATCTCCATAGATATGAAAAATAAAAAATACAAGGGTTTTGAGTTTAAGGGTTTTGGTGATCAATTGGATGAAAGACAAGAAAATGGATACATACCTTGTAGATCTTACTTCAAATGATTGCGGATACCTTGCACATAGATGATCCTTGCATTTAGTTACAATTCCAAGCTAGATCCAAGTGATTCCAAGCAAAAGCATCCAAGCTCGAGGAGGAAAAACGTCCCACTCAACCTGTAAAACAAACTACAAAAAGTTAGATTTGATCCACAGATGAATGAGATCTAAGCATGGAATATCAAAAGAAGCAAATCAATGGACAAAGCACAATTGAAAAAACTCTCTTCAAGATGAAAACTTATTTCCTGAGGGGGATTTGAGTAACCCCAACAATCTTCCCTTCAAGCAATTCGCACCCCTGCAACAAGTCAATTCAACCTCCCTGTGTAGCTCTCAAAATAACCTGTAAAAAGAAAAGATGTCTAAGTCAAGAGATGTATAATCGTGTACAAGAGCATCCCATCAAAGGACAAGAAGAAGATCCACAGAAATAGTATTTTATTCCAAGTTTTCTAAAGCCAAAAAGGTTCCTTTACAATAGGGTGTCTCTTCCTTAAATAGGATGAGGGAGACCAAAACCCTAAACCAGTTTTGAAAAGAGTGGTTGAGATCAAAAGATGAAAAGATACAATCCATGGGTAAGATAAGTCAGTACAATATAACATGGATCATTCACATGAGGGGGGTGCGCACCACATAAAAGTGACAATAATACAAGTGTGCCACAAAAGATGACTAGGACAAGACAATAGGAGGACATGGTGGGGCTAGGAGGCATTACTTTCCTTCATTAGAATCACCCCATGGAACAATAATATAACACAAGACTCAATGACATGTCCAAGTGTACAAACGATCAAATTTTGACCCCCTCAACTGAGCAAAGAATACATCAAAACACATCCTGATGATTGTGTGGACCCCATTGAATGCTATAAGTTGATCTGGAAGGAGTGGAATACACCATAGATGACCTCAGAGCAGAACTTGTTAGAAAAATAGGATTGTAGAGCAATAACAACAAACAAAAATGCAAATATAATCACACATTCACATTACAAGAGAGACACAGATATATTGTGGTTCACCCAAGATGGGATACATCCACACTGAAATTGCCAGTCCTTATTATTATACTGTCCAGCAAGGTGAAGGGATACAACCTGCACCACAGCCTTTGCACTTCCTCTTCACTGTCTCATAGTCTCTCTTCATGATCTCAGAGATCTTTACAATGCATAAAACCTAATACATCAACCCTAGCCGTATTACAACGTCTTTCTTTGATAGGGTAAATACAATGGGAAAATACCATGAGATCGTGTCGGGATCATAACCAAATCTGGGGTACAAACACGGATGAATCATCATCTATGAGACTGGAGGATCAGGCTCCACAACCAACAATCTCCCACTTGGAGACTCATCACAACAACTCCATCACTACTGTACTTGCTGGACCTTGGACTTGGCAAATTTCTCATCTTCACCTTCATGCTAGAAGGCCAACTGAAATCGAGCAGGAACTCAATTTCTCTTTGGTCACTACCTTTGTGAACATGTCTACAGGATTATGGCTAGTATGTATCTTTTCTAGCTTCAATGGTTCATCTTCCAGAACAGAGCATATGAAATGGTACTTGAGTTGTATATGTTTATTCCTGGAATGGAATGTTGAGTTCTTTGCAAGATGAATGGCACTCTAGCTGTCACTATACAACCTGCTATCCTTCTGCTTCTCACCCACTTCCTCCATAAACCTCTACAACCAAATTATCTCTCTACTAGCCTCTATAACAGCAACATACTTTGCTTCCGTTGTTGAAAGTGCAAAAACCTTTTACAGTTTCAAAATCCAGCTTACTATTGTTCCACCTCCAGTAAATACATACCCTGTGGTGCTCATCATGCTATCCTTGTCACCTGCCATATCTGCATCAACATATCCCTATAGAATAGTGTCTGAACCTCCAAAACATAATGCATGAGTGGTAGTACCTCTCATATACCTAAGAATCCACTGTACTACCTTGCAATGTTCTTTACCTAGATTGTTCATATATCTGCTCACAACTCCCATTGCATGTGCAATATCTAGTCTTGTGCACACCATGGCATACATCAAGCTGCCAACTATTGATTGATAGGGAATCTTGGACATGTAATCTATCTCTTCCTGTGTCTTGGGACACATTTCCTTACTTAGATTGAAATGGTTGGCCAAAGGTGTACTAATTGGTTTTGCATTCTGCATTCTGAACCTATCCAACACCTTTTGTTTGTACTCACCCTAAGACAATGTCAATTTGCGATTTTTTCTGTCTCTTGTTATTCTAATACCAAGGATTTTCTTTGCAGCACCAAAATCATTCATCACAAATGAATTAGCTAGCTTCCTTTTGAGTACATTTATATCCTGCATGTCAGACCCTGCAACAAGCATGTCATCAACATACAATAACAAGATAATATATCTTTCATTGTCTAGACTCTTGAAATAAACACAGTGGTCAGAATGACATCTACTATAACCTTGTTCTGTCATAAACCTATCAAATTTTAAATACCATTGACTTGGATCTTGCTTCAAGCCATACAAGCTCTTTTTCAGCCTGCATACCAAGTTCTCCTTACCTTTGACCTCATACCCTTGTGGCTGCTGCATATATATCTCTTCTTCCAAATCCCCATGGAGAAAAGTTTTTTTTACATCTAACTATTCAAGATGCAAATCTTCTACCACCACTAGACTTAAAATAGTCCTAATTGAAGTCATCTTAACAATAGGAGAAAATATTTCATCAAAATATATACCTTTCTTCTGTGCAAACCCCTTTACAACAAGTCTGGACTTGTACCGCTTCTTACCTCCTTCTTCTTCCTTCAACCTGTAAATCCATTTGTTCTGCAATGCTCTTTTACCAGTAGGCAACTGAACCAAATCCCAAGTCTGGTTTCCTACCAATGAGTCCATCTCCTCATTCATGCCTTGCTCCCACTTCTTTCTAGTTTCCACCTGCATTGCTTCTTCATAACATTCTAGTTCACCAACATCAGTCATCAATAAATAATACATTGAAGGAGAGTATCGTTCGGGGAGTCAACTTAACCTGGTAGATCTTTTTGCAGTTGCAAGAGTTTCAGGTACTTGTTGTTGTTCTTGATTTTCTGGCACCTTTGGAACTTCATTTTCTTGAATTTCATCAAGTACTGTGTACTCTGTCTTTCCTTTTCATGTTTTTTTCCCTGCAACTGATCTTTATACATGACCTTTTCATTGAATATCACATCTCTACTCCTAATGATTTTGTTACTTTCATAATCCCATAAGCGGTAACCAAAATCATCAACCCCATATCCAATAAAGGTATATTTCTTGGATTTAGCTTCAAGATTGTTCTATTTTCTTTATCAATATGGACAAATGATTCATAGCCAAACGTTCTAAAAAATGAGTAGTTTACCTTTTTACTTGTCCATGCCTCCTTTGGAATACCACCATCCAAAGCACTTGAAGGCCCTCTGTTTATTAAATAAATAGTAGTATTTACAACATCTACCCAAAACTATAAGGGCAACCCTACATGTAATCTCATACACCTTGTACGCTCCATGATCGTTCTATTCATCCTTTCTGACACACCATTTTCTTGTGGTGTTCCTAGGATTGTCTTTTCTCTACGAATCCCATGGTATGAACAATAACTATCAAACTCCTTCTCGCAGTACTCACCTCCATTATTAGATCTAAGACACTTCAACCTTTTTCCTGTCTCATTCTCAACCAAAGATTTCCACTTCTTAAAAGTAGCAAACACATCAGATTTCTGTCTAATGCAATAAACCCAAGTTTTCCTAGTTGCATCATCAATAAATGTAACATAATAATGAGAGCCACCAAGATATTCTACCTGAGCCTGTCCCCATACATTTGTATGCACAAGCTCTAAGTTTTCATTCTTCTTTTGTTTCCCAACCTTGAGAAATCTGACTCTCTTTTGTTTTCCATAAACACAGTTCTCACAAAATTCCAAAATTACCTGCTTCAAATCTGGCAGCAACTTCCTTGAGTGGAGAATCCACATCCCCTTCTCACTCATGTGGTCAAGCCTATGATGCCACAATGCTGTATCTGTTCCTATGGAAGCTAAAGAGATAGAATGGTCAGTATTATTAGGACATAAATACAACATACCTATGTTTGACGGACAATCTACCAAGAGCAGACTTGAGGCCTAATCTCCCTAGCTCAATGCGAATCTAGAACAAATAGGATAGAATATGAATCTACTTCCCTAGATCAATTACAGATCGAGTACTTAGATATCGTACCTTTCAGATCACAGATCCCTCTCCTTTTTGTTGCTCCAAGTCCTGCTGTCGTTAGATCTCCATCTTCAAAACCTGCCAAGACAATATGGAAACAATACAAGTAGTACAATATATCTAAACAATAACTGATCTAAACTAACAGTTGAGGAAGAAAGTTCTAAACATCATCAATGAGACAATATTCATGGAAAGAGATTATATTAACTATATTAAAAGGTGGGAATACATAGAAAGGATGGAGCTACAACCAAATCCTCAATGCCGCATCCTCCATCCAACATGTCCAACCCAAGCCTCCAAGGTGGTACAAGCTTCCCAAACACCAATATGGATTCTACCAGCATAAGGATGCCATAGACCTTCACCCCCTCCCATGGAGAGAGTGGGTGTTTATATAGGTCTAAAGAGATAGGGTAGGTTGAGGATTAGGGGAAGATGCTTAAGGGATCCTCCCATTAGGTTAGGAACAAAAATTCCACCTCACCTAGAGCCTAGGGATAGGCCTCCACCTCAAAAAACTTCTAGAGAGACCTCAAGACTCCCCAAAATAGCCTTTAACTAACCTCGTCGCACACTAGTAGAGGACACAAAGAGACAGAGGGGGTTGTCACACCCCGTAGGAAGACAAAGTGAGACACTGTCTCACTCTAGCTGACCAAGAACTGCAACAGAGGGGGTCTGTCGCACTTTGTGAGAAGAAAAAGTGTGACATCCTATAGAAACTAGGTCAAGCGGACAGGGGGAACTTTCAGTTGAATGTGTTTTAGCCCAGAATGAGTTTAGGGGTCAGAGTAAAGATTTTACACAATGGTCAAGATGACGACATTGTCACAACAGTCATGATGACGACACTTGGTCATAATGACAACACTTGCAACGGTCATGGTGACAACACTAGGTCATGATGACGACACTTGCACAAGGGTGACGACATTTTGGTGTAACAACCTACCTTGTCTCCTTTTTCTATCACCATTGATCCTTTAGTGATCTTCCACCACTTTTCTCCAAATGTAGATAGACAGTTGCCATCTCCCAACTACCCTATTGAGATCAGATTTCTTTTTATAGCAGGAATATGCCTTACATCTTTCAACAACCAATCAGTTCCATTCTTAAATTTTATCCATACCTTACCCATTCCAACAATTTTACATGGCTCATCATCACCCAATAAAACATGTCCAAAATCGCCTGGAACATAATCATGAAAATATTTCCTATGGGGTGTAGGATGACATGAAGCCCCTAAATCTACTACCCAATAATCACTAGTATTATCTAATGCAAGAATCAAAGCATCTTATAACACATCACCTGCTACATTTGCTTCCTGGGTAGTTTCCTGCTGTCCATCTCCTTTCTTCTTTAGACATATGCAGTCTTTCTTCAGATGCCCTTTCTTTCCACAGTTCCAACACTCTATTTTTTCCAGTCTGAACTTGGATCTACCCATTTTAGACTTGCCACGATTACCTAGGCTCTTTCCTCTCTCCTTTTGTCTTCCCCTACTCTCCATGGTCAACGCATTACCTGATATCTCACCTATGTTTTAAATTCGCATTTCCTCACTAATAATAACACCAATAACATCATCAAACTTCAAGGTGTTTGAACCAGAGACAGAGTTACTTAGAAACATGACCAAGCTATTCCAGCTTGCTGGAAATGAGCACAAGATTAGAAGAGCCCTAAACTCATCATCAAAGTTCACACTTATAGAACTTAGTTGATTAGTAACCGTATTAAACTCATTTAAATGATCAGTAATAGATCAACCTTCAGACATCTTCATACTAAATAAACGTTGAATCTTCAGACATCATGCTAGGATGATAACCAAATCTGGGGTACAAACATGACTGAATCATCATCTATGAGACTGGAGGATCAGGCTCCACAACCAACAGAACTCATTCCAAAACATTTCCTCAATTTCCTAAATCGAATTCCTAAATGACCTTTTTATTCCATTTTTATTTCACCTGAAAAACCACCAAAGTGCCCACAATCCAATGTTTGGTGCACGTGCACAAAAAATTATTGTACCATCATGTTCGGAAGGGGGTAATATGGTAATAACAAGTGGTTGGACCACCCCCTTCCCCTGTAGCGCACTAGGAAATGACTAGCCTCCAATGCTCTAGGTGGACAGGCCACATCATCATGGCCAAACTGATCAACAGGAGAAAACCTGCCCAAATCATGTATGTGAGTGCCTGAAACTGAAATATAAGTGTCTCAATGGATCCAAAAGACCCAAAACCAATAGAGATGAGTACTCATACACCTCATGGTAACCTGTAAGATCATCTGTAGCATCCACCATACCTACAAAGGTAAAAATACGATGATCTGGAAATAATAATAATCAATAAAAACTGCATCAATCATCATCTGAAACTTGTGCCCATCATATGGAATCATCAAAAGGTATATAAAGTACCATAGATCAACATCATACAATATAAGTGGTCCATCTCATCACGGATCCCAAGGTTGACCTTGGTCAAACTAGGTTTGACCGAGCAAACTGATCAAAATATGACCCTAGCCAAAGAAGCCATTTTGTTGCAAGTGAAAATGGTTAAGACGTGCTCTTTAAATCATTTTCATAGAAAGACTTTAAAGCATTAATAATTATTTTACTGGCAGTTAATAGATAATAGTACATTAGTTAATAATTTATTTTCAAAGAGAAACCCCAAGAATATACTCATTTCTAGACATGATCAATTTGCTAGCAGAGGGTGAAGGTTAAGGATGCAAGGCTAGGCCAAAAAGGGGATAACTTGACTGACTTGACATAGTGATACTTTGGATAAGGGAAATGGTGTTACGCACTTAAGCATGTGTTGGACAAGGAATACACAAGGAATGGCGATGTCTCACAAATGGGTAAGTTGTTCAGAGAAGTGTTTATTCAACCTTGGCAAAATGTCTACTACTAGAACCGTCGTGAACTAGGTGCTCAGCTAACCGTAACTTGAGGTTCTAGGGGACACTTAGAATTAGTTGTCCCTTGCTCCATCTCATATCATAACCCACAGGATCAATGAGGAAAATTTCACATAAGGTCAGCAGTCTTTAGATTTGGCATATACTTAACCATTGTTTTATTTGGACCCTTCATTTCATTTCATATAATTTCATGGCCAACAATATTTAAATTTAGCATACATTTATCCATTTCCTTTTAGGCCTTTAGGACCCCTCTGAGATTTTTCATGTGCTTAAAAGCACAACTAATCGTAACTTTCATCCAGGGTGCTTTTACATTTCATTGCATTACAATTCATAGCCCTTTTCAATGGGCTTTACAAAAGATATATATCAATAATTTCCACATGTAGTACAATTTGCTTCAGGTTTTATCCAACACAACTCAAGCAACTATGGGGATTTCCACAATCAATATCAAACATCGGGGCAACCGATTAGAGAGATCAAGGTATAAAATCCAACTCACCAAAGGCACGTTTTGTTTCCAACTCAAAGCCAAGACACAAATTAAACATGGATGCATGTCCAACACAGAGGAAAAATCGGGGAGGTCCTCCATATCACAAGTCAAGGTGTAAGTCAGGGTAAAGATCAATAATGAGGAAGGATAAATGGATGGATGGAGACAAGTGAAAATGGTGTCTAAGCTAGCAAGTCAAAAAAACAATAGTGATCATGTCCACATTCCTAGGAAGGTAAATACCAATGAGTATAAAACAAGAGTTTCCAAATGTCAGTAATATAATCATGCATATAATCCATAACAATCAATTTCATTTTAGCATTAATATACTTCCAAATCATAATTACTATATGCCAAGTCAATGCTATCAAAATTACCTTAACAACAAGATAATAATACCAATGCACATCATATATATATTGGGTCATATATCTGTATCTGAAATCTGGGTCACTATACCCACTAAGAACACTATTGTTGAAACTCTAAACACTGACCTGTACCTGTATGGAATAAAAGGTCCTCTAGGTCATTAAATCTGAGGTATTAAATCTCATCCTTGGCATAAGGTCTACTGAATGTCTAATATAAGGATGCTCTGATGTGTGAGTGATAACAAATAATACTGCTCATCATAGTTGATCTCACTGAATATGTGCAAAGGAAAAGCTCAGAAAAATGCAGATATCTTCTCTGCAACCATGGTAGCCCAGCTACTATGGATTTGATAACATATGGATCCAGTTGGGACAAGTTCTCTAAGGGAGAGAGTGCTTGAGAAACTCAGAATATCTGGTCCCCAACACTAACTGCATCAGTCTTCAATCCAGTACTCAACTTGTTTTTCTTTCATCTTTATTTGTACCTATCTCTACACACACAGAAAGAAAAATACCACGTGGTGCATGTATGGAATAAAAATAAACTAAACTGCATAAATGAAATTCTATCCTAGAGAATAAATTAAAGTGCATGTAAAAATGAAAGTACTAACTCATAAAAATTTTAACATTTTCATTTTATTAATATGAATGCATGAGATGAGAAAGGATTAGAAAGAGTAGACTCAACTCACTCAAGAGATTGAGCAAAAAGGAAAAGCACTCAAAAGAAACTAAAAAAGACTCGCAATACTCAACACTCAGAAAAAGCAAAAGGCACTCAAATCCTAATGCTCAAATGAGCTTATTCAAAGACCTATATACTCTAAACAGGAAAGAGGGGATTTTACCCCAAAGGGACAAGGGGGTAGTAATGTTTCAATAATACCCCATTTACTGGCAATTCCAATTCATCCCCATCCATTAGGGGAGTTTTGATGTCAAAAATGGGACTCAAAACAAATAATGTACCATAAAAATTCACTTTATAAGAACCAATAGGATTCAAGATGATGATGTCAACCATAAGGGTAAAATTTGTAAAACAAATTGGAGGGAAAAAGAAAAAACTACTTTTTCTTATCATATTTTTTACATATCTCCTTAACGGTTTACCCAAATTTCATGTTTGGGCAAACCGTTAAGGATATATGTCAAAAATACGATAAGAAAAAATAGTTTTTTATTTTTCCTCTCTAAAATTTAGAATTCTTATTTTATTATTTCCCTTAGGAGTCCCATTTTAGGCCTTAAAACTCCCCTAATGAAGTGCTTCCAACCACACCAAACATTTTCCTGGTACTCTACTCACTCGATAAGGGCCCATCCATATTTCTCAAATTTTCCATGATTCCCTGGTTTTTCTTTATTTTTATCCCAAAGCAAGACTATGTCACCTACTCCAAAATGGACCTTTCTACTCCTTTGATCAAAATTTCCTTTCACCCTTTATTGCTCCAACACCATCTTATTCCATGCTTCTCTTATGGTTTCGTCTAATTGAACTAATTTATCAATTTTGGCTTGCATTGCTTCTTGATCTGAAGAGCATTTTTGCAAGAGTTCATACACTAGGATTTGGAGATTGATGGGTAGTCTACAATTCTGTCCATATACTATTTCAAAAGGAGCCTTACTAGTTATTCTCTTAACAGCTGTTCGATCTTCCCAAAGAGCATACTTGAGTTTGGTATCCCAACTCCTTTTCTTTTCACCCATCATTCACTTTAAAAGCCGGCTTAAGTTCTTATTGCTAGACTCGGCTAAACCATTTCCTTGTGGGTAATAATTTGAGGAATGAGAAAGAGTGATTCCATGATTGGAGCAAAATGTTGTCATTTATTCTTTGCTAAAATATTTGGCATTATCAGTTGTGATTTTCACCAACCATACCTGGAGACTACATTCTCTTCTAAAAATTTAACCACCACTTTTTTTGTTGCTATTTTAGTAGGGATAGCTTCAACCCAGCGGATGAAGTAATCTGTGCAAGTTAAGATGTATTGATACCCATTAGAATGTTCGGATATCCACATCATCTATTTCGGGATACATCATCTATTTCAGGATCTTGCATGATCTATTTCAGGATATGATCTATTTCAGGATTTTGCATGCATAGGCATGCATCCCAGTCACCAGTTTGATGCCTCCATCACCTTATCCACCTTCTTCTAGCACCCGGGAGCCACTTACCACAGAGTTTTAGCCCTCCTAAGCTGAAAGGCGCCCTCTTCTCACCTACTGCCAGAGAAGGGCGCACTTGTTCACCTACCACTGCAGATTCACTCCAGTTACATTCAGTTAGCTCCGATTCTCCCTGATTTGAGGCTAGTTTCACTCCTGACTGACTGTATCACTTCCGTTTGACCTCCAGTTTGATTAGGTGACTTGTTCTGACTTCAGTAAGCCTCCCATGCACCCCCACTGAGCCTCCAGATCCTATATCAGTGCTACACACTTCAGTTACATTTATTACACTCAGTTAGACTCAGTTTGACACCTGGATGACTGGTTGTTGTGATTGATGAGCACCACCGATGATTTATGAGGACTCCTAGACAGAGTCAAGCTACTCCATTTAGTGATTTCGAATGACCTCCTTAGGCAATTCGAATTGCTTTGTCATTGTGACAGTTTGTATTGTAATTCATTCACCCTTTCTGGGATAGAGAGCACTGCTGCATGTTTTGCACAGTTTTGCACCATATTTTCTATGTTCATCTGTTGTGATTGATTTACTTGTTCATTAGATCTGCTGTGACTAATTTTACATGGTATCAGAGCCATGACAGGGACAAGATTTCTTTTCTATAGGTGTTCTACATGAAGAGAGAGCAATCTTTGCTCACAAATATATTTCAGCAGCGGCATGCAAAATCTCATGTGCATTCGCTCATGTGCATGCAAGGCTGAAAACATAGTGTTTGTTTGTGTGTGATTTGCAGGTTTCTTACTTCCTCCATGTGCATTCGCTAATGCAAAGATGGAGACTTCTTCTTCACAAAATATTCTTACTCCATTCAACTATGATGAATGGAAACCAAAGATGATTGCATTCTTGAAGAGACAATGTCTTTTTGATATGTGCATTGGTAATACAAGAGTTTTTGATTCCGATGAAGAGGAGAATGATTGGCTCAATGATTGTGACAGAGCTTTTGGAGAAATATGTCTTGCTATGTCTCCTTGTATGCGCTACCTCAATAAGACTGCTGAAAATCCAAGTGATCTATGGGTCCAACTTGACAGAGAATTTGGAAAGCAGGAAGAAGAGGATCATGCTAGCCTTTTGGAGAACAAGCCCAGTGAGATCTCCTTATGTGTTCTTTCCGATCATGTGTTGGCCTCAACAATTGTTCAAGATGAAGAAGAAACTGTAGATTCAACACTCATTCTCTCAAAGTCTTCTATTTCGAAATCTGAGCAAGATAAACAAACTCATACTCTAGATTTCGAAGAGGTTCTTGAATCCTCTCCTTCACATGAGTTTGTCGGCATGCAGAATAATGATCTACTTGATGTTTTGGAGGTAAAATCTGATTTTGGAGGTGAAGCATTCGCCCTCCTTGATTGCATTCCTTCTATAAACTTATGTTCAATCATTTGCAAAGTTTCTCAGATTTTTAATGAAGATGAAGAGCACTACCATTCGCTTGAGTTCAATTCTCATGCACTTTTTGCTGATTTTGGTTTTGATCTCACCCTTGTTGGTTCAAAGGAGATCTCAAGAAACCATTCATCTATTTTTGGAGCTGATTTAACTTCTATTGATAAGAAGTTCAAGTTTCAAGATCTATTTGATCCGATTGGAGCTATTCCTACCTCACTTGGATCGAATCACAGGTTCCAGGATCATCCTCATATTTTCAGATTTGTTCTCACCTTTTCCGGTATGAAGAGCAAGTTCTTAAAGTCTCCACATTCGCTTGCATCCACTGATGGAGAATTCAAGCACATGTTTTTGGAGCATGATCCATTTACTCCCAAGAGTAAGATACCTCCAGACATATCTACTTGATTTTGGAGCAGTTAAATCTTTCGGTGTACTACAGTCTATTTTGAGGGGGGGTATTTTTCCCATGAGGTTTTCCCCATTTCCTCGATTTATTGACTGTTATTAGTTTTGGATTATTGTATTGGGGTGACCTTTGGTCTTAGTTACCAGGGCCCCACATTATTTAGTTGGCACATCATAGTCTAGCTTGAGGGGGGGTGTTCGGATATCCACATCATCTATTTCGGGATACATCATCTATTTCAGGATCTTGCATGATCTATTTCAGGATATGATCTATTTCAGGATTTTGCATGCATAGGCATGCATCCCAGTCACCAGTTTGATGCCTCCAGCACCTTATCCACCTTCTTCTAGCACCCGGGAGCCACTTACCACAGAGTTTTAGCCCTCCTAAGCTGAAAGGCGCCCTCTTCTCACCTACTGCCAGAGAAGGGCGCACTTGTTCACCTACCACTGCAGATTCACTCCAGTTACATTCAGTTAGCTCCGATTCTCCCTGATTTGAGGCTAGTTTCACTCCCGACTGACTGTATCACTTCCGTTTGACCTCCAGTTTGATTAGGTGACTTGTTCTGACTTCAGTAAGCCTCCCATGCGCCCCCACTGAGCCTCTAGATCCTATATCAGTGCTACACACTTCAGTTACATTTATTACACTCAGTTAGACTCAGTTTGACACCTGGATGACTGGTTGTTGTGATTGATGAGCACCACCAATGATTTATGAGGACTCCTATACAGAGTCAAGCTACTCCATTCAGTGATTTCGAATGACCTCCTTAGGCAATTCGAATTGCTTTGTCATTGTGACAGTTTGTATTGTAATTCATTCACCCTTTCTGGGATAGAGAGCACTACTGCATGTTTTGCACAGTTTTGCACCATATTTTCTATGTTCATCTGTTGTGATTGATTTACTTGTTCATTAGATCTGCTGTGACTAATTTTACATAGAAGAGCTGGGTTCAACAAGACCAACAAAATCCATTCCCCATTGCTGAAAAGGTGCCTCTATGATGACTAGGGTTAAGGGAAAAGAAGTTAATCTAGGTTTTCCTGAGAAGAATTGGCATTCTTGACAAGTTCTAACAAAAACATGCACATCTTTAAACAAAGATGGCCAATAGTACCCATCTTTCATGATTTTAGCAGATGTAGTTCTAAGAGCATAACATCCTCCACATAATCCTGAATGCATTTCATTTATGATCCTTTGAGACTCATCAGGGCTTACACATTTTAGGACAATTCCATGTGGATTTTTCCATCCCAAGCCATCTTCTGTCAGTACATACTTAGATGCCTTCAATATCAAAGCTCTGCTTTGGTGATCAAAGAGATGATCAGGACATGACAAATTTTTGAGGAAAAAGATAATGTCCTTATACCATTCATGATCTTCATCAATATAAAACAACATGTTTAAATCTTGATGATATTTATCTAATTAAGCTTTGGTTTTGGTTAAGAGTTAGGCTAGTCCTTGACCTTTTACTATCTTTATTGGTTTGATCTCAATATCATACTCTTGAATTCTAGAAATCCAGTTTCCTCTAACCCCAATACCATCATCTTGAGATAATACGTCTTTAACTGCTTGATATGGAACATAAGCCAAAATCTTAGAATATCCATTGTATGTCCTGAAATGCTTTAGGGATTTAACCAAAGCATAGGCTTGTTTTTCAGTGGTTGTATAATTCAATTCGACATTTCTAAGGTTCTTACTCGTAAAAGCAACATGTTGCTCATTATTACGTTCGTTCTTTTGTAATAAAACACCAGCTATAGTGTCGTCTGAAGCATATGAGTAAATCAAGAAATCCTTATTATAATCAGGACACACTAAAACAGGAGCGGAAGAGATAGCTTTCTTCAAACAATTAAATGAGGTTGCACACTTATTATCCCTGGAAAACTTTACATCTTTCTTTAATAAGGCATTTAGTGGCTTGTCCAACTCTGCTAGATTAGGGATGAATCTCCTCACAAAGTTTATCTTTCCAAAAAATGTTTGCAAGGAGATAATATCTTTTGGTGGGGCTATGACTTGGATTCCTTGCACTCTTTCAAGATCAATTCCGATGCCTTCCTTAGAGATTGTGAAAATCCTCACATCAGATCTAAGAGATGATGTGTACCTCACAAGAGTAATTATGATTAAGAAGGAAAATAGAAGAAGAGTGAACAATACGGTATAATGAGCAACAGAATAATATGGTATAGTAGAACTCAGATAGAAACAATAATACTTCACACACACTAATTAATTAATCACAGTATGGACAAATAAATAGTACAATGGTAGAGAGGATTCGAATGCCTAAGGTGGCAATTCAAATTAGCCTCTCAGAGTGATCATAAGATCAATAGAGTGTCATCGGAGCACAACTAGGTGTCCTCATGATCACTGGAGCACAACTGGAAGTCTTCATCATCATCAGTGGAGTCATCAATGCTCAAGTAATTGTCAACCATTAGTCAAACTAACTCTGGTAGGTGTAACTCAATGTAACTAAGCGTAACTAAGTGTAACTGAGTGTAACTAAGTGTAACTGAGTGTAACTAAGTATAAACTGAAGACAACTAGACTGGTAGGTGAAGAAGAGCGAGTTGCTTCCTAAAATCAAGGAAGAAGGGCGCATTAAGCAACTAGAGGGCAAAAAATGAATAGTGAGAAGTTCCTGGGGGCTGGCTAACTGAGGGATAGGTGTTGGACTGATGACTAGGATGCATGCAAACCCTAGAATGGATGCAAACCCTAAAAGTGCATGCATGACTGAAAATGTAAATGATCAAAATACTGGTGGGACTAGGATGGAGTATAGGAATATCCTAACACCCCCCCCTTAATCCATCCTGGGCCCTGGTAACTAAGACCAAAGGTCACCCAATACAATGAATAATAACAGTCAATAAACCAAGGAAGTGGGAAAATTTCATGGGAAACATACCCCCTCCTCAAAAAACAGACTATAAGGCACACACAAAAATAAATGCTCCAAACTCAAGCAGGTGTGATGCTTGGTCATATGTCTAGAGGTATCTTCTTCTTGGGAAGAAGTGGATCATGCTCAAAAAGCATGTGCTTGTACTTGCTCTTCAGATCGAATGTGATGAGAACAAATCCAATAGTATGAGAATGATCCTTGAACCTGTGATTTGAATCAGCTGAGGTAGAATCAAATCTGTGAAAGTGCATATAGTCTTTTGTCTTCTCCTTCGAACCACCATGGGTGAGATTATGCCAAAAATAACTATTACATGTTTGCTTGAAATCAAAATCAGATTTAAGACTTAAAAAACAGTTTCTTGAGATCTCCTTTGAACCAGCAGGGGTGAGATCAAAACTATCATATGCATGAAAAATTATCCCAAGCAGTAATTGCTTAGAATCCAAATTAGATCCAAGACTTGAATCATGGTTTCTTGAGATCTCCTTTGAACCATGAGAGGTGAGATCAAAACCAGTAGATGCATGAGAAATTATCCCAAGCAAATGGCAATGGCCATATTCTTCAATGACCTTCTGAAAGCATGTAATTATGATCATATAGTAGTATAAAAGAGGAGATAGCTGGAGAGGAGTGAATGCATTACCTTCAATAGTTGTTTTGACCTCCGAAATAATCATGTGATCATGATGCAAACCAACAGACTCTGGTGCAAGAGAGGATTTAGGACCTTCTGCAATATCTAGAGTGTGAGCTGGCACAAAAAGAGAAGAAAGGTTGAGCATGAGTGTAGAATCTGCAAGTTCTTTGTCAACAACTTCAATATGAGATGATATTGGTGCATGATCTGAGAGACCATCAAGAGGAGTGAATGCATCAATTTATTTGCTTTCGAATGGGTTGGGACCAAGTCCTTCATTCTCTCTGCCAAATTTTCCATCCAGGTGAGCCCATATCTCTTTTGGAGTCCATAAATCCTTTGGAGTTTCAACACCATTACGGTATTTGAATTGGAATCTCTGGCATGCAAACAAAGAAAACATTATTGCTTCAAAGTGCATGTCACCTTTATTTAACCAGTCAATCTTCTCTTCAGGGGATTCGAACTCTCTTTCAAAATAACAATAAAAAAGATCATGGATCTTCAAGTTTTCTATCATTCTTGGTTTCCATTCATCATAGTTGAGTGGATCAAGAGGAGTAATTCCTGATGAATACATAGAAGTTGTAGAAGACCTGCAAAAACAATATAGAATATTTGCAACTACTACTACTGCAAGATGCAGAAACTGTTGCAACTGCTGCACTTGAAATCTTGGTAATAACCTGCAAAAAACTCTCAAGAATGGAGACAAACAATACTCTCAACATGCTCTGATACCATGTGAAAATCCTCACAGCAGATCTAAGAGATGATGTGTACCTCACAAGAGTAATTATGATTAAGCAGGACAATAGAAGAAGAGTGAACAATATAGTATAATGAGCAATAGAATAATATGGTATAGTAGAACTCAGATAGAAGCAATAATACTTCACACACACTAATTAATAGTACAATGGTAGAGAGGATTCGAATGCCTAAGGTGGCAGTTCGAATTAGCCTCTCAGAGTGATCATAATATCAATAGAGTGTCATCAGAGCACAACTAGGTGTCCTCATGATCATTGGAGCACAACTGGAAGTCTTCATCATCATCAGTGGAGTCATCAATGCTCAAGTAACTGTCAACCATCAGTCAAACTAACTCTAGTAGGTGTAACTCAGTGTAACTAAGTTTAACTCAATGTAACTAAGTGTAACTGACTGTAACTAAGTGTAACTGAGTGTAACTAAGTATAAACTGAAGACAACTGGACTGGTAGGTGAAGAAGGGCAAGTTGCTTCCTAAAATCAAGGAAGAAGGGTGCATTAAGCAATTGGAGGGCTAAAACTGAATAGTGAGAAGCTCCTGCGGGCTAGCTAACTGAGGGCTAGGTGCTGGATTGATGACTGGGATGCATGCAAACCCTAGAATGCATGCAAACCCTAAAAGTGCATGCATGACTGAAAATGTAAATGATCAAAATACTTGTGGGACTAGGATGGAGTATAGGAATATCCTAACAAAGACAATATGTCCCAACAACTTCCTTTCACCAACACCAAAGGTATATTTCTTAGGATTTAAAGAAATTCAAAAATTTCGACACCTATCAAAATTTTTCTTCAAATGCTTCACATGGTCATTTCCCTCTTTGGAAAACACAGTTAAATCATCTTGATAAATGGAAATAATCTTACCAATCAAATCCTGAAATGCATGATACATTGCCCTTTGAAAAGTTGATCCTGGATTAAGTAAGCCAAATGGAATTCATATGTACTCATATGTTCCCCAGGGTGTGGTGAAAGTAGCCTTTCCACGATCTTATTGTTTTATTTCGACTTGGTTATATCTCGAAAAACCATCGAGCAAAGACAAAAAACCCAGCACGAGTTACACTTTGCAATAAATTTTCCATATTATGCAATGGGTAATTATCCTTTAATGAGTCCTAGTTTAGGTTTATGAAGTCAATACAAATCCTAATCTCTCCACTTTTATTCCTTACAACTACAGAATTAGACACCCACGTTGTATGTCTGACAGGCCTAATGATTCCTACTGCTAACATCTTTTCCAAGTCCTTTTTTACTAAAGGAGCTAGCTTAGGGTTTATATTATGTAACTTTTGACGATAAGGTTTAGCTCCTTCCTTAAGGGGAATAGTATGCTCAATAACGGATTGGTCATAAGTTTTCAAATCATCAAAATTCCATGCAAAGACATCCTTGTACTCTTTGATTAATTCTTCAATTTTCCTTCTTTCTTCCTTAGAGGCATTTTTCCCTATTTTGATCATTTTTTGAGAAAAAGAGGAACCAATATTGATTTCAATGACTTCATCAGTTGGTTTAGATCGTCTACCCTTAAACTCATCATGCTTGTTAAATTTTTTCTCTAAAGGAAGAGTGATTTATGGTATGTCCATGCCCTTTATAGAACTACCTTTTAGTTGATCTTCAAAATTAACCATGGGGGATTGAGAAGCAGTCGGGAATTGGATGATTTGAGCATCATCATCGAAAACTTGCCAATACTCTTGGTTATCAAGGACTGAGGGTCTGAATAAGACTTCAACCTTACAGACTCTTTATTTCAAAGACTCAGAGGCTTGGAGGGTACTGGCTATAACAAACAACTCATCAGCTAAAGTATTTTGCTCACGTGGTACTGCCTTAATTCCGAAGGCATCAAATCATTCAATAGTATCCCAAACTGCATTTTGGTAGTCTCTAAGTCTATTGCTGTTAGCAACAAATTGATTCTTGACTTGCGATACAATGAGGTCAGAATCACCTATGAAAGATATAGACTTAATGTTCCTTTCTCGAGCAATTTCCAATCCCAAAAGCAAGGCTTCATACTCATCTACGTTATTAGTGCAATCAAACTCCAAGCAGAAAGAAAATAAGCTTTCTTCTCTAGATGGTGAAGTCAAAACAATCCTAGCCCCTGCACCATGTCGGGAACGAGCCATGTCAAAGTGCATCTTCCACACTTGATTTGGTGGGAAAGGGTGTTGCTTTATTCCTTCCCAATAGTTTTCCAAAACCATAAATTTCCCAATTTCATCACTAGAATACATTGCCTCAATAAACAAGTGTTCGGGTGTTTCTACATGCTCTTCCATAGGTAGTTCATTGAATAATGTTATAGATGAACCCTTTCCAGTTGGGATTGTGTAATAAGTGAGATCCATTTTCATGCTTCCTCCTAGTCTAGCTGACCATTCTCTAGACAACAACATTCCCCAGACATCAAGGACATCTAAAACTAGAATGTTCATTGAAAGCTCAATGTCAGAACATGCAGCCAATCTGACCATCAAATTTTCTATTATCCCAATGGCTTTCACTATTATAGAGTCCATACCACACACATTCTTGTAAGGTCTTGTGGGCACCAACTTGAGTTGTTCCATGACTCTAAGAGGCATAACATTGACTTCAGCTCCTGAATCTAGCATGCATTTATGTAATATAAGGCCATTGACTTGTAGCGCTATGTAAAAGGGAGGGTGTTAGCACATATATTTTCCAAATGGAAAATGGGGGTAGAAAGTGGAAATTTGTGGCTAATGGAACCTAGGAATTTTCAAAGGGGAAGCGCCCGATCCTTTAAGGGGCTTATGCCATGTGACCGCTGGTTGGAGCTAAGCGAGGTAGCCAAAACCTACCAAAGGGACTTGGAAAATCCATGAAGCAAGCGATCAATAGTGGATATCAAAGCGGGAGTGAGATCGATGGCCAAGATGAGCTGCCAGCACCGAAATAGCGTGGGGGTTAACAAGAAGGACCATGGAGGAATGGTTAAATGACAGAAAGTTCCCTGGAGGGCCGACTGTTGATCGCTAGATCAATGGTCCCGCAGGCATTCCGTAATACCAAGAAGCGCGGAGGACCGATGGGCTAGAACAGTCACAGAATTGAAAACTGCCCGCTACGCGTTGCCTCCCAGTAGTTCCGCAAGGAAGCAAAGTGGTGTGGGAAAACCGCTTAGGAGCCCGCAAAACCACTTTGGAGGGGCCCTCCCCCCTCAGCTTGGTGCAGTGGATATCTACGGCCAGGATAGGAGTGGGCCAAGGATCCTATGGTTGGGGTGGCCAGTTAAAGGTAGCACGGGTTGGAGAATATCCAGCGGTGGAATAGCCCGGTGAAAAAATTAGTGGTGACGAAGGCCCCCGCTAGGAAAGAGGCACTGTCGATAAGAGGAGCCAAGCGGAAAGGCCAAGTGGGGGCCATGATTAAAAGGCCCGCAGATCCCACCATTGATAAACTGGCATGGGAAGATCAAAAGTGTAAGAAGGTTTACGCAAAATGGAGATGTGTGGAAAATTAAAGAGTAGGGTGGTCACGGAAATCGAAACCGCTGGACACACGACAACCCCTCATCGTTTCGCAACCCAAAAGGGCGGTAAAGGAAAATAACTAAAGGGCCATGCGAAACCTCCTGCTGCTGGTACGGTTGTTGGATCGACAGTGATGGTTGATCATGGAAGAGATCCAACGGTGGGGGATGATCACACAAGGGAGGCTGTAGAAGGGACCACCTATTTAATGTCCCAGATCACGACACGAGGGATCGACGGTTGAGGTAAATGATAGCTGGAAGAAGAGAAAGGGAGTCAGCCAGGTTCGGGTTATAAAAGGAGAAATTCATGTGGAGAGTTGACATTTTTTTCTCTGTAGCAGCATCGGGAAGCTTTGGGCAGGTATGCAGCGGTGAAGGTGACAAAAAGTCTAGGGTTTGGAGCTGTCAGCGACAGAGGTTTACAAGTTGGTTTTTGGAGAAGAGGTAGCAAGAGTCCTTCCCGATATGAGGACTTTCATGCAGTTGAAGCAAGATTTAGCAGTTGGGGACTAGTTTTTGTATAGGAGACACATAGTACTCAGAGTATACGGGTTCGTGAAGTAGCCTCACATGCCACCGGCTTTCCTAACCCCAAGGATCCCTTAGAATTTTTTAGGTAGAAATTGTTTTGTCTTGGGAAACTAGGAGGATTAGACCCCTGAAGTAGGTAAATGATGGCCTTGGGTTTTCAGATCATGGAGACCCAAGGGATTCCAAACGAGGGCTCTAGACATGTAGTTATAGCTAAGGGATGAAATAATCCAAGGTCTTAAGTTTTAAACATTGCAGAAAGGATTTAAAATGCAAAAATATGTCCCTAGTTAAATGATGGCGCAAGTGAAGGGCACAGATCTAGGGAGATGATGATCAACGGTTCAGAAGCAGCTGCTCGAAAGAAGTGGGGTATGTTTTAAACAAAGACGAAGTTAGCCTGCGAGAAAATTTGAAAGTTGATTGACGGGAAAAAGGAAAAATATACGGATGGCATTAACTTCGTCGATTTGACGTGCGTGGGGAATTGACAGTTCCAAATTTGCAAACTTTTGGTAGGGACCGAAGGTTTAGATGATGTAGATTGAGCAGAGTTAAGATCTGTGGTCAAAGATTTGTTTGGAAATGGAAGCTGCACGGAGCATCGACGTGGTCCAATATTTGTGAAGCACGAAAGGGGACACATCTTTGAACGGTTTGGATGCGAACGAGATCAAGATCAACGGTGCTGGGTCAATCATGGAGATGGATGGTTCAAAAGAACCCCTGCTGTGAACGAGTGATAGCTCGAGGAGAAGAAGCCACATCAGAGTCATCATATTCTTTTTCACCTATACGAAATTATGGCTAAATCTGTTTAACGCCAACCCATATCTTAGTCATCATTCTCACTCATTTGGAGAATCCAGTCGGATGATCATGACAAAATAATTTCTCTTGTTTACCATCATTATCGCAGTCGTTATAAATGGGCTCCCAAATTTTATTGTTTGCATCAGTGTTCGAAAAAGGTGGTAGGCTCAACAACCCAGATATCTTTCATTTGAGATCCAGTCATGGAAAAGAATCAAGGGGCCAAAGTGATTTTTTGACCGGAGCAAGTGTGGTCCAATGCGGAGGATAATCACATCCCCTCATCCCCTGTAAAATTTGACCACGTGGAAGAGAGTACTACCAGCGAACCCGAGGATCACAAAGGTAGATGGGTGTGCAAGAAAACTCGGTGAAGGAAAAAGAGAGAGTCCCGAAAGGTTGAGCAGTGCACCCACCAAACCATGGAGATTCTCAGAGATTTTGTTGTTCCCACTCAGGATTTGGCACCACCTCCTTCCAGTACAGAGAAAGGACAGGTGGTTGATTCCCTAAAGGTGAAAGATTTATTCGACCCACAAGGCCAAGTAATAGCTCGGACGTACAGTGGTGGTCTGTTTTATGATATTTTACATCCCATCATATCAGTCTGTTTTGGACTCCTTTTGAACCTATAATATTCTTATACTTTGGTACCACTTAAGACCTGCTGTCGTAGTTAGCAATCATACAATGACACATGGGGTTCAATCGTAGTTAGCAATAATACAATGAACCTAAAAGGAGTTGTCGTAGTTAGCAATCATACAATGACACATCTAAAATCAGGTAGGCCTGTCTGTCAATACTCATTTATGTTCTCAGAGACAATGAACCTATTTGTATAGGTGTCACAAGTTTTGTAACAGCTTTTTGTTAGGGTAACTCGAGCCTAAGGGTTGAAAGATACCTATATATACTCATAGGTAATAGAGGAAGAAGGGTTGGAAACCCATAATAGTAAAAGACATTCTGGTACTGAGAGCTTTTTGGGTTTTTGTAAAGTTTTTCCTTGCGGAAATAAAGCTCATTTTGAAGGATGAAGATTCATGTGTTGTTGTGTTGCATTCTATAATTTCCTTTTCTCTATAAATCGTTTTTCCAGTAAATATCTTCCATGTTGTCTTTCTTCTTATGCTTATGGTGAACATGTTAATTTTAATACAGAATTTATGCAAATCATGCCCTGTCTTAAATCACACCTAAGTGTTCCATGTGTTCTTCTAAAGTCGATGTTAAATTCATCTATGCTGATGCTTAATGTTGATGGGTTTGTTTAACTTTCATTCAAATATCACCTACTAAAAGAAATTGACTGTGAGATAGTAACTTCCTTGCCTTCATCAAGATTAATGCTGTTTAATTTCTGCTGGTCTTTAGAAATCTCAGACGTGACTCCATGCCCAATGTGATTTAAGTATTTTTCGCCAAACTATAAAATGGAAACCTCTGTTTCTTGAAAAATGTTTCTGGCCTTTGTATTCATCTTTTGAGAGAGCCCTCTCTAGTAGGAAAGAAGCCAGCTCTCCTCATAAAGCTTGGTTTGAAATAGTTACCTTAGGTTTGTCCTTCTACAACCGAAGGGTAAATCCTGAGTGATAACATTCTGGCACCATTGCCGGGGAACGAATGTTCAGATTCTCCCTAGGTAGAACGACAATGTAATCAGATTTCTATGGGAAAAGAGATTTGATATTTTACTATTGGTTGCATTTTTTCCCTGGCGACTCCACTTATCAGAATTTCAGTTTGAAGGTAACTCCACTTGGGAGATTGATGACCCCATGTCAAAGTTAAGATGTTGAAGGTTTCATGGCGACTCCACATTGAAGAAATCCAGCATTTCACTATTTCACAAGATAGTGCACTCAGTCTTCAATCAAAATTTGAAGCTCCATTGTTTCAAGATGGCTTCATTGTCAAAAAGGCATGCTCCTATGAACAGGTCTCTTATTCCAGGTTTTCCAAATCGAATACCTAATATAGATTGGCAATCCTACCTGCTTAGATTCAAAGATGGAAATGGTGATGATGATGCTATTCATTAGGTTAGATTTCACATGCATATATGTAAGATTGGAGTTGAGTTTCGTGAAGATTCTTTAATGAAAATGTTCATGGTCAGTTTGGAAGGAGAAGCTAAATCTTGGTATGAGAAGTTGCTAATTTCTAGTCTTTATTATCTTAAATATTTTCATATGGTTTTCTATGATAATTATAAAGACTCTTACTCATCTTTATCGCTAGTCAAAGATTGTTGTGAAAATTTTCAAAGTTACATTAAAAACCTGGAGATGGTGAGTTTATGGATGAGGAAATCATACAGGCATTACAAGGGAATCCTTTCCATCATCAGGAAGAAACCATAATAGAAGATAGTTATAACAACACTCAGGAAAACTTTCAGAATGTAGTTTCTCATTTGACTGAAAGTGAAGGTGGCGGTATCCTTGATGTGAAACGTGTGCAATAGTCTTGTCAGATCTCATATAATCAGGAAGAAGATCAGTCTCCTCAGTCAAGTCTCTCTTCATATCTTTCATTTTCAGAATTATTGTGTCAAGAAGGAATTGCTTCCCCTGTTTCTCTTAAGAATCTGTGTGATACTTCTTTTGAAACACACAAAGGGAATAATGATTATTCAGAAATTTCAAAGAACCAGGAAGATGATGTTCATGAAGCAGAAGATTTTAGTCCTATTGGGTTACATGAGGGATTAAGTACATATGATATGGATGATATGAGAGATAAACATACTGATTATTTTCCATTTGAAAATGATCTTGAGCATGATGAAAAAAAACAAGGCATCGCAGTTAGTGTTTTTCAGGATCCCTTTTTATGTTTATCGGGAACAGTGGGAAAAGCAAATCTTGAAATACTTTTGGATTAGGGATACCAGTTTCAGCATAAGCTTGAGATTTATTTTTCAAAAATTATGTACTTACCGGAAAAGGATGAATGTATCTTTCAGGTGAATAACCATCTTTTGGATTGGCTTCATTGTCATTTCTATATTACTTAATTGAGCAAGGATTTTGACATATTAGAGTAGGTAGGAAGGTTCAATAAGTTCAACATGGTGAGCACTCCTTTCAGCAAATTTCAGTTTGTTTACAATTTCAGTTTCAGTTTTAGTTACAAGCACGTTACAAGTTCAGATTTGCGATTCACAATTGGTTTCAGTTTATAGGTTGCAGAGTGGGATTTGTTTGCAGCATTGGTTCAGTTGATGGTTACAGGTCGGAGCAAATCAAGGATTTTAGAAAAGGTTGGGAGCATCCCAATGGGTCAGGAACATGGTCTACGGGTTCTTTGTTACCTCGCAAGGAGGATAGCATCCCCAGTTGGAGCCAGTTGTTAGCACAGATATTTTCCAAAGGGAAAATGGGGGTAGAAAGCGGAAATTTGTGGCTAATGGAGCCTAGGACTTTGCAAAGGGGAAGCGTCGGATCCTTTAAGGGGCTTATTCCATGTGACCCCTGACTAGAGCTAAGAGGGGCAACCAAAACCTACCAAAGGGACTTGAAAAATCCATGAAGCAGGCGATCAACGATGGAGATCGAAGCGGGAGCGAGATCGACAGCAGAGATGAGATGCCAGCACCGAAATAGCGTGGGGGTTAACAAGAAGGACCCTGGTGGAAGGGTTAAATGATGGGAAGGTCCATAGAGGGACGATTGTTTATCGCCATAACAATAGTCCTGCAGGAATTCCACAATACCAAGAAGCGCGGAGGACCGGCCGGAAAGAGCAGTCACGGAATTGAAAACCACCCGCCACGCGTCACCTCCCAGTAGTTCCGCAAGGCAACAAAGTAGTGTGGGAAAACTGCTCAGGAGCCCATGAAACCGCTTTGGAGGTGCCCTCCCCCCTCAGCTTGGCACAGTTTAGATCTATGGCTAGGATAGGAGTGAGCCAGGGATCCTACGGTTGAGGTAGCCGGTTAAAGGTATCACGGGTTTGAGAAGATCCAGTGGCGAAAGAGATCGGTGAAAGAAATCAGTGGTGAAAAAGGTCCCCACTAGGAAAGAGGAACTGTTGATAAGAGGATCTGGGTGGAAAGGCCAGGTGGGGGCCATGATTAAAGGGCCCGCAAATCCCACTGTTAATCAACTGGAAGGGGCAGATCGATGGTGTAAGAAGGGTTATGCAAAAAGGAGATGCTCGCCAAGTTAAAGAGTAGGGCGGTGGTGGAAACCAAAACTGCTCGATACGCAGCAACCCCTAAGCGTTCCGCAGCCCAAAAGGGCGGTAAAGGAAAACAGCTAAAGGGCCATGTGGAACTGCCTACTGCTAGTAGGGCTATTGGATCGATGATGATGGTTGATCGTAGAAGAGATCCGACGGCGGGGGATGATCACACGAGGGAGGCTGTAGAAGGGACCACCTATTTGATGGCCCAGATCGCGGCACAGGGGATCGACAGTTGAGGTAAATGACTGTCGAAAGAAGAGAAAGGGAGTTAGCTGGGGTCGAGTTATAAAAGGAGAAAGTCACGTGGAGAGTTGACATTTTTGTTCTCTGTAGCAGCTTCGGGAAGCTCTGGGCAGGTATGCAGCAGCAGAGGTGATAGAAAATCTAGGGTTTAGAGATGTCAGCGACAGAGGTTTACAAGTTGGTTTTTGGAGAAGAGTTAGCAAGATTCCTACCCCCGATAAGGACTTTCATGCAACTAAACCAAGATTTAGTAGTCGGGGACTGGTTCTTGTACAGGCGGCACACAGTACTCAGAGTATACGGGTTCGTGAAGAAGCCTCACATGCGGTTGGATTTCCTAACCCCAAGGATCCTTTCCCTAGAATTTGTTAGGCAGAAGTTGTTTTGTCTTGGGAAACTAGGAGTATTAGACCCCTGAAGTTGTTAAATGATGGCCTCGATTATTCAGATCATGGAAACCCAATGGATTCCAAACGAGGGCTCTAGACGTGTAGTTATAGCTCAAGGATGAAATAATCCAAGGCCCTAAGTTTTTAACATTGCAGAAAGGATTTAAAATGCAAAAATATGCCCTGAGTTAAATGATGGTGCAAGTGAAGGGCCCAGATCTAGGGCGATGATGATCAACGGTTGAGAAGCAGCCACATGAAAGAAGTGGGGTATGTTTTAAACAAAGATGAAGTGTTTAGCCCATGAGAAAATTGGAAAGTTGATTGATGAGCATAAGGATAGATCTACGGATGGCATTAACTTCGTCGATTTGACGTGCGCGGGGAATTGACAGTTCCAAATCTGTGAACTTTTTGTAGGGACGACAAGTTTAGATGATGTAGATTGAGTGGTTAAGATCTACAGTCGAAGCTTTGTTCACAAATGGAAGCTACACGGAGCATCGACATGGTCCAAGCTCTGCGAAGTGTGGTAGGGGGCGCATCTTTGAACGGTTTGGATGCGAATGAGATCAAGATCGACGGTGTTGGTTCGATCATGGAGATGGATGTTTGAAAAGCACCCCTACTGCGAACGAATGATAGCCTGAGGGAAATAAGCCACATCAAATCTGTCATATGCTTTTTCACTTAACGTGAAATTCTGGCTAAATCTATTTAACACCAACCCAAATCTCAGTCATCATTCTCGCTCATTTGGAGAGTCCAATCGGATGATCATGCAAAAATAATTACTCCCGTTTACCATCATTATCACAGTCCTTATAAATGGGCTCCCAAAGTTTACTGTTCACATCAGTGTTAGGAAAAGGTGGTAGGCTCAGCATCCCAAATATCTTTCATTTGAGATCCGGTCATGGAAAAGGATCAAGGGGCCAAAGTAATTTTTGTACCGGAGCAGGTGTGGTCCGATGCGGAGGATAATCACGTCCCCCCATCCCCTGTAAAATTCGACCACATAGAGGAGAGTACTTCCAGCGAACCCGAGGAGAACAGAGGTAGACGGGTGTCCAAGAAAACTCGGCAAAGGAAAAAGAGAGAGGCCCGAAAGTTGAGTAGTGTACCCACCAAACCTTGGAGATTCTCATAGATTTCGTTGTTCCCACTGAGGAAGTGGCACCACCTCCTTCCATAGAGAAAGGACAGGTGGCTGATTCCCTAAAGGTGAAAGATTTCTTCGACCCACAAGGCCAAGTAATAGCTCGAACATAGAGTGACGGTCTGTTTTATGATATTTTACATCCCATCGTATCAGTCTGTTTCAGACTCCTTTTGAACCTGTAATATTCTTATACTTTGGGACCACTTAAGACCTACCAGCTACTTAGGAGTTGTCGTAGTTAGCAATCATACAATGACACAAGTAAAATCAGGTAGGCTTGTCTGTCAATACTCTTTTATGTTCTTAGAGACAATGAACCTATTTGTATAGGTGTCACAAGTTTTGTAACAGCTTTCTGTTAGGGTAACTCAAGCCTAAGGGCTAGAAGATACCTTATATACTCATAGGTAATAAAGGAAGTGTTAGATTGTGGTAACTTCGGGATGTCCTCCATGATTTAGATGCCTTGCATGGAGGTACATCAGCACTATAGGCATCAGGATGGAGTAGAGGGTGAGATGCACTCTACTCAGTGGCATGAGTCCAGTGGGGGCTGCATGCGGAACTTCCGGGGAGATTGACCTTTGCATGACCTATCAGCAATTAGTGATTGCATGTGAAAGTGACCTTTTGCATGCACCGAGAATTAGGGTTTTGGAAAACCTAATTCATCAGTGAGATTATTTATAGAGGCAGGGGGTCCCCAGATGAGGTTACTCAATTGCATTGTCAGAGAGAGATACTGTTAGAGTGAGGAGGGCATAGCTATACATGTGGGGCGACTTTCTGAGAGAGAGAGGAGCTGCTGCAGGAACTAGGAAGGTCATATCTGAGCTAGATTAGTGACCTTTAGTTCCAGATTTGCTAGACACCCATTACTGTGAGATGAGATAGCTCATGAGTGTGATTTATGATCAGATTGGAGGAGATCGATTTCTCTTAGAGAGGGGCGCATTTCCCAAGGAGGGAGAAGCTCGTTGCGAGCTGGATTGATTGATTCAGAGTTTGAGACTTCCAGGATAGCCTTGCCTCAACATTGGAGGAAGGTTAGGGTTGATCAGAGCTCAGATCTGCTGAGATCCAAACCAGTATGATCATTTGAGCGAGGAGGCCGAATTCGTCAGAGGGAAGACTTCAGAGTGAGAAGATCAGAGCAGTGAGATATAGAGAGGGAATATCAGTAAGAGGCACCTTCAGAGCACTCAGATCCAGTTTGGTAGTTATGGCTTACTCCTTTAGAGCATGCATCGGCTGGCTACATGCAAATTTAGAGTTTGTCCTGTTTTAGAGGGATTAAGTTATCGGCTGAGGTAATCTTGTATTGTATTGTCATTTATATATCTATATGCTCTGGGCTCGAGAGAGAAGATAGCCCCACAGTTATCTATTTTTTCCCGAAAGGGTTCCAGGGTACATCTGTTGTTTATGTGTTTGATTGCATTTATATTTCAGTTGGTAAATGAAGATCTAGTTGTTTGAGTCTATATTTTTATGAATATATACTGATATTGAGACTCATACTACTTGAGATCTCAGGGCGATCCAAAGGGAGTAGTGATCTCTGGATCATAGTAGAGATGAGGCCAGGAGGAGTGGCCCAGTTCAACAGATGGGTGAGCGAGAGGCTCACCATGATGAGGATCATGGCAGTGATTCTAGAGTTCAGATGGATGAGCGAGATGCTCTTGACAGTGATGAGTCTCAGGAGATTGAGCCCTTGGGCTCATATCAGATGGATGAGCATGCTGCTCATGCAGGCACTAGTCAGAGAGTGAGCTGGTATGACATGGTTGAGATGGACTTCGCTCAAGAGAGAGCTAAGCCAGTTCAGAGACATAGGGAGTTGACTTACAGAGCTGAGTCAACTCAAGGTCATCAGTAGATCCTCTTAACAGCCGCCTTCAGGGTTGTTTATAGCAGCAGAGACTCAGAGGGAGTCTGAGTCAGAGTGCAGTGGCAGAGTCAATAGTGATTGATACGAGGGCTTCTTCTTAACCACCCTTATGGAGATTGATCAAAGTTCTTTAGGTCAGAGAGCAGCGACAGGAAGATCAGCTAGATCAGTGTCAGCAGTAGGGTATTTTTAAGGATTGTAAAAGTATACTTAAGTATAGTATTCTAGGCAATTAATTTGGATTGAAAAAAACATATATATAGATTGGTAGGCAAATATTAAATATGAAACATACAATTTACCACTGAAACTTGTAAATTTTGGTGAATATTATGATAAAAAAACACATTTTATGTAAATATAGGCAATATTAGAGAGTAAAAATGACCAAATAGAGAATTTATTTTTTGAAAAAAAAGCCAAAAAATAGCCAATTGGCGAAATTTTGCCCCTAAAAATTTCCCTAGTCAACAACAGTGGACTTGATGGATCCAGGAATCAGTGTTAGGTGTTAGGAACCCATGTCTTTACTTTGTTAGTATATTGTTGTTGGACGCATATGCTTTGTAAGTCATCCCATAGTATTTGTTGATCAATAGTTTGTGTTATTGTTGTTGGCGCATATGCTTTGTAAGTCGCCCGTAGTATTGTTGGTCTATAGTTTGTAGTGACCCATGGTTTTGACCCATAGTATTGGCACCTAGACTTAGTATATAAGTGTGTGCTGAGACCTATGGATGCACCGTGAAGTTAATTGTATTGAGCTTGCTCAAAGGAGGTTTCCCCTTCGAAGTGGCCCGTGATCAATATAAAAGTGATTATGAGTTCTATTATTTCTAATATCTCGTGTATTTCCATTAATTAATTATTGCAAGTTCTTCACATCTGGTATCAGAGCACTTTCTTGGGCTCGCTGGGTGAAATTTCTACCAAATTTTTTTTTCACATCTGTTGCAGGTTCAGATTTGGGATTAATCCCTATCCTCTTAACTGTGGGAAGTACTTGGGCATAAGCCCTAAAACTCATTGTGAGGAGGACCACATGATCCCCGAAGTAGCTGGCCCATTGAGAGGACCTGCCAGTGAAAAGGGCAACGACCCCTACTTGATTGACTAGTTCCCACCCGTGAGGTAAACCAAGAGCTGTCGTTTGTGGCAAAGCAGTTATCAATTTTACCTGATCCATGGAGTGAGGGGTACTGCCCCAATACGCAAGCCGTCAGACAGCATTGGTGGCCGAGTGAAACCCCTGAACTATTAGGAAGCCGCACATACCTGGGGTCCATATTTATTTTCAGTTGAACTGTTGTCGATCACTGCTACGCCGTTTCAGATCCATCCATTCAGATCCATTCTGAAAGTCGTTCCAGATCCAATCGTTTTCAATCCATTCAGCATCGTTTCAAATCCCTCTATTTCTGCTCACTTCTGGTCCACTCCAAATCTATCTATTTCAGATCCCTTCCGAGCCATAGCCGCTCCAGTCTGAAAAAATAATAATAATAATAATATAATAATAAAATAATAAAATAATAAAATAATAAAATAATAAAATAAAATAATAAAATAATAATAAATAATAAAAAAATAAAAAATAAAAAATAAAAAATAAAAAATAAAAAATAAAAAATGAAAAATGAAAAATAAAAATAAATTCAGTTTTTTCTTCATATCTCCCTTGTTTTCAATTTGTTTCCCTTGAAATTTTCGGGGAACCCCTGTCATCCCATTCTGCATATTTTATTCCTAAGGACCCTATCCCGAATTTCACTTCCCAAAGCCTGAAATCCCACATTTGTCTATTTTTAGGGTTTGCCATAACTTCCTCAAATTTCACCCAATCACCTTCAAATTTTACCACAGAGTTCCTTTCTGAATTCTGCTTCTTTGTCCCCCTCTGCCAAATTTTCCCGTTCTTTCACCGCGCTTCTGAAATCCTCATTTTTTGCTTCCCTGTCTATTTGACAGTGTTCAAAACCTAGTCAAACCCCAATTACCCTTCAGATTTTTTCCCAAATCCAAATTTTCCTTTACTGAAGCAATTTCTGTTTTTGTTTTCCTACCCAGTCAACCAAAAAAAAACCCTGGTTATGGTTATCACCCATGTAGGAGAAAAAACCATGGAAGAAGCACTTGTAGCCATCCAAGCCAAACTCCAGGATCTGGATGAAAAATTTCTTGGCCTCCATCTTGAACATTCAGCTATGAACAATAAACGGCAGTCCGAGTCTTCATCAGACAATGGGTTCTCTTCTTCCATCAATTTCCGTGGTCCGAAGCTTGATTTTCCTCGCTTCAATGGTACTGATCCAACTGGATGGATCTATCGTGCAGAACAGTATTTTAGTCTGCATAATACTTTTGATGTCAACAAAGTTCTGCTTGAATCCTTTCATTTGGAACAGGAAGCTCTTCAATGGTACCGTTGCTACATCAAGGCTCATGAAGAGCCAAAATGGCCAGACTTTTGCCAGCTCCTTTTGCAACAATTTGGTCCTATTGCTTTTGATGAATTCACAGGAGCCCTCACTAAACTTCGCCAAATTGGCACTGTGAGAGAGTATCAAACCGAATTTGAGAAACTAGCCAACCACACTAAAGGATTGTCTGATGAATTTTACCGAAGTTGTTTCATCATTGGTCTAAAGGATGCCATCCGCTCTGAGGTCAAAATGTTCTGTCCCAACACAATGATGGAAGCCCTAGGGTTGGCTAAGTTGGCAGAAGACAAGATTGCAGCCCAACAACGCTTCAAGCCCACTTTTGTTCCCTTCCAAAATATGGGTTCTCAACGACCACCTATACCGCAGGCCCCTCGACCAACTCCTATCGAGCGTTTATCTGAAACAAAGATGCAAGCACGCAGAGAAAAGGGACTTTGCTATAATTGTGATGAGAAATTCACTCGGGGACATAGATGTGTTCAGCAAAAGCTCTATCTTTTAGATGTGGATTCTCTGCCTACCTTTGAAATTGGTGACGAAGATCAGAAATAATGGATGCTCAGGTCGACATTCAGGAACGACCTATTAACCCTCCATCTCAGGATGACCAGCCAGAGATATCTCTCCATGCTTTAGCTGGAATCACCACCCCCCAAACAATGCGGGTCAGTGGTTACTTCAAGAAGCTTCCTCTTACAATACTCATTGATTCTGGTAGCACTCATAATTTCATTGACCCTCGAATTGCCAAACAAGCTGATTGTTTTATCCATCCTTGCTCCAACTTTGAAGTCATGGTTGCCAATGGGGGCACCTTACCTTGCAAAGAGAAGTGTCAAAATGTGTGTATCTCTATGGGAGATTATACCTTGCGCTCTGACATGTTTGCCTTGACCTTAGGAATAGGTGATGTGGTTTTGGGCGCTCAATGGCTACGCACACTTGGCCCTATCTTATGGGATTTTGCTGAACTTTGGATAAAATTTTCCCTCAATGGACAAAAACACACATTGACAGGATTACAACCAGGGTCTCTCAGCATCATTAGTTCACATCGCATGGAAAAAATCCTCAAGAAGAATTCACATGGTGTCATCGCTCAGATCCATTCCATTCAGATGCAACCATCAGCGGTCTCCACTACTCCTTTGGATCTACAACAAATTTTGGATCGATATACAGGTGTCTTTGCTGAACTGGTGGGATTGCCACCTTCCAGGCCAGAAGACCATCGTATTCAACTCCTTCCTGGTAGCGTTCCTCCCAACATCAGGCCCTATCACTACCCATTTCACCAAAAAATGGAGATTGAAATGCTCGTTCAGGACTTATTGAAGCAAGGTATTATTCGCCCAAGCACTAGTTCCTTTTCTTCTCCAGTTCTTCTTGTCCCCAAAAAAGATGGGTCATGGCGCCTCTGCATTGACTTCCGAGCACTAATCACCTCACCATCAAGGATAAGTTTCCAATTCCTATTGTTGATGAGCTTCTTGATGAGCTTCATGGGGCTCAATTTTTCTCCAAGTTGGATCTTTGTTCTGGGTATCATCAAATTCAGGTTCATGAGGATGATATCCCTAAAATAGCTTTCCGCACACATGATGGCCATTATGAGTTTTTGGTCATGCCCTTTGGCCTCACTAATGCTCCTTCCACATTCCATGCCTTAATGAATAAAATATTTCGACCCTACTTGCGGAAATTCATTTTGGTATTCTTTGATGATATCCTCATCTACAGTAAAACATGGGATGAACATCTCCAGCATCTGGATCTTGTCATGCAACTTTTCTCTAACCATCATCTCCACGCCAAGCAGTCTAAATGTGTTTTTGGACAGAAGGAAGTTGAGTATCTCAGGAACATTATCTCAGCACAAGGGGTTCACGTGGATCCTTCCAAAATCGATGCCATGAACAATTAGCCGCATCCTCAGACACTCAAGTGCCTTCGTGGTTTTTTGGGGTTGACTGGCTACTACCGCAAGTTTGTTAAGGATTATGGAAAGATTGTAGCTCCATTAACTGCTCTATTGAAAAAGGATGCTTTTACATGGACACATGTTGCTCAGTGTGCATTTGACAAACTAAAACAAGCTATGTGTACTACACCTGTTCTAGCTATGCCTGATTTTTCCAAGCCCTTCACTATTGAGAGTGATGCTTGCGGCAATGGATTTGGTGATGTTCTCCTTCAAGATGAACACCCCATTGCATTCACCAGCAAAGCCCTTTCAGGTAAGAATTTAGCTGCCTCTACATATGAGAAGGAAATGATGGCTATTTTGCATGCAGTACAGAAGTGGCGACCATACCTATTAGGGAATCATTTCTGCATCAAGACTGATCACTAGAGTCTGAAATATTTCTTGGAACAACGTGTCTCCTCCCCAGCACAATAGAAATGGGTTAGAAAACTCATGGGTTATGACTATGAGATCACTTACAAGAAGGGTAAAGACAATATTGTGGCAGATGCTCTTTCTTGCACATTTGATGCCCAAGGTTCTCTTTCAGCTATTTCTATGCCTGTTCCAAATTGGTTGCAATCTGTTCAACAGGGTTATGTCAATGACTCTTCCTTATCTCAAATCATCCAATGCTTGACCAACAACCCTTCTGTTGTACCACATTAATCTTGGGATGGTGCTTCTTTGAGATACAAGGGTCGTCTGGTGCTTCCCCAGAGCACAGATCTTCAACAGGCTATCTTCTATGAACTCCATGCTTCTCCATCGACAGGGCACTCTGGGTTCCTCAAAACGTATGAACGGGTACAGCGTAACTTCTTTTGGCAGGGCATGAAAAGGACAATTCAACATATGGTGGCTGAATGTGATTATTGCCAGCACAATAAGGGTGAAACAACACTCCTTCCAGGATTGCTCGAACCCTTGCCCATACCTACACGGATTTGGACAGATATTTCTATGGATTTCATTGAAGGGCTCCCTAAATCTAGCGGGAAGACAGTGACTCTCATTGTGGTTGATCGTCTCTCCAAATATAGTCATTTTTGTGCTCTCAGCCATCCCTATACAACCTCCTCAGTCGCTCAAATTTTCCTAGACCAGATCTTTCGTCTTCATGGCATCCCTTCTTCCATTGTCTCGGATCGTGATGCAACTTTCACCAGTCATTTTTGGACAGAACTATTTCGCTACACTGGCACCAAACTAAAGATGAGTTCAGGGTATCACCCACAAACAGATGGTTAGACTGAAATTATCAATAAATGCTTGGAAACTTATCTTCGTTGCTTCACCTCTGAACAACAACATTAGTGGGAAAAGTGGCTCCCTCTCGCTGAATGGTGGTACAATACCTCTTACCACACTGCCTCTAAAATGACCCCATATGAAGCAGTCTATGGTCAGGCACCTCCAGTTTTTCTTCCATACACCCCCAACAATTCACCAGTTCAGGAAGTTGACATGATCCTTCGAAACTGCGATCAGATTCTTCGCATTTTGCGGGACAATCTTCACATGGCAAGAAATCGCATGAAGCAACAAGCTAATCAGCACTGTTCTGAGTGCACTTTTCAAGTAGGCGATATGGTTTTTCTTCGTCTCCAGCCGTACAAGCAATCCTCCCTGAAACTCAAAGGGCATCATAAGCTCGCTCCAAAGTTCTATGGGCCATATTGGATTCTTCGGAAGATTGGGTCCGTTGCTTATAAATTGGAACTTCCTCCTTCTTCCCGCATTCATCCAGTATTTCATGTCTCTTGTCTGAAGAAAGTTCTTGGCACCAACATCAGTGGACAAACGATTTTACCCGAACTGGATAATGAAGGATCCATCCTTTTGGAGCCGGAGGCCATCCTCAATCGGCGCACTCGTCAACTCCACTCTTGCTCTATCATAGAGGTCTTAATTCAATGGCATGGCATGCAACCAAAGGATGCTACATAGGAACCACTCCTTCAGATTCAACAACAATTTCCACATCTAAAGCTTTGAGGACAAAGCTTTTTTTGAGGGGGAGGGGATGTTAGGAACCCATGTCTTTACTTTGTTAGTATATTGTTGTTGGACGCATATGCTTTGTAAGTCATCCTGTAGTATTTGTTGATCAATAGTTTGTGTTATTGTTGTTGGCGCATATGCTTTGTAAGTCGCCCGTATTATTGTTGATCCATAGTTTGTAGTGGCCCATGGTTTTGACCCATAGTATTGGCACCTAGACTTAGTATATAAGTGTGTGTTGAGACCTATGAAGACACCATGAAGTTAATTGTATTGAGCTTTCTCATAGGAGGTTTCCCCCTCGAAGTGGCCCGTGATCAATATAAAAGTGATTTTGAGTTCTATTATTTTTGATATCTCATGTATTTCCATTAATTAATTATTACAGGTTCTTCACATCAGGACTTCCCTCGTTAAGAGGGAGTGTTAGATTGTGGTAACTTCGGGATGTCCTCCATGATTCATATGCCTTGCATGCAAGTACATCAGCACTATAGGCATCAATATGGAGTAGAGGGTGAGATGCACTCTACTCAGTGGCATGAGTCCAGTGGGGGTTGCATGCAGAACTTCCGGGGAGATTAACCTTTGCATGCATGATTTTTTCATAACCTGTCAGCAATCAGTGATTGCATGTGAAAGTGACCATTTGCATGCACTGAGAATCAGGGTTTTGGAAAACCTAATTCATCGGTGAGATTATTTATAGAGGTGGGGGGTCCCCATATGAGCTTACTCAGTTGCATTGTCAGAGAGAGATACTGCTAGAGTGAGGAGGGCATAGTTGTACATGTGGGGTGACTTTCTGAGAGAGATAGGAGTTGTTGTAGGAGATAGGAAGGTCAGATCTGAGCTAGATCAGTGACCTTCAATTCCAGAGTTGCTAAACACCCATTACTGTGAGCTGAGATAGCTCATGAGTGTGATTTATGATCAAATTGGAGGAGACCGAGTTCTCTTGGAGGAGGGCGCATTTACCAAAGAGGGAGAAGATCGTTGTGAACTGGATTGACTGATTCGGAGACTGAGACTTCTAGGATAGCCTTGCCTCAGCATTGGAGGAAGGTTAGGGATGATCAGAGCTTAGATCTACTGAGATCCGGACCAGTACGAGCATTTGACATCCAGAGGAGAGGGTGCACTTGTGCATGCAAAGGAGGTCGAATTCATCAGAGGGTGGACTTTGGAGTGAGCAAATTAGAGCAGTGAGATACAGAGAGGGCATACCAGGCAGAGGCACCTTCAGAGCACTCAAATCTAGTTTGGCAGTTAGGGCTTACTCCTTCAGTGCATGTGTTAGCACCAATATATTTTTCTATGATATGTAGGTGAAAGGAAAGAATGGAGGGTCAAAATGTACCTGATAGTAAAATCGAGACATCCTCCATGCTCGGTTTGCTAAATGATCTAAGGAATGCCTAAGGGGTGAAGAATGAGAAGACGTTGGAATATAGGCTAAAACAAAACCTGAAACATACTTTATACCCTATAGTCTGTTGGTTAGGTCAGGGGGAGCTAAGCATCACGCTAATCTACTCCGTAGATAGGGCGCAGGGATCAGATCTACGGCCCTACTTGGGATACCGTACAGACAAGTTGCGAGGGAGATAAGGAAAGGGTGGATGCGATGAGACATCTCCGCCAGACCGGTGTCAACCGCAGACGACGTCGCAAGGAGACAGACCAAAATGTGATATGTAAAAGCAAGTGCATGCGATGGCACGAGTAGGCAAAAAGATCCACAGTTCGGAAGGCTGTAGGGATATACATCAATGGCCCTCACAGCAAAAGCAGCACATCGGATAGGAGAGGGATGAATGCGATGATATTTTCCTGCCTTCCAGGTGTCAGTTTCAAAAGCCATCACATAGAAAAGGAAAAGCATGGTAGGGGCAATTTGGGTGCATGCGAGGCCCATTTTATGGGAAAACGTGGACAGGAAGGACGGCGTAGATGGAAAGTTAAGCCAGATCTGACGGTGAGGAAATACTGAATGTCAAATCAATCGGTAAACGGCCAACAGATCCAATGAAGGAAAGCTAGCACGTGATAGATCAACAGTTGAAACTAATGGATAGCTTACCAAGAAAGCCGGCGTTATGGAGATGTAGTTATATATGTGAAAACACCTTTCAAATTTTGCATTTTTTACCCTTTCCGAAGCCTGTCTAAGAAGAGGAGGTTCTTTCCAGATAATGATGCTTTAGCCCAGGTGTAGGAGTTTGATGGTTGGTCACCGGGCAGCTAGATTAAGGAGTGGAAGTTTTGAGGTCGCGCCCTAACAGGGAGCTCCCCGGAGGCCCTATATCAGTTTTGGTCCGGGCTATAATGGTTTGCAAAAGAAGCTATCTTTCAAGATCTCGGCAATATGGGCCTGGAGATCATCTCAGGGATAGCAGTGGCTGCCTTGTTCCACCAAAGTCTGTCCACAAGTCACTGGACCTTTGTGATTCCCCGCCATGGGCCCGACCTGGGAATTAGGGATGATCCCCACGACTTCTCGAACGTCCAAAGTAGCGGTTGGTCTGTCTGAAAGCATAGGTGGGTCAAGATTAAGCCTCGATATGGGAGAATTTATGACCAAAGGTATCCTTCCACAGGTAACATTTTCCCCTGGTCTTAGTGACTTCAGGCCTAGTTTCTAGATAAAGGGGAAGGATTGAAGCAACTAGGTAGAAAATACATCAGTCCCAGCCATACTAGGGCAAGGGTTGTAGTTTTGTGGAGGTTATGAGTATGCCAAAGGTGCTGGATGCTTATGACTGAGGAAGTTGGCGAACGTGTGGAGGCTCGAAAGAATCTGTAAAGGAGGCATAAAAAGGAGTAAGTCCCTTGCATGGATTTGGGGGTTGGCTCTTAAGGTGGTAAAGGTAATGTGACCCATGTCTTTCGGAGTGTGCATGAAAGCATGAGATTAAGGGTTGTCACATGAGAGACGTCAGAAGAATGGACCTACCAAGGGGATCTCTAAATGATATCCCAGAGGGTTACCGGTATGATGGGAGGCACTTTTGCACCATCATTGGCTATGCTGTCTATTTGGGACGACGTCACTAAGCATGCTGAAGGTCACCTCAATAGCCTTGGACGTCAAGGTTTCCTAATTGAAGAGACAGATAGAGTTATCATGGAAATTATGACTGCTCGTAGCAACCATCATCATCGCAGCAGTTATGGATAAGGCTCTCACATCTTCTATCTGAAGTCGGTATAAGGGAAAGATGGTGCACCTGGTGGTTCGACTATCTTCTCTGTTGCGATTGGACCATGGAGAAAAGACGGAAGTGCAAAGTGGTGTTCATTCCAAAACAGGTGTGGGATGAGATGGAGGAAAATTCTACCCCTCCACCTCTTATGGTATTTGACCTCATAAAGTCTGACCCCGCCAGCAAAGATGAGAAGCCTAGTGGACGACAGGTGTCCAAAGGAAACCGGCAAAGAATGAAGAAGGAGAAACTCGAAATCAAGCGTAGCGGCCAACCGGGTGCAGAAATAGTTCATGATTTTATACTCTCCACTAAGGAAACGACACCTATCCTACCAGATGACGCACCACAGGCTGACAGCTCATTGAAAGTGGAAGATTTCTTTGACTCGCAAGGTTGTTTGCAAACCCAGGGTTAAAAACAATCCTCTGTCCATAATATTCTGTTCCTTGTCTTAATCAATCTGTTTGAGACTTGACACATATGTAATATTTTTGAATTTTTGGGTGTAATGAGGTATCCTTCTAGTATTTCTGTTAAGGCAAAAGATGAGTCATGCAGTAAGGCTCTATGGCATATATATATGCGATGTAATAGAATGAATAAGGGTTGAAAATCTTATGTTGAAAGCTTTTGGTAATTTGAGAATTAGTCTATAAGACGCTTTTTGAGCTGTTTTAATAAAGTTTGTAGAGCTGAAGCCTGCATTTTGACAGGGATTCCTGTGCAATTGGTTTGGTAGTCTGTATTTTCTCTTTTCTCATGTGCAATTGTGTCTTCTCTCTTTCGTAACTCCATTTTTGTGTTATTTCCTTCATGCTTGGAAAAAGGGTAATGATTAAGTGGAATTCATAGAGATTATGCTTTGCTTAGTTATTTCCAAGTATTTCACCAACATATTCTGCTAAAGTTGATGTAGGATTCATCTTGGTATGCCTTACATTGATGGACTATTTCTTTTCTCTTCTATTCCACAAAAATAAAATTCTCTTTGACTACTAGCTGCTTGCTACCTTGCCCCTGTAAATGCATTTGCAGAATCTTTGTGAATGATGTTTCATAGTTTGTAAAAGGTGACTCCATTGCCCAAACTAAATCCCATACATTTTCAACCAAGCTACGCATGAATCATTTTATTTCCAAAACAGAAAGCTGATCTTCTGTATAATTGTTGTACTTGAATATCTTGGCCGTGAATGCTGGTGTTTCTTTTTCATTATTGACAATCTTGATTATTCCAGTCTTTTCATGAGATTTTAGAGAGAGCCCTCTCTGTTAGTGTTGATTCAGTAGCACAGGCCAAAGATTGGTTAGTGGTTACCCAGAATTACCCTCTTTCAGCCTTGGGGGTCAATTTCGATGTTAACAGCATGCATTAGCTGGATGCATGCAAATTTAGAGTTTGTTCTGTTTCAGAGGGATTGAGTTATCGGCCGAGGTAATCCTATATTGTATTGTCATATATATATATATATATATATATATATATATATATATGTGCTCTGGGATCGATAGAGAAGATAGCCCCACAGTTAGCTGGTTTTTCCCGAAAGGGTTCCAGGGTACATCTGTTGTTTATGTGTTTGATTGCATTTATATTTCAATTGGTAAATGCAGATCTAGTTGTTTGAGTCTATATTTTTATGAGTATATGCTGATATTGAGACTCGTACTACTTGAGATCTCAAGGCGATCCAGAGAGAGTAGTGATATCTAGATCTAATATTTACAGGAAGAAGGGTTGGAAACCTGTAATAGTAAAAGACATTCTGGTACTGAGAGCTTTTTGGGTTTTTGCAAAGTTTTGCCTTGCAGAAATAAAGCTCATTTTGAAGGATGAAGATTCATGTGTTGTTGTTTTGCAGTCTGTAATTTCCTTTTCTCTGTAAATCATTTTTCCAGTAAATATCTTCCATGTTGTCTTTCTTCTTATGCTTATGGTGAACGTGTTAATTTTAATACATAATTCATGCAAATCATGCTCTGTCTTAAATCGCACGTAAGTGTTCCATGTTTTCTTCTAAATTCGATGTTAAATTCATCTATGCTGATGCTTAATGTTGATTGGTCTATTTAACTTTCTTTCAAATATCACCTGCTAAAAGAACTTCACTGTGAGATATTAACTTCCTTGCCTTCATCAAGATTAATGTTGTTTAATTTCTACTGGTCTTTAGAAATCTCAGACATGACTCCATGCCTAATGTGATTTATGTATTTTCAGCCAAACTATAAAATGAAAATGTTTGTTTCTTGAAACATGTTTCTGGCCTTTGTATTCATATTTTCAGAGAGCCCTCTATGGTAGGAAAGAATCCATCTCTCCTCCTAAATCTTGGTTTGAAATAGTTACCTTAGGGTTGTCCTTCCGCAACCGAAGGGTAAATCCTGAGTGATAATAGAGGGAACCCTCCAAAGTTGTCACGTGACACACTTTGGATCATGACAGGGGAATCCTTAGGTTTGACTTGTTTTGTCAATTTTCTCTTTGGTTTGATTCCCAAATGGTTGGTAGCCCTGTTGTGAAAAGATGGTATTTTGAAAATCTCACAAAAAGGAACAGGCATCTTTACCTTGGACAAGAATCCTAAGATGTTAATGTTCAAGTTGTAGAGATTTTTGTTATCTTTTTCATTTACATACAAACCCAAAAATTTCATAATGTCATACTTGACAGAAGGGATTTTGATCAGGTCCTTCAAAGAGACTAAGGTAGAGGAGTTTGTCAACTTGCTAGGAACATTTGTTCTGGGTAGATCTTGGACACGGGGTTTTATGATTGGAGAATTCTTCACCTTATCAGGCCCTATTTGTTTCCTCCATACTGTTGCTTTAGGTGTATTGGCTTTACAAGGAAGATCAATCTTGATTTCTTGGTCTTGTTTTTGCTTAGTTAAAGGGGTTTGACCGAGATTAGGATTGTTTCCACTTTTTGACATTATTCTAGACGAAGGATTTGAATATTTGGACATGATTCTTCGCACAGGTTGTTTGTTAGGACGCACCGTCTTACTAGGTTGTTGGTCAACTGGATTATGTTGTTTAGGCCTAGGGAAAGTATTCTTTGGAGGGACCAAATTCTTACAGATAGAACTTAATATTTCATTGGTCCGCTGATCTCATCTCTTAAGATATTCATCTTGTTTTTTAAGGAAGAGAACCATGTTGGTGACCATTTCACATATATTTGACATAAATTCCATGGTCATTTCAGGAATAATGTTGTTTTGAGAAGAAATTTTCTTATGGGTTTGTTTCTAAGTAGAGTCACGAATTGGAGTCACTAGGTAGACTTAGGTTCTTTTCTACCAAAAAATATGTTGTAAATAAGAAGGGATATATGAGTGAAAATGGATGGTTATGAAAGATTTAGGAAAATAAATGATAACCATCTAGTTTACAAGACCAGATGCGATAAGATATAAGTTACGCATGGATACTCGCAGACACCTGAGGTAAGCCTCTACCTTCCTGGAAAAATCGCCTAAAATGTTATCACACAACTTGTAGTTGTCCCTAAAGGTTATCATATCCAAGACGACTGAGGCATTAGACAACTAAAGAGTTGACACAAGAGATGCCATGGTTCCCAATGCAATTGGGTGTCCCGTTAACCGAGGGACTCTTCACTTTAGATCACGCCTTAGCAAGACCAAGGGGAAGACCCTAGCTTAGCTATTGAAGGCTAGCTAACCCAATCAAGACCTCCTAGGGAAATGTGATGATGATAAAATAGAATATCAAGATAGGATTAGATCTAGACCTAAAATGGATAAGTGGACCCAGTGAGTTAGGGATTGGTTGAAGAGGCTTAGGGAAGGACAAATGTTCAAGCAAGGATGAATAAGGGTCACTTATAGGTTTAAACAAGTAGATGTAGATGGATCTAATGCCAAAATAAAAGTACCCAAGTGGGGCCCACCCTTAAAATATGGAAAATGGTCCAAATGGGGCCTATAAGGTCAAAATCAAGATGAATTGGCACTTTGGGTATGTTATGGTATGGATCTATGGATTTGAGAAGAAATGAGCGATACCCACAAATGGGATCTAGCAAATGGCCACCTTCCCAACAAGTGCAACCTCCCTTGGAGAGGTCGAGTGCCTTAGATCGGGGGGTAAATGGAGTCGGATGTCCACCAAACTTTAGATTGGGAATGTTAAGATGATTATTAAGGTGGGTTTTAATTATTAAGCCCAAATGTTTGCTATATCTCCATAGATCTGAAAAATAAAAAAAAAATACAAGGGTTTTGAGTCTAAGGGTTTTGTGACCAATTGGATGAAAGACAAGAAAATGGATACGTACCTTGTAGATCTTACCTCAAATTCTTACGGCTACCTTGCACAAAGATGATCCTTGCATTTAGTTACAATCCCAACCTAGATCCAAGTGATTCCAAGCAAAATCGTCCAAGCCCAAGGAGGACAAACCTCCCACTCAACCTGTAAAACAAACTACAAAAAGTTAGATTTGTTCCACAGATGAATGAGATCTAAGCATGGCATATCAAAAGAAGCAAATCAATGGAAAAATCACAATTGAAAAAACTCCCTTCAAAATGAAAACGTCTTGCCCAATGGGGATTGATAAACCCCAACAATCTTCCCTTCAAGCAATTCGCACCCCTGCAACAAGTCAATTCGGCCTCCCTCTGTGGAAAGAACAATGTCTAAAGCAAGAGATGTATAATCATGTACAAGAGAATCTCATCAAAGCATAAGAAAAAGATCCACATAAATAGTATTTTATTCCAAGTTTTCTAGAGCAAAAAAGGTGCCTTTACAATAGGGGGTCTCTTCCTTAAATAGGATGAGGGAGACCAAAACGCTAAACCACTTTTGAAATGAGTGGTTGATATCAAAAGATAAAACGATACAATCCATGACTAAGATGAGTCGGTACAATATAACATGGATCACTCACATGAGGGGGGTGCGCACTAATCTAAAGATTCCCTAGGGGGTTGCACATGACATAAAAGTGACAATAATACAAGTGTGCCACAAAAGATGACTAGGACAAGACACTAGGAGCACATGGTGGTGCTAGGAGGCATTACTTTCCTCCACTAGCATCACCCCATGGCACAATAATATAACATAAGACTCAATGACATGTCCAAGTGTACAAATGATCAAATCCTGGCCCCCTTTTAGTGTCCCTTTTTAATAAACTTGGAAAAATGGCACTTTTTGGCCAATTCGACCCTTAGACTAGTAATGACTCAAATGCTTCCAAATTGGGTCTAAATGTGTTTGAGAGGTATTAAGACATAAAAATGAGTCTAATGGATGCTTGGACACTCTCAAAAGAATTCTTCAACACTCATTTACAATCAGGAGAAAATAGGGAAACTTACTAGCAAATTCAAGGTTCAAACCCCCAAGTGTAGGGGACAAAGATGGCTTCCCAAATGTAGTACGACCATCCCAAATTTCAGAAAAAAGAGACATGGAATTGTTAAAGGACTTCAATGGGGTCCCAAATGCATCATTAATCAGTTCCTAAAGGCTGTTGCAACTCCCATAAATCAGAGGTTTGTGGACATGTCTTCACCTAGGGGCAAATGATAGGAAACTTCACCATTTGCTATGAAATTCGAGATTTATGTTCCAAAGGCTTAGTTAATGTATATGAAACTTCTTCGGGACATTAATTGATGAATATGATTGTCATTGATGACAACACATTAATGACAAAGGCTAAAGTGGTGACATGGAGTACATGATCAATGATAAGGTGCAAGCATGACAAGATGTTAATGACAAAGGTTAAGTTGATGACATGGCAATGACTTGATGATCTGATAGAGGTGCTGGAGACATGGAAAAGACTTGAATAATAAACATGGAAGACATAGGACAAAGTGGACAAGGACAATGAAGGACATGGCATTTGATGACAAGGACCTGGATTGATGATGAGGTGGACAAGGTTGTGTTGTAGGTACAACAAATCCCATGTTTTTAACAAAACATGGGAGCCCCCAAATTTTTATATGCAAAGGTAATGTTTAAATCCCTGAGTCATTTAAGGGTTTTTCATCCTACTTTTCATGCTTTGATGTCCTTGTCATGATTTGATTCAGTTATTAATTTTCCTTTTGAAAATTTATGTTTTTTGTGTGTTTTTTTGTGAGTTGTGGGAAGAACTTATTTTTCCCAAAATTATGTCTTTCCCGCAACCCGCAAATGCAGATTGCGGAACACCTTTTAAATTATGTTCGCGCTTTGTGATCCCGCAACCGGCAAATTGTGGATTGTGGATTGTGGAAAGTTTAATTTTTTTGAGTTTAGTTGTTTACGTTTTCGCATCTCGCATTTGCGGATTTCGGATTGCGGAAACTCTTTTCTCCATTGGCTTGCTAAGTTACGATACCACAACCCACAACCCGCAATTGTGGATTGTGGGATAAATGTACATATTTGTAAGAATAAAGACTTCTACAACCCACAACCCGCAATTGCGGATTGTGGGATGAATGTACATATTTGCAACAATAAAGGCTTCCGCAACTCTGCTTCCGCATGTTTAATATTGACCGTTGATTTGCCTTGATCCTGTGGATGAGATTACACTGCGTGATTTGAATAATTATTTGGATTGTTTACATTTTTACTTATTTTCTTTTGATTCATTTGAGTTGGTTCTATGATCTTGGTGGTTAATATAGTATGTTGTTCCTCACATTCCCTACCTAGATTTGGTCTTCACTGCAAAAATTGATTATTCGAGATGATGGATGGTTATTACCTTCATTTTGGGATTTTGATTGATCTTATGGTTTCTTCTCTCATGATTTTAGATATTGCATTAGTTTCAATATTTGACCTTGATGAAGTTTTATTTTAACTATTCCATGCCTAGAATCATAATGTAAATATTGTAAATAATCTCGTTCTTTGGGTTTGTTTTCTCATATTAGTTTAACATTTTCAATGTTTAGTTTAAGCTTATTGAAATCTTTTAAATATTCATGGTCATGCTTTGAATTTCATTAACTTAATTTGTGTATTTCATTAAATCCATATCTTAAACTTATACACAATTTAATGTTATGGAAATTAAAATAACACATTTTGTAGTTTGTTTGAGTTCTAATTTCCCTAATTTCTATGAGATTTGATTTTATGATTATCTTGAAATTAGTGGGATTAAAATTCAACATTCACGAATGTGAATTAATTTGATCATGGATGTGTCTTTTATTTTTAACAAGTTAATTTGATTTTGAAAATACAATTTATATTGTAAATAATGTAAATAAGCTTATTGAAATCTTTTAAATATTCATGGTCATGCTTTGAATTTAATTAACTTAATTTGTATATTTCATTAAATCCATATGTTAAACTTATACACAATTTGATGTTATAGAAATTAAAAGAACACATTTTGTAGTTTGTTTGAGTTCTAATTTCCCTAATTTCTATGAGATTTGGTTTTATGATTATTTTGAAATTAGTGGGATTAAAATTCAACATTCACAAATGTGAAATCAATTTGATCATGGATGTGTCTTTTATTTTTAACAAGCTAATTTGATTAGGAAAATACAATTTCTATTTTACCTTTTGCAATTTAAAAGAATTTCAATTTATTATTGTGCAAAAGGAAACATTATTATTATTTTCTTCATGTTCTATTCTTGGAAAATGATTATGTTAGAAACCTATTTATGGAATTTATTAACTCTTAGATATTATAGGAGTGATTATTTTCCTATATACGTAACTTGTTTTCCAACAATCATTTTCTTAAGAATTGAATTGTAAATGGTTTTTATTTTTACTTCTAGGTTTAGGGTTTTTTCTTTCACTTTTTCACTTTTTCCTTCATGCATTTTTCCGGACCCTAAGTTTATCATAGGTTATATTTTAATTTAATTTCAAGTCCATACATTTTGGTAATTTTAATTTTTTACTTATGGTTTTTTTGGTTTTAATTTTGGTTTTTCCCAATTTTGATTTGTTTAAATGAATTTTTCAAATTCAAATTGTTCCTCCTGACATTTGATTTTGATTTTTGATTTTGTTGGGAATATTAATTTGGTTTTTGTTTAGTTTTATTAATTTGGAAATTAATCAACATGGATATTAAATTTAATTGTTAAGATCAATGGCCATAATTCATTCCAACAATTAAATCAACGGTTGCTGAGTCTTAACTTCCAAGAGTAATATCTTGAGATTTATAAATCTAAATCAAGCCCAAGATAGCTCGTTGGAAATTTGGAAGGATGATCAATGTTTTGGGAAGATTTTTTTCCATTTGAATATATTAAACACCCTGAAAATCTGCTTGAACAGTCAATTTTGGATTTGCATAAAATTTGTTCATTTTCATTATTTTTTATTTGTAAATGAATTGTTATTTGTTTTAGATTTCTTTCATTAGCTTTGGAATGATGTTTTAATTTCTCTTTTGAATTGTACAGGTGTGGATTTGGATTTGGAGGAATCAAATTGAATAAATTACATCTCAAATTTGGAGTAATCAAAACATGCCAAGTGGAAAGAAGTGATCTTTGGACGTGATTTCGAGAGTGATGAAGATAAATCTGGAAAATCAGAGACATGGGTTTTGTGCAAAAGATGCCTAATTAGTTGGAAATTGGGCAGAATCCGTAGAAAGTTCTTCATTTGGGAGATCCGACTGGTTCTTTAAAAATAGATTTTCCTAGATTTTTCTCATGGACGAATCTGGCAAATGAAACAACTTAGCTAGTTAGCTCAACAATTGAGGAAATGGATCTTATCTCTTCCTGTCATTTTCTCTGTATAAATACCTATCTTTTATGATCTAAGAGAGGGAAGCGCTCAACAAAGCTGGAAAGATTTCTCTTTTAGAACTGAGGAGATGCTGCCAGGGAGAGATCTTCATACCAGAGAATGAATGTTTTCTTCTCTACAATCTTTTGTAAATTTCTTTCAAGGGATAATGTACGAAGGTTCTGTCCACAGGATTTCTAGGCAGATTATGAAGCTCTGTAATTTCTTATTGAAGCTAGAATAAAAGACCAGAAACCACTACAGCAATCATTTTACACATATTCATCTGAGTTATATGGGATTTTTCTACATTTTCTTAGTTGAATTAAAAATCAGATTTGAACATTCTCTGTGCAACATTTGTAGCTAATGTTTTACTGCATTATTTTGTGGCAGGTTTGTTTAATCTGATGATTGTGATAAATGACTGGAGGTTTAACGTATAAACAGTATTTTCCAAACGACAATAATTTCTTATTGTTCATTTTTGTAGAAAATTGATGTGTATATTAATTGTTGAGTTGTTTGAATTTCTTTAAGCAATGCAGTAATTATCTTTTATATGCGTTAAATTTCTCTTAAAATATTTCGCTCCTGGGATAGGTTCTTAGATAGGTTATTAATTAGAATTTAGTTTAGTTATTATTTTATTTTAATATCTTCGGTTTAAATCTTCATTTCTGTAACTTTAGAATTTCTTCTCATAGTGGCAAAAATATTAACTTTCAATTGCATTCAAATTTCATTTAGGATTGGCTTTAACTTTAATCCAAAGACACCCTTTCGAGGAGCCAACTCACCGACTCAAAGAGTGCCAACGGAGGCCGAATATTCATGGGTGTTAACCACACCAAACAGCTCAAGGATAGGGTAATACTTGGGTAGGATTATCTAAAGCCTTTGGTTGGGTTTTCATTCCTTGTTGTTTTCCTTGGACACCATTCCAGCACCTGCACAACCGAGGCATCAAAAAATGGCGCTAGAAGGAGGGTCTATCCGACATGTAAGGTCATTTGAGCTATCTTAATCAGATGATCTTAAAATGGCTCCAGCCTAAAAATCTGTATATAGTTCCTTTTCTGCTCAAGAATCTGTATTTAGTTGTTTTTCTAGACAGATTAGTTTTCATTTTCAATCAGATTTGCTGAAGCATTTGATAGAAGTAAAATTCGATGGTGAGAGGGGAATTTTAGCACAAGAACATGTTCTTCAAATTACTCATAATTGTCTTGTTAACAAAATTTTGGATCAAGATGTTTTGTGCAGATTGTTAGCCTTCACATTCGAAGGACGAGTCAAAGAATGGTTTCTAACCTTACCTTTTGCCTCTGTCCATTCTTTTGAACATTTTGTAGATATTTTTATACTTTCTTTTGGACACTATGATTTTGTTGGATTATGTGATGAGTGGAATCAACTCACTATTAAAAAAGAAGAATCATTAGAAGATTTTGCAATTAGAAATTGTAATCTCTATTGTAGATTCCCTTTGATAGATCGTCCTTTAATACTTGAATGGTTTCAGCATATTATTTCTGGTTCGCCTGAATCTAATCAATTAGTAGATAGTAAATCAGAATTATACATCGATAATCATCCACCTCTTGGTTTAGATTTGCATGAAGAATCTAAAGATTTAAAAATTGTATAAATGAATTCCTTCTCTTTCTTAGATATGGATCATAATCAATATGATGATTCAGATGAATTAAATGTTGATATGCCCATGTATATTTCACATGAAATTCAAAATCTAACTAATCATGAAGGGGATCATTTTTCTATAGAGGATTCTTCTAAAGTATAGGAAAATTGTTCTGATGATAATATCGAACAATCTTCTTCTAGCATAAGTAAAGAGATTCAAGATTCTGATATTTATTATTCTGTTAAACCTTTGATAGATCTTGAATCAACTAATTGTTTTGAAATTTGTGATATGTTTTCCCAATTACCATTTTCTAACCTAAGTGATTCTGTAGGAGAACATATTTCACGAAATGATGATACTACATTAGAAGAAGAAGCAAATTCTGATTTGAAACCTTTCATACATATCCCTTTTGAAGAGAAAATCTCTCTTAAGGAATCTCAATTTGAAAATATTCTTCTTGAAAGAGATGAATTCCATGCACTTATTTCCTCTTCATATTTTTCTGTGTATCCTGATCTATTTGATAACAATGGCATTCAATCATCTATTTCATATTGTAATTCTCCATTGTTAAGTCTTAAAGATGTCCAAGTTAATTATGAAATGCATGAAGAAGATCAAGAAGATTCTTATCTTTATCATCAATCTATGTTTTCTTGTCATTCTTTTTTGCTAGAAATGAATACTATTTCTAAGGGAAATTTTCAGAATTTTTCTTTTTATGATTCATCATTCAATGAAGAAACATCTTTTTCTTACAATCGATTACTTGATGGAGAAGATTCTTATGAGAATGTTAATAATATTAGTTATACACTTATAACATATCATATCTTTAGTTCTTCTCAAGTAAATGCCAAAAGACAGTTTGATCTCTGTGGGGATTTCCAATTAAATCAACCAATTTATGATGATTTTTACGATAATAAATTAGAACAAATTGGATCTGATTTTGCTGATTTTATTCAAGAAAATAGTCCTAAGGAGAAAATTGTTCAAGAAGAAGTTTTGGATTCTTATAATTGTAAATATTTGATCCAGAGATCACTACTCCCTCTGGATCGCCCTGAGATCTCAAGCAGTATGAGTCTCGATATCAATACAACATTAACATGAACTCAAACAACTAGATCTGCATTTACCAACTAAACAATATAAATGCAATCATACATAAACACCAATGTACCCTGGCACCCTTTCGGGAGAAACCAGCAAACTATGGGGCTATCTTCTTTCTCAAGCATAGATCATATAGGAAAAGAGACAAGTACAATACAGGGTTACCTCAATAATATTTTCAGGCAAACTCAAGATTTGCATGCATCCAGCTGATGCATGCACAGAAGAGATGAGCCCTAATCTAAAAAACTGGATCTGAGTGTCCCTGTATCCGCCTCTACCTGATCTATCTGTCTCTATCCTTAGCTCTACTCTGCTCAATCTGAAGACTGCCCTATGACTGAAAATGTCCTCCTCTGCATGCACAAGTTTTCCCTCCCTAGAGAAATGAAAGACTCGTACTGAATCAGATCTTAGTAGATCTGAGCTCTGATCGTCACTAATCTTCCTCAATCTCTAAGACGAAGATACTCTGTAAGTTACAGACACTCAACTGCTCTACCAGATGCAGTACAAGCTTCTCCCTCCTTGAAGAATGCACCCTCCTTCACCTGTGAAGTCATCCTCCTCTCTCTTGATCTATATCAAACCAATGGTCTCACTGAATAATATAGTCACCACCTGTCTTCCTTATAACATCTCATCTTAAAGTTAGGTTTACCAAAACCCTAAAATAGTTGCATGCATTTCTCCCTGGTCACTTTCCTGGTTAACATTTTAACACTCCCTCTTAACCAGGAATGGATTTTGTATCACTCCCATCTTCCCCCTAAAGTACTCAAACTTAGTCTTCATCAAAGACTTCATTAGAATGTCTGCAACTTGCTCATCTGTAGAAATGAACTGTAGCTCAACTGCTCCCTTCTGAACATGATCACAAATAAAGTGATATCCGATCTCAATGTGTTTGGATCAATCATGAAACAATGGATTCTCAGAGAGCTTGATACAACTCTGATTATCACAGTGAATCACCATAGGCTCCAACTGTTGATCAAATAGACTCACCAACATCTTGCGAATCCAAATGGCTTCACAACTGGCTAAGCTAGCCGCCATATATTCTGCCTCAGTAGAGATTAATGCAACGGACTTCTCCTTCCTGTTGAACCATGACATAACTGTAGAACCTAAGCTGAAGCAACACCTGTAGGTTCTTTTCTTGTCACCTGCATTCCCTGCCCAATCTGAATCTATGAACCCCACTAGCTAGACTTTTCCCTACCTCACATAATTCAGTCCATACTCTATTGTTCCACTGATGTATCTCCAAACATGCTTTGCAGCTACCCAGTGCACATCTTTGGGTTCTACCATGTACTAACTCAAGGTGTTGACAGCAAAGCTCAAATCTGTTCTAGTGTTGACCAAGTACATCAAGGAATCAATCAGTTGTCTATACTTAGTGGAATCGACCAACTTACTCTCAGAAGCCACTTGATTCTTTCAGTTGGTCGTCATAGGGGTAGTCATAGGCTTGCAATCCTATGTCTGAAATCTCTTCAGAATGTCCATCGCATACTTGACCTGACTGAAAAATATATGCCCATCCTCCTGCCACACTTCCATCCCTAGGAAATAATGCATCAGCCCTATATCCTTCATCTCAAACTCATATGCAAGATCCTTCTTGCAATCACTGAAGAGTTTCTCTGCTTCTGCAATAAACAGGTCATCTACATAAAGCAAAAGAATGAGGGGATCCCCTCTCACCACAATAAAATAGAGATTTGGATCTGCTTCACTCTTCTGAAACCCTAGCTACTGCAAATAGGTATCTATCCTAGAATACCAAGCTCTGGGTGTCTGCTTCAAGCCATATAGGGTTTTCTTCAATCTGCACACATGAGACTCTCTCTCAAGTACCTCAAAGCCCTTAGGCTGCTCAATGTAAACCTCCTCCTCGATGAGTCCATTTAGGAAAGTTGTCTTGACATCCATCTGATGAATCTTCCATCCCATCTCTGCTGCAACAGAGATAATAGTCCTGGTGGAAGAATACCTGGCCACCGGAGCAAACGTCTCCTCATAGTCAACTCCCTCTATTTGTGAGAACCCTCTAGCCACAAACCTGGCTTTGTATTTCTCAATGCTGCCATCTGCTGCATACTTAATCTTATAGAGCCATCTGGGGGTGACTATTGATTTTCCCTCTGGTCTGGGTACCACTTCCTAGACATCATTCTTCATGATGGAAGCATACTCTTCCAACATGGCATCTCTCCAAGCCTGCTTTCCTGTTGCTTGTTCGTATGAGGAAGGCTCTGACTCACTGATGTTGCTTACTAGTGTTAAGTAACTGCAGAATCTTTGTAGAGCCTTTCTTTCTCTCACATCTTTCTTGGGAGTTCCTACTGCCTGAGCATCCTTCAAGGTGTCTTGAAGCCACCTAGGCTTCCTCTTTCCTGAAGTGACATACTGAGATGAGAGATCCTCATCCTCATCCCAATATCATGTATGTGAGTGAGTACCTCCAGTAGAGGTGCCAGTAGCTGTTCATCTTGTAGCTCGAGAACCTGTAATCTGGGATCCTGACCTCAGTTGATCACCAATTTGAGATCCTGTGCCAGTTCCTCCTCTTGTACCTCTGGAAACTATATCATGTGTGTCTGTCACTCCAGACACTTGGGACCCTGTTGACTGCTGAGCCGTACTCTATTTGGTGTCAAGTGGGGATGTAGCAACTTGTTGTTTTCCCTTCTCTGACTCACATGACTTCCGAAGGCCTGATCCTCCTCGAACTTCACATCTCGTCTCACAATAGTATTTTTGAGAGCAGGGATGTAAATGCAGTAGGCCTTCGAAGTCTCATCGTACCCAACCAGAATTCCTCTTTCTACAGTGGGTTCCAGTTTTGTCCTTTTCTTTGAAGTAACATGAGAATAGGTGAGGCATCCGAAAATCCTGAAGTTCCCAACTTCAATTTTCTTGCCAGAGAGTGCTTCCTCGAGGGTCATGTCCCCCAAAGCATTATGGGGGCTCTTGTTCTGAATGTAGGATGCAATGTTGCATGCTTCATCCCAAAGAAAAAATGGCAATCCCTGATCATGCAACATGGATCTCGCAGCTCCAATAATGGCCTTGTTCTTCCTCTTAGCTACCCCATTTTGTTGAGGTGTATAAGAACAATCAAATGCCTCTTGATGCCTTCCTGAGTGCAGAACATATTGAACTCAATGGAGGTGTACTCTCCCCCATTATCTGATTTGAAGATCTTAATCTTCCTTTCTGTCTGCTTTTCCACAAGGGCCTTGAACTCCTAAAACTTATGCAAAACTTCCTTAGACTCTTTGCTCTTCAGGAAGTAGATCTAGGTCTTCCTGGAATAGTCATCAATGAAAGACACATAGTACTTGTATCCTTTCAGTGATGAGGTGGACAACGGACCAAATAGATCAGAATGAATCAAATCAAGAGCTCCTGTAGCTCTAGTGTCGCTCTTCGGAAATGTAGTCTTGACGTACTTTCTGAGAGCACACCCTTTACACACATCAGTGTGCTCAGTGCTGAACTGAGTTACTCCTGTCACAATCTCCCTCAGAATATTTAGAGCCGGATGGTGCAGATGAGCCATTCTTCTGTGCCAAATATCATAGGGATCACATCCCTCATCCCGACTACTATGACTTAGGGCATGATGTAGTTGGAAACTCAGCTTGTATAGTTTCCCACTACGGACTTCAATCCTCTTAGCTGAGACAAAATTGTATCCCTTGGGATGAACTAGTACATTTCCATCTTTGAACATCACCCATATCCCTCAATCTTCAATGGTGGAAATAGAGATCAAGTTTTTCTTAATACCATGAACATATAGGACATCACAAACTCTCATCTGTTCTCTAGAGTCTTTCTGGAATGACACAGTTCCTCATCCTATAGCCTTTACCGTAGAGTTGTCTCCTAGGACAATCTCAAGATCTATCCCATCCTTTTCTAAGTGAGAAAAATATATGCGAACACCTGTCATATTACTCGAAGCTCCATTGTCTATGTACTATACACTAGAAGTGGACGCCATAAATGATTGACAAGAGTTAAGATCCATCTCCCTATCAATCTTGTCTGCATTACACTCATCAATATCCGTAGAAGAGCAAGAGGTGCAAACAACTTGCTCTTCCCCCATGATGTAGTTCTGATGTTGCAACTGTAGATCTGTGTATGAAAGCACTCCCTGACCCTTACCAGGGCTCTTATACCATGTAAATATTTGATCCAGAGATCACTACTCCCTCTAGATCGCCCTAATATCTCAAGTAGTATGAGTCTCGATATCAATACAACATTAACATGAACTCAAAAAACTAGATCTGCATTTACCAACTGAACAATATAAATGCAATCATACATAAACACCAAATGTACCCTAGAACCCTTTCGGGAGAAACCAGCAAACAATGGAGCTATCTTCTTTCTCGATCCCAGAGCATATAGGAAAAGAGACAAGTACAATACAGGGTTACCTCAATAATCTTTTCAGGCAAACTCAAGATTTGCATGCATCCAGCTGATGCATGCACATAAGAGATGAGCCCTAATCTAAAAAACTGGATCTGAGTGTCCCTGTATACGCCTCTGCCTAATCTATCTGTCTCTATCCTCAGCTCTTCTCTGCTCGATCTAAAGACTTCCCTGTGACTGAAAACTTCATCCTCTGCATGCACAAGTGCACCCTCCCTCCAGCAATGAAAGACTCATATTGAATCAGATCTAAGCTCTGATCGTCACTGATCTTCCTCAATATCTGAGACGAAAATACTCTGTAAGTTACAAACACTCAATTGCTCTACCGGATGCGGTACGAGCTTCTCCCTCTTTGAAGAATGTGCCCTCCTTCACCTATGAATTCGTCCTCCTCTCTCTTGATCTATCTCAAACCAATGGTCTCACTGAATAAGGCAGTCACCACCTGTCTTCCTTATAACATATCATCATAAAGTTAGGTTTACCAAAACCCTAAAATAGTTGCATGCAAAACTCACTTTTGCATGCATGCATGCAAACCTCATGCATGCATTTCTCCCTGGTCACTTTCCTGGTTAACATTTTAACAATAATACTAATGTTGATTTTCTTTCAAACAATCCATTTCATTGCATGAATCTTTCAGACTCTTTATGTCATTCTTTTGGCTTTTATTGTACATACCACGATTGGGTTGTTGATTGGCTTGAGAAATCTTTCTTAGCAAGATTTCATCATTATGGTAAGACTCCATTCTCTATATTTGTACATAAATCTCATCTTATTTTCTTTAATGCATTCTTTTTCCATTCTTATTTTCTTTAATGCATTCTTTTTCCATTCTTATTTTCAAGCATTCATATCATGTCTTCTGATTAATCACTTCTTCCTTTTTGCAGGATTCCATATGCTTTCATGGTTACATTGGAAATTCGATTATACTTAGTTTTTGTTTTCTTTTTAGAGTAGTGTAGGAGTAGGTGTAGAATAGATTAATTTTGTTCATTTCTTTAATAATTAGATTACTATTTTGGTTTTCTTCAATAAATATTTGCGACGACAAGCCAAGTCCAAGTTGGAAATGACACTTCTTCAAATGCATTTAGGGAAGTATTTTTATCCTCTTTCACTTTCTATTATTCATGTTCTCGATTATTATTTTATTGTTTCAAGGCATTCATGTTTGAATTATGTCTTTAGTTTTAAATTATAATGATCTTGTCATGAAATGTGTTAAATTAATTCTTTTCCAAGTTTTAAGAGCGAGAATATTTTTGACATGAGACAAAGTGATTAGAATTAGGACATCTTCATTACACACGAATTTTGATTTTTCCTAGATATGCATTTGAAAAAGGGGGTTTTACATATTTTGTTGTTGCAAATTGCACACAATTTAGTTTAGTATTATTTCAATTTGTTTCTTTCTGTTTGATTTATGTACATAATCTTTAATAAAGAAAGGCCTTATTGTCCTCAACAACGTTATGCGACAAATAAAAATGTTGATCACAATTCTTCAACCGAAGGAGAATAAATTTATTTCAAGATTTTTATTATAATCAATTCAATTAGTCGATTCAATACATTTCATTTTATGAATTGATGTAGTTACTCTCTTTACAATAACAAATTCCTTCGATTTTACAAACATGACAACAAATCTCACTTTTCTTCGCATAAGACAATTTGTTAAGGCCTATTTTTACAATTATTTTATATTTTAATTTAGTTTTCTAAATAAAGAGGCTTCAATTGGCTCAATACCTCATGTGGTGAACAATACTATCAATCAAAGATTATTTTCTACAACAAAAATTTAAACACATATTCTTCCACATGATTTGTTAGTCAACCTCGTTTGCTTTAATTTTGTTTTGATTAGATCTCTTTCATTTCATTTTCAAATTTATTTAATTAGGCTTGGATTTTCTTGGTTTGATAATCATTTACATTAGGTTGAAAGGGTTGAAATGTTAATTATAAAAATAAAAATAAAATGATTCCAATTATTTACCATTCTTCATTTCGAATCAAGTTTTATTTATCAAACCTTTTCAAAAATTCATTGATAGGGGATTGTTGATCCTTAGTTAATGATACTCTGGGGCAAGTTAGTCATTCCAAGCATACATCTTTTGAAGTCTTCTATGTGAAGGAAGCTTTGCAAGGTGATTTTCAAGAAGAGATTATCCCTTTTCACATGATGGAACACTTTCCAAGTTTTACCTTAATACATAAACTTTAGTGCATTGATTATCTTTCTCCTTTTAATTATCACAAATCAATACACAAAGTTATTTTCACTAGATTCTACAATTATATTCAAATTGGATCCTTCTTTATGAGCAAATGAGTGGGGCTTGCATTGTTATCATCTCAAATCTCTTAACGCCATCTTGTTCTCTCAAGGAGTATAGTCGCTTCCCCATCCATTAAGTAATCTCCAATGAGATTAACATTAAACATAGCCCAATCCTTTTCTTTAACATCTCTGGGAGTGAGCTGGGAAACAGGAGGTCTTATTCTTCAGCCGACCTAATCATGGTCATGCCTTCTTATAGAATGACTATCAAAATCTAGTCACCAAGCCAAGATATTGGCTTGTAGCCACAAAAATGGTTGCAAGACGGGGGGGTCTCATCACGAGCCAACCCGCTCATTATATATAAGTTGGTGTGAATGACACTGTCACAACCTAATCACCAAGTCAGGACAGTAGTTTCCAGTTTCTTTCCAAGGATGCAAATATTTAACAAGGACTGATAATATTTGTATATTTAACTAGTGGATGGGATAAAGGCAACTTATTGGGTTAAAAGGTAACTCTATCGAGGCTATAGACACTTGTTGGTAGCAGGGTCATGCCTATGGTATTAGAGGTAAAACGTTAAAGATAACATCTTCTTGTCATCACAAATTATTCATTTAGAGCATGTTTCAATGAAGAACATATTCTATTGGAAATCTGGTCAATTAGTATTTTTCTTTGCATTCCAACTGATAGTTAGAATGACATCATTAAAAATCAATTGTAGCTGAGTAGATCTTTAAAAGGTTGACTTATTAATGTGGTACACATGTTTTAGGGGAAGTTTTCTTCTTGTTAAGAGCTTCATCTTTCATCTCCTTATACATGTACAACTCTTATCTTTCCAAGCCATAAATAACGGCTTCGTCCCAGTGTGTCGTCATTTATTGTAGGTACAACAGATCCCATGTTTTCAATAAAACATGGGAGCCCCCAAATTTTTATATGCAAAGGTAATGTTTAAATCCCTAAGTCATTTAAAGGTTTTTCATCCTACTTTTCATGCTTTGATGTCCTTGTCATGATTTGATTCAGTTAGTAATTTTCCTTTTGAAAATTTATGCTTTTTGTGTGTTTTTTTGTGAGTTGTGGGAAGAACTTATTTTTCCCAAAATTATGTCTTTCCCGCAACCCACAACCTACAAATGTGAATTGCGGGAACACCTTTTAAATTATTTTCATGCTTTGTGTTCCCACAACCTGCAAATTGTGGATTGCGGATTGCGGGAAGTTTTTTTTTTCGAGTTTAGTTGTTTGCGTTTCCTTATCCCGCAACCCGCATTTGCGGACTTCGGATTGCGGAAACTCTTTTTCCCATTGGCTTGCTAAGTTGTGATACCGCAACCAGCAACCCATAATTGCGGATTGCGGGTTGCGGGATGAATGTACATATTTGCAAGAATAAAAAAATACACAACTCTACTTCCGCATGTTTAATCTTGACCGTTGATTTGTCTTGATCCTGCTGATGAGATTAGACTGCGTGATTTGAATAATTATTTGGATTGTTTCCATTTTTACTTATTTTCTTTTGATTCATTTGAGTTGGTTCTATGATCTTGGTGGTTAATCTAGTATGTTGTTCCTCACATTCTCTACCTAGATTTGGTCTTCACTGCACAAATTGATTATTCGAGATGATGGATGGTTATTACCTTCATTTTGGGATTTTGATTGATCTTATGGTTTCTTCTCTCATGATTTTAGATATTGCATTAGTTTAATATTTGACTTTGATGGAGTTTTATTTTAACTATTGCATGCCTAGAATCATAATGTAAATATTGTAAATAATCTTGTTCTTTGGGTTTGTTTTCTCATATTAGTTTAACATTTTTAATGTTTAGTTTAAGCTTATTGAAATCTTTTAAATATTCATGGTCATGCTTTGAATTTCATTAACTTAATTTGTGTATTTCATTAAATCCATATGTTAAACTTATACACAATTTAATGTTATGGAAATTAAAAGAACACATTTTGTAGTTTGTTTGAGTTCTAATTTCCCTAATTTCTATTAGATTTGATTTTATGATTATCTTGAAATTAGTGGGATTAAAATTCAACATTCACGAATGTGAATTAGTTTGATCATGGATGTGTCTTTTATTTTTAACAAGCTAATTTGATTCTAAAAATACAATTTATATTTTACCTTTAGCAATTTAAAAGAATTTCCATTTATTATTCTACAAAAGGAAACATTATTATTATTTTCTTCATGTTCTATTCTTGGAAAATGATTATGTTAGAAACCTATTTATGGAATTTATTAACTCTCCTATATTCTAGGAATGATCATTTTCCTATATACATAACTTGTTTTCCAACAATCATTTTCTTAAGAATTGAATTGTAAATGGTTTTTATTTTTACTTCTAGGTTTAGGATTTTTAGATATTGCATTTTCTTAGTAAATAATCTCTAGATCTTCTTTCTGAACTTTTATCTATTGATATTTCATTACTTTGTTCAATAAATAAATAAAAATTGCATTTTTCCAAACTTCCATAGTATTTTTATGCATTTTTTCGAATGCGAGAACGTTGTTTTCATTCCTGAAACTCGAAACCCGAAATTTTGGGTTGCGGATTTCGGAAACACATTTGTTCTTTATTTTGCAATATGTAAACCCGAAACTTGAAACCAAAATTACGGATTTCCCTTTTTCACTTTTTCATTCATGCATTTTTCTCGACGCTAAGTTTATCTTAGGTTATATTTTAATTTAATTTTGGGTCCGTAAATTTTGGTAATTTTAGTTTTTTAGTTAGGGTTTTTTTTGTTTTAATTTTGGTTTTTCTCAATTTTGATTTGTTTAAATGAATTTTTCAAATTCAAATTGTTCCTCCCGACATTTGATTTTGATTTCCGATTTTGTTGCGAATATTGATTTTTGGTATTTGTTTAGTTTTATTAATTTGGAAATTAATCAACATGGATATTAGATTTAATTGTTAAGATCAATGGCCATAATTCATTCCAACAATTAAATCAACAGTTGCTAAGTCTTAACTTCCAAGAGCAATATCTTGAGATTTATAAATCCAAATCAAGCCCAACATAGCTCGTTGGAAAGCTGGAAGGATGAGGAATGTTTTGGGAATATTATTTTTTCCATTTGAATAGCTTAAACACCCTGAAAATCTACCTAAACAGTCAATTTCGGATGTGAATAGGATTTGTTCATTTTCATTACTTTTTATTTGTAAATGAATTGTTATTTGTTTTAGATTTCTTTCATTAGCTTTGGAATGATGTTTTAATTTCTCTTTTGAATTGTACAAGTGTGGATTTGGATTTGAAGGAATCAAATTGAACAAATTACATCTCAAATTTGAAGTGATCAAAATGTGAAGTGGAAAGCAGTGATCTTTGGACGTGATTTCGGGAGTGATGAAAATGAATCTAGAAAATCTGAAACATGGGTTTTGTGCAGAAGATGCCCAGTTAGTTTGTCAATGAGGAGAATCCGTAGAAAGTTTTTCATTTGGGAGATCCAACTGGTTCTTTAAAAACATATTTTCCCATATTTTTCTCATGGACGGATCTGGCAAATGAAACAACTTAGCTAGTTAGCTCAGCAATTGAGGAAATGGATATTTTATCTTCCTGTCATTTTCTCTGTATAAATACCTATCTTTTATGATCTAAGAGAAGGAAGCGCTCAACAGAGCTAGAAATATTTCTCTTTCAAAACTGAGGAGATGCTGCCAGGGAGAGATCTTCATACCAGAGAATGAATGTTTTCTTCTCTACAATCTTTTGTAAATTTATTTCAAGGGATAATGTACGAAGGTTCTATCCATAGGATTTCTGGGAAGATTATGAAGCTCTATAATTTCTTATTGAAGCTAGAATAAAAGACCAAAAACCACTATAGCAATCATTTTACACAGATTCATCTGAGTTATATGGGATTTTTCTGCATTTTCTTAGTTGAATTAAAAATCAGATTTGAACATTTGTTATACCTCTATATTCCAGAGTGTCACATCTCCACCACAAACAGAGTTGACGACACTTCTCCTACTGTTTGAACCACCCAGAAGATGAGCAATTCTTGAAGGTAAATCCACCCTGTCAAGTTTTAACCCAGCTGAGACTTTATTTACCCACACTACCGCGCCTTGCTTAGTTATAGGTGCGTGGTAGTCCACACTACCGCGCTATGCTTTGTCCTAGGCACGCAGTACTACCGCGTTATGCTCAGACCATAGGGCGCAGTACTCTTTTATTATCCTTTTTTCCATGGCTTGTGGGATTTTGGATTTTCGAAGATAGTGGAAGATTGGGGTCCCTGATTCGATCCCAACTCATTTTCTGTGATTAGAAACCTTGATCCACTTATCTCTCCCTAGATCCACCCATCTCTCTTGTTAGTTAATCCTACCATACACTATAAAAGAGAGGCATTCCATGGGGAAAGGGGAGGACTCTTGAAGTACCAAACTTATGATCTTGCAGCATTGTGGAGATAGCTAGAGGAGGAAGCACTTGGAGCTAGAAGATTGGCTTGGACATCAAGCAACCTTTGTAAGCATTCTTCAAGTTGTAATAAGATAACTTGTCTTGTCTTTCCCATTTCATGTGTATAGCATAAGTTCTTAGCATGGAATGTATCTAATCTAGATTTGAATCTAATCTTTACATTCAAGGTATTTGGAAGCTTGCATGTTTGTTCTTTGCTTGATCTTAACAGGTTCTACATTGGAGCTTTGGATCAAGAGCTAGAAGCGGGACAAACGTCAGTTTGAAAGGTGTGTCTCATCTCTTATTGTTTCTGAATACATTCAATCTTGCTGTAAAAGTTAGTTCAGGAATTTCAAGGTAGCATTTGTTTTGACTTGTTTCTTGCTTTAGAGTTAGTTGAAAATCTGCTTTAAAGTTAAGAGATGTTTGACTTATACGTAGGGAAAAATTCTACATAACAAGAATGGCGACTCCGCTGGGGATGATTTCTGTTTGATCGATTCAGTTCACTATCATACATCTGCTGGTTGTGATTTGTTTTATTGCACTTCAAACCAGTTTGAATCTTGGTCTTTTTTTACCTTTATTCACCCCTCCTCGCTGTATTTTTTCTCCCTGTCTGATCACTGAGTCCCCTGGGTTAGCAACAACCCTGAAAACTTCATTTTCTTTTCTCAAGTCGCGCTTTTTTCTTACCTTGCCACAGTACTGCGCCCTCTGCACTGCTTATAGCGCGGTAGTACCGCGTTCTCTGCCTTAGTACCAGAGCGGTACTGTCACAGTGCCACGCTCCAGTCAGACCCTGACACGCGGTAGTGTCTGCAATTTTTCAAATTTTTTATCCTTGCTTGGTTTCCTGAGTCTCTCTCTGCCTTAGGTAGTGTTTACTGTTTCCTGTTACCATCTTGGTCATTTTACAGTCTGTGTGGTCTGATTATTTCCTTGTTGTGAGCTTGATTTGTTTGAATTAGTGGCATTTTTAACATATTGGGTCATTTTTCCAGTTTGATTGCATTGGCTTGATTTTTTCACCACAACCAACTCAACACCACTGTTCTCTTTTACTGAACTCTGTAGCTTTTACAGTCATTTTATTTCTATCATTTTCAGTAACTAAACAATTATCATTTGAGAGCAATTCTGTTGTTTGAATCGAAAAAGTCTAGTAGCATTATTTTGCATTAGGAAATGAACCATTGATTTTGCCACAGAAATTCTCATATTTGAAGCATTGTAGATTGTAGAATCAGTGCATTGAAAAGAGTATTTATTTCAGTTTGGCTTTGTTTACAAAAAGAAAAGAAAAAATCTTTTGCTTTGATTTTTGCTTGTGAAAAATTTCATGCATGTTTGATCGAAGAACTCTCTCCCTTCCTTAGCTAGATTTCATCGAAGACAAAGGCTTAGTTTTGATTCATTCTCATTTGCATGGTTTGAGTCGTCATAACACCATCAAGTTTCACGTCCACTACCTGATTGAGTAAGACAACCACTAAAATTAATCTCCCTAATTAAACCAACATTAACCTCACTTGAGGAAATCAAATGAATTTGGTAGTTAGGTAGGACACTGGGGATAGGCATCAAAATAATTCCCCCTTGTCATTTTCATCTGAGACATAGTCGTTGTCTTTAGGGAACTAAAATCCTCTAGTATTTATTGACACGGTCACAGCCAGTTTGTGGAGGGGCCTCCTGACTGTTTTTAACTTTTAGGGGTTAAACGGCCGCGAGATTGAGAACCGGACGGACTCTGTGGAATACTGCACTCCACTTATCCCTAAGGCAACATCGATCACTGTCTTCTTTGGAAGGCTGAAGTGCCCAAAACCTTTTCCAACGTGTCATGAACACGGTAGCTTAGTATCTATTCTACTAGGGCTCTTTTACCTAGGATCCCTTTCGGTAGAGGGATATCCTTCTTATATCGGTCTCTCATGTTGTATTGTTCGACTTGGATTTCATCACCTTACGAAGGATACAGCTTGTTGAGGTCTCCAGCTCTTAGTTAGGAGTTTGCTTGTTATCTCATCTTTGTAGAGGGTCATTTTTCTTTGTAGGGACTGCTTGTTGGCATTCTGGCCATTTTTTGTATCAACTCGCTTATTGAGACGCCGGTCTCAGTATAGATTTTAGAGCTTGCTTTTTTTGGCTTGCGAGCCTTGCTTTTTCTAGCTCCTCTTCTGCACACTAGGCTGCATTAGAGTTTTTGAGTTCTTTTTTTACGATACTGTCCCCAATTTTCATTTTCATGTCATCATGTCAGAACAACCACGAAGGTCACGAAGAATACAGGGCCAAAGCCCTCCACCACCACCACCGCCACGGACTTCCGGTCCGCCTACATCACGCATTCCCGCTCCTCCTGGCTGCAGTGCTGGTCGAGGGAACATTCCACCGCCGATACGTACAACATCTTCAGTTCCGCCTGTAACTACCACTCACAGCACAGTCTCAGAATCTATTGCAGCTTCTGCAACCACTAGCATATCTGAGACTTCTACTGTCACTTCACCCACTGTCATTCCAGATTTATCTGTCACAGTGGACACCATTACAGCGACTGAACCTAGTACAGCCCAAAGTACTAGACCAGAGGTCATCCTTCTACCTGACATCAACACTTCCCGTCCATCAGGAACTTTTCACAATGACATAGACGGATCTGTTGGCACCACAGAAGGGTCCGACCAGGACATATATGGCTTGATTTCAGTCCCAGACGGGTACGTTGAAATCGTTGAAGATACTCAAATTCCTGACACACCTTTTGAACCTGATTATGGCTTCATCACTTCCCAGGCGGAACTTTTTCCTGTTATTACTACATCACCCAATGTTCATCCTCAGGAAACAAGTTCTTCTAGCAACGTACCTCGTACTATAGATCTACCCAACCTCCCTCTGGGACATGAAATCATGGCTTCCATCCAGTCTAGTATGGTTAGTCTAGCAAACTCCCCGTTAGCATCGGCACGGTTTAGACGCAGCACAGAGCAAATGCTCTCGTCAGCTTCTAGATATCCCCCTAATACTCGTCCTTCTGACTATCGGGATCCTAACATCCCGTCTAGCACAGAGTTTCGTCACTCCTTTGCAGACGGCTCCGGACCTTCGGACGTTACTATACCTAGGTTCCCACCGGATCCCCAAAACCCTTTCCAGGACATGAACTCGGACCCAATTTTCGATGGTCCTCCTATCATTGAACACGTTATGGATAACGCCGATACCCCTGGGTTAAATTCCCCACATTTGCTGCCATCACCCATTTTTAGTGCACATTCTATGAGGGATAACCCAGTTTTTTCTCCATCCTCGCCTGTCAGATATGGATGACCCCCTCTGCAAATCGGTACTTTTGGCGCCATTGGCCAATCCACACTATCATATTTGGCTAGCGGTGAAAGAACACCTAGTCATACTGCTGGATCTTCTGTTTTGACCAGAGGATCACCTTCAGCCACCATTTACACTATCTCAAGAGGTGGACAACCGACTGCAATGGTCCCTAACTCCAACATGCAAACCCCCCTGGTGGGCCATCAACCCAACCAGCTGGGGTACAATCTTTTGTTGGGAACCCTGTTCCTGGTCAACATCCTCCTCTTATAGGGCCATCCAACCCATCTGTTGGTGGAAAACCCATTGGTTCCATCCAACAACTCTCCCAACCAGCAGCTTCTGCTCAGTATGGTACGCACAACACACCTGGCAGCGGGAAACCTTATTCCGGTGTTCCAACTGGACCTTATTCTCAACCTCCCCCGTCAGGTATGCTTCCTTATAGGGCCATCCAACCCATCTGTTGGTGGACAACCCATTGGTTCCATCCAACAACTCTCCCAACCAGCAGCTTCTGCTCAGTATGGTACGCACAACACACCTGGCAGCGGGAAACCTTATTCCGGTGTTCCAACTGGACCTTATTCTCAACCTCCCCCGTCAGGTATGCTTCCTTCTTGTGACCCTCAAATCCCACAGAGTGGGGGGTACTGACTTTTTGGAAACTGGAACCAAGCTGGGGGGCAATCTCAGATTCCCCCCAACTTGAATTCTGGCTTCCCTTACCCTTCAGCTGCTACAACTCCATGGAACCCATCACTTCAATTTCCACTCGCTCCTCAAGCAGGAACAAGCCTTCCATGGACACAACAGTCGCAACCACCCCCCAACCCTGCTATGGGAAACCTTCCACTTACTCAATACAGTGGTAACATTCCTGGAACACAACAATTCCAAGGAACTTTTCCCCAACAAGGAACAACAACCATCCCTGGGTTTCAGCAACCCTAGAGTACTATACCCACTCAGCAGAACACCCACCAACTGGTTACTTACAATCAACTGGTTAACCAGATGGCTTACTATCCACAGAACTTCAAGCAGTACCCCCCGGGAAACACATATGGGTATAACACGTAGCAGTATGCTATGCAGGGCCCTCCAGGTTTCTCTGCACCATATGGTTATTACTCATACCCGCAGACTAACCGTCAACTTCCCTTTTTGGCGACACTTGAATTACCTGATTTGTCGAGGCTTATTAACGATCCTATATGGCATGAACCTCACTGGCCACCTATCCCAACCAAACTACCATCGGACATTCCCAAGTTCGATGCCAAGTCCGGGGAAGACCCCAAGAACCACGTGATGACCTTCCATCTTTGGTGTTCATCCAACTCCTTGATGGATGATTCCATCTGACTTCGGCTCTTCCAACGTACGCTCACCGGCACGGCAGAAAAATGGTACATCGAGCCGCCACAACACTCTTTTTGTGATTTCAACACCTTGGCTATGCAATTTCTGACTCATTTCCAGCTCCCCATCCGGTATGAGACTGGAACAGAACTGTTAACCTCACTACGTCAAACCACTTCTACACACATTTTGGATCACATCCATGAGTGGCGACGACGCCGTAGGCTAATCAAGGCACCCATTCCAGATCAGCTACTCGTTGATTGGTTCACGAAATCCTTTTTGCCTCCCATAGCCAGAGATATCGCTATGCACAGGCCGGTTACAGAAGAACAAGCCATCTCGGCAGCCCAGTACATGGATTTGGTGTACACTCAATCTGGTACTTTACATGAACTTCTTCCACATGCCTCCCGCGTTAACACTGATCCAACCAAACCGACCACTGAACCTCCCATTGATGGTATCGTCGGTTCAGTCAAGACCCAGCCTATTACCAACTCGATGGGACAACAAGCTTCTGCTTCCCCCGCTTTAACCCAGGATGCTTCAAAACCAACTACTTCTCCTGCTATTTCCTCCAAAGTGAACGCAATTCAATCTACGTCACAACCATCTGGGGGAAAGAAGAAAAACAATCGTGGTAAACCCAAGAAAAACCAACAGGAGAACCCCAAGCCACAACCCACCCAGAATGACCAGAAACCACGTAGAAAGGCGAATTTTCCTTGCCTAATTTGTCAGGATGATCATTACACGTGTGACTGTCCCTACAAGGACGAGGTCAACAAGTTCGTTAAAGGATCCGCTCGCCCAGCAGTGTTAACTGACCCTTTCCCCCAACAACAACAGCAAATGGTTGCCCAAGAAACCCCACAAGGGGGCAACCCGACCAATCCTACCCGCAGAGAGACGTCCACAAACCGCGAAATCCTAATGACGAGTAATGAAGAAGTCCATATCACCACTCGTTCAAAGACGTACGACAACCCTCCAAGTTCAAACAAACAACCTGAGATAGCCAAAGGAAAATCTCCTGTTGAAGATCCGATTCCTATTCCCCCCCTACCGGTCAACTCCATATCGAGAGACCACTTACGGACACAGTGCTTCGCCCACCCAAGGGAACCATACGAAAGGAAACATTTAATCCGAATGCGCGAGCTGGCCAAAACTACAACATTGTTGAAGATTTGGCTCAAGCACCTTGCGCCATGTCGACTCTCGAGGTTCTCCAACACTGCCCTACGCAACGAAGAACCTTACTTTCAACACTGGGGGCAATGGACCCAGATACTTCAAACTCCATCATGTTTAACTTGGAACACGCCAAACCTAGGATTTCTCACCAGTTAGCCTTCCAGGTTCACACAAAAATCCGTGGAAATACCATCCACCGCACTGTGTTAGATGAAGGTGCTTCCGCGTCGATTATGTCTTTGAACTGCTGGAGAGCCTTAGGCTCACCTGAAGTCACGACTTCTCCTACCACTCTCAGGGCATTTGATGGACATGGTTTTCAACCTTATGGACTCAATCCCTCAATTGGTGCTGAATTGGGGGGAAAAACAGTATCCGTACATATTGAAGTCGTAGATGCGCCATTGGACTACAATCTCCTACTTGGACGGAACTGGTTTTACGCCATGACCGCCATAGCATCTACAGTCTTCCAGATTGTGCAATTTCCTCATGAAGGGAAAATTGTCACTATTGATCAACTCGATTACTGTATCCCAGACTCCCACCAGAACTCCACGAACACCATCCCGTTATTGGATCAACCTTGGTACCAATTCCAAGACATTGGTGTTGGTCTCATGAAGGATTCTTCCCTCATCGGAGTTTTTCCAGAGCTGGGAACCCCTGTTCAACCAGTTAACATGATTTCATCCAATGATTCATGGGTGATTCCGAGTCCCACTCAGATTGAAGACTACGGCAACTCTATGCCTCTCAACAGAAACCTCGCAGCCTATGAAGCGATCCAATCAGCCACCAATTGGGTCGACTGTTCTACTCATCATTCCGTGGCACATCTCTCTGCTAAGACTCATCCATACCCACAACTCTTCGATCCTCTCAATTTGATTTTTCCCACGGATGAATCAATTATGGAGGTTATGTGCGCTGATGAGCCACCATGGGGAGATTTTCATCATCGATCTTCATTCCCCACCATTCAGCCACTTGAGCCTAATACAAAACCCAGCACTTCACTTGGGATGGTTGAAACCAAGTTCCCCACTTCCCTCGACGAGGTATTTTCCGAAGGAAACTTGGCCAATCTTATGGCAACCACTCCCATTGATATTTCAGTGAAGCCTGGTATCGTGGAAAACATACACATCGAAAAAACATGTACTCCCCTCGAAACGGAGTTCTATAGTGCCTACTTCAAAACTTTCCGCGATGTTTTCACTTGGAGTTATGAAGAAATGCCAGGGATAGACCCCTCGATCGTGGTTCACAAAATTCCAACTTTCCCTGGCGCCCGACCTGTTCGGCAAAAGCTTCGACCCGTCCATCCTAGTAAGGCAGTCGCCATTAAAGCAGAAGTTGAAAAACTTTTGCGTGCTGGTTTTATCTATCCTGTCCCATTGACAGAATGGGTATCCAACATCGTCCCCGTAGCCAAGAAACAGGGAACGATCAGAGTCTGTGTTGATTACCGTGATTTGAACAAAGCTTGTCCGAAGGACAACTACCCAACTCCGTTCATCGATAACTATGCCGGGAGTGTCATCTTTTCATTTATGGATGGCTTCTCTGGCTATAATCAGATCGATATCCTCCCAGCCGACCAGCACAAAACAGCCTTTATCTGCCCTTGGGGGATTTTTGCATATCGAAAGTTACCTTTTGGCCTGAAAAATGCTGGGGCAACTTTCCAACGGGCGATGTCCTACGCATTTCATGACATCAAACATATTGTAGAACCATATCTTGATGACCTTCCCGCTCACTCTCGGACCCAAGAAGACCATCCAGACCACTTAAGTGCCATTTTCGAAAAGTGTCGTCGCTACAATATACGTTTGAACCCGCATAAGTGCGTCTTCTGTGTAGAAGCCGAAAAACTATTGGGATTCATAGTCTCCAAAGACGGGATACGTTTAGATCCCGCAAAGGTAGCAGCTATCTTAGCCATGCCTTCACCTACCAATATTCCATAACTTCAATGTTTGCAAGGGCATGCAAACTTTCTACGCCGTTTCATCTGCAATCTGTCCGAGATAACAAAAGGCTACATGCGGCTTCTCAAGAAGAATGTTCCCTTTATCTGGGATGACGAAGCCCAATGCTCCTTTGACAATCTAAAGGCAACCTTAACCAAAGATCCTGTGATTCAACCCCCCGATTACACACGGGACTACATTCTTTATCTTGCAGCCTTGACTTCCACCATCAGTATGGTGCTAGTCCAGGAAGACCAAAACGGCATAAAACATGTGGTATATTATCTTAGTAAGAGTCTTCTTGACTCCGAAACTCGCTATTCACATGTTGAAAAGCTGGCTCTGGCAACAATATTTGCTGTCCAGAGATTCCGTCACTACATCTTACTCTGCCGGACCACTGTTATAGCCGACTTCAACCCAATGTATTACATCCTCACACGTCAGGTGCTTGGGGGCAAATACTCTCGTTGGATAGTCATCCTTCAAGAGTTTGAATTGGAGTTTCTCAAGGCTAAGTCTAAGAAGTCTTTGGTCTTCGCGGAATTAATTTGTAACTTGCCCCGTGCTACTGAGCAACCCGAGCCCATTGATTCTCTTCCTGACGAATCATTGTTCCTCATTAGCACGTCTGATCCGTGGTACTGGGATATTATTTTATATCTCCAAACCCAACGCTTCCATCCTGACCTCACTCGCGATGAACAGCGACGCATCCGACATCACGCAAAATACTACCTCATAGTCAATGATACTCTTTATCGACGTGGTGTCGACACCGTTCTTCGACATTGTTTGACCTTAGATGAGGCGGAACGCGTTCTTAATGACTACCACGCTGGAGCATGTGGTGGTCATCTCTCTGATGTGGCTACGGCCCAGAAAATACTGCAAGCAGGATACTTCTGTCCCTCAATTTTCAAATACTGCATTGAAACGGTCAAGAAGTGTCCACCATGCCAATTCTTTCATAGTAAAGCACGCTCGCACCCTGCTCCACTCCATCCTGTTATTGCCGTTGGCCCTTTTTCCAAATGGGGAATAGATTTCATGCACTGTAAGCCCACTTCAACCGGGGGGCATAGCTATGTCATAGTAGCTGTCGACTATTTCATGAAATGGGCTGAATCAATACCTACGTATGCTGAGGACGGCAAAACAACAGCGCAGTTCATATTCAATCATATCATAGCTAGATTCGGTGTCCCACAATCTATTGTGACCGATCATGGCTCCCACTTCCGAAACCATATGATCGAAGAACTAAGTGTCAAGTTGGGTTTTCGTCACGAAAACTCAACCCCGTATTACCCACAATCTAATGGCCAAGTTGAAGCCATTAACAAAGTCCTGAAACGAATGATTCAGCGCATTGTGGGTACCCAGAAATCTAACTGGCACTCAGCTCTATTCTCAGCACTGTGGGCATACCGAACCTCAGTGAAAAGTGCTACTGAGTTTACACCATTCCAACTGGTGTATGGCCTAGAAGCCATTTTTTCGATTGAATGTGAAATACCATCACTCAAGATAGCCATAGAGCTACTTCCACACACCACTTCCGAAGAGGAATGGTTTCTATACCTAGCCAAGCTAGATGAAACCCACCGCGACGCTGCTTTAGCTAATGAAGCCCACAAAAAATGCGTCAAAGCTCAATATGACAAATCCGTTCAATCTCGGATCTTCAATGAAGGTGATCTCGTACTTACATATGATCAAATGCATGATAAGCTTGGAAAAGAAAAATTAGAATCTATGTGGTACGGCCCCTTTATTGTAAAATGTGTCTTAGAAAAAGGAGCCTATGAACTAATTGATTGTGATGGTATGCCATTGGCACGGCCCCGCAATGGGCTATACCTCAAACGCTTCTACGCGTAAGGTTTCCCTACGCAGGTTACTTGTTGTACATAATGTACTTAGTTTGCTTTTACTTTCTTTTTGGTGTGCGTGTGGACCTCATGTATCCACTCTTACTTTGACTCGTGACTTTATGCGCAGATGTCTACCTACTTTGGATTCGCCGACGGTGCAAGCCGACATACCCACAATATCGCTTCCACAGCATGGGTAATCTATTCTCCCACTAGCGAGTTGATTTCTTCAGCAGCCAATTGTTTGGGTCCTGCAACCAACAACATTGCAGAGTACCATGCGGTCATCGGTCTCTTGGCGGAGGTTGCTTCACTCGGTATTGACTCCCTAACAGTCTTTTTAGACTCCCAGCTCGTGGTGTCTCATCTGAACCGTGTTTACACAGTTCACGATCCTATACTACTTCGTTTATTTCGGAGAGTGCACCTCTTGGAACGATCATTTAGTTTCATTTCATATTAACACATACCGAGAGAATTCAATTGTATAGCTGATTCATTGGCTAATTACATTTTGGATTGGCATCTTGCCCACACATAAGAATACATCATAAAAATAGAATACACAAGTCACTGTAAATAAATAGATCATGAAAATAGGTCCATATCATTGTATATAAGAGTGTTTTCCAAATACATAAGAGTTTGTGTCAAAGACAAAATTTGGGACCAAATCCCATACAAAAATTTGGCTCTCAAAGCCTATATATCGTGTACATGCCGCAAAAGACAAAAAAGAGATCATCTATGGAGATCTAGGAGACCTATCATGTCCCTCGTCAAATTCCTCTCGCTGCTGGTGATAACACACTACAGCACGAGCCACCCTACGAAGAAGTCGACCAATACGACTAGGCACACCCACAGTATGCCGCTGGAGATGTAAAGGGACGTCATCCATCCTCATAGCAGGGATACCATGAGTCAAGCCCTGTAAGTTCCTCTCTATATCCCAGACTCCTCCTGCTTCATCTTCATCCTCCTCCTCCTCTTCTGGAGTGGCTTGGCGATCAACACCACCGCGACGTAATGGTGAGTACCCAGCTGGTCTCTGTGGTCCACGGTCTGCGACATGCATACAAACATACATTAGAAGTCTTTTACACATTCTGAAAAAGCAATAAAAATTATATATTCAAAAAATAAAAAATAAAACATATATCCATGAAGGTCATACCTGAGTTGTCCCAATCTTCATCCTTTGGCAGTGCCAAGTCGATGTCCTCACGGAAGTCTACGCTGGCATAGGGGTAGTCATCGATCATAACTATCTCCTCCTCGAGCCAGGAAAAGAAATCCTCACCAAAGGCTAAGCGCTGAGGTCCCCCGAGACGTCCCGCATAATCACTCCATCGAGCCATCCATGGCTCGGTCGGTGGACAGGGGGGAATAGATATCTGCGGGCGCAATAATGGCACCCTCGCCAAAAAGAAGGTGACCAGGATACTCCCATAGCCAAATTGGGAATTCTTTCCAACCCTACACTTGTGCACTTGTTCTTTGAGATTGGCCAACACCGCCTCACACCAATTAAATACTGTTCCCCCCATACACTCCGCTGCGAGATTCACTTGTGTACGGGACGCCTGATGCGGACCCACACTTCCTGTTGCACGCGTGATGGTGAACAGTACGGTTTTTACAGGGAGTTCTATAACATCCTTTATGGCCACCTTCCTGCTCTTCTTACTCGAACCCTGACGGCAATATCGAGCAATCAAGTCATCTGTACTCGTTTCCGAGGCTGCGTATCCAGTAAAGTTCACCCGGGCCCCTCTTTTTGACAGGCCTATGAGAAAGTAAATGTCCTCGAGTTGTATTTCGAGAACGTGCTCTCCCACTCGGAAAGCTTGAATGTCAGGGTCCCACAATTGAATAAGATGAGTGAGAAGCTTGGGTTGCTGACGAATCCCTTTGGTCTTAAAGAACTTCATAAAACCACATTCTCGCAGTGCGGTCACAGTTGGTAAATGATTTTCAGCTGCCAAATCATCTACTTCATGCTTTCTTTCCTTCCAGCTGACCATTTTGATCCAAACAAATTGCAAACTCCTGCAAAAGGTCAGGGGAAACTTTCAGTAACTATTTAACAACTCAACCTCAGCTAAATTTTTTGGAAAAATTAATTTTTTCATCTTGGGTTACGCCTTCATCACGTCTGGGGGTTTTCTTGCCACGCGGTACCTCATAGTACCGCGCCTCACTTTAGACTCACAGCGCAGTACTATGTAACAGTACCGTGTTTCACGATATAAGCCCAGCGCGGTACTGTGAGAGGCGATTTTTACCCAGTAGGGCTCGCCCAAAAAATTATTTTTCCTTACTGAAAGCAAATGATTCATGCATGAAATAAAAGAGCAGTTTAAGAACTCTCACCTGGCGCAGACGGTTGTTGAAACGGTGCCCTAGAACTCCAAATATGGATCCTTGAAGTTTTGCTCCTCAAATGGGTAAAAATCTCCTCTTTGGGTAAAAACACAAATGAAATGGTAAATTTCTAATTTTAACCATTCTTTATATAGCATTTGCACCTATTTTTTAATTATTATTTTAAATGGTTAAAATAAAGCCATTTTCACATTGCTAATATCCAGTTTTTTGAGCACTTATTGACAGGATCCCCGGTAAAAAGCGATATATTCACACTGGTGTTTATTCATTGACCTTCATTTTGAGCCTACTTTATCTTTTTCGTGCTCTGGATTAAAACTTGAAAAAGACATTTTGAGCCTACTTTATCTTTTTCGTGCTCTGGATTAAAACTTGAAAAAGATTCCAAGTGCTTTTACACCCGTGTCATGCTTGTCAAACTCAAGTAAATGGTGTCGAGTACGGTCATCTTTACTCATGCTCGTTAAACGATGAGGAAAGTATTATCCTGGTTGTATTTTATTCTTTTTTCGGACCAGAATAATTAAAAAATTACGAAAAAGACCATAGGAGTCCATAGTTAAGCTCTTTTCAGACTCCTTAAAATTGAAAAGATTGCCAAGTGATCTTGACTCTTTCACACTTGTAAAAGTATTTGAAAGGTCATCTATTCGGTGATAGGTTACCCCTTTTTCGGCCCGTCTAGACTATTTACGAGAAAGGTATACCTCAGTCAATCTCGGATGGGAGAGTTCTCTCGGGAATTGTTTTACACTTTTTCAGGATTGAGAGACTAAATTTATGAAAAATTACATTATGGAGCCTCCTTTAAGTTTTTCAGGCTCTCTAAATATGAAAAACTACTGAGTTTTCCTTCCTTGGACTCGTTAAAATTTTAACATCGAAGGACCCACTTTGGGACGAACCCCTCCTTTCTCAGGTTCATAAAACATGTGAGATTGGACTCATCCATGAGATGAGCTACACCGAGCATTTGTTATCCTCTTCAAGCTCGAAAAACAACAAAGAGGTACTCGTCTATCATGTCGAGGGAATATGGGGGAACAAGTCAAGTTTGTTTATGGCAGCTTGTCAGTCGTTACCTTTGAACATGGCATGTGTCCGTTTCTTGTCTATATTGGGTATCCATCTTTTCACTAAATTATAGTCATCATTTTGAGTCGTCTCCCTGGCCATGAGCCTACTCATCCGGTGTCTATCCTCTGTTGCCAATAATCCCTGCTGCCAAGTCCTGTTACATGCCGTTATATGTTCAAAGGGTTGCATTGTTCAGAGTCATTCATTGTGTCAAGCCTCCACTATGTCAGTACATACTCCATTGTTTCATCATCTTATCATTCGTGCCAATTTCGTGTCGATGATGTGGGATTCATTATGGCCCACCTTCGACGAGTCTATTCCCGTCAACACCAAATAACTATCCGGGAATTGGACTTAGAGATCAACCATTAGTACCTTGGTACCTGCATACCTCAATGGCAGGTTTCCTCGTGTTCGACATTAGGTTCACATCATCGACCTCTGATCGAACGATCTCTCGAATGCTCAACATCAACTCATCTATTCGCATTTCGTTGAGATGTACTTCGGATACCTTGGGGATCATCCTCATCATTGGTGATTTCCCTCGCATTTGTTAACGGTTCACATCATTGACTGGTAATCAAATGGTTTCTACCATGTTCGACTTCAACACCTTGTAATCACATGGCTAGATTCGTATCTTTTGCGATTGGGTAGAAGACCCTGGACGCACCTTTGTATCTTGATTGCATCCAGGTTGCGATGGAGATGTCCTTTGTATTGTCACACAGATCCACTTATTGTATTGGTCGTGGCTGTGTCATTATTGTCTCATGGATCTACGCTTGTTCATAGTAGCCATGATCTGTCCACAGTCTATATCATCTCAGTACTCATGGATCTGCAATGCATTGGTCGGCAGCCATGCTTTGAGTCATTTGTTTTCGAGCATGGGGATGCCTGCCTCGGTGGTATATCTAACACTTTGTTTCTGTTTCAGCTCCTTGTCGCTCTCCTCGATGCTATCTCTGCACACTATATTCGTAAAGTCTTTCGGCCATCAGTCCCTTCTGACCTCACACTTTAGGGGGCATCTGTTATACCTCTATATTCCACAATGTCACATCTCCACCACAAACAGAGTTGACGACACTTCCCCTACTGTTTGAACCACCCAGAAGATGTGTTGATGTATATGTAACTTCGGAATGTATTTCATCTGTATATTTTATATATATTTATTGTACCCTTATAAGAGATGTGTTATTCCTCTATAAGGAAGTGTCGTCATGTGGATTGACAAGTGTCGCAAGTGTGTGTACTTGCCGATGGGTTATTAGACCACCATTTGGGGTCGGCCCGGAATTATATATAATATAATGTAGATGTATCTAAGTAGACAAGTCGGCCCCATTGGGTCACTGGGCAAAAAGGTGAGTATAAATAGAGATAGGAGATCTCTATTTTACTCACTCAGAAAAGTAACTCACTATCTATCTGAAAGTGGCGCACTAGTGAGGAGAAGGAGGATCATCTGCTAGGAGACTATCTTAGTGTTATTTGGTTGTATTTTGGTTGAGCCATTGCTCTCTCTATCTCTGAGGAAGTTGTGGGGTTTTTCACCTTAGGGTTTTCCCCACAGAAACTCTGTGTCTCTTGTCTCTATGCTTTTGATTCTTGTGATGCTTGTGATGCTTGTCATATTATGATTGTCATGCATTGATATACTGTAAATGTTATTCTCTCAGCAAAGATCCTATAGTATTGTGAATTAATACTCAAAATTTAACAAGATGAGCAATACTTGAAGGTAAATCCACCCTGTCAAGTTTTAACCCAGCTGAGACTTTATTTACCCACACTACCGCGCCTTGCTCAGTTATAGGTGCGCAGTAGTCCACACTACCGCGCTATGCTTTGTCTTAGGCACACGGTACTACCGCGTTATGCTCAAACCACAGGGCGCGGTACTCTTTTATTAGCCTTTTTTCCATGGCTTGTGGGATTTTGGATTTTCTAATATAGTGGAAGATTGGGGTCCCTGATTCGATCCCAACTCATTTTCTGTGATTAGAAACCTTGATCCACTTATCTCTCCCTAGATCCACCCATCTCTCTTGTTAGTTAACCCTACCATACCCTATAAAAGAGAGGCATTCCATGGGGAAAGGGGAGGACTCTTGAAGTACCAAACTTATGATCTTGCAGCATTGTGGAGATAGCTAGAGGAGGAAGCACTTGGAGCTAGAAGATTGGCTTGGACATCAAGCAACCTTTGTAAGCATTCTTCAAGTTGTAATAAGATAACTTGTCTTGTCTTTCTCATTTCATGTGTATAGCATAAGTTCTTAGCATGGAATGTATCTAATCTAGATTTGAATCTAATCTTTACATTCAAGGTATTTGGAAGCTTGCATGTTTGTTCTTTGCTTGATCTTAACAGGTTCTACATTGGAGCTTTGGATCAAGAGCTAGAAGCGGGACAAACGTCAGTTTGAAAGGTGTGTCTCATCTCTTATTGTTTCTGAATACATTCAATCTTGCTGTAAAAGTTAGTTCAGGAATTTCAAGGTAGCGTTTGTTTTGACTTGTTTCTTGCTTTAGAGTTAGTTGAAAATCTGCTTTAAAGTTAAGAGAATTTTGACTTATCCATAGGGAAAAATTCTACATAACAACATTCTCTGTGCAACATTTGTAGCTAATGTTTTACTGCATTATTTTGTGGCAGGTTTGTTTAATCTGATGATTGTGATAAATTACTGGAGGCTTAATGTATAAACAATATTTTCCAAACGACAATAATTTCTTATTGTTCATTTTTGTAGAAAACTAATGTGCCTATTAATTGTTGAGTTGTTTGAATTTCTTTAAGCAATGCAGTAATTATCTTTTATATGCGTTAAATTTCTCTTAAAATATTTCACTCCCAGGATAGGTTCTTAGATAGGTTATTAATTAGAATTTAGTTTAGTTAGTTTTTTATTTTAATATCTTCGGTTTAAATCTTCATTTTTGTAACTTTAGAATTTCTTCTCATAGTGGAAGAAATATTAACTTTAGATTGCATTCAAATTTCATTTAGGATTGGCTTTAACTTTAGTCCAAAGTCTCCCTTTCGAGGAGCAAACTCACTGACTCAAAGAGTACCAGCCGAGGCCGAATATCCATGGGTGTTAACCACACTAAACAGCTCAAGGATAGGGTAATACTTGCGTAGGATTATATGAAGCCTTTGGATGGGTTTTCATCCCCTGTTGTTATCCTTGGACACCATTCCAATACCTACACAACCGAGGCATCAATAGGTTGATGGAAAGCAAGACAAGGTAGCATAGCTGCGGGAATTTGGAAGATGGTTGTAGGCATTTGGAGGGTGTTGCAGGCATTTTCTTAGGCCCTTGCAGGCATTTTATGGAGCCTTTGCGAGAATCCTTAAGTTCCCTTGCGGGCATGTTAAAGTGTTGTTGCGGGCATTTTTATATAACCCATGCGGGCATCTTTAAAAGGAGCTTGCGGGCATCTCCAATGAGGCCTGTGGGCATTTGTATGAAGCCCCTATGGCCATTTTCAAGGCCCCTTGCAGGAATTTGTATGAAGCCCCTACGAGCATTTTCAAGGCCCCTTGCGGGCATTTTAATGAACCCTTGCGGGCATATGGTGAAGGCCCCTACGAGCATTTCCAATAGCCCTTGAGGGGATTTTAGAGAGCCCTTTCAGGCATCTCTAAAGCCCCTCTTGTGGACATTAATTGAAGGCACTGCGGGCATAAATTTGGAGCCCCTACGCGCATATCTTTAGGAGCAGTGTGGGCATTTTATGAAACCTCTAAAGATCCCTTGCAGGCATTGTTGAAGTTGTTGTGGGCATAAGTTTGGATCCCATGTGGGCATAAATGAAATCCCTTGCGGGCATTCTGAAAGGCTAAAGAAATGATATAGCATAAGATGGGGCAAAGTGGTGACAAGCCCACTATAATGATGTGGTATATATTTGATGAGGAAAACATGGAAATAATAAATATTAATTGGTAAAATTAAAATTAAAATGACATGTCGGCCTCCAGATAAGATGAAGAAGAAAAGTATAAATAGAAGACAAGTTTTATTTTTAAAGTGTGTGAATTTTGTGGAAGATTTCGGAGGTACAATAGAGATCTGTTTTCGGGGTTTTGAGGAGATGAGTATAGGTTCGGTAGCAGAAGCAGATCAACAAGAATAGTAGTGAAATAATTTTTTAATCTCTGATTTTTTTTGTGCTTCACTGAGGTAGTAGCAATGGCAGATTGATGACAGCATGACTATGGACAACTGAAGACATGTGTGTGGGGCAAAATGACATGCTTATGAACAGAATAATGACATGGACAAAATTATGATGATGTATTTGTGGATAGGGTGAGGATGTGCCTGTGGAAAGAATAATGGCGTGGACAGAATTATGATGATGTGTTATGTTTGATGACAAGAATTGTTATTGTAATACAAGTTGGGCCTTGTACCATTTTTCTTAGTTGGATCTGATAAAAAGACCAAGCTGAGTCTTGGAATAGAAGTTGGTGCTTTTGATTCAGCTGTAGTTGATAACACCTCACAGTTGTAACCGGCTGAATCAAATATAAAAATATTACAAAGCTTATCTTATGTCTCTTGTGATGTCACTAGTACATATAGTCAAAATTGCCACGATTTTTCGTTGTAATTGCCACAATTTTTCGTTGTAATTGCAATGATTCAGGTTTCATTTTTTCGTGGCTACTGTTGCGTGGATATAGAGACGAATATTCACAGTTGTGGTAATAACAACACTCCCTAGTGGCCACGTGTCACCTACATAATAGTTCTCAGATCTTCGAAATTTGAAACCACCCACGAAGTTTCTTCGCTATATCGATGCACATCTTCTATAAGTTTCCACACAAATGCCAAACCTGCCATGAAAGTGCATCGCAGTATACATGAATTGATTCATTAACTTTCGTGGCATGTTCAACATCTACATGGAAACATTTCCTTTAGTTACATGAATGTGCATCGCAGTATACACGAATCGATTCACTAACTTTCGTGGCAGGTTCAACATCTACATGGAAACATTTTCTATAGTTCCACGAATGTTCGTCACAATATCCATGAATCGATTCACTAACTTTCTTGGCAGGTTCAGCATCTGCGTGGAAACATTTTCTATAGTTCCACAAATGTTCATCTCAGTATCCATGCATCGTTTCACTAACTTTCATGGCAAGTTCAGCATCAGCGTGGAAATATTTTCTATAGCCTATCCAAATGTTCGTCGATATATCGACGATACTTAGAAGTGTTAAAAAAAAAATAAAGCAGACTAAATGGCAATCCTAGAATCATTTTCCAGAAACCATATATCAAGGAGCATCAGACATCACACTCAACTTATGATCAAATTCCATTTGTTTTTAAGGACACTTAAACAATAGGTCTCTATACACACATAAAAAATCAACAAATTTGTCCTACCAATTGTTCCTTGTAATGAAACTAATTTTCTCATGATTTGTGCATTAACAGTCTCTGCAATATAAGCTGCTACAATCTCTGCAATATATAAGCAACATGAGAAGTTATATCTACAATAATATTTTATGCTAATCCATGTCGTTGGAGAAAAAAGTCAATGCAATCTTGAAAACTCTTCAAGTAAGCAAACACATCACTTGCATTTCTATCAACACTCTTTGATTATGGACACCAATGCCAATATATATATTCTATACAACACACCTCCTAGAAATAAATAGTCAAACAATGGTTAAGAAAATGATCTATAAATAAGGAATTATTTCTATCATTTTCATCAATGCAAAACAACCTCATTCTCAGCAATATTGAGGTGGCCCAGCGACAACATTCTTAACAATATTGAAGTAGCTTATAGACATTGTGATCCCTACTTGAAACTATCCATTGCATATTTCAATCTTTTGACTATCCAATTAAGAATATTATTGACAATATACTCACATATGGATCAAAAGACAACATTCAAAAGTCATTGCAGGTGATGGAGCATTATATTTGATATTATTCTTCCTCACGCAATCTTGGTGTAACAATAGCTCCAACATCTATAATCTTCAATAATCTAGTTGCATTGTGTTACACCATAAATTCAACAAAAGTCGACTTTGAAGGATCCATCAAAATGGAATGAATCTAGGGTTCACGCCACTTTTATTTGAATGCTACAAATCTCCAAAATTTCTAGTGCCCTAACACAGTCTTCCACAAAGGTAATATCAGTCCATAGTTTGCACTCCAGGTATAAGTAGTCCTTTAAAAATCAAGATTTAAGCCAAATGTGGAAGAGTGGGATCAACACATTCACCAGTCACCCTAGTAGCATTGTAGTTTGGGGTTTCCACATGGCTCCAATGATCCTTCATATTCTTTCCATTGGGATTATGATACTTTGATAGATATGGCATTCTCCAAGGCTTTCACTCCACAAGGTGGCATTACCAATCTTCACAATGGAGTCACCACGATATCAAGTTGTCCAACACTTAATGGTTCACCAGTCTCATGCACTCTGACTCTTATAATTGTGACACATTTTCACCATGCAATGATTGTGATATAAAAATAAATCCAATTCCACTAGTTACCACTCACCCAATGCACAACCAATAGAACCAATTTTTAGCTCTTCAAAAGAAGTGAGGCAGTCCGCATAGCTCTCAAAAAATGTAGAAGTAGAATGGTCTAGGGTTCTCACCATCTTCATTGTTGCAATTTTTTCCAACTTTCCAGTCATCACCGCAGCTTGGAGAGAGGCATTCACTAGATAAGGTTTCACCCACAACATCAAACAATGTTAACTTCATAGGGAAATTTGCACCAATATAGGGCATTTTCAGCAATATCAATAACTCTACACAATTGCAGAAATATTTGTACTAGGTTTTTCATGGAGTAATAGATAAAAGGACACACATATTAGGGTTCTCCACTGGGTTTTCTCTAGTTCACATTTGGAACACTCCACTTAGGTCTATTCACTAGTATTCAACTTAGGTCATCAATGCACAACACAATGCTTCTCTTCAAGAAGACTGATATGTAACTCAATGGTATCACTTCTCACTATTATGGAAGGATCACGCACCAAAAATAATCCAAAAAATCTCACTCCAGATGGAATAGTCAACAGTACTCTCAATGCACAAGTTCACGGGAAAGCATACATACCAGAATGGACACTATGCATAACATACTTTCACCAGGGACAAATATCCTAGAGACCTATGCAAATAGCTCAAGAAATTGGAAAAGAAGAACAGGTGTTTGATGGTTCAGATCTTGCAACAAAATCATAAGGAGAAGTTGAACATGATTAATACATGGAGGTACAAACATGACACTTTTTGCTGAGTTATTTATTTGATTAAGATTTCATTTCAAATAAAATGTGCACAAAGATCATTTGGCATTTGGGAGAAAAATGAAAAATACTGGACTGCCTGTATAATGTAGTTTCTAGAATTCCCTACTCCAATAGTTTTTATGTATAATGAAACTTCCCAATCACCATCGAAACTCCAACTTTCGGTAACCACTAGAATTTATGTAGCTTGCAATTTGTAAAAGACCACAATGCCCAGATTGTTCATAAAAGACCACAATTTGATATTAATGAAGTAGTGAATACTCAACATTGTAGAATAAGTCCTGTAGGTGACTACTAATGTCTCCTTCAATCATCAGCTACAAAATAAACCAATATATTGCATTCCTTGTTTCCCCAAGTTACCCTCAGCACCCAAAATAACCAAAGGAAACATTACTAGTGTATATGGTTATCATACCACTTATAATGTTTTTTTTCAATACAAGAATTGAAAAAAGAAGACTCTATCCCATTAAATCAATACTTAAGGAAATCAATTTTATGGTATTGTGCACCAGAAAAAATTTCGTTCATGGAATCATTTGCGTAAGGGAATGAAGGAAATTATAAAATCTATAATTGACTATGCCAAGCTGACCCATCATCTTTATTTTCTTTCTCGGATTCTTACAACTTAAGGAAATCAGCATCTTAAACACTGTGATATGGTAATCGATACCCGTGTTTACACAGGAATCATAAGATCAGGAAACTAACAAACAAGGGATATATGGTTAATCACCTGACACCCCAAATGATACCCAAGTTATTTAGACTGATAATATGGACAACTCTCATCCCTAGATGCAAATTTGAAACCAAGCTCTTAAGAATTGGAAAAAGAATGCATTATCATTTTCCAAATAAGCAAAGATGATCTAATTCTACCTAACAGATGATCACTAAGTTTCAAATGCATACTTACCTCTTGTAACCAAGAACTCCAAATGTACAAGTAGTAAGTTCTTAACACAGGCTCTTTGGTATATTTATAACTGCCATATCAACAGATTATAATGAGTTACACTGACAAGCAAACTAAAACGATAAACTAATATTCAGTAACATGTAATAAAATAAACATATATATATCATATAACAAAAAAAGAGATATAGTTGAAGATACCAACCTGGGTGTGGAACCATTCTTGAAGATATACTCAGAAGTGTTACTTTCAGAAAAGACTGTTTATGCCTCGAAGAGGCCAGTCTTCTCTAGGAACCAGCTGACCCTACAAGAGGGTGTGTACAAACCAAAGAGAGAGAAATGACTGGAGTTGATTAGGTCAATGATAGTCAAGCATAGTACATAACTCAACATAAATAAAGTCACAAAAATTATAAACTTCAACCAAGTCTCAGCACAAGAGAAGTGACTATCAGCACACCACAACTGATCACAAGTGATCAAAGTCAAGTACTCTATAAGACCAAAAATTCAACAAGGTGGTATAAAAAAATGGAGGGTAAATGACCGCCTTAACCACAAGTCAAAGACAAGGTACCACAAGTCCAATAATAACTCAATCAAGGTGGGGATGGTACAACAAGTATTTAATAACTCAATCAGTAACATGTAATAAAATAAACATATTGATCATATAACAATAAGAGAGGTATAGTTGAATATCTCCACGTCAACATTAAACCAAAAATTAGATCTGAAGTGTGGGTACAAATATAAACAATGGTCATAAAATAAGAAAATATAAACAATGGCCATAACATAGGTGTGGGTAGTAGAAGACCCATGACCCTTAGAACCAAGGGTATCCTCCAAATGTGGCCAAACAACCATATTACTCCATAAGAGCAAAACTTCAACAAGGTGGTTTTAAAAAAGTTACTCAAGGAGGGTAAATGACCCCATTAAACACAAGTGAAAGATAAGGTACCACAAGACCAATCATAGCTCAATCAAGGTGGGTAAGGTACAACCAGTCATATCTCTCTCAAATGTATAGTCATTCCATATAACTTGAAAGTTCATCACCACAGTATAAAGAAGGGTGGTGGGATGCCAAATAAAAATATCCCTCATTTCTCTCTACGCAATCTTGATAGCATCACATAACAGATAAGTACCTTGTACTGTAGAAAATAAAAGCCACCTATGTTACCTTTAAATTTAAGAATATGGTCTACAAAAGCAAAATTTCATCACAATTACCATCCAAATTTATGACTAGTGCTAAAGCAATAGTAAAAGATTTTATAACATAATTTTGATCTCTATCAACTTCAGCACTCCTCTGTGGTTCCTGTGTTGAAGTTGGTCCTCGAGATGTAATGGGCAGTAATCAAATTATAACATATGCAGTAGCAGTAAATAAGCAATGAAAAAAGCGAATAAAAATTGATTAGGCTTCCTTGTACTCAAACAATTTTTTGGTTCAGATCTTATCCTTTCAAGGGACAAGTCACCAAGGGAACATGAAAGTACCTCGAGAGAGAGGAAAAGTTAAGTACAGACCTCAAATAGGTTAACACAATCCACATGATACTACAACAATTTAGCACACAGATGAAAGAAAGGTACAGTAACATAACAATTCTACAACGGCATGATAAAACGGTACTATTTCTGAATAGTGCTAAAGCAATAGTAAAACATTTTATAACATAAATTTCATCTCTTTCAGTAACAAGTAATAAAATAAACGTATTGATCATATAACAATAAGAGAGGTATAGTTGAATATCTCCACGTCAAAATTTAACCAAAAATCAGATTTGAAGTGTGGTACTATTTCTGAATAGTGCTAAAGCAACGGTAAAATATTTTACAACATGAATTTGATCTCTATCAACTTCAACACTCCTCTGTGGTCCCTGTGCTGAAGTTGGTCCTCGAGATGTAATGGGTTGTAATCAAATTATAAAGAGTGATGATGATCAAATTCATGACAAACATATCTAATATAAAGAGAATCATTGTTTCAGACTAATATATCTACATGAAGCACATACAGGAGTGATGATGTGTGAGAAAACACAAAATTTGAATATTAAAATACAAAATAATTATAAACAAGCATACAATGACTTGTGATGACATTGTTGGTGTCTATTTTGTCACCATTTTTTATCATTGAATCTACTCTAAATGGCGTTATTTTCATTATTTTTGCTATGATCAGTTATTGTTTCCGCCATTTAGCCCATCAAATAGACCAGGTATGCATATATTTATTTATTACACAAATCTTGTTCACATCTTGCTATATTATGATTTATTTATGTTTAAATGACATTTTATGGGCTTACTTGGCATTTAAGTATTGATTTACAGGCTGCGTTTTTCAAACGACCCTTCGTTCAGACTGTGTGTTACGTGCTAATACTCAGCCGCGTTCCAGCTCGTCATTTAGCCTCACATTCAGCCCACGGAATCAGTGGTTGGCATACTACGAGCCATTAAAGTCAAAGTTGGACACGTGGGTTCTGTTTGCCACACGATGGTTATGGTTAATGAGTGATGGTTCTGGAAGATCTGTCCCTAGGCCTTCCAAGCCCAACAGCACATCATACTTCCACATTAACACTCCAAACTCCGATTTGTCTACGCATTTAGTCGAGGATCATGCACGCCTATTCACGTCATTGTTCTAGAAGAGCTCATTCACCCACGCTCAGTCTACCAACACACTGCTCATTCCACGTCAAAGGAAGATCGACGCTCCAAGCAGCTACGTGAAGGAACCGACCCCGTGAAGCAGGGTAGATGCCCTCAGACTACGTTGTTATGGATCACAATCCGCTGTTTTACAGTCTTAAAGACTGCCTATTATTAGAGCAGTCGACCACTAAAGGGTTGACTTGCTCTCCCCATTGAAAAATTGTATAAATAGTTGTATTTGTGACTAAGACGAGTTAGTCTAAAAATCAGAATCTGAGTCTTTGTATTTTCAGCTATTAGTCATTTAAGCTACAGGCACCATGTAATTTTCTCAAGCTAATGGAAGTTTTAGTACGTTGATGCTCTATTGTTAATAACTCAGTGATTTAGTTTCCACCTCTGATTGCTGGGAAGAGCCCCTCATCAACCAGAGGTTTTGTTTATGTTTTTTCTGCATTTGCTTTTTTGCAAATAGCTAGTTTATTTTTCTGTATATCTAATTAATTTCGTTTTTATTGTACATGTCATTTTCTTTACTTCTCTGTAATTTGTATTATGCTGCTAACATAATCTCTTTGCCAGAATTAGGAATAGTCGACCAAGCTTAATAGTTTGTAGTTTGCTTTCAGTTTTCTTCCATCATCTGTAGTTAGATATTGCTTCAAATTCTTCCATAATTAGCATTAGTTTCCTTAGTTTCTCTCTATTAGTTTTTCTTCCTATAAACTGTAAGTTAAATCTATCTTCCATCTTCATCTTCTTCTCACATATCATAGAAATAGTTCATATTCTTAGATAATGATTAGAATAAATAGTTTCTTGTTAGTTTAGCCTTTAACTAATCCATCTATTGCTTCCTTTGCACTGTAGAATCATATGCATCAGCCAGCTAGCAATTAAAGTCATCCAAAATTCTTCTTTTCTTTAGTTTAAATCATTTTCTTCCATTCGGACTGTCATTCAGACAGGCATTCTGATCGTCATTCGGACCTTTACACTTTCTGCATTGTTTTATGCTTTTTCAGAATTCAGTTTCTTTTGCTTCTTAAATATAATGCTTCTTGCTTCTAATTAATAGTTTTAGATGTAATTTAAAGTTTTGTTTCATGTTACATAGAGTTTTTAATTTTAAGTTTTATCCTTATTTCCCCCTTCCATCTTATCTTCCTTCACCTACTTTTAACCTTATTCCAAATTTAAGTTCTTCATATCTAATTTGCTAATTAGTTACTGTTTCAGAATTTATCAGTCTTGTTTCTAGATAGTTTATTTTTAAGTCATAGTTAATAATTCCATTCTTTAAGTTGTTTTAGCTTGTTAATCATGAGATTAGTTCCCCTTCATACAAATAATGAAGATGTTCATGATTTAAGATTTGGATCGAAAATAATATCTTTATCAAGTTTTTTTACTTACTGTCATAATAAATATCTTTATCAAGTTTTATGCTTGCTTCCAGATCAAATCCTGTTGAGTTAAATATCTTTATTAAGTTTTCTACTTGCTTCTAACTTACATCAGCTTCATGTTGTTCATATATGGATAAACAGTAGTTCATAATGTTTAAAGTTAATTGTAGTTGGATAATCTTTAGTTTGTATTTATTTGGAGAAGTTAAATTAGATTTGCTTCCATTTTGCTTCCTTGTTACATTTGAAAGTCACTACGACACATTCACTCCAGTTCTTATTACATTTGATGTACGTACTCAAGAGGAATGGAATTAGATAGTTCAGTTTAGAATAATTTACATTGCAAGTTCTTCTTAGTAGTTGTAGTTTTGTTATTAGTTATTTTCCTAGATTAGTTGTGAAGTTAATCAGTTGTATCTATAAGTTCTGATTTTGTTCATAATTGTCATCTAAAGGTTTAATTAAGTAGTCTCTCACTCTCATCAGAAATAACTATTTCTTAGTATTTGTTTTTATTCATTTCCATTGTTTAAACATAGATTAAAGTAGTATAATCTAATACTATTATGATCTGTTGGTTCAGTTAAATTTAATTAATTCGGTACCTGTATTTTTCTGAAGTTTGACTCGGTTTTTCATTTTAAAAGATATTTTGATCTTTTCTTTATTAAATATTTCGAAGGTCTGACAAGCCGAAACTTAGGTATCATTCTACCTTAGCATATACTTTTCCTCAACTCTAAGCTTACCAACCCCGGTCGATAATTAAATATTAGGTGTTTTCTTTGAGATCGCTCACACACCCAACATTTTGGCGTCGTTGCCGGGGAGTTGTAAATAGATAGGTAGAATTCAATAGAATTCAGTTGTAGATAGATAGAACTTTCTCTTAAAACTTAGAAGTAGGCTGGTGGCGGGTGAGCAGTAAGACGAGAGGTAATAACCTACGCATATGTTATAATAGGCATCCCCAAAACCTAGTAATTATAGTGATGTAGTTAGCATTTATTTCAGTTATAGTTTGTTTTCATGAATAGGTATAGAGATTCATAAGGTAGATTTATTAAAACTAGTTCTCTTACTAAAATTCCTACTAACATATACGGGGGCGTGCCACCCCAACCACTAACTCAACATAAATGTATCGGAAGACACCTAAAGGGGATAGTCCTACTTGAAAAGAAAAAGAAATCCTTTCTGGAAATCAATTAGGGAAAAACATAGGGACATCAGAACAGTCTGTTCATAAAGAAATTCCATTAGAGGAACTTCGAACTCATATAGAGACTGAATTAAGACAAGAGGAAACTCAAAAGAATAAAACTTCAGGACCTCTCAACCCTCCATTAATCCAAAAACCCAAAGACACCACTTTTTCAACAATAGGTGGTCCAAACTTAGTAGATTTTGTCGATCCTGCACAAGTAGACGCTCTTTTTGAGAGTTCTATGAACATAGTTGTCTCACAGATTGAAACAACAAAAGTAGGACCTTCAAAACTAGATTCCCACGCAGCTAGTAATTCCCCTCCTAAAAAGAAGAATACTCTTCCTGAAATAGAACGTTGGGACATCCCATATTCACCAAGAAAGGAACCACTTAGATATTCTCTCTTTGGGAATCAAATCTTCATGGGTCAAGAAAATGATGATGAGGTAAGACATAATGAAGAAGAGAGAGAGGTCAGAACTGAAGGTACCTTCGGGTTCCCTATCTTAGACACTGCAAAAGATGTTACTATGAAAAACATCCCTCCCTCCTCACTACCAACCTTTTATGGGAAGAGTAGTGAGGATCCAAACACATTCTTATTTGAGTTTGACATTTTGTGTAGAAGTTATAATTACCGACAGGATGGCCAAAAACTAAAACTCTTTCCTGCAACATTGAAATATTCTTCTCTTCGATAGTTCATGGGATTAGGAGAGTCTAGTATTAAAACTTGGGATGACATGAAGAATGCATTTCTACGGAAATATCAGGAATACTGTAGACCTAAGGACTCTCGCAATGATATTTTTAAAATTCAACAACTTGAAAATGAGAGCCTCGAAGACTATCTCGAGAGATTTAACTATGTGCTACACAAATTCAAATATAGTGATCTTCGAGAAAATGCAGTAAGAACACTCTTCCTCAAAGGAATCTTAGAAGAATTCTTAGACAACCTTAATCTCATGGCAGCGGGAGACATTTATCATAAATCTTTTATGGATTTTTGTGAACTATGTAGGAATTACTCTAGGAGAAAAGGGAAAGGTGGAAGACACTTTCGAGAATCTTATGCTAGGAATCCCAAAGGAAACACATCCGGTCCTAGTGGAGTTACAAGGGTAGAGTTGGGAAACCTATTAGAAAATTTTAAAATAGATATCTTAGGGGCAATGGGTTCTCACCTGGATTCACTACAAGCTAAAAAGAGACAAGATGAAGAGCGGGAAGCAATGAGTGTTTTCTGTCCCAGGTGTAGAACTAAACATCCTCAACGAGAATGTCCATTAAATAATGTTTCAGTCTGTCACCTTTGTACTGAAGAACATCCAACTGAAAATTGTCCATCGTCTCCTTGATTGCAAGCTATATACAAGAGTGGAAACCTTGGTGAGACATCTAGGAGGCCTTGGCAACCTAGAGATCAACCACCATATCAATATTCATCACAAATTCCACCCTATTACTATCCTTATCAAACCCCTCAACAATGGAACACTTTAGGTTGACAAAATTGGCCACCGCAGTACCCTCCTTAGAATGCTCAACAACAGCAATGGCCACATGGATGGAGAGGGTAGGATTATGCTCAACCATCTCCTCCTATGCCTAACTATCCATACCCACCTAATGTTCAACAACTTTTTCCTGGATATGTACCTCCTTCATTACCCCCTATTCTGAATCAACCTCACCATTTCCATAATATGAATCCTCCAAGACCCACGATATTACTTGCACAACCGATACCAAATCCTAACAACAAACCAACCCAAGCCCTCAATAGCATTGGGTTGTTACCTCTTCCATCATATGCCATTACGACCGCACCAATACATGAGATTCAACTGCGGTCTGGAAGAGTTTTGCAAGATAAGCCCAAGTCATCAGTTGTTATCCAAGAAGAGAATGAAGAGAAAAATGTACCTAATGAAGTTTTGAATGATGCCATTCTTGAAGATGTGGTCATTCCTAAATATTCAACATACAACCATCCACATAATGAAGTAATTACAGGAGAAAAATCACCTCCATATCCGGAGCGTCTAGTAATAGAAAAACCTGTGACTTATCCAGAGTACAATATTATTAACGAATTGAAAAATATTTGTATTAAGATCCCTTTATTACAAGCCATTAAGGATATCCCAATCTATATCAAGGTAATAAAGGAACTCTGTATTAAGAGACCAGGGAGAAAACAAAAAGACCCTCCGATGATTCATGTAATAGGAGAAATATCAGATTGTATAGAAAATCAACCTAGAATACCCAAGTATTCAAACCCAGGAAACCCTGTGGTGACTGTTATCATTAATAACACCGCCATAGGAAACACACTTATTGATCTAGGAGCTGCTATCAACCTGATGACTACCACATCTTTAGATACTCTTAATTTAGGTCAATTCCTCCGCCCTACCCCAACAATGCTAGAACTAGCAGACCACACTATGGTTCAACCTACTGGTATCTTAGATGACATCACTGTATCAATAGCTTCATGGGAATACCCTGTGGACTTCATGGTCATTGAATCAAAAGACCCTTCCAAAGGTCACCCCATTATTTTGGGAAGACCTTGGTTGGCTACTGCCAATGCATTTATAAGATGTAGGGATGGAGAAATGATTATCTGTGATGGGTTATCTACAAGGAAGCTTGCATTATACCCACCAGCTCAACCAGTAGCTGAAAACCTATTTTGGTTAGATTGTCCTTTCGGGGATGAGAACTTGGAAGAACTCTCCCTTGTTAGTGATTTCTCCTAGGCACTTCAAGAGCAGAATATCGAGAATGTGTTGAACCAATTTATCTCTTCCACAACATGTATAGATTTTTCTTAGTCTTTTTCCCAACTTAACCAGATCTTTGGAGACGAATTCCAAGAAAACATGAGCCTCTCAACATTTACAAGCACACCCTGTGTCTTCGCAATCAAAGAAAATTTAGGATCCTTTACCATACCGTGTGAAGTTAGTTCCAAAAAATTTCTACATATAAATGCGGGTTTAGATGAGAGTCAGCAAAAACAATTACTAAAAGTTCTCAAAATTCAGACTGGAGCATTTGCATGGGAATATACCGATATGAAAGTTGTACACCTAGATACCTGTATCCACTACATTTACACAGACCCAAACATATCTCCTGTTAGGCAGCCCCAGAGAAGAATGAACCCAGCACTAAAGGATATAGTAAAAGATGAACTACAAAAACTCCTTAACGCTAAATTCATTTACCCAATTTCTAACAGTAAGTGGGTGTCTCCTCTGGTAGTAGTTCCAAAGAAAGTCACGGGGAAATGGTGTATTTTTGTTGACTTTCGAGAACTTAACAAGGCCACTCTTAAAGACTACTTCCCTTTGCCTTTCATTGATCAGGTCTTAGACACCTTATCAGGGAAACAATATTTCTCATTCCTTTATGGGTATAGTGGATACAATCAAATACTAATAGCACTTGAGGATCAAGACAAGACAACCTTCACTTGTTCTTGGGGAACATATGTCTATCGAGTGCTACCATTTGGCCTATGTAATGCTCCTGCTACTTTCCAGCGTGCAATTCTAGGAATCTTTGTTGATCTCATACATGATTGTGTAGAAGTTTATATGGATGATTTTACAGTCTATGGTAATACCTTCTAAGAATCCATTGATAACCTCAAAACAGTTCTTATTCGGTGCGAAGAAACGAACTTAGCTCTTAGTCATGAAAAATGTAAGATGTTACTGACCGAGGGCATAATTTTGGGACATCATGTCTCTCTTCAAGGTATCAAGGTGGATCCTTCCAAGATAGAAATAATTGTTAATCTTCCTCCTCCAAAAAATCCGAAGGAAGTAAGAAGCTTTCTTGGCCACGCCGGCTATTATAGATGTTTCATTGAAAATTTCACTAAGATAGCCACACCTATGTTCAAACTACTCATGAAAGACACAGAATTCCAATGGACTGAACCTTATCAACAAGCTTTCAAAACTCTAAAGGAAAAACTATCAGTAGCACCAGTACTTTGGGGACCAAATTGGTCCCTCCCCTTCCATATATCTATTAATGCATCTGATATAGCCATAGGAGCAGTCTTAGGTCAAAAAGAGGGAAAGTTATCACATGCCATCTATTTCGCTAGTAAAAATTTGACTCCCGCAGAATCGAAATACATTGTTATTGAAAAAGAGTTCCTAGCAGTAGTCTATTCCATCAACAAATTTTGTCATTATATCACAGGATATGAAATTTTCATACATACCGATCACTCCACCATCATATTTTTTATGAATAAGCCAATCACCAATGGCAGGGTGACTTGGTTGCTTCTTTTGTTACAAGAATTTAATATTACTATTGTTGATCATCCCAGTCGAGAGAATGTAGTAGATGACTTCCTCTCTCGAATTCAAATTGACGATAATGCTAGTCCTGACGATGATAGCTTCCCAGATGAACATTTGTCCACTGTGTCTATTCGAACCCCTTGGTTTGCAGACATAGCCAATTATTTAGCAATTGGAAATCTACCTAACCATCTCTCCCCACCTGAGAAACATAGGATCATAGTTCAAAGCTCTTATTCTTGGGTGGATAATGATCTTTTTCATACCGGTCCTGACCTTATTATTAGATGATGTGTACGAGAGGATGAGATGGAAGAGATCCTTCATGCATGTCATGGTGCACCTTGCGGTGGACATTCTTATGATAAGAGAACAGCATACAAAGTGTTGCACTCTGGGTATTATTGGCTAAGCATCTTCAAATATGTTGCCAAATATGTCAAGGGATGTGATAGTTTCCAAAGAATGGGTAGACCTACGCCATCTGATGAGATGCCTTTGCAACCCCAAGTTATGATTGAGCCATTTGAAAAATGGGCTTTAGATTTCATTGGACCAATTTCCCCTATGTCTCGTAAGAAAAAGTACATTCTAGTCTGTACATATTATGTCACCAAGTGGGTAGAAGCCAAATCTTTATTCCGAACCACAAAAAATCAGTGTTAGAATTTATATATGAAGAAATATCTACCCGATTCAGTGTATCTAGGGAAATTGTAACCAATCAAGGATCTCAATTTACCTCCAAGCTAATGAAAGAACTTATTGATAAATATGGTATTAGAAACTACAAGTCTTCACCATATCATCCTCAAGCAAATGTTCAGGTAGAAAGCACAAACAAAGTATTAGAATCCATCCTGACTAAGACCATTCAGTTACACCACAAGGACTGGGAAGATAGGCTCCCAGAAGCCTTGTGGGCTTATAGAATAACTGGGAGGAACACTACTGGTCATACACCTTATGAACTCGTTTATGGTAAACTAGTTCTTCTACCTATCGAATTCCAAGTCAAAACCTTTCGTATGGCTTCTCAATTAGGAATGAATTTAGAAGAAGCACAGAGACAACGGATCCTGCAGATAAATGAGTTAGAAGAGATTAGGCAAGATGCTATTCAATGCACAATCTTAAAACAAAACCAACGCAAAAAATGGCATGACAGATACATTAAACAAAAACAATTCAAAACAGGAGACTGGGCATTACTTTTTTATTCTAGGTACAAAAACATTAAAGGTAAATTAACTACTCGTTGGATGGGTCCATGTGAAATTGTTATAACTTTCAATAATGGATCTGTTAAAATTAAGACAAATGATTATTCTCAAATTTACTTTGCTGTAAATGGTCATAAAATTAGACTTTATCATCAACCAATATCTAAACAAGATTTTGTGCAGAATGTCTTACAACAGGAGGAAATGGAGCTGGTAGAAGAGGAAGTCATTCCTCCTTCTCTTGGTTCTTAAATTATTTTGGGTTATTTTCTTTTGTATATATATGTAAATATGTATTTGATTTTCAGTAATAAAGAGTCATTTCTAACAACTGATTGCATTCTTTTACAGGAATTTATCATGAACAGTTTATAAAATTTTGTCAATTAAAACAAGAAGACTCTTTTCCTTTTGTTAATTTTGAAAATTTTACATATTTTTCCTTGTACATATGCTTTTGTTTTGAATAAATCAAGATCATCTAACAAATGGTTTTGCAGCTTAATCACAAGAACCTTATCCGCTCATGTGATATTATTTGAAAAAAAAAAGAAGTGCTTAATTTGTTTTCACAATACATCTTAACCCCGTCTCTTTCAATTTATCATTTCATTAGAAATTTTTAAACGAAAAGATAAAGTGTTCTTTGTTAGGATATTTAGACACTTAGGAGTTAGTTAAGATCAACTTGTGTAATATATCCATTAGAGATAGTGTGTTTCTTTAGTATGCATTTGTAAATACTTAATCCGACGGTCGCGATATGTTCCCGACATAGAGTGATCCGACGGCTCAACTTCTCTTAGATCATACATAACCTTAATCCGTGGCTTAACACCCGATTGGTCCATGATCTCTATTTAAAGAGCATGGAGGGTCATTGTTTAGTTGATCAATTATGAGAAGCTCATTTGTAACTTTCTTTCTTTGTATGATAAATTGTCCCATAGAAGCTATTTGGCCGGGGCCGTGGAGTGTTTCCCTTAAGAAGGTTTAAACCACATCAAAACATCGGTGTGTTGATCTATGATCTGTTTGTGTGAAGTGGTTGTTCTTGGTGTTCGGTCATTTGGTAGTACCCTCTGTACCTGAACATGGTATCAGAGCTTTTATGAAGTGCCGCTTCCGGTTATGATCTAGATCTTGAACTGTTGTTCCGAAACTCGAAAGGGTTTCTAGTTCTGGTATTTTTGTGCATTTTTGGGTTGTGGGAGGTGTTCCATTGCGTCCAGAGCGCCGTTTCCATTGGGAAATAGTTTTCGTTTGATCGAAAACGGTTCCCGGTTGCTTCAAAAACGCGTATTTCATCAGATCTGAAGGTATAATGTTACAGTGATGCATTTTTTTATTTTCTATTTTAAAAGAAAAAAAATCTCATATTGTTATCATTTTTTTACTGTTAGGATTTTTTGTTTCGAATTTTTGCTTTCCCTGTTTGCGTATGCTCTTTGTCGTGCACCTTGAGCGATCTCGACAAATCAGAAACAGAAAGGGAAAGGGTTTTTCTCGGTTGCGTATGCTCTTTGCCGTACGCCTTGCGCGATCTCAGCAAATCAGGAACAGAGAGAAAATATAAACTTTTCGGGCAAGCTAACAATATCTAACTCCACAAGTGTGGAAAAGTTTTTTTGTTTCTATTTGTCGTGTGTTCTGCAGGAAAAAGAGCAAGCACGCAAACCAAGCAAGAAGAGTAAAAAAAAAAAATGCCCCCTTCCTCATTCCCATATTTTACATACCTTTTAATCTAGCTCACTTGGTTTAAAGTTGCTTTATTCCTTAATAGGTCTTGAGTTCAAGTCTTAGGAAGTTACTTTTAAAAGAAAAAGTGCATGCAATTTCTATTTTCAAGTTACTTTATTGTAAAAGTGCATCTCACTTAAATAATAAAAAATAAAAATAAAAAAGCGAGTCACTTAAGTTATTTTTTATTGTTGCACTATTTAAAAGTAATATCATTGTAAAAGTGAAATCACTTATTTTATAAAAGTTATTCACTTAAAGCAACTTTATTGTAAAGTTATTGTCAAAGGTTCATCTTGGGAAGAAGGGGGTCCTTTTTTTTAGCTAGTCATTCTCTATGTGTCACGTCACTATTGGGGATATCTTCAACAGTTTCTCTGTTCAAGCATAACTACATTCTAGAGAGTCAGTTTTCAATGCCGTTTTTTTTTAAGCCCCCTATTTTTTCAAGCTCTTCACATCTAGACTATTGGTTTCTGATTTTATAGCCATTAATTTACAAATATGGCTTCCCCTTGTGATATTCCACTTACCAGTTCCAACTATTTCACATGGAAATCCCATATGGAGGATGTTCTACGAAATAGAGGACTTTTCAGAATTACCTCATGGAAAGAAACGGAACCTACTGATGATGATAAGAAAATCAAATGGGAAAATAGATGTGACAAAGCTCGTGGATTGATTGGGATGTCAATCTCTACTAATTTGCAATTCCACATATTTGGAATTGATGAACCTGATGCTGCTTGGGACAAGTTGGAATCTGCGTTTGGTACACACAATGAAATTCGAGGTCACCAACTCGAAAATGAGTTGATTTCTTTAAATCCAAGTGACTTTTCATGCATTCAAGATTATTTATCTAAGTACAAAACTCTTAAACTCTTATGTGCAGAATGTAAAATTAAGAGGGAAGACAAATAATGCATTTATCATATTCTTTCCAAACTTGGACCTGCATATTCTGTTTTTGTATCTACATTTTACTTCATGAAAGAATCCTTGAATCCAGCTAGCTATCAAGAGCCTAGTCTTGAATCCTTTTGTGATTCCTTGATTAGAGAGCAAGATAAACTCATTCATCTTGGAATAATCAACAATGCAGATACATCTAGGAAATCCTTATTGTCCCAACAGAAAGAAAAGTCCAAGCCTCCCAAGAAACAAAATTTTCGTAATAATAAGTTAAACAAGGGTCCCAAACCCTCTCAGTCAGCTCCTTCTTTAAAAAATGACAAAGGATCCAAGCCAAAAGGCAAGAAGATTGAGCGTCATTGCAACTATTGCGGGAAAGATAATCATGATGAATCTAAGTGTTTCAAGAAGATGGCAGCCTTGGAAGCAGCAATGAAGAAGCACCACATTAGCCTAGATTCGCCTTCGGAATCTGCCTCTCATGGACATGCACTTTGTGCTTCTGGTTATTCTTATAATGCATCTTCTTCTTCTACTTCAAATGAATGGCTCACTGATTCTGGAGCATCTTATCATATGGATAAGGATCAAGCCATCTTTTCTACTATGCATGAATGTAACATCAAACAAATATTTGTTAGTGATGATAGATCTCTAAGTGTTGTAGGAGCTAGAACAGTTCCAGTAGATAATGGTCATTTTAGTGATGTACTATGTGTTCCAAGAATTTCCTGCAATTTGTTATCAGTCTATTAGATCACTCATTCTGGTGAAGGTAAAACTGTGACCTTTACACCTCACCAAGTTGTAATCAAGGATTTTAAAGATCCTCAACAGGTCCTAGCTACCGGAATTGTTGATGATATTACCAAGTTGTATAAGTTTAACAACTTTGGGTCATCACCTTTCCCTTCAGTTTTTGTTGCTCATAGTGATAACTTGAGCAAACTTTGGCATGAGCGATTTGGTCACTTAAATTATCGCTCATTGCAACAACTATGTAAAGAAAATATGGTGACAGATCTTCCGATGGTATCTTGCAGGGATGGTGTTTGCTCCAGTTGTGTACTCGAAAAACATCATCAGGATAGTTTTGACAAACGTGCCTCTTGGCACGCCTCGGTTCCCTTAGAGCTTGTGCATAGTCACTTGTGTGGTCCTCTTCCATCTGCTTCCTTTTCTGATTTCAAATATTTCTTAACTTTCATTGATGATTACACCAGACGCACTTGGGTTTATTTCCTAAAACTTAAGAGCGAAGTATTTAACATGTTCTTGGCCTACAAGGCCCTTATTGAAAAACAATCTGGTCATCAAATTATTAAGTTAAGATCTGACAACGGAGGAGAATATGTTAACAAAAAGTTCACTACTTTCTGCACTGAACAGGGCATCCAACAACAACACATTGTTCCATATACACCACAACAAAATGGTGTAGTTGAGCGGAAGAACCGCACTTTAAAAGAAATGGCTAATTGTATGATCCAATCTAAGGGACTAAGTCTTCAATTTTGGACTGAAGCCATAAATTGTGCAAATTAAATAGTTAATCGCACCCCCACTAAAGCATTACAAGGTATAACACTGGAAGAAGCATGGAGTAAAACTAAACCTGATGTAAGTCACTTCCGTGTGTTTGGTAGTGAAGCATGGGCTCACATTCCGGATGAAAAATGGAAAGCATTGCATCCTAAAAGTGAAAAGTGCATTTTTTTGGATATTCTGAAGATGTAAAAGGTTATAGACTTCTTCAACCACATTCTCATGATATAATCATTAGAAGAGATGTTAAATTTGATGAAAATATCTTGGCATGCGAGCCTAACTCGGCGATTGTGCCATCTTTGGCTTGCAAGCCTGATTCGGCGTTTGTTCCTTCTTCTTCTTCTTCCAACTTCCTTGACAGGTTTCCAACTCCAGTTTCTGATGATGACAGTGAGGATGAAAATCCACCTCAGCCTGCTCATGTTCCTCCAGTTGCACCAGCACAAGTGCTTCCTCGATAGGTCCATTCAACATGTGAAGCAGTTGGTGATCTTGCCGGTGATCCTAGAGATCAATGTTGAACACGTTCTCAGTTTCAACGAGCCTCTTCTCTTTTGGCTCAAGTTTCTGAGAATCATGATCTAGAAAGTTTTGCAAAAGCTTCAGGGAATCCAGATTGGGATGCAGCCATGGATGAAGAATATCATTCCTTAATGGTGAACGATACTTGGGATCTTGTACCTCTTCCAAAAGGAATAAAACTTGTCAGATGTAAATGGGTCTACAGAACTAAGTATGCATCAGATGGAAGTGTTGAAAGACTTAATGCAAGGTTAGTTGCCAAAGGTTTTTCCCAAGTTGAAGGAATTAACTACAATGAAACCTTTGCTCCCGTCGCAAAAATGAACTCCATCTGCCTTGTTCTTTCCCTTGCAGCCTTACATAACTGGGAAATCCATCAAATGGATGTCAATTCTGCCTTCTTACATGGTGATTTACAGGAGAAAATTTACATGGAACAACCTTCTAGATATGTTCAGAATAACTCTAGCCTTGTCTGTCGCCTTAAGAAATCCTTATATGGACTTAAGCAAGCTCCTAGAGCTTGGTATGTCAAAATGGATAACTTCTCCTTGACACTAGTTTTTCTAGATGCCATTCTGACCCCAATGTCTATACCAAGAAAGTAGGAAACCATCTCATCATACTTGTTCTATATGTTGATGACCTTATTCTTACTGGTAGTGACCCTAAGCTTATAACCCATGTGAAATTCAGTCTTAAACAAAATTTTGAAATGTCAGACTTAGGACATTTGCATTATTTTCTTGGTCTCCAAATCCTACAAACCAAAGAAGGAATCTTTCTTTCTCAATCTAAGTATGTTTGTGACCTTCTTCGTCGCTTTTACATGGAAGATTGTACACCAACCCCTTCTCCCTTCTAGTCTGGAGTCAAACTTTCTACCACTTGTACTTCACCTGAAGTCGATGCCACCTTGTATCATCAGCTTGTTGGTATTCTCTTATACTTGACTCATTCCCATCCTGACCTTTCCTTTGCCGTTGGTCGTGTTTCCCGTTATATGCAGACACCTCATGAAAGTCACTGGAAAGCAGCTAAAAGAATACTTCGATATATTCGAGGTACAGTTCAGTTTGGGATTCATTACAGTACAGGGGGGAAACCTTTGTTGGTTGGTTTCACTGATTCATATTGGGCCGGCGATCCTGATGATCGAAAGTCTACTGTAGGTTATGTTTTCAGTCTGGGATCTGGACCTATCACTTGGGCTTGTAAGAAACAACAAGCTTTTGCTCTTTCTTTAGCAAAAGCAGAATATTGAGCCGCAGTTAATGCCAGTTAGGAATCTTTATGACTTCGACAGATCCTTTCAGAGTTTGGATTCGAGCAACAGCAGCCTACTCCACTTTGGTGCGACAATCAAAGTGCCATCAAGCTTGCCAAAGATCCAGTTCTACATCAATGCAGCAAACACATTGAGCTACATATGCACTTCATCAGAAATCTTGTTCATGATCGTGTTCTTGAAGTGCTCTTTTGCCCTACAGATGATCAAGTTGCAGACATCTTCACCAAGTCTCTTACAGAAGCGAAGTTTTCTAAAATTCGATCTATGTTAGGAGTTCAGGAACTTGTCATTAAGGGGGGATAGGCTCTAATGCCTCCTTTCTTCTCCTAATAGTGTCACTTTTGTAAATCCTTCAATCCTATCCCAAGTTGTTCTTAAGGGGGGATGTTAGGATATTTAGACACTTTGGAGTTAGTTAAGATCAACTTGTGTAATATATCCATTATGGATAGTGTGTTTCTTTAGTATGCATTTGTAAATACTTAATCCGATGGTCATGATATGTTCCCGACATAGAGTGATCCGACGGCTCAACTTCTCTTAGATCATACCTAACCTTGATCAGTGGCTTAACACCCGATTGGTCCATGATCTCTATTTAAAGAGCATGGAGGGTCATTGTTTAGTTGATTGATTATGAGAAGCTCATTTGTAACTTTCTTTCTTTGAATAATAAATTGTTCTGTAGAAGCTATTTGGTTAGGGTCGTGGAGTGTTTCCCTCAAGAGGGTTTAAACCACATCAAAACATCGGTGTGTTGATCAGTGATCTGTTTGTGTGAAGTGGTTGCTCTTGGTGTTCGGTTCTTTGGTAGTACCCTGTGTACCCGAACATTTTTTATGTCATTTCAAACTATTTCTCTTATGATTTTGAATATGGTATTTGATTCAGACATGCACATTTCTGATTTATCATTAGAACAGTTGCTTAAAAGACCAACTTTAAATCACTATGATCTTCAAAAAGTTTCATTTTATACCTATGGATTACTATCTCATCCTAGACTCATTATCAAAACTCGTCTCTTAAAGCATCTTTTAAAGGTAGCTCAAAAGTGAATGATGTTTTTATTTTTGTGGGGAACATTACTGATTTTTTTATGAAAAAGATAGATAGAGATTAAAGAACAGCTTTAAGTTATTAGCTTTAGACATGATCTTTAAGCTGGACCATTATAAATAGAGTTGCTCATAAGGTTCGTTCTAATATTTTGAATTATGTGTTTAGCAGGCTTAGCACACTCTAGTGCCAACCGGCTTCCTTACAATATATATATATATATGAAGCAAACCCACCGGGGTACTAAACAAGCTCGTTGGCAACAGGTCCATGCTAAGTAAAATCTTAGACAAGGAAGGTAGGTAAATGCAAGTAAACCTGTCGGGGTACTGAACAATCCTACTGGAAATGGGGCTATACTTGCATGGTACAAGATAAACCCACCAGGGTACTGAACAGGCCTACTGGTAGTGGGTCAATATCAGGTAAAAGAGATTTGGTTAATGCATCACTATGCACGTGATTCATATATAAGAAACCTGAGTATACAAACACATGTTTGGGCCAATTATTTATACTGTCATTAGAGAATGGTTGTAAGTTGAACTTGGATCTTGTCATCTAATTCAAACAATACCTAGGATGTGATTATCCTAGAAATGGGACCCATAACTATAAAAATATCACAAACTTTACGGTGCACCTTATCTATATCTTGGGATGACAAGAGATCTTTAAAATGAGTCATGAATGGCTAGTTTTCCTATGGCATGTTTTATACCAAATTTTACTATCATTTCTTCATATGGTCCTTTTAAGCATTGTTGTATTCTTTTTTATGAATGTACATATCTGGATCATCTCTAGTTAGTAAGTTAATATTTCATTTTCTTGTGAAAAATTACTACAACATTTTAAGCTATCGATAAAATCTTAAAAAGAAAATAATCTGAATATTTTACACTTTTTCTTTGTTGGCTTGAGGACACGCCATATCTTTGGTTTGGGGGAGGATTAGAACTGTTTAAGAATTGTTTTTACTCTCTAATATTTATGAAAAGAGGGGTTTATGTATCTCGGAAAAGTGATAGGTGTTTGCAGGATTAATGCAAAAGCAGAAGGAAAATTATTTTAATCAATGACAAACAAAAAAGGACATGGCTTAAAAGTTTTAGAAAGCAAAGTTTACAGCATCTTCGGTGCACTAACAACCTCAGAAACTCCTTGCAAAAATCAGTTCTAGTCAGCAGCAGCAATAAGATCTTGTATAGACAAAAGTCTGTATGAAAGGTTGAATGACAGATCGAATGTCGTGACGAACGCAGCAAATAAACAACGTTCTGAATAAAGTGTTGAATGAAAGCGTAGCTCGTATATATATCAAATAGCGTGCCAATATATTTGAAATTCTGATTTACTTATGATGGCAGGGATCAATCAAATGTCAATTTCATACATGGTCTCATCCCCTTACCCATCATGTCTTTGTTAATCGAATGAATCATGTATCATTACGATTTTTTTTAATCATTGCATGACCACCATGATCCTAAATATCATACAATTTGCCAACATATGGATCAGATTGTTATAATCTCCCACATGTAATCTATCCCATTACGTGAATCACATTCAACCTATCCAAATCTTGGCTTTGGACATGGTTGAATATATTATAGCATCACGCATCCACTGAATTCACACACTCCTATGCAGGCACTTGATTTTTGAATGACAAGCGTAATCTTTCAAGCGTGCTTCATCTATGAACATTCAGCCATCCAAACGGACCTTAATTTAACTGATGGTTGCGTGAACTTTCATTCATTCTGTTCATTTTTTTTCTCTGTCATCCGCGTCCTCTGCAAATTCCTTGCACCCCTGTACCTATCCATTTGCATCCCCCATCCTCTATTAGAAATGCCTAACCGTTATGAGCCTGGTAGCTACCAAGATCTCCTTTGTGTCCCTGAGTTTAAAAGATGCCGTGAGTTATTCCTTCGAGCAGGCTAGAGCTCATTTCTCGGCCTTCTCCAAGGTTACGACCATGAAATTTTGTTACTATTTTCCAAAGGATTTGATGGAAAGACGACCAAGTTTGGCCATCTTATTTTCTCCGTGACAGAAGATTCCATAGCATTAGCTACGAAGCTCCATAGAGAGGGTGCCTGATGGCACAAGCATCTCTTCCTTCCACGAAAGGATCATGAATTTGCCCTGAAGACTGATTTTCAACATGCTAATGGTATCAAAGGTTTCCACAGAGAATGGATCAAGCCGGAATACTTAGATCTTTTGACCATTATCATCCACTTAATCACTTGCGAGGGTAAGTTCATTGTCTTTAAAGCTTGCCATTTCAGATTGCTAGCGCATTTCGTCAACAATCAGACCCTCAATTTCCCATTTTATTTTCTAAAGAGTTTGGAAAAGATGTCGAGCCAAGTAAGAAAAATATAGTTAACCCTTCTGGCAGCTTATATCACCAATGTCTTATTAAGCTTCTGATCATTCACCAGTTAGAAAAGAGAGGACAAACTTGGGATCTTTTTGTTTTTGAGATACTGAACCCTCATTTATCTACTGTCAAACCTTCCTCTTCTCAAGTACATCATCATACCCAAGCAGAACCAAACGCTAAACGTGTATGGTTTGATGAAAGTTCCTTAGATGATATGCACTCTGCCCACTCATTGCCTTCTCCTGAGAATGATCTGGGTGATCCCACTTCGGAACCCCCACCTTTCTCATATATACCTACTGAACCTAGAAAGACAAATTGTGACCAGTCCATTGATCAGTCTGTCATTCAGACTATTGTTCAGCCTTCATGTTCAAACATCCAGTCAGACGATCATACCATTGAATCACCCCTCCTCACACTAGCTAATGTATCCGATCAAATGAGTGAAGCCTCTGCTACTGGAAGTTCTCTTGCACACAACAAAGACAAAATTTATGAAGATCATACTGTTGAGTGTGAAACATTTTCAAAAGAGTTGAGTCCCCCAAAGAACCCTGAACATTATGAAGAACAGCCTATTCTAACTCAGCAGGAAGCAGAAAGATTTACCCAAATAATAGCATGGTTGACAAACTAGAATCAAAGTTATGTGGAAACAATTTCTAAGCTTCATGAGGAAAATAAGGCACTGCGTGCACAAGTAAAAAGCATCGAATGTTTAGTTAATGCCAAAACAGCATCCCACACCATCCTGAGAATGAGTTATAATTCCCTAAAGGATCAATTTGAGAAGCTCCAGGCCAAATCTATATCTTCATCATCCAAGTTGAAGGCCGGTGCTACCGCCGCTCGCCTTTGTTCCTAATTTCTTTATGTTTTGCTTAGTGGGACCTGGCATGTCTTCAGTTTGGGGGGATGTTGGTGTCCATTTTGTCACCATTTTTTATCATCGAATCTACTCTGAATGGCGTTATTTTCATTATTTTTGCTATGATAAGTTATTATTTTCACCATTTAGCCCATCAAACATACCATGTATGCATATATTTATTTATTATGCAAATATTGTTCACATCTTGCTATATTATGATTTATTTATGTTTAAATGACATTTTCTAAGCATACTTGGCATTTAATTATTGATTTACAGGATGCGTTTTTCAAACGACCCTTTGTTTAGACTGTGTGTTACGTGCTAATGCTCAGCCGCATTCCAGCTTGTCATTCAGCCTCGCATTCAACCCGCGGAATCAGCGGTTGGCATACTACAGGCCATTAAAGTCAAAGTTGGACATGTGGGTTCTATTTGCCACACGATGGTTATGGTTAATGAGTGATGGTTCTGGAAGATCCGTCCCTAGGCCTGCCAAGCCCGACAGCACATCACACTTCCACGTTAACACTCCAAACTCCGATTTGTCTGTGCATTCAGCTGAGGATCATGCACGCCTGTTCACGTCATTGTTCTGGAAGAGCCCATTCGCCCATGCTTAGTCCGCCAACACACTGCTCGTTCCACGTCAAAGGAAGATCGATGCTCCAAGCAGCTGTGTGAAGGAACCGACCCCATGAAGCAGGGTAGATGCCCTCTGCGCTGTCATGGATCACAATCAGCCATTTTACAGTCTTAAATATTACCTATTATTAGAGCAGTCGACCACTAAAGGGTCGACGTTGTCTTTGTGACTGAGACGAGTTAGTCTAAAAATCAGAATCTGAGTCTTTGTATTTTCAGCTGTTAGTCGTTTAAGCTACAGGCACTGTGTAATTTTCTCAATTTAATGGAAGTTTCAGTACGTTGATGCTCTGTTGTTAGTAACTCATTGATTTAGTTTCCACCTCTGATTGTTGGGAAGGGCCCCTCATCAACTAGAGGTTTTTTTTATGTTTTCTGCATTTTCTTTTCTACAAATAGCTAGTTTATTTTTCTGTATATGTAATTAATTTCATTTTTCTTGTACATGTCATTTTCTTTACTTCTCTGTAATTTGTATTATGCTGCTAACATAATCTCTTTGTCAAAATTAGGAATGGTTGACCAAGCTTAATAGTTTGTAGTTTGCTTTCAGTTTTTTTCCATCATCTGTAGTTAGATATTGCTTCAAATTATTCCATAGTTAGCATTAGTTTCCTTAGTTTCTCTCTATTAGTTTTTCTTCCTGTAAGCTGTAAGTTAACTCTATCTTCCATCTTCATCTTCTGCTCACATATCATAGAAATAGTTCATCTTCTTAGATAATGATTAGAATAAATAGTTTCTTCTTAGTTTAGCCTTTAACTAATCCATCTATTGTTTCCTTTGCACTGTAGAATCATATGCATCAGCCAGCTGGTAATTAAGGTCATCCAAAATTCTTCTTTTCTTTAGTTTAAATCGTTTTCTTTCATTCAGACTGGCATTCGGACTGTCATTCAGAAAGGCATTTAGATCGTCATTCAGACCTTTACACTTTCTGCATTGTTTTATGCTTTTTCAGAATTCAGTTTCTTCTGCTTCTTAAATATAATGCTTCTTGCTTCTAATTAATAGTTTTAGATGTAATTTAAAGTTTTGTTTCATGTTACATAGAGTTTTTAATTAAGTTTTATCCTTATTTCCCCCTTCCATCTTAGCTTCCTTCACCTACTTTTAACCTTCTTCCAAAGTTAAGTTCTTCATATCTGATTTGCTAATTAGTTACTGTTTCAGAATTTATCAGTCTTGTTTCTAGATAGTTTATTTTTAAGTCAATTAATAATTCCATTCTTTAAGTTGTTTTAGCTTGTTAATCATAAGACTAGTTCCCCTTCATACAAATAATGAAGATGTTCATGATTTAAGATTTGGATCAGAAATAATATCTTTATCAAGTTTTTTTACTTCTTGTCATAATAAATATCTTTATCAAATTTTCTACTTGTTCCAGATCAAATCCAGGTCAGTTAAATATCTTTATTAAGTTTTCTACTTGCTTCTAACTTACATCAATTTCATGTTGTTCATATATGAATAAACAGTAGTTCATAATGTTTAAAGTTAATTGTAGTTGGATAATCTTTAGTTTGCATTTATTTGTAGAAGTTAGAATAGATTTGCTTCCATTTTGCTTCCTTGTTACATTTGAAAGTCACTACGACACATTCACTCCAGTTCCTATTACATTTGATGTACGTAATCAAGAGGAATGGAATTAGATAGTTTAGTTTAGAATAATTTACATTTCAAGTTCTTCTTAGTAGTTGTAGTTTTGTTATTAGTTCTTTTCCTAGATTAGTTGTGAAGTTAATCAGTTGTATCTATAAGTTCCGATTTTGTTCATAATTGTCATCTAAAGGTTTAATTAAGTAATCTCTCACTCTCATCAGAAATAGTTATTTCTTAGTATTTGTTTTTATTCCTTTTCATTGTTTAAACATAGAGTAGAGTAGTATAATCTAATACTATTCTGATATGTTGGTTCAGTTAAATTTAATTAATTCAGTAATTGTATTTTCCTGAAGTTTGACTCGGTTTTTCATTTTGAAAGATCTTTCGATCTTTTCTTTATTAAATATTTCTATGGTATGACAAGTCGAAACTTAGGTATCATTCTCCCTTAGCATATACTTTGCCTCAACTCTAAGATTACCAACCCCGGTCGATAATTAAATATTAGGTATTTTCTTTGAGATCGCTCACACACCTAACAGACATTTAAATTTAAAATTCTAATTCTAAGAAAATAAAAGATATAAATGGGAAAATTCGTAAGAGCATCACATAAAAGATAAGTACCTCTTAACTGTACCAAATAAAAGTTATCTATGTTACATACTAACAATGTTTCATACTAACAACGTTGACTAGCATCTTGATGTGGCCATGCTTCCAAAGAACGTATCCGGTTAATACAGTAGTATTGTTGGTCTAGTTGTATCCCGGGGTGAGGTGTAGAGCCCTCCGTTGAGATTAAGTTAAGATCTTGGTAGAGGTTTGTTAACCAATTGCTTGCATTAGTTTCTTTTCTCAGGGAGTTGCTGTAAATCATCTCTGGTACAATACTGGATCCCATAGGCATTCTTCTAAGTTCTGGCACTAGTCTAATAAAAGCATCAGATCCCTGTAAGTTAGCATTTATACTTCAGCATGTCTCAACTCCCACCTAGGTTTCCAGTCTTGCATATAATCCAACCAACTCATATTATCATTAATATTATAGATATTATTTTTTCGTCTGGTCCAAGCAGAGATTTTCATGTTTACTGTGGGTTATGGGCCCACTAGATTCCGCTTTGACCTTCTACACTCGCTTGCCTCATGCTCGCTTTCACCAAGCTCGCTTGTTAAAAATTAACAACATTCTCTTGTGTCAAATATTCTCTTATTAGTAACCATTGTGGTACTTAGGTGCAAATGTTTTTCCTAACTCATTGTTTCTCCATATTGTGTGCCTAGTGCCACCTCTCTATGTCAATGCATAAATCAACCTCTTCTTGGTTTGTGGTTCTAGTTGGCCTTGTTTTGGGCCTTGTAGTGGTTCTCTAATGTCATGGCCATAGTCATTGACACATTAAAACACCTTAGATCTAAGCCCGAGGTGAATCAGGATTCAGAGTCAAATCCCAGTGGCTAGTACCTCATATTCATTAGTCATCACTCGTCACCCTGCAAAGCTAAGCGGTGAGTGCATGACATGACTGAGTGAATGAGTTAGTGTACCAAGGATGATTTCCTCCTGAATGTTATTATTTAATAATATACCATCAGAAACAATCCCACCATGGTGATGTGCTCTATAGAGAAAAAACCATCGAAAATCATGCATTAGAACAACTCCATCAACAGTAAATCTGTCTTTTTTTCTTCAAGACTAATGTTAAAATCCTTGACAATTTAAGCCTTAACTTAAGTGAAATCAACAAGAGATATAAGTGTTGGAAACAACCAAACCATGACTAACACCCAATAAATAGTGTGCAACTATAAATAGTGAAGGACAACCATAACATGGGCTCCTAATAAGTCAATTTTGATAATTCGAAAACACCATGCATACAAAGAAGAAATGAAGTCCATGTTCATAGTCTTGTGATGAATAGGATTGTCATTTGTGACAACATTAATGACAAAGAACATTGATTGACAAACCAATGACAAGTATTTCGAAGGATGATGACAACATTGGAGAAGACATGCCAATCGACTAATTTTCATGATCTCCCTAATATTTGCCTCTAACAGGTCTTTGAAAAGGGATTTGAAATTAATGTTTCTAGCCTCAGCTTTTTCCATGATGGAGACAACCTTAGTTAAGGCTTGTAAACATTGATAATCCATCAACATCTAAATAACATGAGCTCTAGTCTTTTAATACAATATTTAAAAAATCAACAACTTTGTGTCCTAGGCACAAAATTTTACATATCATGGGTTGAAATTGCATTCTACCAATGAATTTCCTACTGATACTGAACCTACTTCTACTTACAATTTGACTTTAGGTGCCTTAACTACTAGAAGTGAAAAGAGTGTGTCCGTAGACGTTGATAGTGACAAGAGAGCATCTATGTATATTGATGGTGACATGAGTGATCTTGCACTTGAAGTTCACAAAGTTCCATCTTCTAATTTAGAGTTTTCATCTAATAATGGCTTGCCGGTTGATACTGGACCCACTTTAGTTTACAGTCTCCCTCCAGGTGCTGAAATTACTACTAGAAGTAACAAGAGAGAATTTGTAGATGTTGATGGAGACAAGAGTGTTGTAGATGCTAAGAATGACAAGATTTTGCTTTTGCAGACATAATGTACACTTGATGAAGTTCATGAATTTCCATCATCTGAGTTGGAATTGCATGCTAATAATGAATTTCCTACTAAAACTGGGGCTATGGTATCTTACAGTCTTCCTATGGGTGTTGAACCTACTATTAGAAATGAAGAATTAGCAACTGTAGATGTTGATGTTGAGAATAGTGCTTTCATAGATGTTCAGCTGGTTGATGTTGGGGATTATGATTACATATAGACTAGTGGGGAGACTCTGGTCCAAGGAAATCAACCTACAATAATTATTGACATATCAGAGATAGGGTTTTTCCCTCAATAATCAGTAACAAAGCACAAAGCCATATGGAATATACCATGAATTCATAATCGGTCCAAATCTCCAACATATCATTTACCATACACTGAAATTATCTATTATATAATACTAGTAACATAACCAGTTACATACTAGTAATGGTAAACAAAGCATAACTGGTACCAGGACAAAGCATAACTAGCAACAAAGGACAAAGCATAACCTGTAAACTGACTCATTGCCATATCGAATCAACCACCTCATCCATAATCAATTCATAATTGTAATAGTTATCCAATACAAATATCAATAGTTGGATGAGGACGATACCACACACTAAGAAACAAAATCCCAATGCATAATTGTTATGGCACCTCCCTAATAACATAGCAGAAACCCTACCAAAGCATAACGAGTAACAAAGGACCAAACATAACCTGTAAAAATACTCATTTCCATATCAAATTTACCACCGCATTCATAATCAATTCATGATTGGACATATCTCCAACACAAATATCAATAGTTGGTAGATGATGATACCATGCACTAAGCAGCAAAAACCTGGTGCAAAATTTTATGGAACCTCCCTCATAACAGAGAAAAAAATCATATTCGCAATAACAAAGGACCAAGCATAACTTGTAAAACTACTCGTTGCCATATGGAATTTACCACCACATTCATAGTCAATTCATGATTAGACTATATCTCCAACACAAATATCTATAGTTGGCAGTAGACGATACCACACACTAAGCGACCAAAACCAGGTGCAGAATTGTTATGCCATCTCCTTCATAACATAAGAAAAACCCTACCTTGACAAATACTTACAACAAAATACTTAGAAATTAAAACAAGGGACAACCCCTAACTCTGCAAATACATTGCAAATCTCCTTCTAGCAATACCATACGGGCTTTCATAGGGATTGAGGGAAAAAACCTATCTCAACAATCAACACAAGCAACCATTTAGGGTCTACCAATACTAGCTCTATCTCCAGCATTATTTTTTAGACAAATTTGAGTTCCATTACTGCAAATCTAGTGAATGAGAATCCACCTGAAATACTAAATTAATGTCCCAGGTGAATACATCGCCAATGTCTGAATGGTACTAGGAATTCTACTACCGCCCCATGTAATGGTACTAGGAATGCTACACCATTAGGAAAACATGATGAATTTGACTTGGACAAGTCGGACTCAAATAATTTAGAAAACAATATGAATATCCAGAGATTCGAAATAAAATCAAAACCACCTAATTTGCACCCAAAAATGCAGAGATTCGACTCAATAGAGGAGGGTTTCAACTTACCGTTGCCATTGAGGGTTTGCGGGGATATGCAGACACGGCCGGAGCGGGTGCCCCAAAGAAACCAACTTCAATAGCCCTCGTAGCAATTGCACAGTGAAAGTTGCACAATGAGGGTCTGCTGGGATATGCAGACACGGCCGGAGCGGGTGCCCCAAAGAAATCAACTTCAATATCCCTCGAAGCAATTACACAGTGAAGGAGGACACGGAATTGTAGCCGGTATCATGCAGGGGGTGCCGTCGAACCAGAGCAACAGAGCGTTTTGGCCAAGCTCGACAGAGACAGGTATGACATTTCAGTTATGTTTTGTTTGATGTTTAAAAAATTATAATATCATATTAATTAAATTATAATATACATTAATTAAATTATAATATATATTAATTAAATAGTAATATAATGGGACTTTGTGTGTGTGCTAATTGTGTTGATGGTTCTAGAATAGTCGTTGCAACATTGCAACACAAACAATGCTCAAGGGTGCTTTGGTTAGGGTAGAATTAGACAAGTGTTGGTGACCTATTATGTGGCACAATTCCTTATATCTGAGGCATTTTTGGTATGGAACTCACCATTCTATCATATAGACATGGTTCACTACCAATGTAGGCACAAATATTGCATTATGCCTGATTTGTTAGGGGTTTAACAAGGCCTACAGTGGTGTGAGAAAGGGGTTGTCAAGGCTCAACATGTATTATAAGGAATTCCAGATCTAGTGGAATCATTGGTAGGAGGATTGCAATCGGAAATTATGGGCAAAGAACCATGCCATGTATGAAGGTACTATGAAAATGGTATCACAAATGTTGAAGCTGAGGGAATTATGGGATAGGGAATTCACCACCTTAATATTGGTCACTAGTTCACAATATTTAGAATTGAATACTCAACTAGGAGCTTTGAAATCCTTACTAATTAGAAAAAGTATGGCTCGCTTACAACTCCCACGAGAGTTAGTTTTATATCCTTCCCCTTTTACCTTTGCATCACTTGCGGATCCCTCACTCAATGGCTTCTCTTGGGTAAACAATGAGTATGTGCACATTCAAGTTGATGGACTCCTAATCCAACTATGGAGTATCAAATAGTTGCAATCAACTGTATGGGTTGACTTTATGTGGACATGCATGCAACAAATTCAACAATGGAGACTTAAGTAAGGCCAAATGGGTAGGATTTCTACTTTATTTTTTTATATTTTTAGAATATTTTTCCATGTTGTTTTGTTGTTTTCTCAATTTGTTCCCTAACACCCTGCCAAGGCAACTTATATTGGATTAGGGTAAATTATGTTGAAAACTTTTTGATGCAGAATTATATCTTTTTGTTTGTTGGCAAAAACTAGTTCATCCATAATTTTTTGCAATTCAAAATATGCCCTTTATTATGAAGTAAAAGCACTAAAAGAATTTAAATAAACAGTCGTTGAAGAAAAAAAAATGGTGATATTAGTAACACCAAATTATTTAAAAAATGACTTAAAATCAACTTTTAAAACATTACTACATCAACTAAATAAATAGCTCATAAAAAGGGCCTTGATCGTAGGAGAACCACTTTTAATTTGGGAACATATTTCAAGAATCTTTCACTAAAATATTTTATATAGTCTATTTGTAACATTATTGTTTTTTCCCACTTAATCTTAGTTTCTAAGACTTAGTAAAACATATAAATGAAATCCATAATGTGTTTTTATAAAAACTTGGTTAATAAAAATGATAAATAAAAAATTATTTGCAGTGCCCATTCACCAAGTGACTTGCTTCTTTTTCTTGTTTATGAAGAAAAATGTAATTAGTCACTTAACCCATTATATTAGAAATGAGTTAACACAAGGCCTAATTGCCATCACATAATGGATCACGATCAAAGGACATCAATATGTGATAGATTTTAAGAAGTCCATGTACTTTGATACGGAAGCACAAACATCTTATTAAAAATGAAACGCAAAAATGATATTGTTAATAATGACTATTAGTTTAAAAAGCATAAAAAACATATTGTTGATTATCATTTTTGTTTAGCAAGATCAAAATAACTAACTAACATAGAATAACATAATAGCTACTAAGTAATAACAATTGTAACAATTTAAGTTACCAATCCATTTGTATAAAACTTATGATAATTGTTCTAATATGAAATAACCCAAAAATTAACACATAAATCTTATAATTTTATTTTGTATCTTTCTCAATCGACACATGTTCGATTCAAACCATTACCACTACAAACTCTAGGAACACCCATGCTACTGCACATGTAGAACATAATTAGATTAGAAAACTAATTTTCAAATATAACCAAGTTAATCAACAAAATGAACAAATGGTGAGTGCATTTACTTTAACCTAAAAACATTGCGTACCTCTACTTTTCAACAATTAAATATCATTCATCTTCTTCATCATCCAACTCAACATCTGTATCAGGATCTGGTTCTGAATAGATATTGATGAAAGGATCATTCACATCGTCATCAGCATCAAAGTCATCTTCGCTAATATAGTCATCCATATCGTCAATGAGATCATCGTCTTCTACATTTTCATGATCAACCTCTTCAACCTCTTCAACTTCTTCATCTAACACATCGACTGCAGCCTGATCTGAATCATCATCATCTTCTTCTTCTTCGTGATTATCTTCATCATCTAGTACAGGCTTATACTTTACTGGTCTTCCTCTTGGATCGTATCAAACAACGTATGACCAACCTGTTTTACCTGGTACCTTGGAGTAGTATACTTGCTCACATTGACTTGGAAGAACATAAGGCTCTATACCTGGTTCAAATGCCTTTGTATTAACCATGGTAAATCCATTAGCATGCTCAATAACAGTTCTTTCAGGATCACGTTCATCCATCCGTAGCCTGTACCACTTCACCTCAAACAAAACTATTTTAAAGGAATTAAAATCACATTCAGTAATGTCCTCCAAATGCCCATAGTACCAATTCTTTGTTTCTTTTGGATGTCTATCACTTCTAAAGGAAACATTGGTGACCTTAAACACTGCAGTTATCCCACAATCCGAGGTTTTCCTGTTATCATCCAACTTTTTGATACGAAATTTACAACCATTACACCACATAGCCTTGTGATGTTTCAACTGCAACATTGACAACAAGTTAAAAATACATTGTGAATTAAAGCATCATATAGGAGTTAGTAAAATATAATTGAAAACTTAAGCAAACGAAATGTAATTGGAAAAATGGATCGAAGTAACTGGAAAAAATGTGGGTAAACAATTTACTTGTCTTTTTATCTTTTAAACCATAGGCTAAAACAACTTCCCTTTGCGATGTAAGTTCAGGAAATTGTTGTCGAATACGATGAGCTGTTTTAATCATGTTATTGACCCCTTCCCATGATAACCTATCGAAGAATTCTTCACAATATTTTATCCAATGCTCCATCTAATCAAGGTTGTTTGCAATGTATAAATGTAAAGCATCCCACACTCGACCAACTATAGGATAAAATAACAATTCAATATCATTAATTAGATATCATTAAAGGAACATAGTTTAATATAGTTGAAAATGCATAATTATTAAAAAAAGTTAAAAAACAGTATGATAATATAAAATTGGAAAAAATACATGTGTAATATATTAATTCAACAACGTATAATAATTACCTTTCATAGTCCTCAATGTACCTCTCCCCAATAGGACCTCCCTTTCAAATTTGTTGATGGAGTTGAGATGCCAAATGCGAGGCACATTCATATTTTCTGCTAATTTAGGTAGATATTCACTAATATACACCATGCATTGATATACCATATATCCTTCAAACATAGAACCCTCGAGACGCACTCTTTGTCTAACAAAATCCTTCAAGACTTCAACTGCCTCTCCACCATCCACATCGACCTTGTGTGTACTAGTCAACATAATTCAATCCCCTCAACTTGGTGTATGAGGTAGTGTTCTTATGCATTGAAAAATGCTGGAGATAGATACTGTTCCATTTCACACATTAGTCGGGGAATTTCTCTCTTCCAATGCCTTATATCTTCTTTATGGATTTCTTTTGATGAAAGCCACCTACAAATGATGCAATAAAACAATATCAAGACATATATAATATTTGCGGGGAAAAACATAATATGTCAATAAATTCCGCTACAAACCACAGACCAAGTCATTTTCCAAGTAAAACATTACTTACCTCATGTATTTTCCAAGAACATAAATAATATGTTTTATGTTGTTGTCAAAGTCGTCTGGGAGAGATAAAGGTAGAACATATTATATCAAAAAACACATAATTATTAATATTTATTTCAAAATAAGAGAATAAAATTAATAAAATAGTGCATACCAATAATGAAATATATTATAGACTCGTAATTACCTTAATGAATGTATGCCAATCATGTGTTTTAACCCCAGGAAAATCATCTTTTTTTGTCAAGATATTCTTTATGTTTGACGAAAAACCATTCTTTATGTTTGACGAAAAACCCATCGGAAACCTGATTTTTTTTATGACCTCTTTTACAATATTGCTCTGTTGCTCCGTCAAGCACCAAGGAAGACTAATATTATGTTGACGGCCATCGCCATTAGAATTAACAATCACACTTTGCAATGCGTGATTAGCTTCTTGGATGTCACTACAAATCTTTTCAATTTTTTCTTTGTCTCTCCTTCAATCTAATATTCGCCATAACATTTATGTTATGTTCTTCCCAATATGCATTGTGTCAAACAAATGAACTATTTGCAGGTGCTCGTAGTATGGCAATCTACTGAATTGAATCGGGTAAATTTTTATTCCTCGTAGAAGCCCATTCGTGCCTTAAGGACATTCATGAAACATCAACAAAATCAAATTAAAAGTAATCAATCAATATAGGCATATCGCGCTGAACATAATTCAGTACAAAAAAAAATTTGGCATACCTTGGCGGTTTCTATTATATTCTGACTTCCATAGGTGAGGTGTCATTCTTCGTGGTTTTTTTCTATTCTCTTCTTTACCATTAAATTTTTCTTTGTCTGTAGTTCAATAACTATGGTTCTTAGGCAGAAAGTGCCTATACTCATCAAACACTTCCTTTGCTAAACTCCTTGAACGACGAGATTTTATCCTGGGACCGCAAACTGGACATGCAAATTTACCCTTTGTTTGAAGACCTACAAGATATATGAATTGGTGTAGCAAATTAGAATTACAATTTAAAATAATGCATGATATTATCAACAGATATATAAAATATTAAGGAACTGTATTGGAGAAAACTCACTATGGTTTGGGAATACCACAACAGACAGATGACTACCAGAAATCTACTCAATCCTCAAAACAATGCTATTATAAATGACAATGTTAAAACAATGGAGAAATGTAACCAACCTTGATCCAACATTTGATGTAGATCCCCGTTGGAGCTTTCAATCTGCGCACATCCAAGCACTTGTAATCTGCAAATTAGTCTTGACAACCAATATCTAACAAGTACATGTGATATATAAATGGCATTAACATTATCAATAACAATGGTCCATAATATCATAAGCAAATGTAACCCAACGTATAATAAACGACATTCACACCATGAATGGACGAGAATATGAGTATTTCTATTAATGAACAAGAAGAAGTACAAAGTGATACGACCTCTTGCCGGCAACCAATCTAAACCAAGATCTAGATCAATCCACTTGTGCCTCCACCACTTCAATCCTCCATGAAAGGCAAACTCAAATTAGCAAGGAGTTTGGAAGGTGAACATAACTGGTTCACAACTACAAGAATCAATGAGTGTAGACTCAAGATAGGGAAAAAATCCACTAGAGTGCCTTTACTATTCTCTTCTTCCTCCCATCCATAAGCCATATGTGCTCAATATATAGTCCTCCCAAAGGTAGGTGAAAGGACTCATCGAGACGTTACTTGGGCAGATGGAGAGCCAAAGGTCACCCAATGACCGCTTTTTGGGAGTAAAAAGGTAATTAATAGTGGTTGTTACCATTTTACTTGATACCCACGAGCTATAGTGTTGCAACTCGCGGGTACGCAGGCTATAGTGATGCAACATGCGAGTAGGAACAAAAATAGGGCAAACTGGTATCACTGAAGGATAAAAATGGATCTAAGTCACTGAAATGGATCCTACAGGCCAAAGAATGCTGATGCTCACAAGGTGGAAGATTTATGTGTAACGGATGCCCCCTAATGTGTGATGTCAGAGACTGAAATGTGATATGATGGCCGAAATACATTATAAAACTCAGAAGTGGAGTGATGGAGACACAAGTGGAAAGAACGGCTCACTCGTCATAGTACAATAGTATCTCTGAATACATGTCGGTACTACAACAATCTGATACAATGGCCATGAATAGGCAGTACATAATGGATATATGTCATAAGTGATCATAGCCATGATCCCTCTACAGTAAGATATGGTCTTCTGCTGAAAAGAAGACAACTGGTGCAAACTGGACGTACAAACTGCTAAAATCTAAGAGGCGATATCTCAAATGTAAAGTCAAACTCATATGTAGCATACTGAATGCCACAATCGCCTGGGGTCTTCTACACAAGTCTTCGACGGTGCAAGTCCCATCAAGTGAATAAAGGAGTTGGGGTCGAACCTGATGAGACATCGTCTGATTACCGGTCATTGATGTATACCATTAACAGACGTGAGATGACCCACCGATAATGAAAATGGGCATCAAGGTACAAAGCACAATCATCAGAGTGTGAATAAATGGGTTGAAGTCGAACACTAGGATGAATCCATCGATCAAGGGACATTGATGTATTCCCAAGACTATCGATGGCGAGAGAACCTGCCACTAATGAATGCAAGCCTCAAGGTACTCAACCGAACTCTAAGCCTCAAGTCCCGGAATAAATGAGTTGAATTCGATGAAACGAAACTTGCTGTAAGGAGGGCATTAAGGCATCCTCCATCAACCAACACGAGATACCAGCAATGCTAAAAGATTTGGAAGATCTCAGGTGAAACGGACTAACTCAATAAGAATGGCCGACATGCAATAGTCAAGATATCTGAGGAGTGGCCGACACTAGTTTCAGGACTTCCTTTGAACAAGAGCATGAGCAGATGGATAGACTCAGGGAGCATAGACTTGACATAAACTGTGCAATGCATGAGGCATTACAGAGGGCTCCATAATGACTAGAAGCTTAACCAATCGGTGGAGAAAACTGAGAAACAAGTACAGCTCCTAAGGCCCAACTATAGTCCTGACTCATAATGTACGAAGTGGAATGAATGCTCTGTTCAAAGGCGACACAACAGCTGCCAACAAGAAATAGTGACCATAATCCCGTCCAGATTTTTGGAATATTTTTTTTTTTGTCTTTTTCATATTTGGGAAAAGCTTGAAAAAGAATAAAATTGCTTATAGTACAACAAGTGAGGGAACAAGTGTCAAATAGCTATCAAACTAGTCCCAAGCAGTGGAACATACCTATGCTCAATGCAAGGAAGTGCGTGTAGGATGTGGACACTCGGGGGTGTGTTCCCTCAGGGTCAAAGGGTCATCAAATTGTGAAGGGAAAATATATAAGCTCTGCAGGGCTTGACAGGGAAAGTGCTCAGGCACCATGCTAACAATTGAGTGAGCGGGAGCCATCACAAGGCTCAAGCGGCAAGTAGGATGATGCAATGCAATCACAACATGATATAACTGAGAAGTCCTTTTTCGTAAAGTTAGTCTCCTCACCCGAAAAAAGTGTAAAACAATGAGAGAAGAACTCTTCTAGTCACGTATGACTAGAGTATACTTTTTGCGTAATTAATCCACAAAGGTCTGGAAAAGGAGTAAACTTATACCTAAGTGAATGTCGCTTCAAATCCTTTAACGAGTCTGAAATGACAAGTATACTCGGCAATCTTGTTTGATTTTGAAAAATTCTAACAAGGGCTTAAAAAAGTAAACTCGTGACCTCCTTACTGTTTTTAACGAGCCCGAAAAATTAAACTCGTGACCTCCTTATTGTTTTTAACGAGCTCAAAGGAGATATGGAAGAATGCTCATAATGAGAGCAGACGAGTGTCGGGGATATGCGAGACTAGTTCCAAGCGCATGGGACAAAGCTATGCATAATGCAAGGAACATGAGAAAGATAAGGACACTCAGGGGGTGTCTGCGAATTCGGATAGTAATAGGTTCAAATGCATCATAACAATGGGGAGGCCTAAACCTATATGCAAGGTTCTGAATATTCCTGCCATGAACGAAGCAAATGTCGAAAGGGACCAGTAAACGAGTATAAGTCCAGCTAAAAATCCTGTCTCCAAGAAACATAAGTACCAAGATCATTTCTAAAACGTACGTAAAGAAAAATCTGATACAAGTCACTACAGTAGAAACATTTTCAACTTCACTATTGTTAACCTCAAACATAACGCAAGTAGAGCTAACCACTGAAGGTGCCATAGTACCAATACCTGAGGGATCAAAATGATCATCTTCAAAATGAAGAGCAAAGCTGAAGGATGTGAAGGAATCTGCAGTGGCAAATTCATCATCACAGGAGTTGGAAATTCTAGAAGTAGAATCGAACTCATCAGGATCACCGATTTGTAGATCTATAGGAGAGCTCAAAGACTCATTAGACTCAAACGTCAAATCAGGGCTGGACGAGACGGTGAATGGATCCAAATTCAAATGGATGGCAGGTTGTATTATAGGCCCATCTTGTTCAATAAGATCAAGGGGAGGAGGGGAATGAGATCTATGATAAAGATCCCCCCACGGCTTGTCATCACCACCCATGGCCTCAAAAAGAACTCCATCTAAAGGTAGGATACCATCGAGGCAATCATGTGAACAAGATAGGTTGGCTGCCAAAACTGGCAGCGTAACGGGATCTTCCTCAACTGTTTGGGAAGAAGAGAGATCTAGATCTGCGATGGTTTGTTGGATATGATCGTAAGTGAGCTCCGCTACAGATAATGGCATATACATCCTGACGTGTGCAATGTCTCCTGACGTGGAGCTTGTGGATGGTAAATTCCACGGATCATTTAAATTAGAGGTCTGGAATAACATATTATTCGAAGGAGGAGGCGCACTATCGAAAATGGTTCCAATAAAATTCACAAGTGCGGAATGGTTAAAAGTTCCCATCAATGAGGGGTACATCCCAACACCTATGTTCCCAGTTTCCGACTGAGAATTAGAAACTTGTGGGACTACTGATCCCGTGGATGTTATGGAAGGAGTACCAACATAATCCAGCTGATCGATCGTCACAATCTTTCCTTCATGGGGAAAGCAAATAACTCGAAATACAGTAGACGCGACAGCCTTCATAGCGTACATCCAGTTTCGAACCAGTAAAAGGTTGTAGTCGATGGGTGCATCAACCACTTCGACTTAAATAGACACGGACTTACCTCCCAAGGAGACAACAAGGGAAGGGATAATTCCGTGTGGCGTAAAAGATCTATCGTCGAATGCAGTGAGTGTAGTTCTAGACGCGAGTAAGGGAGGAGATCCAAGAGCTTTCCGACAAGTTAGCGATATTACTGATGCAGAGGCACCTTCATCAACCATAGTACGTTTGACGAAACTCTTAAGGAAAACCACCTGGATTTGAAAAGCCATGTGGTAAGGAAAGCGAGGCTGGACATCAGTAGTATTGAACTTGATAACACTAGGACTTCCCCCATCCTGAACTCCTAACGCACTCAAAAGGGCATGCTTCTGAGAAGGACAAGCTTGCAAAACTTCAAGAGCCGACATGGCACACGGAGTTTGGCCCAAATATTCTACGATGGAGTAGTTCTGGGTGACGCGAGCATTAGGATTATGTGTGGAGCACTTGAGAACACCTTTCGGTATCCGCAGCATAATAGAAGGCTTCTCGATATGCAAGGAATTATCAGGAGGAGGGGGAAGCTCATTCCCCAAATTCGGTTGTGGTGCACCATAATCATGTTGACGAGTAGCAACACAAACCTCCGACTGAACCATATTTATACATCCATAACCACTAGTATTGGAAGAAGACGTTGTCGTTTCATTAATACCATAACCAGTGGTGGGAGCATGCGAAGCCATATTTTGATGATGAGGAAGGGGATCCGTCAACACAGCTGGGCTTTGTGTCAAATGCTTCGATGCTTCTTCAATATGAGGACATAAGTGAGTAAGATGATCCTCCCCACAAAGCTTGCAAAGGAATTTCACCTTACGCCTAGGTTTACGATCCTCGCCATCATTACGGCCTTCCCGAGGAGGGTTGGCATTCTCTTTACGAGGAGTATTACGATTGCTATTGTTGTTACTTCCATTGTTTCCACCCCTACGATTATTTCTCCCCTTTTTCTTACCACCAGGTTGTTGGTTACCCGACAGTTTCATTGATTACATATTGTGTACATCAGACGATGGAGTGGAAGTGGACAAGGTGTGAACCTGTCCGGGTGCAGACTGGTTTAGTGACAAATTTTGCATTTGATTAGCTACCAAGTCTATAGGGCGAGTGCATGCGGACCCCACGATGCCATCGGCATGTGGTCCAGGAACTGACGTGGGCTCATGTCTTGTTCTCGGTGCATCAGTAATAATGTCATACAAAATGCCAGACTGAGAATAAAGAAGATCTAACTACTGGAATTTCAAGATAGCTTGTTCCTCAATCATAATGCCAGACATCGAAACATTCTTAGCAATATATGGAAGTAAAGACTTAAGGAACCATTCCAACAGGAACTCTGGGGGAATGTTGGCTTTCACTAATCTCTTCCGCCAACGCCACTCTTGAACGTGGTCAGAAATATGTGTGTCCTTATTCTGACGGAAGGTGGACAACAACTCAGGACTAGTATCATAACGAACCGGCAACTAGAAATGGTCTAAGAAAACCAAAGCAATCTCGTTGAATCCCCTATAGGTGTTTCCGGGCAACTCCAAATACCACTTCGCGGCTGCCCCCATGAGGGTGCGTTGAAATAGTCGTAATTGAATGGAATCATGATTCAAAGAGTTGGAGGAGCACCAAAGGTGAAACGTCGTGACATGATCTCCCGGGTCCTCACCACCTTTCCCCTCAAACTTCAGAATGTCCGAAGGGAGCTTGGTAGGGACCGAGGGCCAAGTAGGGTCATGACACACCGGATCAATCGTGAGCTTCGAAAGATCCGGTAGATTCAAGCATGCAAGGAACGGGAGCTGCAACTGGAAAGCTGGATTATAAGCCCCCATAAAAGGTTGATTGAATGGAACTATGTTATACGATGGACCAAAAGCTTGACCATGAGGGTTAAACTACTGATACTGAGGACCTGACGGCCCATAAGCTTGCCCATGGCCATAAGATGGATAACCTCCCCCTGCCTGACCCATTTGAGAGAAAGCCGGTATATGTGCGTTTTGAGCACCATATTGGGGTGGTGGGTGATACTGGTGGCCAGCACCGACTGTGTTGTAGTAAGGGTTTCCACCATGGGTATGGGGCATGTATGTACTATTCATAGTGGGAACCGTGTTGTAGACCGTAATGGTATGGTATGTTACCACCCCCAATATTAGGATTAGCTTGAGCATTCGTGTGATGACCATAAACATGAGAAGTATTCCCAGGTCCAATATGGGTGTGACCAGTAGCAGGGTTGGTGGTGTGATGTCCATGTGGATAGGAAATATTCCCACCCCCTACATTACTATTACTAGAAGCGGCAGTGGACGCAAAACTATGCGGTATGTGTCCACCACCGTGGTTGGGAGGAACGGTATCATGTGCAAAAGTAGTCCTAGGTTGACGAGTAGTGGCACGTGTATTAGGTGGTGGATGGCGAGTCGTGTTTCAGACAACATTCTGACTAGGTTGGGTATTCCTAGGAGGTGGTCGCGTTCCAACATCAACATGGTTAGGAATCTGACCAGTCCCCATACATGTGAGTGGGTGGACAATGTAGTGCCCCCAGCTAGGGTAGTGCCCCCAGTGGGTATAGTATGGCTAACACTTTGGCTAGTGCCAGCATGAGTACCAACCATAGTGGAAGGTTCGACAGTATTGTGACAAGGCATACCAAAAGAGAGTGCAGTGGGGTTGACCATAGGGCCGAAATCATCATGAGTCTCAGGCCTCCTATATCTAGAATCGCGTGGAAACGAAGGAACGAAAGGCTCGTCCTGTTCTTCCTCCTCGGGTAATTCGGGCATCCCGTAAAGATCATTATCCGGATTCGAAGGATCAAACGGATCCCGATCAAGTGGATTAGGCCAAATAGAACTAGTTTGAGTTGCAGGTGGATCACCTCCCCAATCCTCACGAGGAGTCTGGGGATCGGAAGTATGTTCAACTCTACCTGAAGGAGTAGAAAGGTCTTTCCCGATATTGGGATGTGCAGCCATGTAGTCCTCAGCATAAGTCTCTGTCACGTCCCCTCCCATCATACCAGTGCGATGGAGAGGATCGTGATGCTAAAACCGGGCATCTAGCCCCATGAACTTATTAAATAAGCATTCACATAATATAAAAAGACATATGGAAATGTATAATTATAAGAAAACACAACGGAAGTAATTTCAATTACACATCCATCATACATTCAAGATATTCATCAAATAAATAATTGCAAAGTTAACACAAGAGAATACTTATCTTATAACAAAGTAGTCCCAAGCAACTGGCTATGCAACTGCAACGTTCCACCCAGCCATAGGCCAGTTGTGATCATCAATATCCCAACACACTGCCACCCCCGAGCTGGGCATGATCTCTACAAGGAATCAGGGAACAGCAGATTCACACATAGCTCAAAGATACACCAAATCAGCCAAGCCAAGCTACAGTTGGGTTTATCAGGCTGTTAGGCAATGGAAGGAAGAATTGCTAAGCTAGTGGGATCATCCATAGAGATATGGGCACCCTCCGCAAGATCTATCTAGCTTGGTCCCCACAATACCTACACACCTGGCACAAGGAAGTATTCCCTTCACTAATACACAGTCCCTCAGGCCATACCTTCCATTCTAGTGTTCTTCAAGGTGTGCATAGAAGAGCAACCATCCCTTTTGATACTCTTGAGAGGTTACCTCCTCACTAGGTTTATCAAGCCAATTCTGGTCCACTTCCACTCCTAATTCTTGCTCATAATTTCCAACCAACACAGGGATGCACCCTACAACAAAACACAAGTGCTGAAAAGCGTGGGCAACCAAAACGAACTGGTAGATGGGGAATAAACCCTAGGAGAGCAAATTCATTTTCAGAAAACGTTTTTCTACATTTTAGGGGCAAAAACGACCTCTATAAACCCCCAAAACGTGACTCCCTTTCTCCCAGGCACTGTGCAATACAAAAACGAGCTCCCAGTTATGGAAAATGCAGGAAATTGGTGAAAAACATGATGAAGGAAAGCCCAACTAGCTCAGACTGTGTGTGGGAGGAAAGACTCTGGGTTCATAATGGCTTTAGGCACCATTTCGTGGGTGTTTTCTTGCCCCATAAGCAAAAGTACGTTTTCTCAGGTTGATGGCTTGCCCATGCACGAAATTGGCTACCATGCCTCTTCATTCCTAAGGCATTAACTGCCTCAACCAATTTCTGGAAGAATTAAATGATTGGGTGCATAAGTTAGAATGGGTAGTTGAGAGTTTATTCATTGACATCTAGCTTATCACCATTGGCTCAAGGGTTTGAATAATTTCCCTCCCTATTCCTTATAGAATCATGCCCCCTTCTCTTTGTTGCATTGCATAGCTAGTTGTTGGTTTTTCATTAAAATTCGTATTTACATGATGTCTTAATTTACATTGTGCCTATCTAGCACAAGAACCATAGGCATCTATTTTTTTTAATTGCCGATACATAAAACGCTAAATCAATGGTGGGGCCTTGTCCTTGAGCTCCTCACCATGATTAAATAACAATATTTACATCATTTACGATTTAATGCAAAAAAGGGGGTCAAAATGGGGACGTGACATTCCCCTCCCCTTACATCAGCATTGTCCTCAGTGCTCATCAAAACTGAACAAAAATGGAATATGCCACTCTCATGGCATCCTCCAACTCCCATGTAGCCTCATCGGGACCGTAGTGCTTCCATTGCACCTTTACCTGTCCGATGGCTCGGTTCCGGAGCAATGTTACCTTCTTTTCTAGGATGCGCAATGGATCGATTTGAAACTCTCCCTCGGGTTCCACCTAGATCACATCCCAATTAATCACATGGTTAGGATCATGTACATATTTCTTAAGTAAAGAGACATGAAAAACATTATGAGCTTTAGTACTAGCAGGCAATGCAAGTCTATATGCAACTGGCCCTATTCTTTCAAGCACTTCAAATGGCCCACAATATCTAGGGGATAGCTTGGCACAACTCCCAAGCTTCAAGTAACCCTTCTTTGGCCTCACTCTAAGATACAAATGATCCCCAACACTGAATTCCCTCTGGATCCTATGCTTATCTGCATAGCTTTTGTGTTTATCCTAGGCTGCTTTTAAATTTTGCCGGATCTTTGCAACCTCTTGTTCCATTTCCTTAAGCAATTCTGGCCCAAGTACAATTCTGTTCACTGGATTGTCCCAAGTCACTGGTGTCCTACACCTTCTGCCATACAAAGCCTCATATGGACTCATTCCCAATGATTCTTGCTACCCATTATTATATGCAAACTCTACCAGGTGTAGATAATCCTCCCACTTGGATGGCTTGTCCATTACATACATGCGAAGCATGTCTTCAAGCACCTGATTTACTCTTTCTGTTTGCCCGTTTGTTTGAGGATGGTAAGTGGTGCTAAAGTTCAACTGTGTACCCAAATCTGCAAAGAGACCTTTCCAAAAATTGGAAATGAACTTGGTATCCCTATCAGAAATTATTGCCTTAGGCAACCTATGTAATCTGAAAATTTCCTTCATGAAAATATTTGCAATGGCATCAGCTTTATGTGTGGACTTAACCAGTATGAAATGTGTTGCCTTTGTTAACTTGTCCACCACAACCATGATGGAATCATGTTGTCTCATAGTCATTGGCAATCCTGTAATAAAATCCATGGAAATTATTTCCCATTTCTATTCTGGAATTGGCACTGGGTGCAATAAACCTGCAGGGTGTTGGTGTTCAACCTTCACTTGCTGACATTTCATGCACTTAGAAATGTATTCAGCGACATCCTTCTTCATCCCTGGCCAGAAATAATATTTTCTCGCTGTAGCAATTGTTTTCTGATATCCTGGGTGACCATAGTATGGAGCTTTATGGATTTCATATATAGCAATCCTCCTCAAATCTGCCACATTGGGAATATAGACTCTGTTTTTATAGGTAAGAAGTCCGTCTTCCTCCAAATGATAACCCTCATACTTCTTGCCAAGGTCTTTGTCATGTCCCAAATTTGGAATTGGGTCACAATGGCCTAATCACATTATCCATATTCATTAGAGTTTGTAAAATTGATGTTAAGGGTCAAATAATTGCCAAGGAGGAAAATTACTAGTTTCCTAGGTTTGGGGTGGAAGCTTTGGGATTTGGAATAAGGGGGATGATAAATGATGTTTAGACATTAGAAGGGTTCAAGTATTTAATAAATAGAGTGAATAAAGAAATTCAAGAGAAATCCTAGGTGACAAATGGTTTTGGAGACATATGGAGGATGTGGGACCCACACTAGCTTGATTTTTCATAATACATGGTATCTCTCTTTTGCAAATTCGAATTAATGGGAATGTGAACACTCTTGGGTGAGTTGGTAAGTCATAACACATGTCATTTAGCATATTAGGTCGAATTGGGAAGGATTGGTAACCTCCATGGAAGATAAAGAGTCAAAGTGGAAGTTTGTGGACACTTGGGCTAGATTCTCTAGCCCCTATGACACCAATGATGGAGCATCTATGACAACTATGACAAATTGCAGACCTAACCTCTGACATCTAACCACTATGACATGTCAGCCCCAAACATAGGCTCAAGGAAGGTGAATTTGGGAGTTGGAGAAGCCAAAGAGACTCAAAATCGAATTTGGGAGAAGATGGAAGGTTGGAACTAGGAGACAAGTGGCAAATGTGGAATATTTTCTAAATGGAAATCTATTGAATCTATTGAGAGGATTTCGACTCTTAGAAGGCTAATGTTGGTTATAAAATATAGAAATGAAGTATGAGAATGGCTTTTGATCATTTGTAGAATTGGCAATTGCATTTGTGTAGAGGGAGAGCTAGTGGATGACTAGTTTCTTGCCTTAGCCAATTTCGAGGATGAAAGATTCCCATCCAAGTTGGTAATTGGAAAGGCCATTCAGACCTTTCATTTGGAGCTTTAATGGAGTCTTTATTTTCAGGTGTAAGCTACAGGGCAGCTCATGGTTTCTTCTATTGCAGCACATTCTCTCAACCATTTCAGTTCTGATGGCATATTCTTGATCCTTGAGGGAGGGTGTTTTTAGTGAGCTATTGTACTCTTTGGGGGAGATTCTCATGCCCCGTTTATTTTGTAATATGAATTAAATACTCTTTTCTTCATCTCCAGAAATTTTTAGGTCGAAATTCTAAGTAGAAATGTATAAATATCATTTTTAATGGAAGAACAATGCCATTTCCCCACTACCTTGTTGTGAACCAATGTATTGATGATGATTTCGAATGAATGGATGATTCTCTAATGAATTTATGATTAATGGACTTCCATGGATGTATTTTACAAGTTTCATGTACTGTACTTGAGCATTTGAAGTATTTTTACTCAGTTTAATTGCATTGGGAGAAGAAATAGTGCCATTTCCCCAAGGGTCGAATTGGTGATTTTTGCAGTTGAATGGGAGAGGGTTGGAACAGATATAATAATAAATTAATGGTGCACATGAGACCTTAATAACATCCTTAATACATTCCCTACCTATTTTCAGAAATTTGAGTGGGTTTGGAGGCATTTGGGAATCCATTTTCAGTACTAACCCCAGGGGGATTTGAACCCCAAATTACTAGTAAAATTGCATACTTGGTACAGAATCTTAAGACAGTTTGAAAAGGTATTTTGGTGGTCATATATCATCTATGAACATCATATTCAAGTCCTAATATCATTCATACACCTTCCTTGAATATTTGAAGGCATTTGGAGTCAATTCGAGACCTAGAGACCAATACTAGTCAAAGGGAAATTACTAGTAAAGTTCCCTACATTGGCCAGAATTGAAAGAGGATTTGCAGAAGTATTTTAAAGGTTCAAAATCATCCTTGAAATACATATTTATGTTCTAACATCATCCATATACCTTCTCAGAATATTTGGGAGCAATTGGAGCAATTTGGGGACCTAGAGCTCAAAACTAGTCAAAGGTCAAACTAGGGAAAAAAGTGAAAAATTGTCATTTTAATAAAATTCCTAACAAGGGACATTACAGTGGTATCAGAGCATGGTCCTTGCACCTGTGTATTAGGTACATACATTCAAGAATAATTGGCAGCCATGTCTTACTATTATGATGAATCCTATGAGTACAATTCTTATGAGGAATATGCAGATGCTTATGAGCAATATGAAGCAGAATGTGAATGGTATGAGAAAGAGGTGCCATCATGCAACACTTCTTATAATTTTAAGAGAAATAAAGATTATTCTTATGACTTTAAATCTGATGAATATGAGTGTGTCACACCAACCAAGGATAATTCTATGAGTGAGTTCCAAAGATGGAGAGCAAAATATAAAACCTTGCCCCAACAATATCAAAAATATCAAGAATATCTTGCTTTTAGCAAAAATACACAAAATGCCATGTCTTTTGAGTACTATGCTGAACATGTTTTTGAAAATAGGCCCAAAACTGAAGCTGTGGAGTTAGTGAAGAAAGGTTTATGCCCTTCTTGTAAAAACCCTTGGAGCGAGTATCATATATGTGTGCATGAAATGATGTCCTCCTTGAGGAGAGCTTTTGAGATTTATTCAAGAAGAGATTCCAAATATATTGATCCTAAGGAAAACAAGGGGCAAAATGCATCAGCTTGCTTTAAGGAGCAAAAGGAAGAGACATCACAAGAGCATGAAGAAGATTCTATTGAAAATATGGAAGATCATTTCGAGACACCTTCTAGCTTAGACATGAACCAAAGAGCATCTACCGATGGATGCTTAAACTATGAAGGAGTACCTACTGATGGGTGCTCACACATCTATGTTGGTGACATAGAGATCACTTTTGAAAGTGTTTCTACAAGTACAAGTTTCATTAAGCATGATAATGAAGACCTTGTAGCAGTTGAAGAAGAACCAAGATCAACTTCCCCATCACCACTTGAGCTTCATGAAGTTGATCCAAGCAAAATTGAAGAAGATGAGGAGGTTCATTTGCAAGAGCCTCATTTTCTTGAAGGGTCCTTAAAGATGAATGAAAAGAAGATCCAAGAGTCCCTCATCATTCTCCATGACACTCAAGCATTGGTGTCAAATTCTTGTTGGAGAGCTACTTCATTGGAGGAAACATCCTTCCTTGAAGACATGGAGAAGATTCAAGGAGCAATGTGCCACATCAAAGGTAATTTCATGTCTTTTCTTTTTGATAGAAACCATTTGTTTGAGCTTAATGAATTGTTACATGATGCATACTTGAAGAATAATGAGGATATTCATAAGCTCACAATTCAAAATAAGCAACTTCTTGAAAAGTCGCAAGATATTTGTTTTTCCTCCTATGTTTCAGATTGTCAAATGGTAGATTGTTTGGAGGATTCTCATGACATGGTGGATCATGAGAAATGTGAAAATTTGAATGTTCTTTATGTGTTTGAAGATGAACTTGAAGAGATCCAAACACTTGATGTGGTAGAAAAGGAATTTGAATTGCCTCTTGATGAAGGTTATGCAATTTTTAAAGAAGAGCATGATTCCTCTACATTGGAACCAAACTATGACAAAGAGTTCACACTTTTGAAGGAGCTGCATGATACTACCCATATGGATCCTTCCCATCATGAAACTTTTGTACTTTTTGATCATTTGGGTGATTTGGTTCATTCTCCACCATCCTACAATTCCATGTTTTGCAACATTAGTCTCAATGAAGTATGGGTGAAAGGGTTTTATTTTATGGTGCCACATGAGGAGTATGGAACTCCTAGATTTACTTTTTATGATGATATGGTTGGAGCACATTCTTATTCACATTTGCAGCAATATTATTTGTCACTTTATGATGATGCAAATCTACATGGATGCACCTATGATATGCATTTGAGTCACTTGAAGACTCATGGTTTTTCTTGCTCAACATTTAATTCATTTGATGTTGGAGGAACTTCATCCAACACTTGGGAGAATAGATTTATGATTGGAGAACATTTTTGTTGGCAGCCACATACTTTGTTATATTTTTATGATTCTCACATTCATGGATGTATGGGTGAGACTTCTTTGAGTCATTTGAAGTCTCCTTGTTTTTTCTGCTCATTATTTGGTTCAGATTTTAGTGGAGATTCTTCATTCACTTCTTGGATGAAAGAATACATGGCTGAATATTTTGATGCATATCACATCCTTTTGGAGCAGCATTATAGGACATGGGATCCTCACCTATGTCATTGGAGCAAATTTGATTTGTCACTTGAAGCTTGCATGCACTTGGACAATGGTGGTCTACTTGCTTGGAGGTATAAGCACTTTCATGACTCTTTGATGAAGCATATCCTTAATGTACATTTTCATTATGTTGTTATGTACTTTGATGATATATATTTGGTACTGATGATGTTTGGAAGAATGCATACAAAAAAATGGGATCCAGGAATCCTCTTATCTAATAGTGTAGGTTGGAGAGCACTCTCAATTGTTGGGGTGCAATACAAGCAATGGGACCCTGGAATAATTTTTCTCTCATTGGTTTCATTTTTTTGGGAGAAGCAAGCAGTATGGGAGATGGATTCCCCACTTAATAAAGTGATTTTAATCAGAGTAGTGCAGCAGCAAGCATGGTGGTTCCTCTCTAAAATATTCATGGAAACTCAAAGACTCAAGGTTTGGTAATGCAATGGCAACTTCAAAGAATTATACAGAAAGCAGGTTCTTCAACACCCATGTTTGAAATTGCTTGAGGACAAGCAATATTGGGAAGCGAAGATTTGTCATGTCCCAAATTTGGAATTGGGTCACTATGGCTTAATCACATTATCCATATTCATTAGAGTTTGTAAAATTGATGTTAAGGGTCAAATAATTGCCAAGGAGGAAAATTACTAGTTTCCTAGGTTTGGGGTGGAAGCTTTGGGATTTGGAATAAGGGGGATAATAAATGATGTTTAGACATTAGAAGGGTTCAAGTATTTAATAAATAGAGTGAATAAATAAATTCAAGAGAAATCCTAGGTGACAAATGGTTTTGGAGACATATGGAGGATGTGGGACCCACACTAGCTTGATTTTTCATAATACATGGTATCTCTCTTTTGCAAATTCGAATTAATGGGAATGTGAACACTCTTGGGTGAGTTGGTAAGTCATAACACATGTCATTGAGCATCTTAGGTCGAATTGGGAAGGATTGGTAACCTCCATGGAAGATAAAGAGTCAAAGTGGAAGTTTGTGGACACTTGGGCTAGATTCCCTAGCCCCTATGACACCAATGATGGAGCATCTATGACAACTATGACAAATTGCAAACCTGACCTCTGACATCTGAACACTATGACATGTCAGCCCCAAACATAGGCTCAAGGAAGGCGAATTTGGGAGTTGGAGAAGCCAAAGAGACTCAAAATCGAATTTGGGAGAAGATGGAAGGTTGGAACTAGGAGACAAGTGGCAAATGTGGAATATTTCCTAAATGGAAATCTATTGAATCTATTGAGAGGATTTCGACCCTTAGAAGGATAATGTTGGTTATAAAATGTAGAAATGAAGTATGATAATGGCTTTTGATCATTTGTAGAATTTGCAATTGCATTTGTGTAGAGGGAGAGCTAGTGGATGACTAGTTTCTTGCCTTAGCCAATTTCGAGGGTGAAAGATTCCCATCCAAGTTGGTAATTGGAAAGGCCATTCAAACCTTTCATTTGGATCTTTAATGGAGTCTTTATTTTCAGGTGTAAGCTACAGGGCAGCTCATGGTTTCTTCTATTGCATCACATTCTCTTAACCATTTCAGTTCTGATGGCATATTCTTGATCCTTGAGGGAGGGCGTTTTTGGTGAGCTATTGTACTCTTTGGGGGAGATTCTCATGCCCCATTTATTTTGTAATATGAATTAAATACTCTTTTCTTCATCTCCAGAAAGTTTCAGGTCGAAATTCCAAGTAGAAATGTATAAATCTCATTTTTAATGGAAGAACAATGTCATTTCCCCACTACCTTGTTGTGAACCAATGTATTGATGATGATTTCGAATGAATGGATGATTCTCTAATGAATTTATGATTAATGGACTTCCATGGATGTATTTTACAAGTTTCATGTACTGTACTTGAGCATTTGAAGTATTTTTACTCAGTTTAATTGCATTGGGAGAAGAAATAGTGTCATTTCCCCAAGGGTCGAATTGGTGATTTTTGCAGTTGAATGGGAGAGGGTTGGAACAGATATAATAATAAATTAATGGTGCACATGAGACCTTAATAACATCCTTAATACATTCCCTACCTATATTCAGAAATTTGAGTGGGTTTGGAGGCATTTGGGAAGCCATTTTCAGTACTAACCCCAGGGGGATTTGAACCCCAAATTACTAGTAAAATTGCATACTTGGTCCAAAATCTTAAGAGAGTTTGCAGAGGTATTTTGGTGGTCATATATCATCTCTGAACATCATATTCAAGTCCTAATATCATTCATACACCTTCTTTGAATATTTGAAGGCATTTGGAGTCAATTCGAGACCTAGAGACCAATACTAGTCAAAGGGAAATTACTAGTAAAGTTCCCTACATTGGCCAGAATTGAAAGAGGATTTGCAGAAGTATTTTAAAGGTCCAAAATCATCCTTGAAATACATATTTATGTTCTAACATCATCCATATACCTTCTCAGAAGATTTGGGAGCAATTGGAGCAATTTGGGGACCTAGAGCTCAAAACTAGTCAAACTAGGGAAAAAAGTAAAAAATTGTCATTTTAATAAAATTCTTAACAAGGGACATTACAGTCTTGCTGCTGCAATTTGTCCTTTATCTGCACGTACACTTCATCCTCAACAATATGGTTAACAATCTGCTGCTTCAAATCTGGTTGGCAAGTACTAAGTGCTGCCACATGCATTTCATGTACCTTCCTGCTGAGTGCATCAGCCACCTTGTTTTCTTTCCTTTTTATGTGTTTGATTTCAAAATCAAATTCACACAAAAATTCCAACCATCTAGCTTGCCTAGCATTTAAAGTTGGTTGATCAAACAAGTATTTCAGACCACAATGGTCTGTCCTTAACTCAAATTTTCTTCCCATTAAGTAATGCCTCCACATCTTTAAAGCATGTACTATGGCTGCAAGTTCTATATCATGAGTAGCATAGTTCTTCTCATTCTCCTTCAACTTTCTTGACTCATAGCATATCACGTGGTTGTCTTACATAATAACTCCTCCAAGTCCTTGATTGCATGCATCGGTACATACCACAAAGTCTTTTTCTGGGTTTGCAATTTTCAAAATTGGTGCACTTGTAAGAAGATTCTTCAACCGTTGAAAACTTTCCTCACATCTTGGTGACCATTCAAACTTTATCCCCTTCTTTTGCAAAGAAGTGATCGGGTTTGCAACCTTGGAGAATCCTTCGATAAACCTCCTGTAGTAACCAGCAAGGCCCATAAAAGATCTCACATCAGTCACATTCCTTGGAGTTGGCCAATTCATAATGGCTTTAATCTTCTCAGGGTCTACAGACATTCCTTCGTCGGAGATGATGTGACCCAAATAATGAATTCTATCTTTATAAAAGTCACATTTGTTCAACTTTGCATACAACTTATGCTCCTTTAGCAATTGCAATGTCATTCTCAAATGTTCCTCATGCTCTTCTTCATTCTTAGAATAGATAAGAATGTCGTCTAGAAAAACAAGAACAAACTTGTCCAAATACTCGCTGAAAACACTATTCATGAAACACATGAATGTAGCTGGTGCATTTGTGAGACCGAATGGTACCACTACAAACTCATAGTGTCCATACCTCGTTCTAAAGGCTGTCTTATGAATATCTTCTTCTTTGATTCTTACTTGATGGTAACTAGACCTCAAGTCAATCTTTGAAAATACCTTTGCTCCTCTCATTTGATCAAAAAGGTCATCAATTCGGGGCAATGGGTATTTGTTCTTCACAGTGACTTTGTTCAACTTCCTGTAGTCAATACATAACCTGAGTGTTCCATCTTTCTTTTTCACAAATAGAATAGGTGCTCCCCACGGGAACACACTTGGCCTAATATATTTCTTTTCTAGCAACTCTTGTAATTGCATTTTCAATTCTAGCAATTCCGGTGTACTCATCCTGTAGGGTGTCTTAGACACTGGTGCCGCTCCTGGCACAAGTTCAATTGTAAAGTCAATGTCTCTCTTTGGAGGGAGTCCTGGAATCTCATCAGGAAAAACATCCCTGAATTCTTGCAATACATGATAGTCCTCCAATTTAAGAGTTTCATTCTCTGTTGCCTCTAAAATGTGGGCTGCATAAAATTGACATCCCTTCCTACAAAACTTCTTCAGCTGCATGGCTATAACCTGTCTAACAGAAGTCACCTTTGGAATGCCTTTTACAACCCTCGGGTTTCCTTCTTCGTCCATGCATTCAAATGTCTTATTGTAGCAGTCAAGTTTAACCCTGTGTGCTTCTAACCAATCCATTCTAATGAGAATATCATAGAAACCCAGTGGTAAAATATTCATATTTGCGTAAGTGAATAGCCCATCCATCTCTAATGGACGTTTCTCTACAATTTCACTAACTTTTCTCTTAGTTCTAGTGGCTAGTTGAACTAACCATGATTTACTATGCTTTAATTTCTTAAAAGCACAAATCTCAATAATTCTAGGAGTGACATAACTGTGAGTAGATCCAGGATCAATCAAAATAGAAACAGATTGCTTAGCAATCTTACCTTCAACTTCAACCACAATTGACTGATGGTCTTCCTGGCGGTCGTCTAGAGCTGCATAGATTCTAGGGATTGTCCTTGCCACTTGACCCACAGTTTCAGCTCCTTGGATGTTGTGAACTTGATTTGGATTCCCATTCCAATGTGGTCAATTCCTAAGCATGTGCTCCCCTCCACAACCCCAACATTGAAGTGGTTCTCTTGGATCCTTTGGATCTCTTGGCTTGTCTCCCATCATGCTAGTTGGCTTAGTCACAACCTGTGATGGTTGCCTTTGCTGATTCCGAAATTGAGGAGGCTTGAACCCCTTCTTCCTTTGATCAAACTTTTCGTTTTTCCTATCCTTCCATGCCTTATGGAATTCTGGTTTGCTTTTGTTTTGATCAAAGCAATACTTGGCCTTTCTTATGGCCTCCTCTAGAGTTCGAGGTTCATCAAACTCAATTCTATCTGTATATGATTGGGACAGTCCACTCAGGAAACGCTGAATTTTCACCTTATCATCTCGAATATACCTAACGTACCTCAGCAGCTCCAAGAACTTGTTTGCATATTCTTCCATGGTCAATTGTCCCAATCTCAGCTCATGGAACTCTTTGATCTTATCATCATAGTACCTATCAGAGAGGTACTTCTGCTTGAAGTATTTCTTGAACTGCTTCCACACAATCTTCCTTTCATTGATCTTCTTCACTTGCCTGATGTGTTCCCACCATATAGATGCTCTTCCATTCAAGTTGAAGATGGCTACCCTTGCCTTCATATTTCCTAAGTAACCTTGGACTTGGAAATACTTTCTCATCCCAAGAAGCCAAGCTTCAGCTTCTTGACCAAACTTTATCTCTCCATCAAATGTAAGAGGTTTCGTCTTCTTAAATTTCCCATTTGAATTGTTCTTGTAGTGCTTCTTCCTCTTACTCCTGCGAGATGAAGAGATTGAACCCTCAATGGATTCTTCAGAGTCAGATGATTCATTAGAAGATATTTCCGAAGTATATGTTCTGTCTGTAGAAACTCTTCTTGAGCTACTGGCCCTCTTACAGGAATTCCTTCTGGAACTACTCCCACCCCTTTCTGGATTTGATGTCTGATGCCCAGAGTTTATTTGCCTTTGGATGTCTGTCAAACTCTGCAGCATGGCTGCATTCAACTAATTTTGTTCTTCCTGAGCTTTAATCATCCTTTTATTGTCTTCTCTATAGCTTTGCAACTCCACCCTTAGGCTTCTCATGGTGGCTGCAATACCTGGAGGAGTCTCTTGATTTTTTCTCCCATTAGATTATGTTTCAGCATTTTCAACATGTATGTTCTCCCCCATGGCATCTGTTTGAGGCTCATAGGGATCCTGTGCATCATCCATGATGTTGATTTTCTTGACCCAACCAAGATCCAAAACTTTCCAACTGTACTATCTAGAGTGTTGCCCTGATGTAACTGTGATTCTTCAAAATGTGTTCATCAACACAATTGTTAGCTGCATTATATTCTCAGAAATTCATAAATTACTTTCATGCACGTGGGAAAATATTATATTGACAATTTGTCAAATCATAGAATTTTCTCACAATCAACGACATATGAGGGGGACGACGAGAGTCAAGGGGGCTTGCCCCCTTGTGGCAATCTGGCGCATAAGTTCCATGGCAATTTTTCCATTTTTGGCACCTGAAAATCTCCCTGAAAAACAACTGAAATTTCCTGTTTCGGAGTGACTCATCCAGTTCTTCCACCCTGTTGCGGAGCAACTCGCTGAGTTCTTCCGACCTATTGCGAAGCAACTCGCTGAGTTCTTCCGACCTGTTGCAGAGCAACTCCCTGAGTTCTTCCGCCGAAAACACTTAGAAAAAAAAATTTGAGATTTTTTTCGGACCAACTCGCTGAGTCCTTCCGCCGTTGCGGGCCAACTTGCTGAGTTTTTCCGCAATTTTGGGCCAGCTCGTGGAGTTCTTCCGAAATTTCCCTTTGACACCGAACACTTAGAAAAATTTTGCTATTTCAAGTCAACTCGGCGAGTTCTTCCGCCGTTGCGGACCAACTCGCGGAGTTCTTTCGAAAATTTCCTTTCGACACCGAACACTTAGAAAAAAATTTCCGTTTCGGGCCAACTCGGCGAGTTCTTCCACTGTTGCGGACCAACTCGCGGAGTTCTTCCAAAAATTTCCTTTCGATTCCAAACACCTAGAAAATTTTTCCCATTTCGGGCCAACTCGGCAAGTTCTTCCACTGTTGTGGACCAACTCGCGGAGTTCTTTCGAAAATTTCCTTTCAACGCCGAACACTTAGAAATTTTTTGCCGTTTCAGGCCAACTCAGCGAGTTCTTCCGCTGTTGCGAACCAACTCGCGGAGTTCTTCTGAAAATTTCCTTTCGATGCCAAACACTTAGAAAAAATTTTCCGTTTCAATCCAACTTGGCGAGTTCTTCCGCTGTTGCGGACCAACTCGCTGAGTCCTTCCGAAAATTTCCTTTTGACGCCGAAAAAAACTTAGACAAAATTTTCAAAAACTCTTAGGAAAATTCGAAATCTTTCCTTCTTTCTGTGATGACTATTGCTTAGCAGGAGGTGATCTTGCCTCTATAATTTTATTTAACTTTGCCAGTTTAGGCCCGATGCTGATACCTGTGGTGATTAGGAAGGGACCTTCCCATGTGACTGTAATCGGATTTGGCCCATAGAGGTCCAATGCTGCAACCAGCAGCTCTGATACCATTCTGTCACGTCCCCTCCCATCATACCAGTGCGATGGAGAGGATCGTGATGCTAAAACTGGGCATCTAGCCCCATGAACTTATTAAATAAGCATTCACATAATATAAAAAGACATGGAAATGTATAATTATAAGAAAACACAACGGAAGTAATTTCAATTACACATCCATCATACATTCAAGATATTCATCAAATAAATAATTGCAAAGTTAACACAAGAGAATACTTATCTTATAACAAAGTAGTCCCAAGCAACTGACTATGCAACTGCAACGTTCCACCCAGCCATAGGCCAGTTGTGATCATCAATATCCCAACACACTACCACCCCCGAGCTGGGCATGATCTCTACAAGGAATCAGAGAACAACAGATTCACACATAGCTCAAAGATACACCAAATCAGCCAAGCTAAGCTACAGTTGGGTTTATCAGGCTGTTAGGCAATGGAAGGAAGAATTGCTAAGCTAGTGGAATCATCCATAGAGATATGGGCACCCTCCACATGATCTATCTAGCTTGGTCCCCACAATACCTACACACCTGGCACAAGGGAGTATTCCCTTCACTAATACACAGTCCCTTAGGCCATACCTTCCATTCTAGTGTTCTTCAAGGTGTGCATAGAAGAGCAACCAGCCCTTTTGATACTCTTGAGAGGTTACCTCCTCACTAGGTTTATCAAGCCAATTCTGGTCCACTTCCACTCCTAATTCTTGCTCATAATTTCCAACCAACATAGGGATGCACCCTACAACAAAACATAAGTGCTGAAAAGCGTGGGAAACCAAAACGAACTGGTAGATGGGGAATAAACCCTAGGATAGCAAATTCATTTTCAAAAAACATTTTTCTGCATTTCAGGGGCAAAAACGACCTCTATAAACCCCCAAAACATGACTCCCTTTCTCCCAGCCACTATGCAATACAAAAACGAGCTCCCAGCTATGGAAAATGCAAGAAATTGGTGAAAAACGTGATGAAGGAAATCCCAGCTAGCTCAGACTGTGTGTGGGAGGAAAGACTTTGGGTTCATAATGGCTTTGGGCACCATTTCGTGGGTGTTTTCTTGCCCCAGAAGAAAAAGTACGTTTTCCCAGGTTGATGGCTTGCCCATGCACGAAATTCGCTACCATGCCTCTTCATTCCCAAGGCATTAACTGCCTCAACCAATTTCTGGAAGAATTAAATGATTGGGTGCATAAGTCAGAATGGGTAGTTGAGGGTTTATTCATTGACATCTGGCTTATCACCATTGGCTCAAGGGTTTGAATAATTTCCCTCCCTATTCCTTGTAGAATCATGCCCCCATCTCTTTGTTGCATTGCATAGCTAGTTGTTGGTTTTTCATTAAAATTCGTATTTACATGATGTCTTAATTTACATTGTGCCTATCTAGCACAAGAACCATAGGCATCTATTTTTTTTAATTGTCGATACATAAAACGCTAAATCAATGGTGGGGCCTTGGCCTTGAGCTCCTCGCCATGATTAAATAACAATATTTACATCATTTACGATTTAATGCAAAAAAAGGGAGTCAAAATGGGGACGTGACAGCCTCGTAAAAATCTGAAGACTCAGAGGGAGCCCTCTAGCGTCCTCTAGTAATGCGTTGTGTAACCAAAGTTGGCTTTAAACCAGCCAAACGACGGGACCGGTGGAGAGTAGGGCTCCGCGCCACGTTCTCTTCGGAGAGAGACACACCGTCTCCTAAAGGCCAACTATCAATCAAAAAACAGTAAATCAAAAGCACACACCTAGAGAATCTACAGCTAAGAGCAGACGGACATAGTGGCTAAATGAGCTCCCGACACTAGAGCCGGTATGTCTCGCCTAGGAGAGGCTTGAGACTCCCAAACTATAGCCGGAGGTAACAGAATCAGTTATAGAGACACCCAAGCTTCACTATGTCAATAGGGTCAAGTCCACTACACGAACACAACTGTGTTGTCCAATCCATATCTGACTCAGGACACAAACAACATAACCACTGCAAGTACCCTGTGCGGTACCCAGGTAAGACAACTATGTCTACCGCAATATAACCAATGCTCAGGGGGACAGTCGCAAGTGGGATCCGTCGTATGGGCAGGGTAGCTAAGCCCGAAGCACAAGAGGACGAACCTCCGGTACCCCCAGATACGAACAAATCCTGGATATATCTCCCACGTTCAGCCGGTATCAGAGGGATATCTCCTCAACCAACCTCCTGTGACCTCGTGCTTAACTCTGGTTTGAGTAGAGCTTTCCTGAGAACACTGATCTATACCATGGATTCCTCCACTCCCTAGTCAAACACCTAATGTTTCGTTCAGTAGTCTTGGATTGTTAACTCACAATGATATATTCCAGGACTCTAAACCTATGCTAGTTGGTGTACCCTATAAATAAAATAAGTCTAATCAATTTTATGATTAAGCGTTAATTTTAGTGGCTGTGATTACTCAAGGGATATGGTCGTGAAACTAGTGATGTGTAGATTCAATAGTATGCAACATCGTCCAATCCTAGACTCATCTATCCAATAAAACAATGTCACTAATATGCAAAGTCAACCAACAATTCCGAAATAAATATGCAAACTTTTATCTTTTCAATGCACAAGCAGAACCTAAAATGAAGGCAACAAGCACTCAATGCAAAATGCAGTACATGGAAATAAAATATTTTTATATTTTCTCTTATAAACAGAAAGGAAAATGCAAAAACTAAATGAATATTTTTGTATTTTTTCAATATATATGGAATGAAAAAATGCAAGCAAAATCCTACTATTCAGTCACTAAAGTGCCGAGAAGATCACTAAGACAATCCAGCAGATCCTAAATAGCAAGACTCAGCCAAAAGAAAGAGCTCAAAAGGAATAAACCACAAGGTTAAAACCAAAGATTGGTAAAAAACCAAGAAGGCTCAACCAAAAGAAACGAAGAGATCTGGTCACAACCAAGACATGAAACAGTCAAGAAAGAGGCCAACAAAGACTCGAGAGCCAACCAAACTTACCTAGCAACAACCAATAGCCATAAACCAACAAAAGCCGGAGTTACACGCTACTGTCGAAGGAATACCTGTGGGTACCCGCGAGCAGTAGTGTAAACAGAGGCGGGTATACGCGGGCAGAACTAAGCTAGCCCGCAGGTGAGGAAAAGCAAATGGTCAAATAAAGAGTCCAAAGGTTCAGAAAAAGCAGGTTTTCTACAGTGTATCTTAACGGCCAATCAGTGACACAGAGCTTCGATAAACAGCAACTCTAATTATGGACTAATGCTCAAAATTTTTCCCAAACATGGATGTTTTCCCTAGCGGAGTCGCCATTTCTGTATTGGAGAAAACTCGCTATGGCTTGGGAATACCACAACAGACAGATGACTATCAGAAATCTACTCAATCCTCAAAACAATGCTATTATAAATGACAATGTTAAAACAATGGAGAAATGTAACCAACCTCGATCCAACGTTTGATGTAGATTCCCATTGGAGCTTTCAATCCACGCACATCCAAGCACTTGTAATCTGCAAATTAGTCTTGACAACCAATATCTAACAAGTACATGTGATATATAAATGACATTAACATTATCAATAACAATGGTCCATAATATCATAAGCAAATGTAACCCAATGTATAATAAACGGCATTCACACCATGAATGGACGAGAATATGAGTATTTCTATTAATGAACAAAAAGAAGTACAAAGTGATACGACCTCTTGTCGGCAACCAATCTGAACCAAGATCTAGATCAATCCACTTGTGCCTCCACCACTTCAATCCTCTATGAAAGGCAAACTCAAACTAGCAAGGAGTTTGGAAGGTGAACATAACTGGTTCACAACTACAAGGATCAATGAGTGCAGACTCAAGATAGGGCAAAAATCCACTAGAGTACCTTTATTATTCTCTTCTTCCTCCCGTCCATAAGCCATATGTGTTCAATATATAGTCCTCCCAAAGGTAGGTGAAAGGACTCATCAAAACATTACTTAGGCAGATGGAGAGCCAAAGGTCACCCAATGACCGCTTTTTGAGAGTAAAAAGGTAATTAATAGTGGTTTTTACCATTTTACTTGATACCCGTAGGCTATAGTGCTGCAACTCGCGAGTACGCATGCTATAGTGATGCAACATGCAGGTAGGAACAAAAATAGGGCAAACTGGTATCACTGAAGGATAAAAATGGATCTGAGTCACTGAAATGGATTCTACAGGCCAAAGAATGTTGATGCTCACAGGGTGGAAGATTTCTGTGTAACAGGAACAAAATAAAGTAACAATATACCACAAAAATGTGTTAACCCGGGAGCATCATGAATTGTAAATGCAAGTATTCCATGGAATTGAAATCGTCTTTGCCCTGTTGGTCTAGAGATGTCATACATAGTGATGCCAGCCCATAACTTCAACAACTCGTCGATAAGAGGCTCAAGATATACGTTCATATCTTTAACCTGGTACTTGCCTAATTGGTCCAACATACATGATTAGTTATATTTAGCGCCTATATGTCATTATCTATAAAAGACATAATTATCATGCACGAAACAAATCAATGAAATATTTAGTGATCAGACTTTCAAGTAAAAAATTACATATTAATTAAATACCTGGAACAATCATTGCCAACATTGTGTGCTCTCTCTTGATCGGCATCCAAGGAGGAAGGTTATTGTTTATAACAAAAACAGGCCACACTGAATAGGTAGAACGAATCTCTCCAAATGGATTGACACCATCAACTGCCAACGAAAGTTTAACATTACGAGGTTCTTCTTTAAAAATTGGCCACTTTTCTTCGATGTACCTCAATGCAGAACCATCTACATGCATTCGAAGAACATTGTCGCGACTTTTGTTCTTTGCATGGAAATCCATAAACTGTGCTATACTTTGACACATGAACAACTGCTGGAAACGTGGAATTATCGAAATATAACGAATAACTTTTTGAGGCACCTTTTTTGTCACTTTATCGATTCGATACCTACTTGTTTGACATTGTGGGCAGTCATTTTCTAATGCATATTGTCCATAGTATATGATATGATCATTAGGACATGCATCAATATCTTGATACTCCATTCCAAATGCTTTCATAATGACATATATCTCTTGATAAGTGCATGGTAAAATATTTGAAGTTAGTAATAGAAATTCACCTAACAATCTATAAAATTCAAAAGAATAAATCAATGAAAAAAATATTAATCATCAATATCGCATCCAAACTTTACAAATTAGATAACAATAGCAATAATATAGGAAAAAAGTCAACCTTTCTATAGATGTGAACATGCAAACAAAAATAATTAACAAATTACATACCTTAGTATCTGTGTCACACAGGTGTTTGATAAACCATTCAAAACCTTCAAGTTCAATAACAACAATATAGTAGATAGAAGATTTGTTTTTGAGCCTTCATAAAGAGGTTGACGTGACTTCTCGAGTAGAGGATCAACATCATGACTATCATCTTGGCTGTCCTCATCCATTGGAGCAAATGTGTCTTGGATCAATCTATGTATCTCATCTTCCTGATTTGTATCACTAATGTTATCTACATCCATATCATCAGAAATAACTACTTAATCATCTTCAATATTCTGATGTAGAAGTTCATCAGGCTGTAAATGAGTATTTATGCTAGTACTTGGCAAATAACTCTCTGGAGGGCGACATTTTGGGGGCATTGTCTATAAATTTACAAACAACGTAGAAAAATTAGTGTGTATAGAACATATAGTGAAAAAAAAGACATTTTACTGAAATTCATGACATGATGAATATTACAGTGAATATATTAAAAATTGAATAACGACCTCTTACCAGAGGACAATATTCATAATCCCCTTTGGCGTGCCCCTTCTCCCTACAATGTCTTTCAGCTATTGTTATTAAAAGTCTTTTTTTTTGCAAACCCCTGCAATCAGAGCAAAGACAATAACATTTTCCATCTCCTCTCGCCTCTAATGCAGCTTTAAATTGAGCAAGCTTCCTTGCATTTTCAATCATAGTGACAAATCCTTGTAGTGGTACAAGTAATTGTCTTACCTAGACCATACCAAACAATAACTTGTCAATTACATTAGATATTATAAGTATAATTCTGAATACAGTATATTATACTCCAATTTCTATATTTATAAAGAAAAACATGAAGACTGAAGTAATATATACTTCCAATATACCATCTTACATCGTATTTAGGATCTATCACTCAATTGTGCACCACCTTGTTATAATTAGGGTCATTGCAGAGGAGTTTTTTAATAAAAAAACCAAATCTCTTGTGTTTCTTCGTTGACTTTAGAAAATAATTTGACACGGTTCCTATAACTGACCTTTGGAATTGATTACAAGAGCTAAAAGTTCCTTTCAAATTGAGAAATGTTGTGATAAGGTTGTATGAGAACATTATTACCAAGTTTAAGAACATTCAGGGTTGGTTATGAAGCAATGATATTTACATGAAAAAACTATCAACAAGGTCCAAGCCAAAAATAATTAGTGAGCATATTTAAGAAGCATCACAAATTTTTCAAAACAAAAAAAACATCACAAACACAATAATCACAAGCAAGACAAGTCACAAAAATCCTTACAAACACAATAATTACAAGCATTGTAGTGGAGGAGGAGGATGATAATAATAATAATAATAATAATATAATTTTAAGGTTATGACCTAGCCAAACACCAAATTGATATATGAGACCTCCTTGTTTGTGGGACAAGGGGCCCTCTCCATGTAGCAATTTCACTATGTAGTTTACAAAGGTTTACATACCTAAACCCCCTACCTGCCACTCCACCGTAATAATCAAACCTTTAACCTTTAAGAAGGTAGAAAAATGCTCCTAACTGTCAAGCCTTTATATCAGTCTATGTGCTTGCAACTCAAAGCCACTTTTCACATTGGAAAATGGAATTTTCAATAAAGGTTATAAGGTGTTCTGGACGATTCTTAATATATTGAGCATGAATATTATGGACTAATATTTTAGGTACTTCACTAAAATGATACATGGATAGGATTATTATAGAAATATTTGGAAAGTGGATGATGTAGAAATGGGTTGATCATCCAAATTTCAAAGGGTGGCCACATGGCCAACATTTAGGTGTTCTATGTGCATATATACTCCAACATTACATTTTTTTTGGCATACTTTTACTTTATGTCACCTTATTTTTTGTTCCCAGTACCACTTATTTTAATTCAAAAAAAATGACTTTAGTACAAGAATGAATGTTATTTACCATGAAAATCAACTTGTTACCCTAAAATATTTAACTAAAATCTAGATTTGACAAGGTGATGCAATTCCTAAGCTAGAAGTATGTTGGACTTAAAATAGCATTTCCATGAATTTCCTTGCCACAACTGTTTTATAATGACCTTTTGTGGGTATTTCAATACAACATAGTTGATATTTTGTATGTATTAGTTCCATAAACTACCAATAATGGGTTTTGTTGGCATTGATTTCAACTAGGGGTTGGAAAAGATATTTCTAATCACAACCATCTAAGCACAGTGTTGAAGTGATGTGAAGATCCTATAAAAGTTGTTGTATACTAACTGGGCATTATGGTCATGAGAGATGGATTCAGCATTCTGGTCATGAGAGATGGAATCGAGATTTCAAATCATTTGTTGATAGATTTCCAAGGAAACAATAGTTAAAAATAAAAGCCATGAATTTTGAGAATCGGAATTGTTGAGCGTGGCCCAAGTGGGTACCAATTTTGTTGAAACATGATTTTGAGTTGCGCAGTGGAAAAGCACAACATTGGTCAGTGCGCAACTTGTTGGACATATTTAGTAGTGCAGCCATGCTGATGCATAGGATCCGCGCAGCAGTGAATTTTGGTAAGAAGATATAAGAAAAGGTCAGACAGGGAAGTGACCTATTTTTGGTAAAGAACCAGACGAAGGAAGGAGAAAGCGACCTGTGTGGAAGAGTGGCGGCAAGTAGTTGAGAAGCTAGGCCACTACGTCGAAAGAGACAGGCCACGATGTAGTTGTAACCGTTTTGAGGACTATGGCTGTCAGAGGAGCGTGCAATCCACGAGTGGCCCAGCAGGACGTCCTGGAGCAGGCGGAGTAGGCTGTCGACGGTGACAATCAGGATGGCAGTTAGCCACGCCGGGTTTTGGAAACCTAAGAGTTTTTGCCTATGAATTGTAAAAACATGACCTACGGGCATGATATATAAAGAAGGCATTTTTGTATGGGAAAGGGTTACACTTCATTTTTGTATTGTTCTTATCCCTGATTTGATAAACTCCTTTTGAGGAAAACCTTTGTAAAGGCTCTATAAGCTGAGTGTGCAGAGGCCTATTGAGAGAGAAGAGAGTCTGCAGCTGAGTGCGCAGACTAAGAACTGTTGTACCCTTCCCAAAGACTAATTTAACAACAGTTCTTGTGGACGTAGCCTCCATCTGGGGGGTGAACCATGTTAAATCTTGTGTATTGAGACTATTTATGTGTTTGTAATTTGCACTATCTGTTTTCTTACTATGTATGCTTGAATTCTCAGTTATCAAACAAGTGGTTAATGCTTTTGTATGTATTCGCCATAGGAGAAAGATGGGGATAATATGTTAAGTATTTCATGAATGGATGATTGATGAATGTGAAGTGTCTTAAGTCTGTGAAAGTATTAGTCATGGATAAACATATATGTGAGTAAAGAATGGTCATATAATTCTGTTAATGTGTAACACCAGAAGGGCGCAGTACTGATAATTTGTTTAATTACATTAAGTATAAGGTTAAATAGTCACTAGTAGTAATCAAGGGAATAAGTGCTAAGTAAAACCCTTAATACAATTGTCATCAAAGTGGAAGTGCATAAGTCTATTGAATTGTCCCATCGGGCGAGAGAAGGTCGACCTGCGCAATCCATGGATGCGCTGGGTGCGCAGCTTGTTAGTTGAAAAAGTATCAGCCCGCAACGAAGAGTATCGTCACGCGGCCCTCATTCACAACGCGCTGCACAGTACATTTGCCCCATCAACTCGTCACCTTGTTGTAGAAACTTGATTCTGCAGCACCCCCATAGCTTCGCCTTGGGTGAGACCTCAACCTGCACGCAGGTTGTTGCCGAAAGGGTCAGTGAAAAGGGGTTTTGTTGGTTAAAGCTAAAACTGCAAAGAACCTGGGTCTATAAGGGAAAACCTTTAGATCAGTTACCTACGCCAACAGGAATCATAGCTAAAGCCCATGAATTTCCCTTTATGTAAAAAATTGGTGAAAAAAAGGAAACCAACAATGAAAAGATAAGGGATTGCTAGAGCAAATGGCCAACACCAAGGGAGATCCAACAGTGAATACCAAAGGATCAACTCTAAGTAACCTTATGGAGATAACTTTATGTGGTCGATGATATTTTCTAGTGAAGTTTCTTTCTCAAGTAGAGTGTGGTAAAATCTTTAATTGTGGTTCATACTTCATGGACAAATTTGATTTATAATAATAATAACAAACATTAATATCTGATTTTAAGGTCACAACCTATCTAGATACTAAATTGATGTATGAGACCCCCATGTATGAAAACATGTGATAATGTGTTATCCTCCCTACCTAAGTTCAATTCCCTTAAGTGACATGTTGAGCTCTTAAATGATTATATTGTATTAACGGCCTTGAACCTTGTGTTCACAAATCCTCAATCTTTTATGAAATTCGATTTACCTTGGGTTCCATCCTTAGAATAAAAGTTCTTAATGAGTTTCCTTGAGATATGTATTTCATGAAAATAAAAAATAAAAAATAAAAAAATCAAATCTTTGAATCTAACTAAAGAAAGGAAAATAGTCTTACATGGAAATCATAATACCTAGATAATCCACTCCACGTGGTCATTATCTTAAATGCATGGGGATATTCATGATAACATACAATGGAATTCAAGAATATCCCCTCCATATGTCAATTGTATTTAGTACAAACACTTATAAGATATTGACAAAGACCCCAAATTGATGCATGAGAGAAAAGTTAAAATGAGGCAAATGAAAATGATAGCAAGTTCTTGAAAAAAATATTAGAAAGGCAAAATAGCAAGTTAACACATGAGCCTCATTACTAAACAATATTAAATTCTAACCCTTATAAAAATATAGACAAAAAAATATAAATTACTAACCTTGCAAGTTCAAAACCAGAGCTATGTAGAATATCCAAACTCAAATAATCACCCCGCAAGTGCAAAATCCGCACTCAATGTGTCACAACTATAGCAAATGTGTAAATAATGGTTAGAGTATGTAGTATATATAGCTCAACCTTCGTCTATATTGCAACGAAAAGTGAAACCTAGAAATTTCGTCGATATAGGGACGAAAGTTCATGGAACATTAAACATCGTGGATATTGCCACAATTTTTCCACCCTGTGCAAAAAAAAATATAAAAATTCATTTTTTTAACCCACGAATGTTGAAAACGTGGAAATATTGCGTAGAACAATCCGCTCATATGTAATAGTGTGTATTGATGATAATGTGTTTAACTTGATGAATGACATGTTGATGATTGCTGAAGTATAGTTAGAGATTGATGAATGTATTAAAGTGAAATTGTAAATGATATTGGTTTAGGGTTAGAAGAATTTGAAATTGAATTAAATGTTGGCCCACTAATTCACCCCCCCTCTCAGTGAGCTATTGTGTCTATCAATTGGTATCAGAGTCGGCCTTGATCACAAGCCTAGCAAGCTTGAAGGGATCCGTGGACACAAATGGAAGGACCAACAAAGCTCATTCACAATGAACTTCCAGTTTTTGAAAAATCAAATTATTTTGGTTGGAGAAGCAGAATGAAAGATTACTTAAAGCAATTCGGTGTTTGGGAAATAGTGGTTAACCCACCTGTCTAACCCAGCAAGAAGACAAAGACAACAGCTGAGAAAGACAATAATACTGCCTTGAAGTTTATGATGGGTGGACTCTCAAGCCCTATCAAAGAAAGTGTAAAAGAATATACCTCTGCCAAGGATCTTTGGTTCAAGCTGGAAGAAGAATACCAAAGGAGGAGCCAAGACAAAGAAAATGAAACAGAAGTCAAGGATGAGGAGCAAGAAGAAAGGAAAGTACATGCTTCAGAGACAAGTGAAGGTAAGAATTCTTCAGTTGATGATAATTCTGAATGTGATGATGTTGAAATTCTACTTACAAAAGATGAAAAGGAATATTTGTTGAAGGTCAATGATGCATTTGCATGTACCCTATTAGATGTTGATCTCAAATTTAATCTGAGGCTTAAGAAGAAGATTTTGGGGTCATTTGAAAAATACAAAAATGAGACAAAGGCTTTGCTCATGAGAGTGAAACTCAAAAACAAAGACTTACAAGATGAGCTAGAAGATGAAAATGATGAAGTTAGAAGATTGAAGACTAAATTAGCAAAAAAACAAGAAGAGATGTGTAAAAACCCTAAAGAGTTTGAAGAGACAAGAAGGGAAAACATTAATTTGAAGACTCAGTTGGAGGAAGCCAAAAGAATAGAAGAAATCATGAAGCTTCAACTAGAAGAAAAAGAGAAGACAAATCAGAAGCTTGAGATGGAAATTGTTGATCTCAGAAAGAAAATTGAAAAGTCAGAAGCTCATGTGAAGTTCAATGAAAGTTCAGTTATCTTGGATGAAATACTAAAGTGTCAAAGGTCTCCATTTGACGCATGTGGTCTTGGGTACAAGAAGGAAGAAGGAAAATCTGAAGATGACATACGGTCCTCCAAGACTCCTGAAGTTGGATCCACATCCTTCAAAGATGAAAGCAAAGCTCCTCAACAAGCACCTGCACATGACAACAAATTTGGAAGATCAAAAATGCATCAAGAAGTTGGTCCCAATCCTCAAAGCAAATTCTTTAGAAGAAGAGAGACAACTCCAAGATGGTATCAAGCGCTCAGGTATGATAGAAACTTTAATGGTTATTGCTATTCTTGTAATGGTTTTGGTCACAGGGCTATGGATTATATGTTCCATGAAAGAAGCAGTGTTGAAATTCGAAGTAATCAAATGATATGTTGGGCATGTGACCGAATTGGACATGTTGCTGCAAACTGTTATACATTGAGATGCTTCACCTGTGGTGGTGTTGGCCATAAATTCCAAGCATGCACAAGTTCAAGAAGACAATCCATGAGAATTTTTTTATACCTATCAGCAAAGAAAGTCAGTGAATCTTGGAAGAAGAATGACACAGACATATTTGAAGGCCAAAGGACAAATGATCATGGCCAAGGAAATTCTAAGGGTTGGGTGAAAAAGAATATTTTGCTAAATCTAAATGAAGTTGATGGTCATTGCACAAATGAACGTGATTGCCATATGACAAGCCATGTTTGAGGTCTTTTAAATAACTTGGGTACACCTTGAGTCCATGGAATTGAAGGATGAACTCAAGGGAAGTTGATGACTACTCCTAGCAAAGAAATAGGTCCTAGGATCCGATTTGCAGAAGGACAACCAATGCAAGGCAAGTTTGATTCAACTTGGCATATGGTACTATGAGCATGGATGAGAATAGATGAAAATTTATAAAAATGAAAACATAAGTAATTTTGAAGAAATCCTAGGCATGAATTCATACAAGATAAGATTTGAAGTCTTGAGAAAGATTCGCATTGTTCGAACGAGTTTGTTGAGAAAAAGAAGTAATTGTCAAATAAAAATTGGTTTGAATTGAATTGGATATTGAGAAGAAAAGAGTGGATCCAAGTTGGTTGAACTTGGAATATAAATATGTAAACTTGAATCATTCACAGGAAAAATGAAAAATCATAGTGGCCAATGTGCCCAAATCTTTGATCCTAAAGAAGACAGTTCGGATGACAAGTACAGCAAGTGTTAAATAAACAAACTTTGTTTGCATGACAAGTTGGAAAGAAGTGACAAGGAGTAATAATTATGATGACAAGCTGAGTTATGTTAGTAAATCAACATATTGATTGATACATGCTAGATGATTGTTGAGTGTGACTTGCAACTTGGCAAGTAGTACAGCATTTGATGAAGCATTGTTAATGTTTTGGGAGTGTTGTGAAAAAACATGATTGAAGACTTTTGAAGAGAATATTGTTAAAAGAAGTTTGATGATGACAAATTGAGTAATGGTATGATTGATAGGGGGAGTATGGATAGCAAAGGAAGTGAGTCAACATATTGATGTTTGGAAATTTGATACATGCTTACCTTGTATGAATTTACTAGATATGATTGACAAATATGAGTTCAAGAAATACTTATTACTGACATCTGATTATATAAGTTATATTGAACAACTGGAAATACTTTCTTCATCTTTTGGTACTAGCAGCAATAAGAACCACAGATGAAAGGATTTCTGAAGCATCCACAAAACATGAAGGAGTACACATGAAAGGGGGAGTTAGTTCAAAAAGGTTACAGCAGCATACTTGATAGAGGAAGTAGGCATATGAAGACCAAGGAGTTGAATGCAAAAGGAAGATATTTATATAAAAAGCACGATCAAATCTTGTGAAGGCTTTTGAAGACACATCTGATTGTTGAAAAATGAAGATCAATATGATTAGACAAAAAGGAGCAAATGAATTGGTTATAATCCAACTAGACTTATGGAAGCTACAGTATGCTTGTAGTTTTTGAGAATTCATGTGGAATTTAGCAGCCAAAGTGTTGATTAACAGGGAGAGCTTGTTCAAGTAAAAGGATACAACAGTACAATTAACCAAGGGAGCAAACAACTCAGCAAGGATAAGTATGCATGCTTATAAAAGAAAAAAAAATTGAAGTTGGCAAGTGAAAAGCTTGACAGGATGATCTCTAAGAAATAATGCCAAGCTTAGTCAAAAGGGGAGATCACCCAATGAAGACTTAACATAATATGATTTCATGATGCATTCAAAGATACAATTTTGTTTTGGGCATTGTGAAGCTTTTGGTGGCTAAATGATTATCCATTTGTCATTAATGTCAAAGGGGAGAGAGAAATTGAAGTTGCCATCAATGACAAAGGGGGAGATTGATGAATATGATTATCATTGATGACAACACATTAATGACAAAGGCTAAAGTGGTGACATGGAGTACATGATCAATGACAAGGCGCAAGCATGACAAGATGTTAATGATAAAGGTTAAGTTGATGACATGGCAATGACTTGATGATCTGATAGAGGTGTTGGAGACATGGAAAAGACTTGAAGAACAAACATGGAATACAAAGGAAAAAGTGGACAAGGACAATGAAGGACATGGCATTTGATGACAAGGACTTGGATTGATGATGAGGTGGACAAGGCTGATGGCAAGCAAGACAAGGTAGCACAGCTACGGGCATTTAGAAGATGGCTACGAGAATTTGGAGGGTGTTGCGGGAAATTTCCTAGGCCCTTGCGGGCATTTTATGGAGCCTTTGCGGGCATTCGTAAGTGCCCTTGTGGGCATGTTAAAGCCATGTTGCGGGCATTTTTATATAACCCATGTAGGCATCTTTAAAATTAGCTTGTGGGCATCTCCAAATGAGGCCTGTGGGCATTTGTATGAAGCCCCTGCGGGCATTTTCAAGGCCCCTAGCGGGCATTTTAATGAACCCTTGTGGGCATATGGTGAAGTCCCCTACAGGCATTTCCAATGGCCCTTGAGGGAATTTTAGAGAGCCCTTTCTGGCATCTCTAAAGCCCCTCTTGCGGGCATTAATTGAAGGCACTGCGGGCATAAATTTGGAGCCCCTGCGGGCATATCTTTAGGAGCAATGTGGGCATTTTATGAAACCTCTAAAGAGCCCTTGTGGGCATTGTTGAAGTGGTTGTAGGCATAAGTTTGGATCCCATGCGGGCATAAATGAAAGCCCTTGCAGGCATTATGGAAGGCTAAATAAATGACATAGCATAAGATGGGGCAAAGTAGTGACAAGCCCATTATAATGATGTGGTATATATTTGATGAGGAAAACATGGAAATAATAAATATTAATTGGTAAAATGAAAATTAAAATGGCATGTCGACCTCCAGATAAGATGAAGAAGAAAAGTATAAATAGAAGACAAGTTTTATTTTTAAAGTGTGTGAATTTTGTGGAAGATTTCGAAGGTACAATAGAGCTCTATTTTCGGGGTTTTGAGGAGATGAGGACAGGTTCGGTGGCAGCAAGAGATCAGCGAGAACAGCAGTGAAATAATTTGTATATCTCTGATTTTTTTTTGGCTTCACTGAGGCAGCAGCAATGGCATATTGATGACAGCATGACTATGGACAACTGAAGACATGTGTGTGGGGAAGAATGACATGCTTATGAACGGAATAATGACATGGACGGAATTATGATGATGTATTTGTGGACAGGGTGAGGATGTGCCTGTGGATAGAATAATGACATGGACATAATTATGATGACATGTTATGTTTGATGACAAGAATTGTTATTGTAATACAAGCTGGGCCGTGTACCATTTTTATTAGTTGGATCTGATAAAAAGACCAAGCTAAGTCTTGGAATAGAATTTGGTGCTTATGATTCAGTTGTAGCTGATAACACCTCACAGTTGTAGTCGGTTGAATCAAATATAAAAATATTACAAAGCTTATCTTGTGTCTCTTGTGATGTATTGATGATAATGTGTTTAACTTGATGAATGACATGTTGATGACTGTTGAAGTATAGTTAGAGATTGATGAAAGTGTTAAAGTGAAATTGTAAATGATATTGGTTTAGGGTTAGAAGAAGTTGAAATTGAATTAAATGTTGGCCCATTGATTCACCCACCCCCCCTCAGTGAACCATTATGTCTATCATTAATGACTCTCCATACATCATAACAATTACAGAGATGAACTAATACAAGTCGAAATAAAGCAACTTCAAGCTTTCATAACAAGATATGAGGAAAATGGCACCATTTATTCATTGTTTGGTATTTTGACATAGTTTCACTTAGTATTTCGACCTGAGGATCTTCTGAACAGAAAATAAAGAGTAAATACATCAGATTACAAATAAATGGGGCCACAAGATCTCCCCCAAAGAGATCATCATCTCACCAAGTGTGCTCTTCCTCCAAGATCCAAAATATGAAGAGAAACGTGAAAAAAGTGTGGAAACAAGTTGAAGAAGAGAATGTCACGAGCAACCCTATAGCTTCAACTTGCAACGAATGAATCTATTGTATCTCCAAATAAAAGGTCTAAATGGCCTCTCCAATTTCCAATTCGGATGGAAATCTTTCACCCTTGAAATTGGTACTAAGGAAAGTAGAGTAAACACTCCATGAGCATGGACAAGCTATGCTCTCCAAATTGCAAAATGAGAAATGATCAAAAGCTACTCTCCTTCTTTGTTCTTGACTTTTATAAACTTCCAAAGACCTCCTTAGCTCAAATCCCATCCATGAGCTTCATGCCAACTCGAATTGGAAAGAGATTCCAATGTGTGCCACGTGTCCCTCCATTCCTAGCCTCCTCCTTCACTCAATTTGAATGGATGACTCTTTGGTTTCCTTAACTCCCTTGTGCACCCTCTTGGAGGTTATTTTTAGCTCTGACATGTCATATATGTCATATGTCAGCAATCAAGTCTGATTTGTGTCATAAGTGTCATAGCATCTTCATCATTGTTGTCATAGAAGCTAGGGAATCTAGCCTAAGTGTCTCAATATCTCTCAAATGCCTCTTCCTCTTCCATGGAAGTTACTCTTCCACTGCAATTCAACCTTCATTGATTCATTCCAAGTATATTGACCTTCCAAATCCCCAAGAACATTAGATTCCACCTTGGATTTGAATGGGTGAGAATAGGATGCCATGTGGCATGAGGAATCTAGCTTTATGTGGGTCCCACACCACCAGTGTGTCTCCATGGCCAAGTGCCACCTTATTTCCCTATCATAAATATTTATTTAACCCCTTTTAATATATTTATGTCACACTAATGTCCATTTGGTTTTTTATAGTCTCCTTATTCCAAATCTAATGTTTTCACCCCAACCTAGGAAACTAGTAGATTGGTGGAATTTTCTCTTTTGATATTTATTTGAATGGGGACATTACACCCCTCAACTGATAGAAGAATACATCAAAACACATCCTGATGATTGTGTGCACCCCATTGAATGTTGTAAGCTGATCCAGGAGACATGGGATACACCATAGATGACCTCAGAGGATACCTCATGCCAAAACCTTGCCTTAATTGCCCAAATCGAATTCCTAAATGACCTTTTTATTCCATTTGTATTCCACCTGAAACACCACCAAACTCCCCACATCCCACTGTCTAGTACCTGTGCACAAAAAATGACTGTAATATCATGTCCGGAAGGGGGGAATATTGTAATAACAAGTGGTTGGACCACCCCCTTCTCCTATAGCGCCCTAGGCAACGACTAGCCTCCAATGCTCTAGCTGGACAGGCCACATCATCATGGCCAAACTAGTCAACAGGTGAAAAACTGCCCAAATCATGTCTGTGAATGCCTAAAACTGAAAGATAAGTGTCTCAATGGATCCAGAAGACCAAATCCACTAGAGATGAGTACTCATACACCTTCTGGTAACCTGTAAGATCATCTATATCATCCTCCATACTTGGACAACTAACAATATGATGATCTGGAAATAATAATAATCAATAAAAATTGCATCAATCATCATCTGAAACCTGTCCCCATCATATGGAATCATCAAAAGGTATATAAAGGACCATAGATCAACATCATACAATATAAGTGGTCCATCTCATCACAAATCCCAAGGTTGACCTTGGTCAAACTAGGTTGACCTTTGTCAAACTAGGTTTGACTGGTCAAACTAATCAAAATATGACCCTAGCCAAAGAAGCCATGTTATTGCAGGTGCAAATGGTTAAGACATGCTCTTTAAATTATTTTCATAGCAAGACTTTAAGCATTAAGCATTATTTTACTGGCAGTTAATAGATAATAGTAAGTTAGTTAATAATTTACTTTCCAAGAGACACCCTGAGAATATACTCATTTGTAGACATGATCAATTTGCTAGCAGAGGGTGAAGGCTAAGGATGCAAGGCTAGGCCAAAAAGGGGATGACTTGACTGACTTGACACAGTGATACTTTGGATAAGGGAAATGGTGTTACACATTTAAGCATGTGTTGGACAAGGAATACACAAGGAATGGTGGTGTCTCACAAATGGGTAAGTTGTTCAGAGAAGTGTTTATTCAACCTTGGAAAAATATCTACTACTAGAACCGTCGTGAACTAGGTTCCCGGCTAACCATAACTTGAGGTTCTAGAAGACACTTAAAATTAGTTGTTCTTTGCTCCATTTCATATCATAACCCGCAAGCTCAATGAGGAAAATTTCGCATAAGGTCAGTAGTCAAAAGCAGGGAGGTCCTACATATCACAAGTCAAGGTATAAGTCAGGGTAAAGATCAATAATGAGGAAGGATAAATGGATGGATGGAGACAAGTGAAAATGGTGCCTAAGCTAGCAATTCAAAAAGACAATAGTAATCATGTCCACATTCCTAGGAAGGTAAAGACCAACGAGTATAAAACAAGAGTTTCCAAATGTCAGTAATATAAGCCATAACAACCAATTTCATTTTAGCATTAATATACTGCTAGATCATAATTACTAAATGCCAAGCCAATGCTATCAAAATGACCTAAACAACAACATAATAATAACAATGCACATCATATATATATTGGGTCATATATTTGTATCTGAAATCTGGGTCACTATACCCACTGAGAACATTGTTGTTGAAACTCTGAACACTGCCCTGTACCTGTATGGAATAAAAGGTCATCTCGGTCATCAAATTTGATATATTAAGGCTCAGAGTTGGCATAAGGTCTATTGAATGTCTGATATAAGGATGCTCTGATGTGTGAGTGATAACAAATAATACTACTCATCGTAGCTGATCTCACTAAATACGTGCAAAGGCAAAGCTCAGAAAAATGCAGATATCTACTCTACAACCATGGTATCCCAGCTACTATGGATGTGATAACATCTGGCTCCAGCTGAGACAAGTGCTCTAAGGTGGAGAGTGCTTGAGAACCTCATAATCTTTGGTCCCCAACACTAACTACATCAATCTTCAATCCAGTACTCGACACACAAGGAAAGCAAAATACCACGTGACGCATGTATGGAATAAAAATAAACTAAATTGCATAAATGAAATTCTATTCTAGAGCAGAAATTAAAGTGCATGTAAAAATGAAAGTACTAACTCATAAAAATTTTAACATTTTCATTTTATCAATATGAATGGAGGAGATGAGAAAGGCTTAGAAAGAGCAGATTCAACTCACTCGAGAGACTGAGCAAAAAAGAAAAGCACTCAAAAGAAACTCAAAAAGACTCACAATACTCAACACTCAGAAAAAGCAAAAGGCACTCAAATCCTATTGCTCAAGTGAGATTATTCAAAGACCTACCTACTCTAAACAGGCAAGAGGAGCTTTTATTCCAAACGGACTAGAGGGTAGTAATGTTTCAATAATACCCCATTTACTGGAAATTCCAATTCATCCCCATCAAGTGTTTCCAACCACACCGAACCTTTTCCTACTACTCCGCTCACTCAATAATGGCCCATCCATATTTTCTCAACTTTTCCATGATTCCCTGGTTTTGCTTTATTTTTATCCCAAAGAAAGACTATGTCACCTACTCCAAAATGGACCTTTCTACTCCTTTGATCAAAAGTTCCTTTCACCCTTTCTTGCTCCAAAACCATCTTATTCCATGCTTCTCTTCTAGTTTCGTCTAATTGAACTAATTTATCAATTCTGGCTTGCATTGCTTCTTGATCCGAAGAGCATTGGTGCAAGAGTTCATACACTGGGATCTGGAGGTTGATAGGTAATCTACAATTCTATCCATATACTATTTCAAAAGGAGCCTTACCAGTTATCATCTTAACCGTTGTTCGATCTTCCCAAAGAGCATACTTGAGTTATTATCCCAACTCATTTTGTTTTCACCCATCATTCGCTTAAAAGTTGGATTAAGTTCTTATTGCTTGACTCAACTAAACCATTTCCTTGTGGGTAATAATTTCAGGAATGAGAAAGAGTGATTCCATGATTGGAGCAAAATGTTGTCATTTATTCCTTGCTAAAATATTTGGCATTATCAGTTGTGATTTTCACATGACAGCCATACCTGGAGACTACATTCTCTTCTAAAAATTTAACCACCACTTTTGTTATTGCTCTTTTAGTAGGGATAGCTTCAACCCAGCAGGTGAAGTAATCTGCGAAAGTTAAGATGTATTTATACCCATTAGAAGATCTAGGGTCAACAGGACCAACAAAATCCATTCCCCGTTGCTGAAAAGGTTCCTCTACGATGACTGGGGTTAAGGGCAAAGAAGATAATCTAGGTTTTCCTCAGAAGAATTGGCATTCTTGACAAGTTCTAACAAAAGCATGCACGTCTTTAAACAAAGATGGCCAATAGTACCCAGCTCTCATGATTTTAGCAGTTTTAGTTCTAGGCACACAATGTCCTCCACATAATCATGAATGCATTTCATTTATGATCCTTTGAGACCCATTAGGGCTTACACATTTTAGGACAATTCCATATGGATTTTTCCATCCCAAGCCATCTTTTGTCAGTACATACTTAGCTGCCTTCAATCTCAAAGCTTTGCTTTGGTGATCTAGGAGATGATCGAGACATGACAAATGTTTAAGGAAAAAGATAATGTCCTTATACCATTCATGATCTTCATCAATATAAAACACCATGTTTATATCTTGATGATCTTTATCTAATTGAGCTTTGGTTTCAGTTAAGAGTTGGGATAGTCCTTGACCTTTTACTATCTTGATTGGTTTGATCTCAATATCATACTCTTGAATTCTAGAAATCCAGTTTCCTCTAACCCCAATACCATCATGTTGAGATAATACATCTTTAACCGCTTGATACGGAACATAAACCAAAATATTAGAATATCCAATGCATGTCCTGAAATGCTTTAGGGATTTAACCAAAGCATAGGCTTGTTTTTCAGTGGTTGTATAATTCAATTCGGCATCTCTAAGGTTCTTACTCATAAAATCAACATGTTGCTCATGATTACTTTCATTCTTTTGTAATAAAACACCAACTATAGTGTCTTCTGAAGCATATGAGTAAATCAAGAATTCCTTTTTATAATCAGGACATACTAAAACGGGAGTGGAAGAGATAGCTTTCTTCAAAGAATTAAATGAGGCTGCACACTTATTATCCCAGACAAACTTTACCTATTTCTTTAATAAGGCATTTAATGGCTTGGCCAACTCTGCTAGATTAGTGATGAATCTCCTCACAAAGTTTATCTTTCCAAAAAATGCTCGCAAGGAGCTAACATATTTTGGTGGGGCTATGGATTGGATTCCTTGCACTCTTTCAGGATCAATTCGGATGCCTTCCTTAGAGACAATATGTCCCAACAACTTCCCCTCACCAACACCAAAGGTAGATTTCTTAGGATTTAAAGAAATTCCAAACTTTCGACACCTATCAAAAATTTTATTCAAATGCTTCACATGGTCATTTCTCTCTTTGGAAAACACAGTTAAATCATCTTGATAAATGATAATAATCTTACCAATCAAATCCCGAAATGCATGATCCATTGCCCTTTGAAAAGTGGATCCTGAATTAAGTAAGCCAAATGGAATTCGGATGTACTCATATGTTCCCCAGGGTGTGGTGAAAGTAGTCTTTCCACGATCTTCTTGTTTAATTTCGACTTGGTTATATCCCAAAAAACCATCGAGCAGAGACAACACCCCAGCACCAGTTACACTTTGCAATAAATTTTCCATATTAGGCAATGGGTAATTATCCTTTAATGAGGCCTGGTTTAGGTTTCTGAAGTCAATACAAATCCTAATCTCTCCACTTCTCTTCCTTACAACTACATGATTAGACACCCATGTTGTATGCCTGACAGGCCTAATGATTCCTGCTACTAACATCTTTTCTAATTCCTTTTTGACTAAAGGAGCTAGCTTAGGGTTTACATTACATAACTTTTGACGATAAGGTTTAGCTCCTTCCTTAAGGGGAATAGTATGCTCAATAACGGATTGGTCATAAGTCCATGCAAAGACATCCTTGTACTCTCTGATTAATTCTTCAATTTTCCTCCTTTCTTCCTTAGAGGCATTTTTCCCTATTTTGAACATTTTTGGAGAACAAGAGGAACCAATATTGATTTCAATGACTTCATCAATTGGTTCTGATCGTCTACCCTTAAACTCATCATGCCTATTAAAGTTTTTTCTCTAAAGGAAAAGTGATTTATGTTATGTCCATGCCCTCTATAGAACTACCTTTTAGTTGATATTCAAAATTAACCATGGGGGCTTGAGAAGCAAGCGAGAATTGGATGATTTGAGCATCATCATCGAAAACTTGCAAATACTCTTGGTTATGGGGGCTGAGGGTTTGAATAAGACTTCAACCTTACAATTTCTTTGTTTCAAATGCTCGGAGGCTTGGAGGGTACTGGCTATAACAGACAACTCATCGGCTAAAGTATTTTGCTCACGTGGGACTTCCTTACTTCGAAGGCATCAAAACATTCAATAGTATCCCAAACTGCATTTTTGTAGTCTCTAAGTCTATTGTTCTTAGCAACAAATTGATTCTTGACTTGCGATACAATGAGGTTAGAATCACCTATGACAGATATAGACTTAATGTTCCTTTCTCGAGCAATTTCCAATCCCAAAAGCAAGGCTTCATACTCAGCTACGTTATTAGTGCAATCAAACTCCAAGCGGAAAGAAAATAAGATTTCTTCTTCAGATGTTACAGTCAAAAAAATCCCAACCCCTGCACCATATCGGGAATGGACCCCGTCAAAGTGTATCTTCCACACTTGATCTGGTGGGAAAGGGTGTTGCTTTATTCCTTCCCAATAGTTTTCCAAAACCATAAAGTTCCTAATTCCATCACTAGAATACATTGCATCAATAAACAAGTGTTCGGGTGTTTCTACATGCTCTTGCATATGTGATTCATTGAATAATGTTACAAATGAACCCTTTCCAATTGGGATTGTGGCATAAGTGAGATCCATTTGCACACTTCCTCCTAGTATAGCCGACCATTCTCTAGACAACAACATTCCCCAGACATCAAGGACATCTAAAACTAGAATGTTCATTGAAAGCTCAATGTCAGAACATGCATCCAATCTGACCGTCAAATTTTCTATTATCCCAATGGCTTTCACGGTTCTAGAGTCCATACCACACACATTCCTGTAATGTCTTGTGGGCACCAACTCGAGTTGTTCCATGACTCTAAGAGGCATAACATTGACTTCAACTCCTAAATCTAGCATGCAGTTATGTAATATAATGCCATTGACCTGTAAGGCTATGTAAAAGGGAGGGCACCCTCCAAAGTTGTCACCTGACACACTTTGGATCATGACAGGGGAATCCTTAAGTTCGACTTATTTTGTTAATTTTCTCTTTGGTTGGATTCCCAAATGGTTGGTATCCCTTTTGTGAAAATATGGGATTTTGAAAATCTCACATAAAAGAACAGGCATGTTTACCTTGGACAAGAATCACGAGATGTTAATGTTCAAGTTGTAGGGATTTTCCTTATCTTTTTCATTCAAATCCAAACCCAAAAATTTCATAATGTCATACTTGACAGAAGGGATTTTGATCAGGTCCTTCAGAGAGACTAAGGAAGAGGAGTTGGTCAACTTGCTAGGAACATTTGTTCTGGTCAGATCTTGGATACAGGGTTTTATGATTGAGAATTATTCACCTTATCAGGCCCTGGTTGTTTCCTCCATAATGTTGTTTTATGTGTATTGGCTTTAAGAGGAAGATCAATCTCGATTTCTTGGTCTTGCTTTTGCTTAGTTAAAGGGGTTTGACCGGGATTAGGATTGTTTCCAATTTTTGACATTATTTCAGACAAAGGATTTGAAGGTTTGTGTTGATGTATATGTAACTTCGGAATGTATTTCACATATATGTATATTGTATTCCTATAGAGATGGTATTATTCCTCTATAAGGAAGTGTCGTCATTTATATTGTAAGTGTCGTAACTTATACTTGAGGGGTTATTAGACCACCTTGTTTGGGGTCGGCCCTGTATAAGTCATGTGGGTCAAAGGGTTATTAGACCACCCTATTGGGGGTCGGCCATGTGGGTCAAAGGGTTATTAGACCACCCTATTGGGGGTCGGCCCACTCAGCATTATGTTATGTGGTTAAGTTCGAGCCGACATGAGTTAGGTAAAAAGGCAAGTCAAGTCAAGTATAAATAGAGTGCGGGAGGCACTCTATTTACTCACTCACTTCTCACACATGCTCTCAAGGAGGAGAGGTGCACTTATGGAGGAGGAGGATTGCTGCTAGGTTATGGCTATCTCTATTGGTTGGTTGTATCATTGCTCTATCTATCTCTGAGGAATTTATTGGGGTTTTTCACCTTTATGGTTTTCCCCAAGTAAATCTTTGTGTCTCTTGTGTGCTTGCATTATTGTCTCCATGATTGATATGTTGTAGATATGCTGTACATGTTGTTCTCTCAGTTAAGATCCTAGATCATATTGAAGTAAATTCTGAAAATTTAACATGGTATCAGAGCTAGCCTGAAAGAAGGCATGATATGGCATGTATGACACTTGTTGCATTTACGATGCTAGGGCTTGATATAGTAAAAACCAGTCGTCGTAGCACTTTCGCTATAAATCCGTTTTGGCGAAGGTTTCGGATCTGAAATTGTTACAGGTCGAAGCTAAAATCTCCAGGTACCTTGTGTCCAAAGGACAACCTCTAATTCGTTGTACTTTGTGATTTATGATCTGTACAATATAGGGTTTCTGCCTCTTCCAGATCTGAGTCAAAATCAGGTGACCTTGGGAAAAAGGTCATAACTTGGGCTAGGAAGCTCCAAATGAAATTTTGTGAAAAGTGACAGGTAGTACACAGGCCGAGCTATCTCAGAAAACTTTTTCAGAGGCCGAAGGTCAAACAGTGACACGTGGCACGCCGTACAAGTTCGCTCTCCTGTATTATCCCATAAACAGGTCACGTTGCGACACTTGGCATATCTCTCTCTCAGAGAATCCAATTGAGGTCAGACCTGTCAGGATGGAAAGATAACAGGCCGAGCTATCTTAGAAAACTTTTTCAGAGGCCGAAGGTCAAACAGTGACACGTGGCACGCCGTACAAGTTCGCTCTCCTGTATTTTCCCAAAACAGGTCACGTTGCGACATTTGGCATAAATCTCTCTCAGAATATCCAATTGAGGTCAGACCTGTGAGGATGGAAAGCTAACAGGTCAGGCTATCTCAGAAAACTTTTTCAGACCCTGTGGATCAAAAATTTCGGAGTTACACCAGAAACAATCAGGTACATATTTCTGTCAAAACAGAATTATTTTTTTGGTACCTTCATTCATGGCTTCCGGAATTTAGGGCTTTGAAGAAAGTTGGAATTTTTGTAATCGGAGACCACGGCTGGATGCTACTCATCAAAATAGAAATTTAGAGACCAATATCAGAATTTTTGGCTGGGTAGAAGGCCGGGCTTGATTAGACCCTAGTTCGGGACTTTGATCAGAAAAGTGGAAAATTAGGGCTTCTATAAAAATGGGAATTTTTGAAATCTGTGACCACGGCTGGAAGCTCCTCAGAAAAATAGAAGCTTAGAGCTTTGGATCAAACATTTTGATTGGGCAGAAGAGTGGGCTTCATCAAACCCCAGTTTAGGGTCACGTCCAGTGAATCCAAAAGTTTCAAAGGAAAAATTGAGGAGTGAAACTTTGCAGTTTTCAAATCCTGAATATACCAGTTTGATCAGTTCATCAAGGCGCATATTCCTATCCTATCGGAAGGTTGAAATTCAAAGTTTGAATTTTTGGGGTTTTTCTGACAAAACCATATCCAGCTCTAGGTCCAGTTCTTGCAAGTCAAGTGGATTGGGTTAATCCTAGAAGAAGATGGATTGGTCACCTGCATAAGTGAAGAAGTTCGTGTTTCAGAGGGAGATGAGGCTAAGGCCTTACATAAGAAGTTTTCAAGCGATCTCGACAGGTATGACTCATCGAGGTATGTTTCGATATTTGTCCATGATTAAGTTTATGGTATGTTTGTCTTCATGTTATTACAGTTAGTACAATTTTGATTTTAGATTTGTCGTTTCACCTTAACAAAATTATGAATGCATGATAGAAGATATTCATTGGTTAGGGTGTTGACACTTATGATTGTACTAATGCATTATGGTGTTGTATGAGGTTTATGTTGTCTACTAACATGAAAGGTACACCAAGAAAGACAAAGCATGTTCCAGTTCAAGAACATATGATCATGATGACATGAGGATAAAGACTCATCCATTGTCATGGATCTCATAGAAGATCCATTTACGAGGTATGTATAACTTGGGTTTATAATGGCTAACCTATGAGATATACAGGTTACTAGCACAAGTCATTGAAGAACAACAAGAAGACATCATGTGAGTATAAATAGCTAGCATGCTAATCCAGGTATGTTTTTCCTATATCAAGATAGAATCCTACCTTGTGTTAGGATCTTATACTGTTGTGTTGTTTGATAATGATTATTCATGAAGTCATAGGTTTGAATAAGTCATGGCTGTATGCGTATTATATTTCTTACCATAATTGATGATATGACTAACCAGAAGAATCATGAAAGTATAGGTTTGAATAATCACAGGTTTTATGCACATTATATCTCTTATCTTAATTGATGATTCAACTAACGCGAAGAGTCATAGGTTTGAGTAATTATAGGTTTAGACATGTTATGCTTCTTATGATTTGACTAACCATAAGATTCCTACATAAACCTTGAATGCTAATGCTTATTATTTCTGTTTGAAATGATCATGACTATACATGCTTGAGATTATTGTGTTTTAATAGTATACTAATGAATGTATGATTTTATATGAGATCACAAGGATAACACAATCATGATGCATAGGGACCAAGGATGAATGTAAGTTCAAGGACAGGTAATCCAGGAAGCAAAGATCAAGAGGGAGCACACTACAGTTGTTCCTGCAAAGAAAGCAAAGAAGCACACTTCAGTAGCTTCTGCAAGGATGCAGATATTTAGAGGGAGTTGAACATCTTCCTACATTCCACAATAAAAAGGTGTAGAAGAAGCTACTTCAGATTATGACTCTAGTATCTCCCGCAAAGAAGCAAAGACTCAGAGGGAGTCCACCCAATGAACAAACAAAGATAAGTATTTTAATTATCATTTCTTACATATGTGTTTGTTTAAATAAAATTGTTCAAATGATGTATATGCTCATGTTCCTAGACTTAGGATATGTATTATGCATATTAGAATAGTTGCATTGATGAACAGTATACTACTAATATACATGGGTAAGTGGCCTATGGCACTGTACAACATTCCATTGCTACTTATCTAGAATGAAACCTCTTTGCTGACATGTTGGGAGTTGTGCACACCCTTAACAATGTTCTGGTAGAGATTGGAAGGCATCTAGAAAGCTACGGAATATGGATAAATGTTGTATTGAAGCATTGGCTAAGATAATTGCATGACTGTATGACATATTTCGTTATGTGTAAGAATTTGTTCTGAAAATTATGAGATGTTTCTAATCATGCAATTTAACCTGTTTTGTAGGAAAGACCGTATATCTTCACCTACAAAAGAAGAACTACAACATTTGTTCAACAACAAAATTATCTATTGAAGATATTGAAGTTCCCAGGATCTGGGATGAAGAAATGGAATGCCATGATCCGTAGATCATGAAGAACGATGTTTGGGATGTAGTCCCAAGACCTGAAGGGAAGTTTGTTATGACTTCCATATGGATCTATCAGATCAAGCATGTTGCAGATGACAGCATTGAGAAATATAAAAGTGATACTACTTTTGTATGCAGATAACTTGTTTGTTACAGGTGAAGATAGATTGATTGCCGACATGCAGCGAAAGCTTACTACCGAGTTCGAGATGAAGAACTTGGGAATGATGCACTATTTGTTTTTGGCATGGAGGTGTGGCAGAGTGATGGAATCTTCCTTGGACAAGGGAAGTATGCAGTAGAGATCCTGAAGAGGTTCGGGATGATGGACTGCAAGGCTATGGCCACACCTATGACATCGAATATGAAGCTTCTATGTGATGCTTCATCTGAGCTGGTTGATGTCTCTACGTATCGTCAGATGATTGGGTCCTTGATGTACTTGACGAAGACGAGACCAGACATTTGCTTTGCTGTGAACACATTGAGCCAGTTCCTGACGGATCCGAGGGGTGTTCACCTGGTTACTGTAAAGCATGTTCTGAGGTACCTGAAGGGTACAGTGGTTTTTGGGCTCAGGTATGAGGCGAATCAAAAGTTTAACCTGCAGGGTTATGTTGATTCAGATTGGGCTGGCAGTGCTGCAGATAGGAAGAGCACATCTGGGTGTTGCTTCAGTATGGGATCAGGTGTGATCTCTTGGTTTAGCAGGAAGCAGTCCTGCGTAGCACTAAGTACAGCTGAGGCAGAGTATGTTGCAGCCTATTCAGCTAGTTGTGAGGCAGTATGGCTACGGAAGCTACTGTCTGAGTTATTTGATCTCCCGTTGGAGGCTACTGGTATCTTCTGTGATAACCAGAGTTGTGTGAAGCTGTCCGAGAACCCAGTGTTTCATGACAGGTCGAAACACATAGAGATCAAATATCACTATATCAGGGATATGGTGCAGAGAGGAGCTGTGAAGCTCCTGTATGTTGCAATGGACGAGCAGATTGCAGATGTGCTGACGAAGCCACTAGCCAGGGTGAAGTTCGAGTACTTCAGAGAGAGGCTTGGTGTTATTCAGATCGAGGACACTTCGAGGAAGAAGTGACGGACACATTTGCTGAAGCCATTCCAAGCATGTTGGGAGGAGGATCCTTCACATGGCTGTGGATGTAAGCGCTGGATGATGAGCATCAGGATGATGTTCTAGTTTCTGCTTGATATGATCAGTTGGATCATTTTATGTATGTATGTACGCATCATGTTGGATGCTGGATATGATCAGTTGCATCATTTTATGTATGTATGTACGCATCATGTTGGATGCAGGATATGATCAGTTGGATCATGTGTATGTATTGGTTATGCATCATGTTGGATGCTTGGACCATGTATCTGTATATGTATCAGGTGGATACATTGTATGATCAGGTGGATCATGTATGGTGATATGTATCATGTATTTGTATTTGTATCAGGTGGATACATTGATGATCAGGAGGATCATGTATGATGATATGTATCAGGTAGATACTTGGTATGCATCAGGTAGATGCATTGATGATCAGGAGGATCATGTATGATGATATGTATCATGTATTTGTATCAGGTGGATACATTGATGATCAGGAGGATCATGTATGATACTTGGTATGCATCAGGAAGATGCATTGATGATCAGGTAGATCATGCAGCAGGATGTTGCATTGATGATCAGGACGATCATGGATGACGAGCTTCAGGATGTTGCTCCAGATGAATTGCAGCAGGATGTTGCATTGATGATCAGGACGATCATGGATGACGAGCTTCAGGATGTTGCTCCAGATGACTTGCAGCAGGACGTTGCAGTGATTATGATCAGGACGATCATAAGTACATCAGGATGATGTATGGTGAGTATCAGGTCGATACTCTATGGCCGTGGATCAGGTTGTGCAGATGAGCATGTCTGGGAGATCCTATAGGTCGGAGTTGTGTACCCGTAACAGCCTGGGATGCTCTTTCGAGACATTGCTCTGGGAGGACATGTAATTTGTGCCCTGGGAGATTTCAGGTCGGAGTTGTGTACCCGTAACATCCTGAGATGCTCTTGCGAGGTTTTGTCCTATGGCATGTAATTTGGGCCCTGGGAGATTTCAGGTCGGAGTTGTGTACCCGTAACATCCTGAGATGCTCTTGCGAGGTTTTGCCATGACCACATGTAATTTGTGCCCTAGGAGATCTCAGGTCGGAGTTGTGTACCCGTAACATCCTGAGATGCTCTTGCTAGGTTTTGTGGTGGACCACATGTAATTTGTGCCCTGGGAGATCTTAGGTCGGAGTTGTGTACCCGTAACATCCTAAGATGCTCTTTCGAGGTTTTGTGGTGGGGTCACATGTAATAGCGCCCTGGGAGATCCTCCAGGTTGGAGTTGTGTATCCGTAATATCCTGGGATGCTCTTTCGAGGTTTTGTGACGCACGTAATAAGTCCTGAGGATTCCACAGTATGGCCAGTGATGACGAAGACCTGCAGGTGGTGGGCCTACATCCAGTATGAAAAAGGACTGGCTCTGTAGAACTTCCTATGACGAGTAGATTCAGAGATTGATTGAGATAGCAGCAGCAGTGACGATGATGAGGACTCGATGACGATTATCTAGTGACGATGATCCAGAGAAGATGACTTGTGCTAGAAGAACTATGCTGAGAAATACCTTCCTAGTTAAGAGGGAGTGTTGATGTATATGTAACTTCGAAATGTATTTCACATATATGTATATTGTATTCCTATAGAGATGGTATTATTCCTCTATAAGGAAGTGTCGTCATTTATATTGTAAGTGTCGTAACTTATACTTGAGGGGTTATTAGACCACCTTGTTTGGGGTCGGCCCTGTATAAGTCATGTGGGTCAAAGGGTTATTAGACCACCCTATTGGGGGTCGGCCATGTGGGTCAAAGGGTTATTAGACCACCCTATTGGGGGTCGGCCCACTCAGCATTATGTTATGTGGTTAAGTTCGAGCCGACATGAGTTAGGTAAAAAGGCAAGTCAAGTCAAGTATAAATAGAGTGCGGGAGGCACTCTATTTACTCACTCACTTCTCACACATGCTCTCAAGGAGGAGAGGCGCACTTATGGAGGAGGAGGATTGCTGCTAGGTTATGGCTATCTCTATTGGTTGGTTGTATCATTGCTCTATCTATCTCTGAGGAAGTTATTGGGGTTTTTCACCTTTATGGTTTTCCCCAAGTAAATCTTTGTGTCTCTTGTGTGCTTGCATTATTGTCTCCATGATTGATATGTTGTAGATATGCTGTACATGTTGTTCTCTCAGTTAAGATCCTAGATCATATTGAAGTAAATTCTGAAAATTTAACAGTTTGAACATGATTCTTCGCACAGGTTGGTTGTTAGGACGCATTGTCTTACTAGGTTGTTGGTCAACTGGCTTATGATCTTGGCCTACGAAAACTATTCTTTGGAGGGACCGAATTGTTATAGATAGCACTTAACATTTCATTGGTTCAATGATCTCGTCTCTTAAGATCCTCATCTTGATTTTTAAGGAAGAGAGCCATGTTGGTGACCATTTCACATATATTTGACATAAATTCCATGGTCATTTCAGGAGTAATGTTGTTTCGAGAAGACATTTTCTTATGGGTTCGTTTCTCAGCGGAGTCACGAATTGAAGTCACCAGGTAGACTTAGGTTCTTTTCTACCAAAATATATGTTGTAAATAAGCAGGGAGATATGAGTGAAAATGGATGGTTATGAAAGATTTAGGAAAATAAATGATAACCATCTAGTTTACAAGAGCGGATGTGATAAGATATAAGTTACGCATGGATACTCACAAACACCTGAGGTAAGCCTCTACCTCCCCGGCAACAGCGCCAAAAATATTATCACACAACTTGTAATTGTCCCTAAAAGTTATCCTATCCAGGACGAAAGAGGTGACCCAAGAGATGCCATGGTTCCCAATGCAATTGGGTGTCACGTTAACCGAGGCACTCTTCACTTTAGATCAAGTCTTACCCAGACTAAGGGGGAGACCCTAGATAAGCCAATGAAGGCTAGCAAACCCAATCAAGACCTCCTAGGGAAATGTGATGATGATAAAATAGAAGATCAAGATAGGATTAGATCTAGATCTAAAATGGATAAGTGGACCCAATGATTTAGGGCTTGGTTGAAGAGGCTTAGGGAAGGACAAATGTTCAACCAAGGATGAATAAGGGTCACTTATAGGTTTAAACAAGTAGATATAGATGGATCTAATGCCAAAATAAAAGTACCCAAGTGGGGCCCACCCTTAAAATATGGAAAAATGGTCCAAATGGGGCCCACAATGTCAAAATCAAGATGAATTGGCACTATGGGGTATGCTATGGTATGGATCTATGGATTTGAGAAGAAAAGAGCAATACCCACAAATGGGATATAGTGGCCACCTACCCAACAAGTGCGACCTCCCTTGGAGAGGCCCAATGACTTAGATCGGAGGGGTAAATGGAGTCGGATGTCCACCAAACTCTAGATCTGGAATGTTAAGATGATTATTAAGGTGGGTTTTAATTATTAAGCCCAAATGTTTGTTAGATCTCCATAGATCTGAAAAATAAAAAATACAAGGGTTTTGAGTTTAAGTGTTTTGGTGACCAATTGGATGAAAGACAAGAAAATGGATACGTACCTTGTAGATCTTACCTCAAATTCTTGTGGCTACCTTGCACATAGATGATCCTTGCATTTAGTTACAATTCCAAGCTAGATCCAAGTGATTCCAAGCAAAGACATCCAAGCCCAAGGATGAAAAACGTCCCACTCAACCTGTAAAACAAACTACAAAAAATTAGATTTGATCCACGGATGAATGAAATCTAAGCATGGCATATCAAAAGAAGCAAATCAATGGACAAAGCACAATTGAAGAAACTCCCTTCAAGATGAAAACGTCTTTCCCAAGGAGGATGTGAGAAACCCCAACAATCTTCCCTTCAAGCAATTTGCACCCCTGCAACAAGTCAATTCGACCTCCCTCTATAGCTGTCAAAATCACCTGTAAAAAGAAAATATGTCTAAAGCAAGAGATGTATAATCATGTACAAGAGCATCACATCAAAGCACAAGAAAAATATCCATAGAAATAGTATTTGATTCCAAGTTTTCTAGAGCCAAAAAGGTGTCTTTACAATAGGGGGGTCTCTTCCTTAAATACAATATTAAGGGAGACCAAAACCCTAAACCACTTTTGAAATGAGTGGTTGAGATCAAAAGATAAAAAGATACAATCCATGACTAAGATGAGCCGGTACAATATAACATGGATCACTCACATGAGGGGGGTGCGCACTAGTCTAAAGATGCCCTAGGGGGTGCGCACCACATAAAAGTGACAATAATACAAGTGTGCCACAAAAGATGACTAGGACAAGACACTAGGAGCACATGGTGGGGCTAGTAGGAATTACTATCCTTCACTAGCATCACCCCATGGCACAATAATATAACATAAGACTCAATGACATGTCCAAGTGTACAAATGATCAAATCCCCGCCCCCTAAACTGAGAGAAGAATACATCAAAACACATCCTGATGAATGTGTGGACCCCATTGAATGTTGAAAGCTGATCTGGAAGGAGTGGGATACACCATAGATGACCTCAGAGAGGACCTCATGCCAAAAACTTTCCTCAATCGCCCAAATAGAATTCCTAAATGAACTTTTTATTCCACCGCAAAAACCACCAAACTGCCCACTACCCACTTTCTGGTGCTTGTGCACAAAAAATGACTATACCATCATGTTCGAAAGGGGTGGAATATGGTAATAACAAGTGGTTGGACCACCCCCTTCCCAATAGCGCCCTAGGCAACGACTAGCCTCCAATGCTCTAGTTGGACAGGCCACATCATCATGGCCAAACTAGTCAACAAGTTAAAAAATGCCCAAATCATGTCTATGAGTGCCTGAAACTTAAAGATAAGTGTCTCAATGCATCCAGAAGACCCACATCCACTATATATGAGTACTCATACACCTCATGGCAACCTGTAAGATCATCTGTAACATCCACCATACCTGGACAAGTAAAAGTATGATGATTTAGAAATAATAATAATCAATAAAAATTGCATCAAACCTCATCTAAAACCTGTTCCCATCATATGGAATCATCAAAAGGTATATAAAGGACCATAGATCAACATCATACAATATAAGTGGTCCATCTCATCACAGATCCCAAGGTTGACCTTGGTCAAACTAGGTTTGACCGATCAAACTGATTAAAATATGACCCTAACCAAAGAAGCCATGCTACTACAAGTGCAAATGGTTAAGACATGCTCTTTAAATCATTTTAATAGCAAGACTTTAAAGCATTAAGCATTATTTTACTGGAAGTTAATAGATAATAGTAGGTTAGTTAATAATTTACTTTCAACCCCAAGAATATACTCATTTGTAGACATGATCAATTTGCTAGCAAAGGGTGAAGGCTAAGGATGCAAGGCTAGGCCAAAAAGGGGATGGCTTGACTGACTTGACACAGTGATACTTTGGATAAGGGAAATGGTGTTACACACTTAAGCATGTGTTAGACAAGGAATATAGAAGGAATGGCGGTGTCTCACAAATGGGTAAGTTGTTCAGAGAAGTGTTTATTCAACCTTGGCAAAATGTCTACTACTAGAACCGTCGTGAACTAGGTGCCCGGCTAACCATAACTTGAGGTTCTAGAAGACACTTAGAATTAGTTGTCCCTTGCTCCATCTCATATCATAACCTGTAGGCTCAATGAGGAAAATTTCACATAAGGTCAACAATCTTTAGATTTGGCATATACTTAACCACTGCTTTATTTGGACCTTTCATTTCATTTCATATAATTTCATGGCCAGCAATCTTTAGATTTAGCATACATTTATCCATTGCTTTTAGGCCTTTAGGACCCCTCTGAGATTTTGCATGTGCTTAAAAGCACAACTAATAGCAGCTTTCATCCGGGGTGCTTTTACATTTCATTGCATTACAATTCATAGCCCTTTTCATTGGGCTCTACAATATATATATATATATAGTTTCCACATACAGTACAATTTGCTTCGGGTTTTAGCCAACACAACTCAAGCAACTATGGGGACTTCCACAATCAAGATCAAACATCGGGGCAACCGACTAGAGAGATCAAGGTATAAAATCCAACCCACCAAAGGCAACATGTGTTGCCAACTCAGAGCCGAGACACAAAATAAACATGGATGCATGTCCAACACAGAGGCAAAAGTGGTGAGGTCCTCCATATCACAAGTCAAGGTGTAATTCAGGGTAAAGATCAATAATGATGAAGGATAATGGATGGATGGAGACAAGCGAAAATGGTCTATAAGCTAGCAAGTCAAAAAGACAATAGTGATCATGTCCACATTCCTAGGGAGGTAAAGACCAATGAGTATAAAACAAGAATTTCCAAATGTCAGTAATATAATCATGCATATAATCCATAACAACCAATTTCATTTTAGCAGTAATATACTGCCACATCATAATTACTATATTCCAAGTCAATGCTATCAAAATGACCTAAACAACAAGATAATAATACCAATGCACATCATATATATATTGGGTCATATATCTGTATCTGAAATCTGGGTCACTATACCCACTGAGAACACTGCTGCTGAAACTCTGAACACTGCCTTATACCTGTATGGAATAAAAGGTCATCTCGGTCATCAAATCCGAGGTCTTAAGGCTCAGCCTAGGCATAAGGTCTACTGAATGTCTGATATAAGGTCTCTAATGTGTGAGTGATAACAAATAATATTGCTCATCATATCTGATCTCACTGAATATGTGCAAAGGCAAAGCTCAGAAAAATGTAGATATCTGCTATGCAACCATGGTAGCCCAGCTACTATGGATGTGATAACATGTCCTTAGGACGTAATGCACCTAGGGTGCTCTTGGTTGTGCTCCCATGCTGGTAGACGCGGGATGACCGTTGAGAGACGTAATGCACTTGGGGTGCTCCTGGGTTGTACCCACTAGGTGGGAGATGCAGGTGGTCTGTTGGGCATGAGCTGTGCGTCTGGGATGCTCTCCATGTGTGATGATGAGATGATATGGATACGATGAGATGATAGTAGGAGACGCAAGTGATTGTTGTGGCAATGTAATGTGTGGTTCTGGGATGTACCTACTTGATGGCTTGTTTGTGGAGATGATGAAGACCTAGATGAGAGCTAGGCCTACATCCAGCATGAAAAATGGATGGCTCTGTAGAACTTCTTATGACCGATAGATTCGATAGATGTCAATAATCAATGATCAACGAAGTGAGGATTACTGCAGCAGCGACGATGATGATGTAGTGTTGATGATGATGTTCCAGCTTTGAAGATGATCCAACGATGATGACATTGTCCAGAATTTGTGTCCAGAGTGATGATGACTGTGGTGAGAGAATACATTCCTAGTTAACGAGTGTTGTTGTAAATGTAACTTTGGAAGATATTCATTTGTATTTTATATTTATATTATTATTGTATTTTATTTGTACCTCTGAATGAGATGTTTTTCCTCCATTCGAGGATGTCATTATTTTGATTGGTCATGCAATATTATTGAGGTAAAAACCTCCATTGTAAGCCGAGGCAATAGCACCCTAAAGGTCAAATGTAAATTGTATTATTGAGTCTCCCTATGAAATTTCAGCCCAATCAAGTTAGTCAAGCCAACCTAATTAAGAAAAATGTCACCCAAACATAAAGTATAAATAAAGAGCTTTCTCTCTCATTTGGACACACCACTCACTCACTCAAGTTCGCATAAGCAAGAGAGAAGACAAGTTCGTTGGAGGAGAAAGAGAGAGCTGTAGAAGACTTCTTATTTTTGAGTTTTCCATTTTGTGATATTGTATTAGTGACGAATTTATTTGAGGAAGTTGTAGGGTTTTCTCCTTTATGGTTTCCCCGAGGAAAATTATTGTATCTATTGTGGTTTGTTGTGCTTGTTATTATTTCAATTAAAGATCCTAGTTAAATTGAATTAAAGTACAAAACTCTAACATAGCTGTCCACTTCCAATTATTCATCTCTCTTCTTTTTCCTGGACTCATATACACCCTTTGGAATAAGGAGGGATTTGTTGGAGCCTAATCCTTGGTGTTAAAATTATTGTGCACCATTCACATGCAAAGAAAATCAATAGCCATTGAGGGGATACCAAGAGTCACCCGAGACTCCAAGAGACCACTTGGGAAGTTGAACCCAATGGTCATCTCATTGTATAAATATGTACATTATTAATGAGATTAAGTGTGCTTTCACGCCTATTCTTCTTGTCTTCATGAATTATTGCATATTTTCTCAATGGGGCACCTAACAATTGTTCTATATTTCGGTTGTGCGTGAGTAATGTTTGTTGCATCCTAGAATTAACTTATGGTATCCTAGAACTAACATATGGTATCAGATTTTGGTAGACACTCACTCTCCAACAAGAGTTGTCTGATCAAGTTCGGGTTACCTAGATCTACATGGTAGAATGTAGATTGAGTCGATGTTATATGAATCAGTTGAAGAAAGTGTTTTCAGTCACCTAGATTTGCATGGAGTGTGAATCGATGTGGGGGGATCCATTAGTATGATCGGCCGATGCAAGAAGCAACGGAGGAACAAGTTCTAAGGTTTGCTAAAGAAACTTGAAGTGCAGGTATACAAATCGAAGCATGTATGTTTTTGGGTATTCTTGTTTTCTGAGGATAGATTCAGATATAAGAATAAACAAGCGGTTCGAGCAAAGGGGGGTGAAAGGGGGGTCCAAGGGGGGGAGGCCTAAAGGTTTGTGGGGACCCAGGGGAAAGAGCCTAGGAGGAAAAAAAATGGTCCATTTTTTGTCTATGTTGTGTTTTTCGGCCATTCAAATGTGGTGTGAAGGAGGCGATTGAAGAATTGAACCATGATATGCATGAACTAATTTGAGGTCATGTGGGATGCTTCAAAAGGTTCAAATCTAAAGGGAGAGATCTGTGGTAGAAGTGGTCAAAGTCGACAAGAGTCACGGATGGTCAACTCGGTGCAGTTGATGAAGCAATTAAAGGTGAAAATTTTGATAATATGGATATGAAAATTGAAAAAAAGACATCAAAACTGAAACCATATTGACACCCTCATTTCGAAGAAAGACAAAAAGATCAACATCGACAAATTGACATTACGAGTAAGAATATGGAATAATAAACAATATTCATGGAATAGGTCATCGCAAAACCATTATTTGACAAGATAGTATCATAGACCATAAATCACAACAAATTGAAGAAAACAGTACAACAACACATGGAAAATCAAATAAAAGAATATTATGCAACAACCAATTATCAAGGATTAAGGCCAAAAAAAATTGAGTTAGGATGGATGGATAATCATAAGTGACAACAAGAAAGAAGGAAAATAAGGAAATCAAATTACTTGGTTTCATCGCATGTTTAAAGCCCTTAACCACAAAGCTTTGAAGACAACTTTTTAAAAGGTACAATGATTTGATCCCAAGGGGGGGCATATATGGGGTTAAATGTATATGTAATGAGGCAATGGTATATGTGATAGGGGTCGACCTAATGAAAGGCCTGCATGTGCGATGTGTGAATAGGTATATATAGATGTCATGTAATCATTATTGGATGAACATGTGATTTGGATATATGAATGTATTGGGGTATTTGGAGGATTTTCTCCTATTCTTTAAGGAGTTATTATGTAACCTATATCTATTACTTATTTTGGAGTTGTGATCCACGCTCACATTGGTGTACATTGTGTGTACTCGATTATATTATTCTATCTCAAGCATTTTATACATAATAGTCCCTTTCTAGTTCATGGTTGCAAATTATTGCTTTGTTGTGAGGTGTGTTGAAAAATTACCTAGGAAGTGTTGTTCACCTAGTGTTTCCTTGGGGTGGACAAGAACACTTTAAATGGTGACCCTTAGTCATTAGTAATTAATAAAGTGAAATGTACTTTATAATTTTAAAGTCACTTTATTAAAAGTTAAAGTCATGGTTTATCCTAAGTTCACATTTAATGAAAAGTCAAGTGAGTGATTATTTAAAAGGGGTGCTCACTTTATTAAATGACATGAAGTGCACTAAATGTCATTTATTAATTATTTAATTGAGCATTTAATGAGAACCCGTCATCTAATCCAATATGGACCATTAGATTGAAAAGAGGAAGTTTCCATGAACAAAAAGGGACTTGGGCAAGGTAACCTCATTCATTGTTTACATTTTCCAAGAAAGAGTTTTGGAGAAGAGAGGGAGCAAGAAGAAGAAGAAGAAAGGATTTTGAAGAGAATTCAAACCAATGAGAGAAAGAAAAGAAACCTAGCACAGAAATCGAGGATAGGCTGGGAACTTTTCCCAATACAATCTGTACAGCACAGTACTGCACAGAATTCGAGGTAGTCGTACAGTACAGCACAACATTGAAATCGAGGCATTCGTACTACATTTAATATAGTCGTACAGCACAGAAATCGAGACAAAACTGTACATGAATTAATGCAGCCATACAGCACGAATTTCGAGACTAAAATTTGGCAGTTCGTACTATAGAGATTGGGCATAATTTTCGAGGCAAGTTCTGGCACGAATTTCAAGGTGGTCGTACTATTTTTAATGTTGTTTGTACAATATTAATTCTGGGCACAAATATCGAGGAAGGTTGAGATTGTGAAATTCCCATAGCATATCTAAGAGCTGATGAATACCTCACAAAAAAGAATTGCAAAAAGAATGAGCAGCAAAACAAAATGCAATAGAACTCAGATAGGAGCAGAATAATACATTAGAGGAACTTTGAGGTCTAAAATGGGCCTTATAAGAAAACGAGCCATCATATAAAAAAATGAGCCAACCATAATTTCTTGATGAGTTGGAATTCAAGAACCAATAGAATTTCATTAAAATGATTCAACCATAATAGTTGACTTAAGATATTTGTCATAAAAAAACTACTTTTTTTGTTCGTATTTTCAATATATCTCCTTGTGTTTTTACTCAATTTTCGAGTGGGAGCACTCGTTGTGGATGCGGAATTTTGTGGATGCATCCAACGAGTACCCACACTGCAGCGGGGTCCGTCAAAAGTATGCAGTGTGGGTACTCGTTGGATGCAGAATTTAATTTCGTATCATCATCATTTTTTTCAGGTATTTCTTGTTTTCGAGGCAGCGGGGTCCGTCAAAAGTATGCAGTGTGGTACTCGTTTGATGTGGAATTTAATTCCGCATCCAACGAGTTCTCCCACTCGAAATTTGAGTAAAAACACAGGAAGATATGTTGAAAAAAAAAAAAAAAAAATTCTTTCTTCTTCCAAAATTAATAAATATTATTTTATTATTTTAACTATTATTTCATTATTTCAACTATTATTTTATTATTTTCCTTAGAAGACCCATTTTAGACCTCAAATTTCCTCTAATGACACATGTTTCATTAATCTGAATAATAAACAATAATAATACAATGCACAGGATTCGAATACCAAGGGTGTAATTCAAATTAGCCTGCATGGATAGATCAAAAGATCAGTGGACTGTCATCAAAGCACAACTAGGAGTCCTCATCATCATCAGTGGAGTCATCAAAGCACAACTAGGAGTCCTCATCATCATTAGTGGAGTCATCAATGCACAAGTAACGGTCAACCAGGTGTCAAACTAAGTCTAACTAAGTGTGGTAGGTGTAACTGGCACATGGAAGCACTAATGTGGTGAAGGAGGCTTAGTGGAGGGTGCATGATGAGCTAAATGGAGTCAGAATAGGCAGTCTAGTCTCACTGGAAGTCCATCGGAGTGATACAGTCAATTGAGGAGTCAATCTAGCCTTAAATCAAGGAAACATCTAAAGATAACTCAACTAACTAAAGTGCAACTGAGTGGTAGGTGAGAGAGGGCGCCTTTCACAAGTGGTAGGTGAAAGGAGGGCGCACTAAGCACTAGGAGGGCTAAAACTGATCAGAAAGAAGCTCTCGAGGCTAGCTAACTGAGGGCTAGGTGCTGGGACTAATGACTAGGATGCATGCAATTGCATGCCTGCATGACTGAAAATGCAAAAATGGAAAATGTTGTTAGGACTAAGATGGAGTATAGGAAAATCCCAATAGAGATAAGTACAGCTGTTGTATTTTGTTAAATTGTCTGAAGATAATAAAATTCTCTCTCAGTTAGGTTTTCCCTTAAGGGTTTTATCCTGGACTAGTTTGGTCAAAAATATCGGTGTTAAAATTTCATGTGATTGGCTTATTTAAATTTCTGAGTATGAGTTTATTGGCTGAAAATTAAAAATTTATGAGTTGTTTGAATTTGAAAAAGAATCTCATGTGTCTCAGTTTAGTAATTTTATATTAAAAATGTGCATACTGGGGTTTGGGCATTAAACCATGCAAAGAATGTAATGTCCCCATTCAAATAATTGCATAGCAAGACAATCCCATCAATCCTACTAGTTCCCTAGGTTGGATGGATACATTTGGAATTGTAATAAGGGAGCTAATAAATGATGTTTAGACATTAGAATAGTTCAAGTATTTAATAAAGAGGTTGAATAAAGAAATTCAAGAGAAATTATAGGTGGCAATTGGTTTTGAAGACATATGGAGGATGTGGGACCCACACTAGCTTGATTTTTCAATGCCACATGGCATTTCTCTCTTGCCATTTCGAATCCATGAGAAGGCAAACATTCTTGGATAAGTTGGTAGGCTCATACACATGGCATTTAGCATCATAGGTCGAATTTGGATGGAATGGTAACCTCCATGGAAGAGGAAGAGTCAAACTAGAAGTTTGTGGACACTTGGGCTAGATTCCCTAGCTCCTATGACAACAATGATGAAGAAACTATGACACCTATGACAAATTTCAGACCTGATTGCTGACATCTGACTAATATGACATGTCAGGCCCAAAAATAGGCTCAAAGGTGGCGCTCATGGGAGTTGAAGAAGCCAAAGAGACTCCTACTCGAATTGGGAGAAGGTGGAAGGTTGGGAACTTGGGAGACAAGTGGCATAATGTGGAATTTTTCCTAATTGGAAATCTCTAGAAGCTAATGAGAGGAATTCGAACCATAGGAGGCTAAGGTTGGTTATAAAATACATGAATCAAACATTAGAAGGGCTTTTGATTATTTGAGAATTTGCATTTGTGAAGAGAGAGAGCTAGTGGAAAACTAGTCTTCTTGCCTTAGCCAATTTCAAGGGTGAAAGATTCCCATCCAAGTTGGTGTGTGGAAAGGCTATTCAGGCCTTTCATGGAGCTTTAATGGAGTCATACGTTACAAGTGCAAGCTACAGGGCATCTCGTGGACACTTCAAGATCAGCTTGTTTTTTCATCTATTCCAAGTTTTCTCATCATATTCTTACTCTATGGATTAAGGCGCACTTGGTGAGCTATTGACCTCTTTGGGGGAGCTTCCATTGCCCCATTATTTTGTAATCTGATATAAAAGCTATGTATTTACTGTCATGAAGAGTCTCAGGTCGAGAGCACAAGTGGAGTCATGTAAATCTGATTGTTAATGAGAAAATGGTGACATTTCCCCACTATCTTGATGTATGACAATGAAATGTTATTATCTTTGAATGAATGAGTGAGCCATGGATATTAAACTGATGTATGGACTGTTAATGAGGCATTATAAGAGTTTCATGTTTAGTATCTAAGCATTTGAAGTCATTTTGTGAAGTTTCATGTTTAGTATCTAAGCATTTGAAGTCATTTTGTGAAGTTTCATTGCATTTGGAGAAGATTTGATGCCATTTCCCACAAGGTCGAACTAGTGATTTTGTAGCTGTTTGGGAGAGGGTTATAACAAACTTAACAAACTAAATAATGGTGCACATGAGACCTTAATATTGTCCCTTAGACATCCCCTACCTATGTTCAGAAATTCGAGTGGGTTTGGAAGCATTTGGAGAGCCATTTTCAGCATTTACCCAAGGGGGATTTGAACCTCAAATTGTTAGTTAAATTCCATACTTTGTCCAAAATCTTAAAGGGGTTTGCAGAAGTCTTTTAGTGGTCCTATATCATACCTGAACACCATAATCAAGTCCTAACATCAATCATATACCTTCTCAGAATATTTGGGAGCATTTGGAACAAATTGGAGACCTAGACATCAAGACTAGTCAAAGGTTGAACTAGGGAAAAAAAAGTGAAAATTTTATCATTTTAATAAAATTCTTAAAAAGGGACATTACAGAGAAGCTATCAAGCTTGAAACCAGGTTGGGGTTCCAAAAACGTTTATGGTATCAGAGCGAAGTTAAAGATCGGAAATTTAAAACACTCAAAAAATTTCAGGTTTGAAGAAAACAAGGGTTTTGAGAAAATTTTCAGATTTGAAGAAAATAGGGGTTTTGAGAAAAAAAATTCAAATTTGAAGAAAACAGGTGTTTTGAGAAAATTTTCAGATTTGAATAAAACTAGGGTTTTGAGAAAAATTCCAGATTTGAAGAAAACTAGGGTTTTGAGAAAAATTCCATATTTGTGAAAAAGTTCTTGAACGGGTTGCTTGAGCAGTACAGGTTATATCCATGGTGTCTGGACTTAGGGTTGAGGACAGATTAGATGGGGCTGCAAATTTTAGCCCATGGAAGGCTAGAATCATGTTGATACTTGAGGAGAATGAGCTATGGGATATAGTGAATAGTACAACAGCAAATCCTGTAACAGTTCCTACCGATGCTACTGATAAGACAGCCTTCATGAAAAGGGATGTGAAGGAAAGAAGGATCATACTTGATGTCGTGAAGGATCATGTGATCCCACATATTTCAGTGAAAGACCGTGCATTTCAAATGTGGGAAGCTTTGACTAGCTTACACCAAAGCTCCAATGAGAACAGGAAGATGGTGTTGTGGGAGAAGTTGAAGGATGTGCACATGGGGAAGAATGAGGGCACGGCATCCTGTCTTACTAGGATAACACAGGATAAAGATGAGCTTGCAGCGGTTGGTGAGATCATATCGGGCAGTGAGTTGGATGCACAGCCTTAAATGGCGTGACTCCACCATGGAGTGTGTTTGTGCAGACAATGGTTGCTCGTGAGAACATGCCATCATGGGATCATCTTTAGGATGATTTCATACAGGAGGAGACCCATAAAGGTTACCTACAGGGCAGTTCATCACATCATAGGAATGATGAGGAGGAGGTAGCATTGGCAGCGAAAGGTAAGAAGAAGAAGAAGTTCAAGAAGGGTCCTAAGGGTGGGGCCAAGCAATATAAAGGTGAGCAGAAGAAAGACTTGAGTAAAATCAAGTGTTTCGCATGTCAAAAGTTTGGACACTATGCTCGACGGTGCCCAAACAAGAAGAAGAAAGGACAACAGACAACAACAACAGCAGATGTTGATGACTTTGCTTCTCGTTTTGAGGGAGAGTTTTCTCTCTATGCTGGATGTACAGAGAGGATATATTTCACCATCAGTGATATGGAGGGTGACATGGATAATCAGGATCAGTGTTCCTTGTTGGTTGGCCACTCTTTCAGTGCTTCTACCACTTCCTCTACATGCTATATTGATAGTGGGGCTTCGAGCCACATGACAGGTACTCATAATATGTTTTCCGAGATGACCGAGAGTGGCTTAAGTCTCGAGGTAGTATTGGGTGATGATATTGTTGTGAGAGCAGTTGGGCATGGGACTGTCATGATTGAGAGGGAGTCCATGCAACCTATGTCGTTGAGGGATGTCTTGTATGTCCCTGGGAAGAAGAAGAACCTTGTTTCAGTTTCTGCTATTGAAGACATGGGATTTGGAGTATATGTCCTAGGTGGGAAAGTGTATGTGTTTCCCAGAGCAGCAGGACCATCTACTTCATGTGCCATTGGAGTTAGATGCGGGAAACTGTACAAGCTTCTCTTTCATCCTCATCATGCATTAGCCCATACATGCAGTAGTACTGAGATGTGTGAGTTGTGGCACAAGAGGATGGGCTACCTTCATCATTCAGCTTTGAGATTGCTGAGGGAGATGTCTACAGGTTTGCCTTAGTTCAGCACAGAGCAAGGTGGTGTGTGCAAAGGGTGTGCTTTGGGAAAGTACACCAAGACTGTTTTTCCGAGCAGTGACACGAGATCAGGTGGCATACTAGACTTGATTCATTCAAACCTATCTAAACCTATGTCTTCAGCATCGTTGACAGGATTTGAGTACTATATCAGTTTCATTGATGACCATTCTAGGAAGACCTGGATCTACTTTCTGAGAAGTAAAAAATCTCAGTTAGTCTTGCAGAGATTCCAAGAGTTCAAAACTCTTGTGGAGAACCAAACAGGGAGGAAGATCCGGGTACTCAGGTCAGACAATGGGGGTGAGTATACCTCCAAGGAGTTTGATGAGTTTTGCGGATAGGAGGGCATCAGGAGGCAATTGACAGTTCCATATACTCCACAACAGAACGAGGTTGTTAAAAGGAAGAACAAAGCGATAATAGGAGCAGCTAGAGCCATGTTGCATGATCAGAGTCTTCCTTTCTTTCTATGGGCTGAGGCATGTAGTACTGATGTGTATGTTCAGAACAGGAGTCCACACCGAGCATTGGGGTGTAAAAATCCTGAGGAGATGTTCACCGGGAAGAGACTTGAGATAGGTCACTTCCGCAAATTTGGGTTCCTTACATACTCGCATGTCCCTTCTGAGAAGAGGACAAAGTTAGAGCCCACAATGGAGAGAGGCATTTTTGTTGGTTATGAAGAGACTTCAAAGGCTTTTCGCTTATACCTTCCTACACAGAGGAAAGTTGTGGTGAGGAGGGAGGTCATATTTGAAGAGGAGAAAGCCTTCACGAAGTCTTATGATTCAAAGGTGGTGGAGCAGCAGGTTGATACTCCACAGATACCTTCACAGATTTCAGCGAGTCAGAGTACAGGGTCACAGGTTTATGGAGTGACTAGGTCATAGGTTACAGGTATTCAATCTACAGGGACTTCTAGTATAGGGACAGGTTCACAGGTTTCACCTTCATGTGATTCGAGTGGTACAGGTTCGGGATCACCAGGTACAAGATCTCAAGCCACAGGTACTTCTTAAAGGAGATAGTTGTCAGATTAGGAGGTTCAGGAGGAGGGCCCACCACAGGAAGCTATTTCCAAGAAACGTAAGCCAAGTTGGCTTAAGGATCTTGTGAAGGAAGCTGAGGAGTCTATGGGGCCACCCAGGAGGGAGGTCAGAGAGAGCAGGGCACCAGAGAGATTTCCCAATTATATGGCGATGGTGATTAGTTTGAGTGATTCAGAGCCTACTACATTTGAGGAGGCTACCCCACACCAGGTTTGGAGAGATCCCATGATGGAAGAGTGAAAATCCATCATGAAGAATGGAATGTGGGAGGTTGTTCTGAGACCAGAGGGGAAGTCAATCGTGACTTCCAAGTGGCTTTATAAAATCAAGCGTGCTGCGGATGGTAGCATCGACAAGTACAAAGCTCGTTTTGTTGCATGAGGGTTCTCACAGGTAGAGGGAGTTGACTACTATGAAACCTTTGCACCGGTTGCTATATTTTCTTCGATCAGAGCAGTGATCTCCATTGTGGCAGAGATGGGTTGGAGGATTCATCAGATGGATGTGAAAACCGCTTTTCTGAATGGTTTTCTACGGGAGGAGGTTTATCTAGAGCAGCCTTAGGGCTTTGAGATTCATGGGACAGATTCACATGTTTGCAGGTTGAAAAAGGCCTTGTATGGTTTGAAGCAATCCCCTCGGGCTTGGTATTCCAAGATTGATACTTATCTACTATCGATTGGGTTTCAGAAGAGTGAGGCGGATCCCAACCTATACTACATTGTGGTTGGTGGTGTTATGCTCATTCTTCTGCTATATGTTGATGACTTGTTCATTACAGGAGGAGAGCAGCTGACTAAAGCATGTAAGAAAGATATTGCTTCAAAGTTTGAGATGACTAACCTTGGATTGATGCATTACTATTTGGGGATGGAGAATTGGCAGGAGGATGGACATGTTTTCCAGGGGCAAGGAAAGTATGTTGCAGATGTTCTGAAGAGATTTCGGATGGAGGACTGCAGACCCATGTCTACGCCCATGATCACCAATTGGACGAAGCTTCATGCTTCTGAGGGAGATTTGGTGGATCCTACTTTATATCGTCAGTTGATTGGTTCGTTGATGTATTTGGTCAACACCAGACTAGATATGATTTTTGCAGTTAACACTCTCAGTCAGTTCATGGTGGAGCCCAGGAGAGTGCACTGGATAGCTTCAAAACATGTGTTGAGATACCTTGCAGGTACAGTAGATTTTGGTTTGGACTACATGAGAGCTGATAGAGTGGGATTGGTTGGCTTTACAGATTCAGATTGGGCAAGTAGTGTTTCAGACCGAAAGAACAATTCTGGTTGTTGTTTCATTTTGGGCTCGACATTTGTGTCTTGGTTCAGTGGGAAACAAAAGTCTGTAGCATTGAGTTCTTCAGAAGCTGAGTACATGGCAGCCAGTCAGGCCAGTTGTGAAGCCTTGTGGCTTCGCAAGTTGATGGTTGATTTATTTGGTCAGGAGTTGAGACCTACAGTGATACATTGTGATAATCAGAGTTGCATTGGACTCTCTGAGAATCTGGTATTTCATGACAGGTCAAAACACATTGAGATCAGGTATCACTTCTTCGGAGATTATATTTAGAGAGGAGCAGTACAATTGTAGTACATCTCTACTGATGAGCAGGTGGCTGACATTCTCACGAAGTCTTTGGGTAGAGGGAAGCATGCCTATTTCAGAGACAAGTGGGGAGTGGTGAAAAACACCTTCCTCAGTAAGAGGGAGTGTTGAAAAGTTGCCTAGGAAATGTTGTTCACCTAGTGTTGCCTTGAGGTGGACAAGAACACTTTAAATGGTGACCCCTAGTCATTATTAATTAATAAAGTGAGATGTACTTTATAATTTTAAAGTCACTTTATTAAAAGTTAAAGTCATGGTTTATCTTAAGTTCACATTTAATGAAAAGTCAAGTGAGTGATTAATTAAAAGGGGTGCTCAGTTTATTAAATGACATGAAGTGCACTAAATGTCATTTATTATTTATTTAATTGAGCATTTAATGAGAACCCCTCATCTAATCTAATCTGGACCATTATATTGAAAAGAGGAAGTTGCCATGAACAAAAAGGGACTTGGGCAAGGTAACCTCATCCATTGTTCACATTTTCCAAGAGAGAGTTTTGGAGAAGAGAGGGAGCAAGAAGAAGAAGAAGAAAGGGTTTTGAAGAGAATCCAAACCAGTGAGAGAAAGAGAAGAAACCTAGCACAGAAATCGAGGAGGATAGGTTGGGCACGTTTCCCAATACAATCTATACAGCATAGTACTGCACAGAATTCGAGATCGTCGTACAGTATCATACAGCACTGAAATCGAAGCAGTCGTACTGCATTTAATGTAGACATACAACACAAAAATCGAGACAGTAATGTACAGCAATTAATGCAGCCGTACAACATGAATTTTGTGTTAGATAATGGTAACTTCGGGATGTCCTCCATGGTTCATATGCCTTACATGGAGGTACATTAGCTGCATAGGCATCAAGATGGAGTAGAGGCACTCTACTCAGTGGCATGAGTCCAGTGGGGGCTACATGCGGAGCTTTAGGGGAGATTGACCTTTGCATGCATGAGTTTTGCATGACCTGTCAGCATTCAAAGACTGCATGCAAAAGTGACTTTTTGCATGCACCGAGAATTAGAGTTTTGGCAAACCTAATTCATTGGTGAGATTATTTATAGAGGCAGGGGGTCCCCAGATGAGGTTACTCAGTTGCATTGTCGGAGAGAGATACTGCTAGAGCGAGGAGGGCGTAGCTGCACATGTGGGGAGACTTTCTAAGATAGAGAGGAGTTGCTGCAGGAGCTAGGAAGGTCAAATCTGAGCTAGATCAATGACCTTTAGTTCCAGAGAGGCTAGACACCCAATGCTGTGAGCTGAGAGAGCTCAACAGTGTGATTACTGTGGAGATTGGAGGAGGATGAGTTCTCTTGGAGGAGGACGTTTTTCCTGAGGGGAGAGAAGCTCGTTGTGAGCTGGATTGTCTGATTAGGAGTCTGTGACTTCCAAGATAGCCTTGCCTCAGTATTCGAGGAAGGTTAGGGACGATCGGATCTGTTGAGATCCGGAGTAGTACAAGCATTTGACATCCAGAGGGGAGGGCGCACTTGTGCATGCAGAGGAGGCCAATTTCATCAGAGGGCAGTCTTCAGAGCGAGCAGATCAGAGCAGAGAGATATAGAGAGGGCAGATCAGTCAGAGGCATCTTCAGAGCACTCAGATCCAGTTTGGCAGTTAGGGCATACTTCTTCAGTGCATGAATCCACTGGATGCATGCAAATTAGAGTTTGTCCTATTCAGAGGGATTGAGTTACCGGCTGAGGTAATTCTGTATTGTACTGTCATTTATACATCTATATGCTCTGGGCTCAAGAGGAAAGATAGCTCCATAGTTAGCTAGTTTTTCCTGTAAGGGTTCCAGGGTACATCTGTTGTTTATGTGGTTGATTGCATTTATGTTCAGTTGGTAAATGCAAATCTAGTTGTTTGAGTTTATTTCTTTATGAGCATATATTGATTTAGAGACTCATACCACTTGAGATCTCAGGGCGATCCAGAGGGAGTAGTGATCTCTGGATCTAATATTTACATTTTGAGACTGAAATTTGAAAATTCGTACAGTAGAGATTGGGCATGATTTTCGAGGCAAGTTTTGGCACGAATTTCGAGGTGGTCGTACTATTTTTAATGTTGTTCGTACAGTATTAATTTTGGGCACAAATACCGAGGAAGGTTGAGATAAGTACAACTGATGTATTTTGTTAAATTGTCTGAAGATAATAAAATTCTCTCTCAGTCGGGTTTTCCCTTAGGGGTTTTATCCTGGACCAGTTTGCTGAAAAATATCGGTGTTAAAATTTCATGTGATTGGCTGATTTAAATTTTTGAGTAAGAGTTTATTGTTGAAAGTTAAAAATTTCTGAGTTGTTTGAATTTGAAAAAGAATCTCATGTGTTTCAGTTTAGTTATTTTTATATTAAAAATGTGCATACTGGGGTTTGGGCATTAAACCATGCAGAGAAGCTATCAAGCTTGAAACCGGGTTGGGGTTCCAAAAACTTTCAAGGTGCATCTTTGAAAAGGCCCTCCTTTAATTTTATGTATATTGAAGAAAACCCACGTGGTTATTTAGAGTGTATTGTATTTTCTAGGATTCCCCCCCGTGTTTAAAAAGAACCACCGAAAGTGAAAGGAGCTATTGCTTTCGTGGCATTGGGCAATCTTCCCAAGTGCCCCTATGATTGCATTTTGTTAAAACACTTTGTAACATTTGAAGCGGAGGTTTGAGAGGTAAACGATCTAAAGCATTGGGCAATCTTCCCAAGTGCCCCTATGATTACATTTTGTTAAAACACTTTGTAACATTTGAAGTGGAGGTTTGAGAGGTAAACGATCTAATTCAAATTCAAATACTACAGCGTGTTTTGAAAAAGTGGGGTGATGTTGAATATTAGATCTTCATAGTAATTAGTGAGGTCATTTCTGATAAGGTATTGATCCATAATTTGATTATTAATCCTATTATAGCCTAGATCATCCACAACACACTCGCCAAGATATACCAGAGTGGGGGCCTTTTTCCATTGTAAAAGGCCAAGTCTAGGCTTGTTTATTTAAAAGTGGTAGTCTAGTGAGTCTCGAGACCCATGGTCTGGTCATGGTAGGTCCTCTTGGTTTTCATTCTAAGGAGTATTGGCTTAGTGGTATTGCTGACTGCCCCTTGATGGGTGGAAGTCCTTCATCTTGTTGGGCCTTTTGTGCCCTTGGTTGGTGCTTGGTGCTTCTTAAGATGGACCCATTAGGACACATGGCCTAGGGGCTCCTAGCCACACTTATGTTTTGCTATGTATGAGGTGATTACGCATGTAAGGATTGTCATACCCAGTTTAGCACACCTCCTTTATGCCCACTTAGACCTCCTTCTCCATTGTATAACCCCTCCTCTTGGTACATATGTGCTCACACCACCATGACATCATCCTCATCCAAAGAGCTTTACCTTGCTAAAGGGGGGGATGTTGAGGGATCTTCCACATTGTTGGGGTTAGTTGGGGCATGATGTCCTCCCCCAACTGATCACTTCACTTGGATGAAGCTAGTTGCACCATTTTATCATTGCTTTTAGTCTTTTGTGGTTTCATCCTGGCTTGTGAGTGACAAACCCTAAAATTAAATTACTTCACTTTTTAGTAAGATAGGCTCTAAAGTTAAGTCAACTCAAGGAAACATCATATAAATAAGACTTCTAACTTTCATTTGTAAACATGGAAAAGGATTCTAATATGCACTTATTACTTTTTATTTTTGCCTTTAGGAGAATTCGAGTGATGGGCACCTCTCTCTTTTGCTTGTGATGAATGGTAAATGGTGAATTGGTGAATTTTCTAGGGTTTATGTTGTCTTGCAAGGTTGATCCTAAGAATGGTTGTAATAACTCATGGCTAAGGAAGGACTTAAGAAGTATCTCTTGCTCCCTTTCTTGGTTGATCTTGGTAAAATCTCTCCATTTTATTGTTTAACTTGCTTTTGCCCCTTGGACAAGGTAAATTAGGGTTTATATCGACATCTTGTCAACTTTATTTGAGGAGACCTTCCTATTGAAGGAGTTCTCCATGGTGGGCCTTGGAGTTCATCTTTTTCCCTAATTAGGGTGTTTGGCTACTTTGACCTAGTATCGAGTTACTAGCCTCTTGTCTTAGTTGGTAAATCTTGAATAGTCAAATTGAGTAGGGACATTGACCTCGACCTCTAATTACCCTAGGGTTGAAAAGACTAAGGTCATAACCCCTTCTCTTCACTCATTTTTATCAAAATTCTCTTGTATATTTTATTACAAAAATCCAAAACAATATAATATCAGAAAAACCCTAAGGATTAGATGTAAAGTCCCCTCCCGTAGACCCAAGTCCTGGAAGGGAACATGATACCAATCTCTTGGGATGTTCATAAAACTCAGCCCGATTTATCAGATTCATACGAATTAAAACCAATGTGTGCAGATGCAATTCAACAAACATGCACAGCAGAAATAAACCTCCACCACACACATATCATATGCATACGGCATATCAAACAGTCATCAATTTAAACATCGCAGAAGTAAATACATAGACAGAAAAACACTTATCTTCGTTGTGCAATTGTCCCAAGCAACTAGCTATTTCGCTGCAACATTCCACCCAACCATAGGTCTCTGCCCAGCCTGTATTCTTTCAGCACTCAAAGACCACCCCCGAGCTGGGCATGATATCTACAAGGAAAAGGGGACTCTCAAGCTCAGCACAACCCAAAGCAATGGATACCCATCTCAACCCAAACATTCTTTTACACACAGCAAGTCAAAACTGGGTATGGATACACATTTCAACAATGGGATTCACAGAATAGGGTCTATGGGTTTTCCCCAAATTGTTGCACACCCAACACGGATTGTGGGGAGAGGGAATCAATCCCAGGGAAGAAAACCGATTTCTCCCACAGATGTATGAGCATTCAATGGACCAAAACGGCCTCAATAAAACCCCAAATCGTTTCCCCTTCTTCCCCACTGTTATACAACATAAAAAACGTCCTTCCCAGCTAGGAAAATGAAGGAAAACACAGAAAATCCATGGAGGAAAACGCCCAGGTAGCTCCAAACTCGTGAGAGAACAAAACTGGTTGGTGGGTAATGGCTTGGGGAGCAATTCATAGCTCTTTTCTTGCCCAAGGAGCAAAACACGTTTTTCCATGAAGGGTGGCTTGCCCATACTCAAATTTTGGACAGCCATACCTCCCATTCCCCAAGGCATTAACTACCTCAACCAACTCTTGGGAGAAATGAATGATTGGATACAAGGTCAACATGGGTAGTTGAGGGTTCATGGGTTCCCTCATTGACATTTGGCTTGACTTGATTGGCTCAAGGGTTTGAATGTTTTCCCTCCCAATTCCTTGTAAAATCATGCCCCCATCTTTTGTTGCATTGCATAGCTAGTTGTGGGTATTTTATTAAAATGCATATTTACATGATATTTGATATTCCAATGTGCTTGGCTAACACGTAAACCATGTGCATCAATAAATCGATGGCAGGACCTTGGCCTTGAGCTCCTCACCACGATTTAATAACAATATTACATCATTTACATTTTAATGCAATGGGGTCAAAAACGGGACATTACATCAGAAAAAATTATATCTCAAAAAATACTTTCCATTTGGAAATTATGTATGGATGTAAAAATGCGCCCTAGTTGAATTAATGGTAGGTTTTTTAGGGCATTTTCATCCTGTGGTTGATTTTTGTGATATCTCGATATTTGTGTCCACTAGGGTTTTGTATTGCAGATCTGTTATTCCAGGTACAACAAGTATATCAAGCACTTTCGCCAAGTTTGAAGGATTGAAAAGTGGTTTTTAGGTCTATATTGACCCCTCGAGGGTTGGAACTTCATTAGGAAACGTGTTGAGCGGGACCACACTCTGTTTGAAGGTTGTTGTAAAGCTTATAGCAGATCTGATATTCTATTTTCAGAATTGTTTTGAAGCCTCTTCTTCACCTTGTCAAGGCTACTATCTACTAAAGTCTCAATGGCATCCTCATAAGACAACTATTTAGAGCTCCTGGGCCCTTAGTTATCTACTTACCTCTATTGTTTTCCTTGTTAGTGAGGAAATCACCCTTTAGTATTCCACGTTAGAATTCTTTGTTTCCAGTACAGAGAAAAATATGGTAATTCTTATTTGTGCAAAGGACCTGTCAATCCCCTTCAGCCAACTGCCACCACCCACCCTGCCCCACTGGGAATTTTTTGACATATTGCCTCCTTCAGAACTACGTAATAGATCCATGGAATAACACACCAGTCCGGCACTTGAAGGTTTAGAGGTTTCTCTTGTCAGTGTTGTACATAAGCTCTACAGTCTATGAATCTCCCAAGGTCTAAGATGGATGTATCTAACCAAATTATGGATGTGTACAGCTTGAGTGGGCCTAACCGTTAAGAACATGTGTTTCCTTGTAGGAGTTCACATGTTCAAATCCAAAGGGGCGTAGGGTATGTAACCTCTATAGACTTTAGCAGTCAAATCGTTGCGTGGAGGAGGTCCTTTGTCCCACAAACAAGGGATTCTCATACACCAATTTGGTGTCTAGCTTGGCTGTGATCTTAAAATTAAATTATTATTATTATTATTAACAAACCTAAACCCAGAAGACACCGTTTGTATGCTAACACTTTAAAGGTTTCCTGCTCAGCAATGTATTGTATAGGAAGCAAGTGGCCGTCTCTTATAGAGGACAATCTGATATTTCATTATATTTACATGAACATTTCAAAGCTTTGAAAGGGATCAAAGTTTCTCTCCGTTCATTTATTGCAATCTCAAATGAATAATACAGCATTGAACATAGAATCCTTATGTTAAAAGATACTGCCGACAAATATGCAATCCTTGCTCAACCCAATCAAGGCATGCTACAACTCGATTTCAGTAACTTCCTGCAGCTTAACATTAAGAATGCATTACATGACAACTTCAATTAGTTGACACTCAGATATTGCTCTCCAGACCATGTCTGTCCAGGCTCTAGCTCCACATTTGCTATCTGTTGGAAGACAGTCACATATGGTTGTAATTTGTGAGCTTAGTAAACACCTTTTTTATTGCAATTTTTTTACTTTTTTAAAGCTGTGCATAAATGAGAGGTATAAATAACCACAATTCCAAGTCAAACATACCTGGGCATTTTCAACACAAACAAAATCTTTGTAGCAAGCTTCCATTTGCATATGAGGATTCCACAGTACAGCATCTGCCCAACTACATGAATGTGCAATAAAATTACAAAGTATCACATAAAACGACATGAAATAAAATAATAACATGTGCAAAATTATATGAATATAAAACTGGGAGAAATTTCTCATTTTAATGCTTAAAGCCTTAAACATAAAGAATGGGATAGGTAAATAATTGAATATTACAATTTGGACGAAGGCAAGAAATATAAAAGGTTTTCTTACTTCTTGTTTTCAATAGATATTGTATCACCGAGTCCATTCTCAAGTAACAGCTTGTTTGGTACATTGAGATATATGCAATCCACAAATCCTGGGAAACTAACAACTTCCCTGCCTCGAGCAAGAAATAGCAATAGATGCCATCAGAGCCAGAAATGATAACTATTATCATTTTCATATCAACAGCCATTATTTACATTGTGTAAGCATCAAACAGTCTAATTTAGAATGTGTTTACAGTCTATACTCCTTTTCCCCAGAGGATTATCATTTCTATGTATATGCATTTCTGCTATAGAAGTCATTTTTTGGTTTAGGCTAGATGTACCTTTCCTCCACACCCTTAATAGGATTTACTGGATCTGGAAATTTGCTCAAGCTTGTGCAACCTTTAAGTCCCTTTACAGATGCACCTGTAATTAATGCCTACAAAAAGACAATTGCCAAATTGTTCATTGAAAGCTTTAACAAACACCATAAAAGAATTTTTTTATTGGTGTCCACAAGGTCAAAAATCGCCATGGAACTAGAATTTATTGTACACAAATACCACTGTGTTTCACTGAGTTCTGGGGATGGCTGGAGAGACCCCCCAAATTTAAGGGGATGGCACAGCAGGTTGAGGGATGTCCAAGACTCCAAGTGTCCCCAACCCCATCAAGGGATGTCCTGGTATTCCCATAAAGCCAGGAAGGATCCCCAGGTCATCCACAGCAGACACACGAAATCCTAGGGATGTCAAAGTGACATTTTCTGCATTTAGGGGGTGGCAAGAGATGCAGGAGACATGTTTCCCCCTCCCTGGGATGCAGGAAACACAGAGGATGTGTCCCTGTGGAACACTAGCAAACAGTCAGCTTCATACAACTTAAGATTCACTAGAAAGAAAGGTGATGGAAAATTATGATGTGAGATTGTATATATTTTATCCAGTAACAATGGAAACGAATATGCAAATATACTTAATCTGGTTGATAAATTTGGAATAAATCCATGCATGGTTGTTTCAGAAGAATGTATATTTCATAAAGATTTTCTGAAATTTGGAGTTTCATTTCGTATAGAAGCAGACACCAAAATATATAAAAGATGGTGAAGACTGCTACATGTAAGTATCATGTTGCCTAACATCACCTAGATAGTTCTATGGTTTGGCTATCTAATCGAGATGCGAAACTTCATATAGGTTTTTTAACTTTATTACCTACACCTCAAGGAACAGTATTAATATTAAATACTCCCTATAGGATTAATACCAGACACTATGAATAGTCTGTTGAAATAATGACAAAAACTCAGAAATTTAGTGCACCTAACAGCCAACTGAGAAAATGTCAAATCTGAGCTTAACTCAGCCCAAACACTTAGCAGAACTCTGATATCAGTCTTCAATATTCATAAAATCAAGCACATATCACATGCATGTAAATTTCATGTCTCTATAAGCTGATATACTGTAGCTAAGTAAACTTTGCAGCGGAACATTGACACAAAATCAGCAGACTGTAAAACACATTTTAACACAGGAATTTTGGTCAAATTTGACCCTGGAAAAACCCCCCCAACCCTTGGGGAAAACCAGTTCACAAGAGAGAATTTTATTAGTTCAAGAAGGAAAAATTCCTAGAATTTACAGCAGTCATTTTCAGCAGTAAAATATCACTGTACTTATCTCCCACAGTCCTTCCAGACACCTCGAAATTTGTGCCAACAGGCTGCCACTATCTCAGCAGCTGTACGGCCAAGCACAGCAGTAACCACAGCTCTGCACTGCCTCGATTTGCGTGCCAGAAATGCTGCAAGTACAGTATGTCCCAGTAAGGAATTTACTCCAGTATTTAATGCACCCAATCTGCCTCGATATGCATGCACTAACTCCTGCTGTACGGCCCAGCAAATCTCTGCTGTACGGCCCTGCTAAATGCTCACTGTATGTCCCAGTTAACACTGCTGAAGATGCTCGATTTCTGAGTCAAAATGTCCACAGTGGCTGCTACATGAATCTCCTCGATTTCTGTGCACTGTGGTAACAAAAACAGCAGCAGTCTCCTCTCTTGAAATACGTGCCAACCTTGCCTCGTTTTCAGTGCTGAAACTGCTGTAAGATATGGCTGCAGAAATCTGTCTTGGAGTGCGTGCTGCCTCTCCTTGGGAAGTGCGCCCCTTCAAGCTGTCTCTTTCTCCCTTCTCCTTCAAGCTCTCACTCTCTCTTGCAGGTGTGTTTCTCACACTCCTCACCAAGCTCCTCTCTTGGAAATCGAGCCACCCAAGAACTCTCTCTTGAATTGTGTGCCCAAAAATGAAATCTCATGTACTTTTATTTACCCTATTAGGGTTTTTCTCATGACTTTTCACTTCAATGGACGAGATTAGATCTTGGCCAAGAGATCTATGGCAGGGATCTAATCTCTCACTCACTTAAATCTCCTAAGTGAACTTTAGAACAAATTTTTCTTTTTGAAAAGTCACTTAACCCTAAATATTATAAAAGTACACTTTATGACTTAAAGTCACTTTAAAAACATATTAAAGTACAACTCACTTTAAAATCATAAAGTCACATCAAAAAGGTACTTTAATAAAAAACACATTACTAAAATCACTTTAGGAATATAACTAAGACTTCAAGTTATTGACCCCTGCACCTAGGCACCTGATGCAGGAGTGCCACCGAGCTATCAAAAGCTAACACTCCCTCTTAGCGAGGGAGGTACTACTGTCATCAGCTCCACCTGGATCTCTCCCTCCAATAACTGAAGCTCCCTCTGAATCTGAATGCCTATCAGATACCTGCACTGGATCAACTGCTGAAGGTCTCCGTCTGACAACTCTGAACTGAGAGTTCTCCTCACTCTCCTGCTCATCCTGAAGAACCATATCATACCAACTCTGTTTCCTCACAGAGTTGGATGAATCCTCCACACTGACAGCCACTGCTGCTGCCATTGAGTCTGATCTCTCACCAGGCTCACCATCCACCGGATGCCCCAAAACTCGGTATATCCGGCCATCACGGATGCCAAGCAGACTCGCTGCACCCAAGCCCCCACTCACCGGATATATATAAACACGCCCACTCACATGAAGAACCGCATATCCGTCATCCTCCAAAGCTAAAACTGAGACCAAGTTCCTCTTCAGCTCTGGAACAAAAACACATCGCCAACCTCCAGATAACCACCAGACTCGAGTTGGAATAAGACTTTTCCAACTCCTTCTACTGCATGGGTGCTGGCATACCCATCCTCAGTCAGTATAACTCTGTCAATATCTGTCAACTCTCGGAACACTGCTCGTATCCCAGTCATATGGCGTGCTGCTCCGCTATCTATGTACCATGCTCCAGTATCCAAACTCTCTGCTACACTACTGTCTGAAAGAATTGAGACGAGCGAGAATTCCCTCTCGAATTCCGCCGCAAAATCTCCCACTTCAGCTGGAGAAACTTTCTCCGGCTCTTCTTTCTTCTTGTTCTTCTTCTTGTTGGGACACTGCCCAGCATAGTGACCATAACTCTAGCAAGCAAAGCATTTTACTTTGCTCAAGTCTTTGGCTCCACTGCTCGAGCCACCCTTTTTCTTTCTACCCTTAGCTGAAAGGGCCACATTCTCTTCATCGGCAACCTGCTCAATCTTCCCTTCTCGGATCTCCTCCTGAGTAAAATCATCCCATAGTCTTTCCCAAGAGGGAAAGTTCTCTCTGCCAACTACACACTTCACGAACACATCCCACTCCTTAGTGAAGCCTTTCAGAGCTATCCCCACTAGCTCGGGATCAGGAGTCACCTCACCAACTGCACTCAGCTCATCCTTTATCTGTCTGAGTCTAGTGAGGTAAGAGGCTACATTCTCACCTCTCGCCATCTTAGTGCCATGAAGCTTATCTTTTAGGGCCATTTTACGATTTTCATTCTTGTTCTCATACAAACTTTTTAAAGTATCCCACATCCCCTTAGCAGTTAATTTCTCTGCCAAATGTGGGATGAGGTGATCTTTAACACCATCCAGAAGCAGTCTCTGCGTTCTGGCCTCTTTCACCTCATGTATGTCAAGGGCTATAGGATCAGCTGCGGGAGGAACCACTGTGGTACTAACAAAGGCCCATAACTTGTTTTCCTTGAGAACAGCTGTCATCCGGGCTTTCCACTGTAAATAGTTGGAAATCCCTTCCAACCGATCTTCATACCGTATGCAAGCCATCATCTACTTCTGCACACTCTGCCTTCTTTGACCAAAAAGTACTCAGCTGTACTGAACCAACACCTTTTTGCTCACTGTGTAAAAAAAGATTAACACCCTGCTGTATCAATCAGCACTTTGCATGCAAATCTCTTGCACATCACCTACATAAAAAATCAGCACTTCTCTGCTGCCCAACAGTCCACTGAAATCTCAGAGCCCCAGCTCTGATACCATGTTGAAATAATGACAAAAACTCAGAAATTTAGTGCACCTAACAGCCAACTGAGAAAATGTCAAATCTGAGCTTAACTCAGCCCAAACACTTAGCAGAACTCTGATATCAGTCTTCAATATTCATAAAATCAAGCACATATCACATGCATGTAAATTTCATGTCTCTATAAGCTGATATACTGTAGCTAAGTAAGCTTTGCAGCGGAACATTAACACAAAATCAGCAGACTGTAAAACACATTTTAACAAAGGAATTTTGGTCAAATTTGACCCTGGAAAAACCCCCCCAACCCTTGGGGAAAACCAGTTCACAAGAGAGAATTTTATTAGTTCAAGAAGGAAAAATTCCTAGAATTTACAGCAGTCATTTTCAGCAGTAAAATATCACTGTACTTATCTCCCACAGTCCTTCCAGACACCTCGAAATTTGTGCCAACAGGCTGCCACTATCTCAGCAGCTGTACGGCCAAGCCCAGCAGTAACCACAGCTCTGCACTACCTCGATTTGCGTGCTGGAAATGCTGCAAGTACAGTATGGCCCAGTAAGGAATTTACTCCAGTATTTAATGCACCCAATCTGCCTCGATATGCATGCACTAACTCCTGCTGTACGGCCCAGCAAATCTCTGCTGTACAGCCCTACTAAATGCTCACTGTATGTCCCAGTTAACACTGCTGAAGATGCTCGATTTCTGAGTCAAAATGTCCACAGTGGCTGCTACAGGAATCTCCTCGATTTCTGTGCACTGTGGTAACAAAAACAGCAGCAGTCTCCTCTCTTGAAATACGTGCCAACCTTGCCTCGTTTTCAGTGCTGAAACTGCTGTAAGATATGGCTGCAGAAATCTGACTTGGAGTGCGTGCTGCCTCTCCTTGGGAAGTGCGCCCCTTCAAGCTGTCACTTTCTCCCTTCTCCTTCAAGCTCTCACTCTCTCTTGCAGGTGTGTTTCTCACACTCCTCACCAAGCTCCTCTCTTGGAAATCGAGCCACCCAAGAACTCTCTCTTGAATTGTGTGCCCAAAAATGAAATCTCATGTACTTTTATTTATCCTATTAGGGTTTTTCTCATGACTTTTCACTTCAATGGACGAGATTAGATCTTGGCCAAGAGATCTATGGCTGGGATCTAATCTCTCACTCACTTAAATCTCCTAAGTGAACTTTAGAACAAATTTTTCTTTTTGAAAAGTTACTTAACCCTAAATATTATAAAAGTACACTTTATGACTTAAAGTCACTTTAAAAACATATTAAAGTACAACTCACTTTAAAATCATAAAGTCACATCAAAAAGGTACTTTAATAAAAAACACATTACTAAAGTCACTTTAGGAATATAACTGAGACTTCAAGTTATTGACCCCTGCACCTAGGCACCTGATGCAGGAGTGCCACCAAGCTATCAAAAGCTAACGTAGTCATAGAAATGAATAAGATGCACTTTTTGCAATGAATATAGAGTAAGACTTTCACCTGATGATGAAAGGTATTTTAAATGACTGCATTCTTTTACTGGCACCTGATTGTTTTGTGATGAAAGATTAGATGTGTGTATGCAAATTCTAAATGACTATTTGTTAGAACTTCTCATAGGTGGCCTTCAAAACACCCATAAGAGACTAATGCAAAGATCTGGAGTGCCTTGTACGATGAACTTCCAAATGAATAGAGCCTTACAGGGTTTGACCTATTTGACCTGAAGAAGCATGGTGTATCTGAGTTACTAAACAAGTTAATGTCTCTTTCAACACAAAGATGTGAACCAAGCAAACATGAACAATCTCTTTACTGCTACATAACCATGAATTCCAGACCCAAATGTCAGTAACAACTTCAATAAATTTTGTATAAGCTTATGTTGCATTACATTATGTCAACGAATTTATGATTTTAGATTTCTAGAAATCATGCCGACACAAATATAATGTTGCAAATATCGTGTCAGGGAATATAGCGTTGAGGGTCTGGAAAGAAACTTATATGAAATATCGGGGAAAATATCGGTAATTATCCAAAAATGTCGGCAAAAATAAACTTAAACCTGAAGAATTATGAAAATATTGCACAAATCGGCAACTCGAAAAACTTGGGAGAAATCGGAAATATCGGGAGAAATTGGAGATATTTGCAACAATGAAATATACATAATAAACTGAATTTCCAATAGAAGTAAGAAATGCATAGTTATTTTGACATATAAGATATTCATAAAGAATCAGACTTCAGTGAATCAAAAAATATCTGCAACTTTTCAGACATCAAAAGAGCTCAAATTACTAGTTGGGCTTAATGTATTTGACAGAAAGATTTTCCCTTTGACATTTTATTCCTAAATCGAGGGAATCTCGACTCTGACAAAACGTGGAAAGTAAGCATCTTACATGGAAGTATGTATGCAGTGCAGCATTAAATGTAAATGCCTTCTTGTCAGTATTTTTTATGACCAGTTCAGTTGAAAGCGTTTCAGTATCCAGTATGACCTGCAATTTGTGTTTGAAACTTGAATCAACTGTCCAAAGTACAGAGTCAAAAGCTCTAAAACATTCCAAAAACAAGTAGCAGCAACAAATTTCTTTTAAAACAAAGAACGATGACTGGAAAAAGACTGACTACACTCTAAATCTTGCTTCCAAGATATTTTTTGCCAAAATTTCACCATATACATTTATGAAATCGAACTATCACTAAAATACAACATTTTCCAAATCAAGCTAGTAGCTTACCTTATATGTGGCCAGGAAACTGAAGTCCCACATGGAATGAGTATAAGCATTGTCTTTCAACTCTAAAGTTACACATGGTTTTCCCTCGGAATTTCCTGATGAGGCAACTGACCATGTCATGTTCCGTGCAAAGCCATGCTGCAGAAAAATGTTCAATTAATGCCCTGTAAAAGTACTTTGAATTCCTGGCAAGTAGGATCCGACAATAAGATGTAAATATACATAAGGCTTAAGCACGTCTAAAGCAATGTAATCTCATGAAAGCCATTTAAGTGAATTTGATTGAACAGATTCACATTCTTTGATCAGTGAGAAAGCCGAATGGTTCATATGAATATAGAAAAATACGACTGAAAATAGGCATTCAAACTCGAAGAGAGAAAACCAGGTTCATACCAGAATCAATATATTGACAAAAGGAAGAATATATTCCTTAGAAATATCAGGAGATAATCATACATTTATTCTCTACGGCAAGGAGTATCGGAAGAACAATAAAGGGGGCCTCCATATAAACTTGTAAAAGGTACAAAGTAGATACCAAATATAGGTAGCAAAATGCAGATTCAACTATTAAGCACATGAATTGTTACAAATGTAACAAGAAAGGGCACTATACTAATCAATGTTCAGAGAAAAGAAAAGGGAAGAGTAAGGAGCTTCAAAAGTAATTTTCTATGATTTCATGCCTTTCTACCAATACCACTTATGGTGTTGGTTGGTATGTGGATGGTGGATTCTATTGAGATAGGAACAGGGGTTTTACAATCCATTAACAACATTATAAATAGGAACAAGGATGCCACACTTTGAATGGAGAACTAGACGAAACCCTTACACTTCAAACGAAACCCTTACACTTCAAACTGGGCCATGAAAGATATGTCTATTAGGCTCCAAAAGAGATAGAGCTCTCAAAATCCAACCATGAGAAATGAATGAGAAGGCCAACCCTGATATAGGTTGTAGTTCAATCTCATTCTACAATAAAATATCAATATACTCCTAGATTTAACCTAGGGTGGAGTAAAAAATGAATAACCTCCACTAAAACCCTAACAAACTAACAATATACAAAATATGAGGTGGTCAGTGCCACATGTATAATGCCCAAGATGCATGAGGCCCAAAAGAGAGGGTGCACCTCCAAATCAATGGTCAAATACATAAAAGATCATGAACGCACTCCAAAACCCTAGAGCGCTTCACCAAATATGTCACATGTGTGGTCCGAAAGCATCCTCCAAGTGTGATTTCTAGCCCCAAAGTCATAAAAATGGGTGAGAAGTGCCTCAAACAAGGTAGCACACAATCAAATCAAGTTCCAAGTGGAGAAAACCCAAGGTAGGGTCAAACCATAGAGCGTCCATCCAAAAACCAAGAAACGTTATCCCAATAGCCACACATGTGGTAAGGCCCTCCTATGAAGAGATCCAACATCCTCAAGAAGCCTCTAGAACATGCACCAATGGTCCAAGGTGATGAAGAATGGTCCAAATATGTATAACTCCTCCTTAAGGACGAACCAAGTGCTAGAAATAGCTCCAAAAAGGTGAAAAATGATTTGGAAGATGACCCTAGCGCTCTCAAACCCCTAGGAATCTCACTGAGCATTCTACACCTTTGGAAAGATCTCAGAAAAAGATTTCCAAGATATATGGTACTTCCCAAACCGAGCTAGGATGAGTAAGATCAACCCTCTCAAAGACAAGGCACCAAACAGATGAAAAACAACCCAAAAACTAGCATAAATAGCCCAGAAAGATGTCTCCATTGCTCTAACACCCTGTTACCGGGCAAACTAGCAGGGCTAGTTCCCAATAAGCAAAAATAAGGAAAGTGATCCAATGTCACCTCGATCACGATCCTAACTTCTTCGGAATCCAATAACCTCCAAGGAAAAGTATCCTTGGGACAACCTGTAGAACACTAGGGCAACCACAAGACTATGTTCTCTATGCAATTCGTAGTTAGAGCAGTGCCTGAATGGAGTCAATATGAACAATGGAGATAACACAACCACTAATCACCCAATGTTAGTAAGTACAATTAGGGAAAGTAAAATGATCAATAGAATCACCAAGTTGGGCTAGCATTCACCAAGGATTATTCAATGTATGTGTAAACCAATCCAAGATTAATCAATGATATCCCAAAATATACGTAGCACTTTGACCCTTCAATTCAATCATGTAATAAGGATCATTCATCACATTAAGTAGGTTCATAGAAATTTCACCAATGCAAATATATATCATCAATTAAAAGTAAACTAGTTCAATGTCTATTGTAAAAAGACGATGTTCAACATCATTAATGGAAGCCTTTCACTAATAATTATTATCAATCATTCTAAGATCAAATGACAGTCAATTTATTTATCAAGATGCAACTTTTCAGATCTGTATGTAAATGCACAGTGTAGCAGCAGAATTTATAATATCATTAACTTATAAGGAGAGGAATGTAATATCCACAAAAGTATTCAAATACAAAACTAGTGCAGTGGGAAGAACCTCTCAGGATGAAATTGAACAACCGAAACATAAACAACCACTTTCAGATCTGTGCATTCAATGAGTTATAACAGCAGCATGTTTCATTATCATCAAGGTTAGAATATAAAAGACACTCAACATCGATACTTCAGGAATGTGATTAACGGTTTTCATCAATCATTGGATGCAAATTAGTATACTGTACAAGATGGAAGTTTCAGACCTGTATGTGAACACACTAAGCAGCAGAGATGAATCATAAAAAAGTTTATCCAATTCACGACGACTGTGTCAAAAATCAGACCTTCAAAAGTTAATAATAAAGTGTCACCTTTGTCAAACAATACCGTGAAAAAGGGATATCAGATTTCACTTCATGCAAAAATGAATTATAAATTACTAACTCAGTTAATATTTCTGATTTCTGTGTATTAGGGCAGCAGAAAGGATAAGTAACAGTTGGTCTGCAATTTATTGCAGACCTCTGTCAAGTGTAAGAGGAAGGCACGGATAGGGCAGCGAGGGAGGAATGGAGGGAGTAGGAAGATGAATGCCGAGTTTGTAGGTGAGGGGAGCAAAGGAGAGGGAGGCCAAGGGGTAGGTCGTGTAGGGTCTTTTAGGTCTGCGTTTTTAGGGTTTTACACATAATTTTAGGGTTTAAAATTAATTTAATAAAATTTAAATTATTCAAAATAAAACCTAAAACATGAAAAATAAAAATATAAAGACTAATCTAATATAATATATACAAATAGACAAAACTCAGAAATTGGGGTTTTTTGGGGAGTTTTTGATAATTTTTGGATTTTTAGGGCTCCTTAAATTTCTCCCTAGGGCTTTTAGGGACAAATAGGGCAGGCCGAAATTATAGGAGGAAGGGCCAAAATTTTAGGGAGGCCAAAAAATGCAAAAAAATAATTTTTAAATTTTTAGGGTTTTTATCATAAAATTGCAGACCTAATTCTAACCCTAATTCTACCATGAAAATGTAAGTTTAACCTAACAATAATATTTACAAAAATACAAACTCGGAAAATTAGGATTTAAAAGAGTAGAATGAACTTAGGGTTTTATTAATGGCATTCACCTAACCCTAAAGCATCAAAAAGGATGGCCCTCCTCTTGAGATGGTCCTTGCCAAGTTTGGAAAGCTAGGGCTTCTACAACAACTTCAAGAGTTAGTTGATGATGCCCTAGCTAAGACAAACTTTGGAGATGGGAAGAGTACTTCCGGATGTTGCTTCAGTTTGGGTTCTGCAATGTTTTCCTAGTGCAGCAGGAAGCATAACTCAGTAGCACTTAGTACTGCAGAGGCTGAGTATATGGCTTCTAGTACAGCAGCCTGAGAAGTAGTATGGTTTTGTAAACTCCTTGCAGGATTGTTTGGCCAGATTCCAGAGCCAACCGTCATTCACTAAGATAACCAGAGCTGTGTGCAGATGTCAGTGAATCCTATATTCCACGACAGGTCAAAGCATATAGAGATTCGGTATCACTTCATACGTGATATGGTGCAAAAAGGTGCGGTCGAGTTACAATATGTTCCAACAAAAAATGACGAGAGTCGAGACTGCAGATGTTCTCACCAAGCCTCTTCCCATAATGAAGTTCGAATACTTTCGCGGAAGACTTGGAGTAGAAGAGAACATGTCCCTCCTTGAGAAGGAGAGATGACATAGAGATGTTTACTCTACTTTCACCCAAGTGCCTCTACTCATCTAGGTTCTCAGCCAAGTATGGGACAAATCCCATCGGCAAATGGGACAGACAGGCATTAGATGGTCGGGTTCCACCAAGGTGCCTCTACTCGTCTAGGTTCTCAGCCAGGTATGGAACAAATCCCATCGGCAGATGAGACGGACAGGCAGTAGATGGTCGGGTTCCACCCAGGTGCCTCTACTCGTCCACGTTTTCAGCCAAGTATGGGAGAAATCCCATCGGAAGATGAGACAGACAGGTAGTAGATGGTCAGGTTACACACAGGTGCCTCTACTCATCCAGGTTCTCAGCCAAGTATGGGAGAAATCCCATCTGCAGATGAGACGGACAGATAGTAGATGGTCGTGTGATGATTGCACAGGTACCTCTACTCGTTCAGGTTCTCATCCAGGTATGGGAGTACCCCATCGGCAGATGAGACGAACAGGTAGTAGATGGTGGTGCACCTTTGCTCGTCCAAGTTCTCAGCCAGGTATGGGAGGATCCCATCAGCAAATGAGACGGACAGGTAGCGGATGGTATAGCAGATGGTAAAGCCTATCTCTCGGACATTCAGGTAGGATGGAGAGACTCTCTTGGACTCACCGAAGGACTGGTAGAGTTGATGCATGATAACACTTCTCGAAGGACTGAGACTATGTTGACAACCTTCAATATGTATAGAGATGATTGAGCCAATATAGATGTACAGATGAAACCCAAATGATCGTGATGTTGATGATGACTTAAGAATACCTTCCTTGTTGAGAGGGAGTGTTGGATTTTGTGCAACTTCGGAAGATATTCTTATTATATTTTATTGTAATTATTTGTACCTCCTACGAGAGTTGATCTTGATGTAATTAATCATGTAAACCCTTGAAAGAATCAATGTAAACCTTGAGGAGAAAATTAAGTAAAGAAAATGATTATTAAATGTATTTTTATATTCCACCAAGACAAGTCATCCCTGTCAATTAGACAAGTCAACCCAATGGGTAAACTGCCCCAAACAATGGGCAGAACTGCCCCAGTCAGGTCGGCCCAGTTTGGGACAAGTCAGGTAGGCCCAGAAAGGGAAAAAGTCATTTTTTGCATGTGTGTAAATAGAGAGGTCATGTGCCTCATTTGTTCATTCACTCACACACAACAAGTTTGCATCACTTGGAGAGGAGCTCACACCTATAGCTAGCAGAAGCTTATTTTTTGGGTTTTCGGTTAGAGAGACTTTCTACTTTCTCTCTCTCATCTCTGAACTCTTTTCTCAGAATTATTCATCTCTATACAAAGGTTGTTGGGTTTTCTCCCGATTGGGTTTCCCAAGATAACTTCTTTTGTTCTTTGTTTCTTGCTTTGTCTTTCTTCTAGTGATCCTATTGATTTTATGCAATTGAATTATTATGCTATAATTGTATGAAACACTAACAATAACTCCACAGGGATAGACAGCCATGCAAACTATGAGAGGCTTTGCAAAGCAAAGATAGCAAGAGTAGACAACAAAGCAAACAGGGGAGTATTCTCAATCTCCAAAAGGTGTCGTTTCTGGGAAACAAAAGAAATAAATGACGAAAAGTTGGAATATATTGATATGTTAAATTTTGGGAAACAGAAAGGTCTGATATAAATAATGCCAGCTCATCAAATGCCTTATCATTACTCCAAATAGGACAGCACACCAAACGCTTCCCACAGAGGGCAGAGTCAGAATTCAAACAAGGAGGCTATAAAAGGAACAACAAAAGAAAAGAAAAAAGGAGGGGCATTCATCATTTCACGTTCGAGAAGTTGCTAAAAATTTTGAAAAAAAGTTGAACATGAATCTACTGTTGAAATATTAACCAAAAAAGTTTTTCTTCAGGATGCATGCACATCAATTAATTAAAGATGCATGCAAAAGTGAGTTTTTGCATGCACTCACATTAGGTTTTTGGTAACCCTGATTGGTCAGTGAGACCTTATAAGAGAACAGGAGGTCACCGACATATACCACTGAGTGGATAGATCAGAGTTAGATCTGTCTAAGAGGTGGGCAACTTTCCTGAGAGAGGAGGGCGCACTTTCTGAGGAGGGAAGTTCGTTGTGCATCCAGATTGAGGATTCAGCAACTGAGACTTTTAGAGAATCTCTTCCTCCGTATTTGAGGAAGGACTGTGACGATCAAAGCTCAGATCTGTTGAGATCTGATCCGTACGAGTTTCCAGCAGTTGGAGGAGGGCACACTTTTCCATGCAGAGAGAGGGGCGCATTCTTCAGAACTAGACAGTTGGCCTTCTTCTTTGGCATAGCATATCAGAGCAGGAGTGAGAGAGAGACAGTACCGACAAAGAGTTACTTGCAGACAGATCCAGATCCAGTTGACAGTTAGGGCACATTTCCTGTGTGCATGCATCAGTCTGTTGCATGCAGATCTAGAGCTTTGACCCTGTCAGGTTCGATTGTTCCATCTGAGGTATCTTGTATGTATTTGTCTTCTTCTTACTTTGCTTTGGGGTTGAGATAGAAGAAAGCCCCACAGATTGTTGGTTTTCCCCGTTTGGGGATTCAAGGGTACATCTTGAGTTATCTGATTGTTGTGGTTTCTTGTAGAAGTGTTAAGAGAACTGTTGTGTTTGTATCTTAAGTCATTTTTGCATTTTTTATTTATAGAGACTCAAACAGCTTGAGTTCTTAGGGCATCCAGAGGGAGTAGTGATCTCTCGATAAATTAACATGGTATCAGAGCCCTAGTAAGGGTCAGGGAGAACAATCACACTCAGATCTGCAAGCTCCATACCAGATTTGTGTGGTGAAATCAGTCGGGTATCAGATCTGTGGAGAGGGTAACTAGATCTACCAGATCTGAAGTACAGAGTTCAAATCTGTCGTTATAGAGGTCAGATCTATCAGATTTGTGCTTTCAAGTACGTTTTGAGATCAGGAGATCATGACTACAAGTATGAGGGATGATCGGGTTATTTGCACCTCATGCTCTTCAGCAGAGATGTTGATAAGTATTCTACTGAAGAGATTGACAAAGAGTTGGCTCTTAACACTTGCCAATCATCTAGTGCTTCTACTTCTAGTATATGGTATATAAACAGTGGGGCCTCCAGCCACATGACAGGTGTTCGAGGGTATTTTTCAGATCTTGCCGAGGATGGGCTAAATCTTGAGATTGTACATGGAGACAATTCTATTATCAAAGCAATTGGACGGGGAACAGTCTCTTTCTAGAAAGAATCAGGAGAGTCTATGAGAGTTCGTGGTGTTCTATATGTTCCGGGTCTAAAGAAGAACTTGATCTCAATCTCTACTATTGAAGATCGAGGATGATGGGTGATGTTCAGAGATGGGAATGTTCTAATTCATCCCAAGGGATCCAGAGATACTTATGCTGTGTCGATTGGAATCTGCAGTGGAAAACTTTACAGGCTTAACTTTCAGCTTCATCATGCTTTGACTCATAGCAGCCTGGATGATGATTATGATCCATGTGAGATTTGGTACAGGAGGATGGCTCATCGACATCATCCAGCTCTGAAGATCTTGAGGGAGATTGTGACAGGAGTGCCTGACTTTAGCACTGATCACAGTGATGTGTGCAAAGGATGTGCTCTTGGTAAGTATGTCAAGACAATCTTTCCCAAGAGTGACAACAGATCTGTAGGAGCCCTTGATTTGATTCATTCCGACCTTTGTGGTCCAATGTCTACCACATCCTTCAAGGGTTACAAGTACTATGTATCCTTCATTGATGACTACTCCAGGAAGACCTAGATTTATTTTTTGAAAAATAAAGAATCAAAAGAAGTCTTGCAGAAATTTCAAGAATTCAAAGCATTGTGGAAAATCAGATAGAAAGAAAAATCAAGACTTTTAGATCAAATAATGGAGGAGAATATACCTACAAAAATTTTAATGATTTCTGCATTCAGGAGGGCATTAAGAGGCAGTTAACAGTTCCCTATACACCTCAGGAGAATGGGGTGGCTGAGAGGAAGAACAGGGCAATTGTTGGTGCTACAAGATCTATGTTGCATGATCAGGGCTTGCCATTTTTCCTTTGGGCTGAGGCATGTAACACTGTTGCATACATTCAGAATAGGAGTCCTGATAAAATCCCAGGGATCAAAACTCCAAAAGAAGCCTTCTCTAGAAAGAAACCTAAGGTTGGAGATTTCAGGATTTTTGGATGTCTTACTCACATGTCCCTTCAGAGAAAAGGACTAAGTTGGAACCCACAGTTGGGAGGGGGATCCCTGTTGGATATGATGAGACCTCGAAAGCCTATCGCATTTACATTCATGCTCTAAAGAAAACTGTTGTGAGGCGGGATGTGAAATTTGAGGAGAATCGGGCTTTCAAAAAGTCATGTGAGACAGAGAAGGGAAATCAGCAGGTTACTACATCACTGGATGACACAGGTTAGAGTATTGTTCCACAACGAACAAGGTCCCAAGTATCTGTGGTGACAGGTTCCCGGATGACTAGTTCCACAAGTACAAATGCAGGGACTGGTACAGGATCTCAGGATGGTGATCAACCAGGATCAGGGTCTCGTGTTACAGGTTCCCATACTATAGGTATTTAGTCTCATATAGTTGAATAGGATGAGGATGAGCATTTCTCCTCACAGGAGATTACATCAGGGAAGAGGAAGCCCAAGTGCCTTCAAGATACCCTGAAGGAAGCTCAAACTGTGGGAACTCCCAAGAGGGATGTAAGAGAGAGAAAGACCCAACAGAGGTTTTGTAGCTATTTGGCCTTGGTGAGCAGTATCAGTGAGTCAGAACAATCTTCCTATGAGCAGGCAGCAGGAGAGCAGGCCTGGAGAGATGCCATGTTGGAAGAATATGCTTCCATCATGAAGAATGATGTCTGGGAAGTTGTACCCAAAACAGAAGGAAAGTCTGTAGTGACTTCCAGATGGCTCTATAAAATTGAGCATGCTGCAGATAGCAGCATTGAGAAATACAAAGCCATATTTGTGGCTAGAGATTTCTCGCAGGTAGAGGGAGTTGACTATGATTAGACGTTTGCTCCTGTGGCCCGATATACTTCCATCAGGACTGTGATTTCTGTTGCTGCAGAGATAGGTTGGAAGATTCACCAGATGGACGTGAAGACAGCTTTTCTCAATGGACTCATAAAGGAGGTGTACATCAAGCAGGCAAAGGGATTTGAGGTCCATGAGAGAGAGTCTCATGTATGCAGGCTTAAGAAAGCCTTGTATAGTCTGAAACAAGCTCCTAGTGCTTGGTATTCTAGGATAGACACTTACTTGCAGCAGTTGGGGTTTCAGAAGAGCGAAGCTGATACCAATCTTTACTTTATTGTGGTAAATGGGGATTCGCTAATTCTTGTTCTATATGTAGATGACTTGTTCATTACAGGAGCAAAGAAACTCATCAGTGATTGTAAGAAAGATCTTGCTTCAGAATTTGAAATGAAAGATATAGGGTTGATGCACTACTTCTTAGGCATGGAAGTTTGGCAGGAGGATGGGCATATCTTTATGGGCCAGGGCAAGTATGCAATGGACATTCTGAAGAGATTTCAGATGCAGGATTGTAGGCCCATGACTACACCCATGAAAAAGCACCTCTGGGTGTTGTTTCAGCTTGGGTTCGATAGTTGTGTCGTGGTTCAGCAGGAAACAAAAGTTTGTGGCATTGAGCTCTACAGAGGCAGAATATATGGAAGCCAATTGCGAGGCCATTTGGCTTCGTAAAATGTTGGTAGGCTTATTTGATCAATTGTTGGAGCCTGTTGTGATTCACTATGATAATCAGAGTTGCATAAAACTCTCGAAGAATCCAGTTTTTAATGACAGGTCCAAACATATAGAGATCATATATCACTTCATTTGTGATCATGTTCAGAGAGGAGCAATTGAGCTTCAGTATATTCCTACGGATGAGCAGGTGGCATACATTCTCACAAAGTCCTTAATGAGAAACAAGTTTGTGTACTTCAAAGAGAAGATGGGAGTGGTTCAGAATATTTTTCTGGTTAAGAGGGAGTGTTGAAATGTTAACCAGAAAATTTTTTCTTCAGGATGCATGCAAAGTTTTGCATGTACAGCAGTTAATTAAAGATGCATGCAAAAGTGAGTTTTTGCAAGCACTCACATTAGGTTTTTGGTAAACCGAATTGGCCAATGAGATCTTATAAGAGAACAAGAGGTCACCGACAAATACTACTGAGTGGACAGATTAGAGTTAGATCTGTCTAAGAGGTGGGCGACTTTCCTGAGAGAGGAGGGCACACTTTCTGAGGAGGGAAGTTCGTTGTGCATCCAGATTGAGGTTTCAGCAGCTGAGACTTTCAGAGTATCTCTTCCTCGGTATTTGAGGAAGGACTGTGACAATCAGAGCTCAAATCTGTTGAGATCTAATTCCGTATGAGTTTCCGGCAGTTGGAGGAGGGTGCACTTTTCCATGCAAAGAGGGGTGCGTTCTTCAGATCTAGATAGTTGACCTTCTTCTTTGGCAGAGCAGATCAGAGCAGGAGTGAGAGAGAGACAGTACCGATAGAGAGTTACAGACAGATATAGATCCAATTGACAGTTAGGACACATTTCCTCAATGCATGCATCAATCTGTTGCATGCAGATCTAGGGCTTTGACCCTGTCAGGTTCAGTTGTTGCATCTGAGGTATCTTGTATGCTTTTGTCTTCTGCTTACTTTGCTCTGGGCTCAAGATAGAAGAAAGCCCCACAAATTGTTGGTTTTCCCCGTTTGGGGTTTCTAGGATACATCCTAAGTTGTGTGATTGTTGTGGTTTATTGTAGAAGTGTTAAGAGAACTATTGTGTTTGTATCTTAAGCCTGTTATCACACAACTTGTAGTTATCCCTAAAGATATCCCATCCGGGATGGTAGAGGAGATGGACAACTAAAGAGGTGACCCAAGAGATGCCACGGATCCCAATGCAAGCTGGGTGTCACAATAACCGAGGCACTCTTCACTTTAGATCAAGACAAATCAAGATCAAGGGGGAGACCCTAGCCAATCAATGAAGACTAGCTAACCCAAAGATTCCTAGGGTAATGTGAAAATGAAACAAGGAGACCAATGGTGAGTTAGATCTAGGAAAGATTAAGTGGACCCAAGGGTTAAGATGTGGTTGAAGAGGCTTATGAAGTGACAAATGGTTCAACCAATGAAAGACAAGGGCCACCTATGAGATTTAATCAATAGATCTAAGAGTTGAATTAGTACCATGAAAATTAGCCAAGTGGGACCCACTCCTTAAAAAGTGGAAAATTGATCCAAGTTGGGTCCACAAGGTCAAAGATGAAATGAGATGGTACTAGGGGTATGTTATGGCATGGCTCTATGGATTGGCCAAGAATTAGCAATACCCAAGTGTGAGATCTAGCAAAATCCCATCTACCCAAGGAATGTGAATTGCCTCAAGGAGGACTAGTGCCTTGGATGAAGGGGCAAATGGAGTCGGATGTCCACCAAATTATAGATCGGGATAGTTAAGATGGAAATCAAGGTGGGTTTTCAATGTCAAGTACAAGCCATGACTAGATCTCACTAGATCTAATGCATCATCAAGTGACCCAAGTGGGGCTCAACCCTCAAAATGAGGAATGGGCCCACAAGGTGAAAATCAACAAGGTGAAGCACTAGAAGTAGGTTTTAGGAGATGATCTTTTCAATGAAGCAACAATCTCACCTACCCATGTACTAGAACCTAGCAAATGGCCTCCCTCAAGGAATGTGACTTCCCTTGGAGAGACCAATGTGCCTTGGGAAAAGGGTCAAATGGATGCCAATCACCACCAAACTATAGATCCGAATTGTCATGGATGCTATAGAGGTGGGTTTTTAAAATTATACCCAAAAGCTTGCTAGATCCAAGTAGATCTAAAGAAATGTAAAATGAGGGTTTTAATCAATTAGGGTTTTGTGATCTAAGAGAATATATGGTCAAGGTAGAAGAATATCATACCTCCTTGAGCGTACCTGGAAAATGAAGATGGAGATTGCTTGTGACGAGGTTTACTTCCCACAAATCAAATGCCAAACTTGATGTATCCCTTCTTGCCAACGTTTTTCCTCCTTCAACCAATTCGGCCTCTCTATTCCTGTCAATCAAGGACACAAAGATCAATCAATTAACAAAAATGGAAGTAGATGCAAGCAAAAGAAATGAATAACATGAAATTGTTGGTACAAAGACAAAACAACTCCCTATAACCCAAAACGTCTTGTTGAAGCTTGTAGGGTAGGCCTCCCCACCAATACGCACTCCTTCAAAATGCCTTCTTTGCCTGCAAATCGTGTCAGTGAAGATAAAACCCAAGATGGCCACAAATGTATGTCAATGCAGAGGAAAAAGCATTTACAATCACCACAAGCATTCCAACTCCAAGATCCAAGATGCCCAAGAAAATATTTTTATTCCAATAGCCAAGAGCCAAAAATCTCTAGATAGCTTTTACAATAGGGGGGTCTCCTCCTTTTATAGGATAATAAAGACCAAAACCCTAAACCACAAAACCACTTTTAAAAACCAATGGTTGAGATCAAAAGATATAACAATCTAATCAATGGCTAAGATGAGCCCATACAATATATCACATGGATCACTTAACTAAGTGATGATGTCATACCTAAAGTGACTCAATGAGGGTGACATCATACATGGGGGTGGCTAAAATACATGTGCCACATCATCAAGACCTAAACAAATCACTAAAAGCACATGGTGGGGCTAGGAGGCATTAATCTCCTTCACTAGCATCTCCCCATGGCACAATAATATAAAATATAAGTCTATGACATGTCAAAGTAACACAAATGATCAAATTCTATCCCCAAAATCTGAGAGAGACATGCAGTAAAAGACCTCCTGTGGTCACTGTGGACCCCACTGACTGGTGCAAACTGATCTGGAAGAAGGGGGGTTCACCATGGATGACCTCAGAGCAGACCAAGTGCCAAAACCTTGCCTCAATTGCCCAAATCGAATTACTCAGTGACCTTTTTATTCCATTTTTTTATCCTCTTGAAAACCCTGAAAGTGCCAAAAACTGCCTCTAGGGTGCCTGCGCTATCAAACTGAAAGTGCCATCATGTCCGAAAGGGGGGTATAATGGTAAAAACAAGTGATTGGACCACCCCCTTCCTCTGTAGCACCCTAGGCACAACTTGCCTCCAATGCTCCTGCTGGACAGGCTGGATCAGCATGCCCAAACTGGTCAACGGGTGGACAACTGCAACTATCATACTCAGAAGTGCTCGGAACTGAAATATAAGTGTTTCAATGGATCCAAAAGACCCAAATCCACAAGAGATGAGTACTCATACACCTCATGATAACCTGTGGGGTCATCAGTATGGTCCACCATATCTAGATAGTGAAAAAATATAATGATCTGGAAATAATAATAAAACTGACCAACTACATCAATCATCATCTGAAGCATATGTCCAACATATGGAATCATCAATAGGTGTATGTGGGACCATATTTTAACATCCATAAGCACAAGTGGTCCATCTTGTCACCGATCCCAAGAATGACCATGGTCAAACTATGTTTGACTAGGTCAAAATACAACCAAAGACTAGATTATAACAAAAGACTAAGACATGTTCCTTTAATAACATTCACAGCTTAACTTAAAGTATAAACATCATTCAATGGTAGTTAATACATATATATTTCAATATTGTTTATAGTTTACTTGCACAAAAGCTTTAAAGACATACTCATCCAATGGACATGGCCTAACTGCTAGCAAAGGATGAAGGCTAAGGGCAAAGCTAGGAAAAGGGGATGACTTGACCAACTCAACTAAGTGACACTTTGGACGGGGAGAGGGGGAGCTACACTCTGTGCTGGACAAAATAACAAAGGGAAGGGCAGTGCCTCACAAATGGATAAGTTGTTTAGAGAGTGCTTATTCAACTTAGGCATCATGTCTACATCAAGTTGATCCAAGTTCATTAGGATCATTCGTTTACTTTTCATGGCCTTTTTGGCCTATATGGACCCTCTGGGATTTTACATGCGCTAAAAAGCACAACTAATCGCAGCTTACATCCGGAGCATATTTACATTTATAAGGTCAGCAATATTTAGATATGGCATTTGTTTAACCATTGCTTTTTGGACCTTTGTATACCCTTCATGGGGTATTTAGCATTTCATTGCTTTAGCCTTTATTCATCGTGTGTTGAGAAACACATTCTAGAATTTTAATTTCATAGGCTTTTATAAGAGATTTCCAATATAAGTAGTACATGTGCTTTCAGTTTTAGCCAACAACAACTCATGTGACTAGACAGAATTCCGCACAAAGCCAAACATCGGGACAACCGACCAGAATGATCTAGGCATAAAATCCAACTCACCAAAGACAAGTTCTGTCACCAACTCAGAGCCAAGACACAAAACAAATGTGGATGTGATCCAACACAGAGGTAGAAATGGGGAAGTCCTCCATATCAAAAAGTCAAGAAGGCAAGTCAAGGTGAAAACCAAATAAGGAAGGTCATGGATGGATGGAGTCAAGTGAATGTGGTGCCTAGGCTAGCAAACAAAGATGTCAGGAAAAACCATGTCCGTGCTCACAGGAGGGTAATGAAACCAATGAGTATTGTCAGAAAACCTTAGAGTGCAAGTAATACATCCAATTTTATATTTTATAAAACCATCCAAGATATTTCATTTCTTTATTTAAATAGTACAGCCACATCATGAGTCACATACCAAGTCAATGCTATGAAGATGACTAAAACAACAAGATAATAATCCAATGATAACATCACAAGTCTAATGGTCACATCACTGTATATCACAAATAGTCATCATAAAGAACCACTAAAACACTGCTGCAACAATACAACTGGGCACTGAACTGAAACTATATGGAACAAAAGGTCACATCAGTCATCAAATCTAAGCTCTCAAGGCTCAGCCTTGGCACCTGCTCTGATCTATAAGTGATCTCAAATAAATATGCTCATCATAGAAGATCTCTGTAAAAGCAAAGCTCTGAAAAGTGTAGATATCTGCTCAGCAAGAATAGTAGCCCAACTACTATGGTGTTATAACAAAGCCATTATTGCATTTTTTATTTATAGACTCAAACCGCTTGAGTTCTCAGGGCATCCAGAGGGAGTAGTGATCTCTGGATAAATTAACATCTACAACTTTGGCCCTTTCTCTTATTTATTTTCCTTTTTCTTCATTGTAATAAGATCAGAGAAATTCTTCTCCTTAGAGAAAGATAATAGGCTCAAGGAAGAGATCAATGGATCCTCGTTGATGTACTTACTATTGTAATTAAAGAGAATGAGAATGCTATTGATCTGAAACTAGGACCGAGGCGATTTTTCCACTAGTATTCAAGGAAATAATATCTTGTGTGTGCTATTGAATGTTCTCTCTATTGATTGAATGTCTTTATTTTGTTGCCTAAATCTGTGGATCTATAATTATCGTGCCCACATGATTTTTTGTATGTCTTGAAAGCATTTAATGAAAGGCTTGTTAATGCTTTGTTGTTGAATATGTTTGGGATACTACATTACCTTTCAGAGAAATGGGTCATGATAAGGTGCCCCTGTTGTTCTTTCATCTAAATCGTGTTTGCTTCAAGTTGTGTGTGTTCCTCCACTTTTAAAATAACACTCAAAGTTACCTTTCAGTAGTTGAGATAAATTTCATGCATCACAAGTCTTGTTTGTAAATCCAACCAATAAAATACAAGTCAATCTATAGGCACCTTGGGGTGACAGATTAACGATTGTTGCATCCATAACTAGGGTACCCTCCCTTGGCCTAAGGACTAGCTCGATTGCCTAAAGTGGCGCAGGAAGGTGCATCCTGCACAGCCCTCCTTGGCCTTGTAACCCTCCTAAACACCATGTGTTTCATACTATGGGACCCATTTATATCTTAGTGAGAAAATATGGCCTACCTAGCTTGAGGGGTACAACCTGAGGGACAACATAGTACATCATTTATTAATTCATCATCACGGCATGGCATAGTAGTAGAGACATCAACACATCACTGTTCATCACATTGATACATCTCATCATTCTAAGGGGGAGGCCCAAGAGCAGCAAAGATGGACCTCAATACTTTGGATCGCAATCTTGCTCAAAAGCAAAAATTTGTTTGAAAAATGGTATGCCCCGCAAAGTGTGGCATAATAGATCTCATGCATGTGCCCTATCAAGTCTAGTTCACTCCAATCCCAAGCATGCACCCCCTTCCACATGCATGTGCCCATGCATGCTACCACAAGCCGTACATGTGTGGATGCCACATGTGGTACATGAGTGGATGCCACATGTCATACATGCATGGATGCCACATGTCATGCCTACATGGCTCACTACTAAAAATAGAAAGTGCTCCACTATTTGAATATTTGGCATGCAAAAACATGCATGCCCTTGAAAATGCCATGCAAAGTCATGCAAGTCAAACCCTAACTGGACTCTTGAGCTTGCAAGGATGCCAAAAATGTGGTCATCTCTACTATGCGAACCTCTAAACCTTGTCTCTTAAAAAGTAGGAAAACTGCTAAAATAGAAATCTCCTCCACGATTGATGAAAAATCTATGCATTGTCTCTGACTCTAAACTTGGATCATACCACTAAACAAACCTGCACCTAAACCCTATGGGAACCAAACTCTAGCCTATGAAAGTTGTCTCTCTAGAACACAAGTTTGAATACCAGCCTAGTGAAATAAGCTACCTCTTGACTCTCCAATTTGCATATGGGAAAATTTGCAGGTTAACAATGGCGATTCAAGGGGACGAAATCCCCCTAAGGGATACCAAGAACCTTAGGACCTCTATACTCTGCAACTCTAAAAATATGATCTTTGTATCTCTAGTCTATATATCAATGATGCTTGTCCTATGGGTGATGGAGTTCAATGTGTGGCCCTGTGTTGATCAAAAAAGAAACGAACAAAGCCACATACATGCCCCATCTACAACCGCAACCTACAACCACCAACATGTATGATTCCCTAACTGGAAAATGAGTTGAAGTCGACATGCAAGGGAAAACTACCTGGTCAGATGCCAATGGTGTAAACACTTGCCAGGCACAAGGACACCCACCAATAAGGCTAATGGGCTCCAAGGTATGAGCACAACCTATCAATGTGAAAGATGTTCTGGAGTCGAACACTGAAGAATCTCACCAAATCAGGACCCAATGGTGATCATCCCGGTTGGGTGCGAGATGGTCTCCAACAAGGGGAACAATCATCAAGGCACTCTAGCTCCTAGATCACTTGCCAGATGATGTGTCGAAGTCGATGTGGAATGAACTACTAGGAGGAAGCCAATGATGAAAACCTCTCCCCCAACACAAAGTGAAAAACACAAGAAGTACAATGATGTGGTGCAATATCTCTAATGCTAGATGAGGAATTGACTCAAGAAACATGACTCAAATGAAAAGACTGAAGCGACAAAACAACAAGATGACTCAAGACTCCTATTGTCTCTTCAACTCTAGCCATCCTACTAGACTTTGTATTCTTGCAAAGGTAAGGAAACCATCCTCATCCAAACTTGACCAATACGCATAAGGCACTGTTGAAAGTGTTAAAGTTTGACTCATACTTACAAGTTTGACTCGATAAAAGTAATGCTAATAAAAGGCAATGACCGGCCTACACATCAGTAAGGCACTATTCTACCAAGAAACTGCATGTTGGAAAAGACAAAACTGGAAATGATAACATGACAAAAGCTAAAAAGGAAAAGACCATGCAGAAAAAAAGAAACTACAAACTATGAATAGGAAAAAACTACCCATAGAACCCCAAAACTTAAATTATGTATTCTTTCTTTCTTTCACCTTTTTTTGATTATGTGGGCATGGTGACCCTTATTCTAGGTGTATTTCACAACAGACGTGATCAATCAACATATTTGAATGACCAATGCAACCAAGCATTTAGGTGAGCAATTATGCGGGAAAAATCAACATAGTCAACCCTCCAATGCAACCAATAATGCAGTCTTCTGAGACGAAAGATGCACTCAATGCATCTTTCAATTGAAACTTGGGGCATCGTTCCTTATTGTGCCGAAGAGGCGCATTCTACAGCCCAGTAGGGGGATGTGTAACTCCTTTCGTGCTCATCTTGGAGCTGACACGTGTCATTTTTAAAAAATAATAAAATATTATAAAAAATAATATGTCAACTCAAATTAGATTTAAAACATTTTACGACATATATAAAACAACACAATTTAGATAAATTAAAACCCTTCCTCAACATTTGCACTCTAAAAAGAGGTTTGCACCTGGAGAGATTTGATCCCTCTCGACGCTTAGTAGATCCCCTTTTAAGATGGATCTATGTTGGTTAAGTTATTAGTCATCAAAAAGAAAACAAAAAAACCAAAACTTTTCAAATCTACTCCCTGAAACACTTCCATCATCCATGACTCAATCAGATCATGATTGACCCTTATATCCAAAACAAAATTTGCTAGAGGATCTTCTAGAAGAATAAAATCTGCAAGGCTGATTTGTTCCTCTTCCTTTTGAACTTTATCATCATTACTAGGAAGAATCAACAAATCCACTTTTAAACTCAACTCTTCCTCTGCAAGTGATCAAAAAGAAAACAGAAAAGCAAAAACTTTTCAAATCTGCTCCCTGAAACATTTCCATCATCCATGACTCAATCGGATCATGATTGACCCTTATATCCAAAAAAAATCTGCCAGAGCATCTTCCTGAAGAATAAAATCTGCAAGGGTGATTTGTTCCTCTTCCTTTCGAACTTTATCATTATTACTAGGAAGAATCAACAAATCCACTTGTAAACTCAACTCTTCCTCTGCATCTTCATGGAATCTTGCATATGGTTCAAAAGGTGCAACAACTGGTTTATGATCATCCGTGTAAGAGTCATTGTCAAGCAGTTCATCACATGCACAACTTCCATTATTTTGTTCCTTCTCAACAACAAGAATTTCATCTACTCTTAAGGCAATTGAAAAAGCCTACCCTATACTATTTAGTATTATGCACCAAATTCCCATAAATAACATAAGAGACAAGAAGTACACACCATGTTTCAGCAATGTGAGCATGGAGCACAACTCCAATATAGAAAAGAAAGATATAGGTTACACAATAACTCCTTAAAGAAAAGGAGATCTCTCTCCTTTTACCCTAAGACATTCACATAATCCATGCACATAACACCATATATGACCCCCGTTGGGTCATATCATATACTTGTTGGTTTTTCATTCCATAAGAGGGAAGACATAATCCAATACAACACCCCTATGGAATGATGAATGAAGCTTATTCAACGCATAGATAAAACAACCATGGAAAGCAAGTATAGTTTCATCTTCTTTCTTCTTAATGCGAGAAAACCCCACCATGAAGGCATCATTATCCTGCATTCATTTTATGTACTCAGCGTCCATGATTAATCATGATTCTTCCACTAGTGGAGTCGCCAGGGGAGACTCAAGTGGTCTACCCTCATTTTCCATAATAGAATTTCAGGTTCTTTAAGGCCTGAAAGTGTGCCTTGTGCATGGACAAATCATAGAGATCTTATTGTCCTACTTGATTGCACCGAGAGTAGCAAGGTGCATACAACCCAATATGGGGGAGATGTTGTCACGTTACGTAGCATAATGTTCCCATGTCAGCTCATAACTTATCGAAAATAAAAAGTAATTAAAAAATTAATGTCGGCTCGTAAAATAATTGCACCGAGAGTAGCGAGGTGCTTACAACCCGATATGGGAGAGATGTTGTCAAGTTTGTCATGTTATGTAACGAAGCGTTCCCATGTTAGCTCATAACTTATCAAAAATAAAAAGTAATTAAAAAATTAATGTCGACTCTTAAAATAAAAAAATTAAAACCAACATAGATCCATCTTAAACCCGGGACTATTAAGCACCGAGAGGGATCCAATTACTTGAGGTGTAAACATTTTCTTAATCTGTACACAATTTAAGATAATAAAAAAATTACACCTCAAGAAATTGGATCCCTCTCGGTGATTGATATATCTGGATTTAAGATGGATCTCTGTTGGTAAAACCATGCAACATAGGACACGCTAGTTGAGAAGAAAAAAATGAGTCGTCAGGTGAGATGAAAAAAATATAAAGTAAATATCACCTATGTCATTGTAAAAGCCGGGAACTGATGATGATCCCTGGAAATGTTGTTAATTTGTTAGCACTAATTTCCGCACTGTAATGATGAACTAAACTCTTGAAATCTACAATAAAAAATAGTGTAACTTACAGGAAAATTCACCCAATTTGTCACCGATGAACCTCCTCTCTATTTGGGTTGGTGCATGCCAACCTCAAGGGGGTGTCCCTAACCTTTGTACGTTGTTGTCCATCCTGTAAATCTGCACAGTAGGTTAAAAGTGACCTTTGACCTACAATTAAGTCGCCAAAGAGATAGTAAAACGGTTTTGATTTTTAATGGTGGAAATTTCCGGCATGCAATAGTTTTAAAACGGTAAATGGATGGAAGAAAACCACTCTAAGTGACTGAAACATCAAAACACAATCCTAACAACTTCTGAAATCTACACACATATATATCAATTCATCAATGAATTAAAGAGCTAGAGAAATAGCATAGCCAAACTTTGCTTTGCATTAGCCAAAAGGTCGATACTGTCGATTACACCATAGAGATAGTTACAAAGCTAATCCAATGATGATCCATGCACATAAATAAAGAAGTTGAGACAAAATGGAAGGAGAATGGAAGAGAAATACACCGTTGCTACTAAGAAGAAAGAAACTCCCTCTTTCCTTTTCCCAAGCCTGACTAAATAGATGGGCAAGAAACCCTAATGCACCCTCTCACCAACTAACCAAGCATGCATAAGAAAGAGTGCTCCTCCTAATGTAGTTATGCATAGGAGGGAGCGCTCCTCCTGATGTAATCGTGCATGAGAGAGTGTGCCCTTACAAAAACTGTTGTCCTCCTCATGCATGAACTAATGCACACCCCTTGTTGCAGTTTATCTACCCACAATGCATGAGTAAAGTGCCCAGTTTAACTGAACTTCCCTTCGTGCACTTCACCCTTAACATGAGTCTTAACTTGGCTTGCATGCATGAGTTAAGTGGAGGCACCCTCTTCGATATTGAGTTAAGTGGAGGAGCTCTCATGCATGCACCCTATTCAAGTCTAGTTCACTCCAATCCCAAGCATGCATGTTGCCACGTGTCGTACATGCACAGATGCCACATTTCATGCCTGCATGGCTCACTACTAAAAATAGAAAATGCTCGCATGTTGGAAGATTTGGCATCCCCTGAAAATTTCATGCAAAGCCATGCAAGTCAAACCCTAATTGCCAAAAATAGAAGTATCATGCATGTCATCCAAAATAGGTTCACTGGAATCCTGAGCTTACAAGGATGCCAAAAATGTGGTCATCTCTATTATGCAAACCTCTACACGATGTCTCCTAAAAAGTAGGAAAATTGCTAAAAATATAAATCTCCTCCAAGACTAATAAAAAACACATGCGCAATGTCTCTGACTTTGACCCTGGATCATATCATTGAACCAACCTGCATTTGAACCTTGTGGGAGCCAAAATCTAACCTATGAAAGTTGTCTCTCTAAAGCACAATTCTAAATACCAGCCTAATGAAATAAGCTAACTCTTAACCCTCCAATTTGCATATGAGAAAATATGGGGGTTAACACCAATTCATGAGACAAGTCAAACAATAATAATATAATGATAAGAGGATATGCCATGTAACTCCTCCAAAGTGGTCAATCATGTCAACAAGCCGAACGCATCTCTCCCCAAAATCTTTAAAGGAAGATTGATCCAATAACAACCTGAAGATATGTGTAATGAAACCACCAAAGGGGTGGGGCACTGTGTGGCTCCTCAATAAGGTGGACAAAGTAAAACTCCTCAAAATAGCATGTGTGGCCTCATAAATCTAGAGTATGAAACCTCCTAGATCTCCTCCAAAGTGGACGTCCCATCATATATAGGTTGCCCAAGTAATGGCCTCTCCAAGGTGGCATGTGTGGCTTCTTCCAAGTGGAATTTCCCATCAAATTATAAAAAAGTGTGCAAAGGAACCCCATATGTGGACACACTCCATGGACCAAGAAAAACTCCAAACATGGCATGTGTGTCTTCCTAGATCTGACCTCTGGAACCTCCTAAATCTCCTTCAAGTGGCACGTGCAGACTCATTGTGTAAAACACCCCATCAAATAGTGTTGTTTAGGTTGTCATTGATGCCAACAATGTCTGGTCATTGATACCAACAGTTAAGTCTTGGTGCCCCTTGTGGAGCCCCTGAGGCTTAGTATTTGGTTTGTGGTTGTCTGTGTCTGAGGAGACCTTTTGACTTTGTCCAAGCCCAAGCTTGAAGCCCTTGGAGGCCTATGGACATTGGCAAAAGCCCTGGTTACCCATTGACTTTGTTGAGAACCCCTAAGTCGTTTCTTGTTCCCTTTTCAGTTCGTTGTGTTGGTGGTATCCTTACTTTTTGAAGTGGTCCTAACTTTTGTCACCCTAGCCCTAACATCCCTAAACTACAAGTATTAAAAACTAAGTCTAAACTTAAACTTAAGCTTAAGCCCTAATTAAAGATTAATAAAAAGGATTAAATCAAAAGAATTTTAATTTAATAAAAGTTTTTTTTTAATTAAAATTAAATTTGAAATTAAAAAGAATTTAATAATTAAATAATCAATAAAGCATTAATTAAAGGATTGTTAAAAGATTTATTAAAAATTTGCATTATATAGCATTTTTTTTAAATAGTTAATAAAATACACTAAGAGATTTTAAAAAATCATATAATAAACGATCTTAAAATTCTAAATTAAATTTAAAGGGGGACAAATGAAAAAGCACTTTAAATATAAAAATTATATAATAAAAGATCTTAAAATACTAAAGGGGGACAATGAAAAAGTGCTTTAAATATTTTAATAATAAATTTTACTTTTAAAATAAAGCATCTTTTCTTTTAAAATAAAATAATAAACAATGCTTAAGGTGATTAAGTGCAAATGAAGGGAAGTCGGCCCCTTTTAATTTAATAAATTAAAATTCAATTTAAAAATTATGTTTTGCAAGGTCGGCCCCATATTACTTTTATGAATAACTACTATAAATAACCCATGCCAAACTTGTCATTTAAGGGTGAGATTCTTTCGGTGAAGCTCTGAATTTTCGTGGTAACATAGGAGCAACAGTCAAGAGGAATTCGGTGCATATATCTCTGAGTTTTCGATTCTAAATATAGCTGCAGAATAGGGGTACTGAGGCAGCAAAGGATTACAGGTTTCAAGGCAGTCTTTTGGCACATCTTTCCATCTGAAAAACAAGTGAAGTATAAGGTTTCCTTCAGCATAGTACAGAAGCAAGTTTGTTATGGTTTAAGGGTTCCTTTTGTGACTGATCTGGGATAGAATTTCAGTCTTACTGCACATTGCACTTATTTTGGCTTCCCTTTTGACTATAAATTGGATCAATTTTAAGAACAGAATTTTGGCTTTGTTTTGGACTGTTCCTTGCACCGATTTTAGTGGACACAGGTACATAAAGTCTGACCTTGTTAAGACATCTAAAGGCAAATGTAAGATCAATCTCAGGAGATAGTTGAAGGTCTGAAGGAAAGCAATTTTCAAGATTGTATCTTGGTGAAGATAGTTGCATATAGATCAAGTTCAAGTTATGTGTGTCTTGAAGCTACATCTTCAGTGATCTGCAGGCCTAAAATGATGCTCTGTCTACAACCACTGTGGCAATGTCATAGAGCACACTTGAAGAGACAGAACTTTGGCAAAGTGACATCTGCAGGATTGTAAAAGAATAAGAATTGTTGCAAGTGCATAAGACATAGTCTTGTAGCTTTTAAATTCCGATGATGACAGTCTGTGCATTGACAAGTGATGAAGATTAGCAGTTGAACTGATTGAGCAGTTGAACAAATCGACAAGAGCTTATAAGCAGTGTATGAACAAATTGGCTAGTTATTTGAAGAAGATGATTGCAGTTGATACAGGTAACTGTGGAGTGGGCAACTGACAGGGATTTGAACATTTGACAGTGGATTGTGACTGAGGTAGTACAGTAACCACTTGACCATGATGTGAATGTGATAAGTGATAGCCAGTTCAAATAATAAGCAAACAGTCTTGTGTACAGACTTTTGGCATGACAGCAGATCTCAGATGAAATGAACAGCAGACCTTTGATGACTAACATACCTTTGAAAACAAGAGCAAGTGATGACAGGGACAAGATGGTTGAACAGCAGTTGATTGAGCTGTGATTGGGACAGATCTATTCGTGAGTATAGACAGCAGCAGAGGGATACCTGATTTTTCCACAGTGGCAGCAGATTCGATTTCCTCAGACTAGGGATGGTCTTACAGTAACAAGGTATGTATACACCTATATGTTGATATGATCAGAAATGTTAATGATATGATAATGCGCAGTTGTGGTAGTTATGTTTCATTATGTATACACCAATATGTTGATATAATCAGAGATGTATGCTCAGCATACACAGTCATGATATGTAAGATTACACAGTAAAATGATGTTCAGCAATGCTCAAATATTCTCAGTACACAGAACAATGAACTATGACCTTCACAGTAATATAACCCATTGATGATAAGTAGTAATTGGGTTGAGGACAGCTGGTGAATGAGCAGACTGTGGGCATGAGCAGAAAGTGGGCATGAGCAGAATTATTTCAGTGATTGATATGTGATGGTTATGGCAGTGAAAAGACTTGTTGATATACAGGGATGATTTGGCAGTGAATGGTGTGCACAAGCAGATTCAGAGATTGGTATGTGACAGATTTACAGGTTGTGCAATGTGGTACAAAATGTGTCAGTGACAAAGCTGAAGTGGCAGTGAACAGTGAATAAAGGTTATCAGCAGCAGAGAGTACAGGGTTTGACAGGTCCACAGGTTCAGCAATCCTTCTTTACAGGGTGGTAGGGTGGTGCTAGGGCTCACAATCTTGTGAGCTGAGCTGTTGCAGCAGCTTGTCAGTTGTGGCTGACGAAGCCTAGGGGTTGTAGCCCCTTCCAGTTGTAGCTGGAGAAGTTGTATTAAATTTGTAACCCCAGTTGTTGCTGGGTCAAATTTTATTATAAAAGGCTTCCGTGGTTTTACCCCCAGGACTTGGGTTTCCACGTAAAAAATTCTTGTGTACTGTGCATCTTGTTTTATTGCTGATGATTTACTGCTATGATTGGTGATTAGCAACTTGCTTTCAGTCAAAAATTTTGAATTGTTAATTAGCAAATACTGATTCACCCCCCTCTCAGTATTTCAACAATTGGTATCAGAGCGGGTTCCTTCAAGAACAGTCTAATCACTGGAAGGAAATTATGGGCAAGTTTGCCAGGCACAGTAAAAATGGAATACCCATGTTTGATGGTACTGGCTATACCTTTTGGAGTATACGAATGAAATCCTTTCTGCTAGCACAAGGAGTACAGGTATGGCAAATAGTTGAAAATGGATATAAAGTACCAACACCCCCACCAACAGATCCAGATGACTTAGTTCGTTTTGATACAAATTCAAAAGCCACGAATCATATTTCAAGTGCATTGGATGAATCAGTCTTCATCAAAGTCATGCATTGTACTTCTGCTAAGGAAATGTGGGACAAACTCAAGACCATCTATGAAGGGGACAAAAAGGTCAAAGAAGCCAAACTCCAAACCTACAGAGGACAATTCGAACATCTAAAGATGAAGGATGACGAGAATATTGCAACCTACTTTCTTCGAATTGATGAACTTGTAAATACTATCAGAGGCCTGGGTGAAACGGTTGAAGAATCAGTTGTTGTTCAAAAGATACTAAGAACGCTACCCAACAGATTCAATCCTAAAATCTCAGCCTTGGAAGAAAGGACGGATTTGGATACTATGACAGTAGACCAGCTACATGGGACACTTGTGGCTTATGAAATGAGATTAGAAGATGAAGACTCACCTAGAAAAGAAGCAGCCTTTAAAGTTTCCTCCAAGCAAGCAATGAAAGACAAACAAGCCAAGAAGGACAATTCAGAAATAAAATCCAAATCCAAGACAGCATACCACTTCAACTGCAGTGACGATTCAGATGATGAGGAGATAGCAAACTTCGTAAGAAAGCTCAAAAGAGGCACAGGTAAGTACAAAGGTAAGTTACCTCTTAAGTGTTTTTCATGTGGTAAAATAGGTCACTTTGCTTCAAAATGTCCCTATGCGAAAGACTCTGATAGTGATGGCAGTTTTAAGAAACACAAGAAATACAGGAACTTCAAAGGAAAAAAAAATGGAAGGTTTGCAAAGAAGAAAAGTTTCTACTCTAAAAGAAACTCCAGCTCATCAGATGAAGATTCTGACAATGACTCAGATAGTGAGAGTGATTCAGACAGTGACATTGACAACGAATCAAAAAGGGTACTCTTCATGGCTGTCAATTCAAAAGACTCAGATGAGATCACCGAAAACAAAGAAGAATCCGATTCAGAAGGTGAAGTAGACCTGGAGGAAGAATTGATAAGTGCTTTGAAAGAACTAAGAAGAGAAAGGAAAAAGAACAAACTATTTAAAGAGGAGATACAGGTGTTACGGGAAAGACCTCAGATATCTGAAGAAGCAGATCAACTCATTCAAAGTCTAACTATTCAATTAGAAGAAGCCAAAAGAATTCAAGACAATCTCAGAAAACAACTAGAAGAAAGTATGAATGAAGGTGAGAAACTAATGGGGGAGATAGTGACTCTAAGAACTCAACTACAAAAGAAAAATGTGAGTCAAGGCTATGACAACAGTTCCAAGATACTTGATCAGATCATCAATAATCAAAAGCCATATCTCGACAGAACAGGTCTTGGTTATAAGAAGCACAATGTTGAAGGTTCAAGCTCCAAGACAGCAGAGGATAAACCAGAAGCTATCAAAGACTCCGTCATCCAGGAAGTACCCATATATCAGCCAAAACAACAACCAGAACAGGCTCCAAGTGAAAGTCAACAGGTTAATACGACAATACCTCTAAGAAGACCATTTCAACCTAGACAATCAACCTCAGAATGGACTCCAGTTGAAAATCGAAGTTTCAGATGGGCAGCACCTCCAAGAAGACCATTTGTTCCCAGGTATGAATATGCATTTTATGGTTATTGTTTTTCTTGCGGAATATTTGGGCATAAAGCAATGTATTGTACAAAAGGAAGATATGCAGAAAACAGAAACAGGTATGAAAATTCTAGATGGCAACGAAACAACAACAACAGTTTTTCTCCCTTGGATTCTGAAGTCGAATGTCAGAAATGCAACAACTTTGGGCACACAGCCAAAAATTGCAGAATGACGATCCCTCCTACAGGCATTAAACAAGTATCAACCAATCAAACAGGTGACCAGCAAAAGGTATGGATCAGACAAAAGAACAACCTGAATAATCATGAATGTGGGATAGCTCTTCAAGCTCAAGCTCAAACTGGTAGCAACAAATGGTATGTTGACAGTGGTTGTTCTAGGCATATGACTGGTAACAAAAATGCTTTCATGTTTCTTGAAAAGGATAAAGGATCTGTTTCTTTTGGGAACAATAAATCAGCAAAAGTTGTTGGAAAAGGTACAGTAAATCTTGGCGGCAAAGATACAGTAGCAGAAAATGTGTTGTATGTTGACAGTATGAAGCATAATCTGTTGAGTGTCAGCCAGATGTGTGATCAAGGACATGAACTTACATTCAACTCAAAGTCTTGCAAAATAAGAAAGGAAGGATCAGGAAAGTTAGTTGCCACTGCTACCAGGACTCCAAACAACATATATGTTCTGGACGAAATCACGGAAGAGAAATGTCACCTAGCAAAAGAAGATGAAAATTGGTTATGGCATAGAAGAATGGGACACGTACATTTTGATAATCTGGTCAAGATCAGCAAGAAGCTAGCCGTAAGGAACATGCCACAAATTACCAAGCCTACTAATACTATCTGCAAGCACTGTCATGATACTCGGCTCTCACCCGAGAGACCCGGGTTCATGTCCCGGCAACGGAACCAATTGTTGAAATACTGAGAGGGGGGTGAATCAGTATTTGCTAATTAACAATTCAAAATTTTTGACTGAAAGCAAGTTGCTAATCACCAATCATAGCAGTAAATCATCAGCAATAAAACAAGATGCACAGTACACAAGAATTTTTTACGTGGAAACCCAAGTCCTGGGGGTAAAACCACGGAAGCCTTTTATAATAAAATTTGACCCAGCAACAACTGGGGTTACAAATTTAATACAACTTCTCCAGCTACAACTGGAAGGGGCTACAACCCCTAGGCTTCGTCAGCCACAACTGACAAGCTGCTGCAACAGCTCAGCTCACAAGATTGTGAGCCCTAGCACCACCCTACCACCCTGTAAAGAAGGATTGCTGAACCTGTGGACCTGTCAAACCCTGTACTCTCTGCTGCTGATAACCTTTATTCACTGTTCACTGCCACTTCAGCTTTGTCACTGACACATTTTGTACCACATTGCACAACCTGTAAATCTGTCACATACCAATCTCTGAATCTGCTTGTGCACACCATTCACTGCCAAATCATCCCTGTATATCAACAAGTCTTTTCACTGCCATAACCATCACATATCAATCACTGAAATAATTCTGCTCATGCCCACTTTCTGCTCATGCCCACAGTCTGCTCATTCACCAGCTGTCCTCAACCCAATTACTACTTATCATCAATGGGTTATATTACTGTGAAGGTCATAGTTCATTGTTCTGTGTACTGAGAATATTTGAGCATTGCTGAACATCATTTTACTGTGTAATCTTACATATCATGACTGTGTATGCTGAGCATACATCTCTGATTATATCAACATATTGGTGTATACATAATGAAACATAACTACCACAACTGCGCATTATCATATCATTAACATTTCTGATCATATCAACATATAGGTGTATACATACCTTGTTACTGTAAGACCATCCCTAGTCTGAGGAAATCGAATCTGCTGCCACTGTGGAAAAATCAGGTATCCCTCTGCTGCTGTCTATACTCACGAATAGATCTGTCCCAATCACAGCTCAATCAACTGCTGTTCAACCATCTTGTCCCTGTCATCACTTGCTCTTGTTTTCAAAGGTATGTTAGTCATCAAAGGTCTGCTGTTCATTTCATCTGAGATCTGCTGTCATGCCAAAAGTCTGTACACAAGACTGTTTGCTTATTATTTGAACTGGCTATCACTTATCACATTCACATCATGGTCAAGTGGTTACTGTACTACCTCAGTCACAATCCACTGTCAAATGTTCAAATCCCTGTCAGTTGCCCACTCCACAGTTACCTGTATCAACTGCAATCATCTTCTTCAAATAACTAGCCAATTTGTTCATACACTGCTTATAAGCTCTTGTCGATTTGTTCAACTGCTCAATCAGTTCAACTGCTAATCTTCATCACTTGTCAATGCACAGACTGTCATCATCGGAATTTAAAAGCTACAAGACTATGTCTTATGCACTTGCAACAATTCTTATTCTTTTACAATCCTGCAGATGTCACTTTGCCAAAGTTCTGTCTCTTCAAGTGTGCTCTATGACATTGCCACAGTGGTTGTAGACAGAGCATCATTTTAGGCCTGCAGATCACTGAAGATGTAGCTTCAAGACACACATAACTTGAACTTGATCTATATGCAACTATCTTCACCAAGATACAATCTTGAAAATTGCTTTCCTTCAGACCTTCAACTATCTCCTGAGATTGATCTTACATTTGCCTTTAGATGTCTTAACAAGGTCAGACTTTATGTACCTGTGTCCACTAAAATCGGTGCAAGGAACAGTCCAAAACAAAGCCAAAATTCTGTTCTTAAAATTGATCCAATTTATAGTCAAAAGGGAAGCCAAAATAAGTGCAATGTGCAGTAAGACTGAAATTCTATCCCAGATCAGTCACAAAAGGAACCCTTAAACCATAACAAACTTGCTTCTGTACTATGCTGAAGGAAACCTTATACTTCACTTGTTTTTCAGATGGAAAGATGTGCCAAAAGACTGCCTTGAAACCTGTAATCCTTTGCTGCCTCAGTACCCCTATTCTGCAGCTATATTTAGAATCGAAAACTCAGAGATATATGCACCGAATTCCTCTTGACTGCTGCTCCTATGTTACCACGAAAATTCAGAGCTTCACCGAAAGAATCTCACCCTTAAATGACAAGTTTGGCATGGGTTATTTATAGTAGTTATTCATAAAAGTAATATGGGGCCGACCTTGCAAAACATAATTTTTAAATTGAATTTTAATTTATTAAATTAAAAGGGGCCGACTTCCCTTCATTTGCACTTAATCACCTTAAGCATTGTTTATTATTTTATTTTAAAAGAAAAGATGCTTTATTTTAAAAGTAAAATTTATTATTAAAATATTTAAAGCACTTTTTCATTGTCCCCCTTTAGTATTTTAAGATCTTTTATTATATAATTTTTATATTTAAAGTGCTTTTTCATTTGTCCCCCTTTAAATTTAATTTAGAATTTTAAGATCGTTTATTATATGATTTTTTAAAATCTCTTAGTGTATTTTATTAACTATTTAAAAAAAATGCTATATAATGCAAATTTTTAATAAATCTTTTAACAATCCTTTAATTAATGCTTTATTGATTATTTAATTATTAAATTCTTTTTAATTTCAAATTTAATTTTAATTAAAAAAAACTTTTATTAAATTAAAATTCTTTTGATTTAATCCTTTTTATTAATCTTTAATTAGGGCTTAAGCTTAAGTTTAAGTTTAGACTTAGTTTTTAATACTTGTAGTTTAGGGATGTTAGGGCTAGGGTGACAAAAGTTAGGACCACTTCAAAAAGTAAGGATACCACCAACACAACGAACTGAAAAGGGAACAAGAAACGACTTAGGGGTTCTCAACAAAGTCAATGGGTAACCAGGGCTTTTGCCAATGTCCATAGGCCTCCAAGGGCTTCAAGCTTGGGCTTGGACAAAGTCAAAAGGTCTCCTCAGACACAGACAACCACAAACCAAATACTAAGCCTCAGGGGCTCCACAAGGGGCACCAAGACTTAACTGTTGGTATCAATGACCAGACATTGTTGGCATCAATGACAACCTAAACAACAATCTCCCCCTTTGTCATTGATGACAACACTCAGGCTCCCCCTGAGAATAGGCTCCCCCTATTCACAACTTCTCTCCCCCTTTGGCATCAATGGCAAAGGGTACTACCTTGAAGTACTCCCCCTCAGAACATGCTCTCCCAAACACCAAGCACTTCTGTGTGAAGAAGAAGAATCAATTTAGTGGAAAGAAGGAATGACCCCCAATTTTTCTCGGAGGTACTCAAATGTCCCTTTAGGAAGTGGCTTGGTGAATATATCTGCTATCTGCTCCTTTGTCTCAATATATTCCAACTTGATGTGCTTTCCTGTGACCTGTTCACGAAGAAAGTGATATTTGATAGGGATGTGCTTTGTCTTGGAGTGCATGACCGGATTCTTGGAGATGCTGATGGCACTTGTGTTGTCACATAAAATTGGAATCGGCTCATCATATGTTACTTGTAGGTCTTGCAGGTTTTGTTTCATCCAAAGGATTTGAGTACAACATGCTGCTGCTGCTATATATTCTGCTTCTGCTGTTGATAAGGATACTGAGGATTGCTTTTTGCTAGACCATGATACCAGACAATTTCCTAAGAAAAATGCTGCACCGCTTGTGCTTCTTCTGTCATCCACACACCCTGCCCAATCTGCGTCTGAGTAAGCTAATAAGTCCAACTCATTTCCTTTTGAATACCATAATCCAAAGTCCATAGTTCCTTTAAGATATCTGAAGATTCTTTTGACTGCAATAACATGAGTTTCCTTTGGAGCTGCTTGAAATCTTGCAACCTGTCCAACAGCTTGCATCACATCTGGCCTTGAAGCTGTCACATACAGTAGGCTACCAATCATTGACCTGTAATGTTTTTGATCCACTGCATTTGATTCATCGTCTTTGCTTAACTTGCAGCTAGTAGTCATAGGAGTGCTCACAGGCTTACAATCTTCCATCTTGAACCTCTTCAACATTTCTTTAATGTACTTGGTTTGAGAGATGAAGATGCCTTCTTCACATTGTGATATCTGAAGTCCCAAGAAGAAGGTCAGTTCACCAAGGAGTGACATCTCAAATTCGTTTTGCATAACCTTGGCAAATTGTTGGCTCAGAGTATCATCATCACTACCAAAGATAATATCATCAACATATACTTCAACAATAATTATGCTGTCATGATCAGTCTTGATATACATATTGTTGTCTACAGTTCCCCTTTTGAAACCTTGTTTCTGCAAGTAACTGTCCAATCTGGAGTACCAAGCTCTAGGAGCTTGCTTTAACCCATATAGGGCCCTTTTTAATCTACACACATAGTCCTTGTTTGCTGATAGTTGGAATCCTTCTGGCTGTTCAATGTAAACTTCTTCTTCTAGTTTGCCATTCAAAAAGGCTGATTTGACATCCATTTGGTATACTTTGATGTTTTTAGCACAAGCATGGGCCAATATCATTCTTATAGCTTCCATTCTGGCTACTGGAGCAAATGTTTCTTCAAAATCTATCCCTTCGATTTGAGCATATCCTTTGCAAACCAATCTTGCCTTGTTTCTGATCACCTGTCCATCTTCATTTAGCTTATTTCTGAAAATCCATTTTGTGCCAATCACATTTTTGTCCTTTGGTCTAGGAACAAGTTCCCATGTTTCATTTTTCTCGATTTGATCGAGTTCTTCTCCCATGGCTTTGACCCAATGTTCATCTGCACTGGCTTCCGCAAAGTTACTCGGCTCAACTGTAGATAGTAGTGAGAAATATACTTGTTCTGGTCTTCGGACTTGTCTTCGATCTTTTCTAGTTTCTATGCCGGCATTTTTGTCGCCAATAATCAATTCCTGTGGATGATTCTTTTGATACCAATTCTTAGAAGAGTTTTGTTGTTCTTGTTGTTGATCCTGTACTTGTTGATCCTGTGTAACTATTGGCTGAATTTTTCTCTGTTCTTCTTCTTCTTCTTCTTCTTCTACTTCACCATCATCATCTTCTTCTTCATGATCTTCTGAGTCTTCTTGACATTTTGGCAGGCTCGATTCATCAATCTTTACATTAATGCTTTCCACTATCTTACTTAATCTCAGGTTGTAACACTTGTAGGCCTTTCTTGTGGATGAGTACCCAACAAATATTCCTTCATCTGCACGAGATTCGAATTTTCTAATCTTTTTATCATCTCTTCTGATGTAGCACCTGCTTCCGAACACTCTGAAGTGTTGAACATTAGCTGTTCTTCCTGTCCATAGCTCGTAAGGAGTTTTATCAGTGTTGCTTCTGAGCACTCCTCTGTTCATAATGTGGACTGCTGTATGTACTGCTTGAGCCCAAAATTTTTCGCTTAGTTTAGCTTCATTCAACATAGTTCTGGCCATTTCTAACACTGATCTGTTCTTCCTTTCTGCTACTCCATTCTGCTGAGGTGTTCTGGCAACTGAAAATTGTCTTTTTATACCATTTTCTTCACAATACTGATAGAATTCATTTGATGTGAATTCTCCGCCATTATCAGATCTGAGACACTTGATTCGTTTACCTGTTTCATTTTCAACCTGTTCCTTAAAGATCTTGAAGCATTCAAAGGCTTCTGATTTCCTGTTAAGAAGGCAGACCCATGTCATCCTGGAGTAGTCATCAATGAGCAACATGAAGTATTCTTCACCATCCAATCCTTTATTCTTGGTTGGCCCACATAGATCAGTGTGAACAAGCTCTAAGGGTTTTGTAGAAGAGTATTCTTTTGTCTTGAAATTTGCTTTCCCTATATAGGTTGCCCAAGTAATGGCCTCTCCAAGGTGGCATGTGTGGCTTCTTCCAAGTGGAATTTCCCATCAAATTATAAAAAAGTGTGCAAAGGAACCCCATATGTGGACACACTCCATGGACCAAGAAAAACTCCAAACATGGCATGTGTGTCTTCCTAGATCTGACCTCTGGAACCTCCTAAATCTCCTTCAAGTGGCACGTGCAGACTCATTGTGTAAAACACCCCATCAAATAGCAGTGAAAGTTGTGCAAGGTAACCTATATATGTCCAGCGCTATACTTCTAGGGCTTCTCAAGTGACACATCCTCAATGCATGCGTAATAAATCCCAATCTAAGGATCGACCCACTAAGAAGTGAAGTAATAAGAGAAGATAAGATAATTTTATTAATGTCCAACAAATGACCACAAAAGTAGGTCAATGGGACTAAATGATACATCTAGTACAAGTACAATGTGGGAGTGCAAACGTAGCTCCTAGAAAATGCTGAAATTAAGATAAAGTAAAATAAATAAAGATACAAGCAATAGTACAACCTCATAAACATGTATATATTTGTGTCAAAGGTACGGAATGCAAAATACAAAGTGAGTTTGTCCAAGACTAGACAACTCAAACAACTCAAGAACCTGTCAAGAGAGGAAGATCGTGTGAGAGAGCTGAAGGGGAATCCAGTGATGTCAAGATCTCCTGGTATGATGGTTGAGGGCAAGGGGGGCAAACAGGGTGCCTCATCGCTGTCATGGCTCTCTAGAGCCGTTAGGTTGTCCAACTATGTGACCCTGGGGGGATGTACAAGTGAGGAATACTGTATAAGCGAGGAATACTCCTAGTATTTGAGGTCGAAGGAAAGAAACTCTAGATAGATCGTTGGCTACTCTGTTGAGGCTGTGAGGGAATCCAATTGGCGGGAGGCACCCTACTCTGGATTCATCTGGACCTGATCCCTCTAACATTCCGAGAATGAATGGAGTGATGTATAGTTCGACAACTCCTAACCAATCTCGATAAAATCAATAGATCTCCCAGAGGGGGAGGCTGAGGGGAGACCCGAGGTCTCACCACTCTACTATCGGAGGTACTCTAAGCTCTGTATGTCACTTATTGCTCCGATCAGATGGATAAACACTAAAGTAAGAGGTGATCATCCTAGTCCTCCCAAGGCAAAGCAGGATGTGTAGGATTTATGACCTGTGGCTAAATATCTCCCTAATGAAGAGGGCGAGGCATCTTTGGTCCTAATACCAAAAGAAGTTGGAGAGGGATCCCCTGAGTCCCTATAGAGGTAGTGATAGATCTCATGGTATAAACGGCACCTAAAAATGAGGTGCATCTATGTCCCCAGCTCCTGTAGGTGGCACACCTAGAAGATCATATCAGATCGTTGTAGATGGTGATCAGTCTCCACTCAGAGTCGATGAGAAGCGACTCAAAGTTGTCCCAAGGGGTTCCTGAGTGAGTGCATCCAATGCTTGCACGTGTATGGGGGGCGAACGATAATGTCATCCTACAGCTCCAAGAAGTGCTCAAGGTAGAAGGACATCTTTGAGCCCAAGCTTGTCAAAGGTGAAGTCCAAGTGACCTCAATGTATAACATGTAGATATCCTCTCTGATGGATTGATTCAATACTTGTCTAGGCGGTAAGAGATGGCTCAACGCATCTAGGGAGAATTTGAACATGGGAAGGCGCTCTGGGGAGATGGTCACCGATTGGAGAAGCTGAGATGCCTTTGAAAACCAACCACATGCACAACCTATGGGGTGATTTGAAGTGAAGGTCTCCGAGGAGCAGAGTGCAACATAGCGGTACCTCTCTCTCCCAGTGGCAGATTCTTTCAAAGATTTGACTCTGTGAAGGAAAGAGACCAACCGAAAGATGACCTCAAGGCAGAAGGGGTGGACACCGAACTCTACCTAAATAATGGGCTACGGAATAGTACGTTTGCAATAGATGATGCGCCTAAGAAGCAAGTTTTGAACTCTCTCCATCTGGGCCCAGTCTATCTATACCAAGCTTGATCCCCAGATCTTGGAAGCATAGAGAACCGTGGGTTTAATAATCGCCTCCATGAGATAGAGTTTGGACGAGATGTCCCAGAACTGGTTCTGAAAGCACTGTCTCTCGATGAGGGCTAGGGAACCGTATCCTTTGCTGAGTCGAAGATGGAGGGCTTGTTGCGTGCCAAAACGAGGCCTCGTGAACTATACTCCCAGGTAAATGTAAGATGTGGTGATCTCGATCTCTTCCCCCTGCAAATAAAAATGTAAGTCTGTAAGAGAGCCATTCAATGCATTGAAGACCATAACCTTGGTTTTACTTAGGTTGACTGGCAGCTGTCGAAGGTCACAAAAGTTGGCCAAGGTATCAATCTGTCTCTGTAGGCACTTAGGAGGAGAGGCCAACAACACCAAGTCATCTGCAAAAAGGAGAACAGAGATCAACACCTAATGTAGAAGAAAAGCATCACCCTCTTGGATGTGCTCATGGAATGTCATAAATGTTAACCATATGTCAAAGGTGATCCCCTCAATGCTAGGACATATCCTCAAGATAAGCTTTAGTGACCATGTCAAACCCTCCATGAATAATAAATATTAACCTCCAAGGGTGTAACAACTCCTCAAAGAATGTGCAAACAACTATCTCCAAGGAAGGAATCAACAAACCATATAATAATACCACTCCTCATGCCTAGTCATCACCATGCTCAACAAACTCTAGGAAGAGGGGACAGCCCCATCAATTGAGCAATAAAATAATGATAAAATGTTAAGTGCCTCCACATATGTTAAACCAAGTGCTAAATACCTGCAATCTCGCAAGGTCATTCACATCATGAAGCTCAAACCCAATTAGAATATGACAAATAAAACCCTTGCGAGACCCAAAACCATGTGAAAAGGGGTGAACATGCCAAGCACTCTCAAGATTGAGATGCTAACCATGCCAAGGTGTAATCCAAATGTACAACAAACACAAATGTGCTAGGGTGCTCATTTACTATGCTCAAACCATTTCAACTCATGACAAAAGATAGCCATTGAGAAGGCTAACATGAAACATGAAGAGAGCACCAATAGATGAGCCGCCAAACATCAAAACACCAACCCAATGAAATAAAAGTACCATCTCTAAACATATGGGTGTAAGTAAAGAAAAACTCCATAAGCATGTGTACCCCTGAAGAAATAATGACAAAATTACAATATTCTCTTTCAGGTGTTTTGTCAAACACTCAACAATTGTAGGTTTTAAACTTTAAAATAATTTGCAGACTTTAAAGAGTTAAAACACTTATGCCAAGATCTTCAAACACATAAATACTGAACATTAATCATGTACACAATGATTTAGGTCAACCTTGACCAAGGAAAAACCCAAACTAAGAAAACCCTTGAGAGAGAAGTTTTATTAAATGAGAGCAAGTCTGAAAACTTCTTTACAACTAAGAAATTTAACCTTTCCACTAAATCAAAAATGAAAAAGACTTATCTCAGCCAACAGTTCTGGAAAATTGTGCCATAGAGATCAGAGACAAACTCAACCACACATGCCATCAATTTCATCCCACACATGCCAGGAAAAAGATGTACGGTGTTGTTAATAACTTTAGAACCTGTGCCAACAAAAAGCAACTCGAACTGTACTAAAACAACAGTTGAACACTTCTTTGTTTGTCTTGGTAATTGCGCCAGCAATGGTCCTGTTATCACACAACTTGTAGTTGTCTCTAAAGGTTATCCTATCCAGGATGGTAGAGGTGTAGACAACTAAAGAGGTGACCCAAGAGATGCCACGGTTCCCAATGCAAGCTAGGTGTCACGCCAACTGAGGCACTCTTCACTTTAGATCAAGCCTAAGCAAGACCAAGGGGGAGACCCTAGCTTAGCCAATGAAGGCTAGCCAACCAAATCAAGAACTTCTAGGGAAATGTGATGATGATAAGGTAGAAGATCAAGATGAGATTAGATCTAGATCTAGAATGGATAAGTGAGCCCAATGAGTTAGGGCTTGGTTGAAGAGGCTTAAGGCAAGACAAATATTCAACCAAGGAGAGATAAAATCCACTTATGAGGTTAAAGTGATGGATCTAAATAGATCTAGTGCCCAAATAATAGATTCAAGTGGGGCCAACCCTTAAAATATGGAAATTGGTCCAAATGGGGCCCATAAGGTGAAAAGCGATGAAGAAAAGCACTAGAGGGTTTGCAAATGAGTGGATCTAATGAAAAATGAGGAATTAGCAATACCCAAGTTGGGATCTAGCAAAATTGGCCTCCTACCCAAAAGTGGGACCTCCCTTGGAGAGGCCCAGTGCCTTAGATCGGGGGGTAAATGGAGTCAGATGTCCACCAAATTATAGATCAGGAATGTTGTGACTAATGTAGAGGTGGGTTTTAATTATTAAGCCCCAATAATTGCTAGATCTCCATAGATCTCCCTAGTCCACACGTGTCCCCCTCTCTTCTTGCAAAACGAAGGAGACAAAGCTCAATTAGCCAACAAAACAAGGCTAGATACAAGCTAGAGGTAAAAGATAGAAAATGATTGGTACAAAGACAAAATCTCTCCCTGTTTGAACCCAAACTTTGACAAAAGATTGCAGGGAAAGCCTCCCCACCAATGCGCACTCCTCCAAATCATCCTCTTCACCTGTAAATCAAAACTATGGAAAAAGATACAAGATAGCCACAAAATATCCTTCAGTTCAATGGAAGAAGCATTTACAATCATCAAAATCAAACAACCAAATCAAGATCCATGTATGTGCTCAAAAAGTATTTCTTCTATTCCAGTAGCCAAGAGCCAAAAATCTCTATATCCCTTTACAATAGGGGGGTCTCTTCCTTAAATAGGATGAGGGAGAACAAGACCCTAAACCACTTTTGAAATGAGTGGTTGAGATCAAAAGATAAAAAGATACCATCAACGGCTAAAATGAACCAGTACAATATAACATGGATCACTCGCTAAAGGGGGGTGCACACTCACTAAAAGAGGGCTCCAAGGGGGTGTGCACTACATACAAGTGACTAGGATACAAGTATGCCACATAAGATGACTAAGATGAGTGACTAGGACTCAGGAGCACATGATGGAGCTAGGAGGTATTATTTCCTTTCACTAGCATCACCCCATGGCACAATAATATAAAATATGACTCAATGACATGTCCAAGTACACAAATGATCAAATCCTGACCCCCTCAACTGAGAGAACAATGCATCAAATCACATCCTGATGGTTGTGTGGACCCCATTGACTGTTGCAAACTGATTTGGAAGGAGTGGGATACACCATAGATGACCTCGGAGCAGACCTCATACCAAAACCTTGCCTCAATTGCCCAAATTGAATTCCTCAATGACCTTTTTATTCCATTTTTAATCCACCTAAAAAACCACCAAACTGCCCACAGCCCACTGTCTGGTGCCTGTGCACAATAACTGACTGTACTATCATGTCCGAAAGGGGGGTAATATGGTAAAAACAAGTGGCTGGACCACCCCCTCCCTCTGTAGCACCCTAGGCAACGACTAGCCTCCAATGCTCTAGCTGGACAAGTCACATCAGCATGGCCAAACTGGCCAACATGTGAAAAACCACTCAAATCATGCCCGAGAGTGCCTGAAACTGAAATATAAGTGTCTCAATGGATCCAAAAGACCCAAATCCACTAGAGATGAGTATTCATACAACTCATGATAACCTGTAAGATCATCTGTAGCATCCACCATACCTGGACAAGTAAAAATATGATGATCTGGAAATAATAATAATCAATAAAAACTGCATCAATCATCATCTGAAACCTGTGCCCATCATATGGAATCATCAAAAGGTACATTAAGGACCATAGATCAACATCATACAATGCAAGTGGTCCATCTCATCACGGACCCCAAGGTTGACCTTGGTCAAACTAATCAAAATATAACCCAAGCTAAAGAAACCGGATGCTAAATGGTTAAGACATGCTCTTTAAATCATTTTCACAGCAAGACTTTAAAACATTAAGCATTATTTCACTGGCAGTTAATAAATAATAATAGGTTAGTTAAATAATTCACTTTCAAGAAGAACCTCTAGAATATACTCATTTGTAAACATGGTCAAATTGCTAGCAGAGGGTGAAGGCTAAGGATACAAGGCTAGGTTGAATGGGATGACTTGACTGACTTGACACAGTGATACTTTGGATGAGGGAAATGGTGTTACACACTTAAGCATGTGTTGAACAAAGAATACACAAGGAATGGCGGTGTCTCACAAATGGGTAAGTTGTTTAGAGAAGTGTTTATTCAACCTTGGCAAAAATGTCTACTACTAGAACCGTCATGAACTGGGTGTCCGGCTAACTGTAACTTGAGGTTCTAGGGGACACTTAGAATCAGCTGTCCCTTGCTCCATCTCATATCATAACCCGCAGGCTCAATGAGGAAAATTTCACATAAGGTCAGCAGTCTTTAGATTTGGCATATGTTTAACCACTGCTTTATTTGGACCTTTCATTTCATTTAATACAATTTCATGGCCAGCAATCTTTAGATTTAGCATACATTTATCCATTGCTTTTTAGGCCTAATATGACCCCTCTGGGATTTTGCATGTGCTTACAAGCACAACTAATCGCAGCTTTCATCCAGGGTGCATTTACGTTTCATAGCATTTGAATTTCATTTCCATTTCATAGCCCTTTTCAATGGGCTTTACAAAATATAACAATAATTTCCACATGTAGTACATTTTTCTTCAGGTTTTAGTCAACACAACTCAAGCAACTAGGGGGACTTCCGCAATCTAAACCACACATCGGGGCAACCGACTAGAGTGATAAAGGCATAAAATCCAACTCACCAAGGGAAAGTTTTGTTGCCAACTAAGAGCCGAGAAACAAAATAAACATGGATGCATGTCCAACACAGAGGCAAAAGTAGGGAGGTCCTCCATATCACAAGTCGAGGTGTAAGTCAGGGTGAAGATCAACAAATGAGGAAGGACGAACCTTGCCTTACTTCCCACCTGTTGCATGAAACTTGCCTTGCCTGGAAGAAGAGAGTAGGTAGGAACTGAATAAGCCTGCTTGGGCAGTAATTAGCATGTTTTTAGCCATTGAGTCTGGCACCTTTTGTTTGTCTTTTCCTTAAGCTCACCTTTGAAGCTCTTAATTTAGCCGAGTACCTGTCATTTTCTTTTCCTGCATAGTAAAAGCAAACCTTTTAAGTTATGTTAGTAGATTAGATTTACTTTCTGCATTTATATTTCATGCATTTCAGTTTCAACATTGTTGTTTATTTTGATTTTTATATATATATACATGCGACGTTCTGACATCCAGTCTGTGAGTTGGGTATAGCTCTAGCCATTTTACAGGTAGTAGGTGATATGTTGGTAGCAGTTGCAGAGATAGAGCGAGTTGTAGAGTTCAAGGACCAGAGATTCTGAGGTTCTCAAGTGTTCTTTTCAGCAGAGCACTTGTCCTAGGTAGAGCCAGATGCTATCACATATATAGTAGTCGGGCTACCATACACTATTTTTCAGATTTCAGTACACTATTCAGCCAGTTCCCTTACATTTGAGACGCTGAGATGAGCATCTATTATGGATCACTATCAAATTATGGACAGCAATTTTATTCCCCATGCCATGCCTGAGTCTCAGGACACTCAGAGAGATGACCGATGTAGCCATTTAGCCATTTATACAGAGTAGTCAGTATTGCCCAAAGTTACAGCAGCAGTTTCAGAGGATAGATGATGGTTCAGATATTGTGCATTCAGGTATATGACTCAGCAAGTATATTTTGGTGTTTTGGTTATATTGCTTTTATATTCATTCTTGTAGCATGTCTTAGCATTTAATATCATGATCTGACGATCATATAGATATGTGGACCTGGTTGTACTTTTATATATACATATTATTGTCCCCACTCAGACTTAGAAGTTCACTACATATACTCATTGGTTTTACCCTCCCTTGGGAGAATAGAGGTGATCATTCCCACTATACTTTGGCTTGCTAGTGTTGGTCTCATTATTCACTGTCTTCACCCATCCATTACCTACCAGCTTGTTATTTACCTTGACTTACTACTCGATTAGTGGCATGGAGGACCTTTCCCCACTGTAGCCTCTGTATTGGATGAGCTTCCTTGTTTATTGTGTCTCGACTCTGAGTTGGTGACAAAACTTACCTTTGGTGAGTTGGATTGTAGGCCTAAATCATTCTGGTCGGCTGTCCCAATGTTTGGCACTAGCACAAAGTCCCCTTAGTCACTAAAGATGTTGTTGGCTAAACCTGAAACAGATAGTACTGCCATGAATACAAAATGTGAAAAGGAAATGTTATATCTATTGTGAAAAGCCAAATGAAACTGGCAATGAAATATCAAATGTAATATCTATTGTGAAATGTAATACCCAGGTAATCAAGATGTCCAAAGACACACCTGCAAGAAGATAGCTCAGGTAAACAAGTGCCTTAAAAACAAACCTGCAACATCAAGCCTTATGTAAAATGTAAATTTATGCAATGTGTTTATAAACACACATAGATCAAAGGCTATGGAAACTAAAGGCCCAAAAAGCAATGGAACTTAAATTCTATATCAAAAAGATTGCTGGCCTCTTTGTATTATGGATTGTGAGCATCTGCCAAGGTGAATAAACACTCTTTGAACAACTTACCCATTTGTGAGACACCGCCATTCCCTGTGTTATTGCTTGTCTAGTATATGCTATGGTGTGTATTCCCTTTCCATATCCAAAGTGTCACAGTATTAAGTCAGTAAGTCATCCCTTAGCCTAGCCATTTTTATTTTAGCCTTCACCCTTCAGTAGCAAATTGATCACAACTATGAAGTGAGTATGGTCCCGAAAGTCTAGTCTGAGTAATAATAATAATTAATGACTTTATATATTTGGATGTAGATCGCCAGTAATTATTACTTTTTGTTATAACTGTTATTTGAATGGATTGTAGAGCATATCTTAACCTTTAACACCTTGAAGCAATTTGATGACAGTTTGAGTTATATTTTGGTCATGTTGACTTGGTCAAACCTAGTTTGACCAAACGTCAACCACGGGACATGAAGTGGCAAACCTCAGATGATACAGAGATATGATATATCGTCTGGTACAGGTCACCATGGTGGTTCTATGCAGTGGTTTCAGGCCTATGATGATGATTTGTGCTTTTTAGCACTTTTACAGATTATTATTATTTGGTCTGCCGGATATGATGGGCATTTATTTTTTACCATGCAAAGGTCTATATGGTGTATGAGTACACATCTTACATGGATTTGGACCTTCTGAGTCCAATGGGATAGTTTGTTTTTAGTTCCGGGCAGTTACAGTGATTTTTAGCCTCAATTGGCTATCCTAGTGCAGTTTTGGCCTATCAGAGGCCCTGTCAGAGCAGAGCAGAGAGTTGATGAGTTCACCTAGGGCGTTGTGCATGGAGGGGGTGGTCCAACCACTTGATATTACCATATTAACCCCCTCCCAGAGAGCCTGGTGGCCTCACCTTGACAGCGCAGGCATTCCAGGAGGCAATTTGGGCAGTTTCACACTTCCCAAGGCAGATCATAAATGGTAAAAATGGCTACTGAGGGATTCGATTTGGGCTAGTGAGGCAGGGGATTGGCATGGGATGACTTGTGATGATGAGTGGGATGTCTTCCACACCTTCTCCAGCAGTTTCAACTTCTAGTGGGACCCACACCCATCACTTTTGGCATTTTATGATGATTTCTGGAGCCTCCTAAGGCTCACGACTTTCCCAGAGAGGCACGATTTGGTGCTTAGAGTATTATTTTTTGGATATTATGCCATGGGGATTGACCAAGGGTGTTAAGGGTGTTATAAATTACCCCTTGGACCCACCATGAGCTAAATCTTATATTTTATCATTGAGATTTGGTGGGACCCCCTCTCCTAGGGCAATTTGGTCCATGGATGTATTGTTTTATTAGTGATCCATGTATTGTATTGTTGAGCTCATCTCAACCATTGATTAGATCATTTGATCTTTTAATCTTAGCCACTCATTCAAAAAGTGGTTAGGATTTTGGCCTCTCTCCATCCTATTTAAAGGAGAGAGCTTCTCATTGTAAGGGGTCTTTGGCTCTTGGAATCTTGATATAGAAAAACTTTTCTGTGGAAATTCTTGTGGTATCCTTTGCATCTGGTGTTCTTAGATGGTGATTGGAAAGTCTATTGTATCCTAGCATTTGGGCATTTGTGGAAAGATCTATTTTTAGTGGAAACTTTGTCTTGTCTACAGGAGGGCGAATTCATCTTGGGCGTTTTTGCAGGGCTTCCTCAACTCGCTTGGCTTGGCATTCGCTTGTATCAGGGGGTTATCATTAGTATCATTGTGATCTATGTTATTCTCTTGTTATTTCTTCTGTAGTATTAGTCTTTATCTCTTGATGCAGTAAATCTGATATTGTTGATGTTTATTGTGCAGGAGGGAGGACGCATTGGCTTCCTTGGGCAAATCGATTTCATAGAAAACTACTTCAAATCACTTCAAATTGATCGAGTTTGCATAGATCATCATCATCAAGGCATCTACAAGGTTATCCAGGTAAGATCCACAGGTTTGTTCTTCTTGTCTTGATTCCAATCCATTGGCATAGCTACTTTACTGTTAAAACCCTCATTTTACATTTTCTCAGATCTACTTAGATCTACTTGGCTTTTGGGTAAGATATTTAAAATCCACCTCTATAGCATCCACGGCAATTCGGATCTATAGTTTGGTGTGGATTGGCCTCCATTTGACCCATTTCCCAAGGCAAATTAGCCTCTCTAAGTGAGGTCGCACTCCTTGGTTGGGTGAGTTTTGCTAGATCTAGCACCTGGGTAGGTGAGATCCCACTTGATCCTTATTCTCCACAGCTGATAACCTACCCCTGGTGCTTCACCTTGTTGATTTCTACCTTGTGGGCCCCATTCCTCATTTTGAGGGTTGAGCCCCACTTGGGTCACTTGGTGATGCATTTCAATCTCAGATCTATTGAGATCTAGCCATTGGATGATCCTAATCTTCAAGATCCAGATAGCTTTACACCTCAACACCCCTGATCTACAGTTTGGTGGACATCCAACTCCATTTGGCCCATTTTCCAAGGCACTGATCCTTCTCCAAGCCCTCACGACTTTTCTGAGTTGTTGAGTTTGTTTATGGTTTGATCTTTGTCTTACTGCTTGAACACCTAGACATTGTCATATCCACTCATCAAGCACATCTAGAAATCCCTAACTGTCAGATCTCTGATTTGGGACACTTTCCTGTTTTAAGGGTCACGTTTCCCAAGGCAGTTGATTTTGACCTTTTGAACTAGCTTTGAATCCTGGAATCATACTTCATCCTTGAATCACTGTGTGTCATCTTCCACTGTCATAGCATACCTTTCCTAAGCCTCAATAGTGGTCTTAATTCCTGATTTCTAGGGTTCCATACATGTCACCTTACGTACTTCATTGGATTGATTTGATCTAGTGATTTGGTTGATCTCTCCTATCGGCAGTAGATCTGGGTCTCCCCCTTGCTATCTCGGCTTTGATAGCTAAAGCGAAGAGTGCCTTGGTTGGCGTGACAACCATCCATCTGGGAACTAAGGCCCTCTTGGTTCACTACTTTAGTTGCCTATCCCCTCTACCATCCACCTTTAGGGGCAACTACAAGATCAGTGATAATAATTCCCTTCTCAGTTGTCCTTCCAGCTGGTCATAGTCACCATAGTGCAAAATGATAAGATGACAAACATTTCCTCATAACAGGAATTGAATCTACCATAGTTTAGTATAAAGTTAAACCATAAAAAGGCTAAAATAACGATCTACTACAATGTAGGATGCACATTAAGAGCCAATTTTACACTTAGAATAAGGTAAGTCTCATATGAGTGACTGGTAATTTTGCACAGGGTCCTTGTGAAGCAACTCTATTCAGATAAATCAAACTAACTTCACTAAAACCTATGCGTTTTCCCTTCCTATTCCTATTTTCGTTAAGGATTTCATAAGTGGTTATTCTTGTTACCGTTCAAACTAGCAGTCTAGGATTTGTAGCACAATGTGGTGCAATAAGCTAGCAAATGGTAAGCATGGGAGAGATCTAAACCCGATATCACCTTAGCTTAGTCTCTCAATTTCTTCGATTAACTCCTAAACCCAGGGGAGAGCCCTAAATGATACCTGCAAACATCACACGTGGAAATACCTTTCCACGGCCTTGTAACTATATCAGTGCCTTATATGGAATCAAACAATATATAAAGAAGACAACTTGACCAAATTAAGGAGTTAGTTCAATAGCTAATCATGTATATCATCAATCGCCTTTCCAATTTCACAGATTCCAATGCAACTCATATATACCAATGCATCTCCATGTATCCCAAGGCAACCCTAAAAAAGGTGTGCTCTAAGGAGAAGAGAAAGGAGGAGGCTAGGGGGAAGCCCTAGGTGAAGTCAAAACCCTAACATGGCCCAAGGTAAGTGAGATCTAGGGTTCTCATGCTTCCCAATGCACTAGGGAAAAATGGGACGGCCTTCAAGATTTGTGGACAATTCAATCAGGGCGAAATTGATGGGTGGACTAGATTTTGCAAATTCCAAGTATTTTTAGGTTTTTGACTTTATGTAAATTTTTAGGGCTTTTTTGACAATATATGATTTTTAGGGTTTTTTACACAAAATCGGGACGCCATTCAAGATTTGTGGATAAACCCACTAGGGAAAATTTGTAGGGAGGACCAAAATTACAAACTTACGGCTATTTTTGGAGATATGAATTATCTAATTTTTAGGGTTTTTCTAGGGTTTTCTGATTTTTAGGGTTTTGTGGATAAAGATACAACTAACTAACATGAAAATGCAGCCTAACTATACTACATTAAATGCTAGAATTTTGAGTAAAAAAAGTTGACAAGAGAAGGGGATTATGAGGTCATCTCAATCCCTAGGGCTTTGAGAGATCATGGCTAGTGTCCCTCTCTTAGAATATCCCTCTAATATTTGCAAGCTAGGGCATCATCTATCAACCTCTAGGGTTCGATAGGTGATCCTAACGAAGGCAAATGGAGAAGTCCAAGGCCCTAAAAGCAAAAGAAAACCCTAATACAAGGTGCTTCTTTCACACAAAGTTGATAGAATATTGATAAAAAAGCCCTATTTCAGAAAAAATGCAGCAATACACCACCATTCAATCCACATAGAAGCATTGACTTACCAATATTCACCAAGACATGAGCAAAGAAAGAGATTTAGGTCATTCTTGAGCGTGTGTTTTAGCAAACAATTCTAGCACCAACCATAGCATGTGCAAAAAGAAGCCTTATATTCATCCACCATTCACCATTCAAGCAAGACAAGACATCCAAGAGAAGTGCACATCACCAAGAGAGCTCATAAAGTAAGAGAAAAAGAAGAATAATCATTTGATCCCAAGTCTTGCGCTTTACAAATGAATTTGGAATGGATATTTATATCCATCTTAGCACAAGATTTAATTTTTTTATCAAGCCTACATGTCAATTTAAAATTAAAACAATAAACTACTAAAATATTCTAATTTAACGAAAAAATAGGAAATGTCACCCACATGTTGAGGACCAGTCCCTAAAGCTAGCATAGAAAGATGAAAAATGCTAAAATAAGCAAGCCAAGGCCTCACTGTGACGGAAAGAGTGATCCTAAAGGGTACGTCATGCCCCTACTAACCCCGGAATGATGAAAAAACCCCCTCAACATCCCCCCTTGCCTTAGCTTGAGGCTTGATCAAGATGATGACATCATAGGGTCGATTTGTTCAAAGAGGGTCAGATCAATTGTAGAGAAGGTCCAAGCGGGGTGTGAGAGGGGTAGTGAACTTAGGGATCACCTCCCTAGATGAAGCATAGCCCACCTCAAGGCATAAAAGGATGGTGGTCATGTGACCCAATGGCCTACCCCTGGAAGCCTCGTGTTATCACATCCATAGTAGCCAGTCTACCATTATTGCAGAGCAATTCATTGTATATTTTTGAGCCAGGCCGTTACACAGTTTTGATGAGATCGGCCTATGATGAGCAGTACTTTTGATGATCACTCACATATCAGAGCAACCCCAGATCAATCAGCAATGAACCTTATGCCAAGAGTGAGCCTCATGACCTCAGATTTGATGACTGAGATGACCATTTTCATTCCATACAGAGCAGTGCAGTGCCCAGAGTTTCAGCAGCAGTGTATCCAGTGGTTATTGATGATCCAGATGAGATCAGCCTATGATGAGCAGTACTTTTGATGATCACTCACATATCAGAGCAGCCCCAGATCAGTCAGCAGTGAACCTTATGCCAAGACTGAGCCTCATGACCTCAAATTTGATGACCGAGATGACCATTTTCATTCCATACAGAGCAATGCAGTGCCCAGAGTTTCAGCAGCAGTGTATCCAGTGGTTATTGATGATCTAGATGGCAGGTACAGGTATATGGCCCAGCAGGTATATAGTGTGCATTGGTTATGATTGTCTTGCTCTTTTGGTCATCTTAGTAGCTTGACTTAGTAACTAGTGGTCATGATCCGGCGGTATATATATATATATGTGTGTGTGTGTGTGTGTATGATATGGATATGGTTGTAAATGATTATCTAACTGGTCTTATTACTCAGAACTAGAAGCTCTTGTTTATACTCATTGGTTTTACCCGCTTAGTAGTGTGGACGTGATCATTCCCACCATTTATGGCTTGCTAGCTTAGGCATCACCTTCACCTTCCCCATCCATCCGTTCTCTCTCCCATCTTTGGTTTTCACCTTGACTTACACCTCATCCCATGATATGGAGGACCTCCCCACTTTTGCCTCCAGGTTGGATAGCATCCCTGTTAGTTTGTGACTCGGCTCTGAGTTGGAAACAGAACTTACCGAAGCCTTGATCCTTATGGGCCAGGAGAACCCGCCGATGTTGGTTCCTGAGCTTAGGTGAGTTGGATTTGATACCTCTATCACTCTAGTCGATTGCCCCGATGTTTGGTCCTGATTGTGGATAATCCCCCTAGTTGCTTGAATTGTGTTGGCTAAACCTGAAGCAAATAGTACTACCATCATTACATGCATGTGGAAACTTTATCTTATCTTTTGTGGAAGCCCATGGAAACAAATTAAAACTGTGCTTCTCAGCACAATGAAAGAGGGCTATGGAAATTGAAATGTTAAAGCACCCTGGATGCAAGCTGCGATTAGTTGTGCTTCTAAGCATATGCAAAATCCAAAGGGTCCTAAAGTCCTAAAAGGCAGTGATTAAATGTATGTTAAATCCAAAGACTGCTGGCCATAAATTAAATGTAATGATTAATACCTCACGGAGCCTACGGGTTGGGATGTGAGATGAAGTAAGGGACAGCTAATTCTAAGTGTCCCCTAGAACCTCAAGTTACGGTTAGTTGTGCACCTAGTTACAGCGTTTCTAGCAAAGATCCTCACGGAGCTGGATTAAGCTTGGATGTGAGCTGTAGACATTTGCCAAGGTTGAATAAGCACCTCTCTAAACAACTTATTTTATTTGTGAGACACTGCCATTCCCTGAGTGTTTATTATTCGAAATATGCTTAAGTGAGTATTCCCTTTCCCTTATCCAAAGTATCACAGTGTTGAGTCAGTTAAGTCATCCCCTTATTCCATTTGTGAGACACTGCCATTCCCTGAGTGTTTATTATCCGACATATGCTTAAGTGAGTATTCCCTTTCCCTTATCCAAAGTATCACAGTGTTGAGTCAGTCGAGTCATCCCCTTATCCTAGCCTTGCAATCTTCACCCTCACCCTTTGCTAGCAAAATGTTCACGTCTACAGAATGAGTATATCCTTGAGGTTCTATTTTGAGTAAATGATTATTTAAACTTATATTTGATATAATTATTGATTAACCGCCAGTGAAATGATGCTTCCTACTTTAAGTCTTGCTATTAGAAAGATTAAAAGAGCATACCTTAACCATTTGTACTTGCAGCATCAGGCATTTCTAGCCTAGGTCATATTTTGATCAGTCTTGACTTGGTCAAACCGAGTTTGACCAAGTCAACCATGGGGATCTAAGATGAGTTAGACCAGTGATGTTTGAGGATGATGATTTATGGTCTTTTGATGCACCTTTGATGATTCCATACAGTGGACAAAGGTTTCAAATGACGGTTGATGTATTTTTTTATGGTTATTACTATTTTCAGACAATTATTATTATATTGCCCGAGTATGGTTGAGATCACAGATGATTATACAGGTTGCCACAGGGTGTATGAGCACTCATCTCTATTACAATTAGACCTTCTGAGTCCATCGAGACACTCAGATATCAGTTACAGGCACTTCTAGTGATATAGTCAGATTTCCACTTTTCTCCAGTTTTGCCATGCAGAAATGGCATGTTTAGCAAATGCATTGATCTAGCACATTCTCCTAGGGTGCTACTGAGGAGATGGGGCATCCAGCCACTTGTTATTACCATATTACCCCATCTCCAGACATTTTGGTGCAGTCATATTTGTGTCTAGGACACCAGGTAGAGAGCTACAGGCATTTTGATGATTTACTAGTGGTTTTCTAAGGATTAAAAATGGGATAAAATGGTCATTGAGGAATTTGATTTGGGCAAATGGGGCAAGGAATTGGCATGAGGTTTGTTCAGAGGTCATTCATGATGCATCCCACACCTTCCGGCACAGTTTCATCATTCAGTGGGGTCCAAACACACTCCGGAGCATTATTTTGGTGTATTATTATGTTATCGAGGGGGCCACGATTTGGTCACTTGGTCACGTTCTGATGCTATTGAGTCATCTTTTATCATTGTGCCATGGGGTGATGCTAGTGGAGGATATTAATATCTCCTAGCCCCACCATGTGCTCCTTACACTCATCCTAGTCATCTTTTATGTGGTGCGACCCCCCTAGGGCCACCTTAGTGAGTGCGCACCCCTCATTAGTGAGTTGATCCATGTGTTTTAACTCCGGCTCATCATAGTCGTCGATTGTATTATGTTTATCTTTTGATCTCCACCACTCATTCCTAAAATGGTTAGGGTTTTGGTCTCTCTCATTCCTATTTAAGGAAGAGACCCCCTCATTGTAAAGGCATATTTGGGCTCTTGAACTCTTGGAATAAAAATATTATTTTGCAAATCTGCTTCTCATGCTTTGATGAATGTTCTCGTACATGATTATACATCTTTTCTTTAGACGTCTAAGTTGATTACAAGTGATTTCCAACATCTTCAGAGGGAGGCCGAATTCACTTACTGCAACAGTGCGAATTGCTTGAGGGACGATTGCAGGGGTTTCCCACATCTTCTTTGGGCATGACATTTTCATCTTGAAGGGAGTTTTTCAATTGTGCTTTGTCTATTGATTTGCTTCTTTTAATATGTCGTGCATGGTTCATCTTTTATATGTGGATCAAATATCACTTTGGTAGTTTGAATTTGCAGGTGAAGAGTGTTAAATTTTCAGAATTTACTTCAATATGATCTAGGATCTTAACTGAGAGAACAACATGTACAGCATATCTACAGCATATCAATCATGGAGACAATAATGCAAGCACACAAGAGACACAAAGATTTACTTGGGGAAAACCATAAAGGTGAAAACCCCCAATAACTTCCTCAGAGATAGATAGAGCAATGATACAACCAACCAATAGAGATAGCCATAACCTAGCAGCAATCCTCCTCCTCCATAAGTGCGCCTCTCCTCCTTGAGAGCATGTGTGAGAAGTGAGTGAGTAAATAGAGTGCCTCCCGCACTCTATTTATACTTGACTTGACTTGCCTTTTTACCTAACTCATGTAGGCTCGAACTTAACCACATAACATAATGCTGACTGGGCCGACCCCCAATAGGGTGGTCTAATAACCCTTTGACCCACATGGCCGACCCCCAATAGGGTGGTCTAATAACCCTTTGACCCACATGACTTATACAGGGCCGACCCCAAACAAGGTGGTCTAATAACCCATCAAGTATAAGTTACGACACTTACAATATAAAAGACGACACTTCCTTATAGAGGAATAATACCATCTCTATAGGAATACAATATACATATATGTGAAATACATTCCGAAGTTACATATACATCAACACTCCCTCTTAACTAGGAAGGTATTTCTCAGCATAGTTCTTCTAGCACAAGTCATCTTCTCTGGATCATCGTCACTAGATAATCGTCATCGAGTCATCATCATCGTCACTGCTGCTGCTATCTCAATCAATCTCTGAATCTACTCGTCATAGGAAGTTCTACAGAGCCAGTCCTTTTTCATACTGGATGTAGGCCCACCACCTGCAGGTCTTCGTCATCACTGGCCATACTGTGGAATCCTCAGGACTTATTACGTGCGTCACAAAACCTCGAAAGAGCATCCCAGGATATTACGGGTACACAACTCCAACCTGGAGGATCTCCCAGGGCGCTATTACATGTGACCCCACCACAAAACCTCGAAAGAGCATCTTAGGATGTTACGGGTACACAACTCCGACCTAAGATCTCCCAGGGCACAAATTACATGTGGTCCACCACAAAACCTAGCAAGAGCATCTCAGGATGTTACGGGTACACAACTCCGACCTGAGATCTCCTAGGGCACAAATTACATGTGGTCATGGCAAAACCTCGCAAGAGCATCTCAGGATGTTACGGGTACACAACTCCGACCTGAAATCTCCCAGGGCCCAAATTACATGCCATAGGACAAAACCTCGCAAGAGCATCTCAGGATGTTACGGGTACACAACTCCGACCTGAAATCTCCCAGGGCACAAATTACATGTCCTCCCAGAGCAATGTCTCGAAAGAGCATCCCAGGCTGTTACGGGTACACAACTCCGACCTATAGGATCTCCCAGACATGCTCATCTGCACAACCTGATCCACGGCCACAGAGTATCGACCTGATACTCACCATACATCATCCTGATGTACTTATGATCGTCCTGATCATAATCACTGCAACGTCCTGCTGCAAGTCATCTGGAGCAACATCCTGAAGCTCGTCATCCTTGATCGTCCTGATCATCAATGCAACATCCTGCTGCATGTCGTCTGGAGCAACATCCTGAAGCTCGTCATCTATGATCATCCTGATCATCACTGCAACATCCTGCTGCATGATCTACCTGATCATCAATGCATCTTCCTGATGCATACCAAGTATCATACATGATCCTCCTGATCATCAATGTATCCACCTGATACAAATATATGATACATATCATCATACATGATCCTCCTGATCATCAATGCATCTACCTGATGCATACCAAGTATCATACATGATCCTCCTGATCATCAATGTATCCACCTGATACAAATATATGATACATATCATCATACATGATCCTCCTGATCATACAATGTATCCACCTGATACATATACAAATACATGATACATATCACCATACATGATCCACCTGATCATACAATGTATCCACCTGATACATATACAGATACATGGTACATATCACCATACATGATCCACCTGATCATACAATGTATCCACCTGATACATATACAGATACATGGTCCAAGCATCCAACATGATGCATAAACAATACATACACATGATCCAACTGATCATATCCAGCATCCAACATGATGCGTTCATACATACATAAAATGATTCAACTGATCATATCCTGCATCCAACATGATGCGTACATACATACATAAAATGATTCAACTGATCATATCCTGCATCCAACATGATGCGTACATACATACATAAAATGATCCAACTGATCATATCCTGCATCCAACATGATGCGTACATACATACATAAAATGATCCAACTGATCATATCCAGCATCCAACATACATAAAATGATCCAACTGATCATATCAAGCAGAAACTAGAACATCATCCTGATGCTCATCATCCAGCGCTTACATCCACAGCCATGTGAAGGATCCTCCTTCCAACATGCTTGGAATGGCTTCAGCAAATGTGTCCGTCACTTCTTCCTCGAAGTGTCCTCGATCTGAATAACACCAAGCCTCTCTCTGAAGTACTCGAACTTCACCCTGGCTAGTGGCTTCGTCAGCACATCTGCAATCTGCTCGTCCATTGCAACATACAGGAGCTTCACAGCTCCTCTCTGCACCATATCCCTGATATAGTGATATTTGATCTCTATGTGTTTCGACCTGTCATGAAACACTGGGTTCTCGGACAGCTTCACACAACTCTGGTTATCACAGAAGATACCAGTAGCCTCCAACGGGAGATCAAATAACTCAGACAGTAGCTTCCGTAGCCATACTGCCTCACAACTAGCTGAATAGGCTGCAACATACTCTGCCTCAGCTGTACTTAGTGCTACGCAGGACTGCTTCCTGCTAAACCAAGAGATCACACCTGATCCCATACTGAAGCAACACCCAGATGTGCTCTTCTTATCTGCAGCACTGCCAGCCCAATCTGAATCAACATAACCCTGCAGGTTAAACTTTTGATTCGCCTCATACCTGAGCCCAAAAACCATTGTACCCTTCAGGTACCTCAGAACATGCTTTACAGTAACCAGGTGAACACCCCTCGGATCCGTCAGGAACTGGCTCAATGTGTTCACAGCAAAGCAAATGTCTGGTCTCGTGTTCGTCAAGTACATCAAGGACCCAATCATCTGACGATACGTAGAGACATCAACCAGCTCAGATGAAGCATCACATAGAAGCTTCATATTCGATGTCATAGGTGTGGCCATAGCCTTGCAGTCCATCATCCCGAACCTCTTCAGGATCTCTACTGCATACTTCCCTTGTCCAAGGAAGATTCCATCACTCTGCCACACCTCCATGCCAAAAACAAATAGTGCATCATTCCCAAGTTCTTCATCTCGAACTCGGTAGTAAGCTTTCGCTGCATGTCGGCAATCAATCTATCTTCACCTGTAACAAACAAGTTATCTGCATACAAAAGTAGTATCACTTTTATATTTCTCAATGCTGTCATCTGCAACATGCTTGATCTGATAGATCCATATGGAAGTCATAACAAACTTCCCTTCAGGTCTTGGGACTACATCCCAAACATCGTTCTTCATGATCTACGGATCATGGCATTCCATTTCTTCATCCCAGATCCTGGGAACTTCAATATCTTCAATAGATAATTTTGTTGTTGAACAAATGTTGTAGTTCTTCTTTTGTAGGTGAAGATATACGGTCTTTCCTACAAAACAGGTTAAATTGCATGATTAGAAACATCTCATAATTTTCAGAACAAATTCTTACACATAACGAAATATGTCATACAGTCATGCAATTATCTTAGCCAATGCTTCAATACAACATTTATCCATATTCCGTAGCTTTCTAGATGCCTTCCAATCTCTACCAGAACATTGTTAAGGGTGTGCACAACTCCCAACATGTCAGCAAAGAGGTTTCATTCTAGATAAGTAGCAATGGAATGTTGTACAGTGCCATAGGCCACTTACCCATGTATATTAGTAGTATACTGTTCATCAATGCAACTATTCTAATATGCATAATACATATCCTAAGTCTAGGAACATGAGCATATACATCATTTGAACAATTTTATTTAAACAAACACATATGTAAGAAATGATAATTAAAATACTTATCTTTGTTTGTTCATTGGGTGGACTCCCTCTGAGTCTTTGCTTCTTTGCGGGAGATACTAGAGTCATAATCTGAAGTAGCTTCTTCTACACCTTTCTGTTGTGGAATGTAGAAAGATGGTCAACTCCCTCTGAATATATGCATCCTTGCAGAAACTACTGAAGTGTGCTCTTTTTCTTTCTTGCAGGAACAACTGGAGTGTGCTCCTTTGCTTTCTTGCAGGAACAACTGGAGTGTGCTCCTTTGCTTTCTTGCAGGAGCAACTGGAGTGTGCTCCTTTGCTTTCTTGCAGGAGCAATTGGAGTGTGCTCCCTCTTGATCTTTGCTTCCTGAATTACCTGTTCTTGAACTCATATTCATCCGTGGTCCCTATGCATGCTTATTAGTATCATGATTGAGTTATCCTTGTGATCTTATATAAAATCATACATTCATTAGTATACTATTAAAACACAATAATCTCAAGCATGTATGGTCATGATCATTTCAAACAGAAATAATAAGCATTAGCATTCAAAGTTTATGTAGGATTCTTATGGTTAGTCAAATCATAAGAAACATAACATGTCTAAACCTGTAATTACTCAACCATATGACTCTTCAGATTAGTTGAATCATCAATAAAGATAAGATATATAAAATGCATAAAACCTGTGATTATTCAAACCTATACCATCATGATTCTTCTGGTTAGTCATATCATCAATTAAGGTAAGAAACATAATATGCATACAACCATGATTATTCAAACCTATGACTTCATGAATAATCATTATCAACAGTAGTATAAGATTCTATCCCAAGGTAGGATTCTATCTTGATATAGGAAAAACATACCTGGATTTAGCATGCTAGCTATTTATGTCTAACATACCCGCATAATGTCTTCTGGTTCTCTTTAGTGACTTGTGCTAGTAACCTGCATGTCTCATAAGTTAACCATTATAAAACCAAGTTATACATACCTCGAGAATGGATCTCTTATGAGATCCATGGCAATGGATGAATCTTTGTTCTTGAACCAGAACATGATTTGTCTTCTTGGTGTACCCTTCATGTTAGTAGACAACATAAAACTCATACAACATCACAATGTGTTAGTACAAACATAAGTTTCATACTCCTAATAAATGAATGACTTCTATCATGCATTCATAATTTTATTAAGGTGATATGATAAGTCTAAAATCAAGATTGTACTAACCGTAATAACATGAAGACAAACATACCATAAACTTAATCATGGACAAATATCGAAACATACCTCGATGAGTCATACCTGTCGAGATCGCTTGAAAACTTCTTATGTAAGGCCTTAGCCTCATCTCCCTCTGAAACACGAACTTCTTCACTTATGCAGGTGACCAATCCATCTTCTTCTAGGATTAACCCAATCCACTTGATTTGCAAGAACTGGACCTAGAGCTGGATATGGTTTTGTCAGAAAAACCCCAAAAATTCAAACTTTGAATTTCAACCTTCCGATAGGATAGGAATATGCGCCTTGATGAACTGATCAAACTGGTATATTCAGGATTTGAAAACTGCAAAGTTTCACTCCTCAATTTTTCCTTTGAAACTTTTGGATTCACTGGACGTGACCCTAAACTGGGGTTTGATGAAGCCCACTCTTCTGCCCAATCAAAATGTTTGATCCAAAGCTCTAAGCTTCTATTTTTCCGAGGAGCTTCCAGCCGTGGTCACAGATTTCAAAAATTCCCATTTTTATAGAAGCCCTAATTTTCCACTTTTCTGATCAAAGTCCCGAACTAGGGTCTAATCAAGCCCGGCCTTCTACCCAGCCAAAAATTCTGATATTGGTCTCTAAATTTCTATTTTGATGAGTAGCATCCAGCCGTGGTCTCCGATTACAAAAATTCCAACTTTCTTCAAGGCCCTAAATTCCGGAAGCCATGAATGAAGGTACCAAAAAAATAATTCTGTTTTGACAGAAATATGTACCTGATTGTTTCTGGTGTAACTCCGAAATTTTTGATCCACAGGGTCTGAAAAAGTTTTCTGAGATAGCCTGACCTGTTAGCTTTCCATCCTCACAGGTCTGACCTCAATTGGATGTTCTGAGAGAGAGTTATGCCAAATGTCGCAACGTGACCTGTTTTGGGAAAATACAGGAGAGCGAACTTGTACGGCGTGCCACGTGTCACTGTTTGACCTTCGGCCTCTGAAAAAGTTTTCTGAGATAGCTCGGCCTGTTATCTTTCCATCCTGACAGGTCTGACCTCAATTGGATTCTCTGAGAGAGAGATATGCCAAGTGTCGCAACGTGACCTGTTTATGGGATAATACAGGAGAGCGAACTTGTACGGCGTGCCACGTGTCACTGTTTGACCTTCGGCCTCTGAAAAAGTTTTCTGAGATAGCTCGGCCTGTGTACTACCTGTCACTTTTCACGAAATTTCATTTGGAGCTTCCTAGCCCAAGTTATGACCTTTTTCCCAAGGTCACCTGATTTTGACTCAGATCTGGAAGAGGCAGAAACCCTATATTGTACAGATCATAAATCACAAAGTACAACGAATTAGAGGTTGTCCTTTGGACACAAGGTACCTGGAGATTTTAGCTTCGACCTGTAACAATTTCAGATCCGAAACCTTCGCCAAAACGGATTTATAGCGAAAGTGCTACGACGACTGGTTTTTACTATATCAAGCCCTAGCATCGTAAATGCAACAAGTGTCATACATGCCATATCATGCCTTCTTTCAGGCTAGCTCTGATACCATGTTAAATTTTCAGAATTTACTTCAATATGATCTAGGATCTTAACTGAGAGAACAACATGTACAGCATATCTACAGCATATCAATCATGGAGACAATAATGCAAGCACACAAGAGACACAAAGATTTACTTGGGGAAAACCATAAAGGTGAAAAACCCCAATAACTTCCTCAGAGATAGATAGAGCAATGATACAACCAACCAATAGAGATAGCCATAACCTAGCAGCAATCCTCCTCCTCCATAAGTGCGCCTCTCCTCCTTGAGAGCATGTGTGAGAAGTGAGTGAGTAAATAGAGTGCCTCCCGCACTCTATTTATACTTGACTTGACTTGCCTTTTTACCTAACTCATGTAGGCTCGAACTTAACCACATAACATAATGCTGACTGGGCCGACCCCCAATAGGGTGGTCTAATAACCCTTTGACCCACATGGCCGACCCCCAATAGGGTGGTCTAATAACCCTTTGACCCACATGACTTATACAGGGCCGACCCCAAACAAGGTGGTCTAATAACCCATCAAGTATAAGTTACGACACTTACAATATAAAAGACGACACTTCCTTATAGAGGAATAATACCATCTCTATAGGAATACAATATACATATATGTGAAATACATTCCGAAGTTACATATACATCAACAAAGAGGACGCTTTTCCTCCTTGGGCTAGGACGTTTTTGCTTGGAATCACTTGGATCTAGCTTGGAATTGTAACTAAATGGAAGGATCATCAATGTACTTGGCGGCCGCAAGCATTTGAGGTAAGATCTACAAGGTACCTATCAATTTCCATGCATTTTACCCATTGGTCACTTCAAACCCTCAATGTTATAACCCTAGTTTTATAGATCTGATAAATCTGGCAACAATTTGGGCTTAATAACTAAAACCCACTTTAAATTAATTAAAGAACCTTGGAGACCAAATTTGGTGGGAATCTGACTCCATTTACCCCTCGATCTAAGGCATTGATTGTCTCCAAGGGAGGTCGCCATTCCTAGTGCCATTCCTACTTCAATTTCACCTTGTGGGCCCCATTTCATTCATTTTCCTTAATTTAAGGGTGGGCCCCACTTGAGTCTTTTTTATTGGCATTAGATCTATCTAGATCTACTCCTTTAATCTCATAAGTGGCATATTCATTTCATGGTTGAGCATTTATCCCTTCCATAAGCCTCCTCAACCAAGCCCTAACTCCATTTGTCCACTTATATTCCCTAGATCTAGATCCACTTACTCTTGATCTCTCTCTCTTTTCAACTTCACATTTCCCTAGAAGGTCTAGAGTAGGTTCTCTAGCCTCTTTTGGTTAGCTAGGGCCTCCCCCTTGGTCTTGCATTTGCTTGACCTAAAGCGAAGAGTGCCTCAATTAGCGTGACAACCATTTATCCTTGGGAACCGTGGCTCTCTTGGGTCACCTCTTTAGTTGTCCAACACCTCTACCATCCTAGATAGGATCACCTTTTGGAACAACTACAAGTTGTGTGATAACACCCCGGACACCAACCCCAGGGCTAAAACACCCCAAAAAGGGCAGTCAACAATGCCACTAAGCCATAGTACTTCCAAGAGTAAAACCAAGGGGCTCGGTCATGGCCAACCATAAGTAGAGGGCCCACACTTGACCTGTTATCCCTCTTCTACCAATGACCTGCTAGAACGCTAAAACTACAGAAAAAAACAATTATGAATTAATATATTTAGAAGTTTGTAAAGCAATTTATTTGGATACAACACTTGTGCAAAAATTAGCCTAGGCTTTATGAAAGCGAGTTGAAGTAATCTGGATCTAATTGGATTGACAAGTCTATATAAAAATCTACAAGGTGCAACAAATTATTAGATAGAAACTCAGCAATAGATGATGATAAAATGTCAAAGAAAAGCACCTTAATAAATGTAATGTTATAGAGCAATTCAGGAACACTTGGCTGAGTGTAACATGAACCCTCAACTTAGTGTCACATGAACCCTCAGTTAACCTCTGTCTAGATTAAGCTCTCCAAGCTTGTTATTCGTAACTAAATTAGAAGTTGTCTACATCACCTTGGCGTCCTTTTTATTTTCAACCTCAAATTAGTCATATTGAAAGCCTAAGCTTGTAACAAGTCTTGATAATGTGCTATGTGTCATCCACTTTTTTGTATCATATGTATTTCTTCCAATTTAGAAATAAGCTCTTCTAGAATAAAAAACGAAATGAAAAATCAACACACTCAAAAGCTCCAATGAAATGCATACCTCCCAAAGAAACGACATATTAATAGGACCTAAACATCAATACCAAAAAATAGTGTAAAACTAATGAAATAACAATAAAATATCCATGGATGGTCCTCAATTAAAAGGGGGAATAACAATAGATTGTGCTACCCTTCAGATTGTACGAGGAATTATTCAAGGGGTAAAGATGTTGATGATCCAAAAGAAGTCCAATGTATGGCTTGTCTAAGCCAATTTTTTAAATTGTGTCATCATTGTATCAAATGATACATGGTTATGTTGTAATGTAATGATGTGATTGTAACATATTTTGTATGGAAAGGGCCAGTTACAAAATATACTCAAGTCCGCTATGACGGTTGCATGTCTGTGAATGTCTCTTGAATGTTTTTTTTACCGAAAAAGATTTACATCATTATGATCGTAAATCTTCCAAAGTTTTTTCACTCGAAAATTCTCCAAAGTGAGGACATTTCTTACGTGCAACTCGCCATATCTTGATGATCACCTGAGCCTTGAGAATCAATGTAATGTATAACATCTCATGTATTGAGTCACCATTAACACTTATGTAATGTTAGTTAGAGTCTAGAGTCATAGGAGTCCCTTTTGCACATGATTTTACAATAATTTAAATGTGTTAGTGATTAAAAACAAGTTAGAAGGTTAGAATTGTCTTTTCCCTAGCTCTAACTTTGGATTTAATGTTCTAATTGTTCATTGACTTTACCACTCGAAGTTCCCCCTTCTCATGTGAGACCCTCAGCATATTTTTATGTAGACTCACGCATCCCAATGCAGTCCGCCTAAGATACATCATACCCTAGCTTTGAGAGAAATTATATTTTGATTGAGTGCCTAGAATTGTGCAATCTCAACACCATTAGATCCAGAGTGGCTGCGGGATTTCTGAAAAGTGGTTATAATAGAAAATCCGATAAATATTGAAGTTGGAAAAAACAGAACTGCCATTTAAAAAGTTGCGCCCCTCTTTTGAGCCTTCTTTGCTCAACGTGTGAGCTGTCCCCTTTCTTCAAGTCGTTTTTTCCCCTTCCTAACCAATTCCACCCTCCTTTTCTGCAAATCGGCCCCCTTCCAAGAAAGTTGTTACTCCCTTTTGACTTGTCTAAAGCCACTTCTAATATTTACTAATTGTTTTACCATGTCAAGAGGGATTTAAGTTAGGGTTTTGGGTCAAGACGTTGAATCTCTCATCCTATATAAAGAACACTCTTCTCTCATTTTTGTTGTCGGTTGTTGGTGATTTACACAAGAGCTATCTTTGTAAGTTGAGAGCATTCTTAATACAAAAAATTGGCTTTGGAGGTTTAACTTGGAATTTTTTGTTGATGCATGGTATTCTTCTTGTTCTTGAGCTTATATATTGGAGGTAAAACTTGCGAGCATTGTCATTTATTTCTTCTTGGGCCATTAGAAAGGTAATATTATCTTGTTGGATTGGAACTAGGGTAAGATTATCTATCTTAGATTCTTTTGTTATTGTGCATGAAAGGTGGTTTTTCTTTACATTGTTCTTACTTAGAATGGTGCAATTCCAACCCCTTTTATATAGGGTACACCCAAAGAAAGAAGTAAATGAGAGATCCATGCTTCTTTTTGTGATTTGCAGTTAAATCTTCGAATACATCTATGAGGCAAGAGTAACCTAGAGCACTCTCCCTTCCTAGGTGAATCATTTTATGAGCAAGGCCATCTAAGAATTTCTTGGTAACTCCATTGCCCTAAAGGTCCACTAGTCTCTCTCTCTCTCACTAGCAATTTGCCAACTATCCATAAAAGGTAAAAAACCCAAAAAACTTTAAACTCTAAACCCTTTTTTTATTTCTTGTACTGAAAACTATAAAAATACAAAAATATTTTATCTTTTTGTGGGGTGTGAAATCTACTAAAATCTACTAACCCTAAGGCTAAACCCTTATCGATTTCACATAGATTAGATCTAATTAGTTTTGTTGAATATCTTAGGGTAGATCTATCTTGAATTTTTTAATTTGTTCCTAATAGAAAAATATTTAAAATTTAGATTTTTACTAGTTACTCATTGGTTATTGGCATAGAATATTTTATTTTGAGTAATTAGATAAATTTATAAATCTGGAAATTGCATCTAGGATTTTATATTTCACTTTCAGATTTTATAAGAAAAAACATAAGTTTAATAAGGGCTTCATTGCATATCTTAGGTTTCAAATATTTCTAGTTACTTCATGTGTTTTACAAGTTTATGAGTGTTTTCTTGGAGTAATTATAAAATTTCTGCAATCTGGAAATTCACGTGAAGATCACATATTACAGATTTCGTAACTCGAAAAATACAAGTGTTTTTTCATTCAATTTTATGAGTTATTTAGGGTAAATTTTTGCAGTAAATTCCAGCAAGTTTTATCCTTTATTATTGCAGAAATTTGATGAGTAAAGTGAATATAATTTCAAGTGTTATTTGAAGCATTTACTTAACTTTATATTTCTGGAAATTACATGTGAATTTCTGCAATTTTAGGCATTTCCGGAATTGCATTTCCTTTTGTTACTTCACACATAACAATTATTAAGAACCCAAGAGGAAATAATAGTGGCTTTCACCACTAACCCTTGGAGCATAATCACTAAAAGGAATAATGTAAGGTGTTCGATTAATTCATTGTAATTCTTTTAAAGTTTTAACTAGCAATTAGATTTATCATTAGTAGTGATTATATCTTGTTTTGCTAAGCCATTCGAGTGTCACTTCAAGTTGTTTATCATATTATTGGTTTAGTTGGATGATTAAGACAATAAATTCAAATAACTAAAGCTAATCATCCTTGTGCCTACTACAAGCTCTAAGAATTTCCCTTAGACCTTGTAGTACACCTTGGACTAATTATTAATCTTAATCACAATTGCTATGCTATTTGTGCATTAGTAATAAATCTCTTTCTTGCTTCTTGTTTGCATTACATATCTCTTTGAAGCAATTTTCCTATAAATCTAGCATTACTATTATTTATTGTCTTAAGTGGATTAATTGATTAATCTTGAACATCTATTGTTATTGCTATATATTACACGGTATTTAAACTTTTACTAAATGCATAACCTAACATTGTCTTTATTTTCATTGTACTTAGTTAGGCTAAATAACTCTAATTGTTACATATTCGACCTAGACTTCAATAAATAACCAATTAATTCGGGCTACCCCGCTAGGCTTTGGATTTAGAGTTAGGCCTAAAGTGAAAGGTTGAGTGTTGAGGTGACAATGACGTCCAACCTTGGTTGCCACCTAGATTGTGCTAGTGGGTTGGGACTTTTCCCACTTACATACAAGTTGGATAGTAACATTTTTGGCGCCATTACCTGGGATAAAGTCGTTTCTTCCCAGTAAATCGCAGCAACGGTAACATTTTTGGCACCATTGTCGAGATAGTCCATGATTCCCTGAAAAACTTGCTCGGAAAACACCAACATTTTTGGTGTCGTTGTCGAGGAGAAAGTCCACTTCCTGGATATTTGAAGACTAAGCTTCATCATTTTTGTGAGACAGTTATTGTAGATTTTTTTTCTCACATGACGACTGTAATATGAATAAAATATATGAATATTAAATCAAAATAATAAACATATAAATATTAAAAATAATAATATTAATAGTTAACTAAGGGATAATAAATAAATAGTTATTTATCCAAGGGACACAAGACTTGTGAATAATCATCAAAGATGCTCGTTAAGATTGTATATAAGGGCCATATCATTGTATCTCAAAGCATCTCATTCATTTTATTCAATATCTTTCATTTTTCAGTATGGATTACAGTTACTTGTCCTATTCTTATGGATAGTTCATGTATGAACCAGACTGGTTCTCCACATTGGTATCAGAGCATTTCTGTTGCTTACCGACAGCTAGCCCAAGCCAGGCTCGGAACACCTCCCATGGCTAGTCTGGTTTCACATCAAGTGAGATTGGGAAGCCTAAAGAGAGAAGAAGCCTATCTGGTGTGACACCATCTTTTTGGGGATAGGATTCTTTAGCTATCATGATCTTAGTACGAAAGTAACATTTTTGGTGCCATTACCTAGGATAAAGTCCTTTCTTCCCAGTAAATCGCATCAACGGTAACATTTTTGGCACCATTGTCGAGATAGTCCTTGATTCCCTGAAAAACCTGCTCGGAAAACACCAACATTTTTGGTGTCGTTGCCAAGGAGAAAGTCCACTTCCTGGATATTTGAAGACTAAACTTCATCATTTTTGTGAGACAGTTATTGTAGATTTTTTTTCTCACATGATGACTGTAATATAAATAAAATATATGAATATTAAATAAAAATAATAAACATATAAATACTAAAAATAATAATATTAATAGTTAACTAAGGGATCATAAATAAATAGTTAATTATCCAAGGGACACAAGCCTTGTGAATAGTCGTCAAAGACGCTCGTTCAGATTGTATATAAGGGCCATTTCATTATATCTCAAAGTATCTCATTCATTTTATTCAATATCTTTCATTTTTCAGTATGGATTACAGTTACTTGTCCTATTCTTATGGATAGTTCATGTATGAACCAGATTGGTTCTCCACATTGGTATCAAAGCGTTTCTGTTGTTTACCGACAGCTAGCCCAAGCCAGGCTCGGAACACCTCCCATGGCTAGTCTGGTTTCACATCAAGTGAGATTGGGAAGCCTAAAGAGAGAAGAAGCCTATCCGGTGTGACACCATCTTTTTGGGGATAGGATTCTTTAGCTATCACGATCTTAGTGGTCGTAACTCTCTGCCATCCTGGATAGGATTACCCACTTAAAGTCACTAGTGATTTTGTGATAACAGTGCCTTTAGGAGTTATATAAATATGGCACTCTCATTGTATTGTATATCATCTCATTATTCATTTATTCAATTATATTTTATCTTATATGGATTTTTGTTATCTATCCTATCTATTCTGGATATTTCTTATATGAACCGGAATTGTTTGTTTCATTGATTAAATGCCAATCCCATACCCTCATACATGATAGAATCCAATGGAAATGTTGCAATCCTGAAATCGCAAAAACTGTTAAGTCTGTTGAATTCTTAATGGCATCTAAAATTCTATTTTTTGCAAGTGAAGTCCGATGAGGTTGGAACCTCTCTCAAACATCTTGAAACAATTAATGGTAATGTTAAAAATTTAAGTAAAAGGATAGTAAATGAAAGATAAGGAGAATGTCACTTTTACTTTAAAATTGTAATATTATCGAATAACACTGGTCTCTCAAGCGTCGCCAAAATCAGGGTACCCCATCTCCTCTGCAATCAACGTTCCTCAATTTCATGATAGACGTATCGGTTTCATGAGTGGAGTACCCGGTTCGGTAGGGTACGTATGTGGATGTGGGGATTCGAACCCTACCCTTGAGTTTGGGTACCCATGCTACCTAGTGATTTAATTACCACAAACTTGAAATTAACTTATTGTGTGAATTTCCTTAAACATCCATGATCCATGTACATCATCAAGAGCAATGTGCTAGATAAATCAATTGAACTTAGCACCACATAAAGATTCCAGAAATACAATTTAAGAGGTTATGTAAGATAAAACCTTGTAAAAATGAACCATATATCAAAGATCATCCAGAATTTAACATGTGATTTGCTTAACAAGATATGAGCATTGAGCAATCATGAAAATACTTTGTTGTTCAAATGTGACTTAGGATAGAAAAACATTAAACTAGAATTTCCAAAATTTTAAAGAACATTGTAACCAATACCTAAGGGATCATTACTGTTAAAATGTTACTTATTGGTCAGCATGAAATTTCCAGAAATAACTCATTGTTGTCCCAGTAAAATTGCAGCAAAAATAATCAGCAAAATACTTAAAGTAAACTCAGATTTTATCCAACATTATGTGCAGAAATTTATACCATGAAAAACCCAAGTTATAGGATATTGGATCAACTCAAAACAATTGCTAGATTTATATGATTATGCAGATATAATTTCCAGAATTGAATTTATGAGATAAACTATTTGAAAACTACTTACGAACTCAAAGAAACTTTAGATTTATGCCTAAAAAAATTTATGACAGATTCCATCAAGTAGTAAAACCCTTATTAGTGATAAATAATTAAGATTTAACAAGTAGTAAAATCAGAAGCAACATACAAGAAATTAAAACCACTAATCTAACCTTAAGAAACAAACAAATCTTGATTTAAGAAAATTCCTAAAATATTTTTGAGAATTTTAGAATTTATTCTACCCTAAGAAAGAAATTAAATTGAAAGATTTTGATGGATTTTGGTTGTAGAAATTGAAGTAGAGACTAGTGCATTTTCAAACCTTGGGCCAATGGGGTCTTGGGATCAATTCTCCTTGAGCCTTTGAAATATATATGTTTGGTTGGAATTTCTTGCAACAACAGTCAGGCAAACTCCTACCCAAACTATTGATATTTCCTACTAATTCCCACCAAGGGAGGGTGGCATTTAAGACTCACTCCTCCAACCTATATCCTAGCTTGCACCCTAGATTACGCTCCTTGATTTATAGCTCCTCCTAAGATTGTCAAGCCACAAGACAAACAACAAAACTAACATCCAAAATCTTAAACTCCACTTGAGCAAGATTGCCCTCGAAGTGAATCGAGAAATAAATCTTATATTGGAAAAAGAAAATAAGTTACCTAAACATTGGATCCATCAATTAGTACTACACATGAAGAAGAAACCTCAATAGATAAAGAACCTTTGCTTTTAAAGATATGATAGTATTTCTCTCCAAAACTCAACAACAAATGACATGAGAAGTGAGTTTTTTTAAAGGAGGACTCAACTTCTTCTACAATAGAATAATAATAAAAGTGTTAAAACCCTAGATCTATCCTAGGGACTCTCCAAGATAGAATCAAAAAGTAAAAAATATACTCAACCTCCTAACAAACTCCCAAAATAGGGAGGGCACCCATCATAATCATGATCAAATAAGTGATAATGGTACAATTCAAGCCCCAAAAGAGAAGGTGCTCCAACAGAAATGGTCCAACAGTGACCAAATACAACCAACAAGGCCCAAAGGTAACGGTGGTCCAACAAAAATGGACCAAAACATGACCAAGAATAACAAACAAGTCCCCAAAACTAGGGCGCTCTCTTCAAATGTCCCAAATCTCAACAAACCAACCCCAAAACCTAGGGCACTCATCTAACCACCCATGTGTGTGGTCCAAATAATCAAGAAAAGGAACATCAACCCTCAAGAATGGTCCAAATGTGATGAAGCAAGATTCTAGAAGCATCTTCAAGCTCCCACATGGCAAAAGAAAATCCAACATGTAGAAGGGGGACGGCTCCATCTATAGCTAGGAAATGCCATGTAGCACCCTCAATCATGTGCTTTAGGAACATCATGTGCATGTCATCAAGTGTAGCGCTCCATGAAATAGTGCCTAATAGTCATCCAACATACCATAACAAATCACAGCATGTGTGTATAATAATCACTCTAGTGTATATAAGATAACTCATCATTAAAACTTAGGCAATGTTAGTCTAACATGACAATAATACACAAGATATACATTACAAGTACACATTTTCTAATAATTCAAGGATTTATAATTTGTACTCATCTAGTCTAACATTGGTGTATAACCCTTAAAACCCTTTTTACATTTGAGAATCTTAAATCAACATGCATAGCTTAACTACCTAAGTGAGGGCATATGAAGTGAAGTACGTACATAGAGAAGAAAAGGGGGTCCTTGTGAAATAACCATCATAGTAACATAGGAGTGATAGGTCTTTCCTTAACTTTCAAGAGTTAGGATTTTTTAGATGTTTCTTCCGCATGTGTGCCTAAGCAATGTCGTCATGGGTCATCCATCCTTGTGCCTTCATATTGCAATCACTTTTATTTATTTTCTTTTGATATTTCATTTATATTGCATTTAGCCCTTCCATTGGCTTAGTCCCTTTTCCTTTAGATGTGGCTTTGATAACTTGGGACAAGGGAACCTGGCTTTTGAGATGGAAAGTATTTGCCATGATATTTTCCTTTGCATTTAATTTATCAGCAACTTCCTTTTTGAGGGTACAAGAGTTTGTTAGCTTTGATCCGAGGCATTCATATATTGGAATAGTAATGAGACCATATGTTGTTACTAACGATAGATCATTCACAAAGGAGAAAAATAAAGGGGACGAGTGAATTGGTTAGCGAAATGAAAAATGGCTAGGTAAAAGTTGTAAAATTGGATGAAATTGTTGACGTATATGTAACTTCGGAATGTATTTCATATATGTATGTTGTATGTACTCCTATAGAGATGGTATTATTCCTCTATACGGAAGTGTCGTCATTTATATTGTAAATGTCGTAACTTATACTTGATGGGTTATTAGACCACCTTGTTGGGGTCAGCCCTGTATAAGTCATGTGGGTCAAAGGGTTATTAGACCACCCTATTGGGGGTCGGCCCAGTCAGCATTATGTTATGTGGTTAAGTTCGAGCCTACATGAGTTATGTAAAAGGCAAGTCAAGTCAAGTCAAGTATAAATAGAGTGCGGGAGGCACTCTATTTACTCACTCACTTCTCACTCATGCACTCAAGGAGGAGTGGCGCACTTATGGAGGAGGAGGATCTGCTGCTAGGTTATGTCTATCTCTCATGTTTGGGTTGTATCATTGCTCTATCTATCTCTGAGGAAGTTATTGGGGTTTTTCACCTCTATGGTTTTCCCCAAGTAAATCTTTGTGTCTCTTGTGTGCTTGCATTATTGTCTCCATGATTGATATGCTGTAGATATGCTGTACATGTTGTTCTCTCAGTTAAGATCCTAGATCAGATTGAAGTAAATTCTGAAAATTTAACATGGTATCAAAGCTAGCCTGAAAGAAGGCATGATATGGCATGTATGACACTTGTTGCACTTACGATGCTAGGGCTTGATATAGCAAAAACCAGTCATCGTAGCACTTTCGCTATAAATCCGTTTTGGCGAAGTTTTCGGATCTGAAATCTTTACAAGTCAAAGTTTAAATCTCCATGTACCTTGTGTCCAAAGGAAAACCTCTAATTCGTTGTACTTTGTGATTTATGATCTGTACAATATAGGGTTTCTGCCTCTTCCAGATCTGAGTCAAAATCAGGTGACCTTGGGAAAAAGGTCATAACTTGGGCTAGGAAGCTCCAAATGAAATTTCGTAAAAATTTGCAGGTAGTACACAGACGGTACTATCTCAAGAAAAATTTTCAGAGGCCGAAGTTGAACCAGTGACACGTGGCACGTCGTACAAGTGCGCTCTCCTATATTATCCCATAAACAGGTCACGTTACGACAATTGGCATAACTCTCTCTCAGAGAATCCAATTGAGGTCAGACCTGTCAGGATGGAAAGATAACAGGTCGAGCTATCTCAGGAAAAAATTTCAGAAACCGAAGTTGAAACAGAGACATGTGGCACGCCGTACAAGTTCGCTATCCTGTATTATCCCATAAACAGGTCACGTTGCGACACTTGGCATAACTCTCTCTCAGAGAATCCAATTGAGGTAAGACCTGTCAGGATGGAAAGATAACGGGTCAAGCTATCTCAGGAAACTTTTTCAGACCCTGTGGATCGAAAAGTTCAGAGTTACACCAGAAACAATCAGGTACATATTTCTGTCAAAACAGAATTATTTTTGAGTACCTTCATTCATGGCTTCCGGAATTTAGGGCCTCGGAGAAAGTTGGAATTTTTGTAATCGGAGACCACGGCTGGATGCTACTCATCAAAATTGAAATTTAAAGACCAAGATCAGAATTTTTGGTTGGGCAGAAGGCCGGGCTTGATCAGACCCTAGTTCGGGACTTTGATCAAAAAAGTGGAAAATTAGGGCTTCTGTAAAAATGAGAATTTTTTAAATCTGTGACCACGGCTGGAAGCTCCTCAGAAAAATAGAAGCTTAGAGCTTTGGATCAAACCTTTTGATTGGGCAGAAGAGTGGGCTTCATCAAACCCCAGTTCAGGGTCACGTCCAGTGAATCCGGAAATTTCAAAGGCAAAATCGAGGAGTGAAACTTTGCAGTTTTCAAATTCTGAATATACCAGCTTGATCATCTCATCAAGGCAAATATTTCTATCCTTTCGGAAGTTTGAAATTCAAAGTTTGAATTTTTGGGGTTTCTTTGACAAACCCATATCTAGCTGCAGGTCCAATTCTTGCAAATCAAGTGGATTGGGTTAATCCTAGAAAAAGATGGATTCGTCACCTGCATAAGTGAAGAAGTTCCTGTTTCAGAGGGAGATGAGGCTAAGGCCTTACATAAGAAGATTACAAGCGATCTCGACAGGTATGACTCATTGAGGTATGTTTCAATATTTGTTCATGATTAAGTTTATGATATGTTTGTCTTCATGTTATTACGGTTAGTACAATCTTGATTTTAGGTTTGTCATATCACCTTAACAAAATTATGAATGCATTCATTGGTTAGGGTGTTGACACTTATGTTTGTACTATTGCATTATGGTGTTGTATGAGGTTTATGTTGTCTACTAACATGAAAGGTACACCAAGAAAGACAAATCATGTTCTAGTTCAAGATCATGGTGACATGAAGACAAGGATTCATCCATTGTCATGGATCACATAGAATATCTACTCTCGAGGTATGTATAACTTGTTTCTACAATGGTTAACTTATAAGACATGCAGGTTACTAGCACAAGTCACTGAAGAGAACCAAAAGACATTATACGGGTATGTTAGACATAACTAGCTAGCATACTAATCCAGGTATGTTTTTCCTATATCAAGCTAGAATCCTACCTTGTGTTAGAATCTTATATTGTTGTGTTGTTGATAATGATTATTCATGAAGTCATAGGTTTGAATAGTCATGGTTGTATGCATATTATGTTTCTTACCATAATTGATGATATGACTAACCAGAAGAATCATGAAGTCATAGGTTTGAATAGTCATGGTTCTATGCATATTATATCTCTTCTCTTGATTGATGATATGACTAACCAGAAGAATCATGAAGTCATAGGTTTGAATAGTCATGGTTCTATGCATATTATATCTCTTCTCTTGATTGATGATTTAACTAACCAGAAGAGTCATATGATCAAATAAGAATATGTATGAATAAAAGAAGACTTCCTTGAAACCTTGATTACTAATGCTTATTATTTCTGTTTGAAATGATCATGACTATACATGCTTGAGATTATTGTGTACTAATGAATGTATGATTTTATATGAGATCGCAAGGATAACACAATCATGATACTAATAAGCATGCATAGGGACCAAGGATGAATATGAGTTCAAGGACAGGTAATCCAGGAAGCAAAGATCAAGAGGGAGCACACTCCAGTTGTTCCTGCAAGAAAGCAAAGGAGCACCCTTCAGTAGTTTCTGCAAGGATGCAGATATTCAGAGGGAGTTGACCATCTCTTTACATTCCACAACAGAAAGGTGTAGAAGAAGCTACTTCAGATTAGGACTCCAGCAGCTCCTGCAAGGAAGCGAAGACTCAGAAGGAGTCCACCCAACAAACAAACAAAGATAAGTATTTTAATTCTCATTTCTTGCATATTTGTTTGTTTAAATAAAATTGTTCAATGATGTATATGCTCATGTTCCTAGACTTAGGATATGTATTGTGCATATTAGAAAAATTGCATTGATGAACAATATACTACTAATATACATGGGTAAGTGGCCTATGGCACTGTACAACATTCCATTGCTACTTATCTAGAATGAAACCTCTTTGCTGACATGTTGGGAGTTGTGCACACTCTTAACAATGTTCTGGTAGAGACTGGAAGGCGTCTAGAAAGTTACGGAATATGGATAAATGTTGTATTGAAGCATTGGCTAAAATAATTGCATGACTGTATGACATATTTCTTTATGTGTAAGAATTTGTTCTGAAAACTATGAGATGTTTTCTAATCATGCAATTTAACTTGTTGTGTAGGAAAGACCGTATATCTTCACCTACAAAAGGACTACAACATTTGTTCCAGCAACAAAGATATCTATTGAAGATATTGAAGTTCCCAGGATCTGGGATGAAGAAATGGAATGCCATGATCCGTCGATCATGAAGAATGATGTTTGGGATGCAGTCCCAAGACATGAAGGGAAGTTTGTTATGACTTCCATATGGATCTATCAAGATCAAGCATGCTGCAGATGGCAGCATAGAGAAATATAAAAGTGATGAAATAGAAGATACACCAAGACAGCATGGTGTAGTCATATATGTGTGCAGAACTTGGTATGGTAGGATAGACAGCTTTCTATCCAGTTTGGGCTTTACCAAGAATAAAGCGGATTCCAATCTTTACTACAAGGTTGAGGAAGGAAATCCAGTGATACTACTTTTGTATGCGGATAACCTGTTTGTTACAAGTGAAGATAGATTGATTGCCGACACGCAGTGGAAGCTTGTTGTCGAGTTCGAGATGAAGAAATTGGGGATGATGCACTATTTGTTTTGGCATGGAGGTGTGGCAGAGTGATGGAATCTTCCTTGGACAAGGGAAGTATGCAGTAGAGATCCTGAAGAGGTTTGGGATGATGGATTGCAAGGCCATGGCCACACCTATGGCATCAAATCTTAAGCTTATTTGTGATGCTTCATCTGAGCCGGTTGATGTCTCTATGCATCGTCAGATGATTTGGTCCTTGATGTACCTGACAAACACGAGAACAGATATTTGCTTTGCGGTGAACACATTGAGCCAGTTCCTGATGGATCCGAGGAGTGTTCACTTGGTTGCTGTAAAGCATGTTCTAAGGTACTTGAAGGGTACAGTGGATTTTGGGCTCAAGTATGAAGCGAATCAAAAGTTTAACCTGCAGGGTTATGTTGATTCAGATTGGGCTGGCAGTGTTGCAGATAGGAAGAGCACATCTGGGTGTTGCTTCAGTATGGGATCAGGTGTGATCTCTTGGTTTAGCAGGAAGCAGTCCTGCGTAGCACTGAGTATAGCTGAGGCAGAGTATGTTGCAGCCTGTTCAGTTAGTTGTGAGGCAGTATGGCTACGGAAGCTACTGTCCAAGTTATTTGATCTCCCGTTGGATGCTACTGGTATCTTCTGTGATAACCAGAGTTGTGTGAAGCTGTCCAAGAACCCAGTGTTTCATGACAGGTCGAAACACATAGAGATCAAATATCACTATATCAAGGATATGGTGCAGAGAGGAGCTGTGAAGCTCCTATATGTTGCGACGGACAAGCAGATTGCAGATGTGCTGACGAAGCCACTAGCCAGGGTGAAGTTCAAGAACTTCAGAGAGAGGCTTGGCGTTCTTCAAATCGGGGATACTTCGAGGAAGAAGTGATGGACACATTTGCTGAAGCCATTCCAAGCATGTTGGAAGGAGGATGCTTCACATGGCTATGGATGTAAGCGCTGGATGTTGATGAGCATCAGGATGATGTTCTAGTTTCTGCTTTGTATGATCAGTTGGATCATTTATATGTATATGTATGTACGCATCATGTTGGATGCTGGATATGATTAGTTGGATAATTTATATGTATGTACGCATCATGTTGGATGTTGGATATGATCAGTTGGATCATTCATATGTATGTACGCATCATGTTGGATGCCGGATATGATCAGTTGGATCATTCATATGTATGTATGCATCATGTTGGATGCTTGGACCATGTATCTGTATATGTATCAGGTGGATACATTGTATGATCAGGTAGATCATGTATATTGATATGTATCAGGTATGATCAAGTAGATCATGTATGTTGATGGATACATTGTGTGGATCATGTATCTATGTATCAGGTGGATACACTATGTGTGATGATATATATCAGGTAGATACTTGGTGTGCATCAAATGGATGCATTGTATGATCAGGATGATCATGGATGATGAGCTTCTCCAGATGATATGCAGTAGGATGTTGCAGTGATGATGATCAAGGTGATCATGTGTACATCAGGATGATGTATGGTGAGTATCAGGTTGATACTCTGTGGCCGTGGAACAGGTTGTGCAGATAAGCATGTAATTTGTGCCCTGGGAGATTTGCAGATGGTCTTTCGAGGTTTTGCCTATGGCATGTAATTCGGTGCCCTGGGACATCTGGCAAATGCTCTTTCGAGGTTTTGCTTGGGAGGACATATAATTTGTGCCCTGGGAGATCTGCAGATAGTCTTTCGAGGCTTTGCCTATGGCATGTAATTTGTGCCCTTGGATATCTGGCAGATGCTCTTTCGAGGTTTTGTCCTATGGCATATAATTTGTGCCCTGGGAGATCCGATAGGTCGAGCTGTGTGCTCGTAATCAGTCCTGGGATGCTCTTTCGAGGTTTTTCCATGACCACATGTAATTTGTGCCCTGGGAGATCCGATAGGTTGAGCTGTGTGCTCGTAATCAGTCCTGGGATGCTCTTTCAAGGTTTTGTGGTGACCACATGTAATTTGTGCCCTTGGAAATCCGATAGGTTGAGCCTTATGCTCGTAATCAGTCCTGGGATTCTCTTTCGAGGTTTTGTGGTGGGGTCACATGTAATAAGTCCTGGAGATCTGGACAGGATGAAAAAGGCCTCAGATGCTCTTTAGGGTTCTTGCTAGTCAAGAGACTCTTTTAAGGTTTTGTGACGCACGTAATAAGTCCTGAGAATTCCACAGTATGGCCAGTGATGACGAAGACCTGCAGGTGGTGGGCCTACATCCAGTATGAAAAAGGACTGGCTCTGTAGAACTTCCTATGACGAGTAGATTCAGAGATTGATTGAGATAGCAGCAGCAGTGACGATGATGATGACTCGATGACGATTATCCAGTGACGATGATCCAGATAAGATGACTTGTGCTAGAAGACCTGTGCTGAGAAATACCTTCCTAGTTAAGAGGGAGTGTTGATGTATATGTAACCTCGGAATGTATTTCATATATGTATGTTGTATGTACTCCTATAGAGATGGTATTATTCCTCTATACGGAAGTGTCGTCATTTATATTGTAAATGTCGTAACTTATACTTGATGGGTTATTAGACCACCTTGTTGGGGTCGACCCTGTATAAGTCATGTGGGTCAAAGGGTTATTAGACCACCCTATTGGGGGTCGGCCCAGTCAGCATTATGTTATGTGGTTAAGTTCGAGCCTACATGAGTTATGTAAAAGGCAAGTCAAGTCAAGTATAAATAGAGTGCGGGAGGCACTCTATTTACTCACTCACTTCTCACTCATGCACTCAGGGAGGAGTGGCGCACTTATGGAGGAGGAGGATCTGCTGCTAGGTTATGTCTATCTCTCATGTTTGGGTTGTATCATTGCTCTATCTATCTCTGAGGAAGTTATTGGGGTTTTTCACCTTTATGGTTTTCCCCAAGTAAATCTTTGTGTCTCTTGTGTGCTTGCATTATTGTCTCCATGATTGATATGCTGTAGATATGCTGTACATGTTGTTCTCTCAGTTAAAATCCTAGATCAAATTGAAGTAAATTCTGAAAATTTAACAGAAATCACCTGACTTAGTTCACCAAGGTAAAAATCAACATCAAAATAACACACTTATTAAGTAAGAAGAAAAACGCCAATGTTAGATTAAGAGACAAGCAACAATTTAAGACTTTAAGTACATGAGTCATTATAGAAGCATACTTGTAACATCTCATGCTAACATACTATCATACCAAAAAACATGATAAGAGTAAATGAGGATTTAGAGATAACACATCACTAGAGGATCATGCACTGTCTCTGACTAGGAACATCAAGGCACATGTGCCATCTAACAAAGCTAAAGGACCTTTGACCAATGATCTATGGTGAAGCCACAGATCTCATCTCAAGAATCTCTTATCAAAATCACCACTACTATTGTTTATTGTCTTAAGTAGATTCATTGGTTAATCTTGAACATCTATTGTTGTTGCTATATATTATATATGGTGTTTAAGCTTTTACCTAGTGCATAATCTAACATTGTCTTTATTTTCATTGTACTTAGCTAGTCTAGATAACTCTAATTGTTACATATTCCATCTAGACTTTAATAAAGAAGTAACCAATTAATTTGGGCTACCCCCTAAGCTTTGGATTTAGAGTTAGGCCTAATATGAGTGGTTGAGTGTTGAGATGACAATGACATCCAACCTTGGTCACTACCTAGGTTGCACTAGTGGGTTGGGACTTTTCCCACTTACGTAAGTTGGGAAGTAACAAATTGATTGGACCTAAATAGAAATGTTGTGTAAGTGATGTTTATAGAACAAGTAAAGCATGTGATTTGCAATTAGTCTCATAATAGTAAATCAAATTTTTTTAAACAATGGGATTTGCATTGTAAAATATAACAAATGATTCACATCCTTCAACATACTGCTTCGTTTTGATCCAACAAACAACTGGGAAAAATAAAAGCAGCAAGTTGAAAGGTTAAATAGGCAGATTAGATCGCAAATAGTAATGATTCTACCTGTTGCATTGGACCTGGTCCAAACTGAGGAAAACAATGTGGGATGCCTCCACTGAAAAAAAAGACAAAAGCTCATGTATTACAAAGTGTGTGAATATGAAATTATAAGATATTAGACTTGGTGATGAATAAAACTTAATAGCCTAAACATTCTAAGAAAATTAGTTTATGGACTAGAGAAAGTCTACAGGCAGACAGATGCAATATATTTGCTTCAGTGTTCAACTAAGTAATGAACAACATTAATGCATTCCTCATTTAAAAGATTTGACTTTACTGATGTGTCAACGTATTTGATTAATTATCTTGCAGTCATCGGAAATATTACTTCCAGACGATATGCAATAGAGTTTTACTTACCCTCAATCATCTAGTGCATAAGCCATACTACTTTTAATTCACAAGAAAAATCTTAATCACTTCAACAAAATCAAATTTGCCTCAGGTAGAGGATTAATTAGGCCAAGGTGCAGACTCTACTCCATGCACATGTAAAAAGGCTAAAAGAGCATCATGTCTTCTGCTGCAATGGAAATATGGAATAGCCAAACTTACTGGGGCTTCTGGTGCAGATCAAAAACACAGATTCACCGATCCACAGCAGAATCTCCAGGATCCGGCAGATTTTGCTCACAGATCCATTTCTGGCAGCATGCAAAACGTTTGCATAAATCTAAAAACTAAAAATAAAAAATGCAAAAAAAAAACCTCACATTTTTGGAGGGAAAGGAGAGAGGGGGGACACATGGCCTCCTCTCAACCAATGGGTGCTTGGGGAGGCCTGGGCACCCTGTTCGTTTATCTTTTTTCCTCTAACTCTCTACAAAAACAATTGAAACCCTAATTCATCTCATATTTCACTTTCATAAGAGAGCAGATATGGAGGTCATAAGGCTTTTGCATAGACCATTCACTGGAATTTATAGTTTGATGTTGTTTCAAGGTTTTTTGTCTAAAGTATATGTGCTTGAGTCTTGACTCATATTCTTCTCTATATTTTGCCGATTTCATAACAGAGACACCTAATGAAGTATTTTGATCACTTTCATAGTGATCTTTAGCTTTATGCTGTGAAAGATGTTTTCAATATTTTGTATGATACTTCAATAGCTTATGTTTAATTATTTAATAAGATGACTGCTAAAACTGTCTAGTCACAACTTATTCAAGCAGTTCTTTGGAGAGCTTGGAAGAACCTTGGGGAGCAAATGTGCTGTTGGAATTTTAGTTTGGGTTAGGCATTTTTCACCATTGCAATCATCAGTTGCAGTTAGCAGTTCTTGCTTTTTTAGAGCTTGCACTTGAGGCTTATTCCTGTTGTTCCACTTTGAATTTCCTCTTAGTTCCTAAAAGCCTCAACTCAAGTCATAACTTCTCATAAATTAAACATGTAAACTTAATATAATGTGAATTGCTGGCTTTATCCATTTATTTGTATTAGCTCTTGTGGTGTTCGAAAATCTAAAATAAGTTCAACCTTTGTGGTATCTTGCTGGAACCCTGCAAGTGATCTTGTTTTGCTTAGCCTAAATGAAAAGAAGCCATAAGGTTATTATATTGCAAATTTTGGGTGTTACCTCGTTAACCACATTGAAACTGTTGTGATCATTTGTTTTCACCATATACATTTTCTGGTTTGTATCTATGTTTGAAGATAAGTGAAATCAAACTAAAGCATAACATTCCAAGACAAGACCGTCATAGCTCATTTTCAATAAGACTGTCATTTGGTTCAACCTTTAAAGAATTGTGATTCTTAACAGACTTTTCTACACACTGACAGGAGAAGTCTCTTCTTTAAATACTAATAAGATTCAGTGAACAATGATCAGGGAATTAATAAGATTGTCAGTTTTTCATTGTTTGAGTGTGTAGATTTTCACAGTTCCTCATTAATATATTAGAATTTCTGGATTAAATTGTATCTTAGATTTGAAATGTCCCCAACATTTCGAGTGGACAACCCCACCCATCATTAGGGGATCTAGTTGTAGTTTTGAGAGATAGAAGAAGAGTAGACCACCTATTAGAATAAATAGATTTGTGAGAAGATAGCCATTATTAATATTAATGAGTTAAGAATAATAATAAATCATTAATATGGAGGAGATATGGTCAAAATAAAAAATGATTAAAATGTGTAGTTCTAAATTATAATAAGGGAGGAGACAAGGTCACAATAATAAATGAATAAAATATAAATTAGAAAAGGTTAAAATTAAGTCAAAATAATAATTAAAATGGTAAAAAGGTTTGAAAGGAGAATACTAATAATAATAATAAAATATTGTTGTTGAGGAGACCTGGTCTTCCTTTTAAATGAATGAAGGATTGTTATTTCTGGGTGATAACCATTAATCTATATAAAAAGAAAAAAATAGAATAATAATACTAAAATATCTAAGAGGGGAATTTGGTCAATTAATAATGAATGACAATAAAATATCAATAATATCTAAAAAAGAAGAAAAGAACAAAGATCTCGTTATTAACTCATAATAAAATATAATTCTAATATGGTAAAGGATAGGTCACGTGGTGAAATAACAGAGAGATGAGAATAAAATAAGTTTAAACAATAACCAAGGAAAATCAAACCATAAGAAAATAATATTGAATCCAATGTTATAAAAGAGGGAGATAATAAATTCCAAAATGGGGAATTGGTCTCCATCAATAAATAAAACTTAGAATGGGGTAAACTATATAAGTTAGAAGGGGGCGATAGATATAATGAATTTTTTTTACAAAAGGAATTTAATTAAAGAGAAAGGAATGAATCAAGTAGGGAAGGGGAGAATGAAAAAGGCTAGGAAATTCTATTAACTATGAAGTATGTGGATGATATGTGCCGAGAGTAGTTGAGTTTATAGCCATCTTCAGAATTGAAGTTGTTGGGTTGCCTTTCAATTTATAGGACTTCTCTAATGATGTGAGTTGAGTAATGGGAAGTTGATGCTAAGACTTTGGTGTGATCAAAGCAAATGAGATGCTTTATGCTATTATAATACTCTACAAGGGTTGATTTGGTAAAGCGATTATGAAAAGTATTGGCTATATGTTCTTTGAGGTGAGTTTGGATAGAACACTTGGTTTGGCCAATGTAGGACATGCCACAAGAATATGGACATTGGTAAAAACCTTACAAAGCAGTGCATTAGTTATCTTTAACGCATTCAAATAGTTGTTTGAGCGTCTTGTGAAGTTTAAATAAGTCTTTTGTATTATTTTTGGCTAATATTTTATCCATGATGCCATGGATGTAAGGGAAAGAAATTTGGGCTCCGAATGTAGAAGCGGAAGGGAGATTCTTGGTTTTTGTTTTGGAGAGTGTTACCGGGCAAATTAGCAGGGCTAATTCCCAGTCAGCAAAACTAAGAATAGTGACCCAATGTCACCTCGGTCACCGTTCTAACTTCTTCGGAAGTCAAGACCTCCAAGGAGATCCTTATGGAATCCCGTAAAGACACTAGGACAACCAACAAGCTATATTCTATGCAAATTTGTAGTTAGACCAGTGCCTATTGGAGTCAAATGGCGCATGCTTTAACCAATGATGCTCAGTTCATTCAATGAAATGTAAAAATGCATACACATGTATAATAATCAATATTGGATCAAAAGACTATATTGCCAATATACCCTAACCAAATATATATTAAGCAGCAGTTGTCCAAGTCATTCAATAATCAGATGTAGCATGATAATTCACAATCAGAAATGAATTATAAAATATCAATTACCATGTAAATTAGTATCAACCAATTAACCAAATACTTCATTGAGTTGTGTTTTCCGATGTGCTAACGAAGATAATGTCTAACAATGATATGCAGCACTTAGATCATTCAACACAAAGTAAGCTTTTAAGTGGAAGTTGTTAACGTCATTCAATGACCAAGATGTAAGACAATTCACAACACTTAAAAAAAGGATTACAATTATCAACCAATGATGTAATGAAATGTATTTTTCAAACTCATTCACTTGGTAATATCAGTATCATTTAGCATTCAAAGGTAACAGGCAGCAAGTGAAGACGTGTTCATTATATATATCAATCATACATGTATCATCAGTCAAGGGCAGTCAAATTTCACCAATAAAATATTATCAAAGTTATGTAATATTAATAACCAGCATTGGTTGTTTGACAGGCATAAACTCAGACTGTATCTAACTATGATTATAGCAGATAACACATAAGAATATATAAAATCAGACTTGTACTTATTCCAAACATTTAATTCACCAGATCTGTGTGTCAATAGTATGATTAATGAAAGGAAAACTAACTTTAACTATATTAACTTCTAAGCTTTTAATTTTCTGTTTTTGGTGTGAAGATGAGAGCAGAGAAGGAGCACACAAGGGCTGCCCCTAGGGCAGGCCTGTGTAAGAAGAAAAGAGCTCGGAGAGGAGGCCGTGAAGGAGGGGAAAAGTGCACGGTGAGGGTTCTTCCCAATGGAAGGGCGTGGATTGTAGTAAATGGAGAGCGGACTGCGAGGACTTGTGGAGATGGCAAGGGAGCGAATGAAGCAGGCAGCAGTCCGGAGGAAGCACAGATTTGGGGCAGTGAGGGCGTCGAAGGAAATCCAAGAGTGCCACGAGCTAGAAAAAGGGAGCCGTGAGGGTTAAAGGGAGAGACCCGAGGTCTTAGGATTGGGCAGCTAACTTAAGCCCCGTTTTTGCCCCGTATCCTCTCCCCTCACCAATTAAACCAAACTTGGGTGACAAGAAAGGGAAAAGATTTGTGTTGGCTAGATTAATAGGCACCCAGTTACATATCTTCACTAGAACGGAGAAAAGAAAGCTTGACCTATGGAGCTAGTGGGGTAGAGACCGTTGGGGGTCTCCTGGCACTTTGTGTCCTCCAGTTGAGCACCCAGCAAGTCTTGAGTTTGACCCGTGGAGCTGGTTGGTAACCTTGTGTTCTCAGGTTGAGCACCCGGCATTCTCTCTCTAATCGAAGGAGATACTCTCTTAGGGTAGACATCTAGATTAGTTCATTTCTTTGCAACAAACACTTTAATCCCCTAAGTCAAAGAGAGACATAAAATTTACTAAAATTTACAGGACCACTTGCACAACATTGTTACAATCTTTTCTCTATTTCGCAAGTATTTCGCTTAACTATCTTGTTCACAACATTTGCTTCAAGTACCTAGGTTTCAGCTCAATATTGTTTCACATATCTTTGGCTCATTAAGTTGTTCATTTTAGTGCTTATGTGAGATCTTGATTATCTATTTACAAGCATATTCCATTCACTTGTTCATTTGTTGGAAGTTATTATTTCATGATATATTCTATTAGTAAACGAATCAATACTTTGGACAGGTACTTGTCTAATTTACTTATTGTGACTCCATAGCCTGAGTAGAGACGGCACTGGTCTTGTTAATTAGTTATTTATCTCTCTCTTGCATTTTATCATTGGTTGATTGCTAAAGTGTTTGCTTGTCATTGAAAGATTTGCATAATTGCACGCTGATTGTCATTTTACTATTGTAACCTACAACTCCAAAAAAACTTAAAAAGAAACTTAGTGATTAGGGACTACCCCCCTTGACCTTTAGGAGTTGTGGTCTAAACGGAGGAGTTTAGGACCGAGGTGATAGTGAGTTCTTAACTCATAATTTCCCTTATGAACACACACAGCGGTTGGAAAACTTACCCATGTGCAAGCGTGTTTTAGGCGGCAACAGGGCGCATCTTTCTACGGAGGCCAAATTCAATTTGGTGAAGTCTCATTTTTTACCTAATACTGTCGAGATCAAGACCTAGGGTTTTCTGATACAAGCTTTTCTCTCCATAGTTTTGGTTCGATCGTACTTTTCCTCAACTCGCCTTGCGAGGGTGCATTTATCTGTGGAAGCATATTTCAGATCCAAAATTTTCATTTTTGACCTATTCTCTATCGGAATCAAGAAACTAGAGTTCTCAATTTTGAGTTGTTCTGTCCATAGATCTGAGAGAAAAGAAGGGGTATTCAACTCGCCTTGATAAAGCGCATATCCCTGTGGAATCAGTTTTTCAAAATTCCAAACTTCAATTTTGACCTAGCTCCTTGTTATCACACAACTTGTAGTTGTCCCTAAAGGTTATCCTATCCAGGACGGTAGAGGTGTAGACAACTAAAGAGATGACTTGAGAGATGCCACAATTCCCAATGCAAGTTGGGTGTCACGTTAACCGAGGCACTCTTCACTATAGATCAAGCCTAAGCAAGACCAAGGGGGGGACCCTAGCTTAGCCAATGAAGGCTAGGGAACCCAAACTAGATCTCCTAGGGAAATGTGATGATGATAAAGTAGGAGACCAAGATGAGATTAGATCTAGATCTAGAATGATAAGTGGACCCAAGAGGTTAGGGCTTGGTTGAAGAGGCTTAAGAAAAGGACAAATGTTCAACCAAGGGTAAGATAAGGTCACTTATGATTAGGAGTAGTAGATCTAGATAGATCTAATGCCAAGAAAATGTACCCAAGTGGGGCCCACCCTTAAAATGTGGAAAATGGTCCAAATGGGGGCCACAAGGTCAAAATCAAAATGAAATGGCATTAGGGGGTATACTACACAATGGATCTATGACTTTGAGGAAGAAAAGGCAATACCCACATGTGGGATCTAGCAAAAGACCACTCACCCAACTAGTGTGACCTCCCTTGGAGAGGCCCAGTGCCTAACATCGGGGGGTAAATGGAGTCGGATGTCCACCAAACTTTCGACCAAGATAGTTGCAACTAATGTAGAGGTGGGTTGTAATTATTAAGCCCCAATAATTGCTAGATCTCCATAGATCTGAAAAATAAAAATATAAGGGTTTTGATGACCAATAGGATGAAAGACAAAAGAATTGATACGTATCTTGTAAACCTTACCTCAAAAGCTTGCAGCTACCTTGCACATACATAATCCTTGCATTTAGTTACAATTCCAAGCTAGATCCAAGTGATTCCAAGCAAAAACGTCCAAGCCCTAGGAGGAAAAATGTCCCACTTAACCTGTAAAACAAACTACAATAAGTTAGGTTTGATCCACGGATAAATGAGATCTAAGCATGGCATTATCAAAAGAAGCAAATCAATGGACAAAGCACAATTGAAAAACTCCCTTCAAGATTAAAACGTCTTGCCCAAGGGGGGATGTGAAACCCAACAATCTTCCCTTCAAACAATTCGCACTCCTTGCCCTAGTCAATTCGGCCTCCCTTTGTAGCTGTCAAAATCACCTGCTACAAGCAAAGATGTCTAAAGCAAAAGATGTATAATCATGTATAAGAGCATCCCAATCAAAGCCAGAGAAGTAGATCTGCAAAATAGTATTTTATTCTAAGTTTTCCAGAGCCCAAAAGGTGCCTTTACAATAGGGGGGTCTCCTCCTTAAATAGGATGAGACCGACCAAAACCATAAACCACTTTTGAAAACTAGTGGTTGAGAACAAAAGATACAATAATATAATCAACGGCTAAGATGAGCCGGTACATGAAGACAAGGCTCGCTCACATGAGGAGGGGTGTGCACTCACTAAAAGAGGCCTCCAAGGGGTGCGCACCACATAAACATGACAAAAATACAAGTATGCCACAATAGATGACTAGGACAAGTGACTAGAAGCATATGGTGGGGCTAGGAGGTATTGTTTCCCTTCACTAGCAACACCCCATGGCACAATAATATAACATATGACTCAATGACATATCTAAGTACACAAATGATCAAATTCTGGCCCCCTCAACTGTGAGAAGAATGCATCAAAGCACATCCTAATGACTGTGTGGACCCCACTAACTGTTGCAAACTGATCTGGAAGATGGGATACACCATGAATGACCTCAAAGCAGACCTCATGCCAAAACCTTGCCTCAATTGCCCAAATCAAATTCCGCAATGACCTTTTTATTCCATTTTTATTCCACCTGAAAAAACAACAAACTGCCCACAACCCAATGTCTGGTGCCTGTGCACAAAAACTAACTATACCATCATGTCCGGAAGGGGGGTAATATTCTAAAAACAAGAGGCCGGACCACCCCCTTCCTCTGTAGCGCCCTAGGAAACGACTACCCTCCAATGCTCTAGCTGGACAGGCCACATCAGCATGGTCGAACTGGTCAACCGGTGAAAAACTGCTCAAATCATGCCCGGGAGTGCCTGAAACTGAAAGATAAGTGTCTCAATGGATCCAAAAGACCCAAATCCACTAGGGATGAGTACTCATACACCTCATGGTAACCTGTAAGGTCATCTGTAGTATCCACCATACCCGGACAAGTAAAAATATGATGATCTGGAAATAATAATACTCAATAAAAACTGCATCAATCATCATATGAAACTGGTGTCCAACATATGGAATCATCAAAAGGTATATAAAGGACCATAGATCAACATCATACAACATAAGTGGTCCATCTCAGCACGGATCCTAAGGTTGACCTTGGTCAAACTAGGTTTGACCAGTCAAACTGATCAAAATATGACCCTGCTAAAGAAGCCATGCTATTGCAAGTGCAAATGGTTAAGACATGCTCTTTAAATCATTTTCATAGCAAGACTTTAAAGCATTAAGAATTATTTCACTAGCAGTTAATAAATAATAGTAGGTTAGTTAATAATTTACTTTCAAAAGGAAACTAAAGAATATACTCATTGGTAAACACGATCAAATTGCTAGCAAAGGGTGAAGGCTAAGGATACAAGGCTAGGCCAAAAGGGGATGACTTGACTGACTTGACACTATGATACTTTGGATAAGGGAAATGGTGTTACACACTCAAGCATGTGTTGGACAAAGAATACACAAGGAATGGTGGTGTCTCACAAATGGGTAAGTTGTTTAGAAAAGTGCTTATTCAACCTTCGCAAAATGTCTACTACTAGAACTGTCGTGAACTAGGTGCCCGGCTAATCGTAACTTGAGGTTCTAGGGGACACTTAGAATTAGTTTTCCCTTGCTCCATCTCATATCATAACCCGCAGGCTCAATGAGGAAAATTTTACATAAGGTCGACAGTCTTTAGATTTGGCATATATTTAACCACTGCTTTATTTGGACCTTTCATTTCATTTCATATAATTTCATGGCTAGCAATCTTTAGATTTAGCATACATTTATCCAATGCTTTTTAGGCCTATAGGACCCCTTTTCATTGGGTTTCACAAAAGATATACATCAATCATTTCCAAAGGTAGTACAATTTGCTTCAGGTTTTAGACAACACAACTCAAGCAACTAGGGGGACTTCCACAATCAAGATCAAACATCGGGGCAACCAACTAGAGAGATCAAGGTATAAAATCCAACTCACCAAAGGTAAGTTTTGTTGCCAACTCAGATCTGAGACACAAGATAAACATGGATGCAATCCAACACAGAGGCAAAAGAGGGGAGCTCCTCCATATCACAAGTCAAGGTGTAAGTCAGGGTAAAGATCAATAAATGAGGAAGGATAATTGGATGGATGGAGACAAGTGAAATGGTGCCTAAGCTAGCAAGTTAAAAAGACTAAAATGATCATGTCCACATTCATAGGAAGGTAAAGACCAATGAGTATAAAGCAAGAGTTTCCAAATGTCAGTAATACAACTATGCATATAATCCATAACAACCAATTTCATTTTAACACATATATACCGCCATATCATAATTACTATATGCCAAGTCAATGCTATCAAAATGACCTAAACAACAAGATAATAAAACCAATGCACATCATATATATACTGGGTCATGTATCAATATCTATAATCTGGACGAACTATACCCACTGAGAACACTGCATCTGAAACACTAAACACTGCCCTGTACCTATAGGGAATAAAAGGTCATATCGGTCATCAAATCTGAGGTCTCAAGGCTCATCCTTGGCATAAGATCTACTGTATGTCTGATATAAGGATGCTATGATGTGTGAGTGATCATAAATAATGTTGCTCATCATAGTTGATCTCGCTGAACATGTGCAAAGGCAAAGCTCGGAAAAGTGCAGATATCTGCTATGTCACCATGGTAGCCCAGCTACTATGGATGTGATAACACTCTTGTTAGGGCTTATGGTCCAACACTACATTCATGATGATTGGAATGAAGATTGAAGATAGACTTGATGGGACTTTCAACTTCAACTCTTGGAAGTCTACGGTTCTTCTTATCTTAGAAGAAAATGATCTCTTGAAGTTCATCAATGAGAAGGTTCCAAAACCAAAAGCAGAAGATGACAAGACTCAATGGAGAAAGAATGATGCCAAAGCAAGAAGAATCTTGGTAGATCCAATAAAATATCATTTGGTTCCTCAAATCTCTCAGAAGTAGACAGCCAAAAAGATGTTCAAAACCTCGAAGAAGCTATTTGAACATAGTAGCATCAATCGTACTCTTGCATTGAGGAATCAACTATCAAATCTCAAGATGTTAAAGTCAGAATCAATCGCTTCTTACTTCATGAGGATCTTTGAATTGAGGGGCCAACTAAGCACTAGTGGAGAATCTCTTGAATATAGAGAACCTGTTATAACAACTCTTAATGGTCTCCCTCCCTCTTGGGAACTATTCATCCAAAGTCTAAGCGGACGAACCAAGTTTCCCAAATTTGATCGATTATGGGCAGATTGCACCTAGGAAGAGACAAGAATTGCAGCAAGGAATAAACTACATGGCACTCAACACAAAGAGAATCAAGCCTTTATGTTTCATGCCAAGAAAGGCAAAGGAAAAGGGAGAAAGTTTCATGACAAGAAGAACAAAGATAGTAGATCAAGCCCGACACCAGATCAGAAGAAGAAGAAGGATCTCTCTCATGTTCAATGCTTCAAATGCCATAAGTATGGCCACTATGCTAGACAATGTCGAAGTTCAAACAAAAGAAAACATGAAGCTTCAACTGCAGATATTGATGATGATTCTGAAGAAAGTATAAAAGATCGTCGAAAGGATTTCTTTTTCTAGTTGAAGTAATTATCAGTAGCAATGAGGATCCAGACTAATATGGACTCCCAGCAAGAAGATGAAGATCAGAGGACTCTCATGATTCCTACAAGGAGGTAGTGGGAGCCCACCCATCAAAACAATAAAAGATAAGTATTTGCATTTATTGCTCTTTTAGACTAGATCTATTTATCTTGAACACATTTTTTATGCAGATCTATATTCCTAGAATTAGGAAATTTGTTGAGCATGTGATATAGTTCTTTTATTGATGAACAATAGGACATGTTATGTATATGATTATTGCACAATAGTCCATGAGCCCATGATGGAACTAGTCTGGGATGATATCTCCTTTCTTACATGCTTAGAGTAGTACACACTCTTAATAGTATGCTCTATTGGAGATAGAAAGCATCCAGAGAGTTACCATATGTGCTTGAGATATATATGAGTGTTATGCCATAGCATTAGCTAAGATACCTACATAACTGTGTGATCTAGTGTCATTGCATTGAAATATGAGTTGATTAAATTTGATTATGCAATGTCACCAACCATCTGACATAATTTGACTTGTAGAGAAAGACCATATGCTATGGACTACAAGAGAAGTCTGATGAGACTTGTTCTGAAGCACAAGCGTTGGACATATAGATCCTGCTAATCATGAGAGAGCATACTGATCAATAGCAGGAAGATTCTAGGAGCATGACTCTCAGCTCAGATAACAGATCAGGCAAGAAGTAACATTTGTGGGATACAGTGAGTCCTCGAAGGCTTACAGGATTTACATCCCAGGATCGAGACAGATTGAAGTCAGCAGGGATGACTCCTTCGAAGAGAAGGTGGATCTCAGAAAATCCAAAGATCCGATGTAAAGATTGTTGATGAGGAGCTTGTAGCTCCAAAGGGGATGGTATCATCTCCTCCTCCAGCAATTCAGAGGGAGCCAACTGAGAAAGCTGAGACAGTTGATCCCAATGATCCAGTAGAACCAATTAATGTTGCAGTGGAATAGAAGAGGTCTACATGGGCACAACAGACGAGGAGCTAATACATCCAGGTCCAAAGGATCTTAATGGATGCCAGTCCCTCTACTGCAGATGATCGTTCCTTCAATGATTATGGAAAGCAGTAGGGTTTCCAGTTAGAGTCATCACAGATGGATTAGACCATTTTAGTCTTGGAGGACGGGAGTCACTCAGTTGATTTCTGAGGAGGTACACATCCATCCATTTAGAGTTGTGCCTCGGGATTTAGAGCATATTGTTGATAATGACTCCTTGTTCGTGATGTTGTATATTGGTGATCTATTGCCAGTTAGAGAGGAATTTAGCCATTGAGATAAGGATCTTGGATCATTACATCACTTATTGATGGTGTGGCAAAACCTTGATGAGATCTTCCTAAGTTAAGAAAGAACATAGTTGAGATGTTGAGCAGATCTAGCATGACGACTGAGTACATGGCTACACTAATAGTCATACGGTTTTGATCCACACAGACAGTTGAAGGATCCTTGATGTACCTAATCGTCGCCAAGGTGGATACTTACATTTTAGTAAGGAACTGCACTCATTTCCTCTGTAAGAGCTCGTGTTCAGATTGGCACCTGAAGTGATATCTCATATAGGCTGATGGAACTACCTGTGGATAGCTCCGGAGAGGGAGTAGGATGCTCAGATGTAGAGGGAGCAGGATGCTCCAGCACAGAGGGAGATGTGATGAGCATGATTGTAATATTGGACAAGTATTAGCCATGTGACTTGGTTAAGGGTGAGTGGTCCACTAGCAGTACCATATTTTCTCTTGAACAATCTGAGAAAGAATGGGAGATCTCCCAGACACCCTATGATGGGATGGGGAGACTAGTCTCTTGATACTCTCCCATGCAAGTGCATAAATTTAGTCATGTGATTTGTTATTATTCCATTCATTTACATTTCATAACTAGAATAGGGTGCCCCAATATACTTGATGCCTCTATTAGCTGATATGTGTGCAGGTATGATTCAGGATGGGACCGTACACTCCGAGTGAGGAGATTGGTCCCATGATTGACTCCCTCGATAAGAGGGAAGATTGACTTTACTCCCTGACACTTTGTGATGGAGTGGGGAGATTGGTTCCATGATTATATCCCTCGCTAAGAGGGAAGGATGATTATACATATACCATGCATTCTCTCGATCACTCTGTGAAGAGTGAGGAGATCTCTCGGACATCCTGAGATGAGATGGAGAGGCCAATGCATTCTCCCGATCATTTTGAAAGAAGTGAGGAGATCTCTCGGACATCCTAAAAAGGGTGGAGAGGCTAGCGCATGTGTCATGCATTCTCTTGATCACTCCAAGAGGGAGTGAGGAGATCACTCTGACATCATGAAAATGATGGAGAGGCTGGTGCACACTGGTACATATGTATGGATCTCTTAGACATCATGAGAGATGATGGGGAGATCTTGTGCATGTTCCCTGACATACTAGGTTGAGCTGAGGCACGTTGAGCACATGCATGTTCCCCGATGGACTGGGTTGAGTTGAGGCATGTTGAGTTGGTGCATGTTCCCGGACGAAGTAGGTTGAGCTGACGCACAAGTAACTGAAAGTTTTCTAAGTTTTCAACCAACCCGATTTTAATGTCAATTTTTCATAGTTTAACGCCCAACCCAGTTTTGCATGATGGCTGGAAATTGCACATAATTTTCAGACATATAAAACACAGCTGAAACTCACATTTACAAACAGAAAATAAAATATAAATGCACACCACATGAAAATTTCAGACTCAGGCATTTTTGGCAAACTTGCCCAGGAAAAATCCACAAGGGGAAACCTGTTAGAGAGAGATGATTTTATATTTCTTCGGCAAAATATAGAACAGCAAATTATAGTCAAGATACAACTTATCTCGACCAATAATTTCACCCACAGACTGCCTCGAAAAACGTGCTGGAACTACCTCAATTTTTGTGCCTGTCTGAACCTCAAAATCCGCGCTGGAAAAAGACAGAAATCTGGACTGTACGGTCCTTGATTTCTGTGCCCATCCTTTTCTCGGGATTTGTGTTGTACAGCCTCAAAAACTGTGTTAACTGTCTCGAAAATCGTGCATGTTTTCCTTCCTCGAAAAACACGTTCTCGAAAATCACACCCAGAAAACCCTCCTCAAAACTCGTACCCAAAATTTAATGATGTACGGTCTCCTCGAGATTCGTGTTGTTTATAAATCTCTCTGCCTTGAAATGCGTGCTGCTGCAATAAATGTCCAGTCTGACTGCCTTGAAATGCGTGCTTCTACAATAAATGTCTAGTCTGACTGCCTTGAAATTCGTGCCCCTCTCTCTCTTGCTCTCTTTTCTCTTTTTCTCCTCATTCTTCTTCTTCACAAAAAAGGGTGAGTGAAAATGCCTTCCCTTGCTCTTTTTGAGTAAACCCTAGGGTGAGTGAATGACCATCTAATCCAATGGCTCAGATTGGTTTAGATGAGTGGATGAGAATAAATGCTCTTTTAATTCTCATAAAATTAATTTCACTCACCTCATTTAAATTTATCAAAAAGTGACTTTAATCCCGAAAGTCAAATTAAATGTTCATCTCAAGTCATTTAATGCAAGGGTCACTTTATTTCCCCCTTTTAAGTTACTAAGGCAAAAGTCACCTACGGGAACACTTTCCTAGGTACAAAAATCAACACTCCCTCTTACCGAGGAAGGTGTTCTGCACCACTCCCAACTTGTCCCTGAAGAAGACAAACTTGCCCCGCCCCAAGGATTTTGTTAGAATGTCTACAACCTGCTCATCAGTGGAAATGTACTGTAACTCCACAGCTCCTCTCTGAACATAGTCTCGGATGAAGTGGTACCTAATCTCTATGTGCTTTGACCTATCGTGAAAAACTGGATTCTCAGATAGCTGGATGCAACTCTGATTGTCACAGTAAATCGTCGTGGGCCTCAGCTCCTGACCAAATAAGTCTACCAACAACTTGCGAAGCCACAGTGCCTCGCAACTAGCCTGACTGGTTGCCATGTACTCAGCCTCAACAGAACTCAAAGCAACAAACTTTTGCTTCCGACTGAACCACGACACTACTATCGAGCCCAAACTGAAGCAACAATCGGAAGTGCTCCTCCAATCCATCACACTACCTGCCCAATCTGAATCCATGAAGCCAACCAAACTAACTCCACCCGAACTCCTTTAGTCCAAACCAAAATCCACTGTCCCTGCAAGGTATCTCAACACATGTTTCGCGGTTGTCCAGTGCACTCTCTTAGGCTCCACCATGAACTGACTGAGAGTGTTCACCGCAAAACATAAGTCTGGCCTGGTGTTGACCAGATACATCAATGAACCAATGAGCTGACGATATAATGTAGGATCTACCAACTCTCCCTCAGAAGCATGAAGCTGCTTCCAGTTGGTAATCATAGGCGTGGACAAAGGCCTGCAGTCCTCCATCCGAAATCTCCTCAGAATATTTGCAACATACTTTCCTTGTCCCAGGAAAATATGACCAGGCTCCTGCCAAACCTCCATCCCTAAATAATAGTGCATCAACCCAATATCTGTCATCTCATACTCTGAAGAAAGATCTCTCTTGTAGTCTGCAATGAGACGCTCCTCCCCTGTCATGAACAAATCATCAACGTACAACAAAAGAATGAGTGGATCCCCATGAACCACAATGAAGTAAAGATTGGGATCAGCCTCACTCCTCTGAAATCCCATCGACATTGCATCAATCCTGGAAAACCAAGCTCGAGGAGATTGCTTCAAACCATACAAGGCCTTCTTCAGCTTGCACACATGAGAATCCCTCCCATGAATCTCAAAGCCCTGAGGCTGCTCCAAATAAACCTCCTCCTGTAGAAGACCATTGAGAAATGCAGTCTTCACATCCATTTGGTGGATCTTCCAACCCATCTCTGCTACCATGGAAATCACTACTCTAATAGAAGAATATCGAGCAACCGGTGCAAAGGTCTCATCATAATTTACTCCCCCTATCTGTGAAAACCCTCGTGTCACAAGGCGAGCCTTGAAATTCTCCACACTGCCATCTACAGCATGCTTCACCTTGTAAAGCCACTTGGAAGTCACCACTGACTTCCCCTCTAGTCTCAATACAATCTCCCATACATCATTCTTCATGATGGAATGGTACTCTTCCATCATGGCATCTCTCCAAACCTGATGATGAGAGGCCTCCTCAAAAGTAGAAGGCTCCGACTCACGAAGACTAGCAATTAGTGCCATACCCAATCTGTCAGGCATCACAACTATCCTAACTAGCCCCTGGGGCCTACCAAATGACTCTGCTTCCTTCAAGGTCTCCTGAAGCCATTTAGGCTTCCTCTTCCTTGAAGGTGGCTCCCAAACCAGTCTATCCTCATCTGAAGAACTGCCAGAAGTAGATGGCCCAACAACCTGTGAGCCAGTAGCAAGTGAACCCAAAGATCCAAAACCTGCAACTGGTGAACCTGTAACTTGAGATCCAAAACCTGTCCCCGAAATACCTACTGGCTGAACCACTGTACTTGTAGAACCTGTGCCTGTAACCTGTGGACAAGTCACTCCGAAAACCTGTGATCCAGTACTCTGAACTAAAGATACCTATGTCACCTGAGGTGTGAGAGCTCGTGACTCCTCATACTCCAACTCTCTAGACTTCCTGAAGGCTCTCTCCTCCTCAAACCTCACTTCTTGCCTCACAACAACTTTCCTAAGTGCAGGAAGATAAATGCAGAAAGCCTTCGAAGTCTCATCATAGCCCACAAAGATGCCCTTCTCTGCAGTGGGATCCAACTTTGTCCTCTTCTCAGAAGGGACGTGAGAGTAAGTCAAGCAACCAAACATGCAAAAATGACCAACCTCAGGCTTCTTTCCTGTGAACATCTTCTCAGGAGTCTTCCTCCCCAAGGCACGATGGGGACTCCTGTTCTGAAGGTAAACAGCTGTACTGCAAGCCTCTGCCCAAAGAAAGAAAGGAAGACTCTGATCATGAAGCATAGCTCTCGCTGCTCCCACAATAGCCCTGTTCTTCCTTTCAGCCACTCCATTATGCTCAGGAGTATATGGAACTGTCAACTATCTATGTATGCCCTCATGTATGCAAAACTTGTCGAAATCATTGGAGGTATACTCACCCTCATTGTCTGATCTCAGAACCCGAATCATCCTCCCTGTCTAATTCTCCACAAGAGCTTTGAACTCTTGGAAGGTCCACAAGACATCAACTGACTTCTTGCTCCTCAAGAAGTAGATCCAGGTTTTTCTGGAATAGTCATCGATGAAAGTCACATAATACTCAAAGCCTGTCAAGGAAACAGATGACATAGGACCACATAAATCTGAGTGAATCAAATCAAATACACTTGCTAACCTGATGTCACTGCTCGGAAAAGCAGTCTTGGTGTACTTTCCCAAAGCACACCCTCTGCATACATCACTGTTCTCTGTGTTGAACTCTAGTAGACCTATAACCATACTCCTCAACAATCTCAAAGCTGGATGATGCAAATGGGCCATCCTCTGATGCCATAGCTCGCAAAGCTCACTGTTGTTGCTATGTGCCAAAGCATTTTGAGGCTGAAATAAGAGCTTGTATAGTTTCCCGCAGCTAACCCCAATGTCCAAAGAGGTAGATGGTCCTGCAGTCTTGGGGAATATACGCACATGTCCATCCACGAAACAAACCCCGAGACCCCTATCCTCAATAGTGGAAACAGATACCAAGTTCTTTTTCAGCCCAGGGACAAACAACACATCCCTCAAAATCATAGGACTCATGGACTCCCTCTGAAAAGTAATGGTCCCACGACCAACTGCTCTGACAATGGTGTCATCTCCCAATACAACCTCCACATCTACACTTGTCTGTGAGAGCTCGGAGAACATCTCTCGAGCACCTGTCATGTGACTCGAAGCTCCGCTATCAATATACCAAGTGCTAGTGGTGGAAGCACCAATCTGATGGTCAGTCAACAAAGAATACTCCATCTCAATATCCAAATCAGTGCTGGTAATAATAGAGGCTCTCTCTCTCTCAACATGTCCAGCACACAGAGAAAACTCTCTCTGAAATCTCTCTCCAAAATCATCAATCCCTACTGGGGTTGTTGTCTGTTGTATCTTCTTCTTCTTTGGACACTGTGAAGCATAGTGCCCAAATCCCTGACACGCAAAGCACTTGACTTTGCTTAAGTCTTTCTTCTGCCAACCCTGTTGTTGCTGCTGCTGCTTAGCTCCACCCTGCTTGGGGCCCTTCTTGGATTTCTTCTTTCCCTTTGCAGTCAATGCCATATTCTCCTCATCCTCCCTACCCTGTGAGGAGTTGCCCTGCACAAGACCTCTCATGGTCTCCTCCTATACAAAATCATCCCACAGTCTATCCCAAGAAGGTAAGTTCTCCCTACCAACTATAGCCTACACAAACACTGCCCATGGCTTGGTCACACCATTTACTGTTGTCCGCACTAGCTCAGTGGCTGAAACTACCTCCCCAACTGTAGCAAGCTCATCTCTAACCTGAGATATCCTAGTAAGGTAAGATGTCACTCCCTCTGCACCATTCATCTTTATACCATTCATCTTCTCTCTTAAGGCCATCTTTCGGTTCTCATTAGTGCTCTGGTATAAACTGGTCAAAGCATCCCACATTTTATATGCACGGTCTTTACCTGAAATATGTGGAATAATGTGGTCTTTAACTGCATCAAGAACAATTCTCCTAGCCTTACAGTCCTTCTTGTTGAAAGTTGCTAATGCCTATGCATCTATAGCAGCGGGAATCTTAATAAGTTTGGCTATAGTATTGTTTACCACTTCATCCCATAGTTCATTTTTCTCCAAGATAAGCATTATCCTAGCTTTCCATGGAACAAAATTCCTTGTCCCATCTAGCCTATCTTCCAACCTAAGTCCTGTAGCCATCTCGCTGCCAACTCAACAAGGTGCTGCCCACTAACAAAATAAATCACTAACAGTCTGAAATAACTATAGTTTTATGCCCACCAAGCTCTGATACCATGAAAGTTTTCTGAGTTTTCAACCAACACGGTTTTACTGTCAATTTTTCATAATTTAATGCCCAACCCAGTTTTGCATGATGGCTGGAAATTGCACATAATTTTCAGACATATAAAACACAGCTGAAACTCACATTTACAAACAGAAAATAAAATATAAACGCACACCACATGAAAATTTCAGACTCTGGAATTTTTGGCAAACTTGACCAGGAAAAACCCACGAGGGAAACCTGTTAGAGAGAGATGATTTTATATTTCTTCAGCAAAATATAGAACAGCAAATTATAGTCAAGATACAACTTATCTCCACCAATAATTTCACCCACAGACTACCTCGAAAAATGTGTCAGAACTGCCTCGATTTCTGTGCTTGTCTGAACCTCAAAATCCGTGCTAAAAAAGACAGAAATCTGGACTGTACGGTCCTCAATTTCTGTGCCTGTCCTTTCCTCAGGATTCGTGTTGTACGGCCTCGAAAACTGTGCTGACTGTCTTGAAAATCATGCCATGTTTTCCTTCCTCAAAAAACATGTTCTCAGGAATAACGCTCAAAAAACCCTCCTCAAAACTCATGCCCAGAAACTTAATGTTGTACGGTCTCCTCGGGATTCGTGTTGCTGCTAAATCTCTCTGCCTCGAAATGCGTGCTACTGCAATAAATGTCCAGTTCGGCTGCCTAGAAATTTGTGCCCCTCTCTCTCTTGCTCTTTTTTCTCTTTTCTCCTCACTCTTCTTCACAAAAAAAGGTGAGTGAAAATGCCTTCCCTTGCTCTTTTTGAGTAAACCCTAGGGTGAGTGCATGACCATCTAATCCAATGGCTCAGATTGGTTTAGATGAGTGGATGAGAATAAATGCTCTTTTAATTCTCATAAAATTAATTTCACTCACCTCACTTAAATTTATCAAAAAGTGACTTTAATCCCTAAAGTCAAATTAAATGCTCATCTCAAGTCATTTAGAGCAAGGGTCACTTTATTTCCCCCTTTTAAGTGACTAAAGAAAAAGTCACCTAGGGGAACACTTTCCTAGGTACAAAAATCAACAGTAACTACCCAATGGATAGGGCAGAGCTGTGGAGCTAGTGCATGTTCTACGATGAACTGGATTGAGCTAACGCACGAAGATTGATTTGTTGACACTTCTCGATGGACTGAGAAGACCTTCCTTATGATATAGAGATGTTCGAGATGATTGTGATGTACCGATGATATCTTGATTCCTTATATGTTCCAATATGATGATGCCTCCCTGGCTAAGAGGGAGTGTTGGTGTAGAAGCTGCGTGAGGCATCCTCACACAAGTCGGACCAAGAAATTAAAATAATAAAATGTATTTTATTGTGGTATAACACAAGTCGGCCCCAGTTAAAATTCACCCAGAAAACAGTATAAATATAAGGCACCTCACCTCATTTATACACACAACTCAAGCAAGTTCGCCTCTGCTACAAGGAAGTTCACTCCAACTATTAGGAGACTGTTTTCTGGGGTTATCTAGCATAGAAGAAGTTCACTCTTGTTTGTCTTAGGGTTTATGCTACTACTATCTGGATGTACATCGATCTCTATTGTCTGTGGTTGGGAGGTGATAGATTATCACCAGTGTTGAACGAGCTCCACATTCACTTTTGTTTCTGTGCTTGATCCTTCTTTTAGTGATCCTGATTATTATACTGTTGTCTTTATAAATTCTAACGGTTTCTTCCTAACCACTTTAAATGATAAAATATTTGTTATCCTCCTTAACAAACCTTTTAGATCTACTTTAACAATGGGCCATCAAAAGCATCGACGATCCTCCACAATCTGTATCGCTTCCACAAGGTAACCATCCTCAACACCCAAGGAGTCGCTTCACAAGTGCTAAGCGTAGATGGGTTGTGGCCTTCAAAGGCCTGAACCAACACTCCACAATACATGTCACCAATGGCCCTATTAAACTGTCGGACAAAATATGCCACTCGCCAAAGGGAATGACCCAACACGACTCGCCGATACCTCCAGTTCAGTTCCAATGATCCCCGGCTTCAAAATTATTTTAGTCCCAACGCCATTGTATGGTTCGGCTCCACGTAACAACACTAGCGTCCACATCTCGAGCCATCTGTTTCTTTGACCAAGAATCGGTTTAATACATGTCACTCGAGTATACGAGGTATGAATCGCAAGCTTCTACTCATGTCTGTGGCTTCAATCATCGCGGCCTTTGGAGCTGAATGCTCACCCTCGTATGCTCTTCGGTGATGTACATTCACGTGTCTTTGCACTCGATCAAGACCAGATTTAACACCTTTTTTATGAACAAAATCAGGCTTCAAATTTGAAGCCTTCAGTTCCCTTCAGAACCCATTTTACGTCAAGCCCTTCCATAATGAAATTGACAGTTATTTTGTAACTTTGCAATTGAAGTGCTGCTCCAATTTTCACCTGTCAATTTTTTTATGATTGAGAATTGACCATTAAGCATCAACAAGGGCATAAGCCCAATTATTTTATCAAAATTTGACTCATGACATGTGGTATCCATTCACTTAACGCAATACCCTAACGCAACCTATAGCTGAGCAATGAATTAGAATAGAATCCTCCATCTAACCCACACTAGATAATTACTAATTTATGTTGACATTAACATTAACATTAATATTAACATTAGACTTAGCATTTGTATCAACCACTACCACCTCATGCCAACAAAAAAGACAGAGCCCTTTAATCTATAATGGAGTTGTAGAAAGCTTCCTTTTCGGTATTGATCAAAATCGTGATATGGATCAAATTTACAGTAAAATTTAATATATTCAAAATTTATAATAGATTTTTGTCAAATTTATAATGTAAAAACTATCATTTTATTATAAAATTAAATATGTGAAATCTCCATTCATCTTCACAATCAATTTGATAAAATTTAAAAATTTATATAAAATTTTACATATTGTTATTATATAATATATGAAATTTAAATTATATGGAAACTTTAAAAACATATAAATCCTCAAATTTTAATAACCTCAAATTTTGATTAACATTCCATCAAAATCATAAATGAAATTTAAATCACAACGAAACTTTAAAACATTTCAAATTAAGTTTAAATGTTGGATTCAATATGCCACTTAGTGCTCATTCCAACTTGAACTATGGCAAAGCAATTAAAAATTAACCCATAAGGTATTAAGGTTATAACCAGTAATCACACATGACACACATTATAGCCAATCATTAATTGGCAACCACGTCTAGTAACTTCGTAGCAAATAGACGAATTAATGATCGTTGTGATTCAGCAAGCTATCATAGTTGAAATCAACTGATAGCAGCCTTCAAACACTTGATGCTAACTTGACAGTTATTCCTTCTCAAATCCCAACCAATCTATGTGTAAGATAAATTAGGTAATGTATTAATGGTGAATGCAATCACACAATCTGAAATTAAATTGTGTAGTAGATGATCATAAATTAGAATCGATTAAACCATATTTTGCAATGGTTTATAATTAATGCAGCCATGTGAATGGAATTTGGGAATCGGGATTAACAACTATGATTAATATGGTTATTGGAATTCATAAATGTGATTATGTGAAAGTTGAAACTGAAGTGGTTTTAAGCTTTTAACTTTTGCTTATCTTTGCTCCAAACTCCTCAACCCTTACTTAGGCTACTTCCATGGTCACCATCGACTCTCGATCTTGTTCCAATTTCATATTCCTACCTTATTTCGTCTTTTAGTACATGCCAGAGTTATGGTAGTTGGATAGGGGGCGGAATGTCATGCTAAGGTTCAAGTAGCTCCAAGCTTCAATAGGGGGGAAGAGGTATTGTAAACCATTAGAAAAAGAGAGCAATGGATAGTGGGCACTCAAGGGGAAGAAGTATCGTAAACCATTTAAAGAAGCAAAAGAGAGCACTGGGCAGTGAGCACTCAAAGGGAAGAAGTAATGTAAAGCATTTGAAGAAGCAAAAGAGAGTGTTGGGCAATTGGCACTCTACTGTGTCAACATTTACATACTTAGTCAACTATAATTGCATTTGTATTGGATCATTGGTAATGGAACTCACTACTCAAGATGGACCAAAAAGGGGCTTCAAGTCTCGAATTGTCACTACCAATGAAAATTGGTGCATTCTGCTTGCCATCTCCATATTTCATAAATCGCTCCTATCTCCACTCCCTATGTTGAAAAGAGGCAGTGTCTTGGAAATCTGAACTCGCCCTGAAGGATGAGATTGTGAGTTATTTAGTTCTTGGTACTGAGCTCTTACAATTATCCTCAGTTTCCATGACACCCACCCTCTAGTTGTATAAGCTTTTGGGGTCGTTCCTTTTGAAATCACAAGTTTGAATCGAAGTAACAACCCCTACTCAGGTTTCTTCCACTATCTTCCCTTGCCCAGGATGTTTTCATCGTCATCGTCGAACCATGCTCAGGCTACTTCCACCTTTTCTTGGCCTCTTGACTAAAAACAAGATTGAACTATACCTTCTATGGCTCCACCTGAGCAAAGGAAGGACACAACCACCCCAATGCCATTGGTCCACCACCCACCTGCATAAGTCCACCTCGTCACTAGAGATAGAAAAACACACCTCCTCTAATGATTATTTCCTCTAGGAGAGTTTGTCTCTCCTCTTGTTCATAGAGATGAGCTGCAAGAAACATATATTATAAAGGGTTGGGTTGTTCCTGTGACTGAAAACTAGAACATTTGGTTTATTGATTATCTTAGTTAGTTGTTTGTGTGGCTGAGCTAAACTTGACCTGGAAGCTAGTGGTGTGCATTATGGAGCATATTATAAACGTTGGCTAAACCATCTCACGCTCAATGACTATTTGATTTTTTAGGTATGTGCATCATCATAATAATTTTTAGTTGTATTATTTTATAGATTTTCACTTAATATTATTTATTTTTCACATAATCACAATAACGATGTTTTAAAATTGTGTTATCTAATATGTTTTTCACTATTAGTTTTCTAAAATTGTGTTATTTTATATATTTTACTAAAAGCTATAATATTGAACTATGTAAATTAAACGTTGAACAATATTGAGAAGGCTGGTCATATTATATTATTAATATGGTTTTAAAAATAATTTTGAGCACTTATTTCATTTGCTCTAATTTCTATTGCAATAGAACTCATGTGGAGCATGGCCACCTTTCCATGTAATTCAAAGTAGAGAATTAGATGTCCAACTCCAAACCTTCTAGGACTACTACTTTGTTACCCAATTAGAAAGTCATTGCAGTTTACTTTACTTAACTTTAGCATGTCCTAGAACTTTATATATATTTATTCCCATTAGTTATAGCTATGAAGAATAAGAATAATGTTACCTTACTCAGGTCTACCTGTTTCTACTTCTCCTAGTTATCTCATATGTAATATACAACTACTCTCTTATTCCCATTAGCTATCCCTATCTTTAAGGTAAGGCAAAGTCAAGCGGCCTACTCTCAAACTCAAACATATGTATAAATTCAGTAATTAGGCTACAATACCACATGGCAGGAAAGGGAATTTCTTTCTTTGGCTCTAAACTAAATCTTTTACATTACTTCGATACCCTTATGCCTTGAGAAATTGGAGATATGGGAAAGAGAGAGATTTATTCAAACCCTACCTAAATAAGGGAATGTGCATACCCACTGTAGTATATAGATAGCTAGTGATTTTTGCTTGGCCTACTATCGTCATTTTTTTCTCTAGGAATGACATGTATAACATAGCATAAACCATCACCACCTCACCTAGAAAATTTTGCATAACCTTGTGAATATCAATACCCACTTTTTATTTTGTTCATCCCCTTACAAAAAAAATGATTTGAAACATTCAATTCTAGAAACAACCTACCTGGTATGTAGAGTAATTTAACTATGGGTTCTTGGGTTATTAGTACCTACGGTAGGCAGAGACTATTGTTTTAAGTTTTTTCAATTATTTTCATGGAATGACATTTAATCTCTGAACATGCCTAAAGTGCAACTATAGTTTTGATTTATTTTTATTATTTTTTTCTATTTATTTTAATTTCTATATGACTTTATTTGAAATCTGATTGGTGCCATACCATGAAAATCAATATTAAAAAAATTGAGCAAAAAAAAAAATTCCAAACATTAATGCATGGAAACTTCCTGCTTTTTCATGATTTTATTCCTTTTTTATTGCTAATTCTCTGTCAATAGCAATTTCTGCTTTTTTAAGATTCCTTTAATGTTGCAGGCCAACGCTGAGAGACAGAGGATGCATTAAGAGAGTAAAGCCCTAGAAGCTAGAAAGAAAGAGGATGTCAGGACTGAGCAGCTAATCCAAAATGCTGAGGTATTTTATTTTCAACCTTTTAGGATAGCTTTTTATGGATCTGTGAGTAATCCCTGTTCTTTCCTCAAGTTATTAGAAAAACAAGCTCTATGTAAAAAGTTCTAAAAACCATGGCAGTCGTTTAATTTCCTCGACATTAATAACAATGGATTTTCTGAGATTTTGAAGTTTGAATTCATCCCAATATTTCTTGTAAGCTTGTTTCTCAATTTAATACCCCCTGTGTTTTTTCTTTTGTTTGGTGCAGGTAAAGGCTAATAAGATTTTATCAAAGGCTTGTGAGGATGCCCACAGAATAAAAGCCCATGCCAGCGAGTAGACAGAAAATGCCATAGCAAATGCTAATACCAGAGGTGAAAGGGTATGTATAGGATTTTCCTTATTAATGTTAGTGTTTGCACTTTAATTCAATTATGTTAGATGTTTAAACTGAAAGATAGACAAACACAACAATACACAAGAACACAAGAAATTTCCTCGGGGAAACCGTAAAGGAGAAAATCCCGCAATTTCCTTAGTAATAGATTCGTCACTAAGTACAATATCAAACAAGATAGAAAACCCAAAGATAAGATTTCTTCTGCAACTTCCCTCTTTCTTCTCCAGCGAACTTGTCTTCTCTCTCACTTGGTGTGAACTTGCTCAAGTGAGTGTGATATCCAAATGAGAAAGGGTGCCTCTCTATTTATACTTTAAGTGTGACTGACCTAATTTCTCAATGGAGCCAACCTCTCCTAGGGAGACTCAAAAATACATTTTACATTTGACCTTTGGGGAACTATTGCCCCGACTTACAATGGAGGTTTTACCAAATACAGTAATGACATCCCCGAATGGAGGAAAAACATCTCCAACGGAGGTACAATAAAAGTACAATAATAATATAATAAAGAATATCTTCTGAAGTTACATTTACAACAACACTCCCTCTTAACTAGGAAGGTATTCTCTCAACATAGTCATCATCATAGCTGGACACAATCTCTGGACAACGTCGTCATCATCGCCGGATCATCATCACTGCTGCAGCAATTCTCATCTTGTTGATCACTGACTAGTGACATCTCTCGAATCTATCCATCATGAGAAGTTCTACAAAGCCAGCCCTTTTTCATGTTGGATGTAGACCTAGCCAATGTTTTAAAAACCGGAACCGGGAATCAAACCGGTCAGGGGTCAACTCGGACCGGAACCGGAACCGGTAATGAACCGGAATGGTTTGATTTCAATGAACCGGACTATTAAAAAATACAAAAAAAATACAATTTTAATCATAAAAATTATATTTAACATTCCAAGCTATATTTCAAACCATTAGACAAATAATATGTATATTTGAAACCATTAGACACATATTAGGGACTTTGAATTCAGTACATAGATAATTTTGCAAATTTATCAGTGAACCTTTTAAAATTTCCATTGCCCCTTTCAGGTAGAGACTTCACATTTAGAAGACTGCTTTTTGATATTTTGTCAGGGAGTTTGTTATTGTCAAGGAACTACTTTAAGAAATTCTTTTATGATAAAAAAAAGAAGCTAAAAAATTAGAACAAATAGAAGTCTAACTTTTTAATTTTATTAAATATCATACCTGCTAGAGATGCTACTTTTTAGTTTTTACATTGTATACTCAGGTCACAGTATGATTGCCAGTCAACCTTTGTTATTCTTTATGATCCCCTCTGATGGCCCAATTCAGTACTGTTCCAGTATACAAGAGTAAAAGGGGCTATACAAGAGTATCTGAAAGTGATGGCCTGAAGGTGGCTGAAATCCCAAGAAGAAGCCAAGCAGAAAGAAGACTGTTTTTCTAAACAAATGGCAGCCAAACAAAAAGAGCAGAAAGTGACAAAGATAGATGTACCCCAACACCATTCTGACAAGCTTGACACAATTTGCAGCACTAGTAGCAATCAATGCAGGGGCTCCAACTACTAGCTTTCCATCTGGGTGCTTAAAGCCTTAAACCCTTGAAGTTTCTTCTTGATCACTTGATTCTGAATGTCAGACAATGAGGCTGAAAGTGGATTTTTAACAACACTTGACTGGTCGGCCGGGTTATTACGGAACCGGCCGGTTAGGGCCAATTAGGGCCGGTTTGGTAATGAACCGGCCGGTTAGGGCCAATTAGGGCCGGTTTGGTAATGAACCGGCCGGTTCAGGACCGGTTCATTACCAAACCGGACCCCGGTCCGAGTTGACCGCCGGTTCGGTGTTCCATTTCACTTGGCCGGTCAAACCGGCCGGTTCCGGTTCGAACCGGACCGGTTTTCAAAACACTGGACCTAGCTCCCATCTAGGACTTCATCATCTATGCGAGCAAGCCATCAAGTAGGTACAGCCTAGGACCACATATTGCATTGCCTCAGCAATCACCTGCGTCTCCTACCATCATCTCATCGTATCTGGATTGTTGTCCACTAAGTTGCACTTTGGTGGACTACTTGTGAACCACAGAAGACTTGAACAATTTCATTGTTCAGTGCCAGAATTCGGTGTTCATCACGCCAAATTTTTGGCCCTTTTGTAAAATTTGCATGTTCAGTCCTCTGCGGGGGAATTGTAATAAGTTGGTCTAAGCATGGTACTTTTGTAAAAGGCTTGGCCTACCTTAGGGTTTGCTATCAAGGGGATACTCTAGAGTGTTTTTTTCTTAGGAATTATGCGTACTCTTCAGTGATGTGTAATTCCTGAGTTTTTTACTCATACCTCCAAAGCTAGAGTATTTTCCATGGTGGTCGATCTTAGGGAGGTTATTAAAGCCTATGTGTCTATGTTTTTTAAACATGCTAGCCATCAATAATGAGTCATATGGACATGCACTAGGTTCCCTAGGATTTTCAAATCATTCTAAGAAAAATATTTTTTCTCATTTAATGAGATTTTTTAATATTTTAATTAAAAAACCAACACAATCATTTAAGACATCTCTATCTAGGGACGATCAATCCCAACACAATCATTTAAGACATCTTTGTCTAGGGACAATCAAACCCAACACAATTATTTAAGACATCTCTGTCTAGGGGCAATCGAACCCAACACAATTATTTAAGACATCTCTGTCTAGGGACAATCGAACCCAACACAACTCAAGATCAACATTTAAGACAATCTATGTCTAGGGATGATCAATCCCACTGTACCACAGTATCATCAGCACTACTCCCCCTTTCGAGGGAAGTCCTTTCGGACTATACCAAGCTTGTCACGGAAGTGCTCAAACTTCACTCAAGATAGAGGCTTAGTCAACACATCTACAACCTGCTCATTCGTGCTCACGTACTGGAGCTTTATAGCTCCCCTCTACACCATATCATGGATGTAGAAATCTCGTATTTCTATGTGATTTGACCTCTCATGGAACACAAGGTTCTCTGTCATTTTTATACAACTCTGGTTATCACATAGAATCATTGTGGTATCCAACTCGAGATCAAACAGACCTGATAACAACTTATGAAGCCATATGGCTTCACAACTCGTAGAAGAAGCTACAATATACTCTGCCTCTGCAGTGCTAAGAGCCACACTAGACTGTTTCTTGCTTAGCCATGAGATCATGGCTGACCCCAGACTGTAACATCCACCTAAAGTGCTCTTCCTGTCCGAGACACTTCCAGCCCAATCGGAATCTGTATAACCATACAGTCTGAACTCATGGTCTCGAATATAATTGAGACCATAGTCTATTGTACCTTTTAGGTACCTCATCACACGCTTTGTAGCTACAATGTGCACCCGTTTGGGCTCAACCAGATACTAACTCAAGGTGTTCACAGCAAAGCATATATCTGGCCTCGTATTCATCAGATACATCAGCGACCCAATAATCTGCCTGTATATAGTCACATCCACTAATTCTAACGAAGTATCAAATAATATCTTCAAGTTGGTATCCATGGGAGTGGCCATGGCTTTGCACTCCAACATGTCAAATCTTTTCAAGATTTCCACTGCATACTTTTCTTGGTTAAGAAAGATTCCCTCTAGGCTCTGCCATACCTCGAGACCTAGAAAATAATGCATTAAGCCAAGGTTTTTCATCTCGAATTCTGCAGCGAGCTTCTCTTTGCACGTTGAGATTCTCTTCTCATTACCTGTCAGGAACAAGTCATCCACATATAGCAATAATATGACCGGTTCATCATTAGGATCAGCTTTACTCTTAGTAAAGCCCAAGTTCATCAGAAAACTGTCAATCCTTCCATACCAAGCTCTTGGAGTTTGCTTTAACTCATATAGAGCCTTCTTCAATTTGTAGCCATGCGTCTCTTTGTTTTCAACCTCAAAACCTTGTGGTTGTTCTAAGTACACTTCCTCCTCAATAACACCATTCAGGAAAGTTGTTTTCACAGCCATTTGGTGCAACTTCCACTTCATCGTGGCTGCCAGTGCCATGATGGGTCTGATAGAAGTGTACCTTGCTACAGGAGCAAATGTTTCCTCATAATCGATTCCTTCCTTTTGAGAGAATCCTCGTGCCACAAACCTAGCTTGGTACTTCTCAATACTTCCATCCGCAGCATGTTTTATCTTGTATATCGGAATATCCATTTGGAAGATACCACACTTTTACCTTCTGGTTTGGAAACTATGTCCCATACATCATTCTTCATTATTGACTGGTATTCTTCCGTCATAGCTTCTACCCATTCTTTCTTTTGAATGACCTCTTCGAAGCAAGTAGGTTCTTTATCTACAAGATCACACATCAAAGCCACATAACTAGAAAATGGCTTTGGCATCTTGATTTCTCTTGTGGAGCCTTCTGGAGCTCCATACTTCTCAACATCTTGAATAATTTCACGAGCCCAAGTTGGTTTTCTCCTGCGAGATATAGCCATGGATGGAGGTTCTTGGGGCTCCAACATATCATGATCTTCCGGACTCTCATCATCGGGAGAGGGTGCAACCTCTGCAACTCTAGGAGGTATATCTTCTTCATGCTGGCATTTTCTGGATCTCTTAAGATAGCCTGGTATATAGATCCTGAAGGCCTAGGAGACCTCACAGTATCCAACAAAGATTCCTTTCTTTCCGAAAGGATCCAACTTGGTCCTTTTCTCTCTTGGAATATGCACAAACACTGGACAACCAAATATTTCAAGATGACTTACCTCTGGTTTCTTTCCTGTGAACATCTCTTCGAGGGTTTTGAACCCAAGTGCACTATGGGATACTCTATTTTGGACATATACTGTTGTCCTTGCTGCTTCAGCCCATAGATGCATAGGAAGATCTTGATCATGGATCATTGTCTTCACTGCTTCCGTAATGGATCGATTCTTTCTTTCAGCAACACCATTTTGTTGAGGGTTGTAGGGAGTGGTAAGCTCCCTCTTAATCCCAGCATCCTTGCAAAAGGATTCAAAATCTTTTGAAGTATATTCTCCTCCATTATCTGACCTGAGTATCTTGATCTTTCTCTCTGAAAGATTTTCTATCAAGGCTTTGAATTCCTTGAACTTCTCGAACACTTCACCTTTTGATTTCAAAAAGTAAACCCAAGTCTTTCTGGAATAATCATCAATGAAAGTAACATAATATTCATACCCACTTAATGATGTTGAAGGCATCGGACAACATACATCTGAGTGAATGAGTTCCAATACTCCTTTCGTCTTGGTGTCGCTCTTTGGAAATGGATTCTATATGTTATTTCCCTTTGCACATCCTTTGCAAATTCCTTCATGATCAATCTTTAGATCAGGTAAACCTGTTACTACCTTACTTACATGTGGCAGTGCTTGTTGAAAAGTTAACTCTGGAGGTCCTCCCATATTTTTGGTGTGGGTGTGATGTGGAGGACCAAAAAAGTTGTCTTTATGTATTTATGTAACAAAGTGAGGTTTATGTAAATAAAGTGAAAGTGGTTTTATACTTTAGAAAAGTGGGTCACATCTCAGTGATGTATTTAATAACCAAATCCTAGGCTCTATCAAGCGCCGAGAGGGATCAAATCTCCTGAGGTGCAAGCCTCTCCTTGAATAGCTCCTTGAGTGCAATACCTCAGCCACCTAATCCTAAACTCTAAAGTCTCTAGTTTAAGTCTCATATTTACTTTTTACTTTGTATTATTCTTTTTTGTTTATGGCCGACATAATATTTATTACTTTTTACTTTATATTATTCTTTTTTGTTTACTTTGTATTATTTTGTTACTCGGCAAACTCAACAAACACTCTAAAATATCATATTTACTTTTTACTTTGTATTAAAAGTAAAAAGTAAAGTCTCTAGTTTAAGTCTCATATTTACTTTTTACTTTGTATTATTCTTTTTTGTTTATGGCCGACATAATATTTATTACTTTTTACTTTGTATTATTCTTTTTTGTTTACTTTGTATTATTTTGTTTATGGCCAACAATATCGACAAACACTCGACTTACAAGATCTCCCTCATACAAATGTTATCTATGGCCGACAATATCGACAAACACTCGACTTACAAGATCTCCCTCATACAAATGTTATTTATGGCCGACAATATCGATAAACACTCGACTAACAAGATCTCCCTCATACTGGGCTGTAGAGCGCCTCTCGGCGCAATTAATGCTTTTAATTATTATAAGTGAATTAAATGGAGACCATTGATTTTGTAATTAATTCTCAACCCTAGATTAGGTAGTTGATGAAGTTAGTTGCAAAAGACAAGTATAAAACAAAGTGAGAGGGACAAATGAAACACTCACCATCAAAGAAAGGAGAAGAGAGATTAAAGACCAAGAAGAGTTCCCAAGCAAAGATTGGCACAATTTCCAAGGAAGAGAAGCAGCACGCTTCCCAAGACAACCATAAAGAGGAACATACAACATTTTGTCAGACCGTACAGCAGCACGTGTGGGCACAGTTTCCAAGGCAGCCGCTGATGCATTTATTGTAGACTGATAGAACCGTACAACAGGGTCATTTCTGGCACGTGTGGGCCCAGAAATTGAGACAATACTGTAGCAATCCGTACAGCAGGTATAGCAGAGTTTGGCACAGTTTTCGAGGTCAACACAGTTTTCAAGGTTGACTGAAATTTCTAGGTTAGTTTTTTGTTTATGAATTTTGCCAATGATGGTTGAAAGAAAGTTTTGTACATTGAATTTTCTGTACTCTTCTTAATGAAAAATATTTCTTAGGGTTTTCCCCAAGTGGTGGGGTTTTTGCCTGATCTTTGACCAAAAATCATTGTGTTCATGTGCTTAAAGATTGTTTCAGTATTTGGAAGAATTTTTGAAGTCATTTTTAGAAGTGTGGTTTTACTTTCTAAAATCAAGTTAAAACCATAGATTCTGAAAGTGTTTGACAGAATGTGTAAATGAGTCATTTCACTTTTTAAGTCATTTTTCTTCAGTGCTTTGTAGCTTATGTGAGCAAGTCTTCTATGCCATAGTTCGCATGGACTTGTAGTTTCATGAATCAAAGCTGCTTCTGAATGTCCATTGAGTTTGTATAGACCTCCTTCTTCTATCCCAATAACAACAACACCCTTTATAGATTTACCTTTGGGCCACATGAGAACTTTGTTGAAAAGTTACCTAGGATGTGTCGTTCACCTAGTGTTGCCTTGGGGTGGACAAGGACACTTTAAGTTGTGACCCCTAGTCAATTTTAATTAATGAAGTGAGATGCACTTTTTAATTTTAAAGTGACTTCATTAAAAGTTAAAAAGTCATGATATCCTAAATTCATATTTAAATTAAAGTCAAGTGTGTATTTAATTTGAAGAGGGTACTCATACTTTATTAAAGGACATGAGGTGCACTAAATGTCATTTATTAATTATTAAATGAGCATTCAATGAGAACCATCCATCTAATTTAATCTTGGCCATTGGATTGAAAGAGGAAGTTATGATGAACAAAAAGGACTAGGGCAAGGCATTCTTGAATCATTATTCACTTTTCAAAGAGAAAGTTTGGAGAGGAGCAAGAGAGAAAACTAGGGTTTGAGAGAATTCGACCTCAAGGAGAAGAAGACAAATTCAAGCACGGTCTCCAACGAAATTTCTTCAGCAGATTGACACAAATTTCAAGGTGACCGTATAGCAAATCTGGCACAGATTTCAAGGAAATCTGTACAACATTTAATGTTGTTCGTACAGCACAGATTTCGAGGAAGTGGGCACAGTTTTCAAGGGTGAAATCTAGCACAGTTTTCAAGACAGAAAAATGCAGAATTAAATGTTGTCCATACAGTCTGTACAGGGACAGAATTCAGCACAGAATTCGAGGAGCAGATTCTCCACAGATTTCGAAGCCGCACGTGTGAGGCCGTACACTATTGATTGGGCACAGATTTCGAGAAAGAAGATAATCCGTACAGCAAGCTAGTTTGGCACGAATTTCGAGATGAAGTTTGGAAGATAAGTACTGCTGTAATTTTTATAATTTGTCTGAAAAGAAATAAAATCTCTCATAAACAGGTTTTCCCTTCGGGGTTTTATCCTAGACCATTGGTCAAAAATTTTGTGTTATTTTCATGGTTGAATGACTGTCATAAAATTTCTGAGTTTGAAATTGTTGACTGAAAATTACATTTCTAAATTTCAATGATGAAAAGAATCTCATGTGTTTTTTAAGTTGAAGTCAATTTTTATGAAAAAATTGTGCATACTGGGGTTTGGGCATTAAACAATGCAGAGAAGTTTCTAAAGCTTAAAACCGGGTTGGGATATGAAAAACTTTCATGGTATCCGAGCGCATTTAAAGTTCAGAATTTAAACATTCAGAAAAACAGGGGTTTACAAGAAAGAAAGAAAAAAATCAGATTTGAAGAAAATAAGGGTTTGTGGAAAAAATTTCAAATTTGAAAAAGTTTTTTGACAGAAATCTCCAAATTTGAGAAAGAATTCTTCAACAAGTTGCTTGGGTCATACAGGTTGTATCCATGGTGTTTGGGCTTAGAGTAGAAGACAGGTTGGATGGGGCTACAAATTTTAGCCCATGGAAGGCTAGAATTATGTTGATACTGGAAGAGAATGAGCTATGGGATATAGTCAACAGTACAACAACAAATCCTGTAACAGTACCTACCGATGCTATTGATAAGGCAGCTTTCATGAAGAAAGGTTTAAAGGCGAGGAGGGTTATACTTGATGTCGTGAAGGATCATGTAATCCCCCACATATCAGCAAAAACATATGCTTTTCAAATGTGGACTTCTTTGACCAACCTTTACCACAGTTCAAATGAGAATAGGAAAATGGTGTTGAGGGAGAAGTTGAAGAATGTACACATGAGTAAAGGGGAAGGCATGGCTTCCTATCTTACCAGGATTACACAGGTGAGGGATGAGCTTGCAGCTGTAGGAGAGGTTATACAGGGCACTGAGATGGTGCGCACCGCCTTAAATGGCGTGACTCAGCAGTGGAGTGTGTTCGTGCAAACTATTGTTGGTCGAGAGAACATGCCTACATGGGATCGTCTTTGGGATGATCTCACACAAGAGGAGACACATAGAGGATACTTACAGGCAGTTCATCACATCATAGAAATGATGAGTAGGATGTAGCATTGGCAGCAAAAGGAAAGAAGAAGAAGAAGTTCAAGAAGGGTCCCAAGGGTGGGGACAAGCAGCACACAGGTGAGCAAAAGAAAGACTTGAGTAAAGTCAAGTGTTTCGCATGTCAAAAGTTTGGACACTATGCTGGACAGTGCCCAAACAAGAAGAAGAAAGGACAGCAGACAGCAGCAGCAGCAGATGTTGATGATTTTGCTTCTCGTTTTGAGGGAGTGTTTTCTCTCTATGTTGGATGTAGAGAGAGAGTATCTTTCACCAGCAGTGATATGGAGGGAGACATGGATGATCAGGATCAGTGTTCCTTATTGGTTGGCCACTCTTTGAGTGCTTCTGCCACTACTTCTATATGGTATATTGACAGTGGGGCTTCGAGCCATATGACAGGTACTCGTGATATGTTTTCTGAGATGACCGAGACTGGCTTGAGTCTCGAGGTAGTGTTGGGTGATGATACTATTGTGAGAGCAGTTGGGCGAGGGACTGTCACCTTTGAGAGAGAGTCCATGCAACCTATGTTGTTGAGGGATGTCTTGTATGTCCCTGGGCTGAAAAAGAATCTTGTTTCAGTTTTCGCCATTGAGGACAGGGGATTCGGAGTATATGTTCTAGGTGGGAAAGTGTATGTGTTTCCCAAAGCAGCAGGACCATCTACTTCATGTGCCATTGGAGTTAGATACGAGAAACTATACAAGCTTCTCTTCCAGCCTTATCATGCATTAGCCCATGCGAGCAGTAGTACTGAGATGTGTGAGTTGTGGCACAGGAGGATGGGCCACCTTCATCATTCAGCTTTGAGATTGCTGAGGGAGATGTCTACAGGTTTGCCTCAGTTCAGCACAGAGCAAGGTGGTGTGTGCAGAGGGTGTGCTTTGGGAAAGTACACCAAGATTGCTTTTCCGAGCAATGACACGAGATCAGGTGGCATACTAGACTTGATTCATTCAGACTTGTGTGGACCTATGTCTTCTGCATCGTTGACAGGATTTGAGTACTATATCAGTTTCATTGATGACCACTCCTGGAAGACCTGGATCTACTTTCTGAGAAGTAAACAATCTCAGGAAGTCTTGCAAAGGTTCCAAGAGTTCAAAGCTCTTGTGGAGAACCAAACAGGGAGGAGGATTCGGGCACTCAGGTCAGACAATGGGGGTGAGTATACCTCCAAGGAGTTTGATGAGTTTTGCAGACAGGAGGGCATCAGGAGGCAGTTGACAATTCCATACACTCCACAGCAAAATGGAGTTGCGGAAAGGAAGAACAGAGTGATAGTGGGAGCAGCTAGAGCCATGTTACATGATCAGAGTCTTCCTTTCTTTCTATGGGCAGAGGCCTATAGCACTGTTGTTTATGTTCAGAACAAGAGTCCACACCGAGCATTGGGGTGTAAGACTCCTGAGGAGATGTTCACGGGGAAGAGACCTAAGATAGGTCACTTCTGTATATTTGGATGCCTTACATACTCTCATGTCCCTTCTGAGAAGAGGACAAAGTTAGAGCCTACAGCGGCGAAAGGCATCTTTGTTGGATATGACGAGACTTCGAAGGCTTTTCGCATATACCTTCCTACACAGAGGAAAGTTGTGGTGAGGAGGGAGGTCATATTTGAGGAGGAGAAAGCCTTCAGGAAGTCTTATGATTTAGAGGTGGAGGAGCAGCAGATTGTGTTTCCACAGGTGACAAGTTCACAGAGTCAGAGTACAGGGTCACAGGTTTCAGGAGTGACTGGGTCACAGGTGACAGGTACATCAGTTTCAGGGGCTCAGTCTACAGGGACTACTGGTACAGGGACAGGTTCACGAGTCACAGGTTCACAGGTTTCACCTTCATGTGATTCGGGTGGTACAGATTCAGGATCACCAGGTACAGGATCTCAAGCCACAGATACTTCTTTAGGTAGACAGTTGTCTGATAAGCAGGTTATGGAGGAGCACCTACAAAAGGAAGCTACTTCCAAGAAACGTAAGCCAAGTTGGCTTAAGGATCTTGTGAAGGAAGCTGAGCAGTCTATGGGACCGCCCAAGAGGGAGGTCAGGGAGAGCAAAGCACAAAAGAGATTTTCCAGTTATATGGCGATGGTGACTAGCTTGAGTGATTCTGAGCCTACTACATTTGAGGAGGCTACCCCACACCATGTATGGAGAGATACCATGATGGAAGAGTACAAATCCATCATGAAGAATGGAGTGTGGGAGTTTGTTCCGAGACCAGAGGGGAAGTCAGTGGTGACTTCCAAGTGGCTCTATAAAATCAAGCGTGTTGCAAATGGCAGCATCGACAAGTACAAAGCTCGGTTTGTTGCACGAGGGTTCTCACAGGTAGAGGGAATTGATTACTATGAGACCTTTGCACCGATTGCTAGATTTTCTTCGATCAGAGCAGTGATCTCCATTGTGGCAAAGATGGGTTGGAGGATTCATCAGATGGATGTGAAAACCGCTTTTTTGAACGATTTTCTACAGGAGGAGGTATATCTAGAGCAACCTCAGGGCTTTGAGATTCATGGGAGAGATTCACATTTTTGCAGGCTGAAAAAGGCCTTGTATGGTCTAAAGCAAGCCCCTCCGGCTTGGTATTCCAGGATTGACACTTACTTGCTATCGATTGGGTTTCAAAAGAGTGAGGCGGATCCCAACCTATACTACATTGTGGTTGGTGGTGTTCCGCTCATTCTTCTGCTATATGTTGATGAATTGTTCATTACAGGAGGAGAGCACCTGATTGAAGCATGCAAGAAAGATCTTGCTTCAGAGTTTGAGATGACTGACCTTGGACTGATGCATTACTATTTGGGGATGGGGGGTATATGGCAGGAGGATGGACATGTTTTTTTGAGTCAAGGAAAATATGCTGCAGATATTCTATGGAGATTTCAAATGGAGGATTACAGGCCCATCTCCACACCTATGATCACCAATTGGATGAAGTTTCATGCTTCTGAGGGAGAGTTGGTGGATCCTACTATATATCGTCAATTGATTGGTTTGTTGATGTATTTGGTCAACACCAGACCAGATATGAGTTTTGCAGTTAACACTCTCAGTCAGTTCATGGTGGGGCCCAGGAGAGTGCATTGGATAGCTGCAAAACATGTGTTGAGATACCTTGCAGGTATAGTAGATTTTGGTCTAGACTACAAGAGATCTGATGGAGTGGGACTGGTTGGCTGGATGGAGGGCCGATGGAGCATCCCAGTCCATCAACTATCAATCAAATCCCATATCATCATGTATCTATGTATCTATTATGTCCGAGAGTGCCCTTGCCCATGTAATAAGATCAGATAGTTTCTTTGGCCTAAACCATGGCCTTATACAAATAGCCCATTGCAGGCTTCTCCCCATCAACCAAGAGAAGAACCTTTACCAAAAGTTCGCTAATTGTGCACACTTCTAGCATTCCTTCCCAAAAGGAATCAATGTACACCGGTTTAGCAATGGCTGTCCCATCCTGTCTTCTACTGAATGTGCAGTCACGCCACTCATCACAAACAAACATTTGCTTCAACTCAAACTTACATTGCAGCATAGACTAAAGAGGGATAAAGCTACTACAAAAACGTGTGATTGTAGGACGCAACAACTCCCTGCTTCTTGTGAATCTCCTCATGGGGCTAAGAACAAATGCATGGTTATATATGAAGTTGTGATGGTCCTAGCCTGACCAACAACCTCCTTGACGAGGGAGATTTTTCCCATATCCTCAAGCATCAAATCGAAGAAATGGGCAGCACATGGAGTCCAAAACAATGTGAGATGCCTCTCCATTTAGCATCTTGTTGTCTGCCACATAGTTAGCCGCATTATCTATTATGATTTGGACAACATGTTCCAAACCAATCTCTCTAACGAATGCATCCAACAAGTCACACAATAATCTTGCATCTTTAACATGTTTTGATGCATTAATGGATTTAATAAACATGGTACCCCTAAGACAATGTACCAAGAAATTTAGAAGGGTCCTACCCTTCCCATCTGTCCAACAATCGAACATCACTATGCATCTATTGGACTCCCATGACTTCTTTAGCTCTTCCAATCTAGTGTTGGTGCCACTCTTTTCTGCTTGTAAAATTGGCCCTGACAACTCCTTGTAGGTAGGGAACTTATAAACTAGGCCAAGAAAAGCAATAGCATCATACATTGTCTGGAAAAACGGATTGCTCTTTGTGATGCTCAAAGGTAAATCGCTCAAAAAAATCATCCTCCCCATAAGTCCGCCTGCTTCTTGCTTCTCCTTTTTTTTAACCATTGAACGAATGGAAGGTTGAGACCCATCTCCAATTCTTGGAACAAATAAAGGTGAGGCCCTTGTGGAAAGTGAATCTGTGGAGTTCCTCTCATTGCCATTTGTCCCAATCCCATATCTGTCGATGGTTCTTGAGGATCTAGCCACTCCACCGAAAGCAACTTCAACTCTGTTAGCAACTACCTCCTCCTTTTTGTCCATCTCATAAATAGCATCATGGGCCATCCACATAATCTCCAACGTTGATTCATTGCAAATCAGAACACCATGCCCTGGAATTTTAGCCAAGTGGTATTTCAACCAGCTAATCCCTCTTGTCATAGGTTTACAAGACAAACTTTGACGGTTTGTCCCATCCTCGGGCTCATCATACTACCACATTGGATCCAAAACCTTTGGCATTTTGGCAATGCAATATTAAACCTCCAACTTGAACCCTATGGCCAAAAAAATGGAAAAAAACTAACATCAAATATTACTAGAAAAAAACAACCTCTTATTAAAGGAAAAACAATCATCTAAATTGTTTTTTTAGCCATGGAAAATGATGATAAGAGGCAAAAAAACATGGACTTTGAAAACCCTCAAAGATTCTATGGAAAAACAATGTAAGAGGTTGGAATTTGAATAAATACTTGGGATTTGAGATGAACAACACCATAGGCAGCTAGCAATTGATTTGTATCCAATTAAAAAATACTTAATATTGATGAAAGCAAGGATTTGGTCTTCTAAACCTGTTGATGATGGTTGCAAACACTCTATCTCTCATTCCCCAACACTTGCAAAGCAAAATGACCTCTTGAAACCAAAAAATACCCCTTTAAAACATAGATCCCACGGCCTAGGTGATTTTTCGGGTCATCGCGCGAATTTTTGAGGAATCCTCAACATCGTGATGTCCGATTTTTAGCTAAACATCACAATTTTGGGGAGCCGGAAAATTGACACCCAAAAAAATGGTGATTTTTCGCGATGTGGCCGAAATTTCGGCAAAATTTTCAACACTGCAATAAGATAGTTTTATTGGATTTGGGGAAATTGAAATCAATGACTCTTCTCTTCAGTTTTAAATTTAACCTAAGCTTTTCAAGATATGTGCTTCTTTGAGACGAGCTTTTTTATAGAGATTCAATATTTCACCATATAGATTTTCACAATTCTTTATAATTATAATAGAATTTTTGAATTAAATTGTTTTAGTTCCCAATATTTTGAGTGAACACTTCATCTATTATTAGAAAATCTAACTATAAGTATAAGTCTAAGAGATAAAAATAAAAATAAACTCTATATGAAAATAAATAAATTTTAAAAAAGTGACAATCAACAGTGATTAGTAATAAGCTAATAATAATAATAAATTATTAATATGAAGAAGTCCAGATCAAAATGATAAATAAATAAAATGTATAATTCTAAATTATTATGATAGAGGAGACAAAATCACAAGAATAAATAAATCAAATTTAAAACAAAAAAAGGTTAAAAGTAGGTCAAAATAGTAAATTAAACTATTGTGATTGAGAAGACCTAGTCATCTTATTAAACTATTGTGGCTGAGGAAGACCTCGTCATCCTATCAACTGAATGAAGTATTTATGGGAGCTAGCAAGTAGCCATTAAATCTAGATAATCAAAAAATAGAATAATAATACTATATATCTAAAAGAGGGGAAGTTGGTCACTTAATAATGAATGATCATAAAATATTAATACTATCTAGAAAGGAAGAAAAGAACGAAGGTCCCGTTATTAACTAACATAGGATATGATTCTAACATGGTATTGGAGTCGTCATGATTAGTTTTATTGCTACCACGATAATTGAAGTAAAGAGCTCCATGCAATCAAAGAGTAAGTGATGATATAATGCCAGATGATTGTTCCTCATTGTTTTTTGATGGCCGCCAAGAATTTTCTTCATGCTCCCAGCATCATGTATTTTTTGTCAAGGAGTATCAATCATTACAGATGTTTATAATGTAGAATGCTATTCAACTGTTCCTAAAATTTCTGCCTTTCCTAATTTTGCATGTATGTTACTTAGAAATACATATTTTTATAAAAATGCATATTTATTATTGTCACAACCATGAATCCTAAATTCAGGACATCTGCAGCACCCGCATTCAATCCTTCTGGTAATTTCAATACACACCCACAAATAATGTAACCTTGAGAATAGCTTATGGTACTTTAAAAAATTGGGGACACTAGTGAAGAATTTTGAATCTTCAAACTAACTAGAAATGCAGGTCCAAGTACGTACTGCATTACCTATATCTGCATAACAACTGAGATTTGCATTGGAACATTAAAGAGATTATGTGAAGAACAAGTGATAACCTGATTGGTTTTTGGCCATTGAAAACAGCATCCGGTCGCACAAAAAGAAGATCCTTTCCATTTGGAATTTTCCATGAACTGATACACCCTCCAAATAAGTAAATTTCTGCTTCACTGCAAAGAAGTAAAAACTACTATTATATCCGTTAATCCAATATTTACTTCACTGTCTGCTAACAAACGCATTTCTGATTGACTGTGTCTCTGTATGCTCAATGTCAAAAAAATTACCATATTAATTCATTAAATGTTATAAATGTCACGAATAGCTAAAAGATTTCAGAATCCAAGAGTCAATTTTAATAAATTTCTCAAATACATTTTGCTTGTTTTTCAGCTGTTCAAGGGGACATGACTATAAGACAACTGTTGTAAGCTATTTTTATGCATAAGACCATTCGAGAATATTATATGTACAAAAGGCAAAGTCATTTTGTAAAGAAAAGTCCCTAAAAGTGAAGACATACACTTAAATTTGGCTGATGGCCATGTCCCCTCCTGAAGTGTCTACATGTGTTAGCTCAGCAGCAACCTCTGGTCATATATTTCACGCAATCTAAGACTAATGAAGCCCTTATATGATTAATTAGCATCGATTATGTTGAACCTAATCATATTAATGTAAAAGTATCTAAACTGGGATGACAGTTGTCCATTCCATCCTGTGAGCCTTAATCCCCTCCCTTGTCAATCCAACTGGAGTCCCATAATTCTCCTGTACCTTTTCACAGAAAAGAAAGATATTTTTCCATTCACATAAACATTAACTGCATGCATATAAGGATCACTGAAAGAATAACCATGCACAGAAAGACACAAAGATTTATCCTGGGAAACCCTCTTGGGGAAGAAAACCCAGCAGAACTTCTTCAGTATAGATTGGTCAACAAAGTACAATGTCAATACAACAAAGCACTAAAGCTCTCTCACAGAAAGATATCCCAGAACAATAGATACACAAGAGAGAGATACAGAACAAACTTCCTGATAGAATAGTCTTCCTGAGAACAAGAGAGATAACCCAAAAGATGTCTTCACAATGCTGCTGCTCCTGCTCCTCTAGAGTTGCGCACTTGCTCACTTGCTTGAGCGAACTTTTTGTTGTGTGTCGAAATGAAGAGAGCGCCCCCTTTATTTATACTCTTTTCTGGCTGACTTTTTCACTATAGGACCGACTTTTCTGGGGCAGTTTTGCCCAGTGTTGGGGCAGTTTTACCCAGTGACTGGGGCAGTTTTGCCCAGTGTTGGTGCAGTTTTACCCAGTGACTGTGACAGTTTTACCTAGTGATTCTTGTTGGACACAATGGCCACACTAAGAGGGGGGGTGAATCAGTGTGTGAGAACAATTTAAACTTTTTACCTTCTTTTAATCAATCAAAGTATATCAATCATTATGTCATCAATTACATAATCAAATTCATCATGACATGCATCAGCTCAATCAACCATGAGTCATAAGCATAAACATCACATCAATAGACACAAGAATATATGTAATTTTGATCTTTATTTATGGTAATGGAAGACTACAATCTTCTCGATTACAATCAGCACCAACTGATGAAAAGAGCACCAACTCTCATACAGGACCCAGCCTGGTTTTCTTAGCTCCAACTAAGAAGGGTTTGAGGAGTCCAATCCTCAAGTGCAAGATTCTTCTTGCAAGCTTGATGCCAATCTCTGATTGTCATCAATCTGCTGCTCAACCATATAGCTCTGCTGCTCAATCAACCTCTGCTCATCAACGCTACTGGTCAAGCTGGTAAATCTCTGCTCATCAACACTGCTGGTCAATCTCTGCTCATGTACATCATAGTCACTGCTGCTCTCACTGATCATCAAAGCATCATCACATCATCATCATGGAATATCAACAAGTATACATCATCAAGGAGTAGGCTTCAAGCATCAAGTATGCATTATTATGCATCATCATAGAACTTGTGTCAACAAGGATACCTCATCATCCTCCACTTCATCATCATCCAATTAGTTCATCAAAGTGTAGCATGCATTATTATGGCATACATCACAACTTCACACTTTTCTGTGCATTAGGGCTTCCTTAGTGCATAGGAGAGCATGCATCATCAACATACAGTACATCATCAAAAGGCATAAGTATGTGCTTCTTCAACCTCAAGTACACATCATTGTTTCACTGTATATCTACTTCTGAATAAATCACTGTACTTAGGAGAGCGTAATCATACAATAGCATGCATCTTCATCATACAGTAGGTGTATTGTACAGCATCATGTATGCATCCTCACTGTATATGCACATTGCATCATATCAACATCACAGTAGGGTTTGCATCTTAATTGTTTACACAGTGATCTTACCTTGAACTGTGTGTATACTGTAGAAGAGTTGGTTGTATCATCACCCTAATACATGTATCATGCCAAAACATGCCTCATTGCATACTTCTCCAGCATATAGCTATATGAACTTCTCTAGAGCATATATATATTTCTAGTGTGTTGTCCTCCGAAATGGCATGCGTGTCATTTGAAAGCCCAAAATGCAACACGCCAACCGAAATGACAACTCTCTCAGGAGAGAGGCCAATGTCACCACACTCCTCTCCTCTTCGCTTCAGGTTGGCTCTTCTCCAACACTAGGGGGGTATCCCTAAACTAGGATCGCTAAGGCAAGTACAGTAACGGGCAAGGTGAATGGAAAAGGCTGTCTTAGGGAAACGGAAGTAACAAAAGATAGTTTTCAAAATGGGTGATGGAAAAGGAAGGGAAGATCAATCCTCAGGGAAAGACCAGTGCCAGTATCAGAAGGGGAAATGGAGTTAAAAGAGGGCTCATGGAGGCTTTATGCTTCATAAAAAGTGAGACGAATCTAGAATGCATAAACAATCAAATCTTAATCGACATTTTGTACAACCGAATACTGATGTCCATTGAGAAAATAATTGTTCAAGCATAATTAACCAACTTAATCCTAAATGGCTAATCTATTGTGCTTGATAAAGCCCTCACAAGCTAGACTCATTCTACAATTCGAAATACATCACACAAGCACATGAAAGAAGCTCAATCTGTCCACAAAACCGGCTGATTTTTTCATTAACGCTCAACAGGGATAAAAAACCCAAAAATTTTCCATCCCGTTACAATGAAGAGGCTAGCTCCTTTATAGGCCTAAAAAGCTCACCTAGAATAATATTAAAAAATATGACAAAAAGTGGGTGAACTCGGCTGTCAGATAAAACAGAATTAAAAGTGGGTTCAATGCTTGAAGCTCCACGCCAAGAAATACACCACTGCCAGCTACGACAGTCTTTGTGACCTCCAATGAGATAAAAACATGAAAAAACTGCTGTGTGTTGATCACTTGCAGAACCCCGAGCTCCAGCAAATTTATTTTAGCTCTGCGTTTGGACGCTAATGCGTGATTCATGCTATTTCATAAAGAACTGTGTGTGACAACCACAGAAAACGTGCCCCCGAGCTTGTCATGTGGAACAAACAATTCGGCTGCTGCCACGTCCTCAAGGAAAAAGGTGGATAATTGCGTGCCCTTTTTCAAACTGCAGTTTGATTTACATTCTACGGCCTGTTTGTTCATCGTGTTGAACCCGAGTTGATTGAAACTGACTCGACATCAATTAATTTGCCACAGAATGACGCGTGAAAGACTCTGTCTAGCCATGGGATGCCCCTTTTAAACTGCAGACAGAAAATAGCTAATTCATTTAGCACGGTTCTCTCCATGTAATCAGCTAATCCACTGCCCAAGAAAACACGACCCGAGGTTAATAGCTGTGGAAAACACTTTAGTTTTCAATTTGTTAGAGGTAAAGCTACTTAAAATATCTCGCCCATATCGGAATTGTGGCCCGCTTCACTAAATCCCACACAGTCAGCTTCCCGAGTGACGCGTGGATCATAACATTTCACCAATCTCCTATCGGCGGTCGATCTGCCTCGACGAGTGATCACTTGCATTTTTTAAAACTGAAACTTATGCGATCAGCTGCCATACGAAAAAAATCGCGGATCCCCTCGTGGCCTCCGACCTACTCCACCGTGTGCTGGCGTGTTGATTATCTTATTGAGAACCCGAACTCTGATTTTGAATGAATTAATGCATCGGCGTGGGGGAAAAACGTGCCTAGCTATACGCCAATACGGAGGCAACCCACAAAAAACAAATCTCCATTTCTGCCAAAATTCCAATCGGCGGCCAAACTCTGTCGAAATATGAAAACGCTGTGTCATTCAAATGCTGATAACCTCCAGATTTGCAATCAGCGAACTGTGAGCCAAATTGCTTGGCAAATCGATTAATGAATCATTCAATCAGAACCCACAGTTGCCAAACCCTTCATTTATCGCGGATGCAATCGGCTGCCAACTCATTGAACCCCGAGTTTTGGCGGAATGACCTTTAACTCTGCAACGATACCACCTACCACCGATGATCACGATTTCATCACTCGATGGTGGCCAATTTGTCGGTGATGGCTCCATTTGATGCTAACCAGTATTCCCGGTGTTTCCTGCAATGGTGGATCGTAATTTCCTATCGTCCGTTCAATGAGATGCGCTCAGCTGGCAACCAATGCCCACTTTCGACAATCGAGTTTTGGCGTCAATATTCTCTGCATTACTAAGAGTTTTTCTCAAATTACCTTCAGCGTATTTCAAAAATATAGTATTGACAATATGCCCGATCCACAAAATGATCCATAAATTTGTGCATACGCTGGCCCCTTTTTTATCAAATATCGGGGCTCGGGTGGCTTAAATTTTCACGAACAGAACTCAAATCTCGGCGATTTTCGGTGGGTGGTTTCCATGACCCATGACTCCTTTCTCCAGCGGCTGAATGGCGGCATCTTTAATTGTTGGGGGCAAGAGCGGAGGAGCTCTCTCTGGAAATGAATCAGTGGCTACAGAAACAATCAAACTGGACTTCCCAATACCACTGTCTCCTATCACCACTACCCGAACATTTTTTGCTCCACCAACACTTCCGCTTCCACTGGTGCTGCCCATCTTAATCTCTTTCTGGAGCAGTGGAGAAAAGATCTTCCAGCTCTTGTGGTTGCAATGCCCCATCACCATCAATGTCGAACATTGAAAAGATCCCCTTTAGGAAATCCATGGCTTCACTGTTTAACTCTATGCTCTGGTCAGGTGCCCGTTTGAACTGTGTTGTAGGAAGGAGCTCATCTCTAAGTTTAATCTCATCATTATAACCAAATTTTCGCAAAACTGTCCAGGTGGTTTTAAGTCGTTCCTTTTCAATAAAAAGTGCATGGAGAAAAAGAAATCCTGTCAATGTGAGGCCGTGTTCATTGACACCTTCTGGAAGTTTTTCTGAAACAACCTTCTTCACCCCAATAATTTCCGAAGGCTGTAGAGGAGCATTAAAGCATTTAACCTGAAAATCATTCGGTTCAGCATCACTAAGAGCTCCATCTCTGTCATGGTCACATAGAATGAATATTCTCTTCAATGCCCTCACACAACGAGGCTTTAGTGTTTGAGTTTCTTGATCAAATAAGGGTGTTGTTGGATGAAGAATTGCCTTTTGAGCATAGTAGAAAACTTCTGCAACCTGAATCTGCTTCAGTGCTGAACACTCTATACATGTCTCAATCTCTCGAAAATTATGCATGATTGGTGTCATTACTTGCTTTCCTGTACACAGGTCTTCAACCAACTTAGACAAATACATGTGTGGTGGCTCTTATACCCTGGAGGAAATTGCGCCATCATTAATTTGTTCATGATAAATTCCCTTACATCGCCCGGAACAGCGTGCACATTCTTGTTGAGAGAACAAATTCTGCCTGTATTTTCAGTCAGTTGCAGCAGAAACACTCATCATCATAGCATATTGCTGGTAATTGTATCAATATCTGGGATGATCATAGCTTATATGAAAACAGACCCTGTAATCTACTGCCACTTTCATTTATCGTATGTTGCCTGCCATGCCTCTCATTCTACAATTCCTTGTGAAGAAACTCTATGGATACCCCTGCCAAAATGAGGGGTAACATAGTGCATACATAACTTGTAGGTTTTATACATACTGCCACATTATACTATCACCGTGTATACTAGCACATCATCATTTCACTGTATCAATGTCATCTCAGTGTATACTTACTGTGTATTCGCTGCCATGTTCATGTCATGCTTTGTCACTTTTTCTTCACTGAGTAACATCTTCAGATAGTATCTTCCAGTTATACTGTGGCAGAGTAGGATGTGTAGAGGTTACCACAACATGCAAATCTTGTTCATTTTGAAGATTAACAATGTACCCCAATGATATTAACTCTCTCTGCTGCAAATTTGAATTGATCCAACCTACAGTATCTGCCTCAGTGACTGTTCAAAACTCAGAGATACATCCTTCACTCCTCGGCTGCCTTAGTGGACTTCAACACTTCATGCATTGGGCTGTCATTTGGGACTGTTTGCTTGCTTAGACTTTAAAAATCAGACTTCAAAACTTATGTCGGCTCCTGCTTCACTGCTGCTGCCATTGTAAAATTCAGATGCCCTTGACTGTGGTTGAAAAAAAAAATATCAGACTGCTGCCACTGTAAAATTCGGATGCCCTTGACTGTGGTTGTCAAAAAAAAAATATCAGACTGCTGCCACTGTAAATTCGGGACTGTCTTCCTCAGTTAACTGCTGCAACCACGAATTCCACAGTTACTTTGTCTGCTGCTGCTGCTGCAGACCCGAAAAATATCAGAGCATTCCCAAATTTTTTCATACTAAAATGAGGACGTGTTGTGTTGTATTTATACACATTTTTCACTAATTTTATGGAGCCGACCTGTCATTAAAATAATTTTTATTTTTTAATTTAAAATTTAATTTAATTTTGTTTGGTCGGCTGACCCAAAAGATGAGGTACTTCAACCTTAAAAATTCATATTTCATCAACCGTGAGGAACCACGTGACGTGCCACCTACCGTTGGAAACGGCATGACGAGGGCTATCATCTTATGACGGGCTTATTTGCAAATACATGGTCCTTCATTCTCAAAATCTTCAATTTGTACAGGACGTCAAAGACCCCACACATAATGGTGTCAAAGACCATGTTACCTTATGCATAAGTTCCAAGGTCAAAGGCTTCAATGGACATCATCAAAGTCATGAGGGCTTCAATGGTCTTCACATACACATACTTCACATCAACAAGGAGGAGGACTCCACCATATACTCATCATATCAAGGGTATCAAGGGCCCAAACACCACCAATCAAGTGGGAACAAAGACTTTCTCAAGAATGTCATCATCATTATTATACAAGATGGCTTCAAGGACTTCAAGGGCTTCAACATCATCATGTTCAAGGTCTCCATATCATTCAAAACATATCCAATGGTTCCACTATATATATCTTCATCACCACAAGAGTACCAACATCATGCAACCATCATCAAGCCACTAAGTGTGTGGGTACCACATGTAAGAGTGTGCTAAGATCATAAGTGCCATCATACCACCATGTAAGTGGGTGGCAAACCTTCTCATGCACTTAGGACCATCTTCAAGAATTCCAAGACCCCATCAACCCACAACGTCATTACCAACAGTACAAAGGACCCAATCATGAATTCCCTCAAGTGATAGGGGTACAAGGACATCATGATCATGGCAAGAGGGCTTCATGGACTTCTTCAACCACCTAAGCCATACAAGAGGACCTCCAAGGTTCAAGATCCATCATGACATCACCTGTGGGGTTGCCAGACCTTCTCCTGGGGTACCATGACACCATCAAAGCATGAATGACCACAGAATGTGTCATTAATGCTTCTCCAACCCATTTAGGGCTTCTCCATCATCTACAGGGGCTTCAGCACCACCAACAGGGCCTTCAGCATCGTCAACAAGGTGGTGGCTCCAAGATCCATCCTTGTGGGTACAAGGACCTTGTCAACTAGGTACAGGGTGCTCCAAAGCACAAACCATCTCTATGTGGGCTCCAAGGCACTAGATGTGAGGGTACTGGGATCATCCATACCTGTGCACTGCAAGAGGGACTTGGTGGCATCAATGACTACCTGTGGGGCCACTACAAGTCCATGTTGGCATCAATGACAATTTCATCAACAATTCCTATGGGGCCGACTTATCTATTTTCACTTGATTTCTTGAGACAATATTACAAGTATGTTTTAGCATTAATCTTTTAGGGTTGGACTTGATCAAATACAATAAGAATATCTTCCAATGCTACATAAAACATCAATACTCCCTCTTAGCGAGGAAGGTATTCTTCCGACATGATCTTCAACACTGCTTTTGCACATCAGGACAACAGACTTTGTTGAGTTTTCTTCAGTCCTCTTCTTTCCGCCTTGGATGTTAGGAGAGATGGGGTCGGATCCTCAGACCTTTTCGCTCCTAGATCTTTTCCGCTAGGGCATCTCCGCCCCATTGCGGGTTTTCTGGATTCACGTATGCAGTTAAAGCTCTCTCATACTTCAGTCCTGTTCACTTTTGTTCACTCTTTTCTTTCTTTCTTCGTGCATTGTATCTTTTTATAGGAGACCGTTTGGTTCTCCCACTTTGTAAGGACATCATTGTAATCAACAGTCCCTTGGACCTACTTTGTGGTCATTAGTTGGACATTAATATAATTATCTTATCTTATCTTATCTAACCATTGACTTGTTGACTTTCACGAATCTATCCATCACTAGAAATTCTGTATGAGCAAGCCATCAACCACATCATGCATCTAGGGCCTCAAAATTATAGCGTAGCATCTCACTAGTGCGTATAGCCTCATCGTCCTTTCGGACCTTATGTCATTATGGGACTTCATCCAGCTCACACAGAATCTGGGCATCCAGCTCACACAAAATATGGGCATCCGACTCACAAGAATCTGGGCATGGAGTTCATCTGAAGTAGAGTACTTGGCATCCAGAAATACTAGTTGTGATGCCATCTGGCTTTGCAAGCTGATTGCAGAGCTGGCATGCAAGATGTTGGGGCCAACTATGATCTACTGTGACAATCAGAGTTGTATCAAACTCTCTGAGAATCCAGTATTTCATGACCAGTCCAATCACATTGACATTAGGTACCATTTTCTCAGAGACAGAGTTCAAAAAAATGCAGTTACTCTAAAGTATGTTCGGAGAGATCAGCAGATTGTGGATATTTTGACTATGCCCTTGGTAAAAAAGAAGTTCAAGATGTTCAAAGAGCTACTTGGAGTAGTTGAGAACACTTTCATCAGTAAGGAGTGTTAGAATATGTACCTTGGACAGCCTTCTACAGCAGCAGCAGCACGCACAGCAGATCTAGACACCTTTACAGCAGCAGCAGATGCGTACAGCATCATAACAAGGGCGCAGGAACAGTTATAGACGACTGGGACGACTGGGGTACAAGTCTATGTTTAGAGCATACGCATGCATATATCTCTACGTTTATGGCACCAGCTTTAGATAGATGGATAAGGTTATCTCTCAGTTCTAAATAAATCACTGAGTTAAATCTTATTTTTAGCTGGTAGTTAGATTAGGATAAGGTTATCTCTCAGTTTAAAATAAAGAGCCGAGTTCAGTCTTATTTTTAACTGACTTTCTATTTTTGAGTTTGTAAACCCTAAAATTATGCTCTTCTCAGCGATAAGAGAAAAAGCGGGAGTACGGCCTCATTATATAGTTAGCAATTAGATGTTTAGGGTTTTTATTGTCGCAGATTTTTCTTGTTCAGAATTAATGAAAACTATTGACAGGTTTTGACAGTCATCCATTTAATTCAGTTTATTGTTTTACTTTTCTACAGTATGTGTTTATATATTCTTACATCTAGTACTTAGGGCTGTTTTGATAGGGTTTTAGTTTCTGCTGTTTTTAGTTTCCTGTAGGAATTATATTACAGTGCAGAATCTGTTTATCATGTGCTAGAAATTTAACAAGAACTGGACATGAAACTGCTGTCTGATGTTAGTAGTCTCCAACTTACTAATGATGTTGGAAAAGCCTGACCATTGTAAAATTAAGGTTCTTTTATTCATTAACTATGTTTTCAATATTTAAAACTATTAGCAAAGAAATGAGGAAAGCATAATTTTAACTGTGCAAATGTATATTCCCACTTGCAGCTGGTAGAATTCAAACATGATCTGGCAATTCATGTCAAAGCTAGAGCTGATATATTTCAGAAGGATGTAGACTCCTTGCCCCTTTTGGAACAAGCTCTTATGTTAGCCTTCCTAGTTTTCATAGGAAGAGGATCTTCATGTAACTCTATATCTAGCTTTCATCGGAAGAGGATCTTCAAGTAACTTTTATGTATATCTATTGTAACTCTGAATGCATATTTGAAGTGATATAAGTTGCATTCTACAAAAAAAGAGACTATATGAGATGCAATAAAGAAATAGTACCTAACTTACCTACCACCATTAGATTTGAGAACAAGTTTTGGAAGCTTTCCTTCACCTTCTTCCACTTTCACTCCCAAGCAGCCAATCTCTTGGTTCAACTTCTCAGTAGTGATGACAGTATTCCTGCAATAAATAAATAAATAATAAAAACATGTTATGCATCCCTAAGGGTTACCCACTAACAGAAACTAAAGATCAGCATACCATGCTAGGTACATTGTCTTGTTCCAACGTCTCATTTTCCACATACTGAGATCAATGATAAAATTGTGATGTCTTAAAATCCTAGATAAGAAATTTACAAGTTATCAAAGATGGGTGCATAATTCTTTAAAAATAAACAAAGGAAAACATATCATGGAGTTTTCTTGCATTGCTAATTGGCAATGAAAGACAATATTAAGACTTTAGGCTGCAATGAATAATGGAATTTTCATTTTTGATGGGGCACTTCGATTATTAGGAAACTAAACAACATATATAACTTAAAAACTTGTCCAGTGCATAGAAAATATAAACGACCCAAATAATGATGACAATCATTGACAAAAGTAAGATCAGTGTTATTAGTCTATAAGCAAGAGACTAGCTCTAACAGCTAACAGCCACGACATATACAATCAAACTTAAGCTGTTCTATGGTAAATGGTGAGGTTTGGGCATATCATCATTTCATCTTCCTCCTATAAGACTATTAATATAGTCAAACATTTGAAAGAATATGGTAATTATTTTTCGAAAATAATGTGCTTGTAGTCTATGGATTTTGCACTTCATACTAGCTATAAACATCTCCTTAGTTATTGTCGTGTGGAGTTTGTGTTGTGCATTAGCCAAGCCAGAGCCACCTTGTTGAATTAATGTAACTTCTAAGAATACTCTTCTTGTATTATTCCTCCTTCGGGAGATGTCTTTAATGTAAAAGGTCATGTAAAAGTCATGAGGTAAAACCTCCATTGTAAGTCGGGTCAATAGTACCCAAAATAATGTAATATAAATATTATTTGAGTCTCCCTAGAGAGGTCATCCCAATTAAGTTAGTGAGGCTGACCTGGTTAGGTTAAAAGTCAAGTAAAAGGTAAAGTATAAATAGAGAGTATTACTCTCTCATTTGTACCATTCACTCACTCATGCATTGCGCTTTAGAGGAAGAAGGAGACTAGCGAAGGAGGAGGAGGATTGTTCTTGGCTCTTGTTTTTGGGTTTTGTCTCTATTCTTTATGAGACTTATTTCTTTGGGCATTGTACTTTGGTAATCTATATTGAAGAAGTTCTTGCTGGGTTTTCTTCCCCTTGAGGGTTTCCCAGGATAAATTGTTGTGTACCTTGTGATTGTGTGTCTTTCAGAGATCCTATTTATGCTGTCGTTATTGTGAAAATGTATTAAATGCTAATGAAGTAGGAATCTAAGTTATTGCAGCATATAAACTTAACATGGTATCAAAGCTAGACTAAAAAGAGCAGCTCTCACTAGGTAAATCTCTCCCTCCTTCAGATAAGAAAAATTAGGGCTTTCTACTGAAGAAGAATTTTGGAGTGCAAGCGACAATGGGAAGTGTGCCTCTCCAAGGTGCATCTTTCAGCACCAAGATCGAAATTTTTCAGTGGCTAAATCTTCCAGAAATTCAAACCCTAGTTTGACTTTGGACCAGAAAACCAGAAACTGCAGTCCAGAATTTCGCAAGTCCAGTTTCAAGGGTGAAATTTTGGATTCTTCAGAAACAGACTGTACCAGCATACTCGCCTCAGTCAAGTGCATCGTTTGGTGAGTTCAGTTTTCATTTTTGACAAATTTCAATTTTTTGTCATTTTTTGTTCTCCGAGATAAGATGGCCCCAAGCACTAAGCTTGATGACAAGTTGGAAGGCATAGAAAAATTTTGTGCTTGGAAATATAGAATTGGACTCATTCTAGAAGAGAATGATCTTGTGAAGTATGTCAAGGAAGTTGTGCCAGAACCCATAGAAGCTGAAGCAAAGGAAAAGCACAAGAAGGACATGATTAAGGCCAAGAGGATCATAGCAAATTCCATCAAGGATCACTTGATTCCTCAAGTGTCCTCCAAGGAAACACCTAAGGAAATGTCTGATGCCCTATCAACGATGTATGAAGGAAAGAACATTAATCGGAAGATGAATTTGAGAACCCAACTCAAAAGTACAAAGATGAATCAGGGTGAATCTATCCAAGAATACTTTACAAGGGTGTCTCAATTCAAAGAACAACTAGAAGCAATTGGAGACAACCTTGATGAAGATGAATTAGTGATGACCGCTCTCAATGGTCTTACTAGACCTTGGGATTCTTTCATATTGGGAGTAGTGCACGCTCTTAATAATGTTCTGGTAGAGATGGAAGGCATCTAGAAAGTTACCGTATGAATACGGGATATGGATGAATGTTGTGTTGAAGCATTGGCTAAGATAGCATTATGACAGTGTAACCTATGTTTTTATGCATATGTTTTGGAAACTATGAAATGTTTCTAACCATGCTACTAAATTTGACTTGTAGGAAGTATCGTACACAATCACCTACAAATGAAGAATGATGAGACTTGTTCCGTAGAACAAGTGACGATGGTTCAACTATAAACAAGACTTATGAAATCAAGCAGAGGAAGTCGACTATGACGAGATGTTGCTCTAGTAGCCAAACTCATGGTGTAATCGAAGTAGAAGAAGACATCGAGCAACCTCCAGGACTTAGATAACCACATGTGTGCAAATTGAAGAAGACTTTGTACGGGCTCAGAGTCACCCATGGATAGAATGATGAGATCAAGGATCACCTAGAGTGATGAGACATCAACCTTTGCTACAAGGTTGAAGATGAGAAGCTCATAGATGGGTGCAAGAGAGAACTTGCAACAGAGTTCAAGATATTGGTATCCAATGACTTGGAAAGATGAAATAAATCGATACACAGAAGCTCTCAGAAGAGAAGGCTACCAGTCACTCCAGTGCAAAAATGTCCCGATACAGAAAGTATAAGATGCAGAGGGAGGATAGTGCTCAATTATAGAAGGAGTAGGAAAGCTCTGCTTCAGTGGAAGTGACTACAATACTGTTGAAGCCTCGGATGTGTAGGTGCTGGAATGGGTTCTAAGGCTAACAACAGAGGGTGAAAACCCAGACTGAAAGGCTTCAAAAGGTCCTACACAAGGACAGTTCTATCCCCAGCTTGTTTGGAATAGTAATCTCCCACGAATACAAAGGCCTCCGTTGGCACTTATGGGGTTTGATCCGAGAAGGATCTGTCTTCCTAAGAAGGAAAATCAAAGTGTCCTGATTCTAAAGTGGATCTAAACCTAAGACAAATCTACCTTGAAAGAAAATCTAAGCTGAGTTAGATCTAATCTAAAAAGAGTGTATTGTTTGTGTGCAGGGTAACCTGGTTTGAGTTTTAATAAGTTATTTTACCAATTTAACAAAAATGTAAAACTAGATTATCAACTTACTACTTCAAAATACAATCAAGCAATGAAAATTATTGATGATAGTTTGAAGATCAAGCATATCCAAGATTACCTTGTAGCCCTTATGCTAATTGAAAAATTAACATAAATTATTGATTTAATAGTTTCTGTGAATCATTTGCAGAAATAGATAAAATGTTTTAGATAAAGACATTCATTTAAAACATTTAATTACATAGATCATGAGCAGAGAGAAATCTGAACTATAGATCAATGCAAATTATCAATTGCAAATAATAAACAATGTTTACAAATGAATTGAAGTAAAATCACAATCCATCAAAGACATTTGATAAATTATAACAAAAGAAGAAGCTGAAGAAAGACTAACTGTATATTAGAGGCCTGCAAAAAATTACATAGACTGCAATAACAAAGCATCTCCAGTCTCTTTTGGTGATTCTTCCCCCAAAATACATCATCCCTCCTAAGAGACATCTACCCCTTTCAATAATAATTACAACATTGTTACAAAGGATAAATTCCCCATAAAAGAGATTACAAAATCGGATTGAACTAAGAATGACCAAGAAAATCGTGCCATTTGTCACATATCTCTAACATTTCATCTAAATCTGGATAGTTTGCTGAGTCGAGCCCCAGTTGAGCATCACACGTGAAACCTTCTATTTCATTCTTTGCCAGCTTATGCCAGATCCGTATGAAAATGTGGATCTTTCCTTCCATAGTGACAGGTTGCCTGATGAACTGATCCACATGTGCAATTTGGATTTGCTCAAGCCGATGGATCTTTTCTTTGACCTCCTCACGTCGGTTGATGGATCTTTTCCTACGCTCCTCCCTAGAGGCATTCTTCCCAATCCTTATCATTTTGGGAGAAACTGACGAGCCTATATTCACCTCAATCACCTCATCAACTGGTGCAGCCCTACCCCCTCTGTATTCGTCATGTCTGTTGAAATTCTTTTCGAGAGGGAGTGACAGTTCTAATAAGTTGGCACTGCACAGTGATTGTTCTAATGACTGGTCCTCCAAACTGACCATTGGATCTAGGGAACCTCTATTCCTTGCAGAAAATGCACTATCTGGGCATCATCTTCAAAAACTTGCCAATAGTCCTAGATATCGGGCACAAAGGGTGTAAACAGCACCTCAACCTTGCACTTTCGCTTCATCAAAGCATCGGGTACCTCAAAGGTACTAGCAGCCACAGCCAATGCATCTGCCAGAGAATTATCCTCTCTAGGGACAGCCTTAATTGAAAAAGCGTCAAATAGCTCAATGGTGTGCCACATAGCATTTTTGTAGGTACACAATCTATCATTCTTGGCAGCAAACTGGTTTTTAACCTGAGAGACTATGAGATATGAATCACCCACAACACTTAAGCACTTAATCTTACGGTCTCTAGCAACTTCGAGTCCTACGAGAAGGGCCTCATACTCCGCCACATTGTTAGTGCAATCAAATTCCAAGTGAAATGAGTATATGGTTTCTTTGTCGGCGGGTTAAGTTATGACAACACCAGCGCCCGCACCATGCCTAGAGCGAGCCCCGTCGAAATGCATCTTCCAGATCTTACTAGGCGAGAAAGGGTGTTGCCTAACGTCTTCCCGGTAATTTGCTAACACCATAAAGTTTCCTACCTCATCTGTTGGGCGGATTGCTTCTTCGTATAAATAATCGGGGGTCTCCACGTGTTCCTTCATGGAAGGCTCGTTAAGTAGAGTGATGTCTTTTCCTCCCCCCCTCGGGATGGTTGCGTACTTGAGATCCATTTGAATATTTCCACCCAATTCAACAGCCCATTCTCTAGATAGAAGCATGCCCCAGACATCTGGGACATCTAGGACGAGAACATCCATGGACATTCTGATATCGGGACATGCAGCTAACTTCACATGGAGATTTTCAATAACACCCATTGCATTTACCGGACGGGAATCCATCCCACACACATTCCTAAAAGGCCTGGAAGGGGTCAGTTCAAGTTGTTCCATGACTCGCAGCGGCATGATGTTGACTTCAGCCCCAAAATCAAGCATGCAATTGTGGAGTATGAGTTGATTTACCTCGAGGGCAACATAGAATGGAGGACACCCCTCAAAGTTACCAGACACACTATGGATGTTTATTGGAGGGTTAGGTGCGACCTCAATTGGTTTCTCAGGAGAAGTCCCCTTCGATCGTACCCCCAGAAGGTACGGGCTCTATCATGCATCTCGGGAATCTTCAAAATTTCATTTAGGGGTATGGGCATGTTGAGTTTGGACAGAAAGTTTCCCATGTCGAAATGGAAGGCATGTTGTTTCACCTTGTTAATCGGGGTGGACTTTATGCCGAGGAATTCCATGATCTGGGCTTTGATGGCCGAGATTTTGACTAACTCCTTAAAAGAAACTTGAATCAAAGAGTTGGACAGCTTGCCTGAAATGTTTACCTTGATAGGATCCAGACAATGGGACTCCTTACTAGAGGTCCCCTCGGGACTTGTGACCTCCCTCTTCCACCGATTAGCTTGCGAAGGGGTGGTTTTTGCTTCAGGCTTTGGGCTGGACTTGATCGCAACCCTAGGTAGAAGTGTTTCTTTCGTTTGAGGATCCTCTTTCCCTCTGGTCATAATCCTAGGGTCTGTTTTCGGTATCACTTGCCCCTTTGGGCTAGATTTATCCTTTCCTTGGGATCTCTCAGGACAAGGATTTGGCTAAGGATTGTTCTTTTTTAGGCTTTCAGGATTGATCTTTGTATGACCGGGGTTAGTTGGGCCACTTCTTTTCTCGGCCAATTGGCCCCAGGTAAGGACCTGGGTGGACGTAGTGGAATTATTATAAGCTCCCTCGTAAATGTGACGGATACATCTATCGCGTTCCCTATTATCGTCATCTTGTTGTTTCAACAGGATAGTGACATTAGTGACCAGTTCAACTAACTGAGCTAACACTTTCATGGTCACACCAGGCACCATTTCGTCCTTTTCAGGAGGAGGCATACTCTACGGGTTCTTCTGACGCAAGTAAATGGTGTACTATGTAATGTGTCCAAGACGGTCTGAACTACGAAGGTTGTAATGGTTGGGTTCGGCGTCCAGTGGAGCCACGGGGTGGAGTCGCCAGGTGAACTAGGAACCCTGTTCACCGAAGGTAAGATGTCGTAGGGGAGTGGAGAGTGAAACAAAATGATGTTGGCTGTAATAAATTATGCAAATGGAAATCAGCCAACAGAGTTTTAAGTATAGGAGCGATGATAAAAAAAGAAAAAAGCAAAAAGACTCAAACTCAAGAAAAACACGGGTAAGCCTCTACCTCCTCGGAAACAGCGCCAAAAATGTTATCACACTAGCTCTAGCTGCTACTAAAGGTCTCTCGTCCGAGATGGTAGAGGGCAGGCAGCCAGGTAAGTGAAACCTACAAACACCAAGTCCACCGTTCGAAGGACGGTCGTCACACCGAACAAGGCATTTGTCACTTCGGATAGGGCACATAGCATAATCTAGAGGGAGACCCTACTCAACCAGCAATGGTTGAGGTACAAAACAGACACTCCCAAACCCCAAAATTAACAGTGAAAGCAAAGAGAGGAGGTGTCTAAAATCTCTGAGACTCTTTTCCAACCAACGGACAGAAATTGGGTAATGGATGGAACGCTTAACTAAGGCAATTTCCGATCAGATTCTACGGTGAAGAATGATTAATTTGGACTGTTTAATGGCTGGAAATGAAATCAGAAACATAAAATCAGCTAGAAGTGGAAGATGAAATTCAACCTATGGGGGAATTGACCCAAATTTGACCAAGTATGTAAAACAGAAATAAAATCAGCGATTTAAACACTACTTCTAGCAATTTTCTGTTCGTATTAGATGTTATTGGATCAATGCAAACCAAAACAGAAATACCCACAAACCCAAATGACCCAACCAAATAGAAAATCGAAAAAATGCCCAAGTGGGGCAAAATTAATGAGTGGACTAGTGCTGGTTTATTAGGCAAATGGAGTCGGAAAGGAGTTAAACTTTGGGATTGGGTTCTGAAAATTATTTTAAAAGTGGATTTGTAATAAAAACAACGTTTTAACGATGAAATTTTATTATGAGTTTTTAGGGTTTTTTATGTGAATTTCCAGCTTAACACATATAGTGAAAATGAAATCTATGAGGCCAGCAAGAAGAACATACCTGAGAATAGATGGACGGATAAAAATGCTTGAAGACTAGCCCCCAAATTCAAGTGTTGAACAGCAGCGTGTCCCCTTGAGCGTTTGAGCTTCCAACTAGTCAACTGCGCCTTAGCCACCTGCCACAAACAAGATAAAATCAGTATCAACAGCAAATAGTTAAGCAAGTAAATGACTGAAAATAAAGGAATTGAAAAGCATTAAGCAAAGACAACTCCCTTTGTTGATGCCCTGGAGGAAAAGAACAAGTGTGGAGCTCCTACTCCAAAAATTGCACCCCTCTCCAACTGTCTTCTTCACCTGCAATTCGTTTTGGCCCAAGAAAGAGTAGAAACACCACAATAACCACTCAACAATGCTAAGGAGACTAGATATCAGTCAAATAATCAACATCCATAAATACATTCTCAAGAACTCAGGTGAAAAATGGCTCTATATCAATCAAGATCAAGTATACATTGTGCCAAGAGACTTACAAAATGGGTGAGTCTCTTCTCTTATAGAGAATGCTCACACTCAAACCTAATTCCCTCCAAAATCGATGGCTGAGATGCACTCTCTCAAATGCCAAATCGATGGTGGAGATCAACTCTAGAGGGGGAGCGAATTTACCCTCATGTGCCCAAGTGGAGGATGGGGCCATTTGTGGGGCCCATAAAACATATAAATAGGTGGTTGGGGAGTGTCTATGGGTTGTTTTAGCCCCCCATACCACTTAGCCAAAGTCTCATTACATAATAATTACAAAATATGAAGTTTTGCTAAGTGAAAAATGCCCCTCTATGGGCAAATTCGCCCCATGAGTGAAGCTGGGCTAAATGAGGGCCCCACATCATAAAATAAATATCCAAACATAGCAAAATGACCTTAGGGGACCCCCCTTACTTTTACCAACAATTGCACTTACCATTTCGATAGTTACGTTAGCCAAATTTGATTTTCCATTTTTAATTAATTGCTGGTTTTATTTCTGAAGATGTATTTTGCGCTTTTGACCCACTTATATTGCCCGGATTGACGAACCGTCTGCTGCAATGCGATCGTAGATCTCAAATATAGTGGACATGGTCACTCAAACAACCCCGATCCATCAATTGGGCATTGTTTGCCCAAAATCAAAGATTTTTAATTAAAACAGGTCCCTGGTGACCAATAATAATTAAAAATCTCATCAACGCTTCAACATTTTCTGAATCTGACACTTGGAGGCGTATATGGGACCCCAAGACATGATAAATGACCAAAATCAAAATCTTGATCGCAACTTTTTTTCAGGGCCATTTTTGGCCTAGTCAACCTGGTTTGACCAAGTCAAATCTAGTCAAAATGGCAATGGCTAAAAACCTGTATGCAACATGAAGCGTCAAGGCTTCCTTATTTATGTTAGTACATTACTAAAACAATATAATGACAACATGGTGATCATAATAAAAATACCTCAATAAAAAATAAGCCCTAGGTGAGGTGGGCCCACCACCTCCAACAAAGACTCAAAACTGCTATGCACAACTTATAGACTTGAACACTTAGCTAACTTTGGGTGAGGTGGATAAACAAGGTGAAGGATAGGGGAAGACAAGGACCAAGACCATGTGACCCTTCGGATAAACAGGGAAAGCGGGACCCACTGACATAAGCATACCATGATAATAAACAAGGAAGGGCGGTGCCTCACAAATGGGTATAGTGCAGGGAAACCACCACTGATCATCTAACATACACCTTGCAACTCACATTCGTGCCTTCAGAAGACTCCGTGAGGATCTTTTCTAGAGCCGCCATAACTGGGTGTTCGGCAAACCGTAACTTGAGACTCTAGGGGACAATTCGCATAGCTGTCCCTTACTCCATCTCACCTCCTTGCCCCGCGGGAGTAGGTGAGGAAATAACCACTACAATGCGTTGATAATATATGGCTGACCTATGTCCGAGTGTGTTCAAAAACACATTCTTGGACTTTACATTTGACTTTCATACTTAGCGTTTTTTACTTGATTTTACATTCAAATAGCCTTTTTGGCTTCATTTACATTTCATGGCCCTTTTTGGGCTACATACATATCTCAAAAGATATAACAAGGTGCTTGTTATCACACTATAGTAGCAGGGCTACTATTCTTGTTCAGCAGATATCTGCACATTCCAAAGCTTCCATTATTCAGAGCATGGCTATATATTTTGGATCACTCATGATCAGAGCAGTGTATTATTCAGACTTATGTCAAGGCTGAGCCTTGAGAGTTCAGATTTGATGACCGATGTGACCCTTTATCCCATACAGTTTCAGTTCAGTGCTTAGAGATGTATTGCAGCAGTGTTTCAGATGGTATATGATGTTTCTTACTATGATGATGTTATATGATCTATAGATGCTTTATCACTGACTGTGGATTATTATCTTGTTGATTTAGTCATGTTCACAGCATCTACTTGGTATATTATTCCTGATGTGGCAAACTGTTTAAAATGAACTATAAATCATAAAATGGACAATTGCTTGCACATTTAGGTCATTTAACAAAACCCACTGGTTTTCCACCTTACATAGATATGGTCTTTCCTGACACCAGTTGTCTGCTAGTGTAGGCTCCATATTCACTTGACTCCATCCATACATGACTTTCCTATTTGACTTTAAACCTTGACCTGTCTCATTTGACTTTTTGATACTGAGGACTTCCCCATTTTTCTACCTCTGTGTTTGGACCGCATCCCTGTATGTTCAGTGTCTCGGCTCTAAGTTGGTGACAAAACTTGCCTTTGGTGAGTTGGATTGTAGGCCTAAATCATTCTGGTTGGTTGTCCCGATGTTTGGCATTGGCTCGAACTCCCCCTAGTCACTTGAGATGTTGTTGGCTAAAACTGAAAGCTCATGTTCTACCTATGGAAACTTATAAATTCGCCCATGGAAACTAAAAAAAGGGGCAAGAGCGATGAACAGCTAAAAATACTCCTCGAAGAGTATAAGAAAGGTCCAAAAAGCAATGGTTCTTAAAAGTTATATCTAAACAATTGCTGACCTTATATGTATTTGAAAAAGCATGCCCTGGATGCAAGCTGCAACTAGTTGTGCTTATCAGCACACCTGAGATCCGAAGGGTTATGTAGGCCAAAAAGGCCATGAAATGAAATTGAATGATCCTAATGAACCTGGATCAACTTGATGTAGACATGATGCCTAAATTGAATAAGCACTCTCTGAACAACTTATCCATTTGTGAGGCACAGCCATCCCCCGTGTTATTTTGTCTAGCACAGAGTTTGTAGCTTCCCCCTTCTCCCAATCCAAAGTATTTTTGAGTTAAGTTAGACAAGTCAACCCCTTGGCCCAACCTTGTTCCTAGCCTTCACCCTTCACTAGCAGTTTGACCATGTCCAATGGGTGAGTTTGTCATGTGAACTAGTGTGCAAGTAATTTTATATAACAGAAGAATATACTAACTTGATTAATGCCACTGAATGGATGTTATACTTTGAGCTTGGCTGTGAAAATGATTAGAGAAGCATGTCTTAGTCTACTAATGTGATTTATCCTTGGTTGTATATTGTTGGGATCAGTGATGATGTGGGCCATAGACATATACCTATTGATGATGATTGATGGTCCCACATACTTGATGATGAGATCATATGATGGACATATGATGCAGATGATGATTGATGCAGTTCAGCAGTTTTATTTACTACTTCAGATCAGCAGATTATGCATTGTCCATATATGGTGGACCCTACAGCTAGCCCATTAGGGCAACCCATGGTGTATGAGTACACATTCCTAGTGGATTTGGGTCTTCTGGATCCAATGAGACACTTATCTTTCAGTTCCGGGCACTTCTGACAGTGATTGATGCAGTTTTACACTTGTTGACCAGATTTGGGGCTGATTTCCCAACCTGAGCAGCAGGGGCCATGAGAGGCCAGTTCACCTAGGGCGCTGTATGTGGAGGGGGTGGTCCAGCCACTTGTTTTTACCATTTACCCCCCCTTCTGGAGAGCCTGGTGGACTCAGATGGACAGCGCAGATGCCCTAGGAGGCAGTTTTGGCACTTTCACAGTTACCGAGGCAGTTAAAAAATGGGATAAAGTGGTCAATGAGGAATTCGATTTGGGCAGTTGAGGCAAGGTTTTGGCATTTGGTTTTCACAGAGGTCTTCCAGGGTGATCTCACTATCTTCCAACCAGTTTTCACCATGTGGGTATGCCCACATTGATCACAGGAGGTCTTTTACTGCTTGTCTGTCACAGATTTTGAGGATAGATTTGATCATTTATATTATATTGGACATATTTTATTATTTTATTGTGCCTTGGGGATGAGCTAGTAAGGATTGATGCCTCCTAGCCCCACCATGTGTTTATTTTGTCATGTCCTAGTCATTATGAGGTGGATTTTTGTACTTTTACCCCTCTAGTGGATGACGTCACCCTCCCTTTGTACCATTTAGTGGGGACGTCATCATTATATTGGGTGATCCATGTGATGTATTGTTATGATTTATTATTAGCCATTGATTAGACCTTTTGATCTTTTAATCTTAGCCACTCATGTAAAAAGTGGTTAGGATTGTACTCTCTCCCCATCCTATTTAAGGAGGGAGCCTCTCATTGTAAAATCATCTAGAGATTTTTGGCTCTTGGCTCTTGGAATAAAATTTCTATCTTTTGGAGTACATGCTTGGATTGGAATGGATGTTGGTTGTTTCGATTGTAAATGCTTTTGTCCATTGCACTAGAGGATCTATTGTAGCTATCTTGCATATTTGCCATATCTTTTTTTACAGGTTAAGAGGACGTTTTTGACAAGTGCGAATTGGTGGGGAGGCTTGCCCTTCAAGCTTGGAGGAAGACGTTTTGGTTAAACAGGAAGCAGTTTTGTCTTTATGCCAACTATTCTTTGCTTATCTCTCTCTTGCTTGTATCTACCTTCAACATGTTAAACTGATTGATGCTTTGCTCCTTGGTTTTGACAGGTTAGAGGGACTCATATGTGGCTTGGAAAAATCGATTTGGCAAGAGGGCTTCAACAATTCTCCATTTGATCTTTGACAAAAGTAATCCTCGTCTCAACTAGCATTCATCTCTTCATCCAGGTATGCTCCAAAGGTATGATCTTCTTCTTCCTTGAATCATCCATAATTTCTAGATCATAAAAACCCTAATTGATTAAAACCCTTATTTTTGGTTTTTCTTAGATCTACTTAGATCTAGCCTTGCTTTTGAAGAGATATTAAAAACCCACCTCTATAGTATCCACCCCTAGTGGGATCTATAGTTTGGTGGTGATTGGGTTAAAATTGACACACTTTTGAAGGCAAAAAGCCCTCTTGAACCAAATCGCACTTCCTTGGAGAGGCTTATTTTGGCTAGATCTAGCACATGGGTAGGTGAGATCCCACTTGATTTGCAATCTACACACTTGATAACCTACCCCCATACTGTTACTTTGGTGATTTCTACCTTGTGGGCATCATTCCACGTTTTAAGGGATTAAAACCCTCTTTTGAATTTCTTAACACCTTAAAACTCAGATCTAGTAAGATCTAACCCTTGGATCGACATGATTTTCTAGATCCACATAGATCGGTGCATAAGCTACTTGGATCTACAGTTTGGTGGCCATTGGACTTGATTTGGTCCACTTAACCCTTCTTTTAGCCCTCCTTGAGCAAGGTCGCACTCCCTTGGGTGAGTGATTTTGCCCACTTTGAGGAAGTGGGTGGTTGAGATTTTTGTGGATTTGGAACAGCCATACCTTGAAACCTAGGTCTAGAGTATCATTTTGTGACGATCTGCCTTGGGGGTAGCATTCCTTGTTTCAAGGGATTGTGGTCCATTTAGGGTCATTTCATGAAAACTTAGATCTAGCAAGATCCAACCATTATGTCTCAATTAGCCCACTTGAATTAGCTCTTAGGTGTCCCGATCTACACTTTGACATACCTTTTGACCCCATTAGCCCATCCAACAAGGCACTAGTCCTCCTCAAAGCAAGTCGCACTCCTTGGGAATTGTGTCAAACCATAGATCCGATATATGGGTACTCCTAAAAATAACTTAGATCCATAGATCTACTCATTACATAACCTCCAGTACCAATTGCCTCCCTTAGCTTCACCTTGTGGGCCCACTTCAAGCCATTTCACATATTCCAAGAAAACAATCTCCCTAAACACCTTCAACCATACTTTAACATCTAGGTCCATTCAACCTTGCATTGGTTTCTGTAACTCTTCATTTACTTATCCTTAGAAACCTTTGTTTGGGTCCAATCAACTGTGATTGGTTATAGGGTCTCCCCCTAGGTCTTGTTTCACCTTGACCTAAAGCGAAGAGTGCCTCGGTTGACGTGACTCCCACCTTGCATTGAGAACCGTGGCATCTCTTAGGTCACCTCTTTAGTTTCCTATCTCTACCGTCCCGGATGGGATACCACTAGGGGCAACTACAAGTTGTGTGATAACAGTGCTCATAGTACAAAGTAATGGGGGCAAGTGTACATGCTTCGATGACCAATGGGGAACACCCGGTGAGTCTACACAATCCTATACTGCATTGCAACATCAGGGGCAACCAACGGAAGCAAATCCCAGGTTTGAGAATGCATCTCACACACTAAAGAGCCGAGGCACAAGAGACAGGGAATCATGGCATACTCAGAGGTCAATGGGGAAGGGGATCCTCAAGGCCACAAATCAAGGTCCAAGTCGGGAAAGACCAAACATGAATGAGTCGGATGGGTGGAAGGAAGTGACAGGTGGATCCAAGGTTAGCTGCCTAGGAGGACGAAATGACCAAGTCTATACCAAAAGTGGGGATAGGAACCAGTGTGCATATACATGAGTCTACTAAATGAGGTGGACTAACATCACCAAGGGCCATACACATCATAATGAAAACCGAGATTAACACATCAAACATCATACGTCAAGTCCGTGTACTATCATAAATAAACAAGTCTAAACAACAACATGAGCAATAAACCATAAAGTGCTATACCTGCCATACCATATACCTGCTGCTGAAGCTGGATCTGGAACTGGATCTCTGCTGAATCCGGGCAATAAGTGGCATACCAGCAATACTCTGTAGTACTCTCATCACAATATGGCTAAGTAACTCTCTCAATGGGATCATGCAAAGCTCGGCAAGGAAGGGTGACCCTGTAATCACTGCTCTGTAATAGCTCTGGACCAATACAAAACAATCTGTCCCCTCTGATATCTCTGCTCGAGGCAATCTGAATACAATGAATGCCCCCTCTGAAGGCATCTGATCTCTGATCTAGAAAAAAAAATGTAGTATGGTCCCCTGACCACACAATATGCAGCATGGTAGCTCCAGCTAACATAAATGTGATAACAGGTACATTAGCAGTATAGGCATCAGTATGGAGTAGAGGGTGAGATACATTCTACTCAATGGCATGAGCCCAGTGGTGGATGCATGTGGAACTTCCGGGGTGATTTGACCTTTGCATGCATGAGTTTTTGCATGCCCTATCAGCGATCATTGGATGCATGCAAAAGTGACTTTTGCATGCACCGAGAATTAGGGTTTTGGTAAACCTAATTCATCGGTGAGATTATTTATAGAGGCAGGGGGTCCCCAGATGAGGTTGCTCAGTTGTTTTATCAGAGGGTGATAGACCAAGAGTGAGGAGGGCGCACTTGTACATGCAAGGCGACTTTCTGAGAGAGAGAGGAGCTGCTGCCGTAGCTAGGGTGGTCAGATTTGAGCTGGATCAGTGACCATTAGCTCCAAAATCACTAGGCACTCAATATTGTGAGCTGAGATAACTCATCAGTGTGATTTCTACTCAGTTTAGAGGAGGACGTGTTCACTTGAAGGAGGGCGCATTTCCCAAGGAGGGAGGAGCTCATTTGGAGCTTGATCGACCGATTCAGAGTCTGAGACTTCCAGGATAGCCTTGCCTCAGCATTTGAGGAAGGTTAGGGATGATCAGAGCTCAGATCTGTTGAGATCCAGTCCTGTACGAGCATCAGACATCCAGAGGGGAGGGCGCACTTCTGCATGCAGTGGAGGTCGCATTCTTCAGAGGCAGTCTTCAGAGAGAGCAGATCAGAGCAGTGTGATACAGAGAGGCAGATCAGTCAGAGGCACCTGCAGAGATACTCAGATCCAGTTTACCAGTTAGGGCTTACTCTTCCAGTGCATGCATCAGCTGATGCATGCAGATCTAGAGTCTGTTCGGTTCAAGGATTGAGTTACCTTTGAGGTAATCCTGTATTGTACTTGTCCATTTATATATATGCTCTGGGCTCGAGAGAGAAGATAGCCTCACAGTTTCTTGGTTTTCCCCGTTGGGGTTTCCAGGGTATATTTGGTGTTTATGTGTGATTGCATGTGTTTCAGTTTGGTAAAGAGATCTAGCTATTGAGTTTATATTTATATGAGTATGTATTGATATAGAGACTTAAACTGCTTGATATCTCAGGGTGATTCAGAGGGAGTATTGATCTCTGAATCAAAGATTTACATTATTCACATAGCAACAATCACACATATAGTTGGAAAGTAAATAGCATAAGCATAAACACAATACACAAGTAATCACTCCTTCAAATCAGCTATTCATTCACAAACCAAAGCTTTAAAATATGAGCATGCAAGTTTTCATAGCGGTTAATCATGGTGTCAATTTTTTCTCGAATCTAAACTCCAACACAGTGAGACTCCAGAAAAATCAAAGCTTATAAGGAAACCTCCACAAGCTATGAAACTAATAGCTATATGGTATACCCAAAAAATAGATATGCACACCCACTGAGAAGAAACTAATTACTGGAAACAATAAAAACTGCCTATTGGCTTGCTATACAGCCTCATCCATACGACTATATGGATTGTTGCATACGACTATACTGACCTGTCAGTATGGAATCCGTACAACTATATGAACCTGCCTATTGTTTTCATGCCTGCTTCCTGACTGCAGCTCCTCTCCTACACTTTAGACCTGTTGAACTGATGAACTAAATCACCTCTCGACAAAACTTGTCCCTGACTGTATGTATCTAAACCCTCTATCTTGACCTAGCTTTATACTTAAGCTAAAACCCTTCTCTCAATGAGATGATGGTTGATATTAGTCTAAATCACTAATGTATCAAAATACACTTTATTAGACTTAACAACTAAATATAAGACTTTCACTTATTTACTAAAGTGAATTACGAACTAAATTTAACTCAAACTACTTCCAGCATGTTCACACTAAACCTATGCAGAAGTTCGTGTCCAAACTGCATTCTTCAACACTATACTAGTTCTAAGAGGTCAATCACACATCCCCTTACACTTGATCTAAGTGATAGTACCAAATTCGCCTACAAGATAGTTACAAACTCTCATGGAATCCTACGAATATATTGTGTTGGTTACAAAGATATTTTGCTATCTAAAATATCACATGAAGATCCAAAAGAATTTGCTGCCAAGTATGAGATCCCATGATGACCATGAAATCGCACTCACATAGACGTGTTACTGTCTTGTACATACAATCCCAAAGCTTCCTCTAGCCAAAGGTGTTGCCCTCAAACCCCATCGAGACTTTGCATGCTTGCTTTGTTATATTTAACTTTTGTAAAATAACATAGCTTGTATTACATGGTTCCTAATTAAGGAAGTGACTATTTGACCTTGGGCCTCAATGGATGGACAAGGGAACCTCCAAGGCTGTTGAATCAGTTAGCAAGCATGGGATAAGGGTTTTATGCAAGCTAAGTATTCATCTCTCCCAAACAAGGCCAATCCCATCCAAGGGGTTTCAATAATTTCTAGAAAACTTTACAGAACAATATGCATATGTATCTACAACTGATAGCAAATCCCAGGTTGTTCGCATTAGCATAATGTAAGCCCTTTGAGTATTAGCATTAGTAGTAAGAAGAAACTATAATAACCACCTTAAGAAACAAAACTCTTTCTTAAGTTGCTATTCATCAATCACTTGGCACTGCAGAGTGGTGCAGTTACAACACTTGGTTGGTAGTTGTAACATTTTATCTTGATCATCAAGGGCACTGGATTCTCGCAGCAGTAAGCCTGGTTTTGGTTACCATTCCCTAACAGCATAGAGTGAGAATGGGTCACAGACACAGAAAATGTGATGGAGAGACAGCTCATTTGAAGAAAAATACGAATTGGCGCCTTGTGCAATGTTGCATGACAGTGGTGTCACCACAAATAAGCACATCAATCTGATCACGTCCCACATACTCTTGCCAGACAGCTGGATCATCCATTTGTCTATATATAAAACTGGGGCCAAAGCAGATATGTCGACACTCCTGGCCTAAGTAGACCAGGGATTCCGGTGTGCCCACCCTTTGGCTCCTGGATATGTTGATCTTGATCTACATGTTTATTGTGTTTTAATGAAAATAATGCTGCATTCCAACAAAATAAATAAATAAACAAAAAGATGAGTTTGCATAGCTGAGCTGATAGCAAAGTTGGGTACGATAATGAGCAAGAGACAGAATGAAACATGGAATAGGAATAATGCCAGATAGAAATACTTGTAGGTCCAGTCCAGGATAAAGAAGTAATTAAAATGAAAGTAGCTTGGACATGAGCTTGTGATCTAATGCCAGAGTGAAGAATTTGCTGGACATGTTTCCACTTTCCATCCTTGCGGTGTCAGCAAGAATCTTGCAGTAGCCAATAACCAGGCAGGCTATCAATTGGCTCTTGTGCCCTGAGGGTAGTAGTAACTATCCACGCTAGCTACTACTGCGATCCTCGTGCCTAAACCTACTATCATCCCCCCAACTAATGGAACTGTTATAATCACACCTAATGATACTTTTGCAATTACAACCGGTGGTGCCAAGGGCTAAATAAATATTAACTTGGCAACAACAGGACAACAGTGATGTATCTGTAAAATAAGTTTTCCAGAAGAAAAGCATTTCTAGCGAAGATATTGTCCTTCAACATTTAGTCCATTAAAACAAACCCACAATGCTAATATTGCCCGTTACAGTTATCTTGTTATCGAATTCACAAACAGCAATTCTGATCACAATAGACCTAACATATTGCCCTCAAACATTTAGTCCATTAAAACAAACTCATGGTAAAAACTGATCACATCATGAAAATGGGTTGCACTTACAGTTACAGTTATTTTTTTAGCGAATTAACATACAGCAATTCTGATAACAATAGACTTACCCACTGCTTTGGCTAGCACGGGGCCAAACAGGTCCTTTAGAATAATTTCTTCTCAGAGATGACTGCAAGATGACCTTTTTAACATGGTTATTGAAAGATCTCTTATTTCCAACAACCCACATTTTGTTGAAACGTGAAGAAATGACCGACATGTAATCTCTAGGACAGAGCGAGGCAGAAGTTGTCAGGGAGGGGGCTGGAACAGCCATCTGTAACAACAGATTTGACAGAAAATCCACAACAGGAATTAATTGGAAAAGCTTGTTATATACAAATGAGTGTATTTCAATGATGTCTATATGTTAGGAGGAATGCAAGCAAGAACAGATACTTATACGAACAATATCACTGTATAACATTTAACAGAAACGAAATATAGATAGCCAGGGGTTGGATGAGGGTTATCTGTCGAAAGAGGGGTGATCAATGCCATATTCTAGATAAGAATTGAATTTTCGCATCTCTTGCTATAGTTTCTGGTTGTTGGAATATACCTAGTTGGCATAAGCATATACAATGTGATTAGTAGGTAAGTTTGATTCATATTAAATCACATGGTTAGCTACCCGTGGTATTCCGTTAATTTTCCAATATGTTTTAAATCGCCAGGGTTTCGTTTCCTTAAATAATTTGGAATAAGTTACAAAATTATTGGGTGATGATTCCATTATTTTTTGCATATTGTTTTTTTTTCCATAGAAAAAATATCTTATTATTAATATTGCGAAATAGTAAAGTATGTCCAATTTTCACAAAGTATTTCAGGGGATAACACCTCTGTATAAACATGCATAAGTTACAAACACACGGGCACATGAAGCATTCCCATAAATACAGAGCCAGATAAATCGCCAGTTACATGGCCGATACATCAGTCACATAGACGCACCAAACGGCAAAAAACAAAGTGATAAAAGAGACAGCGGATCCATGCATATTGTTATACATGCATTGTATATTACAACTTTCAAATAATTTTTCATTTTTTATAAATGTTTTATAATTAGTTGGCAATACAAAATTAAGTTTTAATTCTTTGGTGATGATTCTATTATTTTGTAAGGCATATTTTTATTTTTTAACTGCAGTGTATATTACAACTTTCAAATAATTTTTCATTTGTATAAATGTTTTATAATTAGTTTGCAACACAAAATTTAAGCTTACAACTTTCAAATAATTTTTCATTTGTATAAATGTTTTATAATTAGTTGGCAACACAAAAATTAAGCTTTGATAATCAATAGGTGACCTTTGAATTATGTTTGTCAAAACAATATGATAGTTACCTTTAAAGTTTTGTTTAGTTTAATCATCATGTCATGAAGGAGGGGTGGCATTATTTTAAATCACTGAAAATAGGGTTATACAATTCATGGTGTTGGTTTTTTTTTTCTTCTTTCTAATTTATATCCAATGCTTCTTATAAGAAATCAAATTTATAAACTAAATATCCAAATAATATAAGAAACACTTAATTCAATGTTATCATGTCTAAATCATGTCAATGAGTGAATGGAAGATAAGTCTTTTCGAAGGGGCAACCTCCTACAAGATATCAAATACACAACACTCAATCCAAATGGATCTTGGAAGAATTGAAATGGTTAAGTTATTATGTTTCTGGATAATATTGTGCATAATAAACATTATTAAATTCCATGTGTGGGGTATACTTAATGACATGGAGAAGTGGTATCAATGTGGATGATGAAGTGGATGGTGGATGTGTGATGAATTGCAGTTGGATGAATGAATTCCAAGGTGAGGTAGACCCCTTACCCAACTCGGTGGTACTATAGGTGTTGGCTACTTTTTAGTCACGACGGGGTTTACTCATTTTTATCACTAACATCAATGATAACTTATCCCATTCACATCAAAATTAGAACATTAATCCATATACTTGATTAAAACATAGCATTCATAATAACAAGAAGATAGATCTCTTGAAATTGACATGGAAATTATCATGGGAAAACCTCTCCTCCTAAGGCAAAAACCCACCAAATAATAACTAAATCCACCATTGGTTCAAAATTATCTTCGCTTCAATTTCATAACATGTTTTTCACATCTACGAGAAATTACTTCTTACCAACCTAAACACTAACTTCTTTCATCTAATGTTCTATTTATACTAATTTGTGGGCTTGCCTGGTTACATGGATAACCAAGCAAGCCCCTTCTTGTGTGTGTCTATCATCGACTGGGGATGTTTACTCCCAAAACTATCTTACATTGTAATGCTTAGTATCCTCTTTGATACTTTTTGGTGCTCATCTGGTGTTGTTTGGTTGTTTATTTGTGTACAATCGAGTCTTGTTCTTCTTCTTTAAGTGTCTCTAAGGATGTTCCTTCACTGTCATCTAAGATCTGTATGGTACTACGGGTTGCTTTTATGTTTGCTTTCTATGTTATTCCTTGTTATCTATTACAATGCCTTTGCGATTGCTTCCTTTCAATCATGATATCCTCCTCAATGGTCTCTAGGAAGGGTTTTAATTCACTCACTACTATGTACCTTTCCAAGATAGTTTATAATTCCTCCTTAATCATTTTTGTGTGGAGCTTGGCCTCCTGGGTTGCTGCAATTCTATCTATGATTTTTCCAATAAATTCCTTCGTCTAGCTTTTGTTGTTGACATCTAAATTTTCTATGTCCTCCTTCTCCTTGTCATGTTATGATTTTAGATCTTTTTCAAACTCTTCCTCTTTGATCAATCAGTCGAACCTTTTTGTCTTTTGAATATTTGTAACCCTATGTCCTCTTGATCCTCGTTAATTGCTTGAAATGTTTCAACTATGTGTCATTAAGCTTGATGTAGTTGTTCTTGAAGTGTTGCCAACTCTACAATCCTAGCTTCCGTTTGAAACCTACCCAACTGGTATTACTCTTTACTATAGGTTTACAATTCCCATTTTCTCAAGTTCTCCTTCACTTTTGCTACTTGGTATAGTGATTCTTCCAATTTTGTCATGGTTTTAAGTATGCTTTCTATCAAGTCATGTCACATGTGCTCTTCTTCTTCTTTTGATTCCTTTACTGTTGTATATAGTTCGTTTACATTTCTAACCCATTTGTTGTGCATTGTCTATGCCACTTCCTTCAAGGCTTTATCAATTTTTCCTTGTTGTTCCATTTGTGTTTATGTTTCTCCTACTTTGATCAATTTATGTCTAGTGCATTCTATCAATCATTATTTCCATCCTAAATCGGATTGCCTCTTCTTTCATTGTTCCATTGGGAACGGTTATTTCAAGGAACATGCATTCCATTATTTGTGCCCATCTTGTCAACTGATCTTGCAGACCCTATATCTAGTTATCTTGGTCTTCAATTATTTTTGTATGTCGTTATAGCTTATGGTTAGCATTTGATGTCCTACCATCCCAATTTGTAGGTTTTCATCTCCTGATGTTTTCACCTTGAGTATATGCAGTGTGTAATCAGATGCCTCCATCAAGACTTGTGGCTAGTCTTATACATTTGGTACAGCAATGATTGCAGTGAGTACCTTTTTTTCTAGTTCATACGATAGTTATGTTTGTGTTATGTCTATGCTTTCCTTGTCTCTCCCTTATGTTATACGTTTAGTGTGGAGATTAAATTATTCCTCATTGGCTTCTTTTTACATCTTAGATAGTAGCTTCCTTCACTTCCCTCATAACATTAGTTGTTCCTCAATTGGTTTGGGTGATGTTTGGGCCAATGGTTGTGTGACTGTTTGTAACTGTTGGTGTTGTTCCAAGCCTAGGACTTCAGTTCCTCTAGTGGATTGGTCTAGCTTTTTGGTTATCTTTGTTGCTTTAGTTGGTTGTTGTCCCTTACTAACTTATTGTGCGTTGTTGCCTTTTTCGTATTTCCTTCAATTTGTTTTTCCTTTTCTTGCTGCACTTATTGAATTCTTGTTTCGGCATTATTTATTTGGGTTTTTGTGTTTTGTTTCCCAAGTGTCTTCATTTATACCTTCTCAAGATGTTGATTTTTTCCATATCTTCTTTTTTGTTTTTCTCTTCCTCAACTTCTATTGTGTCTATCTAGTTCATGTCTTCATTCTTAGAGTGATTCTCTTGCTCCTCTATTTCTTCGGTTATATTTTATTGTTTCATTCCTTATATGTTATTTATGCTCTCATCTTCTAATGATTCCTAGTTTTCTTGACTTGTATTCCCGCATTTCTACTTCTTTGGATTATGTATGTAGCACTATCCTTCCTCTTGTATGTGTTTTTGCACTTTTAAGCTATTGTTGTGTCCCTATATGTACTATGTTTTTTCCTTTTTTTTTCCTCCTCCTTCCTCATTGCCTCTTGTTCCCACAGTTGAGTTTCCCTCTTCTATTTTTCTACTTCCTTAATTTTGTCCCAATTCGTTAGTTGGTATGGGAACTAGTTCTTCCTTTTATTTAATGCCCTTCACTTGGACTAATCGTACTTGGTGATATTGAGGTTGTTTATTTCTCAAGATATATTGGTTATCTTGTGGTCATACCCTAGCTTCCTGTGGTCTTTTGAGATTTCACTCACCTTCTTACTTGTATAGAGTTTAAGCATTGTCATCATCTCCTCCTTCAATCCATTTCTGGTGTTCTGTGGCTCCTAAGTGTCTTTTGTGTGATCAAAGTTTAAAATGTGCATTAAGCTTTATTTATGTATTACCTTTTCCTTCTTCTTCACAACCCCCAAATTCTTCTCACCTTTCGTTCCTTTCTCTCCTTATTTTTGGTTCAATGTTAGGGGCCAGATCCTTCTTTATGTGCTCTATTTCATTTTGTACTTCTCAATTTTGTCTTTGCTAAGCAGTGGTGGATTTGTTTGCCTCACCAGTTCCCTCAACTACTCCTTCATCTTTTCCTTGTTGCTTCATATTTTTATCTTGTTCAGATTCATTGTTTAAGCATCATGATCAACATATCCACTTTGTGGCTTATCTCTTTATTCCACTGATCCTACTACTCTAACGGTGGCAGTTCTATATATATTGGATTCATCAATGTCTTCAAGTGTTTTGTGTTAGAAAATTATAAAAAAACAAAAGAAATCAACAACAACAATAAAGCACAATATTTACATGGAAATCCTATTGTGCACAAGTAAAACCATGGGGCAATGGAAGCTTTGGTCTTTTATTATTACTCGGAAAAAAAATTCAAATGATTTATTGTACAACGATGCCAAGGGGCATTTCCATCTTATACAATACATATGAGGGTTCCATAAGGAAACGAAATACACTATAATTTCTATAAAATTTCACCTCGGGGGATCCGCCACTACACCCCTAAGCAAGGGGGGGACTGTCCAAACCCCCCCATGATCCCTCCAGTGCATACGAATCGTGTGTGTGTGTGTGTGTGTGTGCCTAGTCATGTACTCTACAAGGATAATATAAGAGATTTGAATATTGAACCCATCTCCTAACATTCTCCCACTTGAAGTCGATATAAATGGAGTTCCTTGCTTCTATTATTGCACCTAGATGCCACTACCCAATGTTTCCTTCATCATATTTTTAGCAAGCCCGTAGAATTTTTACACCATTCAAACTTCTTTATTATGACCGGCTTTGCAAGCATATCTATAGTACTCTCATCAATATAAATTTTGTCCAATAGGGTCCTACCTTCTTCCACCACTTTCCTTATGAAACGGTACTTAATATCAATGTGTTTTGTGCGATCATGAAATGTTGGATTCTTCCCTAAGTGAATAGTACTTTGACCAACATAATGCAAAGTAATCTTCCCTTGCATTATCTTAAAGTCATTCATCAGTAGCTCTAGCCATATTGTGTATTTTTTGGCCTAGATTGATGGCACATATTATAATTTAGTGGTTGACAAGGCCACCATTGGCTGCAAATTAGATGTATAGCTTACAACTCCACCAGCAAGAGATAAAGTATATCATATAGTAGACTTTTGTCCATCTCTATCTCCACCAAAATTAAATTCTACAAAACCTTTAATTTGTAAATCTATCGATCTATAACAAATAGTAGCATCTAAAGTGACCCTTAAATGTCTGAGTATCCACTTCATATCATTCCAATGCTCCTTACCAGGATACGCCATGAATATGATAACAACTCCCACTACTTGGGAAATGTTCAGTCTAGTGCTCACCATGGCAAACATGGGGATACCTATTGCATACGAATATGGTACACAAGACATGCTTGTCTTCTTTGCTTCTATGTTAGGACATTGTTTGGAAGACAACTTGAACCGTGTAGGAAGTGGAGTGCTAACTATTTTTGCATTCTACATATTGAAGTTTTGGATAATCTTTTTAATATATGAATTTTGACTTAACCATATCTTCCTACATATTTGTCCCTATGTATCTTCATCCCTATAATTTGATTTCCCACTCCTAAATCCTTCATTCCAAATGTCTTATCCAACTAGGCCTTAAGATGAACGATTTTCTTCATGTTGGGGCTTGCAACCAACATATGATCAACATACATTAGCAAGATAATAAAGTGCCATCATCAAACCTCTTATAATGTGCACAATGGTAAACTTCACTTTTAATGTAACCTCGGCTCTCCATAAAAATGACAATTTTTATGTACCACATCCTTGGTGCATGTTTCAATCCATACAAAGATATATTGAGTTTGCAAACCAAATGCTCATTGCCTCTTTCTTTATATCCCTTAGGTTGATCCATATAAATTTATTCCTTGAGATCACCATGTGAGAAAGCAGTTTTTACATCTAGTTGATCCAACTCTAAATCTTGTGTTGCTACAAGTGCAAGTAGAACCCTTACAATATTTAATTTTACAATTGAAGAGCAATTTTCATTAAAATCTATCCCTGACTTATGCACATATCCTTTTGCCACCAAGCAACCTTTATAACGTTCCAGCTACCCATCATTGTTCTTCTTTACTTTATACTCTCACTTGTTTCCAATAACCTTTCTTCATGGTGGGAGATCCACATGTTCCCACATTTCATTGTTGTGTAGTGCTTTCATTTCTTCATCCACACCTTTTCTCCATTTATCTTCAATCTCAACTTCTCTAGCTTCTTGAAATGAATTGAGTTCACCATCATCAGTTAACAAAGCAAAAGGAGACTAAAAATTAGGAGAATACCTTTATGGATGTGTCTTTGGGCGTGTAAATATTCTAAGTTGTGACAATTGAACTAATTGTTCTTCCTGCTGATTAAAAGCTTCATTTTCATTTTCATTTTCATCGTCACTCATTTCAACTTCAACATGTACAATCTCATATGGTTGTCGTACATCTTTCCTTTGCATGGATTTTTCATTAAAATAACACTTGGGATAACAATTACCTCGTGGTCAATAGGATCCCACAATCTATAACCCTTTGTTGTATTATCAAAATTGAGAAAAACACATTTCCTTAACCTTCGGTCAAGCTTCGACCTCTTTTCTTTAGGCACATGGTTAAATGCATCACAACCAAAGATGTGTAAATGAGAATAATCAACTAGCTTACCACACCAAACCTCCCATAGAATATATCCATCCAATGCAGTTGTAGATGATATGTTAATCAAATAAGTAGTTGTATTAACAACCTCGACCCATATTCCATTACCCAACCTAGATTCCCAATCTAGATGTGTTGAGCATGCTTCTTATGTGTTCCATGATTGTGTGACTCATCTACTCAACACACAATTTTGTTGTGGAGCATATGGAGCAACCTTCTAGTGCTTAATTGCTTCATGTGTACAAAATTTATCAAATTCCTTGTAGCAATATTCTCCTCTATTATCTGACCTAAGACATACAACAAATTTGCCCAAACTTTTCTCTACTTGTGTTTTGAACTCTTTAAATTTTACAAAGGCTTTTGAATTTTTCTTCTTCGGAAAATACACCCACACTGTTCTAGAATAATCATCTATAAAAGTTAGAAAATATCTAGTACCATTTATATACATAGTGGGGACTAGTCCAAATCTATTAGAATGAATAAGTTGCAAAAGATCAAAACTTTTACCAAAGCTTGCAGTAAACTGGACTCTCTTCTATTTAACAAAAATATAGTTCTCACACAAGTCTAAACTACAAGAATCAATCCCAAAAATCATACTTGAGTCATGTAAAATTTTCAAACCTTTTTTCACTCATATGTCCAAGCCATTGATCCCACAACATCACTGCATCTAAAATATTCCCTATTTTTTTGTTCTTGTGTGATTTGTCACTGTACTACTACACAAACAATACGGGGTCCCATAAGATTTTCCGTTTGCTACCACTAGTGATCCTTTGGTAACCTTGCAAATGATTATCACCAAAGGTAGTAGAATACTTTAGTTTATCCATCTTCTTGATTGAGAGCAAATTCTTCTGTAGATCTAGTATATGTCATACATACCACAAATTACTTTCTTTGCAATTGTCTAGCCTAATCTTAATGTCCTCTCTTCATACATATTCTTAAAGGATGATCTTCACCCAAGTAGACCATCACACCACTATAGGGATAATATGTAACAAACCAATCTTTATGTTGAGACATGTGGAAAGATGCATCGGAGTCCACAACCTAAACATCTAAAAGATATCTATTGTTACTAAGACATAAAGCCTCTTTGTGGTGTTGTTTCCTCTAAATATGCTATGCTAGCCTCAACTGATGGTTGATTTGGATTTTCATCCTTCTTTTCCTTCTTAAGATGCCAATAGTCCTTCCTTGAGTGCTTTGGTTTCCCACAATTCTAGCACTTCCCTTTCAAGTTGCTTCTTATGGACTTAGATTTGGACTATGATCTACCTTGTTGACCCCTCTCGCTAGATCGACCTTTCATATATAAGGCTTCACTAGTAGAGGGTTCCAGAGAATATTTTTTCCTCAAATATTCTCCCAGCAAAGTGGCTACCACATCATCAAATTTTAGAGTTCATGATGATGAGTTGGTGATAGTTATCACCAAAGGATCCTAGCTATCTAAAAGGGAACAAAGTAAAATGATTGCTCTATCCTCATCCTCCACCTTTACACCTATCGAGACTAGTTTATTGATCTAGATGGATCTGAGAATGCTCAAAAATCAAAATGTTTGAATGTCGATGGAAATAGTACCATTTCATAGAGCTCGACGAGATCTTTCCAACAATTGTTGAATCGCCTCAAACGGGTGTTGTATGAGGAAGATATGCCCTTTTGAAGTTTTGATGGAATAGGCAAAAGTTGTAGGAGGGTGCCATGTGGCAGGCCCATAGACTACCACGTGGAGGGTCATACAATCGAGGTGGAAAAACTGTACAGTCGGTATGATGATGTAGCATGATGACATGGCATGGTTACATGGCACATGACTTGGCATTGATGATGTAGCAGTGGCCAATGAATGACTGCCATGTGGACCAATCACATGGTGCCATGTGGCACCTCCCCCATGGCTTCCTCAATTTGCATGCAAATGGTTCACATTGTACTGGTATTTGGGGCATAATTCCAAAAATTTAACCAATATGCCAACAACTTTGGTTATATTAAGTAATGGCAATTAATATATTTGTTATGAAGTTAATATGGTTGTAACAAAAAAGATGCCCTTTAGGGGCTATAAAAGGGGATGCATCCTTACTATTTGGTCGTGGAATTTCTAAGTCGAGTTCTTGAAGAGAGTTCAAGGTGAGCTCTTTGTGACAGGCTTGGTACGAATCTCAGGGTGGGATTTGTACAATGCTAAGTATAGCCTTGTTTTGTGTGCCAAGGGGGATCCTTTAGCACTTGAAGAAAGCATAGGCAAGTTTATAGTATTTTTTCTTAGAATTTCGAGGGGACTCCGATTCTAATGTTTGTTTCAGCGTATGAGCAGTGGATTTGTAGGGCATTGTATTGATGTACATGCCAAAGGGAGTCTTTGAGCACTGCGTCCAATTATGGTAAAGTTTATACTCGTTCTTCTCGATTTTTCGAGAGCATCTCAGCGGTGAAGTACATTTGTGCATCTAAGCCATAGATTTGGAGGGTGTCTCCAAAACTTGTATTGTAAGTCACCATTGTAATCGTTGTGATTTCAACATTATAATAGAATCGTCTCACTAGTTGAGAATGGACTTGGAGACATAGCCATGAGGTCTGGTGAACTCCATTATCAAAGTTGGTTGTTCATGTCTTATGCTCTTTATATTTCTACAATTACATGTGCATTTCCTTTATGCAAGTTGAAGAATTTTGTTTGAGTAAGTTCACTTTCATGCAAAATGCATTGTCAATAAAATAATCTTGGTTTTGAAGGAAGTGGATTGTTGTAGTAATTTTCAAATCAAGTGAAATCCGAGCTAACCATCCACATTCATATCATTTACTAATTAGGGTATTAAACTCATTCAAGTGATTTGCTACAAATGAACCCTCCTTCATCCTCATATTATAAAGATGATTCTTGAGGAAAACCTTATGTATAGTTGATTTAGTCTCATAGAACTTCCCAAATTTATCCCAAAGGGATTCCATTGTCTTTTCTTTAATAACATTGAACAAGATAGAGTTTGGCAAATATGAGTTGTAGAAACTGCCTTATTGCCTAGCTTTTCCACTCCTCATTTGTCATGTCGCTTGGTTTTTTTCACAAACGCTTTAAGGACGAGGGCTTGGTCATTATAAACCAACAAATCCTCCACCTTCATCTTCCATAGGGAGAAATTCTTGCCATCAAAATTCTCAAATGTTGAACTTGGTTAAACCTCATGTCATTGTTGTAGCTCCCACTCGTAGAAAACCCTATGCCTGCGAGTTTTCCAGTCTTTTATACTAGATGTCTCTAAAAATATAAAAAACATAAGCAAACAACATAACAATAAAACACAAGATTTACTTGGAAACCCAACTGTGCATTGGTAAAACAATAGGGCAACATAAACTTCTTCTATATTTTATTATTGCTCACAAAAAACTTATAATGATTTCTTGTACATTGATGCTAGGGGTCATTTCCCTTTTATACAATAAATATGTGGGTTCGAGAAGGAACCAAAATACACTAGAAGGTTCTAGAAATTTTCACCTCAGGGGCTTCACCCCCACACACCCTAGCATGGGGGGCTAGCCAACCCCCCCTAGCCCATATGAATCGTGTATGAGCCTAGTCATGTATTCTATAGGAAGAATATAAAAGATTTGGATATTGACTTCATCTCCTAATATTTTTAACTCCGTGGTTGGCTAATTTCTTGTTTTGAGTTATTAGAGTTGTATTCATCCTTTCCCATTCCATTAGATTCTCCTTCTAATCCATCCAATCTTGATGTCAGAATTTCTTCATCGATGACTTTAAGGGTCTTTTGTGCTAATCCTTGATTGTTGGATCTGGGTACTCTTTGAAATTCTTTCTCTCAGTAAGTTTGTCTTTTCTAACCAAAGTTTCCCTTCATGTACCACTCGGTAAGGGTATTGGTTAGATCATAGTATTCCAGTTTGGGCATAATGAAATTTGGTTAAGGCTGTTATGCCTCCACATCCAACTTTTCTATGTTGTCCCCGTCGAATTAATCTCTCGCCAACCTTTGCGAGGGTTTCCAAGGTTCTCCTTTATGCTTCTTTTCTGAGAAGTACTTGTTTGTGATCAGGACTTGTATACATTGCTCTCATAATGCGACATAATTTCACACATACTTCAAGAGGGCCATTGGGTGCTTGTGGAATCCCCAACCCCTTATGTAAGAATAGTTTTCCATATCGAACCAATCCCTTGTGGATTTTACCCACAAAATTCTTCTTGTTTCAAAGTGTGGTGTTTTGTTATCTTCTTTTCCCTCCAGTGTTAGACCCCATTTCAACACATCATCCTCAAATTCTTTGTTGAAGCATGTGAGGTAATTTCCCCACATTCTTGGGTACATGTATGGGACTGGCATATGATTCTTTACCTCATTTATTTTTTTTTTGGTTGGCCTAAAAAGTTCTACAACTATCCAAAATAGATAATTGTACATAAAAAATGAACATTGGTATTTGACCTTACATCCATTAGTGCTCATTCAATTTGTTTGCCAGCCTAGCTTGATCTTTCCAGAAGATACATCCATTCCCTAGGCCATGTGTTTGCATTATTTTGCCCAAAAATTCTTCTAAGCAGCCTAATATAGGTTTTGTATTGTGCATACCTTAAATACGCCAAGGTATATGTTGGTTGGTATGTTTTTACCCATGTTCACATTTCCAACCTATCATGGAGCCATATTGGGTAATTTCTTGCTCTTTCTTTCACTATTGACATAATTGTTCTGGATTATTTAAAGAATGCAATGAAAGCAGCAATATAAAATGGAAACACACACTAATATTTTGCAGAGTGCATAATAGTACATTAAAACCCAAGTTATGTTAATGAATGGAATGGAAAAAACACTTTAAATTGCAAGAAATACAAACTAGCTCGGATGGTGGTATCTTATCTCCGAAGAGATATGCGTTGGCTACACTAATTTGCAAGATTTGATTAGAAAGAGACCGAAAGGGCCTTTTTATCATAAGCATAGAGGCAAAAACCATAAACATCCAAAAACCTAACCCTAGGAGATGAAGCACCAAAAAGATTAATGGGGCCCTGAGATGGCTAGATAACATTCTAGGGGCGAAACTTTTGCATATGATCTCTATTTACTGTGCATGACGTCTACTTGGAAAGAACTAACAAATAAGTACAAATTTTGACTTGGGCATGGGCATTCCATGGCAACCTTGCTCCCTGAATGGCAAAAAAACACAGTTTAGGGCCTCAAACTGGCCCCGAAAATTTAGGACTTGAAAAACCTTAGAAAATTGCCAAGAAGATGGAGAATGATTGCAACTCAGTGGAACAAGTGGGTGGCCACCAATATCCATCTAGATTAGTCTTCCCTCCTTAGGGAGCAATGGTCCCCATTGCGTTAAGTTCCTCCATCATATGGCCATAAACTTCTATTGAATTTGACTCTTGGTGAGCCACTTCCCCTTGTAAAGAAGTTTCCCTGCCTTGATGACCTGATACAGTGGGATGTTCTAATGGTGAGTGTTATTAATCTCAAATGGCCATGTTCCATTCAATGGCCGCCTTCTCATTGTAGTCAGGATCGAGTTATGTAGGGGCCATTTGCTCGACTACTTTGAGGTGTCCAAGAGAGGTGGAAAATATGGTTGAATCAACTGCACATTAAGTATAGGGTGCAAGCCAAAGAAAGGGGGAATACTCAACTCAAAATCATTTTCACCCACAACCTTAATGATTGTGTAAGGCACATATCAGAGTGGTCAGGGTTTCTAATGGGGTCCTGTAAGGTGCTCTTTCTGCAAATGCAACCATACCTTATCTCTCACTTGGAACTTGTGTGGAACCTAATGTTGATCGTGGTGTTTCCTTTTTGCAAAATATCATGAACTTATTGTTGGATGTGATGGATTCTCTCAACAAATTTGGTTTCCTGATCAATTTCAGTTTGAGCATGGGAGAAATTATCCTATGCAGAGCACTGGGCAAAACTATGTCAATTGGGACCAATGGTTGGAACCCCAATCACACTTGAAAGGGGTTGTGGCCAATAGATTCATGAAGGGATTTATTGTAGCTATGTTGAACATAAGGAAAACTCTCATCCCAAGTGCATGTATGTCTAAAGTTCTAGGTTTTCCTAGAGAAATAATCAATAAAAGAAACAAAGTACTCATAACTTGTCACTGAAGCAGATGACATCGGACCAAATAAATATGAGTGAATCAAATCAAGTACACCAGCTAATCTACTATCACTACTCAGAAAAAACAGTCTTACTGTACTTTCCCAAAGCACAACCTCTACATACATCACTATGCTCCGTGTTGAAGTCAGGAAACCTTGTCACCATATCTATCAACATCCTCAAAGTAGGATGATGCAAGTGATCCATCCTCCTATGCCATAACTCACAAAGATTAGAACTGCTGCTGCTGCTATGTGCCAAGGCACGATGAGGCTAAAATAAGAGCTTGTATAGTTTCCCACATTCGACTCCAATCACAAATGAAGCAAAAGGAATCAATCCTTCGGGGAAAAATGTATACTTTCCCGTATAGGACATACACTTTGAATCCTCTATCCTCAATAGTGGAAACTGATACTAAGTTCTTCTTCAACCCAGGGGCATACAAGACATCCCTCAGTATCATGGGCTCCATGGACTCCCTCTGAAATGTAATAGTCCCTCTCCCAACTGCTTTGAAAATAGTATCATCACCGAACACAACCTCCAAGTCCAAACCAGTCTCAATCAACTTAGAAAACATATCACATGCACCTGTCATATGGCTCAAAGCCCCACTATCAATGTACCGGGTGCATGCAACGATGGATACACTCAAGGATTCTTCTTAAAGAGCTTCTTTAAGGGCCTCAAGACTTCTTATTGTCTTATATTCACGGCTTCACACAAATTCATCAAACATTACCCAAACAACCATCCTTTGCTACTACCCCCTCATCATCATCACTGGTACACATTCAACATTATTGCCACATCATCATTATCACTTTTACATCAATGAAAACATCAATCGATATCAATGGCATATATATTTTTACCCCGTTGACATCAATGAAAAATTCTTCCAACAGAAAATAAGTGAGACCTCCCTTAGATATACCCTTAATCCAATCTATTTACTGCAATATTTTCACTAGATCTAAACCTTCAGCCTTAAATTGCATGAAGAAGAAGAGAATATTGGACTATACCTTATATCCAATGGTTGTCCTCATGTAATCTTGGCTAATGCATCTCTAGAGATCCAAGTTCAGCTCCATACACCTGCTACCTGCACACAAGAAGACAAATAAATACCAAAATGAAAACCTTCAAAGCAACAACAAGATAAAAGGACTTAGATCTAATCCAATCTACTCAAGGAAAGACTATATTTTCTATTGTAAGATATAAGAAATCACATTAATAATACAATGTAGGGGAATATAATGTAGATCTATATACAAATAGTGAAGAACATCACAACCATTTAGACATTCCTTGAGTCATGGTGCAAGCTCCTCTTGGTCCCTTGTTCGAACTCCTTCTCCTTAAACCTCATCTAAGCAAGGCTAACTCATATCTCATGAAGGCTATGGCAGAAGAGTATCACTACAAAAACATGAAGCATTCAACTTTTGTTTCCCTTTTTCTTACCTTCTCACTTGGAATCTCCTTCCTTATATAGCTTGATGGATAATATGGTGGGATGGGTCTAGACTCCTAGAAATTAGTGAAATATGAGTCATAAGGTCATGATGTGAAGGATCCACCTTAGGTTGTGCTCATCTCCTTGGAAATCACTCAATCTAGAAGACATGAGGCTTGGTCACTCCCTACAAGTTATGCAAGGTGTGACCAGGAGGAATATGGTCACACTCTGTTAGGCATTAAAGGAACAACAATGAGGTTGTGGTCCCTCCCTACTAGGTTGTTAAGTTTAGCATAAAAATCACAACAAGAGCATAATAAGGATCACTGAAAGAAACACAATCACAAGATAGACACAAATTTATCCTGGGAAACCCTCATGGGGTAGAACACCCAACAAAACTTCCTCAATATGGATGATCAAAATGCAAATACAAAATCCCCAAAGCAAGGGCTCCTTCTCCTTTGCAGATCTCTCTCTCTCTCCTATGTGCAATACACAAGTGAGTGTGTGTTCAAATGAGAGACACAACACCTTTATTTATACTTCTCTCACTTGACATTTTACCCATCTAGGTCGGCCCCATAACTAATTGACCCAATGCTCACTGGGACGACCTCTCTAGGGGACTTAAACACCCCATTACAAAATGAATCAAGGGGATCTATTGCCCCGACTTACAAGAGAGGATTTACCTCAATGACTTTACATAATCAAATATAATAATGACATCCCGACGGAGGAATAAAACATCTCTGAATAAATACAAATAGAATATTCTTTGAAGTTACAATATTTCAGCACTCCCCCTTAACGAGAAGGGTGTTCTAACAGCATCTGCAGGAGCAAGGAGAGGCCATCAACAACATCATAGTGATACATCTATAAATCATTGGAAGTTTTCTTCAATCATCATCATCAACTGGAACGGCTGCTGGAACATCTTCAACATCTTCAGTACTGGAACATCAACATCTACAGTACTGAGTCTTCATCTTTTGCAGCACTCAATCACTCGATCGTCTACAACATCATCATCTGGATCTATCAATCAACAACATCATCTGAATCTCTCGATCAACAACATCATATGGATCTCTTGATCAACAACATCATCTTGATCTCTCGATCAACAACATCATAATCTGCAATACACATGATCCAATTACAGGATGATCAATCCCTCTCACTTTAGGACATAAGTCCAAGGATGATACAATCCTAATCCACTTACGGTATGATCAATCCCTATCACTTTAAGAAACCACACCATGTCTAAGGACGATGCAATACTGATCTACTTACGGGATTATCAATCCCTATCACTTTAAGACACCACATCATGTCTAAGGATTATGCAATCTTGATCTACTTATGATATGATCAATCCCTATCACTTTAAGACACCACACCATGTCTAAGGACGATGCAATCCTGATCTACTTAGGGGATGATCAATCCCTATCACTTTAAGACACCACACCATGTCTAGGGACGATGCAATCCCCTCATCAACTTAGACAAAGTCTAAGGACCACTCACGAAGACACAAGTCTCTGTATTCATTTAGGAATAAAGTCCAGGGATGATGCAATCCACTCGTCAACTTAGACCAAGTCTAAGGACCACTCATCGACCTCATCGTCGGTACAAGCATCCTCATCATTGACCTCATCGTCGGTACATGCATCATCGACCTCATCGTCGGTACACACATCCTCATCATCGACCTCATCGTCGGTACATGCATCATCATCATCGACCTCATCACTTCCCCTTTCGAGGAGGGTCCTTTTGAACTACAACAAGCTTGTCTCGAAAATACTCAAACTTTACTCGAGACAAAGGTTTGGTTAATACATCAACAACTTGCTCATCAATGCTCACATACTTGAGCTTTATAGCTCCCTTCTGCACCATATCCCATATATAGAAATATTGGATCTCTATGTGCTTTGACTTATCATGGAACACTGGATTCTCCGTCATCTTGATACAACTCTAGTTGTCACATAGGATCACAGTGGAGTCCATCTCTAAGTCAAATAGTCCTGACAACAACTTTCGAAGCCATATGGATTCACAACTAGCAGAGCAAGCTGCTACATATTTCGCTTCAGCTGTGCTAAGAGCCACACTGGACTGCTTCCTGCTAAACCATGAGATCATAGTAGATCCCAAACAATAACATCAACTCGATGTGCTCTTTCTGTCTGAGACACTTCTAGCCCAATCGACATCTGTATAACCATACAGTATGAAGTCCTGATCTCCAAGATAATATAGACCAAAATCTACCGTACCTTTTAGGTACCTCATCACATGCTTTGCAGTGTTTAGGTGAACACATCTAGGCTCAACTAGATACCGACTCAGGGTGTTCACAACAAATCATATATCTGGCCTGGTATTCGTCAGATACATCAACGACCCAATAATATGTTTGTACTGAGTCACATCCACTAATTTTGACGATGTATCAGCTAGCAACTTCAATTTGGTATCCATGGGAGTGGCCATGGATTTACAATGCAACATATCAAACCTTTTTAAGATTTCCACAGCATACTTTCCTTGGTTGAGAAAGATTCCTTCTGGGCCTTGCCATACTTCCAGACCTAGGAAGTAATGCATCAAGCCGAGATCTTTCATCTCAAATTCTACAGCTAGCTTCTTCTCACTTTCCATGATCTGTTTCTCATTTCCAGTCAGAAATAGATCATCCACATATAGTAATAGTATGACAGGTTCATCATCCATAGCCTTAAGGTAAAGGTTAGGGTCAACTTTACTTTTGGTAAAGCCCAAGCTTGTCAAGGAGCTATCAATTCTTCCATACCAAGCTCTGGGAGCTTGCTTCAATCCGTATAGAGCTTTCTTCAACTTGCATACGTGAGTTCTTCTATCTTCAACTTCAAATCCTTGTGGTTGTTCTATGTACACTTCTTCCTCAATTACACCATTCAAGAAGGTTGTCTTCACATCCATCTGGTGTAAAATCCACTTCATGATGGATGCAAGTGCCATGGTGGTTCTAATGGAAGTGTATCTTGCAACTGGTGCAAATGTTTCTTCATAGTCAATTCCCTCTTTCTAAGAGAATCCCCTGGCCACAAGCCTTGCCTTATACTTTTCAATGCTACCATCGACATCATGCTTTATCTTGTATATCCACTTGGAGGATACCACACTCTTGTCTTTTGGTTTGGGAACTATATCCCAAATATCATTCTTCGTTATTGATTGATACTCCTCTGTCATTGCTTCTACCCATTCTTTCTTCTGAATTGCTTCTTCATAACTGGTAGGTTCTTGAACTACAAGATCACACATCAAAGCCACATAGCTGGAAAATGGCTTTGGTTTCTTGCTCACTCTTGTGGAGCCTTCTGGAGCTCCATAATTTTATGCTTCTTGTATAATTTCTCTTGCCCAAGCAGGCTTTCTCTATATCTTGATCACACCATGAGTCTGGCATCTTGTCATAACCGACTTCCTCTACTTGATTTCATAAGTCTTTTATAGTTGAACCATTGTCACTTGTTCTTATGGAACAAGTCTCATCATTCTTCATTTGTAGGTGATTGTTGTGCGATACTTCCTACAAGTCAAATTCAATAGAATGGTTAGAAACATCTCATAGTTTCCAAATATATGCATAAAAACATAAGTCACACTATCTTAGCCAATGCCACAACATTCATCCATATCCCATATTCATATGGTAACTTTCTAGATGCCTTCCATCTGTACCAGGACATTCTTAAGAGTGTGCACTACTCCCAACATGTCAGCAAAGAGGTTTCACTCTAGATAAGTAGAAATGGAATGTTGTATAGCACCATAGGCTACTTACCCACTGCAAACATCCTAACACAGATCCTAAATAAATGTGTATACAACTGGATATTATCATTTAAACAATGTGATAGAAATGACAATTCAAATACTTATCTTTGTTTGTTTGGTAGAATCTTTTTTGATCCTAGTCTCCTTGCAGGTGTTTACTGGAATGTCTGATGGTGAACTCTACTTCATCATCATATTTTCTGAACCAATCTTGTATGTTGCTTCTTCTATTTTCCTAGTGAAGATTTCTGAGGGGAGTCCTTTTCTTCAATATTGGAGAGAGTGCTTTGAAGCACCACTTATTACAAGACATATTCTTCGATTTATTCCTTTTCTTGCTTCCTTCGAGATCCTTATTCCTCTTCTTCTTCATCATCATCTTCAACTAGATGTGCATGATGTATTTTGTGGTTGATCCTCTTCTTGTATTCTTGTCTCTTCAATGGACAATCTTTGGCAATATGTCTCATCTTAACACAATAGTAACATTGAAAACTGGAGTAGTCTCTTCTTGGAATGTTTCATCTTGACCTTTGGAACTTCGTGGGAGGTTGAGACTTCTTGTGGATTTCCTTCTTGAAGTTATGACGACTTCTTCTTCTCTTGGTATGGGTGGCTAGGGCTTGATCATCTTCCTTAAGTAGAGCTTCTCTATTAGCTACCCTGGCTTCCTCTTGGATGCAATCTTCCCATACAATATCAAATTTCATGCTTTCCTTTCTGGCACACATAGACTGGATGAATGAATCCCAAGGTCTAGTGAGACCATTGAGAGCAGTCATTACTAGCCCATCTTCATCAAGGGAGTCTCCAATGGCTTCTAGTTGCTCCTTGAACTAGGAGACCCTTGTGAAGCAGTCTTGGATGGATTCTCCTTGGCTTATCTTAGTACTCTTCAATTGAGCTCTCAAATTCATATTCCTATTAATGTTCCTTCCTTCATACATTCTGGCTAGGGAATCATACATTTCCTTCGGGGTTTTCTTGGATGGCACTTGAGGAATCAAGTGGTCTTTGATAGAATCAACAATGATTCTCTTTGCCCTAATCAGGTCCTTTTTGTGCTTTTCTTTAGCTTCAGCTTCCGCAGGTTCTGCAACTTCATCCTTAATGTATTGGGAAAGATCATTATATTCAACAATGAGACCAATCCTATATTTCCATGCCCGGAAATTCTCTATGCCTTCTAGCTTATCCTCAAGCTTAGTGCTTGGGGCCATCTTATCTAGGAGGTCACCAAAAATTGAAAATTCTCAAAATGCAAAACTGACCTTACCAGGAGATGTGCTTGATTGAGGCGAGTTGAATGGTACACTTGCTTTCTGGAGATTCCAACTTTTCACCCTTCAAATTTGACCTGTGGATTTCAGACCTGCAGTAGATTTCTGGTTCACAGTTTTTCTGGTTTTCTGCAGTTTCTGGTCCAAAAGTCAAAATAGGGTTTGACTTTCCCAGAGATCTACCACTCAAAAATTTCGATCCAAGGCTCTAAATATTGATTTTGAAGAGGCACATCTTTCTATGCAATCAGATTCCAAAAATTCCAAATTTTGCAGAAACCCTAATTTCTCACTGGAGGAGGAAGAGAGAGATTTTCACCTTGTGAAAGATGTCCTATTCAGGCTAGCTCTGATACCATGTTAATTTTAGCATAAAAATCACAACAAGAGCATAATAAGGATCACCGAAAGAAACACAGTCACAAGATAGACACAAATTTATCCCGGGAAACCCTCATGGGGTAGAAACCCAACAAAACTTTCTCAATATAGATGATCAAAAGTGCAAATACAAAATCCCCAAAGCAAGGGATGCTTCTCCTTTGCAGATATCTCTCTCTCTCTCCTATGCGCAATACACAAGTGAGTGTGTGTTCAAATGAGAGACACAACACCTCTATTTATACTTTATCTCTCACTTGACATTTTACCCAGCTAGGTCGGATCCATAACTAATTGACCCAATGCTCACTGGGCCGACCTCTCTAGGGGACTTAAACACCCCATTACAAAATGACTCAAGGGGATCTATTGCCCCGACTTACAAGAGAGGATTTACCTCAATGACTTTACATAATCAAATATAATAATGACATCCCGATGGAGGAATAAAACATCTCTGAATAAATACAAACAGAATACTCTTTGAAGTTACAATATTTCAACATAGGTATGTATGGAATGAATGGGACCTGAAGGATAAGAGGTAGTGTTTTAGCATGATGATGGTAGTAGGTCCTCAATGAGTCTCAAGGGTGAAAAATATAGCTATAACATCTCAATCTAAAGTGTATGGACCTTTCTTAGCAATCTTGGGCATGATAGTCTTAATTGGTGTGCTAGTCGAAGAATTTCAGTCTCCTCCTTTATCTATTCCATCCCAACTTCCACTAGCCATTGTTTCTCATATATTTACTTTATCAAGTTGCTTGTTTAGAGTACCACGAATAATGTTTAGAGTAGTTGGGGTAGTTCCAGTATTTTTTACCAGTAAGATTTGCAGGTAGTCCCAAAGTTATCCCCTTCCTTTGAAGGGAAGATATAGTAGAAGAGTTAACTCAAGAATGAGTCAATTGTTGTGGTTGCAGCTTGTTTCTTGCTTCATTTTTTGGACATAGGTTGTGAAAGATGACTGACTATAGGAGAGTAGTAGAAGATCATGGGAATCAATAAAAAATATCCAGTGCAAGTCAACAACAAATGGCTAAGGATATGGAATGTAATTAATCCATCGACTTAGCTAATGGATTGACTCAGTCATCCTTACCCTTTTGTAAAATATTGGCATGGTTAAGGATAGCAACTAGTTTTGTATAATAACCAATTGAGGTTAAGTAGAAAGGGATATGAGGGATACAATGGTTACTATTGTTACAGTTTTGATTATACAAAGGATTCATGATTCTATGTCTATATTGTATTATTCCTCATGAAGGTAATGTATGGTCAAAATCCTTCCATTATGATGTTGTAGAATTTTATCATATATGACGCATATAAATAAAATGAGTATGATCAAGGCCCCCCAATAAAATTATGTGTCTTATGTTGAAATATTATGTATGGATTGTTAATTGTTCATGAGTCTTGTGAAACTCTCAACTTTGTTGCTTATAATGGTTTTTTATTTATATGGTTTGCATGTAATTTATTTCTTCACCTGAGAAATCCTTGGATGTTAATATGTCAATAGAATGTTAGTTGTGTCCATCCTAGAGTATTTTACCCATCCTACAATAGTCTTGGTTGGGTTTCGAGTGACTCCTTCTTCCCTTTGGGAGGATTGAAAATGCCAACTGTTGTGAGAAAAGTGGCTCAATGATAAGTAGTTCTTCCAATTCCCTTACATGTTGTAGACAAGGCAATGATTTAAGTGTGGGTTAGTGTGACCAATACTAACATGTAGAAGTAAAAGAAATAAACAAAAGTAAAATATATAAATTATCAATGCTATATGCCATGAAAACAAAGAGAATAAATGAGTTTCAATTGAATAATATACATGTCCAATGGAAAATCTTGAATGTAATGGTGTCACCTAGGAGAATGTTGCTTGTAAATGGTAGCCAACACTCCCTTCAGGAGGGTCCTTTGATCTCTCTCAAATATCTCTCTAACCGACTTGGAATGGTGAAGGATAATACTTGTTTCTCAAAGAAGAATTCAAGTGAGCTTGAGATGCTAATGAATGGTGAGAATGAGGATGGAAGAGGTGTCTCTCAAACTGAATCTTGCAGCATAAATTTGCTCTTAATTTCTCCTTATGAAATGCATGCTCATGGTTTCCTTTAATAGGATAAACGAAGGTCTTGAAACATCTAGTTCATCATGTGAATGACCCTCTCATGAAGTGGCCTCAAGGTTCAAGTATGGGATTATTAAATTCTCAAGCATGTAATGTATCCAATTCGAATTCCTTGGAGCCAAAATGGAGATGTGAAGCTTTGAATGCACCACAGAAGTTATGAGTCCACGTGCTAGTACATAGAAGTGGGTTTTGAAGTATTTTCTACGTGAAGTCTTGCAGGTTACCTTTTGTGAATACACGTGGGTTAACCAAAATTGAATTTTTCATTCATTACTTCATTTCACATGTTGATTTTTTATGAAGAGGAAACTTTGTGAGTTGCATGTTGTATGTCGATGACGCATTTCTGTAACAAACGTTGAAATGCCGCATGTGTGCTAAATTTAGGTGACAATAGAGGCCCATTGATTATAAGGTTATGAGGGGCCCCTATAAACGAAATACATCACCGTTTCTTTCCCTCATGTTGATATTCTGTTACCATGATAAAAGAGATAAATTGTTGTTGATAAACAGTGAAGTGATCAACTGGTAAGTGACACATAAAAAAATGATTTTATACAAACGAGATAGGCATCGCTATGCTCATGAAAATCTGTTGAAGTAAACTACAATAAGAGAAGACCGAGGGGAGGAATCTCTAAACCAACGATGTACGATTAAAGTTGGATTTGGTACCTACTACAATATTTATACCTAGTGCATTGATATGATGGCAGTGAGGCACAAGTGGGTGAACTGCTGATGATGTTGAACCACCCATTGGGGTGGGAGGACTTGAATAATGGTGTAAGTGCTGGGAAGGCAACCTATATTGCTGTATATGGATGTATTTAATAATAACTATGAATGCTACAACCGTTGGACTGTACAACTTCCCCCGATTCAATACATGAATTGGTGTCGAGCATAGGGGAGATTACTAAGGCAAAGAGTACTAATGAATCTCTATCCTTAATCTAAGGTTAACCCTTTATGAAGGAGAAGGGTTACAAAGGTACAATCATTGATTCTGTAACTCTTATAATGTAATGTATCGAATTTGATGAGAGTTAAGGCTGCTGCTGAGATATTGATCTCACCGATGAGGACCAAGAACATACTCTGAGTGACTGGGATGGTTACATAATAAGACAAGGCAATATGGTAAGTGTGAGGCTCACGAATTCCTTTGACTAGTGTAAAATGGGTGGTTGAAAGTAGGAAACAATATTCAATCAATGATACAGGATTAGCCAGGGGTGGGAGGGGATGATGGGGTGAACATACTGTAAGGTTGACATCATATGTCAAATTGAGATAGGTAAGGGGCTCATGTAGCAGGGTGACAATGATAATATTGAAGGTGCTGATAGGTGAGTAACATTAGGCAAAAGCACCAATATATGGCGACCAAGGGTGTTGCTATCAAAAAGAATAATGTGGTTGACATTATTTTCTTGTTTCTGATGTGTTGGGGAACCCATTTTTACAAATGAACAAAATAATAAGGGGAAATGTTAAAGATGAGAAGATGGGTTCCCAATGAGTAAATACCATGTAAAGCATCCCTACGGGAGGTAATGACGATGTTATAATTATAGCCCCATTGTAAGTATTCTCAGGGATTGATGAGATGGCGATGAACGCAAATGGTATACTAATAATGTTAGGGATTAGAGGCCACTCATGAATTTTAACCATAAAATGTTTGGGAATCCGGGGAGCAGTTGTTAGCAAAATGCATCAAGGGAGTAGCATGTGGCTTTCATGGTGATATGGTGAATGATCAGATTCCTTGATATGAGGGTGAAGCAACATGGATGCCCTAATACATGGGGTTGTAATTGCACGTACACCCATGGTGGTAAAGTGCCATGACTCAACAAAGGCATGGTGATATGGAGGATATGATGCAAATTATTGGGAGATGAAAATATTAATGATATCAATGATATATTTGGATATGTACAATGGATATAAAGTGGATACAAATCCTATATGCATGGTGGAGAAGATATACCTGTTAATGTGGTCGTGGGCCGATGAATGAAAAATAGAATCTTTTCGAACAAAATATTGCACACATGAAACAAATACCACAATGTAATAGTGCACATGACAATATATTCAACGATGCAAATATTATCAACAATGGGTGGCCCTACTTGGGGAAATGGTCGAAAAATAGGGTCCAGGTGAAGTTCGGGGGGGGGAATATGGAACCATGAGGAAGAGCTTGCAATCCTGATATTGATGATGCTTACAATGTGTCGAATGGAGGTTTGGAACTCCTGAATGAGCCAATGGAAGTTTGGGACAATTAGCTATAAATAGGGATGGGTCCTACATTTTGAAATTCATTGTTACTGTTGAGATTTATGATGCCCTAGAGCCAGGTTTAATGATTCTAGGAGATTGGACCAACATATTTTGAATATGCGAGCTCCAAGTTAGTCCTTATAATCTCTTTTTCAATTTTAGTGGAGTGAATTTTAACTTAGGGGTTTTAGTGGGTTGTATAGAAGCTCGTAGAGGTTTCTAGCAGGTCACAAAGGTGTCGAAGTAACAAATTCACTATGTCGTGTGGATATTCATTCGACAATTGTGCTCATGGTGGGATGCATGAAACTTTTGTCATGCAAGAAATGCATGAGGGAGAACATAGATTTTTCCCATTCATGAAATCAATGTGACTTTTTGTGTGACAGTCACACTAACATGTGAGAGGGGAATTTGATGTCCCGCGCTGCTAAACTATGCATCTGTTTGTGAAATAGGTCACATGGATACATGGGGTTGTGGGATTGTAGAATGACCATTCGCCTCTCACACCATTTTTCCGCACCATGGTGCAAGTTTTGGTTTCTATCCCAATGTGGGATGTCTGCACAGGTTATGTTCCTTGTGGCTCATGCCACCACGTGTCTATATTTGAAATAGTCACATGACTATACATTTGTTTAGTTTTTTAGTTTTGATGGGTTTGTTGATATACTAACACTTACTTTGGATTGTTTGTATTGTAGATTGGACATAGTTTATGTCACTTGAGTGGCGAGAGTGCCATTTCAATGCCTTGCAGTAGACAGTGGCAGGCCGCCCAAAGATTCAACAATGCCCATGTGAGGTAAGGTTACTAAAGTTTTGGGATTGTCCGATGATGTAGTCCAATGATCACCTCTTGCACAAATCGAAGATTTGACAATGACTACATGAGTTAAGACTATTGAAGTTTTGGGACTATCCCATGATGCGGTTTGGTGATCACCACCCGTGGGAGTTGACAGGATTCTAGAGAAACCAGTTTGAGTGTTTCATGGTGAGAGGTGAGAGGTAAACTCTTGACCACTTCGAAATTTATTTCTTGACTAGGTTTCCTATTCGGGATATATGAGAGGAGACCCACTTGTCCCTAATTGGTTAGAGGATGGTAGACTAGTTGCTAGCACAATATTGTGGGGAGAACCCTATAGTGAAGAAGGATAGGGGAATAATTCTTACCTCTATATTGGATCTCATGGTCAAATTGGTGACCACCATTGTGATCCATGTATTGGAAGGTACCATAATCCACTGGATCTTTGGGGGTCAACTTCCCCTAGTGGAGAAGGTTTCAGGAGTAGCAAAGGTTGCTTGGGAACACATCTTGTTGGTCAACATGCATGCTCAACTAAAAAAATTCTATGTGGATGTCCATGGGTAGTTAACCTTTAACCTATGACAACTTCCTCTGATCCTATTTCTTTGAACGGGTTCCTTCTTCGAGGCCATTAATCATGGCATCGATCCAAGGATTAGGGAGCCCCAAATGATGTTTTAGGGAGTGGTGATGCCTCAGATGGGAGGAGGAGAGGTGGGGAATGTGTTAACACCTCACTACCTGGTAGTGTGACAACAATGTCTGGGTTCGATATAGATATATCCCTAACAAGGGATGTATTTAAGGGCCGATTGCAATCTTCCTTAACATCATGGTACTGGGTGGGGTTCCATGGGTAAGTATCTCTATCATACCATTTCATGTTTTAATTTTTTGGTTTATATGCATGCTTTGGCTATGATATATGTGAGAGATTTATGGGTGCCATGTTGTTTGTTGGGTGCATATATTGAACCAACACCACCAGCAGCTATTGTGGAGGTTCCTGATGGGGTGCAAGCAGAATGAGGTCATCGTTGACAATGTTAGTGAGAGAAATTTGAGAGGGGAGGTGCGGCTAATGGGGCTACCTTGTAGTAGATCATCCTAATGTAGGATTTATAGAGCTTGAGAGACATTTTACAGTTTTATTGGAGGGAATGGATGATCAAAATTTCATTAATTTGGATAACCAATTGGTGGAAACATGTTTCCATATACCAGATGGTGTAGGTTCAGGGTGGTGTACACAATTGAGGTGGATGATAGTGGGTGGTCATGCAAAGTTGTTGAGGACCAAGATAGAGGTAGTAGGAGCTATTCCATCAAGACCAAGAGCAACACCAATACCACCACCACCAATAGTAACACTAGTATTTCCAGGTCTAGTAGTATTGACAAAAGCACCATAGGTAGAGGTAGTGGTGCCTTTGGCATTGATGCATCCTACCCTCCCTCTAGGGGAAGGAAGGTAGTCATGTATGGGAATATGAGCCCATTTTTGTACATGTGTTTTGGATAAAACCTATGGGAGGTGGTTTTTGATGTACGCCCATAAGGGAAATTTTGTGATGTGACCTATACGATACTTTTTGATACACACGCACACACATGGATTTTTGACTTTCCATACTTTTGTTCAAGTTTGATGGCATGTTTATGTATTTTAATTTATGTATGTGTAATGTTAATAATGTAAATAAATGGTAAAATATAAACATTATTTCCTTTATGAGCAGTGCACTAGTCAATGTAATAAATGCCAATCCAAAACTTCATTTACAATGTGATATGAAAATGCATTAGAAATTCTAGAGACATGTATGAATATAATGGTTTCAAACTATTGAGATAAAAGTTGCACCTATAGGAACTTTCAAAAGAGGCATGGATCATGAATGCGGAGGACATTATTGAATTGTGGAACAAGGAGTTGATAATCTAGATGGGCGTGAATATGGAAAATGTGGAAGAGAACTGCATCATCCAATAATCCAATGATGGCACCATACTCTGCTTGATTATTAGTGGTTGGAATGAGACATGCGCCACCAGTGTTGATAAGCTTATACATCGGGGTATAAACAGGCCAAGCAGAGGATGCAAGATTCTATGACCAACGAATTTTACCGTTAGTGAATCCAACATAGCATCCCATATTTGAATTCATATGCAAAGAAAAATAAAAGGTCTTTGAGAAATTACAAGCCAAGAACCATTTTTATAAAAAAGAGAAAACAAAGAAACATAAATGGTTTATCTATAATGTTTGGGAAAATTACTATGTGGCTTAGAGATATAATTTCTTCAAATACAACCCATTGATAGGGTTATTGAGATGACCTCCTTCCAAGAAACCTAGCACATATGAATCTTTGTGGAGGAATTGATTGATGCTATATTCCCTTTCCAAAGTAGAATTAAGTAACTAGACTTGCCTAAAGATGCGAGGACACGCATGCCTTTCATAATGAGATTTGGAATGTTTTTTCATAGTATCGTTTTGTTCTAGTGAGACAAAATACTCTTCATCACGATGTTCCAAATTGAGTAGTCGTTACTCAAGCATAAGAGTGTTAGGTAGTAGTTCAATAACAATTTCGGGAGTGGGTAACTCATATTCAATGGGTAAAATTGTTTCAACACTGTAAATGAGAGTAAAGGTAGTGAATCACATGGTTATTTTGATAGATTTATTTATGCCCAAATTCTAGAGGAAAACATGTGATGCCAATTGGTTTTGCTCTTGTTGGTAGTTCATTGAAGTATGGTTTTGAGAACATTGTTTATAGCCTCAACCTACCCATTTGCTAGGGGGTGGAAAACTTGCGAGTGAATCCCAACAAGAAAGAAAATTCTTGAAAAATATCATTTTGTAAATGAGTTCCATTGTTAGAGACCAACTGCTTGGGTATGCCAAAGCATGTAATGATGTGATTGAAAAAAACCTAGCGGTAGTGGATCTAGTATTATTGAAGGTGGGAATTTCCTCGGCCCATTTGGTAAAGTAATTGATAGCTATGCTGATATAAATATGGGCATTGGTAGTTGTGAGCTGACATTCCATAAATTCAACCCTCCATTTGCAAAATAGCCCAATGGTAATGATGGGGTGCAAAGGAGCCGGAGGAGCTTTGGTTTTGCTAGAGAAAATTTGACAGTTTTCACATCTTTTGACAACGTGAATATAGTCATTGAAGAGCGAAGGCCAAAAGTAGTTGTGTGAATTTTTTTTTGGGTGGTGTCCTATCCGAATAAGTGGCCGTCGCATGCACCAGCATGGTAATAATTGAGGACTAAGTTGAACTTGTCATGAGATAAACACTGTTGCAAGATAGTGTCAAAATCTCATCGATAGAGAATTTCTCTGATAAGGAGGTAACAAGAGGCTTGATGATGATCATCACATGAGAGATGGGAGGTGAATTTTTGTGTGTGGAGATATGTGAGGATATCATTGTACCATGGGTATTTAGTGGAAAGTGTGACATATGTTCATTATGCAACTAATCATTCACAAGGGGCCACACTGTGACGATCGAGAGATCAATAATGAACTCGGTAAGGGCCAAGTATTTATTGCATTTGGGAGTCACAAACACTAAGTTGAATTCTCGAAGAATAATGATCCATCGGGTATAATTACCATTGATAAGTTGTTGGAATACTATGTAATGCATGGGGTTGAAGTTTGAAACAACCACCATCTCACAAAGCATATGTAGTGGCAAAGTTTGTAAATTGAAAGAATTACAACCAAGGCCAACTTCTCATCATGGTTGTAATTAAGTGGTCATTCGGACTATGTATTGATGATGTATACAATTCCACGCCCAGAGTGATACTCTCCTATTTGAACTAAGACTCTTGCAACTGAGAAGGGGGATGTCAAGAGTTAAAGTGCAAAATCCTTGTCAAATTTAGGTGGAGAAATCAAAGAGGTGGAGGTGAGGTCCTTCTTAAATGCCTCAAAGGGGTTTTGTGCTTGATCATCTGATCAAAAGGGAATTCCATTTTGTAGGAGTAAGAATCTTTGGGATTGTGTAATGTAATTAGGGACAAAGTGCTGAATAAAGCTTGTTATGCCTTGGATTCTTTGCAACTAATGTTGTGTATTTAGGGGGGGTAGTTCGAGGTGTTAGGATATTTCAATACTCCATCCTTGTCCTACCTAGCATTATTTATTTTTCCTAGTTGTTGATGATGTCATGCCCCCTAGTGGTGTGTAGATGTAATCCAGGATCCACCTACCACCTTCTGAGCCCTGCATGCATCATTTTAGGACCACTCCAGTCAGTTCCCTATTTTATAGGAACCTACTGAGTGTTCCAGTGCAGTCCACCTTAGTTATCTAACTCTTGTGGGGGGTTAGAGCTCCGTATGCCACTGATTGTGGCCTCATGCGCTCTTTTCTGACTGCATGCATGAAAGACTCACTATTTCTCCCTCCTTAGTCATTTAATTGATTGTGACTTCAATTAGCTGAGTTTAGGTTTAGTTTAGTTGACTTTGAGTCTTCTGGAGCACTCTAGTGGTGATAATCCCTATGCTATACCAACTGAGGTTCGAATTCTCCCGCATGATTCAAATTCTCTCCATTGTAACATCATTTTTTATTATACTGATAATTGGAACATGTGATATTATTCTGCTCCTATTTGAGTTCTGCTGCATTATTATTCTTCTGCTCTTTTTTACTGCAGTTTTCACTCTTATTCAAATTTTCTGCTCATTCTTTCTTTGTGAGGTATCCTTAGCTATTTAGATCTGCTGTGACATATAATTTCACATGAGGATGGCTTGAAATATCAGAGATCAACAAAGATACCTTGTTGAGAGATGTTGAACTCAAGAAAATTCCCTATAGTGATGCTAAATACACACTTGAGGGGGTTCAATCATAAGTTAGATAGATTGTCAACATCACAAAAATATAGTGCAAAGGTAATTGAATGGTTGGCACACTTTTTAGAATTGGTTGCAAGGTCATTAAGTTAGGCCAAGATGATGTGTGCTAGGTCATTAAACACGTAGGACATAGTGTGCTAAAATGTGGCTTCGGTGTTCTTAAGTCCAAATGGAATAACATGATAGGTTAAGATGCCCAATTGAATAGTAAAATATTTTTATAGTAATCTTGATGGCAGATCCATATCTGGTTGTACCAAGAGAACACATTCATAAAAGGTTGGACTTCATGTCCATCACATGTATCAATGACTTGGTCAATTAAGGGGGTTTGGAATTTGTCTTTGGGACAAGCTTGATTCAAGTCTCTAAAATCAATGCATGCATGAATAATTCCCTATTTCTTTTTAATAGGGACATGATTGGATACGCAAGACATGTAGGTGATACGATAGATAAACCCAACTTGGTGGAGTTTCTCTATTTCTACTTGTATAACAGGTGCTTTGGAGGGGTGTACCAGCCGTTGTTTATGTTGAATGGGTGAGGCATCAAGCCATGTTTTGATATGATGTTATATGATGTTTGGATCGATCCCTAGCATTTCTAAATATGACCAGGTGAAGATATCCCGAAACTCTTGGAACAATTATATGTAAGCAACAAATTATTGTTGGTAACAATAGGATTCAAGTGAGTTGTTCAGTGATGCAAGGGTAATAGTGATTTTCACCTTTATGGTAGGTGAAATGTTGGCTATGTTTCCCTACTTGAAAGCATTATAGGAAGGAATACGATTTTTGAACCAATCGATGTCATTAGAGGGATAAAATCCTTAGTTTCAATGGCATACTACTCAACCATATTATTATGTTTGAATGTGTTCTGAGGCAAGAAGGAGTGACGATGCAAATAATACTATGACATCTCAGGAGTGGTCATGGATTCCAAGATGTTCTCATCTAAGTGGAATAGGTGATCGAGGAATTTATTTGGAACATTGGGTCCAAAGGGTGCAGGATTGGAGTATGGGTGCTTGAAATGACAATATTGTGCATATGCAATGTGTTGATCAAGCTATGAGATCCCATGGATTAAAATATAACATATAATAGAAAAATATTGGTCTAAGAGGTTTCCACCGGGGTATGTACTATAAATGTACCAATGAAAACTCTAAGTGATGATGACAGATGGTCATTGATTGAAGAGGTGACAGACGTTGAAATGTAAATCATGTTAACATGTCCAGTTGTATCGTGTGATGTGGGTAAGATATATTGTTGAGGTGGGAACGGAAGGGTTGTCGAGCAGGAAGATATGTTGTCTAGTTTCCTTAATTATTCAAGGCACGAAACTCACTCTTCATGCAAAATGGGGCATTGGAACAAGAAGTGTGTCAACATCCCACAATGTTGACATGGGAGAGTGGGTCATGATGTGATCAACGTGTGAGTGGGAGCTTGGGTGGTTCTAGTAGAATGAACCATGCCAATGTCTAGGGGTGACATATGACCACCGTGTGTACATATCGAACATTGATGATGGGGAGGTGTCTCCGCAGCCATTGAAAAAAAGTTGACGGGGACATACTTGGATGGGTGCTATCTATGATTTGGTGATGGGGGAGGGAATTTCATGAATAATAGCAAGGGTAGCCTGGAATTTGGGGAGATATTGTAAATGATGAGTGTAATAGCCACATTGAGAACATATAATGCACACATTATTGCTTCATAGTGGATTATTATTTGATTTTTGAGGATCTGTGTGTGGAGTATGCTGAAATTTGGTTGTCATTGATGTCAACTAATGTCAAAGACGATGTCAACTAATTCAGTGTGAGTCATTGATATCAAATGTTGTCAAAGTGGATACAACATTCCTACAACAATGTAAAGAAGTATATGGAAACCACTTTGAAGAAGTATCTGTGCAATATGGTGAAGGAAATGGATGCTAGTTTGAAGAAATAAATAAGGAAGATACATCATGCAGATTCAGTTCAAAGAAGAACACAAGTAATGTATCCTACTACATGTTGTACCTGCATAAAAGACAAGTCCACGAAGTCATACTCTCTCAAGGTAGCAGTCAAAGGAGTTGGTTGGATAATGGTACTTATGCACAAGCAACCAAGGATTTGGTTGAGCAAATAACACAAGTGTGCAAGAATGTTGAAAGAAGTCTCTGGTATGTGCAAGAATTGCTTGGTTAAAGCTCGAAAGTGCGCAAGCAGTAAGAAAACAACAAATAGCTGGATAGACCTAAAAACGCGCAAATTTATCCAATCATAGGATGCTTTTAGTTAGTGGAACGCGCACAAGATCCTATAAGGGTACAATGGTTGAAGTAAGTCTATGAGCAAATTCCACAGCCAATAGCATAACAAGTGTGCAAGTCCCACAAGTGATGAAAAGGAAAAGGTCAAAGTTCGGCCAAGTAGAAGAAGGAGTAGGCGCATAATTCACAAAGTGACAATGCATCAAGTGCACATTACTCACAAGTGATGAAGCGGTAAGGGTAAAACTCCCACCAAGTAGAATTTGGAGTATGCGCAGATTCCACAAAGCAGCAACACATCAATGACACATTACCCATAACAGATGGTACAACAAAGGTTGAAGATACACCAAGTTGGAAAACAAGGTTGTGCACATATCTCAAATGATGGTATATCAAGAGTGAAAGAGTACACCACCAAGGTGTAAAGTCCCACTAAGTTGTGGACCATGAAGGCACAAGACACACAAAAGATGACACGTGGAAAATGCACAATTCGTGAAGTTTGGAAGAAGGGATGCCACAACCAACTTGTGGACATACAATTCATTGAGGACTTGTATAAATAGCGATGCAAGTTGGAGATTTGAAGTAAGCTTGATGGCGCGAACATAAGAGCTTCAAGGGTTTGTTGAAGTTTTATATTCGGGGTATTAAAGGGATCGAGGACAAAACAAAATGATATAGTGAGGAGCTAAGTAGCGCACATGCAGTTTTGATAGTGCGCAGTATGATGCTGTAGATCTATGACTGATGCGCAAGTATGCACTGGTGCATGATATTTTGAAAGACAACATTATAGATAGAATGCCAGTAGTCATAGATGTTGAAAGAAGTGTAGAGACAAAGTAAAAGTATATTAGATGATGCGTAGATGTCTAGCTGATGCATATGTGTAGAAGTGAAAGTGTGTGAAGTTGAGAAGACCATATGATGCATGACGACATAACATCAGTCGGATATAGAGTGCGCATCATGATGCATATGATCTGAGACAAGTGCGTTAAACCAAACAAACAAATCTTTTGATGCACATGTTTTCTAAAAGAATGTGGTACTTATACATAACAGACCCATCAGTAAGTGTGCAGTTCCATATGTTACTAGTGCATTATTTCAAAATAAAAAACTATCAATTGGAAGCACAATATCAATTGGTGAAATCAGTAGCGCTATAGCAGAACGATAGAGAATACCTCAGCACAGACTGCAATATCAACGAGCACGCAGTACATGAAGTAAGACATCAGTTGAAGTGTGATTAGAGAGGAATGAGAAGTCAAGTGTTGTATGCAACTCTGTGACAAAGAATTTACTGCATACGAAGGTAGCGCACAGTAGAACAGTTTTCAAAAGATCAGTCGAGTGCACGAAATTGAAGTTCAGTAAGACGGAAATATACTTTGGACATCAAGGTGGCTGGATGGGGCAAGGAGATAGGGATTTGGATATTCCTTCAGGTTGGAGCCTGTAAAATAGGGGGTCGGTGCCTCCTTCCAGTTGGTGCTGGAGAAATATAGAGAGTTGTAGCTTCCTTCAGGTAGTAGCTTCTTTAACCAGGGGGTCAGTTCCTCCTTCTAGTTGGTGCTAGTAAACATAGGAAGTTAGTGCTTCCTTGAATGTATTCTTTCTCATTATAAAGAAGCATCCCGTGGTTTTATCCCGATTGGGTTTCCACGTCAAAATTCCCGTGTTCTGTGCTCTTTGTGTTGGTGCATGGATGGACGGAGGTTATATTTATTGATACATAACAAAAGATAAGAATTAAGTAAAGGATAATCTGTTTAAGAAGGTAACAATTACTAATAACTGCGCTAATACTGATTCAGTCCCTCTCTCAATATTCAATTGATTCCAACAATTGGTATTAGAGTGGGTTTCTTCAATAACTGATTAACATATGGAAGATAGATCATTGCATATAAATGGATAAGTAGGTAGGCATTTCCACCAACAAGGCACCAAGGTTTGATGCCACCAATTATATTTTTTGGAAGGTTCGTATGGAAGTTTATTTGCAATCATTGGGTGTAGATGTTTGACAATCTATTTTCGATGGCTATGATTTCCTTGCAGTTGTGCTAGTTAATCCAACACAAAGGAGAATTTATGAAAGTAATCAAAAGCCATAAATCCTGAACTATGTAGCTTGACACGTGATGAATTCGTCAAGGTTATGCACTATGCATCAACCAAGGGAGTTTGGGACAAACTTAGAGGTATCTACGAAGGTGACGATAAGGTAAAGAAAACAAAATTGCAAAAATACTCAGGGAAATTTGAATCATTGAGGATGAAAGATGAAGAGAACATTACATCCTACTTCTTAAAAGTAGATGAGATAGTCAATTCTATCAAGAGTCTCAGGGTCACACTAGATGAAGAATCAATGGTGTAGAAGATATTGAGGACTTTGCCTCAAATATTCAATGCGAAGGTGTCTGTGTTAGAATATTGAGCTAATTTAGAAGACCTGGTGAAGGATGAGCTTCAGGGGATTCTCATTGCACATGAGAGGAGAACTAAGAAGGAACCTCCCCTCAAAAATGAATCTGCTTTTAAAGCCATAGGATAACCATGATCATGACAAATATTGCTGTGATGAGTGAAAGGATGAAGAATCAAACTTTGTCAATAAACTGAAAAGAGGACGAGGTAAGTACAAAAACAAGTTACCCTTCAAATGATTCATATGTGGAGGAGTAGGCCACGATGCCTCAAAGTGTCCCTCCAAGGAAAATGGAGACATCGATAGTGATGAGGAATCTAAGTCGTATGATCGAAAAACTGCACGGTCACAACATAGACCCGAAAATAAAAGAAGGATTCCAAAATAGAGGAAGAGTCTATACACTGAGGAAGGAAGCAATGCATCTGAAGGAAGTGACTGCGACGAAGAACCTAAAGAAGTACTCTTCATGTCTCATGTAGTAGAAGAAAGAAAAGATGAAAGGAAGAATAACAGTTCGAAGAACATTCTTGTTGTACAAAGCAAGGCAAGGTCACTAAACAAATACTTCTTTAGTGGATCTTTTAAAACACCTCCTAAGCTAGTTACAACTCCAAATCCTGTAGCAGAGGTCAAGACTGATAGTCAATATGATGATGACAAAGATATTGACTGGGGAGGTGAATTGATTAGCGCCCTAGATGAATTGAAAGGGTCAAAGAAGAATAATAAACTCTTGTAGGAACAACTGTCAAAGTATGAAGAACGGGACAGACCGTGTTAAGAATCCGTTTTCATAGAAATTTGTGAAAAGGTAATTAGCTATGAAATTCAAGCGCACAAGACTAGGTGGAATTACTTGAGAAAGAGAGATCTGCACTGAAAGCTTCGCTGGAATAAATGGTGCAGAAAATCAAGTTGTTGAAAAATCAACTTGAAGAAAAGGACAAAGAGATATCTCACTTAGAAGATAAGATGATTGAGATAAAGGGAAATAAGCAAGTTCGTATTGCAAGCAAAAATCCTATCTGCACACAATCGGAAAGTGACAAGGCAGAATCTGAAGATGAAGTGCGGAACAAGTTAAAAGAAAGCACATCAATGCTGAACATAATTCTGAAGGATCAGAGACCACCAAAAGACAAAACAGGTCTTGGTTATGTAAAGATACCAAAGAAGGTTTGTGACAAAGAATATTGTCCAAATCAGGTTAAGTCCTTCAGGTATGATGATTCCTTCAACTTCAGATCTTTTCAATTTCCTAACCAAAGAAGGATCAATAGGGTGAGGTGCGCAAGATGCAATCGCTTTGGTCATATTGCAAAATACTTCAAACTATGAGATTCTTTGCATGTGACCGTTTTGGACATAAAGTCATGTACTGTCATAGAGAAGTGAATTATCCAGATGTAGAATTATTGCACAAAGGTAATTTCATTCAAATGGACTGTAGTGGAAAATATCCGGAGCATAATCAAAATAGAAAAGCACACAACAAGGCTTGGGTAAGTAAATCTTCTCAGAAGTATGCTGAAGATGCAGACAATCTAGGCATAGCAAACAATTGTTGCCTCTCAGGCTAGTCCTATAAGGACTATAAGAAATTCCCGAATTTAACACAACACATTTTAAGGAATTCAAGGGGATGTTAGTTAGGTGTGTGGTTAGAATGTGGTTAAGATGACTATTGCAAGTATTCATTATGTCCGCACATGGTATGTGATTTCACAGAAAAGGAAAATTCAATTGCTTACATTAAGTGTTTGTGAGGCACCTGCAACAATTAATTAACAAGAATGCACGAAATAGCAGAAATGACAGAACTCATAATCACTTTTGTATTGATCACAGGCCACTTCGAGGGGGCAACCTCCTTTGAGCAAGCTCAATACAAATAACTTCACGGTGCCTTCATAGGTCTCAACACACACTTATATACTAATTCTAGGCGCCAATACTATGGGTCGAAACCATGGGCCGTTACAAACTATGGATTAACAATACTACGGGCGGCTTACAAAGCATATGCGCCAACAACAATAACACAAACTATTGATTAACAAATACTACAGGACGACTTACAAAGCATATGCGTCCAACAACAACATACTAACAAAGTAAAGACATGGGTTCCTAACATCCCCTCCCCCTTAAAAAAATCTTTGTCCTCAAAGCTTTAGATGTGGAAATTGTTGTTGAATTTGAAGGAGTGGTTCCCATGTAGCATTCTCTGGTTGCATGCCGTGCCACTGAATTAAGACCTCTGTGATAGAACGAGAGCGAAGCTGACGCGTGCGCCGATTGAGGATGGCCTCTGGCTCCAAAAGGATGGATCCTTCATTATCCAGTTCGGGTAAAATCGTTTGGTCGCTGATGTTGGTGCCAAGAACTTTCTTCAGACAAGAGACATGAAAGACTGGATGAATGCGGGAAGAAGGAGGAAGTTCCAATTTATAAGCAACGGACCCAATCCTTTGAAGAATCCGATATGGCCCATAGAACTTTGGAGCGAGCTTATGACGCCCTTTGAGTTTCAAGGAGGATTGTTTGTACGGCTGGAGACGAAGAAAAACCATATCGCCGACTTGAAAAGTGCACTCCGAACGGTGCTGATCAACTTGTTGCTTCATGCGATTTCTTGCCATGTGAAGATTGTCCCGCAAAATGGGAAGAATCTGATCGCGGTTGCGAAGGACCTTGTCAACTTCCTGAACTGGTGAACTGGTGGGGGTGTATGGAAGAAGAGCTGGAGGTGCCTGACCGTATACTGCTTCATATGGGGTCATTTTAGAGGCAGTATGGTAAGAGGTATTGTACCACCATTCAGCAAGAGGGAGCCACTTTGCCCACTGATGTTGTTGTTCTGAGGTGAAGCAACGAAGATAAGTTTCCAAGCATTTATTGACAATTTCAGTCTGACCATCTGTTTGTGGGTGATACCCTAAACTCATCTTCAGTTTGGTGCCAGTGTGGCGAAATAGTTCTGTCCAAAAATGACTAGTGAAAGTCGCATCACGATCCGAGACAATGGAAGAAGGGATGCCATGAAGACGAAAGATCTGGTCCATAAAAATTTGAGCGACAAAGGAGGCTGTATAGGGATGGCTGAGAGCGCAAAAATGACTATATTTGGAGAGACGATCAACCACAACGAGAATCACTGTCTTCCTGCCAGATTTAGGGAGCCCTTCAATGAAATCCATAGAAATATCTGTCCAAATCCGTGTAGGTATGGGCAAGGGTTCAAGCAATCCTGGAAGGAGTGTTGTTTCACCCTTGTTGCGCTGACAGGTATCACATTCGGCCACCATCTGTTGAATTGTCCTTTTCATGCCCTGCCAAAAGAAGTTACGCCGTGCTCGTTCATATGTTTTGAGGAACCCAGAGTGCCCGGCCGATGGAGAAGCATGGAGTTCATAGAAGACAGCTTGTTGAAGATCTGTGCTCTGGGGAAGCACCAGACGACCCTTGTATCGCAGAGAAGCACCATCCCAAGAGTAATGTGGGACAGCCGAAGGATTGTTGGTCAAGCGTTGGATGATCTGAGATAAGGAAGAGTCATTGACGTAACCCTGTTGAACAGATTGCAACCAATTTGGAACATGCATAGAAATAGCTGAAAGAGAACCTTGGGCATCAAATGTGCGAGAAAGAGCATCTACCACAATATTGTCTTTACCCTTCTTGTAAGTGATCTCATAGTCATAACCCATGAGTTTACTAACCCATTTCTGTTGTGCCGGGGAGGAGACACGCTGGTCCAAGAAATATTTCAGACTCTGGTGATCAGTCTTGATGCAGAAATGATTCCCTAATAGGTATGGACACCACTTCTGTACTGCATGCAAAATAGTCATCATTTCCTTCTCATAGGTAGAGGCAGCTAAATTCTTACCTGAAAGGGCTTTGCTGGTGAACGCGATGGGGTGTTCATCTTGAAGGAGAACAGTACCAAGTCCATTGCCGCAAGCATCACTCTCAATAGTGAAGGGCTTGGAAAAATCGGGCATAGCTAGCACAGGTGTAGTACACATAGCTTGTTTTAGTTTGTCAAATGCACACTGAGCATCAGGTGTCCATTTAAAAGCATCTTTTTTTAATAGAGCAGTTAATGGAGCTGCAATCTTCCCATAATCCTTGACAAACTTGCGGTAGTAGCCAGTCAACCCAAAAAACCACGAAGGCTCTTGAGTGTCTGAGGATGTGGCCAATTGTTCATGGCCTCGATTTTGGCAGGATCCACGCGAACCCCTTGTGCTGAGATAATGTGCCTGAGATACTCAACTTCCTTTTGTCCAAAAACACATTTAGACTGCTTGGCATGGAGATGATGGTCAGAGAAAAGTTGCATGACAAGATCCAGATGCTGGAGATGTTTATCCCATGTTTTACTGTAGATGAGGATATCATCAAAGAATACCAGAATGAATTTCCGCAAGTAGGGTCGAAATATTTTATTCATTAAGGCCTGGAATGTGGAAGGAGCATTAGTGAGGCCAAAGGGCATGACCAAAAACTCATAATGGCCATCATCTGTGCGAAAAGCTGTTTTAGGAATATCATCCTCATGAACCCGAATTTGATGATACCCAGAACGAAGATCCAACTTGGAGAAAAAGTGAGCCCCATGAAGCTCATCAAGAAGCTCATCAACAACAGGAATTGGAAACTTATCCTTGATGGTGAGGTGATTAAGTGCTCGGAAGTCAATGCAGAGGCGCCATGACCCATCTTTTTTGCGGACAAGAATAACTGGAGAAGAAAAGGAACTAGTGCTTGGGCGAATAATACCTTGCTTCAATAAGTCCCGAATGAGCATTTCAATCTCTGTTTTTTGGTGAAATGGGTAGCGATAGGGCCTGATGTTGGGAGGAACGCTGCCAGGAAGGAGCTGAATACGATTGTCTTCTGGCCTGGAAGGTGGTAATCCCACTGGTTCAGCAAAGACACATGTATATCGATCCAAAATTTGTTGTAGATCCAAAGGAGTAGTGGAGACCGCTGATGGTTGCATCTGGATGGAATGGATCTGAGCGATGACACCATGTGAACTCTTCTTGAGGAGTTTTTCCATGCGATGTGAACTGATGATGCTGAGAGAACCTGGTTGTAATCCTGTCAATGTGTGTTTGTGTCCATTGAGGGAAAACTGCATCCAAAGTTCCGCAAAATCCCATAAGATAGGGCCGAGTGTGCGTAGCCATTGAGCACCCAAAACCACATCACATCCGCCTAAGGGCAAGGCAAACATGTCCGAGCGCAAGATATAATCTCCCATAGAGATACGCACATTTCGACACTTCCCTTTGCAAGGTAAGGTGCCCCCATTGGCAATCATGACTTCAAAGTTGGAGCAAGGATGGATAAAACAATCAGCTTGTTTGGCGATCCGAGGGTCAATGAAATTATGAGTGCTACCAGAATCAATGAGGATTGTAAGAGGAAGCTTCTTGAAGTAACCCCTGACCCGCATTGTTTGGGGGGTGGTGATTCCAGCTAGAGCATGGAGAGATATCTCTGGCTGGTCATCCTGAGATGGAGGGTCAATAGGTGGTTCCTGACTGTCGACCGGAGCATCCAATGTTTCTGGATCTTCGTCACCCATTTCAAAGGCAGGCGGAGACTTCACATCCAGGAGATAGAGCTTTTGCTGAACACATCTATGTCCCCGAGTGAATTTCTCATCACAATTATAGCAAAGCCCCTTTTCTCTGCGTGCTTGCATCTCTGTTTCAGATAAACGCTTGATAGGAGTCGGTCGAGGAGCCTGCGGTATAGGTGGTCGCTGAGAACCCATATTTCGGAAGGGAACAAAAGTGGGCTTGGAGCGTTGTTGGGCTGCAAGCTTGTCTTCTGCCAACTTAGCCAACCTGAGTGCTTCCATCATTGTGTTGGGGCAGAACATTTTGACCTCAGAGCGAATGGCATCCTTTAGACCACTGATAAAACAACTCCGGTAAAATTCATCAGACAATCCTTCGGTGTGGTTGGCTAGATTCTCAAATTCGGTTTGATACTCTCTCACAGTGCCAGTTTGGCGAAGTTTAGTGAGGGCTCCTGTGAAGTCATCAAAAGCACTAGGAACAAATCGTTGCAAAAGGAGCTGGCAAAAGTCTGGCCAGTTGGGCTCTGGATGAGCCTTGATGTACCAGTGGTACCATTGAAGAGATTCCTGTTCCAAATGAAAGGATGCCAGTGGAACTTTGTTGACATCAAAAGTATTATGCAGACTGAAATACTATTCTGCACGATAGATCCATCCAGTTGGATCGACACCATTGAAGCGAGGAAAATCAAGCTTCGGACCACGGAAATTGCTGGAAGCAGAGAACCCATTGTCTACTGAAGACTCGGACTACCGTTTGTTGTTCATAGCTGAATGTTCAAGATGGAGACCGAGAAATTTTTCATCCAGATCCTGGAGTTTGGCTTGGATGGCTGCAAGTGCTTCCTCCATGGTTTTTGCTCCTGCACGGGTGACAACCATAACCAGGAATTTTTTTTTTTATTTTTTTTTATTTTTTTTTTATTTTTTTATTTTTTTATTTTTTATTTTTTTATTTTTTATTTATTTATTATTTATTATTTATTTATTTATTTATTTTTTATTTATTTTTTATTTATTTTTAATTTTTTAATTTTAATTTTTAATTTTAATTTTATTTTATTTTATTTTAATTTTATTTTTTAATTTTTTAATTTTTTTTTAATTTTTTTTCTGACTGGGTAGGAAAACAAAAACAGGAACTACTTCAGTAAGGGAAAATTTGGATTTGGGAAAAAATCAAAAGGGTAATTGGGGTTTGACAGGGGTTCCCCGAAAATTTCAAGGGAAACAGAGTAAAAATAAGGGGGATATGGAGAAAATACTGAATTTTATACTTTTTTTTTTTTTTTAATCTCAGACTGGAGCGGCTACGGCTCGAAAGAAATCTGGAACAGCGCCGAATGGACTGAAAACGGCTGAATCTGGAACGACTTGCAAAATAGATCTGAAACGACGCAGCAGTGATCGACAATAGTTCAGCTGAAAGTAGATATGGACCCCAGGTATGTGCGGCTTCCTAACAGTTCAGGGGTTTCACTCGGCCACCAATGCTGTCTGACGGCTTGCGTATTGGGGCAATACCCCTCACTCCACGGCTCAGGTAAAACTGATAACCGCTTTGCCACAAACGACAGCTCTTGGTTTACCTCACGGGTGGGAACTAGTCAATCAGGTAGGGGTCGTTGCCCTTTTCACTGGCAGGTCCTCTCAATGGGCTAGCTACTTCGGGGTTCCTGTGGTACTTCTCACAATGAGTTTTAGGGCTTATGCCCAAGTACTTCCCATAGTTAAGCGAATGGGGATTATTCCCAAATCCGAACCTGCAACAGATGCGAAAAAAAATTTGGCAGAAATTTCACCCAGCGAGCCCAAGAAAGTGCTCTGATACTAGATGTGAGGCACCTGCAACAATTAATTAACAAGAATGCACGAAATAGCAGAAATGACAGAACTCAGAATCACTTTTGTATTGATCACAGGCCACTTCGAGGGGGCAACCTCCTTTGAGCAAGCTCAATACAAATAACTTCACGGTGCCTTCATAGGTCTCAACACACACTTATATACTAATTCTAGGCTCCAATACTATGGGTCGAAATCATGGGCCGTTACAAACTATGGATTAACAATACTACGGGCGGCTTACAAAGCATATGCGCCAACAACAATAACACAAACTATTGATTAACAAATACTACGGGACGACTTACAAAGCATATGCGTCCAACAACAACATACTAACAAAGTAAAGACATGGGTTCCTAACAGTGTTAAATATTTACACTGCAGTTGATTTGTTACAGAACAAAGACTGTAAATTTGACTTTAGTAGTACAAAAAAAGAAGAAAATATTTTCATGAAGAATCATACATTGCTGAAAGACATGAGACTATACAAAATGGAACCTTTTCATTATATTCAAAATTGGGTATGATTACAAAATGCATGAGTTGGGGCTCCATGCCGAGACCAAAAAGGGCATATACAAGAAGACAACAAATTTGGAAAAATTGAAGAGGTTCTGAAGCATTCTACAATTGCAATTTGAGGTCAAGATCCATGTCTGGCTAGTTTGTAAGACAAACCTCCAAATCCACTGGTACTAGTGTAGTACATTCAGAAGAAGAGCATAGGAGGAAGAAGCTGCAGGGTTGCAAATGATGATGGTTCAACATGCTGAGGCTAAAGTCGAGACAACTCATTCATGATTTGTTTCTGTTGACATTCCATATTATCCGTTCGACAGGTCAAAAGAATCAGTTTCTCATAATGACGACAATTCACTTGTGATTGAGAGTATTGTTGAAGAAATTGCTTTTCCTCCATTTGTCGTTGCCATGACTCTATGTCAAATCTCAAGTGCGAAAACTCATACTGTTGAGTCTGGACATCAAGGCGGACATTCTAAAGGGATGTGTTCATTCTTTGAAAAGCAGCCATTGGAAGGAAGAAGAGGAACTAGATGAAAGATCAGACAACAATGCGACATGAAAGAGCAGGAGTGCAAGAGGCAGTGAACTAGGCATTGCTCCTAGAAATATTATAGAGTTGAAAGGAAGACATTCACATGCATGAAATTAATTTGATAATATATGCATTCAATGTCGCACAAGTCGATGAAGGTGGTAGAGTTTCCAAAACTAAATGCTGGAGTTAATGAATTTTTGGAAACAATACAAAGAGGGCAGGAATTTAATTCATTGCATCCTACATTGGATAATGTTTCCCAAAAGGTTTGAGTACGAAATCAACACGTCTTTTTTGCCACCAAACTGTCATGTCCAATTTTATGCCGAGCTGGTTGATAAATGAAAAACATGCCATATCTTTGGTTGTCTTGGAAAAGGATGCAACAACATTGAATGCGACAAGGCCCTGTGACAACGTTGTAAATGCGACAGATGAAGTAGTCAGGCGCATGAAGTGTAATGCAAAACCAGTAGAGGACTGAGTTCAGTACTACATAGTTAACACAAAAGGATATCTATATGGATCACTGTGCAAGGGATAATGGAGTGTTGTGACAGGAACATGAGATTAAGATGAAGGAACAATGAAACATGTATATCAAGAAAGCAATCAAAATTAATTATGAAAAGATATCAGTGTAGAAGTTCAACAGAGAAATGAAGCATGAAGACATTGGGAGTCATCCCTGAGATAGTTAAGGTAGATGCCAGCGTGAAACAAAAGGAAGAATTTACATTGCACAAGTAATGGATCCTCTTTTCCATTGATGTCAAAGGGGGAGAGATGCAAGATGCATGAAGCTGAGAGAAAAGCTGAAGATGGAACTGATAACATGAAGCTATAACAGACAACCGAAGATACATCATGAAATGGAGAGTTGCATGAAGTTGACAGGACTGAAGTATAATGCATGAGTGCAATAGAAGAAACATCATGATTGAAGACACACCATAGAGATAAAGAAAACGTGAATGAGCGTGAAGCAAATCAATTGGAGAAATAACATGAAGATGAATGAATGTATGGTCTGCGCAGAAGGAATAGAAAGCAACATGGTTCGCGCAAAAGTAGTAGAAGAACTAGAAGCAATCATCGTAGTAGAAAAAATACCAAAGAACTTAGGGGGAGCAATGCGACATAGTATAGATGAAGCACACAGTTCAAAGAAGATCATGCACAAATTCATAAGGTATTGACATCAATGCCAAAGGGGGAGATTGTTGAACTTTGGTTGTCATTGACCTCAACTAATGTCAAAGAGGATGTTAACTGAGTCAGTGTGAGTCATTGATATCAACTGATGCCAAAGTGGATACAAAATTCCTACATCAGTGTGAATAAGTATATGGAAGCGACTTTGAAGAAGTATCTACGCAAGATGGTGAAGGACATGGATGCCAGTTTGAAGAAATAAATAAGAAAGATGCATCATGCAGATTCAGTTCAAAGAATAACATGTATCCTACTACATGTTGTACCTATGCAGAAGACAAGTCCACTAAGTCATACTCTCTCAAGGTAATTGCTAAAGGAGTTGGTTGGATAATGGTACTTGTGCACAAGTAGCCAAGGAGTTGATTGAGCAAATAACACACGTGTGCAAGCATGTTGAAAGAAGTCTATGGTATGTGCAAGAATTGCTTGGTTAAAGCTCGGAAGTGCGCAAGCAGTAAGAAAACAACAAATAGTTGGACATACCTGAAAGCACGCAAATTTAGCCAATTAGAGGATGCTTTCAGTTAGTGGGACACGCATAAGATCCTAGAAGGGTACATCGGTTGAAGTAAGTCTATGAGAAAATTACACAGCCAATAGTACAGTAGGTGTGCAAGTCCCACAAGTGATGACAAGGAAAAGCTCAAAGTTCCACCAAGTAGAAGATGGAGTAGGCGCAAAATTCACAAAGTGTCAATGCATCAAGTGCGCATTACTCACAAGTGATGAAGCAGTAAGGGTCAAAGTCCCACCAAGTAGAAGTTGGAGCATGCGCAGATTCCGCAAAGCAGCAACACATCAAGGGCGCATTACCCATAACAGATGGTACATCAAAGGTTGAAGATACACCAAGTTGGAAAACAAAGATGCGCACATATCTCAAACGATGGTACATCAAGATCGCAAGAGTACACCACCAAGGTGTAAAGTCCCACTAAGTTGTGGACCATGAAGGTGTAAGACACACAAAAGAAGACATGTGAAAAATGCACAATCCGTGAAGTTTGGAAGAAGGGATGCCACGACCAACTTGTGGACATACAATCTGTGTAGGACTTGTATAAATAGAGATGCAAGTTGGAGATTTGAAGTAAGCTTGATGGCGAGAGCATAAGAGCTTCAAGGGTTTGTTGAAGTTTGATATTCGGGGCATCAAAGGACCTGAGGACATAATAGAATGATCTAGCGAGGGGAGGAGTAGTGCACATGTAACAAAATGTAGTTTTGAGAGTGTGTAGTATGATGTCGTAGATCTGTGACTGATGCACAAGTATTGAAATGAAGAAATATTGAAGAATGCACTGGTGCATGATGTTTTGAAGGACAACATTACAGACAACATGTCAGTAGTCACAAATGTTGAAAGACAGAAGCGTAGAGACTCAAGCAAAGTATATCAAATGATGCACAGACGTCTAGCTTATGCATATGAGCAGAAGTGAAAGTGCGTGAAGTTGTGAAGACAATCTGATGCGTGACAACATAACAACAGCACGATCCCACGTGCGCATCATGATGAAGATGATATGAGACAAGTGCGTTAAACTGGACGGACGAATATTTTGGTGCACAGGTTGTTGCAGATTGTCTAAAAGACTGTGGCACTGTTGGCACCCCCAAAAAACCCCCTTTCAAATTTTCAATAAATAAAGGGGCCCCATTCAGAATTTTGTAAATAGTGCTTTCAACTCATTTCAATTTTTTTGGTGATTTATTTGATTCCTATTGGTTTGGTCTCTTTTATTTATGGTTGATTGCGTGATTTGTTTTGGGTAAAATAAACAAAATCTGCTTAAGTAGATTCATTCTCATGCCTCGACAGAGTACACATCACTGAATAAAAGCAAGTTAACAATTTTGAATTTAAGTCAAGTATTAATTTTTACAAGCATTTAAACTTAAACATTATGCCTCTTTAGCGAATCTATTCTTTTAGCTTCTTTTAGCAAATTTTTATAATTTGATTAAGGCTCAAACTCTTTTGTGTATAGTTAATTTTATGCCCTGAGAAAATTATAAAAATTATAATCTAGTCGAAATTTGTTTAAATTTAGATGTGATATTAATGAAGCATTTATTTTAATTAAGCATAATATTTATATAATTCTACTTATTTTACAATATATATATATAGTTAAAGTAAAACATATTTATGTGTAAAAAAATCAATTTCAACAAAGCTTCATTTATATTCAAATTGCTTGTAATTTTAATTCATGTTTTTAATGACATTTTTGTTTTGAAACTTAAACACCTTTTTCCAACTCTTTTGGTTTTCAAAATAAAAATGACATCTTGATGGATCCCAAATGCCTATAAGTTCTCACCTTAATTCATTCCCATTAAAATAATTTCGATAATTATATTTTGAATGGCATATCTTGAACAAAGGAAGAAGGATTAATGATTTCCACACTTCTTAGCTGAGTATTATTTTAATCTTTATTTCAAAATGTTTGTTTCATATTTTAACAACAAAGTGACATTGATATAAGTTAAACAAAAATATTATCTTCTAATAAAAGGAACTTTGAAATATTAAATCAAGATAGTTTTTAAGAAGTCCTTTTATTATCCCTATCAAGGGATATACATTTTGTTCAAAAGTCAAACTGCTTTGAAGAAATTTTAAATTTCAATATTCCAATTTTCTCAATGGTAGAGTACAACATTGAAAAAACTTAAATTCCTGCAGTTGAAGTTGGAAAAAAAAATTGAAATAAAATTAATTTAAAATCTATTTATTTGATAAATTTCCGTGTTAGCATTTGCCATGAATGAGGACTGCACTGGCAAATCTATTTGGCACATCGCTGGTTGCCGTCGGCTGTGAAATTTGAATCATGTGAATGTCAAACAACTACCTAAATTCAGAGAATCAAGCCGCCAGCTTTTGGTTCCATAAGACAACTGGGTGTACATCACGCTTACTATAATTACGTCACATAGCGGAAGCCATTCGACTCTACACTCTGAATTTGCAGGCAGGTAGTAAACATTAGAGATGAAATGAGATGGAAGGTTGCACGAATAAGGTAAGAAGCTGTTTTGAGGAATTAGTTTTCAAAGTTTTTGAATTGTTTGTTTATTCATGCTGTGATGATTCTGAGAGTGCAGATGCGAAAGCATATCAAATGCCACGGTCCCACAAACTGTAGACAGAGATATGGAACGTTGTGCACCTGGGCAGCTGGAGGCCAAAGGATTCACGCTACATTCAATACCTAGCAAGACTTATGCACTGAGAATTGCTAGTGCAACTTTGTTATCTTCATCGTATTTCCTTATTGAGGTATATTCCATTGAGATCAATATTCTTTCATATAATTTTCTACAGAGCTATTAACTATTAAGTACCCAATGGAAAACAAATGGATTTATGGTGCATGTTGCAAAGTTACAGGTTGTATATCTCAAGCTTTTGATGTGTGTGAATTAGAAGTTTCAAAGGTTTGAATCTTAATAGTTATATATGCATTTTTATAGCTACATATGTAATCCTGAATATGAAAATTCTGATACTTTTTATAAAAGGATAAAATATCTTAGGAAACTGATTTAGCAGGCATCCTTGAGAGTTCTACCGTAAAACAACCTGACATATGTCATGTAATAGGCATACCTCAGAGTCAATGTTGTGCAACATGACTGTGGTTGAGACAAACAGACACTACGTGGAGCCCTTTGTTGTCCAAGACCTCAACTTATACCCAAGAGAAACTTATTTAGTGCTGATAACACAAGATCAAAACGCTTCCAGAAATTACTGGGCAAGGTCGTCAGGCCAAGATACCAACTAGACGTGCCATCTTAAGATATGTTCCAAATTCTTCGTCGATGCTACCTCCCTCCATGTCTCTGAAAGGCCCGCTTTGGAACGATACTGATTCCACCAAAAATCAGGCCAGGTCAGAGTAGGCTACGTGATCCCTCCTCCCCTCACACCAGTGCTTCTGAACACACAACAAAATCAATGGCTACATCTGTTGGGCAATTAACAATTAACTGTATTTTGTCAAATAGATGCACCCACTAGTTCTACGTGCTTGTCCCCTCGTACAAAAGGCATCGGGAATTTATTTTGGGGAGTGAATCCTCTAATAAATGGAAAAAGGGCAATAATAGTACATAAATCTAAATATTTTCATAAAATTCTTATGGGCAGAGGTATTTGAATCAATTTGTTGTGTGCTATGCCAGAGGGGACGGTCCTCTAATTCCCCCTTAAAGGAGGTATATTTTAATTCCGTGTTTATTTTAAACTTTTTGTTGTTCTTACCAGCCGAATCCATCATCTCAACAGAACCATCATATTTAATTTTGAGTTCGGAGAGCTTCTGAGAAGAATTGTTCTAAATTTGATTTTGAAGCCTCTACGTTTTCATTGAAACCGAACTATCAAATCTTTCACTACAATGTTCTATACTCTATATTGATTATATAAAGGTAAATGGTGTGTTGAAATTTGAGTTGTCATCCAACGTTAACACGGGTCAAAAACCAACAAAAAATCAGACCATAAATATTTCCGAACAATAGAAGAACAATCTCAAACTTTACAAAGTAACAGAGGTCTTGATGCTTCAATGCTAAGCTTTTCATTGCTCAAATATTAACAAGTGAAAGGAAACCGAACAATACCATAAATCTTGTAGAGCCAGCCAACGTTGAGTCAGTTGGTTCAGTCGTTGACGGAACAAATCGATGTGCTTGATGAAGTAAGTGATTAAGAGGTTCCATAGTAGTAGATCTATTACCGGAAAATCTACCGAAAGCAGACTTAAGGCATGATCTCCCCAATTCAATACAAATCTAGAACAAATTAGACATAATACAAATCTATCTTCCTAGATCAAATTAGAGATTAAGTGATGTAAACATCTTACCTTTCAGATCTGTAGATCTCTTTCTCCTTTGTCACTCCAAGCTCAGCTGCACAAGAGACAAACAAGCAGTAATAGCACATCTACACAATAATTGATCTAAGTGAACGGTTAAGGAAGTAAACTATAAATATCAATGAACAACAAGACATTTATGGAAAGAGTTTTGTATTACTGTCTAAAAGTGGGAATACAAATAAGAGATAAGATTACAACCAAGCCCTAACGTCCCCAAGCCAATGCCTCTAAGGAGAAATGGGTGCCTCCAAGAAATGAATGATGATCTCCTAAGCTTATTCCACCAGCATATGGATGCTATAACCTTTCTCCCCTTGGAATGGAAAGGAGCTTCATATATATAGGACTAGCAGGATATGATAGGTTGAGAATTAGTGGGAGAGGACTAAGGGATCCTCCCAAGGGGTTAGGGAACCGAATACCAGCTCAATTACAAGCTAGGGATAGATATCCAAGTCATACACCTTCGAGAAATCGCTCGAAGATGCCTTTTATCCACATTAATTGACATTGGCGCAAGTTGTATGAAGACAACCTACGCCTGATAGGGACGGCGCACGCTATACAAGGGTGACATAAGCCGACGACGCCGACCCAACTAGACCCTATGGCAAGGGGGTCAGTAACTTCTCCAATTTGAATTCCTATTCATGGAAACTTCAAAGATGTTTACACTAAATCTTATGATGGCAAGATTTTAGGTGTAACAAGATCCAATAGAACTACCAGGACCAACAACAACAGATCACGTTGATTCTGACTCGGTAGTTTCTCCGGGGTATTAAGCATGAAAAATTGTGCATGTTTGGCCTCGAACAAATATGAAGAAACTGTTCGAAACAATACATTGGAGGGGATATTGTGTGGAGCATTGATTTCTGCCTCTCGAACAGAGCATTCCATGCATCACTGCATAACCGCAATACATCCTGGTGGTAAAAAATCAATAAATGTTGCTTTGTTGATGTGTAATAATTTATTATTCCAATTGGAAGCATGCATGCGTACATTAGTTGCGTGCAAATTTACACTTGTTTCGCATACCGTGTGGCACCTAAATCGTTGAGTTGATGATCCTCGAATGGTCGCTCTGTCAAATTTTACATCATCCCATTGTTTTACGTCCATGCTTTCATGGTATATAAACTCAATATTTGAAATATGTGTTGTTCCTTGGTGTTATGTTATGGATTGTAAATTTAAATCATTGTAATTAATTAAATCATTTATTTATTATAATAAAAAATCATGAATTCAATATATGAGAAGACAACTTTACTAAGACAACTTTACTAGTTCATTATCACTACTAACTATATCAACCTGCAACATGGGACCACTTGATCATAATGCCTTCGCCTTAAAATAAGCTACAAATATTAACCTTAAATAAGTTATAAATATTAAATTAAAAAAATTTAATACAAATTATTAAATTAAAAACTTTAACTAATCAAATACTAATTAAATTTTTTTTAATATGGAGAACGAGTAGGGAGATTTTGTCATAATGAAGGGTACTCATGTTGAAGGATTCAAGATATTGATTTAGTAATGAAGTTCACTGAGTTTCAATGATTCTAAGATTATTGTTGATTTATTACATTTTATGTTTTCTAAAATTATTAATTTAGTACATTTTATGTATTAAGTTGGTTGAACATTGGGATTGATTAAATTTACTTAATCAGGTTCGATATGATATATGGTATATGAGTATGTTTCAAATATTTGATGTAAAGGTTTTAAGTTGGTTTTAATCAAAAAGTTATTATAGAAGAAAGTAATTTTTATTTAGAGGAAAGCATATACACACTATTGATATTATTGATATTAGAGAAGTATTTGATGTCATTTTTAAATATATTTGGTTTTAAAAATTATAGGATATTGATATTATTGATAATAGAGAAGTATTTGATGCCATTTTTAATATATTTGGTTTAAAAATGATAGGATTTGTGCTTTTGAAATGTGTGATTATTTATGATGTTATTTTGTAGAGAAAAATTGTGAGTACAAGTAAAAGTGGGTATAGTTTTTATTATTTATATTTATGGTATTTTTTAATGTTAAATATAGGTGTTTTTCTTTTCATTTGTGTATAGATGAATATGAAAAGTTATTTAGCATTGAATGAAGGTTGTATTATTTTAGTGTTATTATTATCATCATGCTTTTTTGGCAAATAATAATAGTTAATATCTTCGGTCGTATACAATTCATATTTTCATTTAATATAATTTCAAATGTACTCTAGCATTCCATTTCTCTATTTTTATCTAAGTTGCTAGGAAACGTGGGCACGAGGATGGGTATTGGTACAGGGAAGGGGACGAGGATGCCACTTTTTGAAACAAGGTACTTGGGTACATTAAGGGTACTGTAGACACACACACACAAATTTTCTTAATATATTTTTCTTTAAACTAATTATATTACTTATTTGTTATTAATATTTTTATACTATATTAACTCTCATTGCATCATAATTTTGCAATAAATTTAATTGTGATAGGGTTTAAATATTATTATTATCCCTCTCAAGGAACAAATATACTTTTTATCCATGTGAAGGCAGGGATATACTTTTCGTTCATAAGTTAAATTGCTTTGATTTCTAATTGCTTTGTTTAATTTTTAATCTTTTTATAAAGTTTGCTTATGTTTTAAAAAAAACTTATATTAAATTGATTTTTTTAGAATTGAAAATAAATTTTTAAAATTTAAAATTTTAATATTCCAATTTTCTCATTGTTAAAGTACAACATTGAAAACACTTAAATCCCTACCATAGGCATTTAAATTATTGGAAAAAAATTGAAATAAAATTAATTTAAAATCTAATTATTTGATAAATTTCCACGTTACCATTTCCTTTCCTATTAATGAGGACTGGAGGGGTGTACTATCTTAATGTGCATCCACACAGCTCTTGTTAATTACCTTGTTGATCACACTTGCATGCATATCTCACGTTTCTGAGATCGGATCTATGACGGCAATGGCAAGCGATTTTACAAGATCATCATGCCGCCCCATATGAGACAAACTGCCTCCTTAGCTGCGTGCTTGCTCAGTTTCCACGACGGCTGCAACGTCTCTTCACAGATTCAGTTCTCCACAGGATATTCTCTCAGCTCCTCCTCGTCCTCACAACAACCAACGATTTCTCCATGGTGGTTGTAATCTCTTAGAGACAAGTCCTGCAATTCTACAATCTCAGATAAAAGTCGAGCATTTGACTTTTTCAAAACTTCAATACTATTTGTGTCTGGTAGACATGAAGAATATCTACAATCTAAACCCCACTGCATTGCTGCTAATTTTGAGGACTTAGTTGTGAGTCTTAATTGGGAAATTTCAGGCTCAAGTCTTTGTACATCATCTCGGTACTTTTGAGAGTCTATTTTTTATTTTCAACACAATGCTTTCTCCCTTTTCTTAGTTGTGGCTTCCATTTCCTCTTTTTCCCTTTTTTTCCCTTTTCTTAGCTTCTGCTCGCATAATTGCTTCTTCCTTTGCTTTCTCTTCTTTCCTCCATTTAACCTGTAAAATTCTCCAAGTTGGATAAGGCTTATGTCAAGGCCCATTTTGCATCCTAAATTACAACTAAGACATCAACAAACCAGCAACAAGGATATCAATATGAACCCATTCAAGTTTCTCACCTCAATTTTTAGTTTTAGTTTTTTAGATTTTACTAGCTACTGCCGCAAATGTACAAGCTTACACTTTTCATTGACAAGTTTTTCAATATGGCTTTTTATCTCTCCCAGGCCTCAAACTTCTTTTGCATTCCCTTCTCTTTACTAATAGATTCTTGACAAGCTGCTGCAGATTACTAAGCACTAAGTTTTGCAACCTCCATCTCACGCCTTAACTATGCATACTCATCTTCCAGCCTGCGAACTGTAGCATTGGCAAGTTCTACCTACCTGCTAGCTTTATGTAATTATGCATTATTCATTTCAGAAAGTTTCTTCATGGTACTTTCCTCAAGAGATTGGTTTTCCTTCTTAAGGCAGGAAACTTCTTCCTTCTCTTGCTTGAGAGCTTTTAATTCAACTTTGTCTTTTCTCAGTCTGTGAGCTGCCTGCATTACTTTTCGTTGGGCTCATTTAGTCCATTCTTGTAGCTGTGTTTCCAGTTCTCTGACACGATGGAACATTTTCACCAGCATCTCATTCTTGCTATCCTGGGAACCATTTCCTCCAAAAATATGATCGAATGAAACCGTATCATAATTACAGTCAACTACATCTTCAACAACACTTGTAGAATCATTGACAACTTCTGCACCCACATAGCCAGCTGAAGCCAATGATAATGAAAGCTCTGTACCAGCAACTACAAATATAGATGCATCTTCCACTGTCTTAGGGTCAATCCTGCAACATCTCATTGACAATTCATGTTCTACTGACTGATTAGGCTTCCCAATCAGCAAACTTACTTGCATTGAATCTGATATATCTACAGAATTCTATTGAACTTCAAGGCCACCAAAACACTTAATGCATGAACCTGACTTGGTCCTACATCTCATATTTGAATTTTCAATGTCTACCCAAAGCGGCGTTTTTTCAATAGGAGACATTTTCAATGAACAGACTTCACTGCGTTCTACTCGGTCTAGTTTATCCATCACCACAGTTGGTGAAAACAAAGTTCCTGAATCTCTTTTTACATTGGTTACATTGCTCTTGTTATCATCTTCTGTTTGCGTTGCTTCATCTATGACACTTTCATCTTTCAGAAAAGGTTAGGCCATACTTAAAACACAATCTCCAGCTGTCATATCAGATACATGGGGTCCTGTTTCGGATTTAGATCCAATTGCTTCAGTGAAAGCTGAAGAACCTTGAAAGTGATCTAAAGATAAAACTTTCCCAATCTGCATACTACATCTTAACTTTGAATCTATTGTTTTGCCATATATTCTAAAATGTTTGACCTGATGTATTTTTGATAAGTTAGTTTCATAATGTCCATCGTTTATGTATTTTTCTTCCAATGTCTTTTGGCAAGGATATGCTGCAATGCAGCTTTCTCTGGTTAATATCATTTCTTCATACAAGTTAATCATCACTAAATGGTTGGTAAAATGAACTTGTTTCAATTTTAGGTTTCACGAAATATATTGAAATGACTTAAACATAAACTATATCAATTGATCTCATTAATATATTTATTCTCAAAGGTAATTCCACGCTAAAATTTAGTTACCTTTTATTCTTTGTCAGAATGAAGTAATGAAACTTTGTTTTCATTAATTTTCATTATATTTTATTGTGCAGGAATATGGTTTATGGGAATGATATTACAGAGGATTGGGATAACGATTTGCCAGGCCACACCGGGGTTTATTCCGTATAAATTTTAAGGGATAACGATTGGATCGTCGTTGAAATCATACATCTAAGCTGTGTAGTTAAAAAATGCTGTCAAATGTTGGTATCCAGAAATCAATACAAAAGATTTTTATTCAGCCACGTGCTAGGTAATGCCAGTACATTGCGGAAGAATATTACAGTCAACAAAGGATTCACTATATTTTAAAGGGGTTTAATTTAATCCAAGGAACCGTAACTAGCTCGTGGGAGATACATATCACCATAGAAGTAGTTCCACTAGCAGAGAGATTGCTGCCAGATTATGTGGTGAAATTAATGCAGAATTGTTGAGGAAAGGAGAAGAGTCAAAACCTACAAGAGTTTGCTGTCGCGATTTTGCTGCAGATATAGAAGAGATAAATATTTCTAACTTTTTCTGTCGAAGATATTCAGAAAATGAGGCCATATATCAAGGTCTTTCAAAGTCTAGAAAATATTTCCACAGAAACAGAAGTCTGTGCATTACGGATTCATTGAAATCAGGGAGGTCTCTGGCCTACTTTTCTTTTCTTTTTACTTTTTCACGTTGATAGTTTTGTTTATTCTGATGTGCAGATTTCACGTAAAAAGGAAATATTAACTTCTTTTGATTTTGTTCGCAGAGATTTTCAAAGAAGTGTCGTGAGTAAAGGTTCCCACCACATAATTCTGCCAGATCGTGTGACAGCCACGGAAATAGTGAAAAATGTGCGATCCAAAGATCATGTAGAGACAATGAGCGAAAAAAACTGGATGTCACAGCGAAGAACGGACACGCTTCTTATTTTCTATCCTCAATTTCTTAAAAACAAAATTTCAAATATTGACCAGAATTACAATAGCCCAGGTTTATAATTTTGAAAGTATCTGCCACGTTTGCTCAACTAACGCGTCAGCCTGTAAAATAAAAACCTGCCCGTGCATTAAGGATATTATGTTCGCTATGTAGGATCTATCAATGTCATATGAATGAAGTTTATTTTATAAAAGATCAAGTGTGATCACAATTCTTTGATTATTGATTTCCATATCGCCATCAAAATATGTGAGAAGATTGTTCCATAGCAATAACAATAAACAAGATGTAAATATAAATCACATAAAATATATTACAAGAGAGATACCAATATAACGTGATTCATTCAAGATGGGCTATGTTCACACAGAAATTGCCAGTCCTTATTATTATACCATCCAAAAAACGAAGGGATACAACCTGCAACACATCCGTTGCAACTTCCTCTTCACTCTCTCACCGTCTCTCTCACACAATCATAGAGATCTTTACAATGCTACAATACTCAGCCGTATTACAATGCCTTTATTTTAAAGAGCGATTACCATGAGAAAATACTATTGAACACCCAATACCATGGGCCTGTAAATTACCCATTATTGACCAAGTCATGACTATGAAATCACAATGTTTTACAAGGCATTTTTTTTTCTTCTTCTGAAATTTTCGCTACAGGGGCATTACTCCCGAACCCCTGCCAAGGGGGGACTCCTAAAAGTAGTCACCGCCCCCCCAGACCCCCCATGATGACTATTTTTTTTGGGGGAAGCCTCCCCAAATCACTCGTCATGGGTTGGAATCGAGATAAGGCTGAAACACGACCTCTGTATAAGGAAGATCAAGCTCCACAACCAACAATCTCTCACTTGGAGACTGATCACAACAACTCCACCGTTGCTGCACTTGTTGGACTATGATTTGAACCTTGGATATGGAAAATTTCTCATCTTCACCTTCATGCTTGAAGGCCAACTGAAACTGAGCAGGAACTCAATTTCTCTTTGGTTACTACCTTTGTCAACATGTCTACAGGATTTTGGCTAGTGTGTATCTTTTCCAGCTTCAACAGTTCATCTTCCAGAACGAATCGTATGAAATGGTACTTGAGTTGTATATGCTTAGTCTTAGAATGGAAGGTTGAGTTCTTTGCAAGATGAATGACACTCTGATTGTCACTGTATAACCTGTTATTCTCCTGCTTCTTACCCAATTCCTCCATGAACCTCTGTAACCTAATCATCTCTTTACTATCCTCTGTAGTAGCAACATACTCTGCTTCCATTGTTGAAAGTGCAACAACCTTTTATAGTTTCAAAATCCAACTTACTGCTGTTCCACCCATGGTAAATACATACCTTGTGGTGCTCCTCCTGCTATCTTTATCACCTACCATATCTGTGTCAACATATCCATATAGAACAGTGTCTGAACCTCCAAAACATAATGCATGAGTGGTAGTATCTCTCAAATACCTGAGAATCCATTGTATTTCCTTCCAATGTTCTTTACCTGGATTGTTCATATACCCGCTCACAACTTCCATTGCGAGTGCAATAACTGTTCTTGTGCACACCATGGCATACATCAAATTGCCAACCACCGATGAATAGGGAACCTTGGATATGTAATCTATTTCTTCCTGTGTCTTGGGACAGATCTTCATACTTAGTTTGAAATGGATCGCCAAATTTGTACTAATTGATTTTGCATTATGCATTCTAAACCTCTCCAACACCTTTTGTATGTACTCACCCTGAGACAATGTCAATTTGTGATTTTTCCCGTCTCTTGTTATTCTCATACCAAGGATTTGCTTTGCAGCTCCCAAATCCTTCATCGCAAATGAATTAGCTAACTTGCTTTTGAGCACATTTATATCCTGCACATTAGACCCTACAACAAGCAAGTCATCCACATACAATAACAAGATAATATTGTGAGGAACCTCCAACAATTAAATGATAAAAATGCATGATATATCAGAAATAATAGAACATAGAAGGGATTTATTGATCTCATGCCACTTCGAGAGGGCAACCTTCTTTGAGAAAGCTCAATACAAATAACTCGTGGGTGACTTCATTGGCCTCGACACATACTTATATACTAAATCTAATCTAAACAACTGTTACTCCCCATGAATGTGGGATAATACAATATACTCACGGGATGAATTACAAAGCATATGCGTCCAACAACAATATACTAAACATGTGGGATAATACGATATACTCATTGGATGATTTGCAAAGCATATGCGTCCAATAACAATATACTAACAAAGTAAATAGAAGGGTTGACATGAGTTCCTAACATCCCCTCCCTCTTAGAAAAAACTTTGTCCTCGAAGCTTTAGGTGTGGAAATTGTTGCTGAATCTGAAAGAGTGGTTCCCATGTAGCATCCTCTGGTTGCATTCCGTGCCATTGAATTAATATCTCTGTGATGGATCAAGAGTGAAGCTGACGAGTGCGTCTATTGAGGATGGCCTCTGGCTCCAAAATGAAGGATCCTTCATTATCCACTTCTGGTAAAACAGTTTGTGCTCTGATGTTGGTGCCAAGCACTTTCTTTAGACAAGAGACATGAAATATTGGATGAATGCGAGAAGAATGAGGAAGTTCCAATTTATAAGTAACGGACCCAATCTTCTGAAGAATCTTATATGTCCCATAGAACTTTGGAGCGAGCTTATGACGCCCTTTGAGTTTCAGGGAGGATTGCTTGTAAGGCTGTAGACGAAGAAAAACCATATCACCTGCTTGAAAAGTGCACTCAGAACGGTGTTGATTGGCTTGTTGTTTCATTCGATTTCTTGCCATGTGAAGGTTTTCCTACAAAATGTGAAGAATCTAATTGCGGGTTCGAAGAACCGTGTGAATTGCCTGAACTGATGAACTGCTGGGGGTGTATGGAAGAAGCACTAGCGGTTCCTAACCATAGACTGCTTCATATGGAGTCATTTTAGATGCAGTGTGGTAGGAGGTATTGTACCACCATTCAACGAGAGGGAGCCACTTTGCCCACTATTGCTGTTGTTCGGAGGTGAAGCAACGAAGATAAGTTTCCAAGCATTTGTTGATAATTTCAGTCTGACCAAGGCGAGCACACAAAGTTGCTCCCCAAAACTATTGCAACAAGGCTGCGCTAGCGGGGAAAAAAAAACCCACACAAAGTTATTCATTGTTTTTGTGATTTTATTCATTTTTGTTTGTTTATTAAATTTGTAATAATCCCCAAATTATTAAAACAATAGAGAATTTTTCAATTGCAGAGTGTAAACCCACACAATGAATGAACAAAATGTTAACATGGAGTCTGGTGGAACCAATGAAAACCCTCAACAAAATCCAAATGCCCAAGAAAATAAAAACCCCTAACAAAATTTTGACCAAGATGACTTGAACTATTTTGTAAATGAGATGAGAGTGCACATGAGAACTAAGAAACACATGGGAACCATCTCGAGTGTCCCTTGCCACCTCAATTGAGAGCTTAATTGACTCCATCATCCATGCACATCGCCAATTGACTGACATGACTGAATATAGAGCTAGGATGCGGGAGTATTATTCCACGGGCATTTCCAAGGAGGAAATAAAAGATTTGAATATTACAAAGGCCCAATTGTACAGTATGTTCACCGATCCAAGAACACAACAACCACCGGACATTAAAAAGCCATGTGTTTGCATGGATTTGTGTCATTTCCAACCATGGAGGGACAATTGGATGCATAGGTGGTTCATGGTTTATGATAAACCTCTTTGCAATAATAGGGAGGTACCACAGTACTTCCTTTGGAAACTGTGGGATGAGTTTTCCCTCGGTTTACATGTCAACTATTTTGACATAACCGAGTTCCAGGGTGTTGGGTGTGGCTCTGCCCAAGATCGACCTGCTACTAGGAGGAACCCACTGAGAGGGCCACCAGCTCCTAGGCGCGAGCCCAACCCCTCTCCCTAGCCGCCTCAGTTACCCCACAAACTTGATCAGATCGAGGACGCGATGAGGAGTGTTGCACGTGGACTGCTTAGACACACTGCCTTTGTAACAGCTACTACAGTGAAGAGACATGCTGACCTTGATAGAGACGCAGGTGCGGGGCCTTCAGGACAAAGTCAGGATAGACCTGACACCGGTGGTAGCCATGTTGGGCCTTCTAGTTCCACGAGGACAATGCCACATCTTTGTCCCCATTGCAGGCACACTTGCCCTGGCTCAATCGAGGGTTGCTATATGGAGTAGGTTAGCACTTTTTTAAATGTGTTTTCAATCATCACTTCATAATTTGTAAAGTAATTTTAAAGTATGTGTGCTTGACTTAAACTATTATTTCAATGTACAGTTATTTAGAGTTGACACACCATCATGGGAGAACGCAACATCTCCCAACCTGGATGCAACATTGGCAGCTGCAACTGAGATTGCGGCACCTCACACCGAGGTATTTTCAGTACCCCACACAATATTGTTATTACTTATGGCATTTCTATTTTTATGTATTTATATTTATGACATACATGATGATAGTTTGTACAATATTTTTTAATATTTTGATTGACTGAATAATTACTGGTTTAATATGTTTATAATGTGCATACGTTTTGGTGTCCATAGGTATGCACGCAGTACGATGACCATCCATCTCCGCCAGAGGTAAGCAGTTCACCATATATAGAGGTACAATGTGTAGTTAAATGCACACTTTTAATTTGAAATGTTACGACATACTATGGTTTAATTTCTTCTTTATTTACTAAACTATGATATTATAAATTTGTATGCAGGGGCCGCCAACAGCTGCAAGCCTCTTTAGTCCCATGTTTCCACCCTCTCCCATGAGTCATCCCCCTCGCCTCCATCCAGACCCCTCCCTCTGTCCACCCCCTCCCTTCCATCCACCCTCCCCTCTCTGTCCATACTCCCCCCTCCTTCCATCCTCCCCCGTTCGTCCACGCCCCCTCATCTATACATCCTCCCCCATTCCTCCACGCCCCCCGTTTATCCATTCTCCCCCATTCGTCCACGCCCCCCCTTCCATCCAGCTTTTCCCCTTCGTCCACAAGCTCCTTTATATCCATCCTCCTCCCTCTATCCAGGACCGACCTCCCATTCACCATACCTCAACATCGCCCTAGCCCTTTTGGGTCGATACCCCCTATTGTCCACCCATTAGGGCTTTATCGTCCACGATGTCCTCGTCCACACCATACCACCATGTCCTCTTCCACCACATCATCTCCAGTTCCTGCCACTATTGTGGAAACTACTATTCCATTATCTACCAATGTGTCTACTGTGGTCACACCCATAGTTCCTCCATCTACATTTGTGCCCCCACCCCATGACTGCATCGGAGCAGGTTGTCTAGCCAACTGCTCCACCTGCTAGCCCAGAAGCTCAGCCATGTCCATTATCGGAGGTGTTCACGGTGAGAATCAAGTTAATTTATGAATTTTTTTTTATGCATTAACCAACATTAATTTAAGCAATTATTATTTTTCAATGAAATGATTGTCATAAATGTTGTAGTGTGGAATTGCTGAGAGGCTCAGCAGATCCAGGACACCTACTTCAAGTCTCCCACTCGCATCAATGGTGATTTATTTAAGATTTGAATTGTACATTCATTTTATAAATGTGGTAAATGTTACAAATGCTTGAAACTAATGGTACCTTATATCATTTGTTTCAGAGCGTGGAGAGATGGTCTACTCCTAGGCGGAAGAAGACCCAAGGTAGCAGTAGCTCCAAGAAGAGAAAGATCGATTTCGGATATGCACTAGGGAGTGACCGAGGTGGTCACAAAGCTTGACACACCATGTTATCTACATTAGCCACGATGTGGCACCTTTGGGGACCAGTTGCCATGTACTTTGCATCTATGGAACGGGTTGCTATGTATTTTGGATCTACGGCACGAGTTGTCGGATTTTGTATAGGGCACTAGTTGCCATGTATTTTGGATCTACGACATGAGTTGTCGGATTTTGTATAGGGCACGAGTTTCCATTGTATGTACATTGGGAGCCATATTCCACTATTTGCCTAAAAATTTATATATTTGTTCAAGTTTTGTTCCACTATAGTTTTATCTCATGGATTTATATATAGTTTTGTTCGAGTTTTGTTCTATATATGCGTATAATGATTTGGATTCAAATGTATGTCATGGCAATTTTGGATGAAACCTAGAGCACCATTTTAGGGTTTTTATTGCAATGACAACAATTATTAAGGCCAATATTTCAAACAAGATATACTTTTAACCCCGAATAAAAACGAAGGTGATTTTGGGAGGACAATTTTTTTATTTGGAGATCAAGTTCACTTGAATCCAAGACAAGTTCTCTCACAACTAAGTTAATATTCTGACTACATGGTACTCTAGGCAACTCATCCAACCATAAAAAATCATAGCACTCTCTTCCACTACCCTACTTAACACAATGAATATATGCTCTTTCTCTACTCAATAATCCCTTGGGGATATTGTTCCCTTACAATGGTCTTTAGTATAGGTAGAAACAATCAAATCCAATAAAGTATTTTAGGAAATAACTAGATAAAGATTACAACTTGTTTCCTAAGCAACCAATGAGAAACATTAACCAACAGGTGAAGAATTTCTACATTTCCTAAGCTTTAATATGTTCATCTACAACCCCTCTCTCTCTCCCCCAACATCTACAAATTCCTCTTTTATACTACTAATTCTGTCATTTTCAAATTTGGTTAATGGGTAACAAATATAGAGAATACAACATGAGGAGCGGAGAGTATGAACTTGAGAATTGGAGAATAATGAGATAATGATCCCCAATGAGGTAGGGGAATGAAGTACTCCTCACACTTCTACAAACCAATTTTACTTTTCCCAAGCTTGCATAACTACACAAGGTAGAATTCCTCACCAACTTCCACATGAATTTATGATTGGATTCACAGGTAAAGGAATTGGATGAACTTGATTGAAGGCACATGATGAAAAGGTGGGAGTTCTTGGAATGAAACTTGGTAATGGACGATTAATTTTTCATAACATCCCTCTATGTTTATTCTCCAATGGAATCACAACCCATCATGTGGTCTTTGCAACCATCTTTGATTGCTATATATTAAATTCTAGCATTAAGATTTTCATAGCTTTGAGTTCATCGTGGTAAGCCTACCACATCGTTCATACAAGTGTATTTACAACATCTACATGACTAGCCATTCATTAGTCGAGGCTTGGCCCCGAGATGCATATTTACAACATTTACACATGGTGTCATTTATTTTATCTTACATGGATCAAACCCATTTACGATATGTACACAATTTGATACAACACATTCCATATGTCAAAAACAAGGTATTACATGAATCTCCTCCCCTTTGGAATAACATTGGTTTCAATGCAGCTTGAGATCAAAATTGAACTAGGTACACCTTTTTCATGGCATCCTCTATTTCCCACATAACATCATTGGGACAAAGTGCTTCAAATTCACCTTTACGTATTCATTAAGAACATGATTTTTTTAATTTTATTTTTAAATGGTGGAACCACATACAATCGATAACATAACTATTAACTCATTTTAATAGGTCATGGGATTACCCCATAAACAATTAGTAAAATTAATGTTCTTGCATGAGAGAGACCATGAGTTGGATGACAGGTGGAAATTCAAATATGGTATAAATCATCTGTCATCCACCATCAACCTAATGCACTTTGTCTCATTGTCACTATCACCATATCTATCCTCACATCCATTATTACCATCGTCATCATTGTGCTCATTGTCACCATTGTCGCCATCATGCTCATTGGAGTCTAGGCCATTTAGCCTCTTTGTTTATTGGGAAGAGCCATCCACAAGAAACATCGAATTTTTAATGGCACCTCCCATTTCCAAATAGAACTGTGCCACCACTGATGTGTACGGTAAGTGGAAGAGTCGACAATAGACCAATAAGCATGACAAGTTTGTAATACTTATCTCTAAAATAACACTTGCAGCATTCATGATAATTTTTTCTTGATCATATAAGGATCTAGATTTTGATTTTAAAAATTAAATTTGATTTAAAAAATTATTTAATTTTAGAGATTGAAAAAGAATTAAGTTAAATATTTTCAAAAAAAAAAATTTAGAGGGGCACCCCTAGCACTATCCTGATGTCCTGAATCTAATGGAGTCTATGGTTTGTCGATCCGTGCCACGACCGTCATTCTATGGCTTGTTCCGCCTCGCATCCAAAAGGCCTTCAGGGACACCTGCTGGATACCTACCGGGGGCATAGAATGCCAATCGTGCAACAAAACCGGGTTCCGGGGAGTCTTGAAAGTGTGTCTAGGAAGATTCTAGCTGGGAACGCTAGCCTTAAGTGCCCAGTCGACGATTTTGCAAATTTGACCCCAATGTGCAAAAATTGCACACTCCCTTATTAAGCAAAACCCTAGTTTCCAAAATGGACCTACAAGATGACACTTGGGCCATGGTACTGGAGGAGAGGGGCACCCCTAGCACTATCTCGATGTTCTGAATCCAACAGAGGCAATGGTTTGTTGATCTGAGCCACGATCGTCATTCTATGGCTCGTTCCGTCTTGCATCCAAAAGGCCTTCAGGGACACCTGCTGGATACCTACCGGGGGCATAGTATTCCAACCGTGCAACAAAAGCAAGTCCCGGGTAGTCCTGCAAGTGTGTCTAGGAAGGTTCCAGCTGGGAACGCTAGCCATAAGTGCCCGGTCGACGATTTTGCAAATTTGACCCCAATGTGCAAAAATTGCACACTCCCTTACTGAGCAAAACCCTAGTTTCCAAAATGGACCTACAAGATGACACTTGGGAAATGGGTGATCCAGGTGGATATCGGTGGCGACCCACCTCTTCCAACTGGCTCAAAACAGTCTTCTGGAAATTTTGGTAATTTACTATTTTTAGCATTTTTTCGGGTCCTGAACTTCCGGAGCCGTTTTGAGGCCCTAAACGACGTTTTTTGGAGAATCTTGCTCAATGACTGTTCCAATTCAATTTTTTTAGCGTAGTGCTCGGATAGATCTTTACAACAAGCTATCGTGCGCCCCAAACAGAGATCATATGCCAAAGTTACGTCCTCGGGAAGTTGATACACCAATCTACCCAAAACGGGGTCCACAAAACTGTTGGCTTTTCATCTTCTGGGGTTAGGGTTTTGGATTTTGGGTATTGTAAAAAGGCCTTCAGAGCCTCACTGTATTCATCTTGGCATGAATGAGCACAATGACCACATCTCTTCTCAGAGATAGCTACTACCATTCTAGCTGTTGTATTTTACAGTCCATTCTATTTCCGCTATTTAATAGAATATGTGTTTACTGTATCGTTGTGTTCTTTGCAATATATCTCTGTATTTGATTATGTATCTGCTCTTTCATTTCATTCCCACATAAATCCGGATCAGTGGTATCGGAGCGGTTTGATCCTTGTTGTCTTTATGCATGTCCCCAATGAGGTTAGGGTACAAAGAATTAGGTCTCAAGCTTGTTTCTCTTGAGGACAAAAGCTCTCGCACACCCAAGCAACCTCTCATGGTAAGAGAAAAGAAAGATGACGGAGCAAGAGATCCTATCAATTTGTTTCTCGAGGAATCCCTTGCACGAAAGAGGAACGAGATGATGGATAATTTTTCCCAGATCCTTCGATGCGTGACGATGACAACAGATACATCTTTGACAAGCAGCCGTTTCGGAGATGCGACTCCCTTCAAGGTACAAGTTAACTTTGATATCCCTTTATTTGAAGGCTAGATAAATGTCGATGCCATATATAAATGGTTGAATCTACTAGAAGGGTATTTCTCTGTCCACAATTTTTCCGACAGGGAAAAGATCGTCTTTGCGATCCTCAAGGATGTCCCCCATGTCAAAAATTGGTGGGAAACTTATTGTGAGAAAAACTCATCAGATGAGTCTGGATTGTTTAAAGCCAACCCCACTTGAGCCTCTTAGCCTCATTGTATTCATCTTGGCACGAATGAGCACAGCAGCCACCTCTCTTCTCAGAGATAGCTACTACCATTCTAGCTGTTGTATTTTACAGTCTGTTCTATTTCCACTATTTAATAGAATATGTTTTTACTGTATCGTTGTGTTCTTTGCAATATATCTCTGTATTTGATTATGTATCTGCTCTTTCATTTCATTCCCACATAAATCCGAATCAATGGGACCGAAGGAGAGGGGCACCCTTATCACTATCCCAATGTCCTGAATCTAACGGAGTCGACGGTTGTCATTCTATGGTTTGTTCCGTCTCGCATCCAAAAGGCCTTCAGGGACACCTGCTGGATACCTACCGGGGGCATAGAATTCCAACCATGCAACAAAACCGGGTTCCGGGAAGTCCTGCAAGTGTGTCTAGGAAGGTTCCAACTGGGAACGCTAGCCATAAGTACCTGGTCAACGATTTTGCAAATTTGACCCCAATGTGCAAAAATTGCATACTCCCTTACTGAGCAAAACCCTAGTTTCCAAAATGGACCTACAAGATGACACCTGGGACATGGGACCGGAGGAGAGGGGCACCCATAGCACTATCTCGATGTTTTGAATCCAATGGAGTTGACAGTTTGTCGATCCGAGCCACGGTCGTCATTCTATGGCTCGTTTCGTCTCCAAACAAACATCGTGTCACATGAGGCTAATCCTAGTTTCTCCTTTCAAGAGAAACTAACAAAAAAATTAGTTTCTCATATCATTGAAGAAGACCTCACAGTCCCAAGGTCAAGGGGTTTCAGTACTTGACCCTATCATGCATAAGTGCATAGTCACTTACTAAGAAAAACCCTAGTTCTTTATATCCATGAGCAAGATGATCATTAGGAAATGGAACCACATGAGAGAGGTTTCCCTAGAAAAATGCATTGTTATGGACCCAATGGATTTGATGGGTCATCGATATGATCCACTGTCATTATTTTATGGCAACTTGTAGGTCTCCTTCTAAATCCTTTTAGGGACACATGGGTGATTCTGTCATTAGGGAATAAAAATTGAACCAGGCATTGGAATTGAGTTTCATAAGCTCCTGCATATGTGTTTGGACATCCTCGACATGAACACACCAGGCACACTCAAAAGGTCAATGGGTTTCAATACTTCACCAAATCATGAAAAAGTGTATAGTCACTTACATAGAAACACCCTAGTTCCTAAGATCAATCAAGCAAGACAAGCATTGGGTGATGGACCCATGGGAGAGAAGTTCCTCTTAATGGAATGCATTGTCATGGACCCAACGTAGTTTAGGGTTCGTCGATCTGAGCCACGGTTATCATTTTACGGCAAGTTGCAGGCCACCACCTAAAGACTTTGAGGGACACTTGGTGATTCTGTCATTAGGGCATAAAAATTGAATTCTATAAGATCCTACATGTGTGCTTGGCCATTACCAACATGATAACACAACCCATGCTGATTATGCCATTAGGGCATAAAAACAGATCTGGGCATCTAAATTGAATTCTATAAGATGGTGCATGTGTGTTTTTCCATGATTTGCATGGAAACACCACCCAAGGTCCCGATATTTAGGGTTTTTAGTACTTGGTCCAATCATGGAAAAAGTGCAGTCACTTATTGAGAAAAACACTAGTTCATGAGATCAATAAAAAATACAAGCACTAGGTGATGGACCCATGGGAGAAAGGTTCCCCTAGATGGAATGCATTATCAAAGACCCAATGGAGTCAATGGTTCATTGATACGAGCCACAATCATCATTTTATGGTGAGTTGCAAGTCACATCCTAAATCCTTTCAGGGACACTTGGTGATTTTGTCATTAGGGGATAAAAACTAAACCAAGCATCAAAATTGAGTTCCGTAAGATCTCACATGTGTGTTTTTCCATGCTCGACATGAACACACCACCCACAGTCCCAAGCTTTATGGGTTTTAGTACTTGAACCAATCATGCAAAAAGTGCATATTCTCTTAGGGAGTTGTTAGAAGATTTCAAGGATGGGATACTATAAATCATGCTTAAAAAAAATTGTGTACATTTCATAAGTTTTTTTTAGTTTATTTATATGTTTGATCTAATATCATGTTCTAAGAGTAGTAGTATGAGTACACCCAGTCTCAAATATGAGAGTAATTGGGAAGCCCATGATAAAATTATGGTAAGAAGGACATGAGATGCATGAGGTTCTTGAATTTTTGGAAGCTTGTCCACTATGTTTCTATTTTTCCTCAGAGTTTTTCACAATGTAGTGACAATTACTAGATATAAATGGTGTTCCTATTGGTCTAGGTGGAGGAAAAAGAAACACATACAACATCTCATTGAACTAAAGAACTAATGTATTGGTGTTGTAATTGATGCAACCAAATTATCATAAGCATGGAAGTGGTTTGACCACCTTAACCACTAAAATAATGTATTAGTCAAATATGGGGGGAAGTGATAATTACATGTCAATGAATACTTATATTCCTCCATATGATTATAAATGTACCACTTTACACTAGTCATGGGGTCAAAAATGTATTCTTCTACTATGTTTTAAGATTAATATGGTATAGTAAATATTCTTGCACTAAGGTGTCTTAATGTGCTTTTTTTCTTTCAACTCATAAATTCAAGACCACTACAATTGATCCATGTCTCAATTCATGATTGTAAGAAAATATCAAACATGAAATTTATGTTGCAAACAACTTTATATGGCCATGCATGCATTATTATTTCAAGCTTCTCGTTGCAAATATCAACATGTTCTTATCTAGACCTAAGTTTTATGAACTAGGGTTTTCACCATTAGATTTGGTTGACAACATTATCTATAGTGCCTATCACACGATAACTATCTAGGTCAACTGCAATATACTAGTAGCTATTAACAAGGAAAACCAATACTATTATTATGGGGTGGCTATATGAATGTTGAGGAAAATCCATATATGAATGCACATTTTCTTAATATTGAATGTTAATAATTTGAAACCTTATGAGCCATCCACAATTGGCAATTCAAATGCGGGGAAAGTCTTGTCAAAGAGGACTTACCACTGTAATATTAGGTAGGCATGTAAGTTAATTGAGTGTGGAATTTTTAGAATATTTTATAGGATCCAAACAAAACTAAGACATGTTCTATATGGTAGTTTGAAAGCTCCTTTATGCACGTGTGGGAGATGACGGAACCCAAGTCCGCTCGTCAGTTTGGGTTCCGTGTCCCCAGAGCAATTCCTCAAAGTGTCCCTGAATGGCCCCGGGGTGCCGGACCAATATTCCTGCAGCACCCAAATCGTGACTCCGGTCGTGAATCCGTCGATTCCGATGGATACCAGACGCCGGGTTTTAGCTAGGGGACCCCCCACAGCATGCCTCCAACTCCCGGAAACAGTGTTATTGTGCCATCTCCGGAGCTAGGGTTTTGCTCAGTGAAGGGCTTTCGAATATTGCTCAAGGGGGTCATTTCTCGTTCGAAGGCTCTTAGGCATGCATGGCCACCATGGACATGTCCACAATGGCCATACGAACGTGTGGGAGATGACAGAAGCCATGTCTGCTCCCCGGTTTGTGTTCCATGCCCCCGGAGCAATTCCTCAAAGTGTCCCTGAATGGCCCCAGGGTGCCGGACCAAGATGCCCGTAGCACCCAAACTGTGGCTTCGGTTGCGAATCCATCAATTCCAATGGATCCGAGACACCAATGTTTAGCTAGGGGACCCCCCACAGCATGCCTCCAACCCCTGTAAACGGTGTTATTGTGCCATCTCCAGAGCTAGGGTTTTGCTCAGTGAAGGCCATGCCAATCTTGCTCAAGGAGGCCATTTCTTGTACGAAGGCTCCTGCGCGTGCATGGCCACCGTGGACACATCCACAATGGCCATATGCACGTGTGGGAGATGGCAGAACCCATGTACGCTCACCGGTTTGGGTTCCGTGCCCCCAGAGCAATTCCTTAAAGTGTCCCTGAATGACCCTGAGGTGCCGGACCAAGATGCCCGCAGCATCCAAACCATGGCTCCAGTCACGAATCAGTCGATTTCGATGGATCCAGGACACCGGTTTTCAACTAGAGGACCCCCCACAACATGCCTCCAAGCCCCGTAAACAGTGTTATTGTGCCATCTCCAGAGCTAGGGTTTTGCTCAGTGAAGGCCATGCCAATCTTGCTCAAGGGGGCCATTTATCGTCCAAAGACTACCAGGCGTGCATGGCCACAGTGGACACATCCACAATGGCCATACGCATGTGTGGGAGATGACATAACCCATTTCCTCTCTTCGGTTTGGGTCTCGTGCCCCCAGAGCAGTTCCTCAAAGTGTCCTTGAATGGCCCTAGGGTGCCGGACCAAGATGCCTGCACCACCCAAACCGTGGCTCCGGTCGCAAATCCGTCAATTTTGGTGGATCCGGGACACCGGGTTTCAGCTAGGGGACCCCCCACATCGTGCTGCCAACCCCCGGAAATAGTGATATTGTTCCATCTCCGGAGCTAGGGTTTTGCTTAATGAACCCTAGCTCCTTCATTGAGCAAAACCCTAGCTCCGGAGATGGAACAATAGCACCATTTTCGGGGGTTGGCGGCACGATGTGGGGGGTCCCCTAGCTGAAACCCGGCGTCTTGGATCCACCGGAATTGACGGATTCGCGACCGGAGCCATGGTTTGGGTGCCACGGGCATCTTGGTCTGGCACCCCATACCCGTCAAACTAATACATTGATTCCTCAACCAAAAACATGTTGTAGAATGGTGAAAGAGAAATCCATAAGTAACTATAGCTACAAAATCAATGCCAAACATAAACATATACACAAAAATGATTTTTTTAGCCATAAACATGTCATTGTTTTGTTGGATAGAAAACCCATGAATTAATTAAAAAATACAGTTATAGAATGCAATAAAAATGACAAAGAGTATACAAGAAAACATTGAAGGAAAGTTATAGGCATTGTGAAAATAAATAGGAAGCAATCTAATCTATGAATAAATGGGATTCAACCACTAGTTTTAACTATAGAGTGGACACTTACTTCGATGAAAACAAGCTGTTGAATCCCTCAAAATGAAGCACTATTCATATCAAGCAAGTTAAAGAAAAACATTTGATCTTACACTATCTGAAAATTCAAATTACATTGTACCAATTGAAACAAAACTTGTTCTATTACTTTCTAGCTCTTGTTGGATAAGCTATCCTAGGCTAAATTAACTTATTTAAATATAAAATGAGCTTAGATATTCCTTGGAACATATCCTAGGGAACTCATGGCTTTGTTCAATAGAATTCCATCACTTTAGTGAGAATTTTAATAACCATTATTATCATTCTAATACATGACCAAATTACTTGAGTTCTATACCTTCACCATTAGTTTCCATGGCTATCTCAAGAAAAACATTCTCAATCCAAGGTTTTGAGACAAATATTTGACTAAATATAATATTCCCTAACAGCGATCCATTCCTTGAAATACTTTGAATAATGTCTCTTCCCAATAACTATGAATTCTACAACAAAGACATCCTTCACAAAGAGGTAATCCATCATAAAATTAAAGTATTGTGCAACATAGTATTGCATAACATGTGGAAAGAACATGGTTGGGTGCACAGAGTTGGTGGCCTCAAAAGTGGCAAAGGGGATTTCATGAATGCACTCATGCAGGAACACATGCATGTTTAGAAAAAAGGTAATTATGCTCTCAATGAATCTCTAGGGATTTGGCACCATGAACAAGGACTCAAACAATCACACGGGCCCTTTAAAGGGAATGTTTGGCATCCAAGCTATGTATGATGGATCATATAATACCTTGGAAAGTAGGGATGGATTTCAATGCCTTAACAATGGGCATGGGAGGAAAATAGGACCCTCAAGGCCTATATGAATGTCTAGTGACCAAGGACCACAAACAAGGTATCCAACCAAAATACTTGCACTGCATAGGAGATCATTATCCTTAAAGTGGGATATGTGCGATGTTATGTGATGTTGTGCACTAGGGATGGGTCTTGAACCATACTTGGAGATTAAATTGAGGTAAATATACCTTAAGATATGATTATTGAGGTAACAAGCAATGATAAACGCCCGGATTCATAACATACGCCCTTTAAAATTGATATTTTGTATAAAAGTTGGATATGGGCACAATCAAGAGATTTTTCATAGTGGGATGGGTCTCAAGGCCTTGAATAGAGTTATTAGTGGAAATCAAGAGCCTTCCATAGGTGTCTTAGGGCCTTGGGAATGATGTTCTAGGGAAGAATACCATACTTATGGATCTAAAGAAACCATTAAGGCATCCATATACATGAACAATGCATTGAAGCACCACACATGACTTCTTAGGGGTATCCATGGAGCTATGTATTTAGGTCTTGTGGAAATGGGACCTGGAAATGGTTAATGGATGAATCCTAAACCATGATCCCCAAAGGAATCTTCAATCCATCCAGGTCTAAGACAGTTGCCTCCACCAAACATGCATGACCTCCTAAGAGTATCATTGGACTATGATTGAGGGTGCCAATTCCATTCGGTGGCTTTGATTATTATGTAGTTGTCTTAGGGAATCGGGAATGATGTCTAGGGAAGAAGACCATGCTGTGAATATTTAATTAATATTATTATTTATATATTAAATAGATTATTAGGTTAATAAGCGAAAGGGTGTAACCCTTCGCTATTCTTGCTCAAGCCCTATAAAGGCAAGCTTATTGTAACTTTATCATCATCAATCAATATATTATTATCATTTATCTCAAATATGGAAGACGGTCTCGCTTCTTAACCCTCAACCGGACACGGTTAACTTAGTGAACGGATACGTTCACTGCATTTGGTATCAGAGCTCGGTTTCGCCTCTCCCTTCAAATCCAACTGGATACGGTTGCGGCATTCTCGCTCCTCTGAGCTCGGTTTCGGCTCTCAGCACATTTTCGCTCCAGTACTCATTGCGTGAAGTTCTCTCGGCAAAAATATGTTCCAGGATTCTCCATTCCACACCAGTGATCTCCACCAACCATTTCCATCTCCACTCCATTCCTGCCGGCACTGCAACACTCCATCGACCAGCACCTTCCCCATCTCCCTTCTGTACTCGTCCATATCTGGTCTCCTTTGTGCGCCCACGCTCCTGCCACCTCCACCATCGGCTTCTGCAGCTCCCACACTGCCTCCTCCACACCTCCTCTCTTCATCCGCCTGCCTTCACCTCATCCACGTCCGCCTCCCCCTGTTTCTTGCCCTTCCAACCACCTCCTGCTTACCCTCCCTGCTCCCTCACGCCGCGCCCTCCCTTCTCATGTTCTCCTACTCCCTCACGCCACGCCCTCCCTGCTCGCGCTCTCCTGCTCATGCTCTCTTGCTCCCTCACGCCGCGCCCTCCCTACTCGCGCTCTCCTGCTCCCTCACGCCGCGCTCTCCTGCTCGCCCTCCCTCTCCCTGGCTTCATCTCTTCACCCCCGCTTTCCTGCCCTTCCAGCCACCTCCTGCTCGCCCTCCTCTACCCGCTCACCACCGCCTCCCCACCATCACTTCCCGCCATCCCCAACTACCAACGACCTACAAAAATTAAAAAAAAAAAAATTAATAATAAATTTTTTATTATTATATTTTTTTTTCTTACATAATAAATTATTATAATTTAAAATAATAATTATTGTATTATTATTTTTAATATATATAATAAATTATTATTATAATTTAATAATATTTATTGTATTTTTTATCCCTAACCCTAACTCTTATCCTGATTCCAAGATTGATTCCAAATATTCACCTCCCCACACTAGGTCAAGAACCATTGTCGAGTTACGAGACCGACTAGAAAAAGACCAAATTAGAGATTTAAAAATCGTCGAAGGTCTAAACTCTAGAATGGACGAACTTGAGAAAGTGTTTCAAGAAGATTTAAAGGAAGAGATGAAAAATAACAATGCTGTGCTTAAAAAAGAAATAAAAAATGAAGTTGTTCTGGTACTAGAAAGAAGGTTGAGTGAAAAATTTGACACTCTGAACGAAAAACAAAAAGACTTGGATGACAAAATGAGTGCTATGACTCAAAACATAAACACCATAACCCAGAACTTGAGCACCATGGCGCAGAACCATAATAGATTAATGGAGGCGTTACAAAGATTAACGCCTAAGACAGACCAAGTTAGTAGTCCAGACATGCTAGATGCCTCATTTCATATTTTCACACAGGAAGCACTTGCCAAGAATCAAGAAAAATTGCAAAAAGAAATAAAGATTAACAATGCCATGTTTAAGCAAGAGATAGAAACAAAAGTATTTCCAGATATGGAGGCACGATTGAACAACCAAATAGAAGCTATCAGTAAGATAGTAGAGAATAAAAAAGATAAAAATCACCGCCAACAACGAAGCAGTTCAAATATGTCACTTACATCATCCAGTAGTTCCGATCCACCATCATACCATAAAGCAAAAGGGAATCAATATCACCCTTACATAGTGTACCCACCTAAGGCAAAAATAGAGTTGTCGAAATACAATGGAAGTGAAGACCAATGCGTTGCTTGGCTAAACAAAGTGGAAGAATACTTCGACATTTACAATATTCAATCTGACAAGGAGAAGGTGAAATATGCGTCTATGCATATGGAAGGGTACGCCTATAATTGGTACTTATGGTGGAAGAGAGACAATTTTGCCTACACCTGGAACTTGTTCAAAAATGATTTTTTAAATAGGTTTCAAGGAATCAAAGAAGATGAATTTTTCAGTAAACTTACGAGATTACAACAAGTTGGAAGTGTTGAGGAATTCACACATCAGTGGGAATCCTTATCAACACAAGTAATTGGGTTGTCAGAAAAACAAAGACTTGAAACCTATTTAGGGGGTCTTAAACCATACCTCCAAAAAGAGTTAAAGTTACATGACATACCTAATGTAGAGGTAGCAAGACATAAAGCAAAAGCCGCAGAACGCAAACTGGAAGGAATAAAAACAAGAGGTGATAACCATTATCGACAAGAAAAAGAGACACAATGTAGGTACTGTGCAGATACTTGGTCACCCGACCATCAATGCCACAAACCTCAATCATATGCCTATGAAATGGAAAATAGATCAAAGTCATCTAATAGTTACTCTGATAATAGAAAAAAGAAGAAAAACATATGTCGTCGATGCGGTGATGATTGGATCCTAGGCCATAAATGTAGGAACAATCAGACAATACAGTGCAAAATCATCAATGGAAAGGAACTGCAAGTCTCTACACAAGAAATCACATCTGATTCTAATATCGACATTGAATTTGAATGAAGGACGACATTAGGAAAATACTCAAGCTTTGAGGACAAAGCTTTCCAAAAGGGGAAGGCAATGCTGTGAATATTTAATTAATATTATTATTTATATATTAAATAGATTATTAGGTTAATAAACGAAAGGGTGTAACCCTTCGCTATTCTTGCTCAAGCCCTATAAAGGCGAGCTTATTGTACCTTTATCATCATCAATCAATATATTATTATCATTTATCTCAAATATGGAAGACGGTCTCGCTTCTTAACCCTTAACCGGACACGGTTAACATAGTGACCGGATACGTTCACTGCAGACCATACATGTAGCGCTAAAAAAAACCTTGAGGCATCCAAAGCTATGAACAATGCTCCAAAGCACCATGCATGAATTTGTAGGGGTATCCATGGAACTATGTATCTTGGTATTTTGGATTTGGGGCCTTCAACATGGTCATTGGACCATTCCATTAGCCCTAAAATTATTCTTGAGGCATCCAAATCCATGAACAATTCATTGAGGCAACACACATGACTTCACAGGGGTATCTATGGTACTGTGTTTCTAGGTATTATGACCTTGGGCCTTCGACATGGTCAATATAGGAGAACTAAACCTTGGGACATAAAGGATACTTCTATCCATCCACGACTAAGAATGTTTCCTCCACCAACCAAAGATGGATGCCTAAGGGTATCATTGACCTATGATTGAGAATGTTAGTTCTATTAGGTGGTTTTGAGCAATAAGTACATGTCTTAGGGCCTTTGGAATGATGTTATGTGGAATAAGATATTGTCTTTGTACCTAAAGAAACCATTAAGTATCCAGAGCCATTAACAATGCCTCAAGTCACTATGAATGATTTGGAATTGGTATCCATGGTGCTATGTATCCAAGTCTTGGGGACTTGGGGCCTTAGGAATGATCATGGGAGGAGACTTGAACTTCAGGCCCTAATATGATATTCTATCCATCTAGGGATAAGAAGGCTTCCTCCACTAAGTGCATATGGCCTCTTGACAATATCATTGACTTATGATTGAGGATATTGGTGTCATTAGGTGGTTTTATGTAGTATTTACATGTCTTAGGGCCTTGGGAATGATGTTCCAGTGATGAATATCATGTGTTTTTCCTTGAATAAATCATTTAGGGATAGAAAGCCACAAAGAATGCCCCAAAACACCACACATGACTTCGTAGGGGTATCAATGACACTATAAATCTAGGTTTTGTGTCCTTAGGTCCTTAAAATTGTTCAATGGAGGAGACCTAAAGCATGGGCCCTAATGGAATATTATATCCTTCCAGGGTTAAGAAGGTTTTCTCCACCAAACACACATGACCTATTTAGGGTATCATTAGCATATGCTTGAGGATGTTGGTGCCATTATGTGGTTTTAATCATTTTGTAGGTGGCTTGAAACCTTGGGAATGATGTTACGAGGAAGCAAACCATGCCTTTTTACCTAAAGAAACCATTGAGGCATGAAAATAGGAGTATTTTAGCACTCAGTATGGGTTTTATGGCACTAAACATGGTCAAACGATGAAACCTTGACCTTGGGACCAATGAATTGGAGTGGTTGGTGTAAAACATCAATGTATTGTAATAGTAACTTAATCATAACTCAAACATCAAATAAATGATATAAGATAATGATATCAAATAAACTATCTAACATGAATAATAGTAATCATGCATGAATAAGCAATCACATGGCTATACTATGTACCTCAATCAATTAGGCTTTCTGTATCCTCTCGGTTTTTTATTGTCTCGAACAACCTCTCGTGCTCTGCATGAGGTAGTAAGTAGCGTACCTTGTTTGATGTCTTCGTTGACATTGTTTGCAGTTGGATGTTTGTACCAACGATCAAGTGCGTAAAATGATACACCTGTGAACCTGGTCTATAATCCGTGTATGTGTAGCCATTGCTCTTTGGTCCCTTTCCATCTACTGTAATATATTCCCCCTAAACAACCATCGAGCCAGTCGGAAAGGTAATGCCTTCACTATCGGTTAATGATGCGAGGAGGGTTTGATTCCCCTAGATGCATCGTGCCAGCCAATAATTCGTCCCAATTGCACTGTCTGTCGGGGCGACAACTGCGTAGATGTGTCCTGCAAAAATGCATTTTACGGTCGTATTCCAATAAGTAGTGGTTTGATAACTTGGATAATTACAAAAACAAGGAGGGAACCGGGATATGCATGCAGAAATGTTTACCTGGATGTATAAGATCAGATATATGATCATATTCATTCAAAATAGAGGATTGGCCTTCCTCTAACTGGATTGTTTCAACAACTGCACGTGGGTCCACTACAAGTGATACATGATCCCATTCATCAACCCAATCCATTGATTCAAAATTATCCCACTAACAACTGCTGCAAGGCCCACAAAAGCAAGCAAGTTTCCGCGTCCATATTTCAAATAAGGGGTTGTTTGAGCTTCGAACCGAATGAAATCCACGAGTGCCTTGCACAACACTACAACTATAAGAACGCAATTGATCTATATCAACCACATGCTAGAAATTTCTGACAACATGTCCTATACCTGTTGGTCTATGCTACTCCATGGTTCGATCTGACATTTTTGCAGAGCACCATCGAACTATGGATTTTGCATCCCGAATATGAGGGTTTGTCATGCACCTCATATCCTCCCTTCGTAGGGTAGTTTTGAGACATGCTCCAGCCCCATCATGCTCTCCCTTTCCATTCCCAGTCTCAAAATAGTTCCATATATGCAACACATCATAAGTCTTGTGCAAAATACTCAACCACTAGAATACACGTGCATTTTTGAACTGGCATGCACAACCATCTAACCATATCCAATGCCGATCCATCTGTATACCTCTCTCTTTCAGCTGATCATAGAAAATTCTGAAGAAATGTTGCACATAATGCAAGTCGTGGCACCTGTCGTCACTATTGTAGAAGTTAGTCTCTTTCAATATTATCCTCATGTCATTGCTACTCTCTGGCGCATGCCTATACGTGATATGGACCATTATGCTAACTTGGTTCTGAATGGTAGTATTGATTTTGAATCTCATTATGTGGCTATAAGGTGTAGTTTTCAACAAAGTCCACAACCGACAATATTGTGTCATTGGGAAAGGTGTCCTTGTACTGTCTATACTGTTCATCCTGCCATCGTGCTACATGGACATGCTGTACATACTGCTCCGTCTTTTGGTAGAATTCCTTCATGAAATTGCAAATTTGTAACTGGTGCCACAAAACCAAGGGAATTAATACAACGTGACATTTGCAATCTGAATATATATGTACAAATTCAAGATGTACAGTATGAAAGTATGCAAAATTAGATTACCTGTGACTTCACCAATGCAATGTTTTTGCTTTCCTTCGCACTATCTACTTGATATGTTATGTACTTGAAGTTCCGCATTTCTACTGACATCCTCCCAAATTCGTGCTCCTTTTTTTCATGGATGCAACGGCTCAATAATGCAAATCCACTGCACCTGGAACATGTCCCATATAAACATGATGTTTTATAATATTTTTGTCCTTCAGGTCTTGGACACATTATGCTATGTATAAATTCTCTGGATGCATTCGGTGGTTGTAACGATGGGCATTCCTGTGCAATGTTAGTATGCAAATCACAAAATATATGTCTATATGTATCATAATAGTACTCAAATTATACATGGTATCTACAGCAACATGTGTTGCGATCAATGCAAATTCTAACATACCAGGGTTTGCATTTTTCAAAGGACCTTTGGCCCAAGTTCAATTGTGTGTGCTCATTCTGGAACCTCTAGTAGAGTTCTGTTTGTGTCATGTCAAGGAAGTGCTTGACATGGGGTTCACACCCCTTAACGCATTTTCTAAACTTTAACACATCTCTTTGATTCGATGATGGTCTAGTGTTATCATGCCAAAAATTTTGTACTAGTTCTTTAAAAACATCAATAAGCTTCATGTATGAACGAGGTAACCTACCAACAAAGGCCCAACCATCCTTTTGGCCTGGTGTCTCAAGTTTTTCTCTAATATCAGGATACTTTTGAAGAGTCTTTCTATCTACTTTAAAGATTTTACATGTGTGTGATAGTAGGCAATGTTGACTTGTGGATTTGTCTACGATCGATTCTGGCAGAACACGACGGGCCACATTAAAATCTTTTGTACGAGAAGTTTTTCCAATCAAATTAAATGCAGATTGTAGATTTCTAACAACATGATCACTGGCCTCTGAAATTATAACTACCTTTATGCCCAAAATTCTCCTAACATGAGCTAGACAATGTGATTTTAACAAAGCCAGAAACAATTGACATTTTGCTGCATCGGTTTTGGATTCAAAAAATTCTTTGATTACCCTATTACAATGGAAATCAATAGTGCATTTGGGAAACTTACCTTCAAGTCCTGAAAATGAACTTTCATCCACATGAATACGTCTGGGAGTTCTTCGTTGTATGCTTGATAGTCGAGGCAAGGGAGTAGGAAAGGAAGTACGAGTCTCGTCACTGGTTTGTTGTGGCCCTTCGTTCACAATTTGGTCCTGCAAGGGAGTGTGTTCGACATGTGTGTGCTCTTCTTGGGGAGGTTTCCAATTAACAACCTGTTCAATATCCATACCTTCATACTTGACATCAAGCAAGATTTGATTGACTTCAACCACTTCGTCGATGCCTATTGATGGATCTAAGGCACTAACATCTTGATGTCTACGGTTTTCCATGTACAACCTGTCCTTTTCTCTTATCTCATGGGCCTTTTTAGGGGGCGGCTCCTTCCTTCTAGACTTTCTTTTATTATTACGTCTGTTTCCCATTATTCAATACGTTTTTTTATCAAAACAAAAATATCACCCCTGCAAGAATGAACAACAAATAAGATATTAAAACTTGATGTGCATGATTATTAAAACTCGATGTAGCAATTGATTATGTACAACAACATCTAGTGAGAATGTTTTCATATAATCTTAAAAGCTATTGAGAATTCCATAGATATAACAAGATCACCTCTAGGAACTCAATTGGATGGTGGTATGGGATGTTAGTACAAGCACATTTCCTACAAAAGGAGAAGCTCCTACTCACTTCATTTTCATGTTTTGGATGAGGGAAAATAGACCCAAAAGATTACTTGAGTTTGATTCTTTAGGTGTTTGTGTGAGTTGTTGTATTGAAATCATGGGGAATTCAACAAATGTTTGTGTACTAGATAGAGTTATGTGATTATGAAAGCTTATTGGTTGTGATGAAAGCAAGTTTTTTTTATTATCTTCATGAAAGGTTCAAAGCATTGCTTGGTGCATGTTGTAGTTTTTTTGTGGTAAGATGTTTTGATTGTCTATGTCGAAGATTAAGAATACTAAAATACATCTATCATACAATTCATGAAGAAAAACTAAAATAGATACAATTCAAACAAAGTGAATGAAGACTAAAATACATTTAACAACAGGAAGAGGTCACCATATGATTGCTCTTTGCTTCAAATGTAAAATGCTCTTTTGATGTATCCACTATATAAATGAAGAGTTCAAGTGTGTCCAAGTAGCATGAGAATTCAATCCAAGGAGCCAAATAGAGTCCAACTGTTGTGTATTCAATCAAAGGATCCAAATAGAACCCAACTGGTGTGTATTCAATCCAAAGAGCCAACTAGAGTCCCAACTCTTGTGTATTCTATCCAAATTGTCAAAGAAATACCAAATGGTGTCTAAATTCAATCCAAGATGCAAATGGTTGT